>OW152826.1:11429915-12905045 GCA_933534255.1 Iphiclides podalirius
TTAACGTTAGTTATCTAATTTTGTCTTAAACATCAATTAGAGTTAACGTTAAGATCGAAGTTGAAAGAAAGGTTTTACTTTTCAAATCTGACGGAAATTGATTCGTTAACGTAAAACACTCTCGTTAAAAAGTACTTTCGTGGAAGTGGGCTCAGTGGAGGCCGTTGCTAATTACATTGAATTAAGTTCAAACTTTTCGATTTGTCACGCCGCGGCTGCTCTTATTTTTTGTATCTCGTAAACAAATTATACCGCAATATTTTAAGAAGTATCGAATTTCACTTATCAACATATTTTGTTCATCCACTTACAAGTTAGGTAAAATATTGGATTGCATTCAAATTTCTTTGTCGTCGAGGTTTGCGGTAGGAACGCCTTTAGTTGTAACACTTGGAAATTGCTTTCTGTTTTCCCGGCTTTTTACAAATAAAAAATTCACCTCATATTTGCAATTGGTGTATTGGGTTATGTTAATGATTTGCTAAGAAGAAAGTCTTATTAAGAAGTAAGTTTTAAATTTTAAGAATCTTGAAATTAACTTACACTTTCATCATGATGTTTACATACTGGTGTACCACTGGAGATAAAACAGAATAGCTGTTATAGATTATGATATCAAAGATATGAAGATGCATAAAATATATCCAGAATATAAACAGTAATAGTTTTTGTTTCTTTGACTTATTATGAAATCCTGAAAGTTAAGATAAAGAACAAAACGTAGACTGTGATTTTTTAATATCCATGAATCTGTTGATCGCTGACTGAGTTGTCAGAAGTTGCTTGAATATGAACTAGGAAAGGATCGCGATCTAATCAGGATTTTTATAATTTACGATCTGACATCGATAAAAGCACCCAAGATGTACAACACAGAAGTTTAAACTTTAACGATTTTGCATCATCGGAACATAATTCATTAACCACGGGAACTTTCCTTGGTTTGACCATCCGGAAACGATGGATGATTCAAAGTCGGGGAAGGGTATGTAGGTCGATCGAACGACATACTGTCGAGCGCTCTAGTTAAATAGGAAGTGTTTGAAAGCCGAGCGACACGGGACTTTCTTTTCAAATTGTAATGTATTGGAACTGAGTTAGAAATGAAAATTTAAAATTTTGAATATGATACAAACGCAGACAAGAACCGTTTTTGCTTTGAAATATATAGTGGTATTTATTTGTTGAAAATGAAACGCATCGATGCCCCTCAGCATTGCTAACTGATGATTTTGCTTTAAGCCCAGAGACTATTAAAGCTTCATCTGACGCAGAACCGGTGGGCTAGCCAGAACCCACGGGTTTTGACCCTTCGCTGTGGGTAGGGCCGCGCATGTGGAGAATCTTTGTAACGGTGTGGCGCGTGAGGTTGAGGGTGCTACGCGTGAAGTGAATCGCCACACTTTTTTCTGGATTAACGTTCTCCATTTGCGGAACCAATCATCGAGGCGGTCGGCGGCGCTTTGGAGTCGAGTGGTTACTTGACGGAGGTTGCGGTCTGAATAAAACAGCGCCGTGTTATCCGCGAAAAGCGCGAGATTGATGTGGGGGTCTTTAGGTATGTCCCTCGTGTAGAGCGTAAAGAGCAAAGGCAGGAGACTTGCGGTACGCCGGCCGTGAGGCAGCGGCTTGTGGAGAGAGTGCCCTCAACTCGATATCGAAAAGAGCGGTTCGACAGGAAGGCCCGGATGGTGTGTACGAGCCTATCTGGCACTTTGAGTGTGTACAGCTTGTAATGCAAGCCGTTGTGCCAGAACTTGTCGAATGCTTTTGCGACATCGAAGAAAAGAGCCCCTGTACTAATCTGTTTAGGGTGATTTAGTCCTTTTAGGATATGTTCCGTTAGGCAGAATAGTTGATCGGGATCATTAATACTAGACTCAACTCCTGGACTCACTGATTTGCAGAAACACGTCTTGCTACCCCTGTCAGTGCACTAAAAAGGGCAATAACTGCCACATTGTGGTTACCTATGATCGAGGTCCCAACACCACAACGTAGAACCAAAGCCCACAATCCAAATTTAAATAGAGTTGTTTATAACTTAATGTGATTACTATTATAATTTAAAGTAAGTGTAGAGTAGTGACAAATTTTAGGCAAAAATTAAGACAAAATAATGTCGGTTGATTGTTTAAGAGAATCCTTGGCGAATGTTGAATCGATTATCCCGAGAACACCTTATATAATCCGGGCCACGTGTCCGGTAATAGATTATTTAAATTAGATTAAGCCTAAATTAGGGAAAACGTGCGCACCGAAGGTATGCCGGGGGTCTGAATAATAAAGAAGGATTGATTAGACCGATTATGAAAATAAATATATCTGTACGTATATACATCATAATCAGTGTACACTGTTGATAGGAATAAAATAGGTCTGGCGAAATGTTGTTTGAACATTTGTCTCTTAATCAAGCTTTCTATAATAATTACTTTATTATTATATATTAACCTATAAGTAATTACTATAGAAAGGGACGAAAAAATAGGAACAATCTTTTTGAACTATGTTTGTAATTCAGGCCGTAGACTATTAAAGTTTCACCAAACGCAGAGTGGAACAAGCATATTCTTCTAGTTCGACTTCTTATTTACGTTCTTCAGATTGGAATAAAGGAACTGTTTGGCTCTACGGCAGTTTAAAATTTACTCATACGGTTGAAGGTGCGGGTGAGGCCCGTCGTGAAGCGAGCCGGCTGTGGTCGGTCTGTCTCTAAGAGAGTCTATCTATATACCACCGCTGCGGTTAATTACTATACTACTATGGTTTACTATATATTGTTCATGACAGCATTAATATCACTGTGGCAGGGCACTGCAGCTTCCATTGTTGCACCAATGGGCAAGCTCTTCCGGTTAAGTACCACGGCGTCCCCGAACACTGACGTGCCGTGGAAGTCGTTGTAGTTTCGCTTTTCGCCTAGTGAGTGATGTAACTTGGGCCCACTTTTTAAAGATTGTCAACACATCTGCAAGCCCTTCGGGTGCTGTAGATGTCCATGGGTGGTGGTATCCACTTTACATTAAGTGCTGCCTGCTCGCTTGACAAATTTTCACATACGAATATACTCACTTATATCTCCGGTGGAGGAGGTGTAGAGGGGTAGCATGAAGAAAATGGCAACGGCGAGCGGCGCGCCCATTCCGCCAGCCATTCGCCATTTCATCTGGAACAACAAACACAGTTTTATACCAATCTCGTAATCAGTTTTCAACCCACTTGGAAAAAGTAGGAGGTCCTCAATTCGGTGGTATGTTTGTTTGTCTGTTACCCCAGAACTCAAGGTTTTGGTTTAGCTTCCATATTGATTTTATTGATATTTGACCTTGAACTTCAGATAATTTATATTCTCTTGGAGATAAATTGGGAACTCCTCAAAATCAGATAGAAATGTATACTGAAGATGGTTTTGTTTTTTCACAACACAAATGTACTTGTGTTATAAGCAATATGTGTTCAATGAAATATATTATAATTTAAGCCTTTTATTGGCTGTAACGATTTACAACTAGTACTAGAACGTTATTAATGCTATACATATTTAGCTGCTTTATTTTACGAATTAGGTAAACCAAAGGCAAACTATACAGGTTGACATTTACGCCGGTTTAACAATAATTACGCAACCAATTGATAATGTTACAGTGATTGCGAGGGATGTCGGTTGTTTTGAGTTATTGTTAACGGCAGTGGTCAGCTTATTAGAGACTATTGTTCAGATAAGACCGTGGCTATGCGGAATAAATATTTCATCAATATGTCTTCAAAATCATACCCAGAATCAAAATAGAGTATATGCATTGTGCTCATTGTAACATGATTTCAGGCAGGTCTTAAGAACTGTGCTGTTTTAAGAAATATTTGAAGTTTACCGCAGCTTTCATGTTGACGTTACATTATCTTTTTCTGTGGAAATATTTTAGTTAACTTAAAAAAGTTACCGAACAGATAGCGCTATATAATTATTTCAGTCACCTTTTCCTAACCGGCGTTATTGAGTTTGTTAATGGTTTGAACTTTTATTATAACCCTGTTGCTATTAACACAATCCGGCGGGTCCCTGCAAAAAATTATGCGAATTCTGGGGGAATTTTGTCGGGATGCGTAATTAGTTTTTATATAACTGTTATAGCTGTTTGCACAGTTTCACTAAGCAGTTTGCGTTATGTCTAAAGTGAGGATTTATTATAACAATAAAATACGTGAAGTGTCTAGTAATGTTTTCTTCGCTTATGAATAATACTTTACTAAAAATTCAGAAGAAACTTTATAAAAATAATAAAAATGTATGTTTAAATATTGTAGCATATGTTTAATATCATCTTTATCAATATGAAGCATCATGATAAATCAATATTTATCATATTTTTTTGTGTTTTTGGAGAACCAAGGATATTGACGATTGTAAGAACGAAAGAAACACCGTTATTCACGGGCTAACAACAATTGATACGTAACAAGTGTAAAAACAATAGAATTACATAGAACATAAAATAATATTGCACAAATTAAAATACTGCATCAAAACATAATAACTGAAAACTAATTGTAGTAAAATATTCAAGCAAAGAGATTTAAACCTGACAACACGGAGTGAATTTTCGGCTTTCTAAGCATCACTGACTCTTGTTAGTATAGAACTGTTATGTTATTCTAGTTACTAGAAAGTTCGTAAAAAGGCTACACAGTTATACCAACAATTGTCTCAAGGATATACTCTCGGTGCTCTTCAGGTTATAGTTCAGAGCATTTGCGCAGTAATTAAGTACCTAATTTGATTCTTACTTTTTTGAACTACTAAACTTATGGGGTGATTTTATCCATTGGTTAACATTCTACGCAGTTGATTCAAGCTGTAATTGAACAAATACTCTGTAGCTTTATACACAACTCTCGTAATCGATTTCCTTTGCACAGAAAGTACTCACGTAGGCTGTTAGTTTAATTTTGATTTAACCAAGCGGTATGCTTACTACCTGATAACATGTTTACCAGAGTATTGAAATAATCTGCTTTCGAACTAAGCGATTTGCTATGTCATCTACGGTGGTAGGCCCACAAGCAGCCTCGGCTGTTGCACGAATGGGCAGGCCCATCCGGTTAAGTACCACGACCTCACATAAGACCAGCGTAAAGTGGAAGTATGACAAATACTTTGGCGTTTCGTATGGTGAGTGAGGTAGCCAATTTTCAAAAGGTTGTCAACGCATCTGTAACCCTCGGGTGTAAAAGATGTCCATGGGCGGCGGTATTCACTTAACATGAGGTGATCCGTCTGCCCGTTTGGTACCTTTTCGCATAAAAAAAAATATATTTTATGACATACATTATACGTACAGCAAAGGAATGGAATAACTTGCCGGCGTCTGTCTTTCCTATGGCAATGGTTCAAATAAAATAGCAAGTGTGTTCACCATTTATGGCTGCTTATAGGCTACTTACCAGCAAGTGGGATAGAGGTCAGGCACTAGGCAGTACTTTATGGGTAATTTTATAGACGACGGACATATTAACAGAGCATATGCAGAATTTGATTCTAAATTTGAATCTGGTACGTACTTGTGACATTTTTTTTACAGATTATTTTTAATTTTTCAAACATTATCGACACGTTAAGAAATTCCTGCCTTACCGTCTCAATACAATAACCTATTGACGAGAACTAAAACTTTTGGCTAAACGCATAATTACTAAACCGCTTATCAATAGGGTGATGATCCTTAATGGTATAAGGAAACAATGTTGAGTGGTATTTTTCTGGTTATTGCTTGTCAAAATAAAATATAATTTTTTTTTATTATGGAATGCTCAATTAACATTATGCCAAAGGATTCTTTCCATATAAAATTCTTTACATTCGAATAGAACTTGGCGTCTACAAGACTAGAGTAAATATTTACCACGTAACACTGCATTCCAGTTTATCATCAAATGATACTGTCTGAAACCAAACGCCAAGAGAGGCCCTTCATATAACTTACTATGAATCAACCAAACCCTCCTTTTAAACACAACACAGTCTAATGTAAGCTTACTGTCGTATTGTAACCGATTCCTGGGAATAATAGTAAGGAAACAGCAGTCGGTTACAGATGTTCTCCACTGGGAAATACGGTGCGGTCGACGAAGTTCCTTAGCTGTCCAAACTGTCTTGAATGACAACAGCACTTCATTTATGGCTGACTTGAGAAGCCACGGCTAGTAATATACATAATACACATGCTTATTACGATTTCTAAAATATTTTACAAGCATTTCAGTATTTTTAATTGAATACGATGTAGTTGAATATTAGTCCTAATTTCTTAAGTTAAACATGATATACACGAACATATTAAAATTATATTAAATGTTACTATGAATACTTGCGAACTCCGTAGTAAACCACAAAGGAAAGCACTTTATAAAATTTGTGGTTAAATTCTTATACTCTTTGGGAAGAAGTATTTTTACGGTATCGTACCGAGCGATTAATGTCTTTAATAGGTAAGACTTTCCTAAAACAGCTTTCGACACATTTTCATTTTTTGATGCATTTTTGACAGTGTAATTGAGGAATCATTGATGCTTTTACTATAGGAATCCATGCAATTTTAGTTCTCAGCCATTTAACATTAACTCTTTTCTTGCCTAGTTAACTGATTACTAAAAGCCATATAAAGTCAAGGGTAACTGCAAAGACTGCAATCTATTTAAATCTCTATTATATTTAATAAAGTTAAATGGTGTTAGAACTCGGCTAAAGCTATTACACGAACTATTTATCTACTGCAAAGTTGTAGCTTCCTTAATTTAATTACTCCGTTTTAACTCGCACTTGTTGTTTAAACAGACGTGGAAGATCGATAGTTGTCCGTCACAAAGGACGGTCTTGACAAACAGTCCCCTTATTACAGAGACGACAGTTTGACGCATGCTGATAAATGAAATTAGAGCAAGACAATCGTCGTTGTCTATTAAGCGATAAAGCTAATTCAAAGACAATATTGATTTTATTTTCCAACAAAAAAGTAAGTGAGAGTCAGTCTTTTATAATTTGTTCAAAAGATTCCATATACGTAGTTTCAAATTTAAAAAAAAGTTTGTGTGTACTTACGTACGCACGTAAGAAGTTATACATGTTTATCGTAAATAAATTGATAACAATTGATAACGGTTTATTTTAATAACTTGGGAATTGGAAAAGGAATAATTGGAAAATGACAAAAAGTTGTTATTGGTTGGCAAGATGAAATTGGTTACCAAGCATCATGTCGCTTTTTAAGGGTCGGTGTGCACACGCATCGTTAAAATATTGCTCTCAAATGTTTTTCGCAAACGCGCCAATAGAAGTATAATATCATAAATGAAGAAGTAAATTTATTATATTTAATATGGGTACTGATAAATATAATAAGGATTCATGATGAAAATTAAATTTTGCAAAACAACAACTGAGAATTAATAATTTAAAGACACTAATTCCATCCACCTGTTTAAATAATTACGGTAGCATTCTAATCTATAAAATACTTATGATTTTTTTCACGTTAAGTAAAATAGATAGGTATTCAGTTGGTCTCTTAAAATCTTACAGCTTAATCTCTAATATAAATTATTTAATATTAGATTATTTAAGAATAAGTATTTTTAATTATTAATGTGCGTGTATTTTTTTTTAATTATCCACCCTTTAAAAAACAAAGTAACCACTGTATAAGCGCGTGGAATTAGTTAAATGAACTAAAAACCTTTTACGCTCATTCAGCAAAATCCGGTATAACAGGTAAGACTGGACTGTAACTTAATTGAAATGGTTTAGGCTATTTACAAGATATAATAGGATTTTGTAGATGATACTGTTAATGCCGAATTTGTGTCGAAAACAATTTAACAGACAACTGTATTAAAGATTTAATTCGACTAACAAATCCACGTGTTTCGTATCGTTTGTATGTATGTATGTACATTAGAAGAAAAAATTATTATAGTTATTTAGCCGTAATGAGAAAGATGGATGAATCGTCCAAATTTTTCCTTTCGTAACTCTAAATGAATTTAATATTTATATTCAAATATACTGTACTCCTATCAGAAACGTACCTAACTGAAGTAAATGCTTGCTCAAATGTCTGGAATAAACTCATTTACGCAACAACGCTCCAGCTCTCGTCTTTTGTGATCCGTTCCATGAAAAAATACTTTTTCCTTCCTTCCCCAGTGAATTTTGATAAATTGAAAAGGCAAAATTTCTATTTTTCGATCAAAAATAGCGCGGGAATTATTACTGTGCCTAGTTGACAAAAAAAAAAATATGCCAAGTGGCCAACAGCGGAGTGGTTCGCTAAATGTAACGCTAATAAGTTTTTAAACCAGGTCACTTCGCAAGCAATGTTATTCCACGAACTCTGTCATTTTATTTGCTCTTTGTAACAGCAGAAGAAACTTTTAGCCGGCTCGCGTTCCTAATAATGAGCGCTTTTAGCATCGAGCCGGCGTCCTCATTCAAATGCGGTCGTTTGTTGAGGTCAGTTTTAATCGGACTCCATTTATTAACAATAGTTCTTCTTGCGCTAAGTGAAACTATTTATCGACTGGAAAATTCTTGAAACTATCCGATTTGAGTGTCGATACATTGCTGTTACTATTTTAAGTTCAACCTACGCCTCTTTCTTAACCTGAGATCTAGTAAAGTAATTAGCCGGTATAAAAGAGATGATATTATTATTCACGTCACACTAAAATCGATGCGATGTTTTGCTTTTGATCTAGCCAAAAGACCGAGGGTCGTTGACTCAATAAACGGTATATCTGGAAGGTACACATCTAAATGCGCGCCTTCGACTATAATTCCACAAAAGCACCTTGAGGTAATAACATATAATGATGATATACATTATTACTATCTTTTTTAATGTAAGGGGATGATTCACTTGATGCTAAGTGATAACTCACTCAGCATCAAGTGACCCGCCCGCAAACCACCAAATTCCTATGGGTGGTTACACCAGCTTAATTTGTCACAGCTTTTAATGATGTGGGCCCGGTACCTTCACTCACGTATAACTCTTCTACTTACTTCCGGTCTTCTGTGAGGTTGTGATAGTTTTCCGGACGGACCTGCACATTCGTGCAACAGCGAAGACTGTTGCGAGCAACTAAGCTAATACAGTTAATCATCATTCCTGCATCTATGTTCATCAGCTTTATCTGAATGAAGATTCTCCAGTGGCTTGACTGAATGCGAAAAATACACTTTTTTATGTGAAAAGTTGCCAAGCGAGCAGACGGTTCACCTGATGTTAAGTGAATACCGTCGCCCATGGACATCTGCTACAACCGAGGGTTACAGATGCGTTGACAACCTTCTGAAAATTGGGCCCCGGCCACCTCACTCACCAGAAGAAAAGTATTATACTTCCACATTACGCCGGTCTTCTGTGAGGTCGTAGTGCTCACCCGGACGAGCCTGCCCATTCGTGCAACAACCGAGGCTGCTGCGTGGCCCTACCACCGTTAAACTTTACACACACTCTACACTTCTACAATCTACACTTACAAACTCCACACTTCGCTCACAAGTCGCAAAAGAGTCAGATGAAATAAAACGGTACCATGGGACGGAAACTAGACTGTAGTAGCCTCAAAAGGCGCTGTTTGGACAACTCAACAAATAATATGACTACCCACAAGGACGCAGAAGGAAAATGCAGGAAGCTTATTATCAAAGGCGACCTCAGCGATTGGGCAAGTAAGAATTTAACTTTTTCCTCTAACTAGAAGAAATATTCCTCGTTACATCAAATTTTACGCCACGAGATAAAAAAAATATTGGCAAGTTTAGAAAAAGGCTGAAAGTAAGCATATTCATGTAAACAAGGTTAATGGAGCATCGAATTGAGGTTTACCTTAGGCGTAAGTCCTAAAAATACGGAGTTAAATATACAGAACGTTTTTTTTATTTCAGAATGTGGATATAAAAAACAAATTATAAAAAATTTTTATACAGTTTATGTTTCGATACGTGTATGTGCTATCATTAATGGTTATTTTCGTATATAAAAATATTTTATTTGCGCATAATAAGGATACTAATAATTTATGTGTTAAATTTTTAAATAAGCTGTTGAATAATTCATATTTTTAGTTGCACTTACAATGAATCATTTTATACAATAATGCTGCAAATAGTCTGCAAGAGAAATATACCCTAATTATAAATGAATGTGGAACATTATGCTAGCATCAATGCGTTGCTGTACATTAGTGGTCTGCAAAGTGCATCTATTATATTCTAAAAATACTTGGATTTCAATAAGATTTTACTATTATTGTTAAATACGTAATAAGTAAATATTATAGTATGCAATTCAAATATTGTACGACTCGTGTAAACTATTAAAGTAGGCGTAAAGTGTTTAACTTTAAATAAGTACTATATAATAGGTATACGCGAGAAGATAATTATCACAAATGCATAAACTTATTAAAGTAAGAGTTTAGGTCTGTGGCTTGCCTTCGGATATACTTAGGAGTTATTCGTGATACCCGTATTTAATGTCAAAGACATTTTGAAAGTTACAGTAAAATATAGTATGTTCCACTGCTTCGCAAAGTACTTATTTGTACGGAGGATATCAGGAAATAGCACTGAGTATTGACGGACTTCACATATCTTCGAAATATTTTTTTTCTGTTATTATTTCAAAAATATACGGAATTCCTTATAATGTTTTCCATCACCGCTGAGCACGCGATAAGTCAGCACTTAAAAACAGTATTTGAACTCTGGTTGCTCAAATGTAATGAATTAAAATCAAGCGCCCGAACACTGAGCCAGCGCGGCTTTTTGAAAACATTCATTAAATTTGGAAAGTGTCACCTTTATTTCCATTAGCAAGATAAAGTTCGTAACTTAACAGTGTGGTTGTTACCACTTTTAAATTAAAATTTAACAAAGCAATACATATTTACGTGTAATAAAGCCTTGACGGTTGTAAGGTTCAGCCGACGTTCTTTTATAACGGTCGCACTTTACAGTGTAGTCACTCCAAAATAATTGCAGCATTTCCTAAAGGCAACCGTTCGTTACTGTGCCGTAAGAAATAAAAATTTTAGCGTTTTTCGTTTCTCATCATTATAAGTAGTAGGGAGTTTCTATGGGCCATAGGTCCGGGTATCTTGTGGATGTCAGTCTGAAGTTCTCAACATTTTGTGACTTTGTGACAGTACTTTAAATCAATAGGTTTGTTAGATTTCAAAACTTTTTTTTATATAACCGATTTGTACCTCGGTATTTACCGCTATTTGCAGGTATATTTTTGAATAGCAAATCTAATACCTTTAAACGAGCAATTCTTGTCCTTTTATCCCTGTTTTCAGACGGTATGACGGTAAATTTTGCCGAAAAAAAAAATGTTATAATAGGTCGGTCGGTAATCGGCCCCGAAACAGAAGGCCGCGGTTCGTGTCACGATCATTTACTCACTTATTTTTTGTACTTTTTTTCTATAACAAATCATTGCTTTCTTTATTTTTTATTTACTTTTTCCTCCAGGTACATTTATGTAATGAAAAAGGTTTCAAATAATTAGTCTATTTAATTTCCTTTACATATTATTTATAGAATAATACATTTCATAGACTGCAAGAGAAATAACCTAATTATGAATCGTTATGCTATGTTGTGTTTACATAACATCACGCAAAATGCATATTTATGCAAGAGCAGCAAATAAAAAATACGAATGGGCAGCTCCATCTGGATAAATACCACGACCTCACAGAAGACCGGCCTAAAGTAGAAGTATTACACTTTTGCGTTTCGTCTGGTGAGTTAGGTAGCCGGGGTCCACTTTAGGTGGCAACGCATTTGCAACCCTACGGGCGTTGAAAATGTCCACGAGCGGCGGTTGTCACTTAATATCATGTGAACCGTCAGCACGTTTGCCACTGTCTCACAAAAAAAAGATCGCGGTTGATTTGCTGTCATTTTTTTTAAAAGAGTTCCGTTGTCTGTCGCCTAAAATCATCATTAGATCATCATTAGATATATTAATGGGACCATTACGTAATGAAACCTTTTCGAACATAAAAAGAATTTTGCAAAGCCCAAACGTATATTAAAAATAAGGTATAAACACCCGAAGTAATAATCTACTCCTTTTTGAAGTCAATTAAAGCCTACCTTTTATTGAATAATTACTCGCTTTTATCTCCTATGACTAATTCTATTTACTGATCACATGGTATGGGAGACAAATGCTCATTAGTTTGAAATGAAATGAAAAATATGCACATGCTGAAATATCGTACAGAATTTCAAGTGAAAGAGCTTTAATTCCTTTACTTTTTGTTTGAGGCAAGATGGCAGATGAGTAGGCTTCACTTGACTTAAGTGGCCACCGGCGCGCATAGACATCAAAAACAGCCTCGGAACTAGCGTATTTGTGCTTTAAAATAACATATACCCGTTATCTTACTCACACGACCAAGTGAAATAATTTAAATAATCATGCTTCTATCAATACCATTCGAATCGTTTGGCACCACCTTAAGCAAGTTCTGTATATTAAGGTCGCTGTTGTGTTCAACGCGCATTTTAAAAATTTACACAAGGGTTATAAATGCCCAGTGCAAGCTCTACGTTTAAAATGGAAAATTGAATAAAACCGTATTCAAAATGAAATGGTCCAAGTGAAAATGAAACACACCGGAAACCGGCCGGCGAATTTAAATCGTGCAGGCTTGTAATGCAAATGCATTGACCGAACGCATGCACGTAATGAAACGCCCAATAAGTCGGGTTTTATTTAAAATTTTACCGAATGAGGAAATAACGGTATTTAACGCAGACGGGATAACGAGAAACTAAATTCCAGTAAGAGATGAGATACAAAACCGACTCAGAGTAAGACGTGTAGTTCAAATACATTTGCACGATTTTCTCAATATGTTATTAACGTTTTACGTGAACCGTATAAATGCTACTTTGTAATAATAAAGTAATATTATGAGATTTATCCTATGGTTTAAATCACAACAATATTTATGAACAAAACACATTAGCAAGTCGCTGATGAAATGCAAACATACCTTTGAAGCTATATAAATGTTTGCAATATGGGGGTGAAAGTGGTTATAAAGGAGTTATATAAATAAAAACGTAACAAAACAATTCTATGCAATGATAATAAAATAATAATTTTGATCTTGCTGGGTTGAATTTCAAAATAAGCTTTAAATTTAACCATATTTATATATGCACCAAATTTTAATATTGTAAAAGAATTTACGTAATTTAAATCTATCCCGTTTGTATTAATGTCGAAGCGTCATTTTCGATACTAAAGATTTGTATATCGTTTTATTTGTAGCTCGTCCGATATAATTATGTAATGTACACTGAAATTTTTGAATGAAGTCTATCAACAAGTGCTTTCTTATTTTGCATATTAACTGAGTTCAACATGACCGTATATACCGTACCATTTAGATATTTACTTCTGCTTAGAAGTAAATATCTAAATGGTATTGAAATTAACTCTTGTTAATTCGGAACAAAACAAGTCTTATTTTTTTTATTAGCAGAACCAATTTCCACCACGAAAGAAAATTGTTCAAAATCTGTCAAATTAACAGTATGGGCCTATTCTATGGACACAACACCTGAACCTTAATCTAAGGTCTACGTTTAAATGTATGAAAATAGTTTCATCATTTTTCAATTGTTTGTCGTATATAATTACGAATCATTGTAACAGCAAATTTAAAATGTGTCATTTCAATAAATTCATGTCCTTAGTTTAGAACTTAACTTTGCACGGGTGCACGATGGGGCAGGTCCATCCGGGGAAGTACCACGACCTCACAGAAGACCGTCGTGAAGTGGAAGTGATGACAGAGGTAAACGGAGTCCACTTTATTAAAAAGTGGCAACGCATCTGCAACACTGATCTAAATGTGCGTGGGCGGCGGTTATCACTTAACATCAGGTGAACCGCCAGCTCAATTGCCACCTTTTTATATAAATTTAAAAATAGAAAGAATAAAATATGAGTCCAACTAACAACTAAACAAGTTCGCAGTTAAACAGCCTTAATTAAGAATATTTACCCACTTATGTCAATTTCGTTTCATCCTTACTTAATAATATTATAAACGCGAAAGTTTGTATGTATGGATGGATGTATGTTACTCTTTCACGCAAATACTACTGAATGGATTTTAATGAAACTTTACAATTATATAGCTTATACATCAGAATAAAGCATAGGCTATAATTTATATGCATATTTTATGTATATGTCTTTTTGTCTGAATGTTACGCCTTCAACCCCCCCCCACCCCCCCCCCCCCCCCCCCACCCCCCCCCCCCCCCCCCCCCCCCCCCCCCCCCCCCCCCCCCCCCCCCCCCCCCCCCCCCCCCCACCCCCCCCCCCCCCCCCCCCCCCCCCCCCCCCCCCCCCCCCCCCCCCCCCCCCCCCCCCCCCCCCCCCCCCCCCCCCCCCCCCCCCCCCCCCCCCCCCCCCCCCCCCCCCCCCCCCCCCCCCCCCCCCCCCCCCCCCCCCCCCCCCCCCCCCCCCCCCCCCCCCCCCCCCCCCCCCCCCCCCCCCCCCCCCCCCCCCCCCCCCCCCCCCCCCCCCCCCCCCCCCCCCCCCCCCCCCCCCCCCCCCCCCCCCCCCCCCCCCCCCCCCCCCCCTTAAAAAATAACGAGCTTTATCTTCTTTCTCCTGCCCTTATTCCACACTAGGTGGGGTCGGCACAACATGTGCTTTCCTTCCACTTGCCTCTATCAGCCGTCGTCTCAATACTCACCCCTTTCACAAATATGTCATTCTTCACACAGCCCATCCAAATCTTCCATCATCGTCTTCCTCTAACTTTACACCTTCCAACTACATTCATATTCATCACTCTTGTAGTTACATTTTGCGAGCTTCATATTACACCTTAATTACTATCGCTTCTGATTTAACTATAACTGGCTGTGATAAAAAATTTAACATGAAACGTTTACCTACAAATGATAATATCCATCCTCCATAATTAATAACAGTTGTCAAAAGTTCTCTAAACTTTTATTACAAATGGTCAAAAGTTTATTTGCCGTACCCCAATAGTTTGCGTACGCGGTCATTTCGGTGTAATTGCAATAGTTGTGTAACTTCAAAGTATAATGCTTTAATTTGGATCGCTCTTTTATTGGGAAATTGTTTTATTGGGAAATTGTTAGAAGCACAGTAGTTGAGAAAGAAGTCAAGATTCTATTGAAAAATTATTTTCTAAATATATAAAGTGGATTATTATATCGTACCACATCCGGGTGTTCGTCTAAAAAAATCTAGCCCTTATTAACAATACGATTCTCATGTATTACCGATCCGAAGATGTTATTTCAAAAATATAGTTTTAAATAAAATATTAAAGGTGTACATCTACGTCTTTAACTTTTAAAGGCTTACAATTTATTAATATATTTGACTATATTAAAATACCAGTTGTAAAATTCAAAATGAACAAAGCTTTAAGGAACAATACTGAGATACATAGGAATTCTTGAGTTTCATTCTCCCGGCGGAACCTTCGTCCTATCTTTAGCGAATTGCTTTTTAATGTAAATACCAACCTGACCGTGTCCGAGATGAGCTTCAATTATTACAGAGCTCCTTTAAAAAGTATTCCTTATTTCGATTACCTTTTTATTGTTTAACCTCCACAGATAATAAATAGCATTTGTAACATTCATTTTCATTTCAACTTACTAAGGTTTTATGCACATCTTAATCTTAAAAATTAAATTCTTATTTTATAACTTCTTCTGTCCAGTTCTGTCAGGGTTAATTTTATTTTTTTCTGATAAGAAAATATGTATGCAATATGTGTGCATGTATGCGTGTCCAATGGCTTAATGGCGATTTTTGAAATTTATTCAAATTCTCCTTTTAGAACAATGAATCAAACGATTTTATAATCTGTAAGATTAGTTAGTCGTATGTAAGTTTTTATCTAGAACATTATTTTTCTGATAAAGAAATGATAATTTAATTCTGACACATTGTCACTACATCGTTGTCAAGTCCTAAAAATTGACTAGATACTTTATATTATATAAATAATTTTATAGGTTTATAGCATATTTTAAGTTCATTTGTGTATTCCTTTGTTTTCTTGTGTAACATCGGAAAATATCATACAACATTATTATGAATTTGTTATGTATATTATAATATTATCGCTTTAACAATCTACCCAATTATTGACGTATGATATCAAACTTTATTCCTATCGTAAATTTTGACAGTTTAACGTGGAATTAACTTCGGAATTTATTGTTTAACTACAACAGTGGTTTCGATTGAGATTCGCGTCTCCATGCCGTTTTACCTAAGCCGATAAGCGGATCTTAGAAACTCATCAAACTTTCGCTTTAGATCACCAGCCTTTGTATTGTTCTTTAAAACTTTACACAACACCAGCTTTATCTAAGCCTTTTAATATCTTATTACCGGTTAAGTTTCAAAAATTTCGATTATCAATTTAATATTATTAACCGACTTCAAAAAAGAGGAAGGTACATATTTTTTGTGTGTTCACGGAAAACTTCGTCGTTTATGAACCGATTTTGATGATCCTTTTTTCGTTGGAAAGGAGTTGTCCCAAGGGTGGTACCATGACAAGGAAATCCGGATCTGATGATGGCAACCCAGAAAAATAGAGGGCTATCCTCAAATTTTATAGGTATTAACAATGTTTTCATGTTTGAAGTCGGTTTTTTTTTGTTAAAAATTATAAATTATTTTTACTTTCCACAACACAGTACTTTGTTTATTTGATTTACATAATTATTTAAAAGTAAAGCTCCTTGTCATGATCATTGTTACATTTTTTTTTTCATTCAATTTATAAAGTGGAACAGCGAAGAATATAATCATGTCTTCATATTTAAAATGAAATTTGATCATAAGAATTTATTTAAGTTTTTAATGGAATATAATGTTAGATACGAACTTTGAAAATCATATATAGGATCTTCATCGATACTTATAACATAGAACTACGCTATAACTTTTAAAATCTCTGTGATTCTTAACTTATTTTTGAACTTACATCATTTGCTAAGGTCGATGCTAAAGTTACGGCTGCATTCAGCGGACACTTGAAATCGAAAATAAGTCTCCAAGTTTTATAGAGGGAGAACTCAGAAATGTGTCTAAAGTAACATTCTTATGCAGCCAGTCCTCTAGTGTTATATATTACCCTCTTTAAGAGGGTAATATATAACACTAGTGAGGTTATTTTTTCATTTAGGCGTAAAAGCTAATTAATTCGATTTTCAGTTATTTGCAGTACGACAGTTTTTTCGCAGGTGATTCGATGTAACATTTTTCAAAGAGTCATACGCAATAATGACGTAAGGGGCGTGTTTTAGCAATGTTATATATTATTACGGTACGCTTTAGTCAATGAGTTTAGATTCCGATTAAAAGAGTACGTTTAGTGTACTAAAGTCGCTTAGGCAACAGTGAATTTGGGGATGAATATCCCCAAATTCACTCCTGTCTGTCTGTTTGTCTCACTGTCTGTCCATCTGTCACCAGGCTGTATCTCATGAACCGTGATAGTTAAACAGTTGAAATTTTCAGAGATGATCTATTTCTGTTAGTGCTTTAACAACATGTACTAAAAACAGGATAAAAATATTTAAGTGGGGCTCCCATACAACAGATGGTTTTTTTTTTTTTTGCTGTTTTTATAGATAATGGTACGGAACCCTTCGTGCTGAGCGAGGCCGACTCACACTTAGCCGTTTTTTTCTGTGAAGGTGGCAAGCATAGCTTTTGCAAAGGAATTTGCGGAATTCATTGCTCTAAAACTTTTACATCGAAAAAAATCAATGTAACCATAAACTTGGGGGAAAGAGAATAAAATTTGCAGGCAAACACGGGGCTATTCTGTAGTCCTCTTCGCAGAGGCTTTAAGAGTAGAGTGCTGTAGACACATTCTTGACTAATTAACCTTTACTTGTTATTTCTATCTGCGTAAATTAAATTTCCAAATCAACATTCCTTTAAAAATAACGAGTTCTACATATTCAGCTATACAGCTTCGGGCCGGTATCAAAAAATAAACTTCAACTGAAACTGCCGTGATAGCTCAGTGTCCGGGCGCTCGCCTTTAATTCAATATACTCGAGCAACCTGAGTTCGATCCCCGGTGCCGGCACCAATGAAGTTTTTAACTTTAAGTGCTGACTTATCACGTGCTCCGCGGTGAAGGAAAACATCGTGAGGAAACCTGCATATTTTCGAAATAATAACAAAAAAATATTTCGAAGATATGTGAAGCCCGCCAATCCGCAGTGGGGCCGCGTGGTGGACTATGCCCTGATACCCTCTGTATAGAGGAGGCCTTTGCCCAGCAGTGGGACATGTATAGGCTGTTACTTTTTTTTTTACTTCAACTGGAACTGCGAAGCTGACGGGGACACAATTAGCCCGGTGGCTCCTTAAGGAGCTTCGCATTGAAGCAGTATTGTTTAATGTAAATACCTGAACGAAAAGTGTGCGAGTTGCAAAAATATTTCCATCGGAAGAAATTCGTTTCTTTTCCCCGTTTGACTATTTCGCCGAGGAAAGGTTTTTCGCCTGCCGCTTTTATACCTAAGGGATTTTTTCCAAGTAACCTCCTTCCCAGAGCACGTTTTGTTCGTAAGGCGTAAATTAATAATTAAATGAAGTAAAATTTCAGTTTGAATAGGAAACTTGAAAATATTCAATACTCATAAAATTACCATGGGCGTTAAAAGATTCCGGAATGAATAAGAAAAAATACTATTAAAGGTCAAAAATAAATTTCATGTGTCTCAAAATATTCATCCTTTGCTTGAATGCACTTTTACATACGATTAAACCAATTTTAAAAATATTTGTGCCACTATTCCGTGGTGACCACATAAACGTGTTTATCATAGTATTTGATAGCCTCTACTTTTTTTTTATATGTGCAAAGTTGTGAAAAGTTGGTTCACCTGATGGTAAGTGAACACCGCCGCCCATGGACATCTGCTACACCCGAGGGTTACAGATGCGTTGACAACTTTTTGAAAATTGGGCTCCGGCTACCTCACTCGCCAGACGAAACGGGAAAGTATTCGTAGTCTTCTCAAATAGAAATAAGAAATATTATTTTCTCCAAAATATGTATATCTTTTGCTATAGGCTTTATCCAAATATAATTGTGCTAGTATTGTCGCCTGTGTATGTGGACCCAAAAAACGCAACAGACTTCTCAATAAACACTATGAGAACAATCCCACAGCCATCGTCGCAAATAATTATCATCTTAACCATATATGTCACTTATACTTAAAATGGAGCCTCACATTAATTTACCACAACCCGCAACGGGTCATGTACTACACCTGTTCATTATATAATACCAAGGGTATTTGGTTCGCATTTGCAATTTCAGTCATAGAGTGTGTCTAAATCACAGTATGCACACTATAAACTATAATAACAAATGATAAATAATAATTTAGACACAATTTACCTCTATTTCATCACTTTTAATCTATAGTACCTGGAAGACCGTGTATTGTGTATTTTAGAAATACAAAAAAATAAAAAATAAAAAAGCAATGATCTGGTATAGAAAAAAAAAAAAAGTAAAAAAAATAAGTGTGTAATTAATGATCGTGACACGAACCGCGGCCTTCTGTTTCGGGGCCGCCCGATTACCGACCGATAACATTTTTTTTTCGGCGAAATTTACCGTCATATTCGAATTATATTTTTCATTCCCTGAAAACAGTGATAAAAGGACATTTTCTAAAAATGAAACCTAGCTAGATCGATTTTTCGCCCTCGAATCTACGCACATACTATAATAATTTAAATGATTATAAATCTAAAAAGTAGGAAAAAGTACTAA
The DNA here is from genome assembly GCA_933534255.1 of Iphiclides podalirius. Taxonomy (NCBI): domain Eukaryota; kingdom Metazoa; phylum Arthropoda; class Insecta; order Lepidoptera; family Papilionidae; genus Iphiclides; species Iphiclides podalirius. The sequence continues at coordinate 11,449,833 of OW152826.1, forward strand.
AAGGACAGGATTAAAAATGTAATAACTGTTGAGTATTCAAATTTAAATTTTATTTTATTAAATTATATATTATTAATGACTTAAAAGTAAAATGTGTCGGATAAAGAAGTTCTCTACTGGAAAAAAGAAGCCTTTAGGTAGAATAATAGCCGACGAAAGCCGGCTATTATTCTATCTAAAAGCCTTTTCAGACAAGAGAAGAGAAAGGTTGAGGTAAACTTTGTTTGTATATTATATTTTAACTGTGGTAGGACCACGCAACAGTATTCGCTGTTGCAAGAATTGGCAGGTCCGTCCGGGTTAGTACCACGACCTCACAGAAGACGGCGTAAAGTGGAAGTATGACAAATACTTTCCCGATTCGTCTGGTGAGTGAGGTAGCCGGAGTCCAATTTTCAATAGGTTGTCAACGCATCTGTTACCCTCGGGTGTGGCAGATGTCCATGGGCGCCGGTATTCACTTCACATCAGGCGAACCGTCTACTCGTTTGAGAACTTTTCGCATAAAAAAAAAGAAGAGTCATTATTATCCTCCTGACTTTATCCCAAATGGGTCTCATGTTGTAAGTGGTTTTGGCTAGGTTTATTTTTTGACGACTGACGGCAACCCTCCTTACGAAAAACACTCGGATACGGAACAAATCTGTAGGTCTTTAATAAATGTTCCGTGTGGGAATAGAACTCACGACAACCGGCGAAGCCAATAACATTCTTCTGTATGTGTGTTTGTCACTGAACGCCTCCTTAACGGCTGGGCTGATTTTAATGAAATTTTGTGTGTGTCTCCAGGTCAATTCGAGAATGGTTAACATTCACAATTCGGTCCACTACATTTTTTTTTATTTCTAAGTTGTTGAGTTTAAGCCGTATGTATAGGACAACGTTTGTCCGGTCCTATAAAAGTAGCTTGTATTCCATAAAAGAGTGGCTCATTAAATACGACGATGCGGTACGGTCGATGAATATTTATGCGAAGATTTATTTACATATACTAATTCGGGAGAGGCGAAAAATATCAAAGGGTTATAGGAGCGAAATGGGAAACCCATAACCCTTACCTACACTTATGTAACGTTATCGTACTTAAGAATGTACATTAATACGTAATTGTGTATGCAGGTCTTTGAGAGCGGTCCAAGTGTTTTATTTTGTCTGATTACTGTGTTTGAGATACACCGTCAGATCGAGTGAACGTTAGGATACTTATTTTAGAAATTTCTGTCCGTACACTAGAGCCAAGAGCCAAGAGTGAAATTTGAATACGTAACGACCTAAAAAAGCAATTTTTGCTTGCACGCTTTTAGTCGAGTCTTTAAGCTGAGGTTTTATTTTTCTCACTTTTAATTTGACGCTGCTTACTCAAGCTGCCAGTTATTTCATCCCGCGCTTTGGTAGAGCGGAAAGAAAAATAATGCTTCAAAATTTCCTACAAAACTACTTATTTGTTTTGTTCCAGAGGGAAAAAACCTAACCGAAAGTTTGGATGAAAATGAAGTTGTTATTTACGTTAATTTTGAATAGACGTTAAATGTTTAAATTTAGCAAATAACTCTGTAAAATGTACATTTTCATAAGTATGAAATCGAAGTAAAATTGTATAATATTTATGTAATTAAAATTGTTTTATTACATATGTGAATACCTAAAATTTAACTCACATGTTGGTAAATACTTCGAAGAATAAGTACTACCATTGTTACCAATTTAAATAAAGTGGGACTCGACTAAAGAATGATCATTATCATTTTAATAAATGTTTGGTTAATGTTTTACAATAGATTGGAACATTATGAATGAAACACTATGAGCTTTTGTATCCTAAAACATAAGGCAGACCATTGAGAGCTTAGCAAGAGAGGAGAGCCGTTATAATATGCGGTATGCTTATAAGATATTCATAGCATGCGCGTGCACTTCATGGACGCAAAAAAGTTTTGCATACGCTGTCGTCCTATACAAACATCCCCCAAACAATGATGTTTAATAATATAGATGACTTGTTTTTCTCTCTGTCACATTGTTTTTATATGACATATATAAAAGAATGTGACAGATGATATAGAACGCCCGAAAAAGATGCAGTCTATATAATTGCACCAGTTTCGGAGCGCTAGTGTCATATCTATATTTGTATATAATATCATTGCCCATAAACACTAAAACCCATGTATTACTGTTAAGGTACCATTTTGTTTAATTAAACAAAACAAACTCAACATCTCAAAGCCTTAGAAGGCTTATCATTTAAGTGAAATGTTACGTTATTATCAATCATTTAGAAAAATTGGTATTTTTTTATGCATAGCCTGTTTGAAATCACTGTGCACAACACTGCAAAACACCGCAAAACACATGTGGATAAAGAGATTGCATGTAGTATTTGCTTGCCCTTTTAGTTTATGAATTACTAGCTACTGTCCGCGACTAGGTTGCGTAGAATAGGCTGAAGGCGTAACATTCAGACAGAAAGACAGATATACATAAAATATGTATACAAATTATAGCCTATGTTTTATTCTGATGTATAAGCTATATTATTGTAAAGTTTCATTAAAATCCATTCAGTAGTATTTGCGTGAAAGAGTAAGAAACATCCATCCATACATACAAACTTTCGCCTTTATAATATTAAGTAAGGAAGTAAGGATTCCGGCGTTTGCGAAGAAATTACCTAACAACTATTTCGTCCCCACCATACGATAATGCTCTAGCCGCCCAGAGATGGAAAGAATTTCCATAGCTCGTAATTTGTACAGGAAAGGAAGTTGGTTTCACGAGACAGTTGTAAAATGCTAGTGCATACTTTATGAAATCGGTCAAAGGACATTTTCATCCGTGAAATTCTGTTTTAAAACGACGCTTCCAAATACTCCAGTGTACAATTGCTTAAGCAGAACGTCCATTGTCTCCGCCTAATGTATCATTGAAGCAAAGTGTAACTTAATTGGAATTATTTCGCAACTCGGGAAAATTAGTCTGACGATTTCGCGGTTATGAGCTCAATGAATTACAGAAATGAGCCAGATAAATCACAGCTCTCAGCGGGTGATTCGAAACCAGCTCTTCAGACCCGACTTCTGAGAGGCGGACGTGTTTATTGCAATCATTTTCTTACGGCTCTCTTAAACAAGCGTACGATTTACTTCGACACCGCACTACGTATTGCTGTCACGTCGGCTTTTGCCTTAACGAGTTCGAGAGTGAGCATCTAATCGCCCATAAATCCGACAAATTGAGATTTGCCTCCCCAGCTGTGCTGTGGGCTTTCAATTATTCGGGTAATGAGAAGCCGTTAGGCGATTTGTTGCACGATTAGCTCTCCCTATTGTACCAATTGCTGTGTGCAGAGTAGCTAGTATACACTCCAGGTTTTGATTTCGATGTTGCTTAAACATTATGATGTGGAATCATAGTATCGAACACTATCTCCTGAATTGGTTTAAGTTTAAATTTTCAATAAAAGCTAATCTTGGATTAAAAGGTTTTTTTTTATTTTTTTAGTCTCTCTGCGACCGCTGCGTCTCTGTTCCTAATTGCCATTTTAAGGTTGTAGTCTCTTATCTTGCAGGTTGATGCCGCCATGGCTTTTTGGATAAGGCGGCCTGCTGCGTGTCACAGTCGTCTGTGTAGTAAACACAGCTGACCGTGTGCCGGGATACCGCTTACGGCATGCTGAACGCTGTCGTGCAGCTGTAGCTTGCTCACTTTTGTACGCATGAAAACGACTGACCCGTATGTTAGTCCTTGTGCTTCATGGATGGTGAGAACCCGCGAACCCTTGGCCGATCCATATCCCTGGTTGATAAGGGCTGGATTAAAAGGTTACCATATTGGACGGTACATCCATACTTAATGTTATAAACGCGAAAGTTTGTATGTATGGATGGATGTTTGTTACTCTTTCAGACAAAAACTACTGAATAGATTTTAATGAAAATATATAATAAAATAACTTATACATCAGAATAACAGATATTGTGTGAATTTTCTAAAATATAGGTTATGATAATAAATGATAAGTGTCAACTAAGTAGGAAAAAATCAGCCATCTGCGAGATATTCTGGTGTATAATAAAAAAAACTCATTTTTAATTCCCTTTGGCCGCGCGGGCGAAGCCCCGGTTAACAGCTAGTAAGTAGATAATACTCGAATTTTCGTTATCATCAAAATACCGCTTTGTTTATCAAGAAAAAAATTTTTTCCGATAAAAAAATCATCACTTTTTCCACTTTCATGAATTACTGATAAATACTCTTCTACATAATATACATAAACGAATCTTGACAGTGTCGTGTGTTTTGGACTTGGCCCATTTGTTAGAAGCTCTGTGCGTATAACGATAGTTCAATCGGGTAATTACAGCCGGGGCAATGAATCGACACCCGTTGTTTCAAAACTAGTAAAGTACGCCTCATTAAATTCTTGTTAATGTGTTCGTAATGGTGGGTTCAGTCGCACTGTTGAAGAATTAATCCAATGCATTTTTAAATATCTGGTGGGTGCTAAGTGTCTTTATATTTTTCCAGTTGTTAGTTTTAAAAGAAGAACTACGTTCTTCGGCACCGTGGTAAAGTTTTAACTTAACTAAAATAAGTGTATAGTATAGCATTTATTTTACGTATATGTTTTTATTTTTTATATATGCATGCAAAAGTATATAACAACTGGGACATTTTTTCGGATATAACCAATCAATCGTTTCAGCTAGTTTTAGTCCACTGATGAACAAAACCCCCCACGGAATGACATGAAACATGGTCCTAAGACACCTGCATCGACTTCTCGCACCTTTTTACAGGTTGATGACAATTAATGGTTGATGACATTTGGATGATGGATTTAAGATGAATATATTATTTTCAATTTCAGAATGATTCAAGCGACACTGCATAAGCCACAGCATGGACAAAACGATAGGCACGATTTCTTTATTATAGGCTTACTAGTACTTGGTAAGACGAGGTAATAAATGGTGAATAGAGGTTTAGTTATGACTACATGACCTATGAGTGGCAAACTAAAAGTTCCGGCGGAGACACTAATAGGTCCTAATCATCAAATGATGGAAAAGGTTGGGAGGAATCAGAACGTGCTATACCTGCGCATGTGTATAATTTTGCTGAATAAAAACATTACTAGTTCATAAAGAAACAGTTTTAAAATAATGATCAGCAAATTAAATGAATTCTTCATCCGTCGCTCAAGTCTGCCGCTTAACAACTACACCAACCGGTCCATTGAATTAATATTTAATGATTAGTAACTCTGGCTACTCTAAACGACAAAATGTAACGAGAGAACGGATTATCTTGGGATTAATAAATATTCGAATGAAATCTCTCCGTTTAATTACCCTCCAGTTTCCGCTAGCCGAGATCGGGAACTGGAAAGCGACTTGGAGTTTCTGATTGAAATAACATATTAATAAATGTCGAGATTCAACATTTAACAGAAATAAAAGTTTCCTCGAATTAATCGCAAATATAAAAATTTCTATATTTGGTTTCTATATTGAGATTGCAAATGATCAGTATGAGTGACTCTCATTAATCTATATGTATTACATGACAAGGACATGTACACTCAGTACATAATAACATGCAATAATACATTCTTTATAGATACTATACAGGCGCAAAAGCAACAGGGCTAAAATACGTGTGCATTTTATATACAGTGTACATAGTTTATGTATTTTTGATTAGTGACTTGGTGTTTTCGTCGAGCTATATTTTATTGATGTTTGCATTTGTTTTTTGTTTTGTTTTTCTTTTTGGAAATAGTTTTCTTTTTTTGTTCTGTTCACTGCTTTGTAAGTATAGATGTTAATTTTCATTAGTCGTTATTGTGTTACTGCCTTTAGAATAATGTACCAGATTTGTGTTATAATCAGTAGGTATTGTGATATTGTCCTTAAATTAATGTACCCGCTTTGTGTTAATCTTAGTCTAGTTTGTTAGTTATAATTAAAATTTTTGGTATGTACTGAAAATCGGGAAATCGTACCGAGTACATACCTAATTGAGTGATTCAAGAGGAAGGTTTATATGTATAAAATGGGTCTTGCACCCGTATATATATATATATATATATATATATATATATGTATATAGATATATGTATATATATATATATAGAGACGGTAGTTCACTAGAGGTCTAGCCTGAAAAGAACTGGGAAGAAACTCTGCATTAAATATTACACATGTTTACTGGATTGTACTCGAATTGGTTGTTCCAAGTTTCACCAAACTTAACATATTAATATAACACAAATTTGAATAGGCATAACTTTATTCAATTCTTTTGACGTTCTTCTGTTCGGGGATTAATTGTGAAACCGGGAAGAAAGGACTAAGGAAACTTATTAATAATTTAAAACCGTCGTACTGTTTGACGTCTCATTGTCTCTTTATTCAAGCCGATAAGAGGATTTAAGGACCTCGTCATACTTTTGATTTGTTTGAAGTACTTCTCTGATTCCCCCTTGTAATTGTTCGGCTGCTATATACCTTATGTTAAATTTGAATTAAGTTTAAGTTCAATTGTCTGGGGCAGACTATAACCCTGCTCTTAAATATCACTAGGATAACGACTTAATTTATAGTGATGAAGTTGGAAGTGAGCAGAACTTGATTTTCAAGTTACCGCCGCCCATGAAGTTTAACGCTAGCCGTAAGGACACAGCTGCAGCGCTAACCTTAATAAGTTTGTGCTTCGGTTTCCTCACTCACCAGGGGAAACGTATGTAAAGTACTTCTCTTCTTTAATTTAAGAGCTAGGCTCTTGTCGGTTCAGCGTCTCAGTAGACATCATCGCTTGCTGCTGTTTTGATGAATTGAATAGTGGAGTACTTTCCTCCTTGTTTTCCGCACCGCAGTTCAGAAGCCGAGTGCCGCGTTCGCATGTTCGGTCAGGAGCCCTACCAGAATTATTCTTCTGCCTTGTGTCGATACTGACACTGCTGCTGCCCAGTATCAGGGGAATGTTTATTTGTGTGGCGGTATTGGCTCGTCACGTCACAGGGCCGTAAGTTATACTTTTTCTTTTCTAATTATACTTTTTTATCTGTTTATTGTTAACACGATGAACGGGCACGATTAGTTAAGATTCAAACTTTTTTGTTTACATAAAGAAAAAAAGAAAATCTGGCGTATGAATAGCCATGAACCACAAATCCTAAAGGTTGGCGACGCAACCTGAACCTTTTTTGTTTTTTACGTAGATGTCCATGGAAGACAATATGCACTTCAAATCAGACGAACGACCTGTGCAAGCTAAGAACCTTCTTTCATTAAAAAAAATCACTAGAATGTTGATTATTTTTGAATATTTATGTCAATATGAGTATAAATTACAGTCACACACAAAGGCATATGCGCGTAGCAGGCCTTTGAGAAGGGATCAGGTTTTCTTTTATAAAGGAATTAGGAAATTGACGTTTTACTCTCTTCCATCGAAGTTGTTGTATTTTTTATAGACAATTATTTAAATAAGTAGATAAATCTTAAAACATTCGCCTCAAGAGTTGTCTTAATTTAACCCGTTTGTTCATAAGTGTTTGAAAGTGTTCGCGATTATTAAATAGACGCTGTTTTCTCCTCAGCGATTCTAATGAACCTTAAAATGATGATTGAATTCATTAATAATGTTCAAGCGTAAGCGGCAATAAATTTGGACGCTCGGGCGAGACAAAATAATGCCGCTGCAGGTTTTGAGCAATAAATTTAATAAAATATTCTCTCTTTATCTTTTGCCTCGCTAATGCGCTCCGAATGATTTAGCCCTCGATAACGAACCAAGTAAAGGCGAGGATTTATTACCAATAACTCTGTAAAATGTACATTTTCATAAGTATGAAATCGAAGTAAAATTGTATAATATTTATGTAATTAAAATTGTTTAATTACATATGTGAATACCTAAAATTTAACTCACATGTTGGTAAATACTTCGCAGAATAAGTACTACCATTGTTACCAATTTAAATAAAGTGGGACTCGACTAAAGAATGATCATTATCATTTTAATAAATGTTTGGTTAATGTTTTACAATAGATTGGAACATTATGAATGAAACACTATGAGCTTTTGTATCCTAAAACATAAGGCAGACCATTGAGAGCTTAGCAAGAGAGGAGAGCCGTTATAATATGCGGTATGCTTATAAGATATTCATAGCATGCGCGTGCACTTCATGGACGCAAAAAAGTTTTGCATACGCTGTCGTCCTATACAAACATCCCCCAAACAATGATGTTTAATAATATAGATGACTTTTTTTTCTCTCTGTCACATTGTTTTTTATATGACATATATAAAAGAATGTGACAGATGATATAGAACGCCCGAAAAAGATGCAGTCTGTATAATTGCACCAGTTTCGGAGCGCTAGTGTCATATCTATATTTGTATATAATATCATTGCCCATAAACACTAAAACCCATGTATTACTGTTAAGGTACCATTTTGTTTAATTAAACAAAACAAACTCAACATCTCAAAGCCTTAGAAGGCTTATCATTTAAGTGAAATGTTACGTTATTATCAATCATTTAGAAAAATTGGTATTTTTTTATGCATAGCCTGTTTGAAATCACTGTGCACAACACTGCAAAACACCGCAAAACACATGTGGATAAAGAGATTGCATGTAGTATTTGCTTGCCCTTTTAGTTTATGAATTACTAGCTACTGTCCGCGACTAGGTTGCGTAGAATAGGCTGAAGGCGTAACATTCAGACAGAAAGACAGATATACATAAAATATGTATACAAATTATAGCCTATGTTTTATTCTGATGTATAAGCTATATTATTGTAAAGTTTCATTAAAATCCATTCAGTAGTATTTGCGTGAAAGAGTAAGAAACATCCATCCATACATACAAACTTTCGCCTTTATAATATTAAGTAAGGAAGTAAGGATTCCGGCGTTTGCGAAGAAATTACCTAACAACTATTTCGTCCCCACCATACGATAATGCTCTAGCCGCCCAGAGATGGAAAGAATTTCCATAGCTCGTAATTTGTACAGGAAAGGAAGTTGGTTTCACGAGACAGTTGTAAAATGCTAGTGCATACTTTATGAAATCGGTCAAAGGACATTTTCATCCGTGAAATTCTGTTTTAAACGACGCTTCCAAATACTCCAGTGTACAATTGCTTAAGCAGAACGTCCATTGTCTCCGCCTAATGTATCATTGAAGCAAAGTGTAACTTAATTGGAATTATTTCGCAACTCGGGAAAATTAGTCTGACGATTTCGCGGTTATGAGCTCAATGAATTACAGAAATGAGCCAGATAAATCACAGCTCTCAGCGGGTGATTCGAAACCAGCTCTTCAGACCCGACTTCTGAGAGGCGGACGTGTTTATTGCAATCATTTTCTTACGGCTCTCTTAAACAAGCGTACGATTTACTTCGACACCGCACTACGTATTGCTGTCACGTCGGCTTTTGCCTTAACGAGTTCGAGAGTGAGCATCTAATCGCCCATAAATCCGACAAATTGAGATTTGCCTCCCCAGCTGTGCTGTGGGCTTTCAATTATTCGGGTAATGAGAAGCCGTTAGGCGATTTGTTGCACGATTAGCTCTCCCTATTGTACCAATTGCTGTGTGCAGAGTAGCTAGTATACACTCCAGGTTTTGATTTCGATGTTGCTTAAACATTATGATGTGGAATCATAGTATCGAACACTATCTCCTGAATTGGTTTAAGTTTAAATTTTCAATAAAAGCTAATCTTGGATTAAAAGGTTTTTTTTTTATTTTTTTATTTTAACAAAGTAACTCTACAGACTCGTGGTCCGTACTCTTTTTTTTGGTTGACATGTTTTTTTTTTAATTTTCTATTTGGGCTGTCACCGCCGCGTACATCAACCGGGCTGGTAGCGGTGCAGCAGTGAGTTCTTGCTGATATATTTTTGATCTGCACAGTTTTTGCTGTAGGGAGAATGGACGGAGATCTCGTCGTCGCAGGTTATTTGGTAATAGGTGTTTTTGGCTAGTCTCTCTGCGACCGCTGCGTCTCTGTTCCTAATTGCCATTTTAAGGTTGTAGTCTCTTATCTTGCAGGTTGATGCCGCCATGGCTTTTTGGATAAGGCGGCCTGCTGCGTTGTCACAGTCGTCTGTGTAGTAAACACAGCTGACCGTGTGCCGGGATACCGCTTACCGCATGCTGAACGCTGTCGTGCAGCTGTAGCTTGCTCACTTTTGTACGCATGAAAACGACTGACCCGTATGTTAGTCCTTGTGCTTCATGGATGGTGAGAACCCGCGAACCCTTGGCCGATCCATATCCCTGGTTGATAAGGGCTGGATTAAAAGGTTACCATATTGGACGGTACATCCATACTTAATGTTATAAACGCGAAAGTTTGTATGTATGGATGGATGTTTGTTACTCTTTCAGACAAAAACTACTGAATAGATTTTAATGAAAATATATAATAAAATAACTTATACATCAGAATAACAGATATTGTGTGAATTTTCTAAAATATAGGTTATGATAATAAATGATAAGTGTCAACTAAGTAGGAAAAAATCAGCCATCTGCGAGATATTCTGGTGTATAATAAAAAAAACTCATTTTTAATTCCCTTTGGCCGCGCGGGCGAAGCCCCGGTTAACAGCTAGTAAGTAGATAATACTCGAATTTTCGTTATCATCAAAATACCGCTTTGTTTATCAAGAAAAAAATTTTTTCCGATAAAAAAATCATCACTTTTTCCACTTTCATGAATTACTGATAAATACTCTTCTACATAATATACATAAACGAATCTTGACAGTGTCGTGTGTTTTGGACTTGGCCCATTTGTTAGACGCGCCGTGCGTATAACGATAGTTCAATCGGGTAATTACAGCCGAGGCAATGAATCGACACCCGTTGTTTCAAAACTAGTAACGTACGCCTCATTAAATTCTTGTTAATGTGTTCGTAATGGTGGGTTCAGTCGCACTGTTGAAGAATTAATCCAATGCATTTTTAAATATCTGGTGGGTGCTAAGTGTCTTTATATTTTTCCAGTTGTTAGTTTTAAAAGAAGAACTACGTTCTTCGGCACCGTGGTAAAGTTTTAACTTAACTAAAATAAGTGTATAGTATAGCATTTATATTACGTATATGTTTTTATTTTTTATATGTGCATGCAAAAATATATAACAACTGAGACATTTTTTCGGATATAACCAATCAATCGTTTCAGCCAGTTTTAGTCCACTGATGAACAAAACCCCCCACGGAATGACATGAAACATGGTCCTAAGACACCTGCATCGACTTCTCGCACCTTTTTACAGGTTGATGACAATTAATGGTTGATGACATTTGGATGATGGATTTAAGATGAATATATTATTTTCAATTTCAGAATGATTCAAGCGACACTGCATAAGCCACAGCATGGACAAAACGATAGGCACGATTTATTTATTATAGGCTTACTAGTAGTTGGTAAGGAGAGGTAATAAATGGTGAATAGAGGTTTAGTTATGACTACATGACCTATGAGTGGTAAACTAAAAGTGCCGGCGGAGACACTAATAGCTCCTAATCATCAAATGATGGAAAAGGTTGGGAGGAATCAGAACGTGCTATACCTGCGCATGTGTATAATTTTGCTGAATAAAAACATTACTAGTTCATAAAGAAACAGTTTTAAAATAATGTTCAGCAAATTAAATGAATTCTTCATCCGTCGCTCAAGTCTGCCGCTTAACAACTACACCAACCGGTCCATTGAATTAAAATTTAATGATTAGTAACTCTGGCTACTCTAAACGACAAAATGTAACGAGAGAACGGATTATCTTGGGATTAATAAATATTCGAATGAAATCTCTCCGTTTAATTACCCTCCAGTTTCCGCTAGCCGAGATCGGGAACTGGAAAGCGACTTGGAGTTTCTGATTGAAATAACATATTAATAAATGTCGAGATTCAACATTTAACAGAAATAAAAGTTTCCTCGAATTAATCGCAAATATAAAAGTTTCTATATTTGGTTTCTATATTGAGATTGCAAATGATCAGTATGAGTGACTCTCATTAATCTATATGTATTACATGACAAGGACATGTACACGCAGTACATATTAACATGCAATAATACATTCTTTATAGATGCTATACAGGCGCAAAAGCAACAGGGCTAAAATACGTGTGCATTTTATATACAGTGTACATAGTTTATGTATTTTTGATTAGTGACTTGGTGTTTTCGTCGAGCTATATTTTATTGATGTTTGCATTTGTTTTTTGTTTTGTTTTTCTTTTTGGAAATAGTTTTCTTTTTTTGTTCTGTTCACTGCTTTGTAAGTATAGATGTTAATTTTCATTAGTCGTTATTGTGTTACTGCCTTTAGAATAATGTACCAGATTTGTGTTATAATCAGGTTTGGTATTGTGATATTGTCCTTAAATTAATGTACCCGCTTTGTGTTAATAGGTATTGTGATATTGTCCTTAAATTAATGTACCCGCTTTGTGTTTATCTTAGTCTAGTTTGTTAGTTATAATTAAAATTTTTGGTATGTACTGAAAATCGGGAAATCGTACCGAGTACATACCTAATTGAGTGATTCAAGAGGAAGGTTTATATGTATAAAATGGATCTTGCACCAGTATATATATGTATATATATATATATATATATATGTATATATATATATATATATATATATATATATATAGAGACGGTAGTTCACTAGAGGTCTAGCCTGAAAAGAACTGGGAAGAAACTCTGCATTAAATATTACACATGTTTACTGGATTGTACTCGAATTGGTTGTTCCAAGTTTCACCAAACTTAACATATTAATATAACACAAATTTGAATAGGCATAACTTTATTCAATTCTTTTGACGTTCTTCTGTTCGGGGATTAATTGTGAAACCGGGAAGAAAGGACTAAGGAAACTAGGATTTAAGGACCTCGTCATACTTTTGATTTGTTTGAAGTACTTCTCTGATTCCCCCTTGTAATTGTTCGGCTGCTATATACCTTATGTTAAATTTGAATTAAGTTTAAGTTCAATTGTCTGGGGCAGACTATAACCCTGCTCTTAAATATCACTAGGATAACGACTTAATTTATAGTGATGAAGTTGGAAGTGAGCAGAACTTGATTTTCAAGTTACCGCCGCCCCCATGAAGTTTAACGCTAGCCGTAAGGACACAGCTGCAGCGCTAACCTTAATAAGTTTGTGCTTCGGTTTCCTCACTCACCAGGGGAAACGTATGTAAAGTACTTCTCTTCTTTAATTTAAGAGCTAGGCTCTTGTCGGTTCAGCGTCTCAGTAGACATCATCGCTTGCTGCTGTTTTGATGAATTGAATAGTGGAGTACTTTCCTCCTTGTTTTCCGCACCGCAGTTCAGAAGCCGAGTGCCGCGTTCGCATGTTCGGTCAGGAGCCCTACCAGAATTATTCTTCTGCCTTGTGTCGATACTGACACTGCTGCTGCCCAGTATCAGGGGAACGTTTATTTGTGTGGCGGTATTGGCTCGTCACGTCACAGGGCCGTAAGTTATACTTTTTCTTTTCTAATTATACTTTTTTATCTGTTTATTGTTAACACGATGAAAGGGCACGATTAGTTAAGATTCAAACTTTTTTGTTTACATAAAGAAAAAAGAAAATCTGGCGTATGAATAGCCATGAACCACAAATCCTAAAGGTTGGCGACGCAACCTGAACCTTTTTTGTTTTTTACGTAGATGTCCATGGAAGACAATATGCACTTCAAATCAGACGAACGACCTGTGCAAGCTAAGAACCTTCTTTCATTAAAAAAAATCACTAGAATGTTGATTATTTTTGAATATTTATGTCAATATGAGTATAAATTACAGTCACACACAAAGGCATATGCGCGTAGCAGGCCTTTGAGAAGGGATCAGGTTTTCTTTTATAAAGGAATTAGGAAATTGACGTTTTACTCTCTTGCATCGAAGTTGTTGTATTTTTATAGACAATTATTTAAATAAGTAGATAAATCTTAAAACATTCGCCTCAAGAGTTGTCTTAATTTAACCCGTTTGTTCATAAGTGTTTGAAAGTGTTCGCGATTATTAAATAGACGCTGTTTTCTCCTCAGCGATTCTAATGAACCTTAAAATGATGATTGAATTCATTAATAATGTTCAAGCGTAAGCGGCAATAAATTTGGACGCTCGGGCGAGACAAAATAATGCCGCTGCAGGTTTTGAGCAATAAATTTAATAAAATATTCTCTCTTTATCTTTTGCCTCGCTAATGCGCTCCGAATGATTTAGCCCTCGATAACGAACCAAGTAAAGGCGAGGATTTATTACCCCGTGAAAAATGGGCCCGTACCCGATACCGTATTAATAAGGGAATCGGTGCACGTGCAAATTTACAAATTCGGTACACGTATTATGTTTAAACTAATTATGTTTATGTAATTATGTTAAGAAAATTCTTCATCCTCCATTAATATGATTCTCCTGCGGTCGACACAGACTAAAATATCAAGAATTACATCCATACATTTCCATAAATACACAAGCTTGTATATATATTACATTTATATAGCTACTAGTAGGTTTTATTGTATTTACGGTAATAGGTCCAAATGTGTGATTTCGACCAATAGGTCGAATAAATTACGTTTGATGTATTGATATTAATTTTATGTTATTGTAATGGAATTATAACTAAAATTTATTTAGGTTAATTTATTTTTTATTTTATATTCATGTCTATAATTTACTTATGATTGAGCAAAATGTTTGATCGGTTACTCTTCATTATCTTTAGTCTTTTCAGCATGAAATTTTCTTGACATTAGAGTACACTTCATTTCAGTTCAAAACATTAGAACTTAACAAAATTAGCTCATCCACGGCTAGAAGCATTCTATTCCAATTATATAATGTATATGAGTAATTATATATGTGTTGGCTTCATTTAAATAGGTTAATTAACCTCATTGACCTAACCTCCGCCTCGCTGTCGATGCCGCCCTATTATGATGAAATTCACAAAGTTAAATATACGAGTCATCTTTTACATGGCTCAATGTTGTACAGTAATTGCTTTTTATTCAATTTATATACACCGACGTACGCGTTGAAAACTTTGTTAAAATTCGCTATGGTTATACGATATTGTACCCTAATTTATTGCGGTTAAGCTATATTATAATGGAATAGAAAATTATCAATCTAATATGTTTCATATATTCAGGTACTGTACTGTACACATAGTTAATTTTACTTTTAATGGTACCAATATCCACTGTCATGAACAAAGCAGAACTTTTTTCATAGAATTCTGGGATGTGCGTTTGCAATCAGAGGTCAGAAACACGAGTCATTCATTGAGATATATGCAAGGTTTTATTAAGTTAAAATTTACAAAATTGTGAAAACGTTGAAATATTGGAATATGTTACGGTGGTAGGGCCACGTAGCAGCCTCGGCTGTTGCACGAATGGGCGGGTCCGTCCGGCTAAGTATCACGACCTCACAGAAGACCAGCGTAAAGTGGAAGTATGACAAATACTTTCGCGTTTCGTCCGGTGAATGAGGTAGCCAGAGCCCAATTTTTAAAAGGATGTCAACGCATTTATTGTAACCCTCAGGTGTGGCAGATGTCCATGGGCGGCGGTATTCACTTAACATCAGGCGGTTCACCTGATGTCTGCTCGTTTGACAACTTTTCGCATAAAAAATGCCGTGAGTAAGTAGGAAAGTAGACAGAAAATTTGGCAGTTTCATTAGGTGGAAAGAATGAAGTTTTGTGCGAAAAAGATATAATGCGAAAGAGATTGGTGAAGACAGTAAGAGAATTCATGAACATAGGTTCATCCATTAGTACGCACATCTAAATATAAAAGTAGCAAAAGTGTGAGATTTTTATAAACGAATTAGAATAGATCGTCTATACAGAGTCTATACACTTTCTACAAAGTATTATTCATTTTGGGTTCAATGGCAGTGCTGGTGAAATAAACAGATACTTAAGAACACAAACAGGAGTAAGGTAATTCTTTCAACTATTTATAACTTTCAGAGGGGTTCAAGCGACGTTTTAGCACACTATTAAAATGCTTAAGGCTCCGAGATAATATCGTATTATTACGCTACGTGCCCCAACAATGTAACAAACATGGTCTCACTTAGTAAACTCGGTTTAAGTTGCTGTTTTATTGTTCCCAGTGAGGTGAGACGTACAAAATTGTTAATTGTCATTAGCTTTTATCTCTAAAATTAAAGCTGTGAATTATGTTATCTGGCGGAATCATATTGCTTAAAAGAATTAATAATAAGACCCCTAAAGAAGCCCTGCCCTGTACAAGATCGTACAAGTCCAGTTAAAGAAGTAATTAATATAGTTATAATGTAGTACAAAGAATTTTTGGTTTAGGAGGATGTTCATATGTAAAATATTTGTTTGAAGGACTCAAGTCGACGCTCCGTCTTTTGTCTTTCGCAAACAGAGAGCAAAATTAAAAATTAACATTTGGTCTTTTGAACATACCAAATTAAGTGAAATGGAGTCTTCCTTTCTGTTATATGACAAGCAACAGCAATAGTGCCTCCGGTTACTTTACTGACAAAAGTTAACGTAAAAGAATAAATATAAATAATAAATACCTAACGCTTGAGCATTTGATGCCATTCTTCTCCTGACGTGTTGGCCTATTAGCGCAGCAATAAAAATCGTTTCGTTTTACAACAAAGGCTGTAAATTGAATCTTCTTTCATACCGAGGATAAAGGCATTTACAGGAAAATGCAGATGGAAACTTAAGAACGCAGGCTAATTTTTTTGAAAAGTCAGTTAAATTGAAAAGTCTGTAAGCGCCCTGGCATTTTGCGCCGCTGACAGCTGTCGAACCTGTGGTTTTCAAGTTCGCTTAGACGCTCTAACGCTCTAACCACTAAGCTTCGTCAAGTTAAGTGCGTCCCGGTCGACATCCTAGCCAAGCGAAAGCCTCATCGTATATCTGCTTTATTTATATTGCAGTTTTAGCAAAGCTTGTCGCCATCTAGTGTGCTTCCTTTACATCATAAATTCGTTCTCAAATGACATTAAAGTTTCATTTTTAATAAAACCAATTTAATAAGTTTGTTTAAATAAAAACGAACGCTGGAAATAGTTCTTACTTTGGCAAATTAAGCCATAGATTAATTTGTTTTGTAAATTATTAAATAATACGTTTAAGGTATTAAAATATAATCTCCTATTCTTAAAAATCTTACAAAATATTTTTGGTCATGAATCTACTAAAATTTTATTGAGCAGCTTTATTCCTGATGGAAAGTCGTAGATTTTATACTAGAAGCTTTCACTGGTTACTGCAAAAGATTGATCGTTGATGGCTCATTCGCTTGGACTTTCTATATCGAAAAGAACTCGCCAGGAAAATTTACGGTCTATTTACGACTAATTTATTTTATGACATTCTTAACAACAAACCCGTTGTATAGAATCTTTACGCTAAATATTTTTATTATTTTTGTATCCCTGTGAATCATCTAGTTAATTGAAATATATAAATATTAATCTTTTGACATCCCGTTGACAGTCCAAAATAATTAACGCACTGTCTCATGCTTTATAATATTATCCTAGATTCTAGTGGCCTCCAAATGTTTTCACAGTCTATATGCCGAACCTTGAAGGTCTTAGTTGACAATCCCCTAATTTTGTTAATATAGATTTATCACAGACACTGCAGAGTAAGATTATATTGAGCTCGTTGAGACATAGCTTACTTTTTACGAGTAAGCTATGTCTGTAATTAAGCTATACATAGTATATGGAATCAAAGTGCAAACATAAATCATTTAAAAAATATACACTAACTTGGCGTTCTTTCACGGTGCACTAGACACAATACTTAAGCAGAGAGTTTTGCTATTAGCGAAAATTCGAGAAATGGAATGTACAAATTTAGCGTTTTGGTCTAGTTTCTTGAATTTATATCGGAGTCACTATCAGTCCGCGTTTCACACACTTCACAAGCTATAACTTTTTTATTTACTGATTGTCACCATCAAGTGCGTGCTCAATAGCATAGTATGTAATAGAGTTATGAATAAATTTGGTGCAGTGTTTTTTAAGTTATAAAATTATGTAGCTATATATACTAAGTAAGCAAACTTAGTTTCAGTCTACGGTGTTTATAAAAAAAATCTTTTTTGGTTGGCATCAACACAAGGATGGCTTACAACATTCTCATATTATTTTTCTACCAAAACACTTTCTTCGTTGGGAGATTATTCAAAGCTTATTCTATTCATAACATTCCATTCATCGCTTTTTGTTGAAAAGCTTCATCGATATACAAGTTACCATCATAGCGAGAATAATAAAACATATCGTATTACGCCTAAACGGCTTTCATTTTAACACCAAAGTCTTAAGATGAATATCAATGTAATGTAATATTCGCGTAATATGGAAATTTATTACATAAAAGACGATCTTTAATCCGACCTAAAAGTTAATCTCGGCGAATGGGGGATATTAAAGCATATTTTCTTGTAAATCGTCCCTAGAGCTTTTGAGTCTGCTGACAAGTTGTCAAGTTGCTTGATTGATTACCACCTCTGATGTGAGTGGGCCTTTGGAATACGCAATTTGGAAAGAGGGCGTATTTGTCGGTGGACTCTTTGATTTCGTTGCGAGGCTGTTTGTTATGAAATAGGTTTCGTTTGCTTTTTTTTATAGCTATTCAGTCGAGACGACGATTAGGCTTGGGTATTATATAATAATAATACTACTTCAATTTAATTCAATACATTCGAGCAACCTGAGTTTGATCCCGGTGCCAGCACCAATGAAATTGTTAAGTTCCGATTCGTCACGTGATCAGCGATGAAGGGAAACATCGTGAGGAAACCTACATATTTTCGAAATAATATCAACAAAAATAAAATATTTCGAAGACACGTGAAATCCGACAATCCGCAGTGGGGCCGCGTGGTCGACTATGCCCTAATACCCTCTGTACAGAGGTCACCAGGCTGTTTCTCATGAACGGTGATAGTAAGAAAGTTGAAATTTTCACAGATGATGTATTTCAGTTGCCGCTATAACCACAACTAATACTAAATAAAAGAATAAAAAAATATTTCAGTGGAGCTCCCATACAACAAAATATATTTTTTTTGCCGTTTTCATAGAAAATGGTACGGAACCTTTCGTTCTTCGAGTCAAACTTGCACTTGGCCGGTTTTTTAATTGTTATTTATATCAAAACTGTAAAACCGACTTACAACAGTACTACGCAATATTGTACAGTAGTAAAGTTACTTTGCTTTTTTGATAATAAAAATTAAATCTTAAAGTGTAGCACATAATTCTAAGACAACTTAATAACGATAGGTCCCGACTTAGTTCGACGTGTCTAGGACTTTATTAACTAAATTTTACACCAAAGTGAAATATAATTTACACTAAATTTATGTTGATGTAAGTGAATATTGATCGTCATTAAAAAGGCCATTAAAAAGGTTTTAATTGATAAGTTTTAGTAATAAGTATGGAAACCTATATTTCACGGCTCTGAATATTTTTTGTTTTAAGTGAGGTTATAGCAATGTGAGGAACTAGCTGATATTAGTGAAGTTGAAAAGGCTTCATTTTCCTTTGAACAATAAGTCAATTATCATCCAAAGTTCATAAACTGAAAATAGATGCTTATTTATTACCTAAAAATTGTTAATTAAATTTTGATAAGTCGTTTAATATGTGAAATACAGGTTAAACAGCAAAAAACTTGATAATTTTTAACAAGGTATACAGATTTTACAAGGTAAAATCAGTTTTTTGATTGTTAAACCTAACACAAACTATTGCGTAACTGTTTTAACAGTAAACCTCGCCACAAGGCAAGCAACAATGCGCTACCTGAAGTTTAAAAACAAAACAAAGCTACAAGCAAACGTAAATACGAGCTTTGCTAGAACTACTTTAAAATCAAACAACCATGAGTGCATAAAACGTTTAGGAGGCAATATAACCACCAGTTTCCGAGTTACCCACTTATAGTTTGACTAAAATTTGTTATTTGCATTGTTGAAAAAATCACCGCTAAAAGACGTTTTAACCTTAATCTGAACTGGTTTACACGGAGGCGTTAACAAAGAACAGACATGTATTTTGTGGACTAAAGTAAAGGGGTTGATAAGAAAATAGGAGCATACGATTGATGGTTGTACACATGGCTTAATTTCTACGGTGGCCACGCAGCAGTCAATAAACTTACTATAAACAACATTACACCTGTCATAAAGTCATCGGCAGGTACCACCCAGGCGCGACTTTGGCTTACTCAGGGCTCCTCTACATGGGAACTGGGATATCCGTCTAAGGTGCCTTATATGCGAGCGCGTAGTTCTACCACATCTTCTACAGCAGATATCCAGGGTGACAGTTGCCTCTTTAGTCTTGAAATGAGACTTTGACTGGTCCTGCGCTTACTTGGCAACCATCAACGTTGTTGACAGAAAATTGAATGAAGAAAACACCGCAAAAAAAACTTCATATTTAATAACTTTTGGGAATAATTGAAATATCTAGTACAATTTCTTAATCGCTTCCAAAAATTTTTAGTGTCACAATTTTGCAGATGTTCAACGCACCGGTATAGGTTATTTTGATGTCATTTTCTTATGTATAAATACATATACTGTTGGTTTGTCGGTAATAAATAAAAGTAAACTACATTTAAATTCTATTTACACCCTTCGTCACTTCATTTCAAACTGAGGTATTGAACCTAGTTGAAATTCCGTCTCCACCGAATCCTTTTAATGTTCGCATTTCTAAGTCGCCTTCATTATTTCCTTCATTTTATCACTTTCCGCCGCTGTGATCGTAGAAACCTTCCAGTTTGAGTTTTAATTTTATAGCCCAAGCTGAATCATCATTCAGAAATTTCGTCTCCTTAATGCTTCATTTGGTGTAACGAAGCTTAAAGAACTATTATATTTACAAATACCGAATGGACCCCTTGTTTCAAAGTGAAATACAAATAAGCGAATATATGGTAGTAGGATTATTCCTCATAACATTTTTTTTATGTGAGAAAGTGGCAAACGAGCTGGCGGGTCACCTAATGTTAAGTAATAACCGCCTGCCCAGGAACATTTGTAACACCCGTAGGTTGCAGTTGCCACCTCTTATTAATGTGCGCCCCGGCTACCTCACTCACCAGACGAAACGCAGAAGTGCAACACTTCTACTTTACGCCGGTCTTCTGTGAGGTCGGGTACTAACCCGGACCTGCCCATTCGTGCAACAGCGAACACTGTTGCGTGGCCCTACCACCGTTGAATTATATCAATATTTAATGAATTGTAATAAGAAATAGAATAGAACAGTTTAGATTAAACTTAAATAAGTTCAATATTTTGAACACACCAGAAAGTCTACATTGATATATTTAAACGTCGTCGCAGTTTTGTCGAATATAAAATCTTTTTAACATATATAATTTGCTAATCCTCTGAGCTATGTCGGTTACTTTGGTTCTACTGCGGATGTCTTCGTTACGAACTGGATTAGCAAGCTGAAGTGGCGATGGGCCGGCCATATAGCTCGTAGAACCGATAACCGTTGGGGAAGAAAGGTTCTCGAGTGGCAGCCTCGTACTGGCCATCGCAGTGTAGGACGACCCCCCCACTAGATGGAGTGACGACCTGTGCAAATGTGCGGGAAGTCGATGGATGCAGGTGGCTCAGGATCGTACTTCATGGCAGCCTATGGGGGAGGCCCATGTTCAGCAGTGGACTCAAACAGGCTGAAATGATGATGATGATGACATATAATTTTAGGATAGTACTAATGTGTAGTTGTAATTTTATATCACATGTCAATATTAATAATGTTTCAAATTGCAGAAATCGTAAGGAGTTTAGTTAACTATATCTGTCATAGTTAGTACAAATTGAGGTATAGTTAAAGCGAGTCCATGGGTAAAGTTTATCAATTACTGAAAGAGCCGATTTCTTGTTTGCATTCTCTTCAATAAAATAAATATTACTTTGGTACCCAGCCTAATGACGCCTTCAAATTCAACAAGACTTTAAAAGCCTTCATGAGGCAATTAAGGTATACGCGCACGACGATTTCGTAGAATAAAGTTGTAAATAAAACATTATTGTAAGTCATATTAACATAAATTCGTATTAGTATACATGGGGTATTTATGGATAATGCGAGGAAGGGAACAAAAATGCGGGTTCCATTAACATGTTTTTTGTACAATTTCTATAAATAAATTGTAAAAAAAATCTGTAACGGGTTAGTTTTAAGTTTTTGTCATCAGCAGCTAAAGATCAACCACTTTAATTATCATGGATTTCATTGCGGATAAAATTTTCTATAACCAACATTTTATTTTTATTTACGGGAATACTCTACAAGGGTTAAAAAAATCTATTTTACGAGTTTATCGGCAGTTAACAGTTGTATAACAATTATAATTATGACCTCGATTCTAAATTTGAAACCTATAATAAAGAAATGAACAATACGAAGCCTGTAAGTTAAAAAGTGCAAAAGGCCATTACAAATAAGTATGGAATAAACGACGTAAATCTCTGCCGATAAGGGTGGATTGTTTCCTGTGCTATAATATAAGTAAACGCGGCTTGATTAGCAAAAGTTCAAAGCAATCTTGAAAAACGATGGAAAAAAAAAACATTAAGTTAATTAGAAGTCGTTGGGCTACATTGCCGCGACGGGAATGTTGGCATCATTGTAGCACAATTTTTTAGTTTCAGAAACAAAGTATTGGAAGAAAGTTTTGTTCTCAGTGTTTATAATGTTACATGTTAGGTTCTCTTACATTATAATGTGAGAGAGATAATATATCGCCTTCATCATCATTTATGCACGAAATAAGTCAGGGTACTCCTAAAGAAAATCGTTTAAAAAATCATCTCTTACCTTTTTTACCCATGAGAAACTACTTAATTGGTTGAAAGTTATCTTGTTTCAAAGGCCTGTTTAAAACACTAGAACTTAATAATTCTTGTCTTTAGTTGAAATCGGAGTCACAGACAAGTTAATTATGTCATGGTCATATAGTTAATCCATTAATAGTTGATTCATGAAAAGGTGTCTGTCAACAAAAAGTAGGAGTCAGGGTTACGGACCAGGACATCGGCACCAATAATTATGTCATGGTTAAATAGTTAAGAGCCGTGATAGCTCAGTTTTCGGGCGCTCGCCTTTAATTCAATATATACTCGAGCAACCTGAGTTCGATCCCCGGTGCCGGCACCAATGAAGTTTTTAACTTTAAGTGCTGAATTATCACGTGCTCCGCGATGAAGGAAAACATCGTGAGGAAACCTGCATATTTTCGAAATAATAACAAAAAAATGTATTTCGAAAATATGTAAAGTCCGCCAATCCGCAGTGGGGCCGCGTGGTGGACTATGCCCTGATACCCTCTGTATAGAGGAGGCCTTTGCCCAGCAGTGGGACATGTATAGGCTGTTACTTTACTTTACTTTTTAAATAGTTAATCCATTTAACGCCCCGATTCAAGAAAAGATTTCAATAAAAAGGGTAAAGCAAAAGTGTACATAATTTCGTATACAAAACCATCTGTTCTTGCTTTTTATTTCATAATATGTAAAAATTCATGTTTGTAACTATAAATTATTACTATTAATATTAATGTAACTATACGTTTTAGGAGTTTTATTCTTGAATCCAAAATATATTTTGATGCAGTATGAATTTTTAAATTGACCCACATATGATGAAGCTTTGAACTAGGGTAGGTATAAAGTAGGTCAACGGGCTCTTTATTGGGTAAGGTTAGAATGTTTTTGTTTCAGACAGATGACTTGGACAAAATGGACAAAAATACATTTATGCGAAAATAAATGTCACATTCATTAAGTTAATAATAATTATATGATTAATTATAACGCTTATAAGGTAATAAAGAAGCTTATAAGCTAAGAAAAGCAGCTGCTGGATGGTTGCATCGGGTTGATTTAAATAAAGTACGTCTGTGTGGATACCAATGAACAGGTCGAAATAGGTAATAAAATTACAATTAACAAGTCCAAAATACCAAAAACCCCAGCTGTGAATATTATTGAGAATCAAATTCGCAATCACACGCGAGCCACTAGGCCATCATTGCTAACGTTGAAAATAAACTGATATCGATAACAGTGCCACTAAAAATTAATCTTAATATTAATGTTTATTCAATCTCCGCAAACAATAAAACCACAGCAAGTACTAAACATAAATGTTAAGACAAGTATAATTTGTGGGAACTGATGCTTGTTTTTACTTGAATTACATTTTAGCAAGCCCCAATATATTATAAATAGATTTTAATAAATGTTAGAGTATAATATATTGAACAAAAATATTTATTTCATTACAAACCTAGATCACGCGGCATGGCACAAAGAGAGGTAGCATTTAAAAGTTTTTAACTTTTAAATTCCGCCGTCATGAGTCGAAGAGTTAAGGACATATTTCTCATTAGCATTATTGCCATCAGAACGGATAGTGCTACATGGCTCTAAAATTGAAGAAACATTGATGGAAACAAGCGCCCTTTGCCAGATGACGAGAATTGTTGCGGGAGAAGTAGCCAGTACTTTTTTTAAATGAAAGTCCGTGGAGACGAAATTTGTCTGCAACAAGGTCAAGGGTGAGTTCTACAAATCGTTGCTTCCAGTCGGATTTCTACAGTAATGTGTAATATTCCCAAGTTATTTGATGATAAAGCGTGATGATTTGATGATGAAACCCTTAACTCGTTTCTTTAAATGAGACGTCTAAATCACTACCTAAGATTGAGATATGGCTTTCTGTACTCTGTCTGCCAAAGGAGTAACGCCAACTCCCAGCCGAAAATATTTATTGAAATTGCAACAAGGAAGAAAGATAAAACCAAGCATGAAGGATATTTTTTTTAACAGACAAAGGAACAAACGCGCAGGCGATCCACTTGGTGGCAAGTGTTAAACGTGTTAAACGGTTCATAAGTCGTTTTGGTCCGGAAATACCGCCGGCGCTCGTGACAATTCATTCCACAACTTGGGAGGTAGACAATTACGTTTAAAACGCACAGTCGTGGACCACCAACCATCGAGGTGTTAGATATAGAATTTGATAATTTGACGCGTCATGCGGTGGCGAAATTCAGCAGTAGGTATTAATCCGAACAACTGCTCCTCACAGCACTTCCCATGATATATTCAATAAAAAACGCTAAGAGAAAGAACATATCTACGTTGCATGCGGACGAATGAAAGGAGTTGGTATTAGCGCGCCCCAGCCCAGATATAAGAAC
This sequence comes from Iphiclides podalirius, assembly GCA_933534255.1. Classification (NCBI taxonomy): domain Eukaryota; kingdom Metazoa; phylum Arthropoda; class Insecta; order Lepidoptera; family Papilionidae; genus Iphiclides; species Iphiclides podalirius. Next base: position 11,475,161 of record OW152826.1, read on the forward strand.
AGCACTTCATGTGTGGTCGAATTTGCGCTTTGCAAGCTGCAGGTGATACTGCATCGCTGTACGGGTGGCAGGAAATACTGCATCGCTCTGCCCAGGACACGAAGAAAGATAGTGTAGCTATCTTTTCCAAGTGATCGAGCAATTAAACGCTGCTCCATATGTGTTGACATACAACGCCAAGAATTTCAATCCAGTCTGTGGCAACCAGGGAAGTGCCTACAAAAAAAAGAAACATGCAGAATCCTCGATGTTAATGAGATTGTGTCACACTAATTATGGAATAATTAAAATAAGGACTAAGGACAAACAACATGATATTCACAACATTTTGTGAGAGCCATCGGCTATTAACAGGGCAACCAGGCGTGAAGAGTACTTCCTATTTTTCTATTTTATCACAAAATCCTAGACAAAAGATTTTACGAGAAAGTGCTTAGCTTAGTTTGTCAGCTCAGACCACAGTATGGCTTATAGTAAACAATATATTATCACTTCAAGGAACTTAATAAATTTAATACTAACTTTAAGAGGCACTGTGGCAATATATCTTTGGAGCTGGTGTTGGACATGAAAATAGTTTGAAACATCGGCTACATATGACGTAATAATTTGTGTGTAAGCTGTTGCGCGATATGTTCAGTAACATGAAGTTTAATAATTGTTCTTACATTAACAAAAAGTAAAAGATAATCTCTCAGGTATGTCAGTCGTTAATTTGGCATTTAAGACTATGACATAACTTCATGTTTTATTTTAGGGATAAACCATTTCAACGTTCTTTTGAAAGCGGTCACAAATATCTGTTCAAGAAAATGGAACTTTATAAAAATAAATAGATTTAATACAGTGGGTTTAAAAAAACTAAGTCGTAGATCAACTTTATATTCCATTTCAAACGAATCCATTTTAAGAGTACGCTCCGCGGTTGCTTCATAATTTCCTTTATTTTATCTCCTTTCCTCGCTCTTTGATCCTTGAAACCTTCCAGTTTTAGCATTAATTTGCCAATTTTCCAACAAAGCTTTTTATTTACGAAGTTTTATGGTAAAAATGTTCAAATCTAATAGAAACACTTCGTGTAGTAACATTTAATCCAATGATATATTTAAACTTTTTAACTTATTTCATTTTTAATTTGGAACTATGTTAACAGAGGGAACTCACTCATCACCTGATGAGGACCGGTGCACATGGGTACCTCAGTGATAGTTCAACATCGTAAAAGTTGCAATTGAATTGGTAACCACATAGTGAGGTAACCTCACTCAACGGATGAAACGCAAGACCATACAAATTTTTACCGCACGCCCGTCTAGTATGAGACCGTGGTATATCCGGGTTGAGATTGCCTACTTTTGGCCTTTCCATAAGTTGTTGCTTTGCTACAGAAAAAAAAACACGTCCGCACATAAGTAATATACACATTTCAAAAATCACAAGGGTATAAATATGCTTAGGTAGATCATTTTATGTTTAGGCTGTTTGATGAAGGTTAATTATTCAAAGCAAATTATATCTAAAAATAATTTTTAAAGTACTTCAAGGCACCAAGGTTCAAGACGTGCTTTTATTAACATATTTCATTACAGAGGTTAAATCAATTAACGAAGGAAGTAAAAGCTGTACAAGAAGGATATGAATCACTCTGAAAACCAATTATTTACCTATTTTAACGAGTTAATGTGAAAATCATTAAAATTAAATTACAAACTTTGATTGGTGGTTGGAAGTTGAGACATATTTTGTCGACTTATGTATATTTGTATAGGTCTACATTTGGATCGCTATTATACAGGATGGATTTTCTAAAGGAGCCCAAATTCACACAGGAGGTTCAGAGACGGTAGTATAATCGTTTATTGAAATAAAACCAAACTTTTTTTTTTTCAATAAATTGCCATTCCTTTCCCTAAAAAACAGAACTTTTTGACGTGTTAGTTATGAATGATCGCGCGTAAAATAAATGAGTTGCCCATAAATTACGCACTTTTTGAGATAAGTTCATATGAATTTATTTAATTAATAACGAGTGATTTTAAATATTTATAATTTTTTATATAATATTATTTATGTCTATAATTTAATAAAAAAATGTATATACTCAGAAAAGCCTAGTAGCATTTATCTCGCTTGTATTTCACATTATTTTGCATGAAATAGTTTGCTCAATGTCTAACACAGCGGATAGGTATAAATTATAGGATTCAGTATTAAATCACGGATAGAATAACATAGTCTCGTTTGCTACCAGTATGATTAATGACCGTAACAAACGACATACTTTGCCTTGCTCTTCCTATAAATCTCGAAGAGACGTTTTTATGTCGTCGAATGTTCGGTGAATGTGAAAAATATTTATTCACCATTCGGAACGCTTTCAGTTTTTGACGTCGTGCGTTTGTTCCGGATTTTCAATGTCACTTTGATTAGCTTCCCAGGTGGATGTTGATTTTTTCGCTTGATTATGAGTATGTTTCTGATGAAATAGAATGGAACATCATCGTATGTACTTTTCCAACATTTTTTGATGGGTACATTTTTCTCTACTAATCTCGCGTAACAAAACGGGTTTGTGTAATATTAAACATATGAAGGTGAGCTTTTACTGAATTTAAACATATTGGAGAAAAAGAGATTATACTACTAAGGTAAGATCGACGAAGTGGTAATTTGAGAATCACTGTTACTCAAAAAGTTTGCCTAAACACAAGCGAGACTTGAGATTGACATTCTCTATAATTTCTTGCGCATAATTATTTTACAACACTAAAGTAGTTCAACAAGATAAGTTAAACCTGCTTTATTCGAAAAACAGTAAAAAGGCAAAATTAAAGAAAGACTAGGTTAATTGGATAAGATTTTTTTAAAACGCCATATATTTTGAGATTTTTGTCAATCTCACTGGTTTAGTTATGTTCTTTATAAGGCAAATTTTCTTGTTTTCTTATTTATGTATGATAAAATGCAACTATCTTTGGAAAAGAACGCAGTTAAATAAAATTATGTGTCTTATTATGTAAGCAAGTAAGTTTTTAGAAAATTTTTATACCCTGTTCCAAAACTCTTTGTTTGTCAATGAATACATTAAATGGAATTGTTTGAAACCTACTTTCTACTTCCGGTAGAATCATTCAGAGATTAAATCAAGCTGTAATTGTTACCTGAGTAAATCATTTTTAATTCATTCACCGAACACGCGAGTACTTTCACTTGGTCTTGGATTTAATTAATTAAAGCCGCTCAAATATTTCTGTTTAATAATATTATATAATATAATATTTATGTCTTAGGGCCGAATACTGAAACGTTAGTTGAATATTTAACGGCATCTTAAACGTCTGAGCAGTCCTTATACTCTAAATTCGTCAAGTTAAGTTGCACTTAAACGCTATTCAGTGAAAATTTCGTATACTGAAACGTCACTTAACGCTATTTAGCTGTCAAACCAACGTCAAAACGATTTGAGTAGCCTTTAGATCTGAGAGTGGTTACGAGGTCTCTTAAATATTTTTAAAGGAAATATTCCAGTGAAAATAAAGTCTCTTTCGTCAGTTATCTTCCCTCGCAGATCACGAAAGTCATCGAAAACTCAATGATTTCGTAATATTCAAATAAATTCTCAAATCTAAAATATACGGAATCTTGTGTTATGCGGACGTCAGAAACCTTCAACATCAACTTCTTATTTAACTGGTATTGCCCAAACAAAATCAAAAAGAAAGCAATGTCAAAAACAATATCTTCAACAAAATTAAGGAATGTTAATTTGAATTAAATTTCTTAATAATTAAAATAGAATAAAAATTAACAAATATAGATTAGAAAGACAAATTTTAAAATTAATATTATAGAAATTGAAATCACCTTAAAAGTTAAAATGATATTAGTTTCTTACTTACTACATAGTACCCGGAGGACGGTTTGTTTTTTTTTTTTTTGGTAAATCGTGTGTTTTGGAAATTACATTTAGATACAAATTACTGAGTAATGAAATATGCGTAATATTTTTCGACCTTACCGACATATTAATAAGAAAATATGAACTGATGTTTTTCACAAAAGAAAGAACTTTTAAAAAACGGAAAACAATAACAAAATAAAAAATCGACAAAAAATTAAAAATAAAGAAAGCAATGATCTGGAATCGAATAAAAGTAAAAAATTAAATGTGTAAATGATCATGACACGAACCACGGCCTTCTGTTTCGGGGCCGCCCGATTACCGACCGAGCTATTATAACTTTTTTTTTGCGGCGAAATTTACCGTGGTATTCGAATGATATTTTTCATTCTCTGAAAACAGCTAGCTAGATCGATTTTTCGCCCCCGAATCTACGCACATACTAAATTTCATGAAAATCGCTGAAGCCCATTCCGAGATTCTGATTATATATATACAAGAATTGCTCGTTTAAAGGATAAGAGATAATAAATTAAGATTGTTTTGTTTTGACAATTGGTGTGACAGCTAAATAGCGTTAAGTGGTGTTTCAGTATACGAAATTTTCATTGAGTAGCGTTTACGTACAACTTAACTTGACGAATTTAGTTTTACGAGCTGCTCAAATGTTTAAGGTGCCTGTAAATATTTAAGTAACGTTTCAGTATTCGGCCCGTAATGGTGTATATCACAGCATGAAGAGAACGTTAATAACAATAGGAGAAAGCTCTTCTTTAAACATCTATCTCCTTTAAACTATAATGAGATATGATAAAATTTAGAAAGGAAACAGTTTGGATACTGAATTATTATATGAGAAACTTTTGTCACGTAAAAATAATTATGCATCTGTGGTTAAAATTTAGTAATATTATTTATGACGTATTGGAAGTGACCTCATCAAATTAATAATGCATTAAATGTATGTATCACAGTTAACAACTTTAGAAATATCAATCGATGAGTTGACTCTCTTAAATTATTTGAATAAAAATTTGGCCCAACACTTTCAATATATTGTCTTGATTACTCAATTGTAAATTTGACGTAGCTTTACGTAATGTTTACATTTTAATTTAAATCATATTTCAATCAAATTCACCCCATGTTTAAATTTAAACTAAACATTTAACTATTAGCTAATGAAAAGTTATTTACGGAAGGAATTTATGAAATTTTCAATTATTCAACGAAATTCACTTAAAACATGCGTAAATTGCACATAAAAAAGCTGACGGCAGCACAGATTGAGTGATATTAGGACTAACAAATCACTCCGCCCAGTGACCATGTATATTAAGTATTCGAAACGTCGGTACTTTAAAATGAAATAATACGCAATAAAATTCGTGAATTTTTTTTTTACTGATCTTTGTGAAAATATTCTTTTTGCTTACAAATTGATTGTATAAGAATATTTTTAATATATCCTCTTGAAAGTGTATTATTATTAAATCCAATAATGTGATGGCATCAGATCGACAAAAAATTTGGAGCCAATTCAAAATATTCTTAACATGACAGCTTCGAGAAATAAAATAATTTTCCATCAAATGTTAATACAGTCTGGTAATTATTTTTTATAGACGAACTTAATTTTTTCGGAATCGCAGATCGGGACGCGACATTGAAATTAGATTGAAGCCCTTAGAGGGAAAACTTTTAAATTAAACGTAACGTGCAATGTAATTTCTGTACTCGAAATAAGGTACGGTTTCTTTTTATTTCATACGTCTTTTTCCTAGTTATTCTATCTATGAAACTTCTGTTGATTTCCATATTTTTGTTAATATGACCGAACGGTTGGTTCACCTGATGTTAAGTAAATGCAGCCACACATAGAATCTAAAAGAACCCAAAAGCATAATACTTCCACTTCACAACGGTCTTCTGTGATATCATATATAGATGGTAAAAGTAAACGGAGCATGTTATAAAAATTTTTACATTATTCTTTATAACAGAGATTACTTACGCACACATGGATGCAGGGAAGGCTATTAGAGCAAAACTAGAAGTTTTCCTTACACCAATACCACCAAAAGGAAATCACTGCATACTATAAAACAAAGTCGTCCCGCTATCTGTCTGTAAGGAAAGATCTAATATGTATTCAACAAGCTGTGATCGACAAATTTACCTTCGTTACCTAGTAGCCCCAAACGGTCGATAAATTAGAAGCATTACACCAACCACACAAATCGTACCCGTAAGCGCAAGGGAAACCGAACTTAATATTTCCGAAAATTCTTTGAGCCTGCTAACAACGTTTCTGCCAACTTCTTCTTCCTGCCAACAAACGTTTTCACGGTGGTAGGGCCACGCAGCAGCCTCGGCTGTTGCACGAATGGGCAGGCTCGTCTGGGTAAGTACCGACCTCACAGAAGACCAGCGTAAAGTGGAAGTGTAATACTTTCGCGTTTCGTCCGGTAAGTGTGGTGGCCGGAGCCCAATTTTTAAAGGTTGTCAACGCATCTGCAACCCTCGGGTGCAGATGTCCATGGGCGGCGTATATCAGGTGAACCGTCTGCTCGCTTGACAATATTTCGCATAAAAACAAACGTAAAATAAAATAAGTTTTTTTCTACAAACCATTATTCATTCAGGCCATGCCATCTTAGTATTAACATGGAGTAGCGTACTGCAAGTTGGCTTATTATTTTATTAGAAAACGTTAATCAATTTGGCACGAAAAATTACATTTATTAATAAATGTATAAAATTGGTATTATAAAGCACGAAGTAAGAAGTAATAATGTGTCATGTTCTCTATTCGGATGCAACGTCAACGCTACAATTTATGTATCCTTTGCTACGATGGAAATGCAAAAACATTGCCAAGACGTACATTCGCAAACATAAAATATGTTTTAATTAATTTTTTTAACAGAAAAATTCAATTTACTAATGAAACGTACCATACATAATCCCACGGGTAAAACGCTGCACGGCTGTTTATAGTGATATTCAGTCGCATCCTCATTAATTTGTTTGTTGACATTCTCTGAATAGGTGTACTACTACTATATTATTAAAGGCATAATTAAAGTTCTCTTTATTATAATAAACAGCCTCCTTAACAGTATATAAACATAAAAAAGTTATAGCATTTTATTTTAAACAAACTTAAATCATTTCAGTTATAATCTTTAAATAATTATGTTTTATATTATTTTTTGGAGTTGAATTTAAGTTTTCATTTAATATGTGGTTTAAGCATGATATTGGATCATGACGATGATGATTATTCCGACCGATTTCAGTCATGGCGACCTCTTCAACTCATGATTAATTTGGCTGTGATGAGGGAGGAATGCCAATCTTGGTGGCAAATTCTTTTACACAGTGAGGATACGTGAGTACGCCGATATAAGAATGACGAACGTTTTGTATTGCGTTATGATATATTATTCAACATACATTAATAAATATTTTAATGAAAGTATTAAAGTTTCCAAAAACATATGTGCCATGAGCAAATAGCTCTGAATATATCAAATAGCTTCGAATGTATCATAATTTAATAAGCCATCACAGATTATCATCTGAGATAACTTATTAAATATTGGATATTCGTGAAAAATGTGCATAAACATTCGATTGACAGTGTTTATTGTGCGTAATTATTTTGTCTGCAAGTTTTCGTAACATTTTAAGAATTTATTCTCTTTTAACATTTGCCGTTAGATATTGTTAATATAAAAATGTTCATAATTTATACAAATAATGAAAGTTGTATTTCATTTCGTTGATGTTAATAAATGTGTCCGACACATTCCATCCCGAAGTTGTCCAAACAAAATGAAATAAACGGAGCGTGCACACTAAGGGAATTATTATGGCCACGTTTGTTCCTCGCATGATTAATGAACGCCGCTGGCAACGTATAAATCTTGATAGACGTTTCTGTTTTGTATGAAGCAAACAGAATAAAAATTAAAACATGTGTCACCATCGGACCACGTTTAAATTGTGCAGACGAGAAAATTAATACATTATACGACGAGTAAGAAATATGTTTACGTGAGGTCTCATGTATCATTATTATCATCATCGTCAGGGCGGTAGATGTTCACTATTGAACAAATGCTCCCCCTGACAACAGATAGCGCCACCATGAACGAATGATTCGTATCCACCATTTTCCCATAACCGATATAATGTTTGTGAGAAATATTTCGACTTTCATTCCAACAACTGTATAAAGTTTCATGCACACAGGAAAAAAAGTTATAGATTCAGACACGGGCATGTTAAGGCTGTTCTGAAGAACTTTTCTTAGAGTAAGCCCGCTTTTAATGGTCTAGCGCATTCAACATTTGGTGACGTCAACCATCAGTCAGTTCTTGTTACGTCGTATATTAAGGGTAAAAATAACAGAAACTCATTCGCCCCGATCGTAAAGTTTTGGGTGTCATTTTCTAAAACTTTCTTCCAAATTCTCTAAGCGGGTTAGCTACGAAACACCTTGTAGGGTTACCATTTACATATTGAGAATTCCAGTCACGTGAATACTTACCCGGAGAGGTAATTTCAAAGACACGTTCGGTAATTGTATTAGTCGGGTAAAATGTGTACCTGTCCCGCATTTTACACTATTACCGTCCATATTGTGTACAGATATTGTTATAGCCATTAACATACGTTATTCTCCTCACGAATACAAATTTGCCGTCTCTTACCACTTTAAGAATGTAGTTTAAGTTTATTGTTTTGACTGTTTATGACTGACATGTATTGTATACTTCAACTTTTACACTTCTATTGATTTACCATCACTTTAAATTAAATATCTTTTTTATTGTTTTAAATCATTATTGCGTAAAAAAAATTAAGTTTGATTAGAAAATTTGTAATAAATAGTGCGCGTTTAGCTCGCATGTACGATATAAGGGTGATTAAAAAATGTTAATACTAAATTACGTGTGGGAACATATCTGAAGTGTAAGTCAAGAACCCCAGCCACTAGCCCAACATTGAGTATTATTAAGTGATACCACTTTTTACAAAAGTATAGATAAATAAAATTATATGAATATAAATAACATAACATTAAATATTAAATAATGAACTATTCACATTAAGTAATAAAATTATATTTAATGTTCAATCTACACGACGACGAGTTAAAAATGATGATTTTAGACAACCTTTGGGATATGACGGGTCAGAAAGTGTTTTTAGTGAAAGCTTTTTGAATGTGTTTGCTTATAGTTATTTAAAATACAGCGTTTAATTGTATAGTACCTGGAGGACCTAACTTTATTTAAATACAGCACTTTATTATCAATACGTGTCAAACAAAATACCCGCAGATATTTCAAAATGTTCCAGTTAATTGAGAATTTATTTTAGTACGATACGCTTTCGGTACTCGTATAGGCATTACGTACTTAAATACAAAGTACCTGGAGGACTTGGTTTTTTTTTTGGTAAATTCAACAACCGATTCAACAACCGAGCTATTATAACATTTTTTTTCGGCGAAATTTACTGTCATAATCGAATGATATTTTTCATTCCCTGAAAACAGGTATATACATACATACATATATATATATATATATATATATATATATATATATACAAGAATTGCTCGTTTATAGGATGAGATATGCAGACTATAATCTAAACCTATAGTAATCAGTGGAGAATGTGTATGTTCAAACCATCCTTTTTTCTGTCTGTAACTCATAAAATATCACAAATAGGTGATTCGTGTAGTGGGAAATTCTGAAATACTTGCTTGATTTATTATTAAAGGTAAACACTTCACAGTACGTATAAAAGAACGTATTGATTTTTTTTTTTTATTAAAGAGGGTTTTTACACAAGTAGGTAAATATCACCCTCATAGTACAAACTTAGTTACATAAACACTTAAACAAAAAATTAGCGCCTGCTTAAACATTTTTGAACAATATTATATAGTGTTCTAGCATCTACAGAAGTTGGAAAAGCTAATACACTATTGCAAAAACCAACATCTAATCTATTATATAACGTTTTAGACATGAATTCATACCTCTCGGCTTCAACCCTTACACATTCCACTATGATATGGTACACATCTTCAATTATTTCACATTGGTTACATTTAGGTGATATAACTTTCTTCATTAGAAATCCGAAGGTATTCAATGGCATGTGCCCAGATCGAAGTCTTAGAGCGATTACAATCTCCGACCTGCTCATTTTGGAATCTGCAAACCATGGGAAACGGCAAATAACTGGCTGAATTGTTTTGTACCATATTCCTTTCATAAGCGACCTCTCATCAAAATATTCACTCCAATAATCGCGACAACGTTCCTATGAAATAGGTAATAACTCCGAAAAATAAGGAAGACATTGAACATTCATACCATCGGTAAGTGCTTCGAAACCCAGACCATCAACCTGCTCATTTTCAACTATACCAATATGAGATGGAATCCACTGTAGTGTAACTACTATCCCTTTCTTGGCTAATTTTTCTATAGATTCCATAATTGTATAAGCTATCGGTGTTCCTCGAAAACACGAGGTACATCGAGCTAAATGTTGCAATGCACTTTTGGAGTCAGTTAAAATCACAAATTTGTTATAATCTACAGAGTCAATATATGAAACTGCTTTCGATATTGCAATCAACTCCGCCCGCATAATTGATATGTTGTGTTCAATCTTTAATTTACAATAAATATTCGCCTGAGGATCATAAAGTGCAATGCCACATAATCCATTATTTTTAGATGCATCAGTAAATAATCTATAGCAATTATTATAATTTTGAGATAAATCTCTGTTACACAATTCTTTTAAATATGCCTTATTATATTTATTTTTACAGAAGTTTACACGATCTATATTAAATCTAATATGTTTGAAAATATCTACATTACTAACCCAATAATCTAAAGTGAACATGTCCAACTGTTTACTTTGATGGATTGGAATTCCATCAAAACACTTATGTACTTTGAAAAGCAAAGGAATCTTTTTTTGACGCCAGTACCGTTCTTGACAAATACTGTGAAATGAGTTTAATAAATTTATAACTTCGTTATTGTAAGTTGATTTACATTTAAGCCAAAATTTTTCTGCTAAATACCTTCTCCTAATATTCAGTGGTGGAATATGTAGTTCATTTTGCATAACATGTACAGGTGTAGACTTTACAAATCCTCCGATCACTCTTAAACAACAATTTTGTACAGTGTCTAGTTTTGTAAGATGAGTTTGACAACTGCTATCAAACAAAAAGCTACCATAATCTAATCTGCTACGAACTAATGATAAATATAAGCGTCGCAAATGTGAAGGATGTATCCCCCAACCAGGTCCAGCCAAAATTTTTAAAATATTTAGCATCTTCAAGGCTTTTTCTTTAAGTTCATTTAAATGTCTCGACCTCAGCGATTGATCTAACCATAATCCCAAATATTTGATTGTGTCAACTACTTCCAAACATCTATTGTTAATTTTCAACTGCACCTGCTCTCTTTTGAAACCTCTTTTAAATACACAAACCTTGCTTTTACTCGCGGATATCTCTAACCCAACATCAAATAAAATATTATAAAAATTATTTAATCCTTCTTGTAATTTTTGAGTTCCCGTTGTCACACTATTACATGTTGTGTAAAGAACGAAGTCATCGGCATATTGCGATATAAATATGGTAGTGATATCTTTGCAAAGCTTTTGGGTAACAATGTTAAATAATAAGGGAGACATAGGGTCACCCTGTGCTAAACCTAAGTTAGTCTTTCTGCAAACTTCTGCATTTTCTAATGGGATTTTTAAGTTACGGTGTTCCAAAAAATTCCAAATATAGTAACAAAATTTATGCCCGACTCCTATTTCGTCTAATTTTTTAACTAAAAATACTAAATTCACATTATTGTATGCACTATTTATATCAATAAAACACGTAATTGTCGTTTTCTTCTTAGTAAATCCTCCTAAAATTCTATATATAAGGCAAGTTAGGTTATTATAACAAAAATACGATTTTCTAAACCCTGTTGTATGGGAAGATAATAACTTATTCCTTTCACAAAACCAATCCAACCTTTTATATAATATATTGTGTAACACTTTGCATAAACAACAAATTAGTGAAATAGGACGTACAGATGACACATCTACATGCCTATGACCAGGTTTCGGAATAGGAACAATAACTATATCTCTCCATTGTTTAGGTATAAAGGAACGTTCAAAAAATTTGTTGCATAACATTAATAGGATTTCTTTGCCATTTTCTGGAAGATTTTTAATCATTAAATAAGTAATTCCGTCGCTACCGGGGGCTGTATTTTTATTTGGTATACTGTTTTCTAGTTCAGCCATTGAAATAACAGAACTTAACTGGCTATTATAAGAAATAAAATTAGGACATTTTGGAGAAACTGAATCTGGAGTTAAGTTATGTAGTAAATCAACTGCTAAATCTTGATCAATATATTGCCGAGGTGATTTGTATCCCTTTACCCATCTCATTTTTCGCCAAAGATCGCTGGAAGTAGTAGAATGGTCTATGGATGAACAAAACTTTTGAAAATTACTGATTTTAGCTTTACGTATTATATAATGCGCATAATGAATTTTATCCTTAAGATGACAAAGATTTTGGGGTGTGGGATTGCGTCTAAAGCGAGTCAACGCTAAGCGTCGTTCTGCTACTGCTTTTGATAAGTTTGAATCCCAATATGGTTTTGGTTCAAATTTATTGCTAGGATTGGGTTTAACCAAGTGACAAGGAATGTGCAATTCACTAGCAGTATTAATATAATCTAAAAACGTATCATATGTTTTTTGGAGATCATCTAAAAATAAGAAATGATTAAATAATTTTTCAAGTACAATCCTATATGATGCCCAATCAGGCTTTTTAAAATTTTTAATGTAAATTGGAGAGGAATAATTCTTAATGGTCGTTGTAATCTTTAAAACACAGTGATCACTACCCAACGTCTCATTTAAAACTTTAAAGTCAAATTTTATTGCAATGTCTGAAGATGCCAAACAAATATCAGGAGAGTACCGATGTAAAACTCCCTCCACTAGTTTTATCCTGGTTGGAGAACCATCATTCAATATTGCAAAATGATGTTCGGATAAAGCATCAAATATTTGTATGCCCCTCGAATCTGTTTTACTTGACCAGTTAGAATGGTGGCCATTAAAATCACCAACAATTACTGTCTTCTGTCGAAATAAGGAAAAAAAAAATAGAGTCCCAGTCTTGTATGCTAGTGTTAACTGAAGGTGAGCAATATACTGAGACAATGTGTTCAATATCTTGACAATTAAAAAGCTTAAGACACAATATCTGAACGCCAGGATTAGGACTATGTACTTCGAGTTTTTGAGATTTAATAGATCGATGTACTGTTAATGCTAAGCCACCATAACCGTCATTCCGATCACAACGGTATATATTGTAATCTTTAATTTTTAAGTAACTACTATGTTTTAACCATGTTTCACTTATGGAAGCAATGTGGATCTTTTCTTGTACTAATAAATTTTCTAAACTAAGTAATTTGGGTTTAAGATTTTGTGCGTTCCATTGTATCATATTGATAGGAATTAGTTTTGTTTTATCCATTAAAACAATCTAAAATAAGTTTTAAAACAGGCCATTCGGAAACGTTCTCTACAGCTAATAATATCAACCATTGAATACAACACTTGAGAACATTATGAACTTTGTCTTTCATAGATATACCGTTTCTAAAAACGATTTCTTTCAGTCTTAAAAGAAGCTCAGTGAAAGTCACTCTAACATCGTCATTAGTTTGATTTTCATCACGAACTTGATAGGAAGAAGTCTCTATAACTCGCTGACTTGATGATTGTACTTCTTTATTTCCTCCTAAACCGTCACTATGTTTTTTTGACTTAGTGGGTTCCTTAAATTTGTTTTCAGTGTTATTATTGACATGTCTATTTTCTTTAACTTTTAACACGCTTGCATAGGTGGAACGTTCTTCAGCTTGTTGTTCTTCTAAATTTAGAAGAGGTGAGAAGTAGTTATTAAGTCCACTATCATTTGCATGATTTAAAGGTGTATTTTTCGGAGTACTTATCATTCTTCGTTTATCATAACCTTCTTCGCAAGTAGGTGATTGCGGTACATAAATAAGGCGCGCTTTTCTGTAAGTGCAGTTAAATTCAGACATAATTTCCCGAATTCTTTTCTCTTTCAAATATATTGGACATAGGAGTTTACTTAATGCCATATGACTACCTTGACAATTTACACATTTATAAATTTGTGTATTACAATTAGCATGTTTCTCACCACATTTTGGACATATTACGTTATCCTACGGACACCTCACCTGGCTATGCCCAAATCTCCAGCATTTAGAGCACTGGGTGACCGGGAACAAAAGGGTCAACTTTAATGCGAAGACTATCAACATAAACATAAGAAGGCAAAAATGAGCCTTTAAAGCAAAGTCGTACTGTCTCGCTTGAAATCCATTCACCACTTGAATTACGCTTTTTCAAGCGAATTGCTCCTATTATCTCTGTTCTACTGTCGCATTGGACGCTCGAAATTATTTCCTCTTCCTTTAAATCTAAGTCAACATTTATAATAATACCATATGAATAACTCACTTGAAATGCTTTATGAAATCTCCATCCATTATCAATAAACTCCTTACATTGTGTCAATTTTTCAGCGCATAACGAATTTTGGCAATCAACTCTTATTTTATACGGACTTAAATATTTTATTTTCGTTATTTCTGTAATATTATGATCCTTAAGCATCCTTGCAAAAGCAAATTGTTTTGGTAATACACTTTTACTTGATATATATACTTCAATAGAATCTTGTAATTTCGTTCTCTTCTCCTCCATGATTATCTCCATTTCTTCATTTATCTCTTCTCTTCCTCTTTTGATAGGTAGTTCTAACTTCTCTTCAAATTGTAATTTATTATTCACACTCGCATAATCGTTACGTCAGTCCCTTATAAAAGCGCTCGGACTCGGTGTTCTCAACGCATCTTTTTTTATCGTGTCACTTGAACTAGATTTTAGATTTTCATCCATTTCTAATTACGATAAAGTTCATAGTTGTTTAGCACCTTGAATATAAAAACCGGTTGCCAACGTGCTTGGAACACCTGCGCGGTATACCACGTGCGATGCAGTTATTAAAAATCTTTTGTTCTCGCTCTTATTTGCGATAACACGTCCACTTCGCCCGAATACCGACGCGATACTCAACGTATTGATAATCCACGCATTGCAATGAAATGCAAATCAAGAAGAAAATTAGATATCAGAAATCTCCGCACCGGGGTTGGTTCGTGCTTAGCTCGTAACTCGGCGAAAGTTGATCTATTATTCAACGGCAACTGTTATCAGATTCTCGTCTGTAAGTTTCCACTTTGATGTTTATAGCAGCTCTGCGCACTTTCGGACTTTGAACGATCGCGGCGGATTCCCAGCGGTCTGGCCAGCGTTTATTCATTTAAAGCGCTCGAGGTAACTTTCCATCAACGGGATACAAGGCGTATGCATTAAAAGCGGCTGCGAAAGGCACAAAGGAATTGTTCGTGCCTCCTGCATTTCGTTGTTTAAGCGCCTTTTGCATCTGTACTTATAGTATATAACATAAAGACATGTATCAGATAGTACGTCACCGTCAAATCATAATAATTAATACATTTATTATTCGATTAGATATCACAAAGTTATAGTTCAAGTAACAAAACCTAACAAATATATGTATATGAAGGAGCTGTATGGTCGGCCCATCGCCACTTCAGTCTACTAAGCCTTACTTTTGTTTTACCCCGCTCCCTAGTACACTGAGTGACTTTCATACAGCCCGCTTCCTCATATAGCCCGATGAATCAATAACTAAGCGACCCATGTTTTAGTCCACTAGATGGAGTGTCGGCACGAGTTGTAGGATGCAGGTGGCGAGATTGCGCTTTGTGGCGGTCTCTGGGGGAGGCCTTTGTTCACCACTGGACTCAAATGGGACGAAACCATGTTGATGATGACGATGATGTGAGGAAATTTCATTTAACTTGTATATGAACAACACTTTGATATGAAATTTTCATTCTTTAAGAATGAGCCACAATCAAGGGGATTTATGTAGGGGATATATTAATATCCCCTACATAAATCCCCTTGATTAAAATCTGTAGCGCTTGACATTAGTCGCTACAGATTTTGCTATTGCATAAATGCGGTCTAGAGAAATCCCACGGCTTTACAGATCACCGACGTGATGTGGAAGTATAATGATTTATACTTATGCTTCGTTTGGTAGTAAGGTAATGGGGACCCATTTTTTAAAAAGATTAAGGCTACGTATATCAAATCACTCCTAAACGTTGTAAATGGCCGTTGATGATAGAAATGTTTCAGTATACTTTTAAAACATAACCATGTTTAAGATATGAGATTTTTTATTTTTTATTAAATATAAAAAATACTCACATTTAGTAGTTAATGATGACGCTGTCGCCAAGATATTGGCTTCGGTGTCGGGGGTCGTGGGTTCGATTCCCACACGGTATGACTATTTGTGCGACCCACGGATAGTTGTTTCGCATCTGGGTGTTTGTCCGCGTGAAATTTATGTATGTAAAACGTCCTTACAATACAGGATATTGTTATCCTAAAGTAAAAGCAATATTTTATACAAAAAAAAATGGTTTTAGCTTCAGACATCTCAAGGTAAAGTGACATACACTATAAGTCCGCTCAATTCATGCCTTGAATCTAACTTCATACATTAGTTTTATTTTGGTATCATCACGCGAAATGTAGTACTTAATAATTATTTACCGTAATACTTTAAGAACAAAAGGTACCCGACATAGCTCAGAAGATTAGTAAGCTGAAGTGCCGATGGGCCGGCCATATAACTCGTAGAACTGATAAACGTTGGGGCAAAAATGTTCTCGAGTAGTAGAGAGGACAGCCTTGTACTGGCCATGGTAGTGTCGGACGACCCCCCCCCCCCCCCCCTCTAGATGGAGCGATGACCTGTGCAAATGTGCGGGAAGTCAATGGACGTAGGTGGCTCTGGATCGTGCTTCATGGCAGTCTGTTGGGGAGGCCTATGTTCAGCACCCCTCCGACCGGAACCCGGCGTGAACCCCCGCCTTGACGTGGCGGAGGGGCTTAGTAGCCGTGGCTTGGTCACCCACGGCGAAGCTAAGAGGCACCCACACTGGGCCGGTGTAAGGCCGGCTGTGGTATAAGGCCGGCCCGAGAAGGCCGCTCATTGAGCCCACTCTGGATGCGTGCAGGGGTCAGGTCGAGGGTGGTAGAGGTGGAGCCACTCTCCCTGTCTTTTGCTACCGAGGAGGAGTCGCGGAGGAAGAGGAGTGTCGGTATTGCGTTGGTCGTGCTCTCTTTCCTCCGCGACTCGGCGGGGCTGCACCACTGATGCAGTGCCGGTGGGGCCGCGGGGCGAGAGGAGTTTCGATATTTCGGTGCGCCGTTCTCCCTACCCACCGCGGCCTAAAAGTTGTGAGCGGCGGAGCCACAGACCAGGTCCGTCCCTGGGGGCTGGGAGGCTTGCTCTGCTTATTCGCACTGGCTCTCCTGGCTCCCATGGCCCCGATCAGCGAACTTGGGGGAGTTCGTTGGCCGTGAAAATGGGGCCGTGTAGGCGTGCCTTACCTGGAGGAGAGGGGAGTTGTTCCCCGGGAGGGGGCTGCTGAGGCGGCCAGCGCTGACAGGGTCGCGGAAGTCTGCGTAAGCGTTCCCGTGACCCTGCCGATATGCGCCAGGTGTAACATCGTGGGGGTTTTAGTCGGTGCGAGTCCAACATAGCCCGCTCTTGCCCCTGCGAGGGCGGGTATGCGTAAGCATTTCCCCCACGTCAACAAAAAACAAAAGGCCTATGTTCAGGAGTGGACTCAAACAGGCTGAAACTATGATGATGATTTAGAATTTCTCTTTTCTTTAAATTTGGCATTTAAATAGCATAGCGCGCTTTCCATCAGGTGGGATGGCAGCTGCTCTGTTCGATATTTTGAAAAAATGGCCCGCAGCGAAAGGGTTAAACTCGTGTCGAGTCCAATTTCGAATTGCCCCCCTTAACAATAAAATGGGTAATTTAGGGTGGCGTGGGCCCCACGTTGGGAAACACTAGACTAGGCATAAGCAATTAATAAAATACGTGCAATGCGAATCATTTTGGAAACTTTAAAATCAATTGAAAATTTTCATTTGATGTGTTTAGATTTAAGTGTAATAATTATGAAATTCTTACACAACAAATATTTAACCTTTATTAATCGTCCAGTAGTAAGTAGGTTAAATGCATACGATAAAAGTAGCGAAGTTAACCCATTAAAGTGATGCCAATATTCGTTAAGGCAATTGAAAAGTTTCCTATTTCCATTCCAAATTAAAAAGTCTTGCGAACAATTTCCTCAATTTGCGTAATTTGAAACGCTGGAATCCTTGGAATTATAATCTTAATTTAATCTTAAAATATTTTCAGCGTCCTTTTTAAAACTTGTTACCAAATTTATTTGTAAATTTTTACAAATAAATACAAGATTAGAATTACATACAATTATTATTTTTTGAGTATTTATGCATCCCTTAAAGTTATTGAATCAGTAAAATATAAGCTTTTAGCTTTATTTTATTTAGGATAAGCTATATTTAGGATAACAATCCTGGGTTGTAAGGTTGTTTTACAAACATAAATTTCACGCGAACAAACACTTTGATATGAAACAACTATCTGTGGGTCACAACAATAGTTGTCTCGTGTATGAATGGAATCGACGACCCCGACACCGAGCTGCTTTGGCCACTGCGACACGGAGTCAAATCTTCGAGATTAGCTTTCACACTGAATCTCTCCCACTTTGCCCAATATTGTGCTCAAGTGGTAAAGTGGGCAAAGAAGCATTTTCCATGGAGCAGGATCCAAAAACTTACATTTTAGTCTGTAGCAAATTTCACTTCATTGAGAAAGTTCATGAGTCTGTATTTTATTGAAACTTGAAGTATAATGAAACTTTTTACCTAAATTCTTTTCATACTGAGACATCGAAGTAATCGCAACAACGCTGGGTCTACATCAGAGATTATCATATTCAATGTTGTAGCATTAATTTCAGCATAGGAACAACTTCTCATCTGTTATTCAACGGCAGCTGTTATCAGATTTTCAGCGACGAGCTTTGAAGTTTATACCTTCGAAGTTTGAACGATGCAAGTTGATCCCCAATAGACGGTCCTATGTTGATTCGTTTGAATCGGTTGGACTAACTTTGCAAAGGCCAGATACCGTGAATATATACTTAAGAACTGAGTGGAAATAAACTTAGACAAGCAGCTTTTTTCGACTCGGTCATTTGGTATTCCACGTTTCTACAATTTTTTGTTATCTCTAAATAATAAAAAGTTAGACTATGCTACGATTCACCGTAATCATGTTTGTAACCTTTCGTCTGGTGGGTGAGGTAGCGAGGGCCCAATTAATTAAACGGTGGCAATGTATCTGTAACCCTACGAGTATTGCAAATTTCGATGGGGGCGGTTATCATATAACATCAGCTGAGCCAGCTCACTTGCCATATTCTCGGATAAAAAAAAATATATTTTAAACCTTCTTAATATTTTTTAAATTCATAATATTTGTAAGAAAAACTCAACCACTGTTTGCAGGAAACACAAACTTTGAGGAATTTATTATTTGCGAACAGTACTCGTGCTTAAAAAAACTGACGTTTTAATACACAAGAAATATGTGAATACTTGTTTTTATAAGTCTTTAAGGAGGGATCAAATAGGCTCTTACGTTGTGCAGTCTTGAATGCAAACAAAGAACGGCTTAATCACATTCGCACTTAAGGCGCCTATTAGCATCATATACGGATAGTGTAAAACTTAGAGTAACGGTTTATACCATACTGTCCGTGCCGATATTAGGCGCCATTAAGCGGAGGGACGGTATACTCCCTAAGGAAATGCTCGAGGCATGGGGTTCGATTCTCCGATGCCCATACCTGCCCGACTCGTAGGGCAGTGTGGACGACCCTGGTGTGTGTATCTTACCTTGTGTTATCTATATATAAATATGTAAAGCAAAAACTTATTATAGAGAAGGATTACAGTGCTAATATTATATTGTATATTGTGTTATCTATATATTTTTTAAATTATCCATAAACATACATTAAATTAATAAAAAAACATGACACACACTGCCATATCTAATTAATTATGGTTGAATTTCGTCCACTGAGCGACCACTAGTTTATTTAAATATAAGAAACTAGAAAGTTGGAATAAGATGCTTAATATTTAGCTCCATTGATTTTTATTCCAATCAATATGTACTTTTACCACATCCAATCACGAATACGAGATCTGTAACAATACTGTTTCAATCACGTAATATCAATAAAACATCTCCTGAATTACTTGGTTTTATTTGGATCTAGTTCTAAGACAAATATACAAAATTGTACTTTGTTCGATCGATAGTGGAGTTCATTATCCCGAAGTAAACCAAGCTGGAAACATCTGAAGAAATACAGATTTTATTGTATTGTTATTCTTTGGAATGGAATGGAACTATTAATGATAGAAATTTTGATTATTCATATTAATTCGTAAAGTGTTAGATACTCACTTCATCTTAAACGTTTAGTCTGAAACATTTTAGCCAATTATTTGTTATGATTGTCAAGAAAAATTATGTTATATTCGTAATTAATGTACAAGTACTCGTTGGCGCAGTAGTTCAGCTTTTGGCTTCGTAGCCGGGGGCCGGTCATAGGTTGGATTCCCACACGAGACAATTTTTTATGTGAACCACAGATAATTGTTCCGAATCTAGGTGTTCATTACCAAGGCGGCTACACTTCAGGCAGGCGGCAAAAGCTAGTTAATTAACATAATTATTTTCATATTTTATTAATAGTTTAATTTTAGAATTGTAAATTTAAGGACTCTCATATCGGTTTATAAAAAAACACAAACAGGTAAAGGAATTTAATGTTAAACTTGAATTATTTACACGATGTACCTACAAATTATGTTACATGTATTTGCAATAGTACATATATCACATCAATTATAATTTAATTACCCTAATAAATCAGACGGACAATCTGAACTGTTTAGTTCAACAGAATGCCTTATATGTAATCGAGACTTAACAAGTTTTATCTTTCTATGCATAATGAACAAAACTACTATTATAACACTTATTATAATTAAAGCTAAACACGATATAACCAGTATTGTGCTTGTAGAATCATTATCGTTTTTTCGATTTTCAATTTGAGACCTTGGTGTTGTTGTGACAAAACTAACGTCACCACATTTGATGCCATACACATTATCTTCATGGTAGACCTTGTCTATTGATGTTACTTCTAAAAGCCTCGTTGTGCTAATTTTAATACTCCTTACTATTTCTTTACATGAAAGTGGATTTCCACCCAAACTTAAAGTTCTAAGCTTCGTTAATGTGTGAATAAGGTTTTCTATATCGACGGACTTAATATTGTTGTAATCAATAAGAAGATTAATCAGTTCCGTACATTCATGAAATATATTTACATCAAAGTCTGAAATGTGATTTCGAGATAAATCAATATTGTAAATTTAAGGACTCTCATATCGGTTTATAAAAAAACACAAACAGGTAAAGGAATTTAATGTTAAACTTGAATTATTTACACGATGTACCTACAAATTATGTTACATGTATTTGCAATAGTACATATATCACATCAATTATAATTTAATTACCCTAATAAATCAGACGGACAATCTGAACTGTTTAGTTCAACAGAATGCCTTATATGTAATCGAGACTTAACAAGTTTTATCTTTCTATGCATAATGAACAAAACTACTATTATAACACTTATTATAATTAAAGCTAAACACGATATAACCAGTATTGTGCTTGTAGAATCATTATCGTTTTTTCGATTTTCAATTTGAGACCTTGGTGTTGTTGTGACAAAACTAACGTCACCACATTTGATGCCATACACATTATCTTCATGGTAGACCTTGTCTATTGATGTTACTTCTAAAAGCCTCGTTGTGCTAATTTTAATACTCCTTACTATTTCTTTACATGAAAGTGGATTTCCACCCAAACTTAAAGTTCTAAGCTTCGTTAATGTGTGAATAAGGTTTTCTATATCGACGGACTTAATATTGTTGTAATCAATAAGAAGATTAATCAGTTCCGTACATTCATGAAATATATTTACATCAAAGTCTGAAATGTGATTTCGAGATAAATCTAAGGACTCGGTTCTATGCAACCCTTTTAAACTACCATAACGCAAACTGTCCAGATGATTTGCCGACAAGTTAAGAAACTTTAAAATTTTTATATGTTTAAATGTACCTGGTGGTAAATTTGAAATACTGTTGTTGCTTAAGTCTAAGGAAATTAAATCGTCAACTTTTTCAAAAACTGAACTATTTATAGTTGAAATTTTGTTGCTACCCAAATCTAAACTAATTAGTTCTTTAAAATAACTTAAGTTTAAGTAAGAAATTTGGTTGTGAGCCAGATTCAGTACAGTAATATTTGATAATGTATTCGTTTGAGGATTATTAAAAGACCTTATACAGTTGTTGGCCAAATGTAGCACTCTTAAATTAGGAAAATTTTTAAAATCTGTTTCCGATAAATTGGAAATGTTATTAAAAGATAAATCAAGATATACAATATTTGGCGCTTGAGAAAACGACTTTGAAAGTTTAGTTAATTTGTTTTTGTTTAAATATACGGCTTTCAAGTTAGCTAGTGGCGTATTATTCAAATGGAATTCGAAAAGACGATTATTAGAAATATCTAAACTATAAAGGTTGTCTAGGCCAATGAAATTATTAGGTTCTATAAATTCAACTTCGTTCATTGAAAGATTTAATCGAGCCAATGTAGGCATGTCCGAAAAAGCCAGTGCATCAATTTTATTAATTTTTAAACAACTTAAATCTAAAAATCTTAAATATTTCGCTGGACTAAATACCCTCATTTTTATCGTTCCAGTAATGTTATTTCCAGTTACATTCAAGTATTGTAAATTTGACAGAGGAAGTGAATTTTGTTCAATTTTTACTATTTTGTTCATTGATAAATCTAATTTAACCAATTTGTTCTGATTAATAAATAATCCTTCATATAAGTAAATAATGCTGTTATTATTTAAGTGCAAATGCGTCAAATTTGTTAAAGTGTTATTCATAAATTCTAAAGAAGAAATATTATTATGTGATAAATCCAAAATTTGTAAATTATACACATTTTGAAAGCTGTCCTTATGAATGTACTGGATGCTATTAAAACTTATGTTTAAAGATATTAACATCTTCATGCTTGTAAATGCTTTTGAACTTAATCTTGTAATGTTTTGATAAGACAAATTTAAATTTAATATAGAATCTAAACCAGCAAACGTTGCGTTTGTTATGTCTCCAGATAGGAAGTTTTTTTCTATGTTTATGCTTTCTATATGACTCTTCTCAAAAACTCTATCTTCAATTTCTGTAATTTGATTATTGTACATATTTAAATATTGAAGTTTTGCATTATTACCAAACATCTGGGTGTCTATCGTTGACTTAATTTTATTGTTACTTAAGTCAAGTAATTTTAAATTGACAGACTGGCTAAAACAAGTAGATTCTATGGATTCGATAGAGTTATAAGACATGTTTAAGATCTCTAGCGCAAGCAAACGGTTCAGTTCGTATCCTGCAATTTTTCGTAGCTTATTAAACGACACATCTAATTCCTGTAAGGACTTTAAATTTATTAACATCATATTTAAGCTTTCTATGCTATTATGATGTAAAATTAACTTAGTAAGATTTTTTAAGCCACCTAAACTATCTTCTGACACATTTTGTAATCGATTGTATTGCAAATACAAGTTGCTTAAATGTGGCAAATTATCTAGTACACCATATTGTATTTCAATAAGTGAATTATTTGATAAGTCTAGAATTGACAGCACATTATCAGGCGTTATAGAGAAGGAGCTTGGTGATAGATTTTCTATTTCATTGTTAGACAAATTCAAATAATTGAGGCTTGCAAAACTTCTGAAAGCGTCGTTTTTTATTGTCTTTATGTGATTGCCTGATAATTCAATAGCAACACTCTTTGCATAATACTTAAACGCATACGATTCTATGGTATTCCAAATATTATTCACACCTTTAAATTCCCGTACTTTAGAATCAAAGTTTGTTGCACCAAATAAGCCATATGTTAAAGTTTCGAGTCTTGAATTATGCATTACAAAAGTAATATAGGGTTCATGATTACAAGAATAGACCTGTGCACTTCCGGCGTAGACTTCACAAATCACTGTATATCTACAGCTGTCAATATAATCAAGTACGGTGCAGGTATTTGTAGGATATCCAGACGGCATAAGAAGGAAAAAAGTGATGGTATCTGAAAAATATTAGGAATATTTTATTATTCAATGAAGTTTTGGATGTTTAGATTTTGTTTATGTTATAAACAGCTAAAACTTCAACTTAAATTGATCAAAATGGACAGAATCGTACGTTGTAAATTTGTGTAATGTGAATTATTGATCTTTAATTTTATGATTTTCGATTTCTTTCTTTTTAATTTCAGATAAAACGAGGTTAATTATTTTTTATTGGTTAATTTTTTTGTGTTAAAAAAAATCAACTACTGCACATGAAATTACTTACTTATTAAGAATTTATAACCCATTTTGAAAAGATTCCACGGGAAATGCTGCAAAACAACACCTTTGTAATTAAAAATGATTTGTAAACATCGTCCATTAAATACTGTGACGGGATCACTTGTTGGTTCATCACTGGTTAACTTCAATAAATGTGGTGTTGCATCGATAACGACAGTCAGACCCCATTTTATTTGTAGTAAAGGAGAATATGAAATGAATGGAATTGTCATTAAGTACAAGTATTTATGAAAGCAATATCCATTGGATTTTATCGCTTTTAATATAATATTTGTTTTTGCTCCGGAGGATTTAAACAATATACAGCCCGTGATGACGAGACGGACTAAGATGTTTTATAGCTTCCTATCATCTTTGCCTAAGATTGTTTCAGCCATGTATACTTTTTTAATGTGAAAAGTTACCAAGCGAACAGGCGGTTCACCTGATGTTAAGTGAATACCACCGCCCATGGACATCTACTACACCCAACGGTTGCAGATGCGTTGACAACCTTTTTAAAATTGGGCTCTGGCTACTCACCAGATGAAACGCGAAAGTATTATACTTCCACTTTACGCCGGTTCTGTTTGAGGTCGTGGTACTTACCCGGATGCAGGTTCGTCCGGGTAAGTACCACGAGCTTACAACCATTCGTGCAACGGCCGAGGCTGCTGCGTGGCCCTACCACAGTTAATAATTTACATCTTTATATTTTTATAAGTGCAACGACCAGAAACGGTGTTCAGGAACACAGTTTGGTGAAGCACGGAACAGTAGTAATTCGTAAGTATTAAAAAGAACTACAGAAACAAACGGCGAATGAAACAGCTGAATAAGAAATAATGTTAAAAGTACATAGCGAGGTAGCTTTTTCGGTATTTCGTACGCTTTATTGTCTCTATATCTTTTTGTCCTATAACGGAAACTTTTATCGCTCACTTCATATCAACTCTAAGTGGAGACAATAAACAATAGAGATAATGTGTTTAGTGATCGCCCACTCATTTATTTTTATACAAAATTTTATGTCCTTTGGCAAAACCCACCACATATTTTGTGTGGTGGGTTTTGCCATTCAAATGACGGTTTCATTCTATAATTCAGCAACATTTTCTTTTATTTTAATATGTTATCGATGTTTATCAATCAAGTTGGCAAAATAGATTCGTATCGAATCTGTTTTGATGTTTTCGTCGGAATTTATCCTTAAAAGTAAAATCAATTATAGATTAATATTTTTGTAACATTTTTCGACTCATAGGTATTTAGATATTGGTGGTGAAAAGTAAAGTAGTGACTTTCTGGAAAAGTACAAGTCAATATAAATAAAAGTACAAGTAAGTAAGTAGTACAAGTACAAAGAAAAATATGTACAGCTCTATACGAACAAGCAACTGGATGTTGCAAGCAAACAATCCAAGTCGGAAAACAGTGATATTAGTATTTTTAGAAAAAAATGACGATAAGATCTTCGTCGGCGTGGCAATCGCCACACCAATAAAAAAGTCAACTCATTTTACCTACATTGTTTTTTTACATTTTAAGGTGACGTGGGTTCTCATTTATATCGACTTCGTCTGCGCCAATTCTACCGGGTTCATACGTTTCTACTTTTAGCATAGCGTCATCTATCGGATACTTACTTAATCCAGCCGATAAGTTTATCTTACACTGCCATCTGTTAGAATCTTATGGGACTCACAGATAGCTCTTTGTCATCTAATAAACAAATAATTTGCAATTACAAATATTGAGGTCAATAATTGAGATAAAAACTACCCTATCCCCCAAGTTGGAACAAATTACAAATGTTCTCAAAATTTGATAAAAATTGGTTCAGTAGCTTCGGAGTTTACTGCGAACATACATCGTGACACGAATTTTTTATGTAAATAGATAGAGTTAAAATATTTGAAAAGTTAAAATATTTGAAGCAAAAAATGATCTAATAACCGATTTCTTAGAAGCACTACGAAATGGGGTGAAAGTTCATTTACGTAATTCAACTATTAAAATTGCTTGTGACATTATAAAGTATTTTTAGAAAATAAATAGAAATTATAAAGTACTGAAACATGTTCATAAACGTATGTGAATCCGTATATAATTTATGTGCTTCGTCAACTCAACCTCATTAAAAACAAGGTTTGTGGACCGTGCAAGTACAATAAAAACACAATCAGCCTTAAATTACAAAGTAAGCTAACTAACCAATGTATCTTTACGCGTATATGCAAATTCAAAGTTATCGTATCTCATAATGGCTCCGTATGGACCGTTTATGAACATGAATTTCGACAAACAAACAACCACCTTATATTTTATTGCTATTACCTACGTTGTTTTCGGCTTGCTTACCCAACTGACTCCATTTGCTGGTCCCAATAAAGAGAGATTGCTTTTAATCAATTCCGCTCATTTACCTGAAAAATTACTGGGAAATTGAGATCGACTAGCTTCCGTTTTCTAGGGTTTTCTTTTAACGTTGTTATTGTGAAACTAGTAGTAGCAGTTTTTATAATGCCTTATAACACACTTTTTGGTATTTCAATTATTTTCAGTTAAAATGTTATCAGTACTGATTATAACGAGATAAAATTCGTATTTTATGTTAATACCGGACAAATTTTGAAGCTAATAAATAATTGGTTAAGGTTTTTACAATGATGCAATATTACATTATTGCTAGGTAAAACAACAACAATACTAGAACATTTTAATTTAATCCAAATAACCTTTAGTAAGATATGTCAATTCAAGTCAGAAAAGCAGTAAAGAAATTACGTTAGTTAACGGTTTGATTATAATCTTATACCACATGAATTCAAAGTATTTAAAGTTATGAAAGGCTTATATTAAAATATTACGAGAATTACAAGAACAATGTCATACCGTTAATAATATGAAAATTCATCCGGCATCCATTTTTGCGGTGGTAGGGCCACGCAGAAGCCTCGGCTATTGTACGAATGGGCAGGCCCGTCCGGGTAAGTACCACGACCTCACAGTAGACCAGCGAAGAGTGGATGTATGACAAATACTTTCGCGTTTCGTCTGGTGAGTGAGGTAGCCGGGGCCCAATTTTCAAAAGGTTGTCAACTCATCTGTAACCCTCGGATGTAGCAGATATCCATGGGCGGTGGGATTCACTTAACATCAGGCAAGCCGTCTGCTCGTTTGGCACCTTTTCACATTAAAAAAATCCAAAAGTTACAAAAAACAGCATTGTGGAAATTAAAACAAATGTTAAACATCGTGTAATAAGTTTACAAGAATACGTAAAAGACTATAAATTATGGTAAAGGTTGAATTAATGATTGCTCTGAATGTGGTCTCACCAGGTCAACGTCACAAATTTACCTAAATCTACCAAATTTACCCAGGCAACCTAATAGTTCTATTCATGTAGACTGAATATAAAAAAATTAACAAAGAATAATCGATTTAAACCATGTGGTATAAGCAAATGCTATTCACTCTATGGGTGCTACGTGGCTAAAGGAAAGACACTAGACAATGTATTATATTATCTCTTTTTTCTAATAAAGCGTTAATGTATTAATCACCTTTCTTTTTCCCCACTTGCTAATTACGGTAATGCTTTTCAAGTCTTTACATGTCTCATTATTTGGCAAGGTCATAACTCTACACTAATTGACGGATCAATATTGAGGTGTCATTAGATTCGTATCAGTTTTGGAAGTGAGAAATATTTCATTACGGTCTTTGCGAAAAACAAATACTAATTATTCCCCTATTTTTGTAAAAAAATTGTCCAATTAATGCTTTTTATGTTATAGAACGATTAGTAATCGCGCTCACCAAAAAGATAGCCTTACCAGTGCCGCTTTATCGAGAAAAGCTTTAGTGAGCAGTTGATTGTACTATTCAATTTGTGGCAGCCTGTACACAGTACCACCCGCACGCCAGCCCGTGATGTAACAGTTGATCGCTATATATTTAATGTCGATTTAGTGCCTTTTAATTCCTACCCATTAACCCACAAATTAATGCGTCCAAAATAAGTCAATTCTAATAAATTGAAACGTCATGTTGTGAGTTAAATTATTTGCGTTAAAAAGTTTTCTTAAACTCACAACGTTTGAGGAAACATTTTGAAGGCTCACTAATAAAAGGCGACAAGCAAAAAGTTTTATGACAAGTCGTCACGTATATCACTAGACAAACGTAGTAATGAGTATCTGACGGCACCCGCTAACGAAATAAACTTTCTTGGTTTGGGCAAACTGACTCGACAAACTTTACAAATTTGCCCGGGGATTGCGTATAAAACTTGGTAAATATCTCTGGGGCACACACACCTTTTGGCTGAACGCCGAATGTTTCACGAATGAAAAACTCTCCCATGCATCACTGATTTCACAATTCCAATCTTTACTTTTGTCATTGTGCTAATTTTGGAAAATTAGATTCCATTCAAACTGTGAATTGTTTTAATTTTCAGAGGGATTCAGAGTCGAATTTAATGGTTTTTTTGAGCTTTTTTAAGCTTTTTACGTCAAGTGCTAGTCGGATTCAGGAAGAATTGCAGGAAGAGTTCCGTACCATCACTACATAGTATAAGACAAAGTCGTCCCGTTGTCTGTCTGTCTCTATGTATGCTTAGATCTTTAAGACTACGCAACGGATATTGATGCGGTTTTTTTTACTAGATACAGTGATTCAAGAGGAAGATTTATATCACTACATAGTCGAAAACAAAGTCGTCCCGCTGTCGCTAACTATCACGGCTCATGAGATAAAGCCTGGTGACCGACGGATAGACAGACAGATATACAGACAGACAGCGGAGTCGGAGTACCGTAAAAGGTAAAACGGTACCGACCCTTAAGAAGGAATATAATTGAGAACTTCCTCCTTTTTTGAATTCGTTTGATAAATTCACGAACAGTCCTGTTCATAAAGTTCCTATCACTATTACTCATTCGGACCATCGTGACGAATTGAAAGACATACGACGACATAGACATGATGTACGCGCAATGTGACAGCACATATGTGGATGTTCTCCATCCGCGGCCTATATTGAGCAGGTAAAGGCATTCTGGAAATAATACCATTTTTATGACAGCGAGCAGATTCCCGGATTTTACGACCCCACTCGCAAAGCTAACTTCATTTTACGATCGCGCTTCTATTTCTGTACGGGACTTACCTGAGGGTAATTTTCCGTTCGGAAAACATCGTCCGAACTAATTCGTCAACGTGCTTGATGGCCTTTTAAAGTTTGTATTAATAGCATATTTGTATTTATAGGAATTCTATGCACTGTTTTCATGAGGCCCATCGTATTCCTTAAGACAAAAGCGAAGCTTTTATGGTTATTTTCATATTAAGTGCTAGTTTGTACTCAAGATGGTAATGTGAGCTCAATATGACTGACCAATTCTAAGCACATTCAGAATATTTTACTTACCATTTTCATTATTACCTGGCTGCGTCAGTTCCCTTGACATTCGACGGTTCGATCGAAATGGGCTAGATATTTCACGAATATGAAAACGAAACGTAACCTTTCGAACGTATTATCTTTCAATGATCATAGAGGCTAATAACGATACAATCTGGATTATACGGCTACCCTATTAGGAATTCAAATTATCACCTGGTGTAATTAACATTTGATTCAAGTGAAGTCTTATTTATAACTAACTGTTCCGTGCTATTTCATCTGCGAGTTAGTTTCTGCTTCGCCCTCATAGATCGTAGAATGTTGTTCCTTCCTCAAGAATTGGGCTATCAAATGCAAAAAGATTTCTTCAAATCCTACGTGTAGTTTCAACTACGACAAACTAAGAAATAAGTTATTCAGCTTTATTATATTTATTATTATAAGTGATTGAGGCTGAAGTCCGTTTATTGGCTGTCGGGTAAATTAATTGACATCTCCTAGTGCGATCTTTGAACACTGGCTTAGATAAATCAATCACGAACCAATTATGTTCATACTTAACATTTAGCAAGCAAGTTACAGTTATTACATTATGTCAATCAGGGGACATTTCTTTACCATTACTTTTGGAGTAATGATATTGATTTCAGATATACTTAGATACGTACTGATAAAAAGTATTCAAAAGATCTTAGCGCACATAAAAAGTAAAGTAAAGTAACAGCCTATTCATGTCCCACTGCTGGGCAAAGGCCTCCTCTGTACAGAGGGTATCAGGGAATAGTCCACCACGCGGCCCCACTGCGGATTGGCGGACTTCACATATTTTCGAAATACATTTTTTTTGTTATTATTCCGAAAATATGCAGGTTTCCTCACGATGTTTTTCTTCACCGCGTAGCACGTGATAATTCAGCACTTAAAGTTAAAAACTTCATTAGTGCCGGCACCGGGGATCGAACTCAGGTTGCTAGAGTATACATTGAATTAAGGCGAGCGCCCGGACACTGAGCTATCGCGGCGCACATTCTTCACTTTTATTTTTGAATGCGCAAATATTATTCAGTATTTCATTAAAACATTGAACGTGACAAAAAACGAGAAACGGTTTGATTTCAACGAAATGTAACAATTGCTGGGCAAAACTACTCGTAAATACGCTGGAACGAGGCGCTTGGAAAAATATCTAACTCGCTGCGTAACTGTATCAAGACCATTTTCTATCACGACCAAACCTCGTTTGGTCACGTTCTGGACATTCGTTCGCAAATATCCGATGCTTGATTTTTCTTATCGCACCGCGTACGCCGCTTCCTGGCGCGTCTGTGGAATTTTTAGACAGGGTATGAACTACGGCGGATTGGGCTTATGTTTGTTTGGGAAAATTGAAACATTTGCGCACGTATGACTTATTTTATATAGCCACGATTACAGTGCAATTGTGGTCGTCACTTATGTCAAAAAATAGGTGACGACTGCGCGAAGGTTTATTAGCCTTCAGACTGAAAATGACCAAATTATTCAATTAAAAATATATTAGTTATAAAACCCAAAGAATAAGGATGCAGTATTTCATATAACTATTAAACTATATTTAAAAATACGTGGTACAATCGTCCAGTTAACATTGTACGATCATGCTTCCGATTTACGAAAGTTATACTATAAATGCTATTGATTTCTTGTATTTACGCATTACTGTATGAAACTATGTTTACGGATTTACAACAAATAGTCAACAGTTTAATAAGACTAATCCGTTTTATTATGTACTTTTATTTATAAATGCTAATGTTTGTATAAGAAAGATAAAGGAAAAAAATGGATTTGAATGTTACTGAATGATACTTATTTACGAGTAACGTTCGAACTTACCACTGGGCGTAGTCAAGGTAAAAGTTTGTTTAGTGTATCAAAATGAGAGAGAATCACCGTTTAGAAAAGCGGTAGCAGCGGGATGATTAAAAATATAAACACATGTCTATTAAAACTATTTAGTACAAACTCATCTATTTATTTATTTATTCTTAATGAACATAAAGTACAAAGGCGGACTTAATGCCGTAGGCATTATATCCAAGTCAACCTTAGGGTGGTACAGAAACAGTTGGGTACGAATAAAATTGAAAATATTAATTAAAAACATCGAAAAGGAACACTGTGTGTTTAATGAGTCACGTAATAACACATCTTCAAGTATTTACCGTCGAGTGGAGCGTGGTTTGAACTAATAGGACTGTATTCGCCGAGGCTTGCAAGGAATTATGTGATCATTTAGCGAGGAACTCATTTACGAACATGTCATAACCAGAAACCGTAAGAGTAATCAAGGCGAAACGTATTTATGTTAGGCCCAACAGCCTTTTGTAGACGTCAGTTGAATAGAGAGTACTGGCACATAAGCTGGTGTCAAAAACGTTCTGGTATCAAATATGTTCACATCATTCTGGTATCATACATGATATTATATGTTCATATATTATATAGGGCAACATGCTGAAGTAATAATAAATGAATCAGGTGAAGAAGAAGTTATGTTTAGTATGGTCCAATTGCAGCCCGATTCCATTCATACCCAAAAGCTTAAAGCTGGTTGTTGCCAAAAAAATGCCAAAACTTTAATTTTAAACACTAAAAAAAATTTTTTTTGAACTGTAATTTTTGTGGTGCTATAGTACCCAATGGGATTCTCTAATATAATTCACGGAGAATAACAAAATAGCCGCCAGCCGTCGAACGTGTTCGAAATTAAAAATTGACATGTGTACTAAACGACCGTTCTGTTTACTTATTCACACAAATTGGGCGAACAATACCGCATCGGGCAGGTATAATTTTGATGCCAAAACGTCTTTGTAACAACCCGTCTGCGAACTTTGCCCTTTGCGACGGTGGCGCCGTAACCATTAGTCGAGCGATGGAACCCACTGAAAATAATTCAGCAACTCCATCGACGAGCGAGTGTTATTAATGGCTGTTGAATTTTCTTGTTAATTTGTATCCAGAAGAGACTTGAGTTAAAAGTCGCTATTAGCTTCGAATCTTGATTGTATGAATGACATATAGGCATATTTGTAATGTACTGCATGCACAAAAGTATTTACCTACGTGCTTTTTGTGCTATACTACATTATATTTCAAAATAAAACTACTGAAATATATTGAATTCACCGGCGATATGGCCACCGGCCAGAATAATTGTAAAACCTCATAGTTTTAAATGAGACCAGGACAATAAGGTGATAAACCTCATAGTTATAAATGAGACCAGGGCAATGAGGTAATAAATTAAAATTTAATTAAAATTAAATTTAAGTAAATTTTTTTTACATTATAGCACTCCTCCTCTAAACGCAGTCTGCTTGGTAATATATGTTATACAGAGTTTTAAATTATGCATGATTACGCAGCGAAAAGGAAAAACGTATGAAGGAACATATTTTCTTTTTAAGACTGAAATTATTTAGGTTTAGTTATGAATATTTCACCTTTTTTAATGAGCTGTTTCTAGTAAAACCAATTCAAATGAGGGCAGAATGTTATATAACTATATTTCTGTCACCGTAGCGGTTTTCAGACTGTGAATGAGGTAACAAATAATAATGTTTTTATTAAACGATCTAAATAATATATTATCTTTCTCTTGTGTTTATCCTATATTGAATACCTTATATATATATAGGGAGGGTTTTTTAAGTGTATCCATTCCTTTTATTAAATTCTAGGCATAAATAATGTTATATAAAAAATGATAAATATTTAAAATAACTGGTAATTAATTAAATACATTCGATTGAACTTATCTCAAAAAGTGCGTGATTCATGGGCAACTTATTTATTTTACGCGCGATTATTCATAACTAACACTCACACAAGTTCGTTTCAAAAGTATACGACGCATTTGTGAATGACCACCGCATTGACAACAAGTTCTGTTTTCTAAGGAATGGAATGGCAATTTTTTTTAAAGTTTGTTTTTATTTCAATAAACGATTATACTACCGAGTCTCAACATCCTGTGTGAATGAGGATGGCTTTTCTAAAGGTGCCCTTTAGAAAAGCCATCCTGTATACAAAATATTGAAATTTCATTCCAATATAAAATTACTTCTGGCCTAAAAAATAATACTATGTGACGATTAGGACAGCGTTTTTAAGCAGTGTGCGAAAAAGAAAAGTAAATGCATACGAGGAAACAGTTTTCCCGATGGTAAGTGATAACGGCATATGTATCAGACGTCTCGGGATTCGAACATGCGTCTTCAGGTGTCGCGCCCAGACGCTTTACCAACTAAGCTAAGCGGCCGATGACCACACGGCGCGAAATTCTTGGCATCTATCTACTTAGTTCTTTTGGATTTTAGCAATGCAAAGATTATTTGATTGTCATTCCCTTGCCGAGCGCTGGAGCGAAAGTTGTAAATTTAAACCACAATATAACATGTTGTGTTGCAATTATAGCAACACTAAATGTTACTAATATTAATTTTATACATAGCATATGGCAACGTTATTGTATCGCTTCCTCATCCGCTCCGGCGATCCCGGGCCAAATACACGCTTGTAAGTTGTCCTATGATTTTTATTAATTACTCCGCTCCACCAACTATCAAAACATAAGCAGTCCGATCGCCCTACATGTTGATTCCAAGTATTTGACAATATGTAGCTATAAATTTGTAATTTTTTTATTTCCAAAATACATGATTTACCAAAAAAAAAACCAAGTCCTCCAGGTACTTTGTATTTAAGTACGTAAATGCCTATACGAGTACCGAAAGCGTATCGTACTAAAATAAATTCTCAATTAACTGAAACATTTTGAAATATCTGCCGGTAGTTTGTTTGACACGTATTGATAGTAAAGTGCTGTATTTAAATAAAGTTGATACGGTAATGTGAGTCAGAATGAACTTCCGATATAAACAATAGCAATTATTGCTTATGGTTATAATAACATCTATACTCTATACAGATAAATAAAATTGGAGTATCTGTTTGTAATAATAAAATAACCACTTTTTACTAAATGCATGTGGATGTATAAATGGTACCAAAATATTTTTTTTACAATTTTTGTCTGTCTGTCTGTCTGTTTGTTCCATCTAATCTCTGAAACGGCGGGACCGATTTGGACGGGACTTTCATTGACAGATAGCTGATGTAAAAAGGAGTAACTTAGGCTACTTTTATTTTAGATTTTTTTTATTTTAAATTCCACGCGGATGTAGTCGCGGGCTCAGCTAGTACCAAAATATTTTTTTTACAATCTTTGTCTGTCTGTTTGTTCCGGCTAATCTCTAAAACGGCTGGACCGTTTTGGATGGGACTCTCACTGGCAGATAGCTGATGTAATAAGGTGTAACTTAGGCCACTTTTATTTCATTAAAATATATAGAAAAAGTGCGAAAAGATTGTCGCCGCTGTGGGAATCGAACCCACGTCTTCGGCATTCGCGGCCTGACGCTCTAGCCACTGAGCTAAACGGCTGATTACCACACCGACGAAAATCTTAAGGCATTCTTCTACATTGTTTTCTTAGCATTTGAAGCAATGCTTGGCGCCATCTATTGTTATATCCTTTCCAGCATACAAACAACTTCGAATATCGTTTTACAACGATAATTCGAACGAGAGATGTCGCCATTGCTTTTTTAGAAATTAAATTGTTTATTAAATTGTTTATAGTGCTAATCTTTGCACTATAAACAATTTATATTACTTTTATTTTAGTTTTTTGTTATTTAAAATTGCACGCGGATGAAGTCGCGGGCACAGCTAGTTAATATATATTTGTAATTATTTTTGGTATTTACGATTTTAATTTTGATTTTGACATTATTGGGTACTAAATAATATGCAATACCAACCATACTAACGATAATGTTGAAATTAAGAGAGCATTTATGAAACATAACCACCCTAAATAATTTCTGCCCCTCATAATAATATACATTGGTATTTGTTTCAAAATATTGATTTTAAAACTCATTCTAAATATGGACTGTGTGTGTTAGCAAAACTACCTATTTGTTCTAGAAGTAATACTTAATTGGCCTCAAATATTTACGAAGCTTGATTATAAGTGCCGTCTCCGAATTGCGTCTTACTAATTAGAGGACAAACAAAGAGAATGAACAAACAACGATAGGGCGTAGCAGAGATTATTAAAAAATCAAATAGCATGGCTCAGATATCTGTTTACCCAGTCGTTGTAGCCGTATTTTGTTCACAATATTAATTAATTGGAAAGATAACAAGTTGTTTTACGGACTCGAATGCACCTATCGACTTGCAAATTATTACCTTATGGGACAAAGATAATTAAAGGTTTTTAAACCGAGATTACAAACTCAAACATGACCAGTGATATTAATGAGTGATTTTAATATACAATAAAGTAACAGCCTATACAAGTCCCACTGCTGGGCAAAGGCCTCCTCTATACTGAGGCCACCACGCGGCCTCACTGCGGATTGGCGGACTTCACATATCTTCGAAATATATTTTTATTTGTTAATTATAATTCGAAAATATGCAGGTTTCCTCACGATGTTTTCCTTCACCGCGGAGCATGTGATAAGTCAGCACTTAAAGTTAAAAACTTCATTGGTGCCGGCACCGGGGATTGAACTCGGGTTGCTCTAGTATATTGAATTAAAGGCGAGCGCCCGGACACTGAGCTATCACGGCTATATATCAATATACAATAAAAACACCAAAATTTAGAACTTTCTAGTCACTGTCAAGAATTTTATACATATTATGTACCAAGAAGAATTCAGAGTTAAACTAAACTGTATGAAAAAAATTTTTCATTAGTATCGAAAAAAAAAAATATTAATTATTTCCAATTTAATGAGATATTTCTATGTGAAAAATTTATGGGAAATTGTAATAAAGTATGAAAGAAAATAAAGGTAATGAATTATGCATGTGGTACCCAGAGATTTCATTAAATTAAGCGTTTTCCTTGGCAAATGTATTATAGCATGAAAAAACCGATACCAAGTCACGTTTTAGACATTTTATAAGAAATATTTAACAAAATATGTAACAGTTTCTTTCGTTTATCGGTGACAAGCAAACCCCCGTAATCTTGTACTATATTACAAGCGTAAATATCTCTTCATTAAAATAATATAAACTGCAATATTATAAAATTTTATACGTGTGTTATAAAAGTTTATACGATATGTGTACCGTTAGATATATAACTTACTCTTGATTGCAAAGTTATTAAGTCTCCTAATCGAAAGGGTGTTCTTTATAAAATCCTCCGAATTCTTTAAACGCACGCCAAGCTTTAGACACAAAAATAATTGATCAAACGTAATTAAATGTAACCCTACGAGTGTTGCAAATGTCAATGGGCGACGGTTATCACTTAGCATCAGGTGAACCGCCAGCTCATTTGCCACTATCTCATATAAAAAACAGGATTTGTCCATTTTTTGTAATTAATTAAATGGAATAAATTAAAAGTAATGGACCTATCATAAAAAAGCAACAATACCAAAAATGCAAAAACAAGCGTGAAAGAAAATATAATACGTTAAAAATTAGTAAAAAAAAAAAGGATGAAAAGACTTTTTGCCGCTGTGGGAATCGAACCTACGTCTTCCCGATTAGCGATCAAACGCTTTAATCACTAAGCTAAACGGCTGATTGCCACTGCGACGAAAATCTAAACGTCTTTTATTTTAACTCGTTTTTTCGGCGGAAGACTTTTCGTACTTTTTTCTACAAATTTTTAATTTTATAAAATACGTTTGTGAATAATAACTACTTATATTACTATACTACGAATGGAACTTCGTTCTGAGTGTCCCACGACACTCACGCATTGCTTTTTTATTAAAGTTTGGTCAAATTTTTTTGCACATTTACACAATCAAACACACAAAGAAATTCCCTTTCCTGTTATAACTGGAAAAATAAAGACTGAAAGTTACTTTTCTTTAAATGTGAACAATATACGAGTATTTTTAGAAACGTCCTCAGGAAACTGCTTAATTCTATACCCTTGTCTCAAACAGAATAACCTGACGATCCCTCAGTAACACGATCCACAAAGTCTGAAGTGCTATCTGCTAAATGGCGGGTCAAATGTAGCCATGACCGCTTTTATTTATTGATATTATGCCCCAAAAATATATTAGATATTTCCATACAGACGAAAGCTCGGAAAGGTTTTGTAATTTCATTTAAACGGAAGCATGTGCTATTTTTCTTCTGTCAGAGTCATTAATTTCAATTTACCTAGAATTTCTTGTTTATTACTTAAAATATTTCAATTAGTATTTTTTAGGTAATTATTTGAAACTGGATAAGGTTTAGGTTAGGTTAGGAGTTTACAGGTTTCTTAACGATTTTAAAATTATTAGCACGTTTCAAGATTGCTTTATTGCTGGCATAAAACGATTAATTGTGTTAACGTCATTGAATTTTCGACGGAAACCAACGAAATTCACAGCTAATATCATAACAGAATAACTAAGAGCAAGTTCCTCGAATGCACGGTTCGCGGAGCACGGAATAAATTAACTTGACCTCGTTCGTCCCAAGTTGACGTCCAAAACGTCTTGAGCACACAGCTTCTTTGATTAATAGGAAAAATCGCATTACAATTTCGCCGTTACATTTTTAGTGTGCAACACGAATAGTCCGTCAATTTTCCTTGGCTTTTGAAATATTTGTAATGAATTACTTTATTGTACTATTTGGATTTTTGTTTCAACCTGAATGGGCTATTAATATTAATATGTATTTTGACTTAGTTATTATATATATATATATATATATATACTTATGATGAAGTGCTATTTTTGCTTTCAGTTTGTGGCCTATTATAAATATTCATCGAAAGCAGAATTAATGAGATACCAGATTCCATTATTTAATCATTCTATCATCGATGGCTGTAGGCCGAAATCGTTTGATGGTAGTGAAAAGAACCGCTTTAGTATTCGGTTGTATATTGTATGCGCGTTGTTTTGGTTTCGTCGTGTTCGTAGACTAGAGGGATAATTTATCCCATATTCTATATGCTACTCTTATGTACTATGTGATAAATATTTTCCGTTTGTATGTGAAGTAGCCGGGGTCAAATTTCTTAAGGGTGTTAACACACCTGAAGCCTAAGGTGTTGTAGATGTCCACGGGTGGCAGTAATCACTTAACATCTATTTTTCATGTAAACAAAAATATAAAATTAACTTATTTATTGTTACATAACGCTATTATTACAGACTATATCGCATTAAAATCCGTAAAATCAATTTCACATTCAATTAGAAAAACAAACAGAGCTACAATGTTCGATGTCCACGTACTTACATACAGATTATTAATTCCGAATGGACTCTACTAATACGTGAGACGTGATACGATTAAAAAGTTTCCTTCGCTTTAAAATACATTAAACGCAACGCTTTAGTAATATCTTTCAACATAAGCCAATTTAGTAAGTGATATTTCACAACGTCTGCTTTAAAGCCTTTAATATCTGAGACAGTGCATTTATCTTTTCCGGACACAACTTATTGTTTGTTGCTCCTCGTGGCAGAAGCACAGAGAACAAATATAACACTACCCGTACGGTATATACCATTAAATAACGGTTGACATTAATATCAATATTTTGAAATTTGGTAAAGCAACTGTATCACCAGATAAAACGCAGAAGATTTTTTTTTATTTTTTTTTAAACGCCTTTATTTTAGGATAACATTATCCTGTGTTGTAGGGACGTTTTACAAACATAAATTTCACGCGGACAAACACCCAGATGGGAAACAACTACCTGTGGGTCACACAAATAGTTGTCCCGTGTGGGAATCGAACCCACGACCCCCGATGCCGAAGCCAATACCTTGGCAACTTTGCCACGGAGTCAGTATGAAACTTCCTCTTACGGCCAGACTTCTGTGAGGATGTGGTACTTCCTGAACGGACCTACCTATTTGTGCAACAGCAAGTACTGTTACGTGGCCAGTTACATAAAAAGAAAAAAAAAAAAGAAAAAGCAACTCCAGCTACGCTATTAGGCTAACTTGACCAGGGAAGTATCACGTCACGACAGAAGCCCGGCCAAAAATAAAAGTATTAAAGGTAAAAAGTATCAGCCTATATATGTCCCACTGCTAGGTAAAGGCCTCCTCTGTACAGAGGGTATCAGTGCATAGTTCACCACGCGGCCCCACTGCGGATTCCCATATTTTCATTGTATATTTTTTTGTTATTATTTCGAAAATTTCAGGTATCCTCACGATTTTTTTCTTCACCATTTCACAATTTCATTGGTGCCTGCACCGCGGATCGAACTAAGGTTGCTTGAGTATTTTGAATTAAAGGCGAGCGCCCGGACACTGACCTATTGAGCTCTTCTGCACAATATCTGGTGTTATCAGTGTTCACGAGCTGTGGTCCTCACTTACAATCTGGTTAACTGCTTGCTCAGCCGCCATCTATTTGATATAAAAATAAATCTGTTTGTTAAATCTTTTTAGTAAGCTTTGTTAAATAGTATTTCCTTGTTGTATCTGTCAACTCTGTTATGTTCTAGGCGTGAATTAGTATTTAGTTCAGAAGTTATAATTTCTGATTATGATTTAAAATTTCTTCGTAATTCAAATAATAAACTTTACGACACATTATTTAAGTTTTCGAGATAAATATACAAAATACGTTTTTGTTTTAATCTTTGTCACCTTTATAAGGGTCTTATTAAAAATTCATTATTTAGAATCTTTTGCGTTACTCGATACTGGGAACGGTAAAGTAGCTTTTGTATAAAGTGCCGAGGCTGATAGATTTCAAAGAATATTTCCCGAATGCCGAAGTATCCGGCGAAGCCGGCTCTCCAACTTTGTTCAGTGCTCGCTCAAGACTGAAACTCGATTGAGAAGCCTTTTGTAAAGGGCACAATAATAACTGGAGCATAATAAAGCTATCAAGAAATGACGATAGCAATAAATATGGTCTTCATTTATGGCCATAAAAAGATAATGTTTGATATTATAAAATTAATTGTCTTGATTCATATTTATTGTCATTTACTTATCACATTAACCGCATGCAAAGTTTTCTAAAATTTCGGTACATATTGTTCTATTTCATTGCTTTGAAGCAGCGAAGAAGAACAATAATTTTTGTAAGCAATTTTATAATTCTCAGAAAGATGTTGATGCAACGCCTGAGATCTAAAATCGTGCATCGAATAAGCTATGTAAGTTTATGGCGTTCTCAGAATAACCAAATAAAAATGAACCGAAATGGCAAACTTTCTTAACAATAAATGATAGATAAAATCTATTGCTCAGATGTTGAAGCTCAGTGAACAGTAGTTGAAAGTTCACAGATCGGGTTACTGACAAGGCGTCGATTTATTGTGCCCTTTTGCTGGGGTCCAATACTGGCAATTGAATTTTCCAGATTAACTTTTTTTTTCAGCGCACTTCCAACGGTTGTGGCTAAAATGAGACATAATTATGGATTTTAGAAGTTATACTTCTTTTGGCGCGTTCGGAAAAATTACGAGAGTAAAATTTGAATGAAATTAATTAATACAATGTCTTCAACAAAATGAGAGTATAAATAATAGTGATAATTGAAAAACAAATTTATGCAATACGAAAATTTAGAAGTGTGTGTGATTTAGTGAAATTTAGAAGTGACACTGACCCTCAAAAGACGACATGTTGCTTGGCAATCAATAACAACTTTTTGACATGTACCAAATAATTCCAAGTTGTATATGAGCCGTTATCAATTGCATTTAATGTATTTAAGCTAAAGAAGTATAATAACTTTTTACTTTCACATACGTAGTACAAACATACCTTTTTAAATACATAATTACATACATAATAATACATAATAATAATTCTAATAATAAATAATTTAATTCGACAGTCTTTTAGTTTGGATGCGTAGAGATGATAATTTGCATACAGCAGTTTTATAATTCTTTTGAAATAATTTTTAACTCTTAAAAAAAAGCCAATGCTTGGGTTTATATGAAAGGCAGAAAAGTGATTTTTTTTATCACAAAACTATTTTTCTTTTTGTATATCCGGGTAAATATCTCCACTGAAAAATATCAAAACCCTGTGATTTATTTTCGTTTTAGGCATAGCATGATTAATGACGCAATGAGTCGGATTACGCAGATGTCAGGACATTAAGGGGCGTGATAAAATCAGTAGACAGACACTGAATGTTTATCGCGCGACGCAGATTTTAGGAATAAGAATTATTTTACTTGTAACACTTTGGACTTTTTTTTGATTTCTGTATTTTAAGCATAACACTGCACAATAAATTGTGATGAATGTTTAGGTCTTGAGATAAACCAGGTTTTACCCATTATTTTTACATATATTTTTTCGATAGTAACATTAGCGACGTTGGTAGCAAACACCTCACCGTTTACAGGTTATAAATGTTATTAGGTTTTTCCTGTTACCAAAATTTCATTTAGATTACGGATTCTTAATTACGGTTCTTAATTGGAAGTAGAAATACATAGTATTTACATATTGAACATAGAATAGATTAATAATAAATTAATAATTGTCCTTTAATTCATAATTTTTGTTATATATATATATATATATATATATATATATATATATATATATCAAAGACAAGTTTTTTGTGGGAACTGTAACAATATTTTCCTTTGGCAGCTTTCCTTACCATTTCTCATTCTTCTATTTGAAAAGTAAGAATTTGAACGCCATTTGATATTTTCCGAAAGCATCTTTCCTTTCCACGCCCGTCGAACGCGACAGGTTACTTAAAGTTTTAACAGCGTGCCTTTTCCAGAAATAATTTAAAGATAAAGAAAATGTCCGATTCGAATAGAACTTTCTCAATTTTCCTGTTGCCACTGATTGCGACGCTCAAAGAAACTTTTATTTCGTTAATACTAGCTTTGCTCCAACCACTGCCGTGTCTATAATCTGAAAAGACAATTTAGTTGCAATTTATTACTTTAAAGAGAATTTAATTTCCTTAAATAAAATAAAAGTACTGATTTTATACCGATGAAAACTTAATAAAATCTTCATTAAGCAACAATTATGTTTTGTACGAAATCTGATAAACAAGTCACCGCTACCAGACGATATGAAATTTAGTCTTTCTTTTTGGGCACTAAGTTCACACTAAATTAAATGATATGCCATTACATTTATTCCATTCACGGATTCCTTATTTTTCCGTACTTTTTTTTTCTAAACATTGTCCTTACTGTATGATACATACATTATACAATCAATAGCAACAGTTCCAAACCGTTCGTTTATAGTAAAGCAGCAGTATTTGGTGTAACTTAAAACTGACCAATATAATAACAGTATTCCACACTATGATGTATAACATATAAAAATAGAGAAGAAGCGGTCTGTCACAATATCATATGTAAACTAACTCCGTGTGTATTTCCCACTGCTGGGCAAAGGTCTCCTCAGTACAGAGGATGTGAGGACACAGTCCGCCACTGCAGACTGGCGGACTTATAGATATTTTCGAATTCTGGGGATCGAACTCAGGTTGCTCGAGTATATCGAATTTAAAAGCGAGCGCCCGAACCTGGAGCTTTCACTCGCTGTTGTGAGATTAACTA
The DNA here is from genome assembly GCA_933534255.1 of Iphiclides podalirius. Taxonomy (NCBI): domain Eukaryota; kingdom Metazoa; phylum Arthropoda; class Insecta; order Lepidoptera; family Papilionidae; genus Iphiclides; species Iphiclides podalirius. The sequence continues at coordinate 11,518,861 of OW152826.1, forward strand.
CACAAATAATTCTTTCTATCCAGCAAAGTATCGATGATAGTATACTTACGACTTTTTAGTAAGCAGATTTGAGTAATATTCAGATAGTTATAACTGAAAACTGAATGCATATCGAGTGCTTGCTGTTCTTGAAATGAAATATGTTACATATTTTAATACTGCGCCAAATTTATATTTACACACATCGATAATGAACGAATGTTGTGATTGGAGACGGCTTTCATCGAAATTAATTTCTATCAAAGGTGTTGGGATCGACAAATGGGAAAAGTATCTATGGAATAGAAATGGTCATTGGTTGAAATGAACTGTATGTTTAATAAAATATCCTATGAATAGGAAGTATGTACAAGATGTTCTCTTTAACTTTATTGCTATGAAAGTTGGTGGAAATGTAACTCAAGTCTCATACAATTTCATGTTCATGCTGGTTTATTAAAAACTGGCCAGCACTTGGTTTTGATAAATATCTACTTTTTTTTTCCGCTACGCACTTTACAATTAAATGATAAATACTTTTTGTATTTCCATATAACTTAAAAGGCTTCGTAACAACGATATTGTCGATCTATTGGGGTTGTAAAATTTTATCATCTTGCCATCTCCTCTTTCATAAAAAAAATATATTAAAAGATATAATATAGTAAAACGGGATATTAACATAATTTAATTTCTTATTTTAAATACCTGCGTTAAAATCCCTATTTGGTGAGGAAAGAAAAACAAGTAATAACATTTGTGTCCGTTAAAACTTTACGATTATTTTTAACTATTAATAACGGACACATAGTACACGTAAACTCAGCAGTTTGTGGATCACACAAATTCTTGTTTCGATGTTGTTCGAACCCACTTCATACGAATTTTCAGTTTCCACTTACACCTTTTATCCGATAGGTTTTTCCAAAAAAATTTCACACAAAATCCTGTTCTGTATAGTAAATCGAATATTAAAGTAAATTAAAACAAACCCTGTACATAGGCCACTGGAGCAGGATCCAGTTGTGGGTTGGCATACTTCACATATCTCCGAAATATTTTTATTATTTTTTCTAAAATGCTCTCCACCGAGTACGTGATAATGTAGGTCTGAAAATTGCAACCAACAAATTTATTGGTGCCTGCTGCCGGCATGAGATTCGAACTCGGGTTGCTTGTGTATATTAAATTAAATCGAACACTCGGGGACTGCGCTATCACGGGTCTAAGAGATTAGAGCTTGAATGTAATCCTACTTGACGGTGTATGGGAATATTGCATGGGACCAGCAATAGTTTAAAAAGGACGGTTGAACGGTGCTCTCTATTATTTTTCCGTCTTATAGAAAGGTATGAGTAGTTGCGCGTATTATGCGAAGAGGAAAAAAATCTAAATTTATCTTAATACTCATTTTTATGTTTGAGTCACGAAACATTTGGATGGCTTTTGCTAGTAATAACGAGACATCATAGTACACGCTTACCGAAGTAGACGGCCCAAAATGTTTTTGTGAATACTTTCGCAATATATTCGGCGGAATCTTCGGTTGAACGGGAATCATTTACTTTATTTATTACTCCGCCGGTTGAACGTCAACTTTTCTAAGGATGCCCAACATTTCTGACCGCTGATTTGATGGCTCTAGACTATTTTGATGTAAGAAGCCGCGCCCCTTTGATAAAAGATTCATTTTTATTACTCCAACTGTGGTATAAAGAAATTGAATAGTCGAAAATAGTTACGGAATCAATCGAGAAAAGAATAAGAATTTAATGAACAAGATTAGGTTGAAAGGAAAAGTGAAACGAAAGCACGCTTTCGTGTTTTTTTTGGAGTGAATTTATTTATTTTAACTTTTTTAATTGTTATATTACTAATAATAATGATATAATTTATTTATGTAACATTTACAACTTTAAATATATCTAATAAACCTAATCCACGCGGCATGTTGCCAAGAACGCTAGCTGCATTTCCTCGCTTAATAGTTATGCTTAACCTTTGAGTGAGAAACTAACCAGCCCTCGCGTTTCACCAGCCGCGGCGTTAAGCCTAGAACGTAAGCCTTTCTAATCTTAAATCTATTGAGCTTTAAACCTACAGATGTATCTATTGTGCTTAGACCGTGTATAAACGTTTTCTTGCAACTACAGAAAACATATTACTTTTTATTTATATACTTTATTTGACCGTATTATTTATAATCTTCTTAGTTTGATGTTTTAGATTATATATCTGAAACTTCTGCATCGTTATTTCGTTTTACCACGTTAGTATGAAATGGTATGATACGAAAACTAACTGTGGAGTAACTTTGACATAATTATTAATAATATTATATTAATACTAGCAGACCGGGCAGACGTTTTCCAGTATACACAAATCCGATAACTTAAAAATTTACAAAAGGTTGTCAACGCATCTGCAAAGCCTCGGGTGTAGCAGATGTCCATGGGCGGTGGTATTCACTTAACGTTAGGTGAACCACCAGCTCACTTGGCAAATTTTCACAAAAAAAAAACTTAAACAAAAATATGAATCTAAGTCATTCTCGAATCGACATGAAGCCACAAAAAATTTCATTAAAATCGGTTCGAGTTCTGTAGACGTAGAGTACAATTATATATATAAAGATACAAATTTTTTCAATTAATACTGAATTTTCGTACCCTTTACAGGTATCAATATATTAATTTATGTAGAGATTTCTAAAATTTCCCCTTGACATTAAAATATTTTTTCAATGATCAAAGTTGTAAGGTAATGCGCCCTGTAAGCACTTTAATTTCTTCATTATCGGTCCCAGCTCGATGTAGCTGAATGATTGATGAGTCAATAACTTGAATTACGCAAATATCGTAGCAGGGACATTAAGGCAACGAGATGAGACCGGATAATCGTTCGCTTTAATGTCCTGAGGAGTTTGATTTATCTGTATAAATGCCGACTGCCCAGTGCCTAGTATAACAATACATGTTCAATTATGAATTTATGTTTCTTCCCAATTTCCAAAAAGGTTGTCAACGCATCTGCAAACCCTCGAATGTAACAGATGTCCATGGGCGGCGGTATTCACTTAACATCAGGTGAACCGTCTGCTCGTTTGGCAACTCTTCACATTAAAAAAAATCCGCAGATTTAATATTAGATCCGCAGATTTAATATTAGATCCGCAGATTTAAATTAGCCCAATTTATGGGTGAGCGTATGAATTCACGGCACAATGAACACGATCTCCCATTACGTAATCCAAATATCATGCCTCCATTTCTCATAAAACAAATGTATCACATTCGATTATTAAAATTCCTTTCCTCAATATTCTTTTGTGCGCGGAAAATATTCGTTGTATGTCATCTGTCGGCGAAAGCCCGAACCGTGAAAAAACGAGTTGAGGAATGTCTGCGATATTCCGATGAACGGATTTCTACATTGCGCCCTGTATATGAGAGTGGTTTATGAGGTTTTAGCCGGAGTGATATTTTTTGTACGCGTTATAGTCCGATGACTTAACAGCTTAGGAGAGAGCTAATACCATCCACTTATCAACGAACCGGATACAAATGTGATTTTTGTACGAATGAAATCCGATGAGAAAGCTCTTTGTTGCAATCTTCTAAGATCCGAAGCACGGCCTCATTTTGTTATATACAAACCAACTAATGCTTTTAAGAATAGACATACCGTATTAGGTTGTAATTAAAATAAATTATAACTGATTGCAAGTCGACGTTTGTAAAACTAGGATATCCCTGTCTTATAAACGCTTAAAATCCGGAGCTATTAATTTAATTGCAAAGATTTATTTTTTAAAATTCAACATGTACGTTGAACTTTATCTTTATTCAGTGAAAGGAAAAGTCAGCAAACGTTATTATAAGAATGAGGTACACGGAGAGTGTGTATCCTGTGTCTTCGTGTTTCTATATATAAATATTAGATAGAGTTTCTTACATTAATCATTAACGCTTGAATGATTTAACCAAACGATGGTGATTTACTTCTTTGTTTAAACATAGCGCCGCTTACCAGGCACCACAATCTGTTGTGACGTGTGTTAATGGGTGGTGGTAACCACTTACCAACAGGTGAGCCTAAAAAAACAAAGTTTTCCAAGCCAGTCTGAACCTCTGTTCATGCTGCCAGTTGCTTTATGGTGCTATATTGCTTAATTGTTCCTTTACACCACATAAGAAATTCTGCTACGAAGACAAGAGCAAATAACAAATTAAAAAAGGGAGAGCAAGGCAGCAGAGCTTTTAGCAGATCTTTGGAAATTCAATAAGAACTTAAAACTAGCCTATATTGAACAAAGAACTTAAAAAAAAACACTCCTCATTTGTTTTGCAGAGAGTGGTAAAAGAGAGAGTGGCTCGTCCGGCGGTGAGTGATCACAGTACACGAACTTTTGCAACATAGAGATTGCGACTGCGTTATGGTCTTGCGATCTTTCACGTGGACTGTATAAAAAACGGAAACACTCCCGCTCTTGTCTGTTGACAAGCCCGCGCGCCTCATTTTTCAAGAGCCAACTTCGTGAAGTCAGTTAAGCTTTTAATGATCCAATTTGCAGCGTGATTCGGTGGCGAACGGTGGCCTAAGTTATGGCCGTTAAATGCGCGCTCCGATAGAAAGAGCGTGGCGAGAACACATTACACAACTATTTATGGACACGTTAATTTTACGTTGTCCCGTTATAGCATTAAATATCTCGTAGCCGAGCAGCGATAAGCGCGACATTATCGTTGACGTAATCCAAATTTAAGCGCTTTTCAAATGTTGAAGGGAAAGCTTAAAAGGAATGTTTCCTTGGTTCAGACAGTAAGTTTGGTCACTCCATGACGTGGTTGCCAAGGTATTGGCTTCGGCGTCGGGGGTCGTGGGTTCGATTCCCGCACGGGACAACTATTTGTGTGACCCACAGACGGTTGTTTAGTATCTGGGTGTTTGTCCGCGTGATCTTATATGTTTGTAAAACGTCCTTACAACACAGGGCAATGTTATCATAAAGTAAAGGCTATGTTTTTTTTAAATAAAAATAAAACTTCGTTTTCTGTACTATCATTTTACAAACTCTTTTATGAATATAAACTGTAACTCGTAAATGGGCAAAGTGCATAATTCCATATCCATATTTGTATATTAGAATGATACAAAAGCTAGCGTCTAGTAAATTTACAAATATTGGAGAGAATATTGGGCACACTCTTGGGACATCTTAAAAGAATAATAGCCGGCAATGGTGTACTAAATTACACCTGCAAAGTAATTCATAAAATGAAATGAATAAAGGTCTGAATATAATGAATGATCGTGTATTTCGTTCAAGAATAAGTTTAAAAGTTGTACCACGTCGAAATTATATATGCAGGAATATTTTGTCCTTCTAGTTATGTTAGTTATTATTGAGCAAATAGTTAACATTTATGACGATATTAAACAATGAGAATGAAATCAAAATTAAACAACTTGTTAGTGAAATAAATATTTATGATAAAATATTCATTTCCTAATTTAATTATTATCGCATTACTTTCGATATAGAAAAACACAAAAGGCGGACATAATGCCTTATGTGTGGCATTCTTTATCAGATAACACAGATGGTGAAATCTTTAGGCAGGTGCAATAACTTAAAAGCAATTGATTTTTTAAGTTATTAACTAAAATCAATAACCAATATCATAAGTTTTTAATACATACATTTATTAACATATTATGCATTAATACCTACGTAAACATATAAAAGAGTGATGATAAAAAATATTCTCAGACAAATTATTCTTAGTGATAAGTAGTTCTGTAAATATATGCCATAATTACTACAACCTTAAACTAAACACAGCTATTCATATTCTCGCTTAAAATGAAAATACTTAACTGATAAAAAAAAAACTTTTAACATTGAACAATTTAAAACGCTTTTCAAGCGAGTATCAAATCCATGAATAAGCGAAAATATGTCGGAACCAAATTAAATATAAATGAAAAACAATTTTTTGAAAATGTGGACGTCAAAAAAATATACGAATATGATAATTAAAATTCCTCGCGTGAGATTTTTTGCAAGTATGAAAAAAAATTAGTCACATTCATGGACGAACAAAGGCGCGGGCCTCGTAAAAAATGGAGAATTTCCGCGTATTTTATGACGTGTTCACATGTTTTTGTGCAAAATTGCGACGAGTGTTAAAAATATTTAAGGATTATGGATTGAATATAAGATGGAAAGTTTATAAAACAAAAAAAATTGTCCAAGTAAATATCAAAGCTTCAAAACTTCGATTGTGAAATGAAGAACGCTTTGTAGCCATCCTGCTCTATCAATTGTCGCTGGAATGTTTGGGATAAGAAATTGCCGGTTACTTCTAGTATTGAAATAAATAGGTATTATTAGTTAGGATTAACACCCATTTTATTATGAACATTTGACGTAGCTGGTAGCTGAGGTCTTCGTTGAAATGCATAAATTGATTAAGACCAAAAATTTTGAAAATTGACTGCTTGATGTCTTCATTAATAATCGAACCTCTTAAATAAAACATTCACTACATGTCACAAACTTTGTGTAGTATAAAGCGAACTGTTAAAATAACACGCGTGGAAACCATTAAGCTGCGTTAAGCTTTCGTTAAACATTGTCATAACTCTGTAAACTTGTGAGTTTATGATCTTTACTGACGTGATAGGTGATTTAAACAAGAACGTAAAACTATATTTAACCGGCACTAGAAAGAGATTAAAAATATCCATTTTTTTTTCAGGCAATATACTCACTGATCAGGTGGTTCAAGAAACGGTGAGTAAAGGTTTTTACTGAGCTAGCGCGCTTACCATCAAAGACTGCATCGGCACTTACCATCAGGTCGGATTGCAGTCAAGTGCTGGCCAGTTCAAATAAAAAAAAAAAAAGATTGGGGCTGTCTTAGCCGCAATCTGTACTGCATCGCTATCCTCTGAGAGGACATTAAGAAATCTTTAAAAGTGTAACGGCATTCTGGCGCCTCATTTTGCTACTGACCCTTTGCGCAGCAGCAAAATTTGGCGTAGCAAAAATAATATCAAGAAATGGCAACCTTTGAAAAAGTGGTCCACGATTACTTCCACTTCACGCCAGTCTACTGTGAGGCCGTGGTTCTTACACGGATAAGCTTGCTTGCAACAGAAGCTGCTGACCTTACCACGGTACATTTAACTACTCAAAAATCCACTTTAAGCCGTAGTGGAAAATGAAAATCGAAACAATGAATTCGAATTCTTCTATCTCAACATTCTTACTGACGCAGCGTTTTTAGGGATCATAATAAATTGCTTCGGCATAATAGCGCCAGTGTTTGCCAAAGGCCTCCCGCTTAAGCTATTATCAGGAAGCAAAGCCGAAACTCGCGATTTGAGTCTCGTTTCTCGGGGAGTAACTTAAAACTGTCAGCTTAAGAATTTAATGGCCCAATTTGCGGCGCCGACCGCTAGCGTACAGCTCCAAGTTACTGCCATTAAAAGTACGATTGATAACAGTTGTGAAGCTGAGCACATAGTAAACCTATTTATTACATTGTTTACCTTATCTCATACTCGTTCAGCGTTTTACGATCATCTTATATTCGGGAATTATTCCTCTGTCATTAAATAATACGTATGTATGATCATATTAACTCACATGTTTGAAAGATGGCGGTTGTTATTTAGATGATTCAACTGTGGTAGTCAATCTTCTTGGGCAATAGTCTCCGCTGTTGCAAGAATGGGCAGGTCCGTACGGGGAACCTTACAGATAACTTACAGTGTCACCCTAATATACAATACTGTGTATCGTTTCTTGTTAACTGGGGAACACTTATTAAATGTATTCAATGCCACACGTGTTGCAGATGTCAAATATACGGTTATCACTCAACAGCAGGTGAACCGCCAGCCTCTGATGTTTTATTTGACATTGCCAAAGGTTTATTTGATGGAAGCTGGATATATTGCTACGAATCCGAGTTCAAAAGCCAATCTGTTCAGTTTTCCGTTAAGGAAGATCGGCTAACTAAAGTAAAGAAAGGAAAAAAGAGTCTAGAGAAATCAAGGAAGAATGATGATCTTCAATGCCATGCTTTCCAAAATGTCGTATAAGAGACACGTAAGGATACATGGGCCCACTGTTCAGTGATTCCATCGATTGCGGAGACATTTAAAGAGGAACTACGACTGCGGAGGAGACTACTTCGAACAACACTAAAGATATTGACAACATTGTACATTGAGCAGTTTTATATTTTTCTACGAATTTTCCACGTGACCTATGTCCTTTTACTTCATACTAGTCTTCAGTTAGGCCATGATAATTTTCCCCGATGAATGTGCCCATTTTTTCAACGGCAAAGACTGGTGCGTGACCCTACCACAGTGAATACCTGTATGTCTCACTGCTTGGCGTACAAGCAAAAAGTTGAGTGTACAACAGTGTTGGAGTGAGAAAATTAATTGTTGCATCTTCTTCTTTAATGTAAGAGCTAGGCTCTTGTCGGTGCAGCATCCCAGTAGTTCAGCTGTGTTACACCCTCCATTCTTCCCTGTTTATAGCTCTTTCCTTTACCTCTCTACCAACTATACCAAATTGTTACAAACAAAGACATTATTACATCATAAATTTATTTACAAAGCAAACAATCAGTTGGCAAGTATCTAAAGTAGTTCAATTTATTTAAAGGAACCTCTTCTTAGGACGAAAAACATAATTCGAGGTAAAAAAGTTCCCTACGCACTGGAACTTTCTCGATTTTCTTTTTGTCGTTGATTGCGACGTTTAACACAACTTTCCCTTTTTATTAGTTTCGGTGTTCTTTGTTCAGTTTTGTATCGGTGGGTTGTTTTTCATATTTATCATATTAAATAACTTCTACGATATAGTTTAACTTACACTTTTCTTTTCCATTAGTATTAGTTAAATATTTAGTAACGTTATATAGTACTCCTTGATTATATTACGCATATTTTTATGGGACTATGGAATTTATGCCTACAAATTTTGAATAGAATTGTCAGTGTATTTTTTTTTACTACAAGCTCCTAAGTTTTTTTAGCCGTAAATGGTTAGATATATACAGGTTTACGTTCCTCCAAGCATACTAACACTACTATTAAGTGTCAAATGAAAATATCTTGCTGGTATCAAGCACAAACGGTTAGTTTTTGCATGAAACCGCTAAAATCAAAAACGTTCAAAAAGTTTAAAAACGTTATCTCAGACAGTAATGTCAAAGATCCTTATAGCAAGTGAAAAGACTTTTAGCATAGTCTTTTAGTGAGATTTTAAAGTATTTGTTATCACGAGCGTAATATGTTTTAGCACGGTGTCAGATTTGTAGCCCTTTTTGTAAATCTTGAGAATCCATTTCATCTTAAAGAGAACATTCTTTTACGTTCACTGAGAAATATTTTTTTAATCCATAAAATAAAATAAATAATAGATTATAGTGAAATTATAATTAAAATTTCACTTAAATTAATATTGTTCTAAGCATCGTAAAACGTGAAGTATTACGTTATTGCTTTTCATCTGTTATGTGAAGAGATAACGGGATCACTATTCTTAAAAGTATACTGATTATATGTAAAATAGCTTTTAATTGCAGATTAGATAACCAATTCATGTAATATATTAATATAGATGGCAAAAATATCAATATTGACAGTATAGTTTTAGTTGGATAGGATTAATGTGTCCTGTCAAATATGTTATTTAAAGTGTTGTCTAGTGTGAATAGCTTTGAACAAAAACGTGGCCTGTAGAAACTATACAATAACTGCCATCATATATTTATAAATTTCATCATCATTTCAAGATTACTTGACTCTTGACACTTACCGGTGGTAGAGCCACGCAGCAGCCTCGGCTGTTGCACGAATGGGGAAGCTCGTCCGGGTAAGTACCACGACCTCACAGAAGACCGGCGTAAAGTGAAAGTATGACAAATACTTTGGCGTTTTGTCCGGTGAGTGAGGTAGCCGGAGCCCAATTTCCAAAAAGGTTGTCAACGCATCTGCAAACCCTCGGGTGTGGCAGATGCCTATGGGCGGCGGTATTCACTTAACATCAGGTGAACCGTCGTTTGGCAACTTTTCACATAAAAAAAAATCAATCATGATCGAATGAAATTGATCAGTTTCCCAAATTAATTGCAATAAGGGAAACTATCAACATAGCATTGACATATGCATAAACGAAGACGTTAGTCTATAACAAGGTATTTATTCCTTGAACAAAGACAACGATAAAGAAATGAATCATATCTACGATCTTAACTAACTTGTTACAATCACTGTCTGCCTTTGCACATCTCAGTAACTTTCTCGAAGCATTACTTGCCAGCACAAGCATCTCATAATTCCCAAATTAATCCAAGTAATGACAACTATTGGATGCCATTCCGAATTCCATTTAATGGTAAACTGACGTCGTTCTGCTATTAACATCTGATTCGAATATTCCCTTGTGATATTACGTCAACAAGGAGTCATGTTATAAGCAGTAAGATTAAATCTTCATATCTGTTCTAAGAAATAATATTTGTATTACACTGACTCACACGAAATTTGTCTTTCATCAAACTGATAAAAAATTACGAAAGTGACCCAAGCGTGTCTCAGTAGTGACCAAAGTGATCTAAGACGCACCAAATATGTTTCTTATTAAAAATTTAATTCAAGTTATAAGTCATTCCTGACACTCTTCTTGAATACCACAAAATTATATAAATTTTGATGAAGAATAAATTAACTATGCTGTTTACCGGATGACACTCTGATACCATACAGCTACGATATGGTGATTGCAGAGGCACTGCAGACCTTTAAGATGTGGAAACCAGTTACAAACATCAACAGGCGAAACACAAAAGTATAATACTTTAACTTCTAGTGGTCACCTGTCTTTTGTACTTTCCCGGAAGGGCCTGCATGTTTGTGCAACAGTTGATGTTATGTAGCATAAACAGTATTATAAAGATTTATATAATAGTAAAACTTGTTTGAGACAATTTCATTACATTTGTGAAAAATTGATTCATTCATGTAATGATATCAAGTAATAACTGAAATTTCTGTCATGAATCAGGGTTTATAAGATTGAGGAAATAAAATTGAGACATATAAACATAATAACCTAATTGTATCGCAACGAAGTTCCATATTGCACGGTACGGATTAGGCGGATGGGGGCAAGGCGAAAAAAAAGTGTAAGAATTTTTCCGTCACGAAAATACTATGGCAACCTATATGAACTTTTTGGTATTTACTTATATTTAGAAGTTATTTAACTAAACCTTTATCAGTCATTAGCATTAAATGCTCTTTTTCACAAACAAAGTTACTGGCATGCGGGATAAAATTTTTGGTTATTGGAAATAAAACGTTTGTCAATTATAATATATTACGAAAGGAACTTCCTTCCAACCGAATGTTCCACAACACTCATGCATTTGTTTTTATATTTTACTGACGAATGAAATTATTAATCATTTAAATTGCCATCGTTACATACTTTTCATACAATAGTATATAGCTGAGCAGTGTTTCAAAGTTATCGACTTAATGTTAAATATCATTTGCAAGCGAAAATAACACAAATTGCTTTACTTTACCGTACTTCAAAAGAAATGGCTGCGAATCTGCAAAGCTAAGCTTTTTATCTGATTTCTTTAATTAACTTAGATCGTTGAAGAATATTTAAGAGCGTAATCAGCTTAATAAGAAGGAAATTAAAATTAAATATAATAACGTTCCTGGCAATTAGTTCCACATAAAGCGTTCTATGCTATGTATTCGTAAATAACTTAAAATAAAATTTAATAATTTAAAATACCTGTTTAAAGGGTGAATCATGTTTTGTATCTTATTTTATTATATATTTTATTGGTAAGATGCCTGAGTACTACAAAAGTGAAACTAATTTATTAAATACAAAATTTTACTACGTATCGTATTTACATATCCAGAGTATAAAATATGTTTATTACTTTCAAGAAAACATTAATGTTTGCTTGCGACTATTAATCTTAAAAAAATACCAAATATATATATTTTAAATAAAATATAAAAATATATATTTTATTTTAGTAATGATATCATATCTATAATTATTGCATATACGTGTATTTTAATTGATGTATGTACACAATTAACTACCATCTGTAACTAATTTCCAGTCACAGGTCTGCTGGAAGAAATTTCTTATGAAATAAGCAGGGCCTTTGTACAAATTATTTCATCTATTTACATCTCTGCCATAACTCTGTGTACATAAATTATAAATAAATAAATAAATAAATAAATAAATAAGCCAAAGTCTTCTGCTGTGTCTTTGTAACGGTTTTATAAAAAAAGTAAAGTAAGGTAACATAAGCTTTTATATTATTATGACCCACTAACGGGCAGGGGCTTCCAATATACAGAGGGTATCTGGGCATAGTCCGGGTTGACGGACTTCACACAACTTCGAATTATTTTGGTTCCTTATATTATTTCGAAAATATGCAGGTTTCGTCACTAAACTTTCCTTCACCGCTGAGCACGTGATAACTGAGCACTTATAATTAACAATTTCAGAACTCAGGTTGCTCGAGTATATTGAACTAAAATCGAGAACACGAACAATAAGCTATCACGCCTGCAGTGTTTTCGTATAATATTATACAATGTTATCAAGGGAGTTGTAGGATGAATTGAGTTCGGGTTTATTTTGCTGAGTGTGACGATTGCAGTAAACACAGTAAGTAAACATATATTGATAAATTGAGCAATATTCAGGGTTATACCGAGGGATTATATTAGGGCTGCGTTACATCTTACCTATACAAACAATGTTTTACGGCCTTCTTTATCGGCCGCCCGCCGTTCGCCCTTAAGCAATGTTAAGTTATCTTCAAATATTTACGGACCTTGTTTATCACTAACGTCTTAGAATAATGGCGAGCCGTTCTTCCAAGAGGCTTATTAGCTTAACTGTTACTACATTCCTAAATTAGTACAGCCAAATAATGTCTATAACAATGTACTATGTCGATAGTTGTTTGTGTGCCGGTTTGAACAACTTTTGAGATGTCATTGATGGCAATATTTTTTTGCAATATGTTTACACAGCACCTTTTTTTTTTCGTGGGGAAATCCTGCATAGGATACCTGTGTACCAAGAGAGGGTAGATAGGTTATGTCGGATTCCTACCGACTAAAACCCCACGTCACTCATCTTTAGTCCTGATGAGGGGGCACGGGATCTCGTAAAGGAACGCAACCGCGGCCCCTCTGACTTACTAAGTAACCCAGGCTCGTGGATATACTCGCTACCTACATCGCCTGCAGCCCCAAGAACCCGTTCAGTCAACGGAGCTATCTTTGGGTGCCATGGCTGGGAGCACCAACTCCCTGCCGTCGTCTCCGGCGGGTGGGGTCACTTCTTTCACGATCACGTTCAGCAGCCACATTTTGGACCATAACAGTCTCACAAAAGGAGGCTACAGCGTTCCACTTTGGGTTCCCGGACGGAATTGCAGAAATAACTGCTGAGGGAAAGGCTCTGTCCAATATGGTTCTCCAGGGTCCGCCTCTCATGCTCCTATGCAGGGCATATCGCAAGCGTATGGTCTGCTGAATCTTGGTTCACCCCACCGCAGTGGTAGCACATCGCCGTCGCTTCTCGTTGAATCCTACACAGATAATCACCGAAGCAGCCGTGCCCAGTGATTATCTGTGTAAGTCTGTAAGTGAGTCTTCCCCAGCGCCGCTGTATTTAGGCTTCGAAGACCGGCAAGATTGCCTTTATGGCGCGTTTGCGTGCATATTGCTCTTTACAAAGCAGTGCACGTCCAAAGACCGCTAAGCCGTTCTTGCCGTTTAACAGCCTCGAGCACCTCTACTGACTCGCTATGACCACTTTGGCGGATGAGTCGAATCTGGTTGTAAACACATGTATCGATGTTCGCCAATGTGTCCAAAGGTGGAAAGCAAGCCAGGAGTGTCGCCGCCTCGAATGATATCGTGCGATATCCTCGAACGATCCGTATGGCTATCCTCCGCTGGACGCTGTAAATTTTAGTTCTACAGCGTCTAATGGCCAGCCTTTGAGCCCAAACTGGTGCACCATACAGAGCCACGGATCATACGTCTCCTGCATAGAGGCGGCGTACCTAGCACCTAGACAAGTAGACAACCTCTATTACGTTTGTTAATTACTCTTTTTTATATGAAAAGTGGCCAAACGAGCAGACGGTTCAACTGATGGTAAGTGAATAAGGCCGCCCATGGACATCCGCTACACCCGAGGGTTACAGATGCGTCGACAAACTTTTAAAAATTGGGCTCCGGCTACCTCACTCACCAGATGAAACGCGAAAGTATTTGTCATACTTCCACTTTACGCTGGTCTTCTGTGAGGTCATGGTACTTACCCGGACGGGTAAGAGACAGCCTGTCCATTCGTGCAACATCCGAAGCTGCTGCGTGGCCCTACCACCGTACTTATAGTCTTCAAAGGTAGTCAGTGATAGCTTAAGGTTACTACCTTGCATACAATCTTACGCAAAGGTTTTGAATTAGAAAATTTTTAATCGATTGGGGAGTGTCACTAATGATTTATTTATAAATTAATGAATAATTTATGAATAAAAATCGATGCAAAAGCCGACTTTTAAATACAAAAAATAATTTATGCTTGTTATTTTCACTAAGAAAGTCTACCATCATTTTGACTTCAAAACATAAATACACAATAACGATTCGTAGGTACTTATTAGGCGATGAAAATATTTACAGATTGTAAACAATTACTCGCAGTCAGTCAGTATCAGTACAAACTGTATTAAATGTAAAATGTGCGTGTAGTAACCAATGCAGCCCACAGTTTGTTATCTATACGAGCTCTATTTACATGATTCCGTGATTAAAATGGCGATATAAATTACTCGATAGGGCAACGTTGTCTCGGCGCCCATAAACGGCGTCACATTGATTATATTGGACGGGGAGATATACGATAACTGGCCGCTATAAAAACCAATCACGCGATTTGCATGGTCAGGTGATAACCAATTATTTCCGACACCAGTTCGGTGTCCACCAATAGGGGTTGGTTTTTCGGATTGCTCATGTGACCATTCATGTGCTGGTCATTGAATTTATTATTGTTAAGGGAAAATACCTCGTAATGGCCTTCGCAGTGCAGGACCACCCCCCACTAGATGGAGTGACGACCTGTGCAAATGCGTGGGGGAGGTCTATGTTCAGCAGTGGGCATGAACAGACCGGAATGATGATGATGATGATGAAGCGAAAATATGACGATACGCCCAGTTATGTCACACAATAAATAGATGGAAGGGGAAAACTAATATTTTTATTTTATGCCAATCTTCTGCAGTTTCATATGATAAGATCGTGACAAGCTCATTGTATTAACAATTGGCACCTACTTGTTAACTTTGGAGAAACGTGAGATCCACTCCAGTCTGATCGGTCACGGTTGAATAACCAAAAGGCTTAAACAAAATATTGTATTCACAGCTACTTAATCCGAAAACAAACTTCATTTTGTGAAAGCCAACCTTCTAATGCTATTGTGAAAACTTTTCAACGCTACGCGGCCATTTGGTTAAAAGGCTTTTCTTGACGCCGTAAAATTATTCTAATACGCTGACTACTCAGACATGAAAAGCGTTGGAAACCTAAAACGATCTGTTATTCGTTGTATGACGACATATTTGCAAGGAATCTTCTATCTTCTGCTCTTAACCACTTTGGGGGGGGGGGGGGTTGTGCATAACATTTTAAGCATGTTGTTAACAGTATTGGCTAAGTTATTGTTTATCAAAGTAAGAAATCAGAAAGTTATTGTTTAATACTATTTCATTGGGTCTCAAAATTTGACATTTAATGTAACTGATAACGGATGTTAGCAACTCACTTATTCTTTATTCATACAGATAAATAATCATTTTAAAATAAAATGACTAATAAATCACTAATCAGTTTGTATAAATAAAATGCAGCAGTCAAATTAATGAAAAACTCATTTCGCACAGAATTAATACTTAAATATTTTCGTTAGCGGTATTTCAGCGAAAGCATCGACGCGGAAGTCAAGTTTCCGCTTGGTAAGAAATTTAACGCCAAAAACCGCTTTTGCAATCACACAACCGTGTCAGGAAAAAAATTAGGCGAAGGAAATGCTGCAATGCATGGTTAAATAATAATTTCCACTGGTTCCAATTTGACGTTGCGTTTGTGATAAAATCACTGGGTTTTCTAACTATTTTACTTAAGTATCCTATTGATTCAATATGTTCGAGCAATCCTAGTTAGAATTCCGGTACCAGCACCAATGAAATTATATATTTTAAATGCTGAATTATCACGTGCTCAGAGGTGAAGTAAAGCATCGTGAGGAAACCTACATGTTTTTAAAGTTTTAACAAAAAATATTTCGATGTTATGTAAAGTGTGCCAATCGGCAGTGGGTTAGCCGATGTGCTCGATATGCTGTGTGGGTTCGATATGCCCTAGTACCCACTGTACAGAGGAGACCTTTGCGCAGTAGTGGGAATTGTATAGGCTGTTACTTAGGTTTAATAACTACATTATCAGGATCCTGACCAATACGAGCAGATATAATTTAACAAACGGAAAAACCTCTACTGCGTTTCTGTGTAATTTGGAAATAATTTTGATATACCCAGTGTCACTTTCACAGTAAATACTATCTAACGACACTTCTCAAGCTAAAATCCATTAAGCCGTTGAGGCTTTAGAGCGTGCCAAACAATTATACATACATAGTCTCGAAAAACATAACCCTCCTTCTGGCGTAGTCGGATAAAAAAGAACATTATTAGCTCCAATGATTCTGCATAAAACCATATCAAGTCTTCGTTGTATTAAATAATTACTAATTGACCCGAACAAAATATTTGCACAGTACTGTAATCAGTGACCGAATGGCGATATAAAAATGTAATATTAAATATTTATTACTGAAAGATATTGGAATATTCAGACTACAAACAGTAAAGTCAAACAACAAAGCATTATCAAAAAAAATTAAAGATTTTTAAGAAAACATTTACTTTATTCTACTTTTCTACTATACTTCAATAGTTGCAAACATAAGCTATAAAGCAAACATAAACGGTATTAAAATTATTTAGTCTGACGAAGAAATATTTCTTTCTTGAGTATATACTCATGAAATCTAATGCTTCTTAAATATGCCTATAAATATCTTTAAAATCTGCAAATACCCTACGCCGTAGCCTCGCCGTAGTAAGCTACGCCGTAGCGGTGTTGAACGTTATGAATGTTGAACACCGCTTCGTATAATAAATCGCTTAAAGACAAACCCGTGCACGGATTGCCCGTAAGCGTGCTAAGAATTTTAATTACAGTGCGGACGGAATAGCTTACTAGCGTATACCACTCAAACTATGTGGTAGCCGACGAAGTCATCGATGTTCTGTATACTGTAGGTGTTCGTAGCATTGTACTCATTGATGCAGAACAACTTTTGAATATACAACACAACCTCTTTTACCGCTAATAGAGGAACTAGATAGAATTTTACCTTATCGATTTATATTTATACTTACAACTGTGGTATGTTTAAATATATATTGGGTGATTCAGTGGCACCTGGCGTCGGCATCGAGGGTCGTGTGTTCGTTTCCCACACGGAACAAGTGTGACCACAGATAACTGTTCCAGGTCTGGGTGGTTGTTTCCTAAGGGCGATTGACGTTAGGCAGGTGGTCAGCGTAAAAAATATAGCCAAAACCGCTTTGCTCACATGTCTTGCCACCCCACCTAGGTGGGATAAGGGTACTAGGATGATGATGATGATGATACAACTGCGGTAGGGCTATGCAACAGTTTTGGCTGCTACACGTATGGGCAGTTCCGTCCGTGTAAGTACTACCACCACACAGAAGAACAGCGAGGACTAGAACTTCTGTGTTCGTCTGGTGAGTGAGGTGACCGGGGCCCACTCTTATAAAAGCAATCATCTGTCACTCTATGAGGGCTGCAAATGTCCACGGGCAACGCTTATCACTAAACATAAGGTGAACTGCCATCTCACTTGCAACCTTCTTACACAAAAAAAATTGAGGGAGCCCATAGTAAAACAGGGAGAACAAAGATGATATTGTAATTTGGTGCATGAAAAAAGGTTACGAGTTTGCAAACACAGATTATGCAACGTAGCCCCAATCTAGGCCACCTCGCTTTTATTAGTTTTCCGAATTAATAATGTTTTAGGAATATAAGTTTGAGTTACAAGCTTGCCTAATTAGAAACTTTACTTATTTAATACGGAGATAACATACACCAGTTTCAGTGACAGTATGAAACTTAGGTAAAATAGATGTTAGTTAGTTTTACAGATAAAACCATGGTAAAATCAATTTTACCTTTCAGATCTGTTTTCGAATGTCAGCGGTCTAAGTAAATATACAAATTGTATTTGTAGCTATTCGGCCCTTAAAACTGTACCCTCTAATTTTACTTTTCGATGAGCAGATACACAAATATTTTCCTTATACATCCTCCGATCCCCCGAATAAACAGCGATCGGCGGAAAGGAGAGTTCCGCTTGGCAAGAAATTTATGATAACGAAAAATACGAGAAATTCTGTGTTCGTGTTCCAGTTAAGGCAAAGGGATCTTTAGGGTGCGCAAAATGTTTATTCTTTTTTTTTAAGGAATTTATTACGTTCTGTTTGGTCCGTCTGAGAATTAAACTCCTTTTTTATATCAGCGAGCGATTATAATATATTTCTTAGCGTTTCATGGACGTTTTATTTAGTATTGCATTCTTTTATCATCATCATCATCATCATTTCGGCCTGTTTGAGTCCACTGCTGAACATAGGCCTCCCCCACAGACTGCCATGAAGTACGATCCTGAGCCACCTGCATCCATCGACTTTTCGATCCGCACATTTGCACAGGTCGTCACTCCATCTAGTGGGGGGTCGTCCTACACTGCGATGGCCAGTACGAGGCTGCCACTCGAGAACCTTTCTTCCCCAACGGTTAGCGGTTCTACGAGCTATATGGCCAGTTATATGGCCACTTATGCTTGTTAATCCTCTGAGCTATATCGGTTATCTTGGTTCTACTGCGGATGTCTTCGTTACATTGTCGTTCATTCTTTTATATTGTGATACTATATTTTAAATCATTTTTAAACAAAAAAAAAATTATGTATGTAATGAAAAGCATTCATTTTTGGTTATAAGAAAAGACAAATGGTTACCGTTATAACGATTTAAAAACAAAAATTTGAATCTTCTGTACTTTGTTTGTTGTTTTTAGAGTGGGTTTAAGAGTGTATAGTTCATTTCATTTCATTCCATGAGTGGCGGTTATCACTTAACATCAGGTGAACCGTAAGCTCGCTTGCCATCTTCTCACATAAAATAATAAAACAAAAGATAATATATAATAAGAGAGTCTACCTTAAAAATAGGGAACTTAGGTGGTGGTGATTACTTACCATCAGGTAAGCCACTCCTTTTCCATTCGTTTGAAAACAAAGTAAATTCTTTGCTCAATGGAACTTATAATAATTATGTATGTTTGTAAATATGAAAAAGTCAATTCCCAATATAACATTTCGGATTCGCAACTAATTGTATCAATACTTGATTTCGGAGAAACATGATCGTAGTTCACATTATATTCACAAAAGAAATAAGTACCGAATTCAAAAATAAATCAGTTCTCGTGGACGATTGCGACGTGGAAATGAAGTGTTCTTTGCGTTTACGCGTGAAGAAACATAAATAGGGATAACTCCCATCAATGCCTATTTTGCTCTCCAATATCCATTTATTAACTTCAATCAGTGGACATCGCTCGGGGATATAAAACTGATGATAGAGTGGCGAACATTGCGTGGTTTAAGTCAAAAGCTCAAGCGTTCTTATTAAAATTACTTTTTTATCGGTATGTTCATATACATCATTTCAATACTGTATTACTGCTATAGTGAAATAAGTTGATTTGTAGCGATTATTTTAATTATTAATTTGGAGTTAAGTTGAAATGAAAATGTGAATTTTAAGAGATATATTGTCAAAAACTTTTCTCCACTTCAGTATCCCCCTGCGCGTTTTGAATTCTTTAGGTTTAATTTTTCCTGGGGAAGGATATTAGCTATGTCTTATAATTGTTATAGTGCCTTTACCTTTAACATTTATATACAGTCGATATAATATAGATTATTTTCTCATTTTAAGAGATAAAAGTCCATTAACATTCGAAATATCATATCCGTTGCCATGAAAATAAAGAAAAACTACAGCTGACATTCTTATTTACTCTGTTATTTTGTTTCACAGATTACAGTATTATCATTGCGCCACACTAAACACAACACACATCAAGGTCTCAGCTTGATGTATCTTCATAAAATATTAAGATCCTATCTCTCGCTCGGAGTAATCTTTACATTGCAATCGTGTGGCATGGGGAGCGAAGTCGAGCGTGAAAATTTAAAATATGTATTATATTCGTCTTTAGGATTTTATTATCTGTGTTATTAAATTTCCTTTTGTGAATTGCTTTGAGGACGAGGTCGGATTTTAGAAATGTCACGCCAATTTATATCTGCACAGCGGCACGTCTCTAATGGCCTTTCAAGTGGTTGAATACTGTATTACCTTAAACCATCGTTTTCATCATTTCGGATGTTATTCATCTTTAAATACCTCTAATGTACTTTATGACAGTTTAGCATCTAAATTATTTAACGAATTTTATTAAAGTTTTGGCACAGACTTTTATTTAACTATTTCAAAATGATTTTGCCACCAAAAATGACTCCAACAGGAACCAAAATCACCGGACCACCTTCATGAAAGTATGTATTATATTATAATTTGACTCTGAAATTGAGAAAATTTATCAAAGTGTAGTTGAAAGTAATGAATTAATATTTGACAATATTTTTTTTAATGTGATAAGGTGGTAAGCGAGCTGGCGATTCACCTGATATTAAGTGATAACCGCTGCCCATGGACATTTGCAAAACCCGAAGGGTTACAGATGCGTTGCCACCTTTTGGGCCCCGGTCAAATTAAATAAATTTCGGATAAATTGACCAGTACCAATTAAAAAAAAATGTAATAAAGTTGTATCTCTTTATTCATACGAATGAAAAAATCTTTTCAAAGTCGTTGTACATCGTATTCATAAAAATAGAGCGACTTTATTACCAATGCTTATAACAGCGATACATATTTAAGAGGCGTTGTAGATTAGACCCAAATAAACGTATTCCAACTGTACTATCTCAAGGGCAGACAAGACGAACGTCTAGAATATTCCATTCGACTAGCTTTGAATACAAATTATATCCAGGCGTCGTTTTGAATAAGATAAGAAAACAAATCGCACTCCGAAAGATGGAAAACAAACCAAATTGGAAATTATAACGGCAAGTACTCTCGTAAAGTGAGAATAGAGAGGGAAGATCAATGAACTTTAGTATGAGAGGCTTTCAGCGTATAAAAATACCCGAAGCTAACGGGTCCAATAAAAATCTAGCACGTTTTCACTTTAAGAATTAAATGGTTTCATTCTAAATTCTTACTGCGGTTTTTATAGGCATGCATTAATGTATATCATCGGTTAGCCTTAGAACTTTAGCAGATTCACAAATTGGACCAATGTACAACATGTTTTTTATAATTATTTTTTGTAATATAGCTTGCTGTCGGATTTAATACGTTAGTACAGGACAACGCCTGTCGGGTCCGCCAGTTAATTATAAAAACTTGGTCTTTTTAAAGTGACATTTAATGTCCACCGTAATATAGAACTCTATTACCTACAGATGCAGGTTTAATACGTCTGAAAGTTTAAGACGGGAAAGGTGAATGGAAAACTTACTGGGTTATTTAATCCAACATGGTTACTTTTAGAAAATGAGCACAAGTATAAAAACAAACTAAAAATATATTTAAGGCTTTTGTATCCTTTACAGTATTGAAAAAATATATGATGACGAGATTAAAATTTACTTAGAAACAAAAAAAAAAGTGTAAAGTTTATTTTACAAACATTTAACAAAACGATGAGTTGACGTTATTAAAACGGGAAACGTTTTACTAAAACCGGGTTCAATTGAATTTCATTCCAATCCAGTTCTCTAAAATCTGTACGAGTAATCTTTTGTCCATTGCCTCGACCGCGGCTAAGGTACTTTAACCATTACAGAAACGACCTTTAAGTAAGCGGTTTTGGCTAAGTATCCGAGTTAACGGTTACTCAACTGTCGTATCTCGCAACTTGGAAAAGTTTAATTGTACATTAATAATGAGTTCAGAGTTTAATGTAACGATCGCCGCAAAACCGTCTACCGATAAATTTCGTGGTTAACGGCATTTCCATTTGGACTGCGAATGTTTCATTTAAATTTCGTGGTAGGCTCAACGGTAGTTTCCATCAGAGTGAATGTTCCTGCGAGCGAATCGTATATCGCGTTCAAAATCAAAACAATAGCGTAGCAGTTTTGTGATAAAACTATAATCGGCCGGCCACACACAACTGCATATTCGGAACTGCGTAGAAACTATTGGAAAACATTTTTCGTTATTGGCAACAGCACAAAACGAACATCTTTGATAAAAATGACTGATTAAAATAGTGAAGCTAAAATAATAAAAAATAGGATAGAGTTTTCCGTTCGCTTATAAATAAATCGTTATCATAATTCACCGGGAAGCTTCTGGCTAGAAGTTTCGCAAACCTTTGTTTTCTATCGATTATTTGGCTGAGGAAAATAACTGTTTTACTTTAAACTTTGTTGACAGCAAGTTTTAAGGTGAAGGGTTTAGCAGTCGATAATTGATTCTGAACTTTATTGGATGTACGTAATTAAACACGGAAATGATGATGAAATATAAAATAAGGCATTTCAAAACTTACTTATTTCATTTGTTTTAGGGTATTGTAAACATTGCTTCTTCAAATATCAGGTGGCTGTTCGCATTCGCATTTACGTTTTAATGTATTATCTTTTTGTGATATATTATAATGATCTGTACTTAAATGAAATCAATAAAATTATACCCATAAAAGGGATAATTTTGACAAAGCAATCCTGGTTGCCATTGATGTGATGTTTTTTATATAACGATTTCGTGTAAATGACACATATACATGTTAGCTTTACTTTGTTTTATCGAGCTAAGAAGGTATAAATATAAATACTTTTACCAAATCACCGTAGTTTTACTTTGCACAACAATAACAGTGGTATATTACTTATTTTATCAATTTAATATCACTAATGAAACACAACCCTAACGATTTAATTTGTGACACCGATCGGGCAGCACTATCGCGTATGCTTACATTCCAGGGGTCTTTTCTGGCTGTCAACAGCCAGGAAAGACCCCTGGAATGCTTCGTACAGCTTCATTTATACCCCATAGAATGACACTTCTTTTAGTGTTACCAACAACCTCAAGGAACGACTTCGTTTAATAAAAAAAAGGACTAATAGCAGATAAGGAAAGGGGAGAGTAGAGTTTGTGAGTATTCTAAAATTCACGCTTTAAAATATTAACCTTAAATATTATAACTCTTATTTATAAAGCAATTACAGGAAATTGTTCGAGCGTAGCCAAACGGCCTAAGTAAATTGAAATTATGTTGTTCATCAAGGACGATTTGATTATACTTACTATTAAGCTTTCAAACGAGGATGACGAGAAAGAGGAACGGATGAATATTTACCTGAAACCAAAAAAAAAATAAGTGAGAAGATAATATCATTACTTAAGATTACATTTGAAAGCATAATTTATTATTGGAACTAGTAAAAAAAACAATAACTGCAATTAAAATATTACTTATACAATAACTTATTAATACATATTGAACTTCCACATTAGTATTATTAATATAAAAAAAAAACACACACACACACATAAATTAAAACAAATTATTATATTATTAATAACGTTATCTAGTCCTAAAGAATTGATTAAATTCTTGTACTATGTGGGACTAGCAGATGATCATATTCACAGATTATGTATTTCTGTTGTCACTTTAACCACAGATACTTAAAAAACAGAATAAAACATATTAGAGTGGGGCTTCCGTAAAACAGATATGATTTTTTTGCCTCGCGCACGAATGGGTTCTGCCCCATTATCTCTAAAAACGGCAAAAAATCATGACGGTTATATGGGAGCCCCACTTAAATATTTTTTATTCCGTTTTTTGTATTTTTTATAGCAGCAAAAGGAATACATTATCTGTGAAAGTTTCAACTGTCTAACTGCGATGGTTTATGAGATACAGACTGGTGACAGACAGACAGACTGGGAAGTCATAGTAACAAGGTTCCGATTTATCCTTTGGTTACGGAACCCTAAAGCACCAATTGAATTTCGCTCTTTTTACGATTAAATAATTTATTTCATCTTTTGATTTACAGTCGAGCCAGGTTGCTAGGTTCCGTCAAGGTGTTCATTAGAGAAGTTACATATACAGTACGTGATCTTCCACAGAATAGATACGGATCATGACTGTATGCAACAGCGATTAACACCGCTTGAATAAGGATGAATTCGTAGTGCAATAACGCATCCACTTGAACCGACATAAGATACAACAGTATGGGAATTGCTTTTATAGGATTACTATATGAGAGAGTAATTCAAATCATTGATAAACATGATGAAACAAATACATAGATACATTTGTGTGTTGCTTTACTAGGTTGCTTAGATTCGAAGCCATTCTACAAAATTACAAGGTCTGTTCAATGTCAATATCTGTCAAAAGATCTTGATCAAAGGGGATGCCGATTCTAACGTGAAACATCTCTCTAATTACTATAACATATAAATTGAAGGGTATGTCTATGACATCGATGTGTTTATAAATTAAAGAATTCAAAAACAAAAACAATAAACAATATCGATTCAAAACCGATATAAAAAACTCTTTTAAATGTGTTTCTATTATTATTTGTTAAAAGTTGGTGAAATACATTTTAAAGTCATTCTAAAGGGTATATCTGCATACATGCGTAAAAGCGTATAAAATATAATATACACAATCTTCACATGTACATAATATAATGTATCTACATCAAAGTACAAGCAAAGTTTCATGGAGTCCAGTGTGTTACACGAATATAAATAATTACAAGGGTGACAAGTGATGAATATGTCGCCAAAGGTCGAGTGATAATGACTAGTGGAGATTTATACTCCTACGTGCAAGGTACTAATAATTGTTGATCGACAAACTATGCATTTGTAAACGGTATGGCATATAAGTCTTCACTTGTGCACGAATTGACAGGGGTTGGTCCGTCCCGGTAAGTACCACGACCTCATAGAAGACCAGCGTGAGTGAAATTGTTCTACTCGTTCGTTCCGTTTGGTGAGTGGGATAGCTAGAGGCCCCTCTTTATCAAAAGGTGGCAACGCAACTGCAAACCTACGGGTGTTGCAAATGCCAAAGGGCAACAGTTATCACTAAACACCAGGAGTACTGCCACCTCGCTTACCATGTTATTACACAAGGAGAATAATAAAATGACGAGAAAGGCTTAAAAGCTCGCGAGGACAGCACAGGTTAAGTGGAATTAACATGTAATATTTGTACATGGCTTAAACAACAGACACGCTTACTGTTCATTACATCGTGTTGACATTCTGACGTTATTTGGATTTGCAAATTGCCTCAAAGCGCCCTTGCAATTACCGATCGATAGCCACAAATAACGAGCGATGCACTGCTGAGTCCGGAATTCGAAAGATATCGGCCTTGATTTATTTCAACATTAATCTTAGCCGCTTTGGCTAAGTCGTTTTACAATTCCTGCGATGTTTTTAATGACTTAAACATACTTTAACTACGTGGATAAAAATGTTTTTTCTTGATGTCGACGTGTATTAAATAATGTTCAATTAATAATAAGAAATAGTCATATAAAATGTAACTATAAGTTAGTATTTACTATTGTAAATATTTCTGTTCGATGATTATGTTTAATTTTAAATAAAACACTCATTTATTGTTAAGTGACATAATTATGTATTTTACTGTTTCAGAGTTACGACTTTGGAATGTTCGATTATATTATTTCATTTGCGATAAAAATTACAAATTTTAGCTACATAGACATAGAATAGTAAGTAATAATATAAAAGTCGGGTTTTGAAGATGTTAATTTTTATTTTGATTAGTTTTTTCGTTTTTCGATAATGATCCTAGTCTCACAAAATATTGTTAATTCGGATGTGACCGCGGTTAGGAAATTATAGAATTTCACTTGATCATGAATTCATTCATTAAATAAATTGAATAAAAAACGAGTTTTTATATATATTTAGTAGTAACAACTACAAACAAAAGTGAAAATCATTGTTGTTGCTAACATGTGACCAATGAGATCAAATTTATAACTGTAGGTTATTAAATCCACAAAAGCTCATTTTGTAACCGCCGAACATGTTACAGTAAAACTAATGTTAGAGTAAAAACAAGGTTTTGAATCTATGCTTCGAACTACGTTTTTAAATAAAATATTTAATAACAAAAAAAAAACCGATTCAAAATTCTAACTAATATAAATTTTTAATTTGATTTTAAGGATTTGCCTTATGTATTTTTGATTATTTGCAGTCTACGGTTCTATAAAAATTTATTTTATTTGGGACCACATCTGAGTCAAACTGAAGCCACTGAAGCACTATAACTTTTAAAATAATTTCATTAACGACGGAGTTATGGAGTCATAAACATAAAAATACAATTCAGAACCTAGTCTTTTTTCAAGAAGTCAGTTGAAGAGCAATTGACGATCCTAGCGTAGTATTGTTGAATGATTGAATTTGAACTCTTCAAAAATAAAAATCCTTAAAAGTTCAAGGTTCAATAAATTATGACCGAGGCTAGGTTATTTCCGGCTTGTAACTTTTTGCTTTTCATTTTTATAATTATAATTATGAATGGAGAATGATTGCAGAATGATTTGTAACATTCATGGTAGTTAACTGTTATAAGAGGCTATTCGGAGAATTAGCAATTGAAAGTTTAGCTCTGTTAAATTATTCAAATTCAAGATAAAGTTTTTATTTTGAAAAATATCTTGAATGTTAAAATTTGTTGCTTAAATATTGCTCGATATAGAGAGCTTTCATCAGAAATTACGGCCCGCTAGTTAGAAAATAAACAAGTAGAATATAATTTAAAATACTAAAAAACTAAGCCAAAACACATAGGTTTGGAAACCGTGGTAGTATTACTTTCATTTATTCATATTATCTGATAGAGACATAAGAAGGAGATCATATATTTTTATAAAGCTTTAATGCCTTATGTATTCACTTTAAAATGATTTCTAAAGGGAATTTGATGACTCCGTGGTGCAGATGCCAAGGTATTGGCTTCGGCGTTGAGGGTCTTGGGTTCGATTCCCACGCGGTAAAACTAGTTGTGTGACCCACATATAGTTGTTTCGCATCTGGGTGTGTGTCCACGTGAAATTTATGTTTGTAAAACGTCCTTACAACACAGGATAATGTTATCCTAAAGGAAGGGCAATGTTTTAAAAAAAAAAAAAGAAAAAAAAGGTAATTTTTTGTTTATAATAACATTGGTTTGTGGTAAAAATATTACTAAGCGTATACAGCTCTCAAATTCCGATCTATATAGACGCAAGCAAAGTACGTTTTCGCTTTATTAAACTCTGCCAAACATGTTACGCAGCCTTGAAGATGAATAAAGCTTCTAATGAATACATACCTTGGCTGTTTAAAATGGTGAAACATAACCATGCAAGTGGACCTACCTGTGTTTACTTGTACTTATGTTCAGAGTTGTTTTGGTCTCCTTAGCTGGTTCAACTGTTTCTGTTATCCGGGCATGTTGTATACTTATTGATGCAAAAATTTAAGTATATTTTTATATTATGTGGGCTTATCGCTTGCGATCCTGGTCGTTCGAAAGTCGTCTTTTAAACGTGGGCGTTCTAGAACTTTTACACAAAAAACCGATCGAAATGAAATCCATAGAAGGGGCTCGGAGCGCACTAGACGGCAGTTCAGTGCCGAAACTCAAAGAAGAGGAAGATGAAGAAAAGGAAAAGTAAAAAGTGTTCATAAAGCGACAAGAGGTACAGAAGTATAAGTCGAGGACTTGTTAAACAACGGGTGTTCGGTTGCAGAAGTGTAAACGGAGTACTTGTATTACATAAAGAGGGCCGTTGCAACTGGTTCAGTTTATATATAAATAGTGACCCGTCCCGGCTTATGGGTGCAATGTATTATACATATAAACCTTCTTGAATCACTCTATTTAATAAAAAAAAAACGCATCAAGATCCGTTACGTAGTATTAAAGATCTAAGCGTACGTAGGGACAGACAGACAGGGACGACTTTATTTATACTATGTAGTGAATTGAAGTGTAAGACACCAGCATTTCACTCCAATCCCACGACATAAGAGTAGGTATAAAAGTATTCTACTGTAATATGGTGGCACAACAGCTACCGTTTTGGCACGAATGGGCGGCTTCTTCGTGAAAGTACCACAGCCCCGAAGGAGTCAGGCGTTAAGTTGATATATTTGATTGTCCGTTTCGTCTGATGAGTGAAGTAATCTACAACCCTTCAAGTATACATCGGTGGTGGTAATCACGTGACATCATGTGAACCACCAGCTCACTTGCCTTATTTGTAAAATATTTTTTTATGAATTACCAATATATTTTTATGTTAAATAACTCACTAACGCCCGGTTTCCGAAACATTCAGCATCGTAGAAGTCAACTTATCAATTAAAAGAGTATAACCATCCTTTTGGCAACTAAAATAACATTTGAAAAGTCATTTGATAGCTGATTAGTTGACTTTTAAGATGATCAGTGTTTCAATGATGATCAAAGCTTAGAA
Source organism: Iphiclides podalirius (assembly GCA_933534255.1). NCBI lineage: Eukaryota > Metazoa > Arthropoda > Insecta > Lepidoptera > Papilionidae > Iphiclides > Iphiclides podalirius. The sequence continues at coordinate 11,547,797 of OW152826.1, forward strand.
GCTGAAATATCTAACACTCAGGCAGGGAAATAGAATTAAAATAACAATGTGCTTTAAATATTACTTAAATAAGTGTAGGTTTCGTTTTTGGCTCTAAAATGAGGTTTATTAAAATGAGTTCTCAATCTACGAATGATCTAAGGTCTGCCATGACCCTATATTTTAAATATTAGGGAAACAGTATTTAAGATGATTTGGAGAAGTTTTATTATACATGAATATAGCATTCTAATTACAATAAATTATAATTACCGTTGTTCACAGCAATACCATTTGAAATGCAGTTTTTATTTTATTTAAAATTTGTGCCGGGGATATTTCATTTTAAGGCGTGCACTGTAAATTCAAAAATCGAATATTGTTTTCGAGAACAATACAAAAGCGCGACAGTTTTATGATAAATTCACAGTTGACTTCGCTTATATGCATATCCTCCAAAACTGGAGAGGTGCAGGGGTTGATGTACAAACAGTTGCCAAAGCTGTCAGATAATTACAAAACAAACATCAGTTGTAAAAGATAATGACTAATTAAGAACAATTAAACCAATGGTATTAAGTAATCAAAAACTTTTCCGTTTACAAATTACAAATCAATTTGAAGTTCCACAAAATCTATTCCTCTGTACACGAAAACTTCTGTGTCACCGAGTTCAGTGTCAGCAAGTATTTAAGTGAAGACTTTATGTGCCGTTAAATGAATCTAAACTTTATTGCCCGTAAATAATTCAGATACCGAAACCGATGATGAAGTTGAGTCAACTCGTAAATAAGACATTATAAAGTTTACTTGAAGGCGTGGAGACGTTTTTGTTGTTTACGTTTAATTTTAATTTGTTTACGTTTTGTACAAACTGAATGAACATTTTATTCCGATATTTCTCTTTTCCTTACCTTTGTGTTTCTGTGTACATGGTTATTTCCACCTCGCCTCAACTCAAAAGCATCTTTCTGTCTTTTTTGTGGATTATGATAATTGTCTTAGTATCCTTGTAAGTATTAAATCGGAATGTTATTCAATACCATTATATAAATGTTATCACTGCCAACACCGTATACCGGAAATAACGTTATCTACTCGAGCGAAGGGGTACATGGTCGCATGAAGCAAGTCACTTGCTTTTCAGGTGCGTTCCCGGACGGTTATATAACCACTAGTGCTGCTTGTCGTTATAATAATTTCGGTTAGAATCGCTTTTCATTATTCTTTTTAATACGGTAATAAGTCTGGCCTTAAACCTCATATTGTTGTCTTTAATTAGACAGTTTTAGGCTGTCATGTATGTCGAATGACATATTGGACAATGTTCAATCTCGTGGTCACTTTGAGAGATTGTGTGGTTGGCTCCGAAACTACGCGGCGCCCTAGGTGAGCGTAACATTATTTCCTGTTGTTCTGTCGCCTGCAATTGTATTACATAACGTGGAACGTGTCTTTCTTGGAATGCTGGGAATGCTGTGATTTCTACTTTAAACATTGACAACGCATTTGCAATTCCTCTCGAATTCCAAAGGTGTATGGGGGTGTTAATAATACAAAGATATAAAAGATAGATCATTTATGGTTCAAATGCTATTATTAGAAACTTGCCTTTTAAAATAAATTACGCACTCTTTTTATGGTTCCGTACCTAAAGGTTAAAACACCCGTTTATTAAACCCTATTACTAAAACCACTGTCTGTCAGTCTATCTATCCGTTCCTCTGTCCGTATCGCATGGACAGTGATAATTAGACCGAATAGATCACATTTTCACAGATGATGTATTTCTGATGCCGTTATAACAACGAATACTAAAAGAAGGAATAAAAAACTCTTTGAATGGAGCTCCCATAAAACAGCTGTTTTTTCCGTTTTTATAGTATTCTACAGTATTCTTAGTGCGCAAGTCCAACTCGCATTTGGCCAGTTTTCATTGTAATTGCTATTTAAAAAGAAATTAAAGTTACTTTGGCCAACCGTCCTATGTAAACAGAAATTATAAAATAAGATTTAATTTTACTTAGTGCTCAGTTATCGCAGAACGGATAAAAGAAAAGTAAGAATGTTTTATCTGAAAGCTACCATTGGTATTTCGAGGATAACGTTTAAAAATACACATGTGTGCCGAAAAGGAATGTACTTTTGGCGGATTTGTGCCGGTAAAATCAAAATTAATTGAAATAAATAACAGTGAAAATAGCTTAATTCTTTTTTAGAGCCATGGGATCTATGGAGTAATCGTCAGTATTTTCAATGACATTACCTAGAACTCAAAGCATTGTCACTGAGAGACTGCTACAATTTACCAGAGTGACAAATTTCATTTAAATTCGAGTTGTATTTAGATGTAGATATAATTTTACTCGCAGGCTGATATGATTACTTCATGCATATGATGAATATGCAATTTTTTATTATTCATTTTTCTATACTTGAAACTGTGTTTAGTAAACATGCATTTGTATTCATTGACCGAGCGACTAAAGCAATGCGTAAAACAATAAGTAATTCAGCACGAACTATACGGCATTCAATGCCGCAAATTGCATTGACGTGTCACGTGTGCAAGGTCGATCAGTGGCGCTTGAATGTTCACGAATATAGTAGTGCAATAACGTATCTGATTCAGCAGACCTAAGCGACACTGCATGGTAATGCATACGTTTTGTTCGTTGAAAGAGTGATCCGTACATTATGTATAACTACTGGCGGACCCACAGACTTCATTCTGTACACACTACTTAAATCCGACGACAACTTATACATAAAAAAATTAAAAAAAAACATTGTAGTGGACTGAATTTTGAATCTGAATCATTCTCGAATCTACTTGAGGACACACAAAAAAAATCATTAAAATCGGTCCAGCCGTTTAGGACGATTTCAGTGACATATACAGGTATAGATGAATTATATATATATAACTAGCGACTAGCCCCGGCTGCACACCGGTGCGATTTATTATACATATAAACCTTCCTCTTGAATCACACTATCTATTAAAAACCGTTGCGTAGTTTTAAAGATCTAAGCATACATAGGGACAGACAGAAAGTGGGACTTTGTTTTATACTATGTGGTGAAGAGAGATAATGTAAATAAATTACATAATACTACGGTCCTTTGGTTGCATTCAAACACTACGGCTGAAAGGAGTCCGTTTATCACAAAACAGTTACTTTTCTGCAGATCTATAAGCATATATAGGCCTATAAGCCTAGAACAGGTACTGTAATACTTCTTTTTTTTATCGGGAGAAGTTAACTGTCGCGTTTAGATATCAGAACTTAAGGCTCTTTTTTCCAATAGATAATCACGGCTCGCACTTCTATCGTCCGTGAACCCAGTGTCCCTTTTACTAGCTTTTACGACAGGCGTGGGAAACTGAGTACAGCACATCCCCTGCCAGTCTATGACATCTTAATGCGACAGTTAACTTCTCCCGATAAAAAAAAAATAGAAGTATTTTGAGAAACTTATATTAGTTTCGTATTTTTAATACGAATAAACTAAGTTTCAGTCCTTGATCACTACATTATAGATATTCAACACATTTAAACCATTTAAAGTAAAGTGTACATTCATATGAACAATAATGTTTATCTGGTTAATTAACTGGGCTGGCTTTCCCATCCTGAAAGAGCGTAACATCAAAAATAGGAACGTTTGGAAAGCTCATTGGAATGGTAAACGATAGAAGGAAGAGTAGAACTCCTTCTATCGTTTACCATTGCATCGGTCATATTTTCCGTAGTCGTACCCTCGCAAAACGGATAGACCTCATCACGAAGGTGTTCTCTTACTAGGCACACATACAGTGCAGTCTTTGCTGTCACGCCGGTCTTCTGGAGGTCCGTCCAGGACCTCCAGAAGACCGGCGTGAAGCGGAAGTGTTATATTTCTGCGTTTTGTGCGGCGAGTGCGAGTGCTGGAGCCCAATTTATTTGCGCCAATTTCCTCATGGCTCGATAGGATAGAAAATTGGCGCAGTTTAACTGGTGCACACTTATTTTAAATATCTATGTATAAATTGACGCCCTTCTTTTAAAATTATATGATTATATATTATAACATTATTTATTAAATTATTATATTATGCAAATTAGACCTGTAAACTTTCATCTAGGCTTCCTTTAGTTGATGATATCACTACACAGTATAAAACAAAGTCCTCTCGCTGTCTGTCTGTCCCTATGTATGCTTGGATCTTTAATATTACGCAACGGATCTTGATGCGGTTTTTTACTAGATAAAGTGAATCTTGAGGAAGGTTTATATGTATAATAGATTGCGCCCGTGCGAAGCCGGGGCTGGTCGCTAGTATTGTATAAAAAGGTATTTTCTTTAAGGCAGGAGGAAACTTTTTAATGCCAAGTGATAAAGCCAATTTAACATAATCGCCAAATTGTTTTGCTGTTTCATCTAGGTACAATAGAAACCGTAAAGTGACATCGAAACCTGATAAAATAATTAAGTCTTGGCCTCAAAGGGAAGGTTTCTATTAATTTTCTCGAATTACTGAAACCTTTGAAATATTAATAAAGAGAGCTATTAATAATCATCCAAGAGAAATATTTTAAAATTGAAAGATAATTTGCTGTCGTTTATCTCTAAGAGGGACGATGAAGGTCTTCCTATTGTCTATGTTCAGTATGATCGAATAGATACAGCATATGACTCTGCCTCGATCATTATATAAATAAAACTTTAAAAGAATTTACCTATATCTAACTTACCAGCTGTTTAAACGCATGGGATTGTCTTCATTGTTCACAGCTACCGATAAAAACTGTCGGTGACAGTTGGAGTGATGGGTCGATTATCTCGCTTCGATAGCATGAAGCCAAAATAACTGGAGTCGAAACACGCGTGTGTACATTTGTATTCATACGTAAAGCGGATTTTGTCTAGCCTGCGGAATTTTTAATATTTCCTGCTGACGTAGTATTACATTGTCCATGGATTACAAGCTGCATATTCATCCGATAAAGAAAGAGTTAAAGAGATAAGGCGAGCAAATCAAAAGATATTTAATCCGTTAAGAACTTGGAACATGTTGGTAGAGGAAATCCGATGATATTTTCGAAAAAGACTTCAGAAATATAGTTTAATTTAAGTTGTAACTTATCTTTAAAAACAGTTATATTTAAGAACTCAACGCAGGTTTAATGTAACTCTCTTACTCACAACCACCTATAATACGTATATGAAAGAATAATAAAAAGACTTAATTATCCAAGAGTCTAAGAGTTGTGATAGCCCTTTGTCCAGGCGTGTTTGTCGCTTTTAATTTAATATACTTGAGCATCCTGAGTTCGGTCCCCGGTGCCGGTACCAATAAGTTTGTTTGTCTTAAGTGCTGACTTATCACATGCTTAACGATGAAGGAAAACATCTTTGACATTTTCGAACCAATATCAAAAGATAATATTTCGAATATATGTGAAGTCCCCCAATATACATCGGTGGATGTGCCCTAATACCCTCTGTACAGAAGAGGCTTTTGCCCAGCAGTGGGACATATATTAGCTGTTACTTAACTTTTTACTATTTATCCAAAAGTCTCTAATGAATTGTTTTGTCGCTAGGATAATGTATTGACTATATTATCGAGTGGTTCGATCACGTTTTACTTTAAGTTGGCAAAACTCCAAAAAGCAAACTATAACTTCTCAATTGGTGCGAAGACTGTGCAAAAACATAGGTTGGAGGCTATCTTTAAATGAATGTTGATAAAAAATGAACTGGAAGTGTCCGTAGCGCCTTCTTGATTGAACAGCTTACACTTGAACAGAGATCAATTTTATGGTAAAATTCAACTCATGGTTCAAGTTTACATTAAAATAATTAAGAGAGAGCTGAGGCCAGACTATTACCGGATTGGAACAGTTTAAACTTAATCAACTTAATAATTCAGCAGTATTTTTGTCATAAAAAAGCGTCATCACAAAGACAGCACCTTATTATTATTTTTATATTTCGCTATTAAAATCTTGCTGTGACATTGCTCCAAAGCTATCGTGTTTCTTTTTAAATGAACCGAATGGCGTAGTCGGTAGGGTACCTGCCTTCTTCGCCAGAGGGTGTGGGTTCGATTCCCACTACTCGAAAAATATTGTGTGATGAGCATAGTGTTTTTATAGTGTCTGGGTGTTTATATATGTATAATGTGTATTTATTTACGAAAGAAAAGTATGTTTAAGTATGTCTATCAGTTTTCTGGTACCCATAGAACAAGCGTTACTTAGTTTGGGACTAGATAGCGTTGTGTAAAAAATGTGTCCTAAAATATTTATTTACTTAATCTTTTTTGAACAGAAATCGAGGCGAAGATTAGACCGTACAATATCCGAAAGAACGAACGTAGGGCTTGTCGAATAAAGTAAGGAATTTTCAATTGGAGACCATTATTTGATTTCGGAACGTTAGCCGCTATCCCCTTTCTATTTTTCAATCCAATCCCATTGTAGGAGTGTTGAACTTTAAACTGATACGATTTTAGGTTTTGCAGCTTTGAATCGGAGAGTTCTCCGGTTTTTTGTGAAAACTAATTTAACTTTTCGTAAAGTAGTTTTACTTCTTACCATTAAACATTCTTGAAATAAAACAAACATTTCATAAAGTTATGAAATGTTTGTTTCTAAAAATTCTTGTTGTTAAAAGTGAGTTATATAGAACAAAACTTTAATTGTTTATGAATTCGAAATAATATTATCTAGACATGAAATAAAGATGTATAATAAAGATATGCAATAGAGATATATCTTAAATGTTCTGACATTTATTCTGTGACAATAATGTAACATCTGATTACCATTTTGTCCAACTTCCATCGGAAATGGGAGTCCGCACGCCTCGAGAGAAATCACGAAATTGTCTAAGCTGTTGTAACGGCATTGCATTACACAATACGAGTAGCTATGCAAAGTTATCTATCTCGGATGATGGAGCGAGTTAGTTTATACAGCTCTAAGATAGGCGACTGATAGAATTGACTTTCCGATGGGTTATAGTTTAAACACGTGTGCTAACTAATATAGCCCCATTGCGATTATCTTCTATAAACGTTACAGCTATTTTAATTGCTTACGTCATCTGTTTTATATTTAATTAGGATTTTTACTGTATAATTCTTATTTGCTGCTTCGTTTTAAATGAGACAGTTACAACGGCTTATTAGCTGAAAAATAGTTTCTTTTTCATACTAAATTATTAAATAAGCCATTTCATTTCGCTTTATCTATGTTAATATGACCAATTTACGTTTACGACCTATAAACGTGTGCAAAACATCTCGTTACACAACCTTGAACTCAGTAATATTTACATACTGCAACACAAAATCCTTCCAAATTCTATCCCTTAATAATTTAGTGGTAGATAATGTTGCTGTCATCCACGATTTTCTTAAACTAGTGGAAATATAATGTCAATTTAAGCGTCTGTAGGGCGAATGGAAGTTAACTAAATTAATTTCTTATTAAATATATTCTTTTACGGCGTGGACAGACAGTATTACTACTTGTATAATTTGGACTTTGCAATAGTTATTATTTTATTATTAACATGCTTATGAAGGATAGTGTGAATGGTACCTGCGTAGTCTTTTCTGCTAATGTTTTCCGTCTTATCTTCGAGTACAAGATTCTTCTTGATTTTGACGTTTTCTTCAGTACTGGCGCACCCGTCCCAAAACGGGGATTTGTCTACAATACTATAGGGGATTGTCTACCGTTAGAATTCACTAGATGACTTATGGATAATAGATAATGGAGGTGCAGAATCATTGTAAACAGCCACCATTTCTTCTTTAATAACTTTTTGAGTCGTATTAGGCATCGCGCGGTGTGTTGCTCTTTCCTCCGTCCCATTAGCTAGAGCGTGTTAGACAGAGACAGAGCGAGCGAGTCGATGAGAGTGTAATGTGGGGAGCGGGAGTACGCTTGTTCCTTTCACGATTATTTCTCAAGCCCAAGCCCAAGCTCTTGGAGTTTATCAACATGCAACATGCCAAAATCATAAATTTACTGTCGTTAAATTTAAATATATTTTAAGTAAGGTCTAATCTCTTCTACATCTTAACCGGAAAATACCTCCAGTTTTGAATTTTGATGCTCCAAATAAGTCGGTGTATAGGTGATTTTGTGTAAGATTTTTAAGAGTCACGAATTCGACTACATTTTAATTTCGTTAATTAGGAGGACAATGTGATAATCAATCTCAAATCAGCACGAATACGAATAGACAGGCTTAAACGAAATAAAGTTTAATTTATACTAAATATATCTCACATTGATAACCAAACACAACTCGAAGAAATTATATCTCCATCGGTAATGTATGGTAAACAATTCATAGCGAATGTGTTTAAACATCAAGGCATGAGATTGCAATCTCGCAAGTAATTTACGTCTGCGATATCGCACTTGCGTCACAAGCTAATTAGTGGAACCAAATCACGCTTAAACTCGTCTTCCCCGAGTAATGAGGCAAACAACGTATCTTTAATATTGAAATACGTCACCAGATCTTGATACCGCATGTCTATGTAAGTGTAAAAAATGTACGTATTAATAATCTATGTTAAGAAATATAATTATAATCGTAGCTTTAATAACCAAAGGGGGTGTTTTGTAATAGTCGCTGCTTAGAAAAATTGCTTGTTAATTGTTGTTTGACATGATTTGAGTTGCCAGAATGCCTGAAAACAACGTTGATTTTTATTTGCAATTCATGGCTGATCGAACGATCAACACAAAATCGGAAAATCTACGTTTCTAGAAGCGTTTTCCTTTGATCAGCAAGCTGACAAAATTTGATTAGCTAATCTGTATATTTTACCGATCAATCGTTATTTGAAAACTTTATCTATACAGATAAATAAAATTGGAGTTTCTGTTTGTAATATTACAATAATCGTTTTTTTCTAAATGCATATGGATGTATAAACGCTACTTATACCAAAATATTTTTTTTACAATTTTGACGGCTGCAGTTCGTATCACGATCATTTACAATCGTATTTTTTTTTATTTTTTTTCTATACCAGATCATTGCTTTCTTTATTTTTTATTTTGTTATTTCCAAAATACATGATTTACCAAAAAAAAATCCGAGCAAAGCTCGGCCCTCATCATCATCATCATCATTTCAGCCTGTTTGAGTCCACTGCTGAACATAGGCCTCCCCCATAGACTGCCATGAAGTACGATCCTGAGCCACCTGCATCCATCGACTTCCCGCACATTTGCACAGGTCGTCACTCCATCTAGTGGGGGGTCGTCCTACACTGCGATGGCCAGTACGAGGCTACCACTCGAGAACCTTTCTTCCCCAACGGTTATCGGTTCTACGAGCTATATGGCCGGCCCATCGCCACTTCAGCTTGCTAATCCTCTGAGCTATGTCGGTTATCTTAGTTCTACTGCGGATGTCTTCATTACGAACTCTATCACACAGAGAAATACCGAGCATAGCTCGCTCCATAGCTCGCTGAGCGACTTTGAGCTTCCTCATACGGCCAGCAGTGAAGGACCACGTCTCGGTTCCGTAGGTCATCACTGGCAACACACATTGATTGAAGACTTTAGTCTTCAAACATTGAGGTATATTCGACGAGAAGATTTGCCGAAGTTTCCCGAACGCTGCTCATCCGAGTTGGATTCGCCGATTGACCACTGCGTCGAAGTTGGACTTACCTAGCCGGACTAACTGTCCTAGGTAAACGTACTCGTCAACAACTTCGAGCTCAGTGCTCCCAACAACAACTGGTATAGGCGTGACATGGACATTAGACATGATCTTCGTCTTGTCCATGTTCATCTTAAGGCCCACCCGTTGGGAGACACTGTTGAGGTCATTGAGCATAGCACCCAGGTCCTCCAGCGATTCTGCCATGATGACTATATCGTCGGCAAATCGAAGGTGGGTGATGTATTCGCTATTGATGTTAATACCTCGTCCTTTCCAGTCCAGAAGCTTGAAAACATCAAACTTGAGTTTCGGGGATATGACATCACCCTGTCTTACACCCTTCTGCAGTTGGATAGGTTTTGTACTACTGGACTGTACTTGGACGGACATCGTAGCCTTTTTTTTTTTTTTTTTTTTATGTGAAAAGTTGCCAAACGAGCCAACGGTTCACCTGATGGTAAATGAATACCGTCGCCCATGGACATCTGCTACACCCGAGGGTTACAGATGCGTTGACAACCTTTTGAAAATTGTGCTCCGGCTACCTCACTCACCAGATGAAACGCGAAATTATTTGTCATACTTCCACTTTACGCTGGTCTTCTGTGAGGTCGTGGTACTTACCCGGACGGGCCTGCCCATTCGTGCAACAGCCGAGGCTGTTGCGAGGCCCTACCACCGTTAAACAAACACCGTAGCACTTCCTTCGATATGCCCTTTCGCTCGGCCCTCCAGGCACTAAAGATTGCGCATGTCTCCGATTGATTCTGAAGAACTCGTCAATTTTATTGGACCAGATTGATATCTGAAAAGAGAGATACAAGATCAAAGAGATACAAATTACAGAAAATCAATGAGTGTTATTAACGCTTGCGCCACGTAAGCTCTTGAACACAAATTATTCACTGCGACTAACTGACTGAAGCGCGGAACAATCAAAGTATTCGCCAAAAAAGCTGGGTGGAGTACTAGCAGCGGGCAAAGCTCTGCTTATTGCTTGCTGCGAGTGCCTTGTTTCGAAAACGATCGCTGTGTAACGTGTTACATTACGCCCCGTGCCTTTATTTCGATCAGAAATAATGTCACCTACGAGCCATTGAGTTACGGACTGTGGCCTCGGATGACCGTTAAAATAATAAGGAATTACTTAAATTTGCTTTTTTTAAAGTTATAATTCTTTTGGCACGTTTGCAAAAAGCGACATCTTGAAGTTGGTTGCAAAGCGTCCAACTTTGACCAACGTTCACGGCGTTACCGTTGCAACCTATAACGACTTTTGACAATTAAGTATTATTCAAAGCTATCTAAATAAACCGTTGTCGATTACATTTAATGTCTTCCTTTCACAAACACAGAGTACCGGCGCAGCGGATAATATTTTTAGTTATTTCCCTTTTGTAACGATAAAAAGGGATAAGAAGTTATATGCGTATATACACACATATTTTACTTTATTGCCAGATGGCCAATTGACGCGATATATTAAATAAAAGGATTTTTACGTCGCCCCTAATACGGTGACATTGTTTTTATTTTTTTAAAAAGAGACAGCTACAATAGAAAAATACAATTAATATCCTAAAACTAAGTCATTATTTTCATTCATTATCTTTGGTTAAAGAGTAATTAGCTAATTTGTCTTGAACGAACCTTTCAGAAACACAAGGCACTTTAATAAGAGAGTAACAGCTGAAACGTCGAACAAAATTCCTTAACCGAAATGAGTTTTTTACTTATTTTAATAATAGAGAAATAACTGTGTTTTTATGTGTGAGAAGATGCAAATCAAGCTGGCGGTTCATCTGATAATAAGTGATAGCCGCCACCCATGGCCATTTGCAACGCCCGTAGGCTTTCATATGCCGGGTTCATAGAATAGGGCTAAGGTATCCCCTGCTGTCGTAAAAGGCGGCTAAAAGGGGACACGGTGGGGCTGTCTACAAGAAACATATTGATGAAAATCAATTTATAAACAAATGAATATTGTTAAAGTGTATACAAATATACTTTAATTTAGTTCATTTGTTATCAGCATTTTATTCATTCACGGATAATAGAAGTACAAACATCTATTCGTAAAACAAAAACTTTTTGATGAAAAAAAAGCGTTGTTACGTTACAACTCGGGGTGTGTATTTCTTTAGAACGAAACGATTGTTGCGACATTAAAAGAAAAAGTGTCCCCATACGAAGGCATAAAACCCGTAACATACGTCTGCGACTTGATAAAAGGTCTGCTACAAAACGTTACAAATGTGGCATAAAGTAACCACAATCGATAGTAAATTCAGATGGAAGTTTTCGAAGACCCGTATCAACGTCTAAAAGCGTTTTACGTGATCTCGATTAGAAATAGTTGAAGTAATTCAAATCGTTCAGTAAGCCTCGTTATACAAGGGACCGGTCTTGTTGAATTAAGGCCTAAAATATTTGATTGAGATAATTGTACGGAAAATTTTATTAATCGTAATGATAAATATTTAACTAATATAATTGAAAAATTGATTGCGTTTTATTATTATTATTATTTCTCTTTTTTCCAAATTTTAAATGAACAGAAGATGTGTACTTTTATCATGTATAAAATGCAATTGTAATGCTTACAATTCATTTGAGCAACTCAAATGTAAAAGTTGTATTTACTTTGACTAAATAGATTTTTTTAATAAACGAAATATACAGACATGTTATTTACTTCTGGCGACCAACAAACAATACACCTACTATTTTGGTCGCAATTTCACGAAAAATAGCAAGCAATTTCGCTTCTTAACTTAGCCCGTAAAGATTCCAGGGCAGCCCCATAGATCCGCAGATGTGCACACATTTATTATATCCTAACGAGGGACCAACAATTTACAGCACCCTTTCTACCATTTTCGAGTTGATACTAAGTTACACGTAGTTTTATTGTGACTTGCTTTGGGGACCGGTTACGTCTGAAGATACAGGTTTCGGTGTAATATTCTGTCTCAAGGTTGAACCTTTGTCTTGTTTATGAGGCAAATGGAATTTTATGCTGAGAATATTAAACTAAATTCATACATGTACGTTTACATTTAGTGTTATTTATGTACTGGTTATATTCATTTATGTTATTTTGATACTTTATGCTACTTTTATTCATGTATAATGATTTTTCGTCTAATTATAATTACTTGAGTGCATACACAGTGATCTGGTGTATGACAGCAGTTCCGAAAACGGGTAACAACTTCATGAATGACGATTGATGAAGTATATTTAAATCTAGCTGTGCCCGCAACTAATAATGTATAATAGATTAATATAAAAGTAGCCTAAGTTACTCCTTATTACATCAGCTATCTGCCAGTGAAAGACCCGTCCAAATCGGTCCAGCCGTATCAGAGATTAGCCGGAACAAACAGACTGACAGACAGACCGACAAAAAGTGTAAACAAAGTTATTTTGGTATATGTACTGTGTATACATTCATATGCATTTAGTTAAAAGCGGTCATTTTAATATTACAAACAGACGCTCTAATTTTATTTATCTGTATAGATGTGCGGATGAAGTGTGTTCCACATTCTCTTTTATCTTATTACTTGTTTATCAGACATACCTGTCATATGGATTTTTTTTGTTTTTATGTGGTAAACTGCCAAACGAGCATACGGTTCACCTGATGGTAAGTGAATACCGCCACACATGGAAATCTGCTACACCCGAGGGTTACAGATGCGTTGACAACCTTTTGAAAATTGGGCTCCGGCTACCTCACTCACCAGACGAAACGCGAAAGTATTTGTGATACTTCCACTTTACGCTGGCCTTCTGTGAGGCCGTGGTACTTACCCGGACAGGCCTGCCCATTCGTGCAACAGCCGAGGCTGCTGCGTGGCCCTACCACCGTAAAGAATATTAATACAACTTTATAACGGCTCTAACTTAAGTAAAAGTTAAAAAGTTAAATATCAGCCTATAAATGTCTCACTGCTGGGCAAAGGCCTCCTCTGTACAGAGGGCATGGTCCACCACGCGGCCCTGCGGATTGGCGGACTTCACATATTTTCGAAATAATTTCTTTGTTATTATTTCGAATATGCAGGTTTCTTCACGATGTTTTCCTTCACCACCGAGCTCGTGATAAGTGAGCACTTAAAATTAACAATTTCATTGGTGCTGGCACCGGGGATCGAACTCAGGTAGCTCGAATTAATAGAATTAAAGGTGAGCACCTGAACACTGAGCTATCACGGCTCTAAGTATCTTAAGTAGCTTGAAAAGTTTCTAAGAAATTTGTTAAATTTGTTTAATAAACAAACATCTTTTCCCCTCTTTTACAAACGAAATCTTCGGTAGTAATATATTGCCATCGAATAAACCTTATACAATTAGTAAGTAATATTTAATGGCTCAAACCGAAATGGACAGAAAAAAGCTGGTGTGCGCTAAATTATTCATTGCCAATGTCTTTGAGTCGGCTTAGAGCTTTGGATTGCTATCGTATCCGTGATTTGTGGCTACGGCGTAGCACTTGCATGAACGCTTAGAGACAATTAGTGGAGCCGAACGGCGTTCGTAGCATCCACTCTGAATAATTAACGGTTTATCTTACACAGTATTCCAATGCAAATTGCGCTGTAATGAAGAGCGCTTGCTAGGTTTCCACATCCGGAGTCTTTACTCTCTATTGTGCATGTTCGTGTAGTTATTAATTGATTTATTTACTCGCATAGCGCCGGTACATCGGGGTGGCTCTGATTAACTATTAATTATTTTTTCGTTTTTTTTGAAAAAAAAAAATGTCCTAGCACTTGTACTGTGAAACCGGCCCCGGGTTTGACTGAGACACATTTGGGACGTTACCAGCTAAACGAAACGTGCGCAGCGCAATATATCTCTGTCCCTTTAGGATTAAAAGACATGGGTACTCGTATTTAATAAATTGACTTTTGCTTATTTTTTTAGTACTTATTTTCATATATTTTTTTAAAAGCACCTACATAGTTGAAAGACGAAAGAAAGAAACATTTATTAGACAAATACTCCACGTAAGGAAGTACATTATTTGACGCATCCCAACATTAAAACTAAAAACATAAAAAAAAAAACAATAGTAAAAACGAAAAATATTTTGTACCTACTAATAATGTCACTTAATGGGCATTCCACGCGAAGCGGACAGGTAAAAAAAGTTGATGTTTCCGATTTTAGTAACATTTGATTATGTTATACCTATATGTGTCCTCAATCCAGATACAAAATATTTTTACAGTATAAAATGTAGTTTACGATTTACAGAGCTTTAAAAATGTGACTAACCGGCATGTGACTATGCGCCACTTCGAATCCCACTATCCGGTATTGAAAAGATAAATGGAAATAAATGAAGTAGTCAAGTGTATGCTTAATTTAATGAGCTTTTTAATTGCATTTTTGGATATTAAAAAAAATTGTTCTTTTTTGAAAAAAATCATGTTCAAACTTTTTAAACTTGAATTTCACAAAGTTGAACCATTTTAATTTTTTTTATTTTTTTTTTCTAAAACTACTTAATAGTGTATAGATAGTCCTTGCCAAGCTTCATAATGGGCCGAGAAGTCCTTTAGGAGCTAGGCCATCTACAGTGTCGAAGGGTAGCGCCGGTGCCCGGATCGCGCCTTCTGCCAGTTAACGCGAGATTACAAAAACATCCAACAGAATATTTTGTTCATCTAATTGAGTTTAATAAATCATTTGATCTTACTTAGATGTACTTAAATTTACAATGAAATGACGTTATTATGTTTCGATTACTTATAAATGTATATTAAAGAATCTTCATGTTATTTCTGCATTTTATCATAGTGCCTTCAGCAGTCCGAACGAAGGCATGGTATTTTTTTCAATCTGATATTGTCATTGAGGAGTCAAATATGATTTTTAGCCTCTTTCCGTATATAAACATAGTAAGATTACTTTGCCTCATTGATATTGAAGCCATTTCGCACCCTGCGTAGAACGTGACATCTGCAAAATTGTAATTGTTCAGGACGGCCGATTCAAATTATATTTTTTTATTTTGGTTATAGTTTTCATATAAACAGTAAGCTGTGATTCGTGATAAAATTATAATCTAGTAACATTTAACGTAGCGAACGAACACGTAGAGCATGCGCAGACCTTGGCCACCCGAATCACAGTTTTTTTTTGTAGTGTCAAAGAATCCTATTAAATAAAAAACTTAATTAAATTTATTACTAGTTATATTGTTTGAAGATCATAGCACCGGTTGTGTGCTTAGCCTCTATATATTCCACAATATACAAAAGCTTTGCGGAGTTTGAGCTTTCTAGGTCATCGCGACATGTTTGAACGATACTTAGAACGCCGTATACGAACTAAAAGTACGTATTTTTTAAATAAAAATTTAGCTACTAACTTTTTTAATAAAAAAAAAAATACTTAACTATATAAAGTAAGTTCATATTTTTATAAAACAAGAACCATCAAAAATTTTTTAACAAATACATTTGTTAAACATTGGTCTTTTTGAAAATTAAATTATTTTAGAGTAAATTTGATAAACACAAGGTAAGTTCAAAATGGTCGTGGCAAGAGGCATTACCCTTATCATGTAGAAGAATAGTCAATAATGTTGCTGATAACTACTAACCCGTAGCACTCTAATTCACTAATTAGCATCATGAACGCAAAAGTTTTGGGAAATCAATGTTCATCTTGTTAAAAGCGTTATACGCTTTTAAAGATAGACTGAAGTGCTGTACTAACAAGCTTGTTTAAAGATGCTCTCTACGTAAAATGGTAATATGCCGCGCTTTTGCTGCATAAAAGAGTTCATTAATTCAGATAACAGCGTTCGACCTAGTTTCCAATTCATCAACAGCGAAGATTTTGTTAATGAAAATACTCATGTTGTGAAATATGTAGTATACAGCGTGTCTTTACAATCGCGACAATAAATGAACACACATATAGGGGATAACTTTTTAAAATTGTATTGTACGTTTACATTCTTTAAACATCAATATTTACAGAGTTATTAAATTTTCTAAAACAAAGAATTTTAGAACACCCTTACGTATAAAACTGTAACGTAAAGTTCATTTGTAAAGGTCACAAAGCATATGAATGGGTTGAATGAATTTAAAAGAGACAAAACATACTATTAGAAGGAGAGGCTAGGTGTAATGCGATGCAGTGGCGCGAGTTGTATAGGATGTTACAATTTTTTTTTATTTTTTACTTAATTAGTTTGTTTGAAAAATGTTTTTTTTTTTAATTATGGATTTTGTTTAACGTTAATATTTTTTCATGATTATTGGCAAGTAGTGTTAGACGTGTGTTCATTTATTGTCGCGATGGTAACGACACGCTGTATAAGTGTATTATCCTAAATATCCTATTCTTGTATACATAACATAAACGGTAAGCTTCTTCGCAGTGACTCTTTCTCCCGTGTATTTATTACTCCCACACGGTAGTGGGGTCTTTCCTGTCTTTCGCTTCCACTTCGCTCTATCCACCGCATTGTTATGGATCACATTGCAGGCGTTAAGATCTTTTATCAGCACCTCTGTGCATCTTATTTCGCAGTGACTAATTTATCTGTTTAATATATTTAAAAAAAAAAAAAAAGCCCGCTGAGTTTCTTTCGCCGGTTCTTCTCAGTACAGTGGCTTTCTTTTCCGAACAGGTGGTAGTGTTTTGACTATCAATAAGTGAGTGTAATGCTCCTATGATGAATAAATACATTTGATTTTGATTTTGATTTTGATTTTATCATATTTCGATATACACAAATTGAAATGAAAAAATATTAAATCATCTTCTTAATAAATAAAAATGAATGTTTGTAGGCATAACTCAAGAATGGCTGGATCGATTCGACTAATTTATTTCTTTGTATGTTCCTAAGGTCCACGGAAGGTTTTAATACTATAATAAAAGGAACTAATAAAGTAGTCTTCTAAGTCGAGGTCAAGTTGTGATGTCCTTTTATTATGTAAACGAGGTTGCCTGGAAGAAATTACTTTTGTTAGTAAGGCTTTCCATTGTACACATCACTTGTACATTAACTCTCGATTTATGAAATTATTTGTACCTCAGTTTGTGAGGTGTCCACCTTTTGCCGAATTTAAATAGTTGTCTTTCTTTGAGCTTTGAGTTTGGAGCAAGTTTGTACGTAAGTAGCATTTAATGTTTCATGGTTTCGTTATATCCATAGTCAATGGCTACAACAGTTAGGACCACTGCCGTTATAATGCAAACTTATTAAAATTACTTCTAGTCATTATTAAAATTTTAACTCTTTCATTTATGTTTATTTCTTTTTCTTTTTTTTTTCAAAACATGACCCTCACTTTAGGATACTACTATCCTGTGGTTGTAAGGACGTTTTTACAAACATAAATTTCACATGGACAAACACCCACATGGGAAACAACTATTCTGTGGTTCGCACAAATAGTTGTCCCTTGTGGGAATCGACCCACGACCCCCGACGCCGAAGCCAATACCTTGGCAACCACACCACGGAGTCATCTATTAATTTTAATGATAGACTTGATTGCAATTAAAACGTTACGAATAGGCAAACAAATATATCAATCAGCCTTAGTGAGCTTTCTCGAAAAAAAAAAAAGACAATTTTAAGTGACTTTTTTGATTTGTATAGGAAGAAAGTTAATATCAAGGTCAATTAATTTCAGTTTTTAGTATACGGACTAGTTAAATAGGAAAATTTAAAAATCATGTAGTGAAAGTCAAGGAATTTCGCTTTCCACTGAATTTTATTAATTAGATATGCCGTAACAATATATAATTCATTTGAAAAAAAAGTATGTGATTAATTACTTGTCTGAAAACAAAAAACTATACGAAAAACGGCGTATAGTTGAAAAAAAGAAAATTAAGATAGACTTTAAAAAGCTGATTATATAGTTCCGAGATTAATCCTGATTCTGGAAAAAACTATATACCGAACTATATGTTTTTGTTTTTTTTATGTGAAAAAGTGGCAAACGAGCTGGCGGTTCACCTGATGTTAAGCAAACCGCCGCCATGGACATTTGCAACACCCGTAGGGTTTCAAATGCGTTGCTACCTTTAAATAAAGTGGGCCCTGGCTACCTCACTCATCAAACGAAACGCAGATGCGTTTCGTCTGGTGAGTGAGGTAGCCGGTAGATTACTGATCGTGCGAGTTGAGAGAGCATGTGTAGCTCAAGTATGTACTTATGTGGTAAGTAACGTGAAATGCCGTCCAGAAGTTCTGTACGTATTTATGTTGTTGTACTTTATTACTGGATTAAATAAATAAATAAAAGAAAAGTTTCTGAACAGATTTTGTTTATTAGAAAATACTTTCCCAAAAATTTCATCAGACGGAGTGCGAGTGATGACCACGAGAAATCTATTCGGGGCCGTTGTCAACAGCTTGGCTTGTAGTATTTGACAACGGCTTGGCGTATTTTACGTAGGTATCTTCATTATGATGAAAAAAAAAAATCAACTCGTCCAAGAATTAAAGCAGGTTGGTCACATTTCAGCGTTTGGGCTTTTTGACTTGAAGAAAATCCACTATTTTTTTTAACAAAAAAATTGTTTAGCGATGTAAATAGAAATGCCGTATTTGGAGTAAATAACAGCCTCAAGGGGTTCTATGACTTTTAAATTAAGAAAAACAACGGTTCTGTCACATCAATTTATGGGCTGGTAGAATCCATATTTCTTTAAAAATGAGACCTGCCAGAACATTACCATGAACATACTGTCAATGCTGCTCATTTCAGCGCCATTATAAGGGAGTATTTGCTGTCTGCAATAGCCCGTGATTGTCAGGACATTAATCTCATTTATTTCATCATTATTATTAATCATTAGTAGCAACAAAGTGGTACTACTTGCCAAATATTCCATGTAACCATGTATTAATTTCGAGAATGATTCTTAGGCTTCGGACCACTGAATTGGCTACTGTTTCCTTGAGGCTATATAAAGTTCAAAGCTTACATGATTAATGCGGATACGATTTAAGTGTCGGTAAACAACTTTTGATGGTGATTGTTAGTCGAAAATAATTTTTAAAAAATAAATATAAAATAATGGTTCTTTTGTATCATAAAAAAGATAAAATTTATTTTGGTTTCAATAAGTACATCTAAATGAATCATCCGTCAGTTAGGAGATTTTTGGTCTAGCCAAGATATGAAGATAAGATACGAAGAAGACAGCATTCGGTAAATGATACGAAAACATGAAAGTAGAACGCTTTGCATCTGCGTGTTTTGATATTATCGAACCTTTTGTTGAAGGCTCTGTTATGTTTTGAGCAGGGATAAGTACGTAGGATCAAACAGAATTGGTTTTCATTTCAAAAGGAACAGTGATTAGACACCGTTACAAGTTGGAAGATCCTCATGAGCAACATTGGTGTGAGGAAGTTTACATCGTAGAGGTCAGATTGTCCTAAAGCTAGCTACAGAGCGTGGTTACCGCAGAATAGGAATGTATTCCGCAAGAAATAATAGGGGACATAGTCGTTAGCATGAGACAATTGAAAACTGTGATTTCAGCAAGAGGGGTCCCATCCCATAACTAAACATTTATCTGTTTTTACTATATTAAAGAAAACGCTAACAAAAAACATATCATAATTTTAGTTAACGAGCCTGTGCACTACTAGCACTTAGAAATTTAATATTATTTCTCTTTAATTTAATCAAAATGATAAGATAAAAACTATCCCCTGCTTATTCATTTATTACAAATGCCTAAGGGTAAGACTACTTCAACATTTTAAACGGAAATGTTATAGTAATGAGGTCACTAATTTCCTATAAATTATGTAAAACCACCAGTATCATTTCTCAATATAACAAAGAAATCTTATAATGACAGAGTTTTTAGAGCATTTGATTAAATTATATATAAAGAAATAATAATGAAAATAATGATAAATCAACTCCGCTCTTAAGAACGCTCCATGATATTTGCTAGCGATGTACACACACAGATTTATAGCTTTCTGGGTCAACGAGAAAAGGGTGTTGTTGGGAACTTCGGTTATTTATACGAACGTATCTATCCACATGTGGCAAAGGGGCCACGAATATCGTGCGCCGAGTGTGAATAGATCTGTTTATGTGTATTAAAATGTAAACGCTTTTGTGGGGGCTTTAGTAACGCCAGCTATTGGCGACAGCGTAAAATAATCATAACCATCTTATTGGGTGAGATATGAATTTTGTGTGCGCCAAAATTGTTCAATTTCGTCAGTTAAAGTCGCGGCTAACTAACTGAGCAGACACAGGTAATTACAGTTGTACGGATTCGTCGCTCGATCAAAAGTAGCTCCAAATATAGTTACTACTCTCGATTACATTTGGAGGATATACTAATCGGAACCAAACATGAGTGTTTGCACTCAAGAATTAACGGAAAAAATATTGTCCCTTTGTTTACATCCCTGGCTTAATCTAACCCAACCAGTTCAACGAATAAAGCCTGACCAACGAAAAAGCGCCAAAAACTTTGCATCTTAGTTTCAAATTATTCGTTTTCTTAAAACTTAATGTTCAAAACTAACTTAAAAATTCTTAATTCTTGATGTATTTATCAAATGAAATGAGGGTAAAATTAACAAAAACTAGAATAGGTGCAATGTACAGCAGTAATATGTTCGAGATAGCCAGCAGTTATTAGGCCTTATTTAAGTTCTCATTTAACATTAAATGTTGTACCTACTACTGTCACTGAGTTTTGCCACCCAAAATTTATAAGGATTATATATAACCGCTGATAGGCAATCTATGAATACAAAGAGTCTTTGATCAACGAGGTGTAGGCGGCCTCGCTTAAAATGCGTTATTAAATTACTGGAAGGCTTCGGTTAGAGATATCGCCCAATTGAATAAACAAGAACTTCAGAAAATTATCCACATTTTGTTTTAAGTACTTTTGTATAGAAAATAATTATTTTCGTTGATAGACAAGCTTTGCTGAACAATAAATTATTAAGTAAAAAGTGATGATTTTTAAAGTGATGATAGGTGAAGATATCTGTTATAAATGTTTCTTCTTGGGGATTTATGAATGTTTACTGTATTCAATATAGCCATAACTTTTTTAAAGAAATGGGAGGAAAAATCGCAAACATTTGGTGATAGGCTGTAAATAGAAAATTTTTATTACGGATTTATGAAAATGAATAGGTAATTTAAATAAGAAAGTTTAGTTGGTTATTTGTTAACAGTGTCTGCTTCGTATTCTATTTAGAAATTTTCCTCCTCGAGTTTGATATTTTAATTTCTTTTACGTTAACATAAGAACAAATTCCGTGTAGATTTTTTACAACTGTCAGATTGCAGTTAATTTAATAACGAAGTACAAAATAAGCGTTATCGACAAAATATTTTATTTTTTATTTTCATTAATGCCAGAAATCGAATCCATTAAGCCGAGTCTTAAGATATATGT
Source organism: Iphiclides podalirius (assembly GCA_933534255.1). Taxonomy (NCBI): domain Eukaryota; kingdom Metazoa; phylum Arthropoda; class Insecta; order Lepidoptera; family Papilionidae; genus Iphiclides; species Iphiclides podalirius. The sequence goes on from OW152826.1 coordinate 11,569,919, forward strand.
TCATTTTGTAGTGTTCATTATTCAACAAAAAAATATATTGAAGTAGAGTAATAGAGAGAAGAACCAATTAGCAAGAAAATGGCATGAGATAAAATAATTTTAGTAAAATCCTGGTATGTCAGACAAATCTGACAAACTACACATGAACAGGAATATTCTACGATGGTCATTAAAAATACTGTGATCTTAGGGTCACGTACACTAGGTTTTAAGAATGTATCTTGCACTGTCATTCTTGACGAGTCGTGAATCTGACCAAGAAAATAAAGTACTAATCGAATGTGTGGTGTGCAAAAAAGCTGACAAATCAACTCTCGGATGAACTTCATGATATTTTGTTTTTCCAACACTAGAGGATAACCATTGTATACAGTGTTGTACAGCTGCAGAAAGTCCTCTTGTACTTGTTTTTTAAAGAGAAACTTTTTTCCCATCGCCTCAAACTTTTTCCTTAACTTGAATCTTGTATTAACTGATGTTTGTGCTTTCAGTCCCGAGACTATTAAAGCTTATCGAATGCAGAGCGGGTGGGCTAGCCAGAACCCACGGGTTTGAGGCCATCCACAGTTGGTAGCACCACGCATGTGCTCATGCAGCCGAGCGTTTAATTACGGTATGTCACAGCATATGTCACAGCTCGCCGCGGAGTAGGGGTCAAGTGAAGGTGCTGAGCAGTGCAGCCAAGTCCATTATGGTGGCGCCCATGGCTCGCATTCGCTAACCAAGTAGCATTTATACTATATTTGAATTATTAATTACTAGCTGCTGCTCGCGACTATGTCTGCGTAGAATAGGCTGAAGGCGTAACATTCAGACAGAAAGACAGATATACATAAAATATGTATATAAATTATAGCCTATGTCTTATTCTGATGTATATGCTATATTATTGTAAAGTTTCATTAAAATCCATTAAGTAGTATTTTCGTGAAAGGGTAACAAACATCCATCCATCCATACATACAACTTTCGCCTTTATGATATTAAGGAAGAAGTAAGATTTTATAATTTAAAATGTTTAACTGGAAACTTTCCATTAAATGCCTACGACACGAAAAAAAGTTTCACTTACATCGTGGTTTCTTATAACCACAAAATGTGTTTTATAAATGCAGTTTCTCTAAAATATATGTTATTAACGTTTATGGATTTGGGTTTATCTAAAAAATAGCAATGAAAAGTGAAGTGGCATAATAAAAACCTTTAATCATTTGAAATACTAAAACGCCCATTCTTGTACATCAACACATCTTATTTCGCGCTCGAAAATAACACTAAATCTGTAACGCTGTCAGCAAGTAAATAATGTTACGTTTGACGGCTGACGTGTTAAATGTCAACGATCTGTCGATGACAGTTTGGAATGACGTATATGATGTTATTTTAAATTATTATTAGTGTAGATTTAAAGAAGGTTAGAATTCAAGAACTTTATTTAAAAAACGAACAAAATTCCGACTATAAAAGGTACTCGGAGCACGTAAGACGGTTCAGTGGAGGAACTCGAAAAAGAAGGAACAGAAAGAAGAAAGAGGGAATGTTAAGTATATAGTGAGTGAACAATATCAAAATCAAAATGAAAAATATATTTATTCACATAGTTCTTATGAAATGTGAACATTTTACATAAAAATTAATACGTTCGTGAGTAAGCTGTATAGTTGGACATTTTTATTTTATTAACACCAACAACGACTTACACAGCGAACTTCTCAATAGCGCTTTAGTCTTTACTAGTACTACCGGTGCGACGACTTCCCCTTCCGCACCAATCTTACAGTGACACGACTGCCGGTGCGCTTCCCTCTCGTACCAATCTCCACGTACGCGTCCACATGTGGAAGTTGTTGGTGTCAATAAAATAAAAATGAACGTTTAAATGACCGACCCCAATCCCGAACCTCCAGCGCGTAGCAATAACAATGCCATAAAACGTTAAAAAGTATCTACGCCATAAGAGATCAACCGCTAAAATTAATTAAAACCCAACATAATATATTATCTGTGTACTATATCAGAAAAACTACTTTGGTTCCAGATACAAGTAAAAAATACACGGGGAAGCATTCTGAAGGCAGTATCCACTTGGATATCAGATGTTTGGAATAATGCTTGGAATTTTGTTCGTCCCGTTATTTGAGTAGGATATAACTAGGTCTCGGTTCCACTACCTATAGACTATAGTCGTATTAAAAACTATAACATTCCAAGCCTCCTTAAGCGTTACGTATCCCTAAAATTAATTTTAAAACATTAAAAAATGCCATCTACATTAACTTAATATTTCATTATCACAAGTTCACGTAAACAAAATTCTCTTCAAGTAAACTATGGAAATACCTCCTATTTCAACAAAAGGGCCTATCCATCTTACACAGTGAAAGCCTCATCAGAAAATAGTTAAGTACTCAGGAAGTATTATAGTGTCTGTATTTTGCGGAATTATATAGTGCAATCTGTCCGCCGCCCGCTTCGCTGGGTCACACCATCTGATTTAAGTCAAAAAAATATAGGTTCCGGATAAGTAATCACCAACATTTCATATGCTAAAACCTTCTCCGAAACACGCTGCGTCTTATGGTATAAATATTATTTCGATCGGTTTCGCAGTTTTGCTTCCGAACAAAAAAATCGGCTGTCCATTATTATTATATATACATTGCGAACATATGCATTACGTCTCTCTTTTCCTTTCTTATCCAATTATTTATTAATATTGACAATATTATAAAACATGATGTTTGTTTTGCAGTGCCTCAAAGTATATGCACTGTGCATATTTTTATATTGTAAAAACTTTGCATTTAGTGCTTACAACTATGTTGTAAGAACGATTTACATACATAAATTTCACGCGGACAAACACCCCAATACGAAACAATGAACTGTGGGTCACACAAATAGTCAATGTCGCGAGTCGGAATCGAATCTACGCGTTACGGAGTCAACGCTATTGATAGAAATATTGTTGTATCATTTTAACAAAGACATTAAATCTGAGGAAACTTTTAGTTATAGTATAATTTTTTTTAAAAAAAACACAAGCGCTCTGTTAACACCTGTTATATTTTGCTTAATATTAACAGCCTTTTACTAAACGTATAATAATATTAGTACGTACTACAGAATATAAGAAACGATGTGGCGACAAATAAAAAAATCTCTTCCCATAAAACAATGATTTTCATAAAATAATCCGATTCTTAATGACATAGGAATACTTATAAGAATACATATCCTTTCACTATAAACGGGATGACTACAAAACAATTCTGTTTAACAATTTCCCCCAAGAAAAACGCAAACTTGGAATCGCTTGAGATAAAAAACCGTAGTACGGTCAAAGGCATAAACAACTTTCAAGAGGGGCCACGCGAGGGACTTAATAAAGGGTCAGCGATTAAGAGAGAAAGGGAATTTGTTATTTGAAGGCGCGCAGTTAATAGTTTATACGTTTGTGATTGTCGCTACCAAATTCTGTCGGAATCTAACAAAGAAGAGTTAAACCATACTATTTCGGTGTTAGAAATACTGATTTTCAGGTGAATTGTGCGATTTACTTTTCACTTGTTTGCGACAGATCAAAACATTGGAAATAGTTCATTCATTGTCTTCGATACATTTCAATTCAACATCTAAAATTCTGATATAAACAACTCTGAACATTCAAAAAATCGACATTACGCTGAGTCGCTAGAAAAAAGGAGCTAAATGTTATATATACCTCAAATATCTTCAATAGATTCGTGACACTTATTAATTAATTAATACTTATTAATACATAAAAAAAATGCGTAATCGTCTTTCAAACATTTTTTTTTCTATTTTTTATGTTAGAAGCGAACAGGCTGGCGGTTTGCAACACCCGTATGGTTGCAGTTGCGCTGCCAACTTTTTACAATATACTGGGCACCGGTTAAGTCACTCACCGGACGAAACGCAGAAGTGTCATCCACTTCACGCCGCTCTTCTGTGAGGTCGTGGTACTCTGCCGGATGGACCTTGCCCATTTATGCAACAGCGAAGAATGCTGCGTGGCCCTACCATGCAAATTTAATTTTATTTACAAAATACAAAAATAAATTTCAACAGTTGTGACAGCAAAAATACGTATCACAGTTTCAAAAAAATACATTTCTTGCTGTTTTGAAACTTTATATTTCTCCGTGCATTTGTTTAAATTCATTAAGGTGATGTGGTATGCCATAAGTCAATTTCTTAATTCGATTGTGGACATACTAATAAATTGTTCAATTAAAAAGATTATTTGCTTTGTTTAATAAAAAACGGAAAAAATATTCCTGTTATAATTTTGCATTATGTTATCTTTTTAAAATTCTCAATTTTACTCTTTAATCTTTCTTTTTTTGTTTGTTAAAAACAAAAGTTGCTCCACACATCCTCCCATACAAAAACAAGCGCTGAAACTATTATCTGTAGGTAATACAAATACTTGTTCCGCGCGGATATTGAAACCACGATACGTTGTCTAGCAGCCAATATCTACCTATTTAAACGACCTTTGGAGATATCACGGTTTGGAAGTTACAAATGAGGTACATGCGTTATAAGTTGGACATTTAAAAATAATTTCACGTTATTTACCATGCAGAGAGTATCGGAGGTATCATTTTTAGAGAACGTCGTTTTATCCAGGTTATCAGACAATGAAAAACTGCTTCAATATCATTGGAATATGAAGGTAAATTTCCCCACCATTTACAAGGTTATAATAGCTCAGGTGGGAAATCGGGCGGCCCCGAAGCCAGAAGACCCGGTTGGAATCCAGACGATTTTTTGACTTTGTTTCAAGTTCCTTCTTTTGTGAGAGAAAAACAAACCGGTCATCCAGGTCACTCATTTAGCGTTACTCTATGTTTGTGAAAATATATTAAATGCAATTGATAACGGTGATTTTACGCGAATATTATACATATTAAATGAACTAGTTTTTCCAACTTTAATCGTCACGGGTTCGAAACGTCAGCAATCTCAAAACAATAAAAACGCGATAAAATCCGTAAACTAGTTTCATTTAATAAGTCAAAAACTTGTTATTGGTTGCCATGGCAATCATCATTTCGCTCTTTGGGGGTTGGTGAGCGTGTGCATCGTAAAAATTTCACCTAAATATAGTAAAGTGGAATAAGGTCACATTCATACAATGATATGATCATATTCCACTTTTATGTTAAACTAGCTTTTCGCCCGCGGCTTCGCTCGCGTTAAAGCCCTTAAATATCTTTGTTTAAAAAAATCCAATTAAGAATAGCCTTGTCCTTTCTCAGGCTCTAGACTATATGTGTACCAAATTTCATTTAAATCGGTTCAGTAGTTTTGGCGTGAAAGCGAGACAGACAGACAGAGTTACTTTCGCATTTATAATATTAGTATGGATTAATTGAACAAACCACGTTTCAGTTGGGGAAATTTTCGACGGGATACTAGAGACGGCCAAATCGATCACAGAACTCGTACAAATTTTTATCTTACTTACGAGGGGCTTCGGATTTAGAGCACTGTTACTCCATTTTCGAGTGGATACTCGGTTATGTGGCTTTATCGACACAGGACCTGGTGATCTAACTCGATTGAAAAGATATTGTGGCTACGCCACGATGAATAATTTGACCTTTTGATTTACAATAAGGGCGATGCTTAAACCTTAGTTTATCTAAAGCGTTTTTATAAACTTTGTACCTTGTACTTTGTAGACAGTAGGCGCTACGACTTTTTTTTAATTGAAAACATTTTATGCTTCAAATTTATTAACCAGAACCTGAAATTAAACTTGAAGGATACGTGTATCTTTCAAGTACATGTTTGTAGCCGAATTTCCATAAAGGTTGTCAACGCATCTGCAACCCTCGGGTGTAGCAGATAACCATGGGCGGCGATATTCACTTATCATCAGATGAACCGTCTGCTCGTTTGGCAACATTTCACATAATTTTTTTATGTAAAATATACAAGATCATTCTGTGGCACACTTGCCAAGGTGTTGGTTTCGGCAGCGTGTGTCGTGGGTTAGATTCCCACACGGGGCAACAATTTGTGTGACCCACAGACAGTTGTTTCGCATCTGGGTGTCCACAAACAATTATTTCGGATCTGGCTGTTTGTCCACGTGAAATTTATGCGTGTAAAACGTCCTTAAAACACAGGATAATGCTATCCTACAATAACGGCAATATTTTTAAAGCAAAAAGAAAAAAAAAAAGGCAAAAATCATAGCATAATGTTATCATTGTTATTACCGGAACAGCGTGTCATCAAATTTGATCATTTGTTTTACCGTGTTAGAATAAATTAATTACTTATCAATGTAGTCTCTGAGAACACCTAAAAGTGAAATATATTGCCATGAGGGAGTAAATCTCTGATCAAAAGAGGAAGTGATAGAGAGGGAAATATAAGACTTGACCAGTAATCTCTAATCCAACCGAATTGAATATAAAATTCACTTTTCCCCGCCCAGCTGGAACATGGGAAAGAAATACGAGTCGAGGATCAGAGATACAATATCCGTTGGGACAACCTACATGTCGAATAAAGAGCGGAATTCTATTTGTCGCCATTATTTGATCCCGAAATGGCTAAAGCGATCGTATTTCGTGATTTAAGTGCAACGGTCCTGGACGAATTTTTTCGTGAAATTACGATTGGTGGGCGAAAAGTGTTTCGATTGATTTTACATTTTTGTAGTAATTCTGGTCTAAAAATAATGTGTTTTTACATAAAAATACATCGCGGGTTCTAATAAAATAAGTCTAAAGTGTTAATTCTAGTTACAAGGGCAAACACATAATTAGACGGATTACATTTTGTTTATCTTTACAAAAATAGAAATACTTTTAAGGTTATACTTGAAATTGAAAGAAAGAAATATTTATTTATTAGATAATAATAAAAAAAACCTGAAATAAAATAAAAATTAAGCAATTAACGCATCAAAAAGGACACCCCTCAGCATTAACTCACGAAATTGCTTCAGTTATCATGAGATATTATTCAGGCTTTGCCTTAACATTGCTCGTCTACAAGCCTCTTGTACAGTAGTTCATTAATTTTAATTTATAATGATATTTGTTTCGATTCAGCTATCAAAGGCCTGAGAATAAGCTAGTATTTGTGTATAAGTTTGTATTTTGTATTTATGTAGGTATATATATATATATATATATATATATACAGATTTTATGCATAAGCGCAGCTTTGGTTCTAGGCGTGTGAACAAACGCCCCATGTATTGTATGTTTATGTATGCGAGCGGATTCTGTTAATAGGCTTTTCGGGAGATTAGAAGAAAGGCGTGCACGCTACTGTTGAAACTAATATTTAACAATAATACTCAAATTATACGATTTCGAATGTCGAGTGGCTATAGTTCGTTATTTCTATGTTGGATTTATAATCCGTGAATAACTTTAGTTGTGTTTGTTTATCTAAGAAAGAATAAATAAGCAAAATCTATTTGGAAGAGATTAATATATGCAACTAATTTGAGAGCGAATACTTTCTATACTCTAGAAGAAGTAGTTTACAACTCATAAGCCTAACATCGCGTGACCAAAGGAAGTAATGAAAACATAATGGGAAAAATAATACCAAAATCCTACCTGTTCAATGTTCTGAAAAGGCATTCGGGATTAAATTTGTGACAGATATACGATGTCCGGATCATAGATAGTATGTCCGTTGGGCCGCGGCAGCTGTCGTATAAAGTGTTGAATTTTATTTGATGCCGCTATTTGGTTTCATAACGTTTGCGATACGGATTTCAGTCGAGTGTGCGTTGGCCCTTTTTTAATATTCATTTATTTCTAAAAGGTCGAACGTTATCAACTGAAAATCAAATAAATTTAGCTTTACCAGTTTTTACCCGTGAATCCCTCCTCACATGTCTTTTTGAATAAAAAGATGAAAGTAACAGCCTATATGAGCCGCACTGTTGGACGAAAGTCGCACTGTACAAATTATAATGTTGTCGTGGGTTCCCACAGATAGTCCTTTTGCATTTAGGTGTTTGTCTACGCGAAACTTATTTCTGTAAAACGCCTTTATAGGATAGTTGTAATCCCAAATTAAGAACATTGCCCATGTTAAGAAAATAAACAAAAAATCAAGCAGTCCGTTGAGCCATTTGGTAACACATGTTAGAATTAATGCAATCGGTCGTAATTGAACCAGTAAAATAACTTATTTAAACATTGGTACTATGATAAAACAAAAACAAACAACAGAATTAAATGTAATAAAATTGGAATTTGTACTCGACCAAAGTCCTTAATCACTTTCATTGTCGTACAGTCCAGAACGACAGTAGAGCTCATGCTAAATTTCTGAGTTAGCGTGTGCGTGTTTACTTAATCTGTGCCAGGAATGCTTAAAACACGATTTGGGATGCATATATTTCTAATAAACATTGTGCACGAATACCAACCAGTTCATGGTTTTATTACTAATATTAAAAATTACAACAATTTTTACACTACATTTAGACGACAAATTAAAATGAATTATTATGATTTTTCTGTGTGGCGAAATAAACACCGTAATATTTTAAATATGCGAGATTAAAGTTATTTTTTTATGTTTAGAATGAAGTTAGTTAACACCTGCTTATGTATGTTGGCATTAATTGGAGGTGCCATTTATGGACGACAGCAAAGAAACTGACAACAATGAAGGCAGTTTCATATTGCTGTGGTTCCTGTGGGGATACCTGAGGCTTTATAACTGCGAAGCACAATCGGAGCCAGCACTTAGCTTTCGAATATTGGATAGTTCACTATCTTCATACGCGTTTCGCGCAGTCATTTATTGTTAACCAATTATTTGTCTCTAATATATATTTAGTATAAATATAAGTTTATAACTTAACATATATACCTATAATAATACTAATTTTCGCGATAGAATCTAAAAAATAATATTTTTCGTTTTCGAAATCATAATATCATTCTTAACTATTTAATAGGCTCATAACAAAATCGACTTGGATTCTCGTTTCACTTTAAACAACAAAACACGAACACTTGTTAATTTTTAGCTTTACCATAACCAGTTACACGTTTAATTGAATCCATTGGAACCCGACATCAAATATCATCCCGCCTTCCTCGTATATGGAACATACGCACAATTACATTCACCGAATATACATGGAAAATTACTTCGTTCAAAATCTTAGCGCAAATGTTAACACAATGGCTGTCTCAGAAGTAATTATCTTAAACGAAGGAGTAGTTTCGCCGCGAGGCACGGGCTTTAATATTCTAGGTATTCTGTTTTAACGTCTTTTGTGAACGTAAATAGGTAAAAGGCGTTAAGACAAAAGCCGAAATTTTAATATCGCCAATCTGCAGCCCCACCAAACAGTAGCCTTGAAAAATTGTCACGTAGGAAGGTGCCTCACCACTCCATGTCACACCATCAAAATTGCAAATGTCAATACCAAGATTCACAGATAAAACAAAGGATCCCGAGATATACCTAATAGGTTGGAGAAAAAGTTTCTTCGCATTTTATATGAAAATTCAAGACATTTTTTAATAAAGTTTATTTACATTTAACGAAAGTATATAGGTGCCACTATGTTCGATAACTTTCTGCCATCTTGTAGGTAGGGACATGATCCCTTTGCTATAGAAATTCTGGGGCGTTTAATCAAAAAACCGTGACAAGTGGTTTTGACAGTTCTCTCGTGATGTTAACCTGACACTGCCTAAAGAATTCTGAAACAAGTGGAAATCGGAAGGTGCAAGGTCAGAACTATACGGCGAATGCATTAACACCTCCCAGTCAAACTCTCTTAATTTTTGTTGAGTTGCTAAAAATGTGTGAGGTCTAGCGTTATCATGATGAAAAACCGCACCCCTTTTGTTGATTAATTTTCGCCGCTTTATCTCAACTTCTTGCTTAGATCTCATCAGTTATTGCAGTAGAGTTCAGAATCAATGGTCCTTCCTGGCGGTAACAGCTCATAATGAATAATGCCCTTCCAATCCCACCATACACACAGCGTTACCTTGTTGCGAGATAAACCCGGGATTTGGCAGAGTCTGTGAAGCCTGACCAGCCTTTGACCACGACCTTTTTCGCACTTTCTTGTCGTACGCGATCAACATCATCATCATCAGTTATCAGGTTTTTCAAAAATGGTTAATTACGTTGTAATAAAAAAATCACAAATGAGTACACGGTTCGTTAGGTTTATTTCAGTGAGCTCATGAGGCATCCAAATATCGAGCTTTTTCATGTACCCAGCTCTTTTCAAATGCGCCAAAACTGTTTTGTGGTCAATTGCCAGATCTTCAGCTACATTGAAACTACTAATATGCCGATCTTGGCTTATTCAAAAATGGCATCCATTTTATCCGTAACAGGGCGCCCAGAGCGAGCTGCATCTTTGACATCAAAATTTTGACAACTATCTAGTGGGGGATCGTCCTACACGGTATTGGCTTTTTTATTACACATAGGATATAATTTCTACTTTATTTTTTTATCCTAAACAAGTATAACTTCTTTCGTGCGTACATTAGTACACACATACTTTTTATATTTTTCTCAACAAATCTTACAAATGAAGTGATTTGTAATAATCAACAACTGGAAAGTGTCCAATGAGCTCACTTACATTTAGGTAAACTCTTCGAATAGTTCATACTTTTTTTTCTGATCGCCTTGGCCCTTGTCTTTGTGAAGAGATCTTGCATATTTTTGTAGTTTTCACTGCATCGTCATAGGTAGATTAATGAAGAATTGCTTACCGCCGTGCATAATACTATAAATTTAATCTTTAGGTTTGAAAGTCTACTATTTTTTGCGATTTGTGTAGTTTTAAGGTATCTTCTAAAAATTGTTCGGATTCTAAAAAATTAATCGGATTTCTGGAAATAGTCCTTTCCAATTATTCTGACCACTAAATCTCAAGACCATCGAACTATTCAACCTGAAAAGTGACCCCAACAGTTGACCTCAGTTGAAAAGGTCCCGAGATTGAGACTTGAAGCTTGGAACTCGTATTGTTAGGCATGAAACTTGTTAAAAATTATTTTACTGCTACAAAGAATAACGAACAAACTTCGTGAGAAAAATGCTCCAATTATTTTCAAGTTTCCTTCAGAATAGTAACAATTTTAAGTTTTGCTAACGGAGAATATTCTATAAAATATAAAGTATATATATTTTATTCACAAAATATTTCATTGGAAATTTAAGTGCTCTGTTTTAGAAATTAGTTTTTTTGTTAAAAACGTTAAAATGTGACCTATCACATTGGAAGGCTAGGGCCACGCAACAGCCTTCGGTGTTGCACGAATGGCCAGGTCCATCTAGGTAAGTTCTATAAGCTCACAGAAGACCGGCGCGACGTGGAATTTTTATAGTTCCCTGTTTCGTCTGTTGAGTGAGGCAGCCAGGGCCCATTTTATTAAAAGGAGGCAATGCATGTGTAACCCTACGGCTGTTGCAAGTGTCAATGGGCAGCGGTTATCACGTAACATCTTGTGAATGGTGAAAGCCAGCTCGATTGGCACCTCCTCACATAAAAAAACAAAGCTTACGAGAATACTATATGTTACATAAAATTTCTCTTACAAAATTGTTGCAGGTTTTACAATATTGAACACCTTATTTCTTACTTTTAAATTATTGTGATATGCCAACTGCTAAAATGTTATCAAGTTTATGAAAGAAGATGCGTACGCGCTCCTTATCTTTCTTTATATTATGTATTTATATTTAAATTCAATTCACAGTACACTTTTAAATCCAAACAGACCATTATTGAAGGATACATAAAGGGTTTGATTCTAAAGGGATTGATTCTTTTTCGATTTTGCTTATTTGTACACTGTTTAATTACACTTTTCTGAACTGTTATAATATGTTGGCACCAGCCGTTTGAGCCATTTGTTTTATTCGAAACGAAAATCGAACATGATATAACTACCACTTAATCAAAAACAAATTTGTTTTCAAATTGAACGGAGGCTTTAAATCTCATCCATATGATTCACTTCGATGATACATGTATTTTTTTGATTGATAAAATTTAATTTTAATGAAACTCTACTTTAAATCCATGTTCAGTCATTTGCAAACATATACCTACCATAGATCTTAATCAACATTTGTGTAGGAAACACTTACAATTGTTATCAATTACGACTACCACTTGCATTGATCTGATTATTGTATTGTACTTTGCGACTGGACTCGGGCATTCCGAATTTAGCAATTCAACTGCAAATTATAATTAGGTTTCGTAAACTCATCTCCACGTTAATAGCTACACTGCTGTGAAATTTGTTCAACTGCCAGTTTTATGACATTAGCGTATGTGAAACATAAGTTATTGTGAGTTGGCAAGAATTATCGGGAAATTTGTATAAAGTTTCACAATATAGGGGGTGCGGCATTACTATGATGGATGTTATTACGTTGCCAAAATGTTGAAAGTGTCCATAGTGACAAACAAAATGTGTCGTATAAAATTTTTCAATGGTTAAAATTCGCAACTAGAAATATGTATTAACTCCCGTTTTTTTTACGACTCTAAAGGAAAGGGTCCACTATAATTTCGAAGAATACTTTGAGGACAAAGTTGTGGAAATGACTCTCATTATGCACTTGCAAGTCCCTTAATTGTTGCTGATTTTATACGTAAACAATTTTGTACATATTATTTAAACAACAACAACACCACATTGTTTCTTGTTGGTTTTTCTCTAGACAGTTTAAATTTGGAGAAGGTGTAGTTTTTCGTCGTTCAGTAACGCCCGGTTTCTGAAACTCTGATCATCTACATCAACTAAGAAGTTAACTAATATTAAAGCTGTCAAGACTGATCTTCTTAATGATCAGAATGATGAATTCAAATAGTTTAACTATCCTATTGGCAACTCAAATGAAAAGCCATTTTACAGTTGATAAATTAACTTATACGATGATCAGTGTTTCAGAAACCGGGCGTAAGAACCGGGCTTAAAACAAATCTACCTATATTGAATAAATAAATTTGGACTAAGACTTTGGTTATTTGGGTTAAATATTCGAATTAGGTTTATTACAAATGAAAGGAAGATTTATTTATTTTATTATTAGTAGTTACTGTCAAATGCCCTTAAGCTGCAACTACCTTTCGCCTTTAATGATTTAGATAGAAGTCTGAATTTACCATTAAGTATTCCACCTCAAATGCTACAACACACATGCCACGAAATAGTTACACACATATGTATAGTGTTCAATGTGGCACTTCCCTTTACATTAGTTTTCTTTTAGAGTAAAGTAATATTTATTTTTTAATCATCGTGCCACTAATCGCATTTTAATTATCACCCCAATATCAGTACAGTACACAATCTAGGCTCATATCTTAAAGTCATTAACGCTAGGGACGTGTGTCGCCTTAACGCCATTAAATAAATCACCCACCCGCTTAATCGAAATATAAAATCGGAAATTATTGAAATAAATTGCCGTTCTTCCCCGGCCGCGGTTAAGTAAGCATTATTTATTGCGATACCGCAAGGTGATTTCTGCGACAGATTCTAATAAATACTTCTTTCGTGTAAGATTACGTTGTACCGATATCTCTGGTGCCGACTCATAAATTCCAGATCTAAAACACCTCTGAAGTGTTCCTCTGTTAAGTAAGAGTTATTTATTAATTTATTATAAATAAAACATGCTTATTGAGATTGTTTCCTCTCAGCTATTCTTAGCTAATTTCGGTAAAGCTTAAAAAATTCGGTACGTCAGCCTAGTTATGTCTCAAAATTAATTTAGTTTATTATAAGTGCAAAACGGCAATAAACGATATTCTGTACATTTTAACTTTTTACTTAAATGGTTCAAAACTAACGCTTGAACTGTAAATTGACTTAAAAAGTTATTTATATTTCTATTCCCGCCTATTAAACATAAAATAGGATATAAAAAAAAATCTTACGTTCTTTTGAGACGACTACCAAATTATAGAAGCAAACGGGTAATGATCGACAAAGTAGTTTTAAAGGTGAAATACCATAAACCAAGTTCTATAACTTATAATGTTTGTAACTCGCAGGTTTATTAAAATAAAAGAGAGTAAATCATATTACATATTTGGTTGGGGAAAAAGTCTTTTCGCAAATAGTATTAATGTACTTATAATATAATCTATTTGGCTATACTATTTGTATCTGGCTGGTTTTGGTATCATTAAAAAGTTTAAATTTAAAAACCATAATTCAAAATTCAAGTTAGGAAAATGTGTGATGTTCATTTGTTTTTCTTAGTGTTACGATGAGTGGTACAAAAAAGGTAAAAAAGCAACTCAAGCCGCGAAAAAAAATTGTGACGTTTATGGACCTAGTGCAGTATCTGTGAGAGTAGCACAAATTTGGTTCAAGCGTTTTCAATCCGGAAATTTTGAATTTAAAGATGCACCTTGCTCTGGGCGCCCTTTTACGGATAAAATGGATGCCATTTTTGAAAAAGTAAAGCAAGATCGGCATATCAGTAGTTACGATGTAGCTGAAAAGCTGGGAATTGACCACAAAACAGTTTTGGCGCATTTGAAAAAAGCTGGGTACACGAAAAAGCTCGATATTTGGGTGCCTCGTGAGCTCACTGAAATAAACCTAACGAACCGTGTACTCGTCTTTGATTCTTTATTACGACGTAATGAAACCGAACCATATTTGAAAAACCTGATAACTGGTGATTGAAAGTGGATCACGTACGACAAGAACGTGTGAATAAGGTCGTGGTAAAAGGCCGGTCAGGCTTCACAGACTCTGAAGAAACCCGGGTTATCTCGCAACAAGGTAATGCTGTGTGTATGGTGGGGTTGGTAGGGCATTATTCATTATGAGCTATTACCGCCAGACAAGACCATCGATTCTGAACTCTACTGCGAACAACTGATGAGATTAAAGCAAGAAGTTGAGAGAAAGCGGCCGGAATTAATCAACAGAAAGGGTGTGGTGAAAAAACCACACCCTTTCTGTTGATATATTCATTTTTCTGATTCTGTTGATCATGATAACGCTAGACCTCACACATCTTTAGCCACTCAGCAAAAATTAAGAGAGATTGGCTAGGAGGTGTTAATGCATCCGCCGTAGAGTTCTGACCTTGCACCTTCAGATTTCAACTTGTTTCGGTCTCTTCAGAATTCTTTAGGCAGTGTCAGGTGAACATCACGAGAGGACTGCCAAAACCACTTGTCGCGATTTTTTGATCAGAAGCCCCAGAATTTCTTTAGCAATGGGATCGTGTCCCTACCTACAATATGGCAGGAAGTTATCGAACAAAATGGTAGCTACATACTTTAGCTGAATGTAAATAAACTTTATTAAAAAAATGTTTTGAATTTTTTCATATAAAATGCGAAGAAACTTTTTCTCCAGCCTTATTAGTTATGCAAGTTTAGTAATTCAAAATAAAAAGTTACCATAAAATAACTAGAAAATACAAAGTTATGTTTCATTTATATGTACTCGTAAATATTGCACGAGTGAAATTACATCCAAGTAAAACTAAAACTTCATTGTTCGTACTTATTGCGCGCGAGATTGGTTACTTAATCTGTCTTGGTTGAAAACAACGCTAAAATAAATGGATGCTAGTGCAATGTGAAATACGATTTCTTGTTTCCCCAAAGCGAAAAATGCGCGCAGTTGTACGGAATTTAAAATTTTGTTTGCAATTTTAAGTTAATTAAAATAATTTTAAGTTATTGGTTTATAAATATAAAACATTTAAGATATTAGTTACTTCGCTCAATTCATATCTTGTTGACTAGAATTCAATACACATTGTTTTGTTGTTTTACTTCAAAGCTCAATTTAAAAAAAATGCTTATTTCTGAATATATAGAGCTTCAAAGTGACTAGGTACTTTTTCTCTGCTAAGGAATATTTTTAACATTTCTATTATACCAGAAATTCAGACGTGATAGCTCAGTTCAATTACATTTACTCGAGAACCTGAGTTCGATCCCCGGTGCCAGGACCAATGAAATTGTAAATTTTTAGTAGTACTGACTTATCACGTGCTCGGCGGTGAAGGAAAACATCGTGAGGAAACCTGCACATCTTCGAAATAAAAATAAAAAAATCGAAAATATGTGAAGTCCGCCAATCCGCATTGGGTCGCGTGGTGGAATTCCCTGATACCCTCTTTACACAGGAGGCTCTTATCCAGCAGTGAAACATTTAAAGGCTGTTACTTTAATTTTTACTTTACAGAAATTATAATTTTAAAAGTTATAATTTATAGTTTAAATGATTCAGAAGAAATATCTTTTTTTAATACAAAATAAAATAATTCTGAATGTACTTTATATACGTATATTATAATTATTTCTCGTATTATATTCGTCAATTTATATGAAGAGATATTAAATTTTGTCTTTAATCTAATTTAGATATGGTTTAGTAGCTAAGTATCCTACTATCAGATGAATTCCAGACTCAAAAAATTTACGCCTTTAATTTTTTTTTTATTTTATCTTTCTTTTTGAAAACATTGCCCTTACTTTAGAATAACATTATCCTGTTTTGTAAGGACGTTTTACAAACATAAATTTCACGTGGACAAACACCCAGATGCGAAACAACTATCTGTGGGTCACACAAATAGTTGTCCCTTGTGGGGATTGAACCAACGACCCCCGACGCCAAGGCCGATACTTTGGCAACTGCGCCACGGAGTCATCATTTAATTCATTCCATGTGGAGAATACAGTGTAAGAGTAACTCCATTATTTGGTTTATCGCCATACGTCAAAATGTAGAAAAGGAACACAGAGTCTAAACCTATGCCACGTAGTCGCGTGCACAACTCGTATGGAATTAAATAATATAAAATGTGCCTTAACTCCGCAAAAGTTATTGTTCCATTAAACTTTATGAATTGTGCCAAGTTTTTATAAATTATTTTCGTAACGTTAAGCATGTTTAAAACTCCGCCACTTACGTAAGCCTTTCGTCCAACTTTGTTTATTGTTCCTTAAATATGTGTAACATTTATGATAGTTTTTTTTTTAGATTTCGCTGTACATAACTATGTTTTACAGTGAGACAATTAACAAAAAATAAAAAAAAATAAAAATATGTGGGATTGTAGCATACCCTACACATATTTCAGTTTTATTTCAGATCCTGAAATTATTTATTTTGTGAATAAGATTTTATTAGATATGTCGAACATTATTATTTATTATCTATGAACGCGTGAACATTTCTACTCTAACTATCACGTTTTATGAGGTACAGCCTGGTGACAGACGGACAGAGAGAAAGACAGACATACAGACAACGGAGTCTTAGTAATAGGGTCTCGTTTTACCCCTTGGGTAAGGAGCCCTAAAAAGGCAACAACGAATTATGTAAAATCTAATAACATAATACAAAATGAACCATTTATTTCAGAATCTTATAAATCATTGCGCTCTACCTCCATCGGTTTATCGAGCCTTAAATCTTGCGGAGGAAAAGATAAATAAGACTTATTTACATAATTCATTTGAATTCCTACAAGGCAGATATAGCTTTGGCGTTTTTGTTTTCTGTTGATTTTTCATTTTGTACCCAACAGTGAAAATGTAAAAGGGTTACTTTTAAACGAGTCTTTGAAATCATTTTTATCCCGATAAAAGTATCAAAGAATACATAGCATACATAATGTGCATTTACTGAATGTACCTTTCATTCATTAATGCAGTGATAACAGGTTGTACTTCTAATCTTCATTTTTTTATGTGAAAAGTTGCCAAGCGAGCAGACGGTTCGCCTGATGTTAAGTGAATACTGTCGTACAACCTTTTGAAAATTGTCCTTTTTTATCCTTTGATCACCTCTTTATCCTGTCCCACACAAAATCCATTTCCCAAGATTTAAAAGAGACCAAAACAAATTATGCTTTAGGAGGTCTATGATGGCCTCCTTACGTAAGTTTGTCGGTTACGGTACGTCGATGAATCGCTGGCGCAGTTGCAAAGGTATTCCCCCACACGAAAAAACTATTTATGTGACTCACAGATAGTTTTTAGGGTTCCTTACCCAAGGATTAAACGGGACCTTATTACTCAGACTCCGCTGGCTGTCCGTCTGTCTGTCTGTCCGTCTGTCACTGGGCTGTATCTCGTGAAACGTGATAGTTAGACAGTTGAAATTTTCACGAATGATGTATTTCTGTAAAAACAGACATGATTTACTACTATCCAAGCCCTTCCACACAAAAAACAATTCGGTACTTTATGCAATATTAACCTTGTATATGAACGGAATACGTCGCAGTCGTCATAAATCATTTCAATGTAAATTCTATATTCAGTAATTCCCCAATCGACTTTTCCACTTTCGCTTTTTTTCTTCGTCAGCTTTCAATTCACTAAAATTGCCTGAAATCCGAAGCATCCCTTTCCAATTTGTCTTACAAAATTCTTAACATTCAACATTGTTCAATTCCGACACAAAATAATTAATTAAATTTCTTAAGCCTTAAATTAGTTTGGAGAAAAATAAATAAAAGAAAGCGGCAGCGCAGAGATATGTCCAGGTTGTAAAAAATCTCCTACTACTCGTTTAAACAGAAGATGACTTTAAAAATGAAAATGTGCATTAAAAATATACATTCATTCGACTTATACTTATAATTTACTTATATCATTGCCGGTGTTGATTTTGTGCAGTATAATTTTATCACCTATTTAATTTTTTTAATGTTGGCGGTTCACCTGATGTTAAGTGATAATCACCACTTACCCACTGTCATTTGCAACACGCGTAGGGTTGCGATGCGTTGCCACCTTTTAATAAAGTAGGCACTGGAAAGGAAATCGGAATCTTTTATGAATAAACAAAACTTACTCTCAACATCAATACCGAAATTCTTTATACACTTTTTTTTCTTTTTAAAAAAAAAACATTGCCCTTACTTTGGGATAACATTATCCTGTGCTGTAAGGACGTTTTTACAAACATAAATTTCACGCGGACAAACACCCGGATGCGGAACAACTATCTGTGGGTCACACAAATAGTTGTCCCGTGTGGGAATCGAACCCACGACCCCCGACGCCGAAGTGGATACCTTGGCCACTGCGCCACGGATTCATCAAACTAAATATACTCGTATATAATTCTTCATCACTGAATTCCTGAACGGCTGGATCTATTTTCAGGTCCATTCGGGAATAGTTTAGATTCACAATTCGGGACACTATTAATTTTTTTTTATAAGTTGTCGAATTTAAGTCGTAAGTACAGGACAACGTCTTTCAGGTATTAATATAAAAATAATTAACACCAAAATGCTCCTTAATAAGGATGAAAAGTACAATTGAAGTATGTTTGCATTAAATATTACTGGAAATATAATATTTTTCATTAATTCAAAGTAATGCTGATAAAAGTAAAAAGTAAATTAACAGCCTATACATGTCCCACTGCTGGGCAAAGGCCTCCTCTATACTGAGGGTGTCAGCGCGGAGCACGTGATAAGATCAGCACTTTTTCCTTCACCGCGGAGTGATAAACAGCACTTAAAGTATTGGTGCCGGCACCGGGAATTGAACTCAGGTTGCTCGAGTATATTGAATTAAATGCGAGCGCCCGGACACTGAGCTATCACGGCTCTCTCTGATACTTGATAAAAATATAGGAGAAATTGGACAAATGCGGACTGCATTTGTCCAATTTCTCATATATTTTTTATCGCGAACTCACTCAGCACTTGCTGGCAGACAGCAAGCTAAAAAAAGTATTAAACTACTGCCCCGCTTAGTGGTAAGTGGCGCAATTCAAATGCTTTTCCCCGCATTTACAAAAACACGGATTATCTCTCACTGCTCGGGAGTTTAACTCAGGTGTACCGACTTTTATTTCCTTTTCACCGGTAATTTCTATGCCAATGAGGTTTTTCAAGCACGACCGACATTCACCGTTCCATTTTTTATGAGCTATCATTAAAGCGGCTATATTTTAGTCGTTACGTAAGTCGTGCCGTTATAAAAGCGTAATAATATTGTTAGCATTCCTGCAATAAAACAAATAGAGCGGGACATTAAGAGAAATTTCACGGTTCCGCCCGTCGCTGTAGTAGGTTCGGTTATCCTTATTTATGTTGCATCGAGCTGTTGTTTTAGTGGCTTACCGTTATGAATCGTATCGCGATATGTGGGAACAAAAATGCAACGGAATAGAATTGGTACTTAAAGAAATTTGCACTAACGACAAGCCTAAAAACTGGCAAAAGCCAGTAATAATAATTGCAATCTTATACCAGGGATGAAATTTCTAGACCCATTTTAATTATTTAAAGTTATTTATTTATTTATTTATTTAAATTATTTATTTAAAGCCACAAAAAAGTTATTGTTTATTTTTTCAGTTTGAAAAGCCATTTATTTCTGTCGCAATTATAGCAGCGATATAAATTCGACATAATTAAAGCATTCTTTTATGATTATACTGCTAAGAAGTAACGAGTTGTTTAACGAAGTAATAGAATTATCAAGTAAAAAAACGGTTAGTGTCTTCACTAATGTAGCGCTTAGCAATAACACTATAATACTTAGCAAACTTTACGCGCGACTAACAGGAGTTTCAATGTTCACTAATTGAAATTAGTTTTAATTAAGCCTTATACATTTAGAGGCCGGAGCAAAAATTGAAACTTTAAGTTACGGTGGCTATACGATAGGGAAAATGGTCCTATCTGATTTATTTCACGTAGCATGCAAAACGAAATAAGCTTAAAAAACTTGGGTAGACTTGGGTATCTCAGTTGTACTACGAACAACGAGAATAAAACCACAATGAAACGCTGAGTTAAAAAAAAGGTTGTATATCGGTATAGCTATAAACTTCGATCAATTTATTTAGTACACATTCTTACAAAACTTATTTCTTCTTAATTTTCTTGAATTAATTCATATTAAAGACATCAATAAACACTTTTATAGTGTAGTTATTAATATGGTGTTATAAAGTTAAAATAATATTGTTTTGATATGATAGCGAACTACATACATCATGTAATATTGAGCAAGTAATGAATAAATAGTTATCTAGCTAAGTATCAAGGAATGATATAGAAAGTGTAATAAATTATTACGTAAATTCGTGCCAAGACATCTTGGAGGACCGTGCCCTGATGTGTTATACATAAACCCGAACCCGTGGGTTCTAGCTAGATGAAGCTTTAATAGTCTCGGGACTGAAAGCACAAACATCAGTTAATACAAGATACAAGATACAAGTTATACATAAAGGCACGGTCCAGTATAACAGTGGTAGGGCCACCCATTAGTTCGCTGATGCACGAATGGGCAGGTCCGTCCGTGGAAGTACGACGACCGCACAGAAGACCGGCGTAAAGTACAAGTGTTATGCTTCTGCGTTTGTTCTACTGAGTGAGGTAGCCGGGGCCCACTTCATTAAAAGACAACGCCTTTGCAATCTTATGGGGCTTGCAAATGTCCATGGGCGGCAGTTATCACTTACTATCAGGTGAACCGTAAGCCGCCTGCCATCTCATCTCATAAAAAAAGTACACTTGTACTGAAGCAACCTTTGGCCATATATGGGAAATGCATTTATATTAAGTACGTCTAAGTACGATAAGGCAAACTATATGTATGTCCTTTTATTCCGTATTATAATAATTACTTGTTACGCTTTATAACTAGAATTATTTAAAAAAAAAGAATTTAATAAATTTTGGTTTTTTTTTTTTTTTCATTATTTTTAGTGTTGGGACTTTTTGTCCTCTCCCCCTATATTTGTACCCAATTCTATTTAAAACTCAGCATATCACGTGGATTTACCTTTCCTCATAAATGATAAAACAATTAGCTTTGAGGGTTAGATATTGTAATGAAATTCGTTAGACAGCAAAGGTTCTTGCTTATATTATTATAATAAGCAAAAGTAATAATGCTTTTACAGTAATAGTTAGATTATATACCCAAATTCAGTAATCATTCCGAATTTTGCTGCTATTTGTGGCAACATCTGTGGTGAATGAAATCCCTGAATATTTGCCTGAATTTCAACACTTAAGTAAATAACAGTTTTTGGATTTTTTCGGAATCAAATTAAAAATATTCAACTCTACTTACCTATACAAAATATTTACAAATTCATCTGTCTCATGGTTGGTGAAAAATGTATTATTGTAAGGGCACAATAATATCTATAGTAGATAAATATACATTAATCGTAGTAGTTTCGTAGTAGAAGCTCTTAAATGAAGAAGATAATACTTTGTATATTGCAAAGTAAAGAAAGTTTATATTCCCATTTTTTATTTCTAAGCATCTCAAGTATTACATAGTTTGGTCTCAACACATAGTTTCCACTTAAGCACATAGTTTCAGCACATTAATATACAGTGGAGTTTAAACTAACGTGTAGACGTGTTCCTTTAATATACATTCCAGCGCCAACGGGTTACATAACAAAATATTTCTGTTCCGCTAAACATTTCAACTACAAAGCATATCATATGTTAAGGCACAGTGAGTAGATAACTGGGTGTAGTTTAAAATTATATTAAACCATTTTGTTAGATATGAAATTGTGTTATTTTTCATTTATACCTAAGGTATTGTAAAAAAAGGTGGCAATCGTTTAGCTTAGTGGCTAAAGCGTCAGACCGCGAATGCTGAAGATGTGGCTTCGATTCTTCTTTTTGATGATTCTTTTTTTATAGATAGGAGATATCCCAAGGGTGGTACCATGATAAGGAAATCCGGATCTGATGATGGCATCACAGAGAAATCGAGGGCCATCATGGAATGTTATAGGTATTTACAATGTTTTTAATTTTCTAATTGAAGTCAGTTTTTTTTTTTTTGTTAAAAATTATACTTGTTAGAAATGCGAAAAGTCCCTCAAGAACTTTGAGCAGAAGTGAAGTTTTCGCGTCGACGTAAGTAACCATTAGTTGGTGGTGCTATTTAATTTCATCCCTCATTACATTCCCACTGGTTTCGCTAACAAGCGCAGTCGAATGAGCGGAGGAGATTTACTCTCGCGGTTAAAAACGCTAAATACTTGCGCTGTCCGCCGAACCGTAGCGTTATTGCGTGACTGTTTAATTATTTCAATCCGCTTCACCGTAAGCATGCGGGTCTCAGGAAATTAGTTGGCGTTAATAAATCAAGTCAATTTACTGTGATTGCATTGGAAGTACTCAGTGCCGTACTCACACCATGGCCGTAGTGTGGTGGGGACACGCAACAGCGTCTACTGTTGCACTTATGGCGAAGGTCGTCCGGGGAAGTACCACAGCTTCGCGGAAGGTTGACGTGAAGAGGAAGTATTGAAGCTTTAGAATTTCGCCTGGTTAGTGAGATAGCCGGGGCCCACTTTAGTAAAAGGTGGCAACTAGTCTGTTACCCTACAGGTGTTGCAAATGTCAATAGGCGGCGACTATCACTTAACATCAGGTGAACTGAATGTTCGCTCGCCACCTTCTCACATAAAAAAAATTGAACAAGTACTGTGATAGCACCAAATGTCTCTGTTCAATTTTTTGTAGTTAATCGGCGAGAGGATTTTATATTATTTTTATATACTCGCAATTGTTGTGTTGACGGCAATAAAGCTTTCAAGAGAATTGTTGAACGAAAATCTTCGAATACAGCTGCCAGTGAATGTGTAATTTCACCGTAGTGTTAATGACTAAATCTAAATAAGCAACGTGATCAATAGCCTTGTTTGTTTTGTATCTCATCTTACGAGTAAGCTGCCTACGCAGAGTGCAAGGCATACTGATAAAGCTGAAGGATTCATGGGATTCTATTTCGTGTTGTGATTATTTACATTATAGAAAATCAGATTGAATATTTAGATTAATCCTACCCTATTTAAAAAAAATCCCTGGACATATCCTACAATGTGGTTAATTTGTAAGTCTATTCAATTATTTTTTTAGTTGGAGTCTTCAATAGTTAACTTATTACATTTTGCTAATACTGCAATAATCCATGAGACAAGTGGAAATTTAGATCAAGTTTTAGGGTTCCGTACCAATCACACAATTAATCAAATATCTTTATTCAAATAGACCCTTGCGCGTCCTTATGAATCGTCAAATTTTATGTAACAAATTATATATACATATATATATATATATATATATATATATATATATATATATATATATATATATAGCTTCGTAACGTACCACCGGTTCGGAAAGCAGTTTCTGTTAAGAAGAGACCGGCAAGAAACTCGACACTCAACTTTTAAAAAATATCAGTCTACAATATAACATATAGTATCCACAGTGTTAACTCCACACATTGGCATCGTCGAGATATTCCGCAATGGTATAATATGCTTTAACCATAAGTTAACTTTTAATGTTACATTTTAATTGATCAAGCGGCAGACTTAATATCGACTGTGGTATTTTATTTTACATGTGCACACTTTTACCCATGAACGACCAATTTACTTTTAAGGTAAAGGGTAAAATGGGACCCTGTTACTAAGACTCTGCTGTCTGCCTGTCTGTTTGTCACCAGGCTGTATATCATGAACCGTGATAGTTACATGCATTTCTGTTGCCGCTATAACAACAATTACTAAAAAAACAGAATAAAAAAATATTTAATTGGGGCTTCCCGTCTACGGACATGATTTTTATTGCCGTTTTTATATCTATAAAGGGTTCCCTTAATCTGAAGGTCATCTAAAGGGACGGAGTCCTTCGTACGCAAGTACGACTCACACTTGTCCGTTTTTAAATTTTCCCCATGCTATTTAATGTGGTAGATTCACGTAGCAGCACCCACTTTTTCACGAGTTAATAAAAATAAAGGATAAAGAAAGTCTTGCAGCACTCTCTCATGTTTATCACATTAACCAAATTTATAGATCCGGCTGGATCGACATCATCACCGACTTAGAGATATTTATAGGAGATCAAAAGGAGAAGAGCAAATATTACTTTATCGTTTGACAATTGTCGGTACGAATGATGTATTTGAAACGGACCTAGTTCTGAATTATATAGGCCCACTTCCTCCGTAAGTACTCATCAATCAAAACCAACCTGACAAGCCGTCAGGCCATTCAAATGCTTGGGGGACGATTTACATTAAAATAATATGCCCCTCTATCTCCCGTCTCCCGAAATTGACTTTTGGATGTAACCAAAACGAATTTTCTTCTTTGTAGGATTTTTATTTAAGTGAATGATGGATTATTTCCGAAAACTATAAGGAAGTGGGTCCTAAATTTTGTTGGAAATGAATTAGTTAAATTGAGAATATGATGAGCATTTAATTTTTGCCTACATTTAAAATATCAGTGACCCAAAATTACATAGTCGTGTCAAAAATTACTTTAAGTGGTGGTACTAAAAAAAAAATATGAGTAAGGTACTAAAAGAACTAACTGTATATTTACATTAGGTTACTCTTTTTGTACGGACGCGGACATGCAAGCAGCTTACCTAACGATTATTTATAACTGATTTGTAGGGGTGACCCCAACACCAAAGGAATTTTTAAAGCGCTGCCAGGTATTATAACGATCCGGCATAGTGGTGGCTTTTTTATGTGAGAAAACGAAAGGCAAACGAGTTGGCGGTTCACCTGATGTTAAGTGATAACCGCCGCCCATTGACATTTGTAACACCCGTAGCGTTAAAGATGCGTTGCCACCTTTTAATAAAGTGGGCCCCGGCTACCTCACTCACCAGACGAAATTAAGAAGTATATACATATATGTTTTATACTTTTTACTATTATTTAACATACTTCTACTTCACGACGGTCTTTCTTTGTCGGTCGGCTACATATATTTGCAAGATCAAAGGATTTGGCGGTCAAAAGGAACTTGACCGTCGATGATTCCAATAGCCCTGTTTTACATATGGACAGTAGGGTGAAGTAGCGGCCCACACTGTTGGTGCTTTGGTCTCCAAAGGTCTTCTGTACCCAAAGAGCATTAAGACATACTCCACCACGATCTCATCGTTGATTGGCAGACTTCACATTTCTTCGAAACCTTTTTATACTTGCTTTGTAAGCACTAGGTAGTCCCTTATAACATACTAAGGGAAACTAGCACAAATTTCCTCGAGTAAGGCTTTTCAAAATAAAGCAAACAGTGAAGTAAGAAGTTCCCCAAAAAAAGTTCCCTTTATCCTATCAAAGTTTCCGATTCGTTTCGTGCACATCCAATCCTTGCGTATTTCGTTTGACTGGTGAATTATTTCGGTTCCGAATAACCATTCGCGAGGCTCACCCGAAATGAGGTAATGTAAGGGCAGCAGATATCGTTCGAGCGATGTCGCTCTGTGTCACCGGATCGGGCAAAATACAGTTATTTATGATTACTTTCTGAACTGATATGCATACGGTATCGTGTCGGAATATGCCTTATATAATGCGACACTGCTTTTTTGTTTTAAGTATTGATTTCTTATATTGATACGCCTGTATGCTATGTATTGTATGAAACTAATTCAATTGAGTTTGTAGCCATGCACGCAATCAAATTACAAACGACGATCGAAATTAAATTCACTCCCAAATACGTATTCCTTCTCAATAATTCGATATTTTAAATTAATAATCTTTTATACTAAAAATCGTGAATACGATCAAGGTACTTTTCTTGATTTTAGTGTAATGCCGGTAATTTTTGAATTCATCGTTTATTTTTAAATGTTTTAAAAGGTTTCAATGGTTTAAAGGGGGCATGGAATAATATTGAGTAACTAACTGTTTAGGCATCACGTTTCGGAATAGTGTCTAAATTCCGCTCAAATGTGTCTGATTATGGCGTACCCTTTACATAGTCAGTTTAAGTCATGACCCCTAATGGGTCTCGCTAACCCGAATTTAGTTCTGAAAGTTCTATCATATCTAAGTTAGTATGTGAAGCAGTAAAAGAAGTCGATGGATGCAGGTGGCTCAGGATCGTGCTTCATGGCAGTCTGTGGGGGAGGCCTATGTTCAGCAGTGGACTCAAACAGGCTGAAATGATGATGATGATGATGATTGTATGTATGGTCGCTTTATCTTTTCTGCGGGCGTTTCTCATCGCTGATTTATTGGTTGAATGTCAATTGCGTTTAGTAGTAATTTTTCTCAGATTTTGTGATTAATCTAGAAAACTGTGAATTGTATATGGCCTTCCATATAATTCAACTTTACAACCTCTTTCTTTTTTAGTTTTAGTGAAGTCAATACTTCTTTGATAAGTGTAATTCTTTAATGAATATAAAATGGTGAGTAAGCTAGTGCCAACTTTAAAAGCCCATACAATCTTCGTAATAGCGCAGGGAAATAATTACGATTTTTATGCAACCATTGAAATAACCTCTTTATCTAAATCTTAATACATTATTATCTAAGAATGAAATAAAAATTTCGTGATTTATCCATAATATTGTGTATTCAGACATTTCATATATAAAATTAAATATTCTATCAATTACGAAAAAATCGGAAAAATCAACAAAAAAATTAAAAAGAATAAAAAATATATATATTTCAAGAGATAATTTTAAGTATATGATAGAACAAAGAACCATAGAAAAACATTTGACGAACACATAGAAAATTTAATACTTTTTTACTAAAATAAACTATCAATAATTTATGCTAACATGATTTTAATTTTCACCAACTACAAACTCTTAAATGCTACTTTGTCAGATTATCGTCATGAAAGTACCGATCACTCACACCGGAGATAAGTCGTCTAGAGTCTCCATTGAATCCACCTAATAATTCAATGTAAAATTACTCAAGCCTTTTTGAAATCCAAGTTGAATTTCAAAATTCACCGGTAACTTATAAGCGTGGGCTTATTATGTAAGTTCCTTACTTTCTTACTAATATTATAAACGCGAAAGTTTTTATGTATGGATGGATGTTTGTTACTCTCACGCAAATACTACTGAATGAATTTTAATGAAACTTTACAATAATATAGCTTACATATCAGAATAAGACATACGTTATAATTTATATATAAACTTTATGTATATCTGTCTTTCTGTTTGAATGTAACGCCTTCAACCTATTCTACGCAGACGTTGTCGCGGGCAGCAGCTAGTATATTATATATCTTACTAATACTATAAACGCGAAAGTTTGTATGTTTGAATGGATGTTTGTTACTCTTTCACTCAAAAACTACTGAACCTATATATCAGAATAACACATAGGCTAGTTTCTAAAGATATTGTGAATTTTTCAAAATATAGGTAATGATAAGTGTCAAGTACGTAGGATAAAAATAAGCCATCTGCGAGATATTCTGGTATATAATAAAAACTCATTGTTCATTTCCTTTGGCCGCACGAACGAAGCCGCGGTTAACAGCTAGTATTACATATAACTTACATACATTCGCTCGCGCTTGATCTACGCGTTCCGTTTTGGAACTGTCATCTCATAATTATTCACACTGATTGTGAAGAATATGATCCTTGTGCCTTAGATTACACGATTATAGTCACCAATACTTCGCTTACCTTGATTTCACGTACTTCGGCCAGAGGTATACCGGACGGAGAAGATGCAGCTTCATTACAAAGTTTTTCTAACTAACCATTTGTATTAATTTTAGAAGATAAGGAAACCAAGCAAGATAAGAAAGTATTTCTTATATTTATTTTATTTACTATCTTATAGAAGAGAAGTAGAAGACATATGTAATGAGTGCGTATATTAATTCTATAATCTTATGATTTTTGTAACGAAAAATGTTCAGTTACAGAATACATTTTTTTATTTCATAATATTAATTTATATTCACACAAAAGAGTTTGTTTTTTAAGTAATAATTAAAAACATATTAAATATATATACAACATAGCACTTTTAACAAAAATCTGAAGATTTATAAATTAACATAAGCAGTCATTAATTTTCGTTCAATTAAATATTTAAGAGTATTTTGAAGATCTTTGATTGCCACTTTTTGTTATTCATTAAAAATACAATAATTAATCGCAAATTTCACAAAAAAAAAATCCCAAAATCCACATCTATCTTACTGACGATTTTGTTTTTCTTTTACTTATTTTAATTTTGGTCATTACAACAAAATTAAGCATTACAAAACAATTACTTTTGATAAGAATTTTGAAAAATACATCATAACAATTTTATTTATTTTTAAAGTTAGCTTCACTTTTAATAAAACTTAACACGTGTAAGGTAATGTACGTAGGGTTTTATTTACATATATGGTATCTTTCACCTCTCCATACAATGATCGGAATGATAAATCGTTACGACCTTATTTACCTTCGATGCTAACCCACTTCGATATTGTTATTGTAAGGTTAACCGCAAGTTATCTATCATGAAAACCTAAGGCTATTCCTATACCATATTGAATAAACAGCAAGTTAAACTCCCCTTAAAAAAACAAATATCAAGTTAAGATCTTCGATAAACTCGCATAAAACATTTATTATTTTTTACTTCAAAATGTCCCTGACATTTTTGTCTTATATTTTTAGAAAGATCGTTTTCTATTACGAGTTATATTCTCGAAGTAACAGATGGGAGGAGGTAATCGCTCCCACGCGTAAAACTAGGTACCTACTGCAAAGAAATCTCTGGGATACACACGAGATCACGCTTCCATATATTGATATTTCGAAAAGAGGTTTAGACGTTCTTATCCCGGCAGTGTTGATGCAAGAAGTATAGAATACTGAAAGAATTGTTCTGGTAACAGTAATATAGATAATACTATGTACATAAATTAATTATTAGCTTTAAAATACAAACTTAGTACATAAAAGTCCCTATTGATAATACGTGTCTATATTACCACATAGTCTTTCTCTACATAGCGACATAATTCACCACCATCATAAAGCAGTGAAATTTTTTCCTAGCGTTGTTTATCAATTAAGCTCTCAAGTTTTTTTTCATCAGCAAACACATTTTAAAGTTTCGCCATGCAAATACTGTCTGAAAGAAATCGATATCAAAGAGCAATTATTTCACTTTGGGTCGTCATTTAATGCTATTTCTAAAAATACTGTCATTGGCATTGGTGAGAATGGCGGAAGCCAGGCCGCTGTGTCTTTTGATCGTAAATCTGAACAAATAACGCATTCGTAGGCGCCGTTTGTACCGAACTCTCCTCTATTGGCAGACACTCGCCTGGAGAGGCAGCGAAGCTTATTGCCTCATTGACGATTTTAAAATCGATGCTGGAAGCTTTGGACGCTGACGCTTTTCACAGAAGTAAGTGTTTTCCCCCGTACTGAAACCAATTTGGTTATGTATTCATCGGGAATATATGTTAGTTATATTCAATAATACGTAAACTATGAAAATATACCAAAGAGCGAAATCATTTAGTATTAATTAAAAAAAAAATCTAATATCTTAGTTTTTATCCAGGTTAATTCCAAATATTATATTTTGACAACATTCAAGACTAAGAGACAACAATTAAGAGGAGATACCAAAAAACTGTTATTGTCACATTTCCAACCGAAATATTTTAAACCGGATTAAGGACAGATAAAAAAAATTGAGACAGTCAAAGAACGCAGCGAGTGGCAATTTCATTGTATTTTCACGGTCATGATTCACAAAAGATTTTTATCAAAATAAAATAAAACAATTGGTATCAGCATTGATAATGAAATAGCAGACCCGACTTATGGTTTGATGAGAAGTGAATACTACATAATTTAGTCTGTGACCCTTACTTACTCTAGGTGTGGTTTCATCCATAAATTTTCCACTTTGTTTTGAACATCCACATTAAACTTGGAAGTTAACCCCTTAAAAACTCATATTTGTGCATTAACGACTAAATAGGCCCTCTAGCTCGGTGCTGAACACCGGTCGGAGTAAGTTAGTTTTTTTTTTTTTTTTTTATGCGAAAAGTTGTCAAACGAGCAGACGGTTCACCTGATGTTAAGTGAATACCGCCGCCCATGGACATCTGCTACACACGAGGGTTACAGATGCGTTGACAACCTTTTGAAAATTGGGCTCCGGCTACCTCACTCACCAGACGAAACGCGAAAGTATTTGTCATACTTCCACTTTACGCCGGTCTTCTGTGAGGTCGTGGTACTTGCCCGGACGGGCCTGCCCATTCGTGCAACAGCCGAGGCTGCTGCGTGGCCCTACCACCGTAGTTAGATGGAATTACTAAAAGACTTGACAACTGAGAACTTGCTGTTGTTACCTAAAGGATGCATGAGCTTATCTAGTTGCGACTAAAGTACAATAGCGTCATTCATAGGTTTTAATGCGCTCCTGCATAATTGCACGATGTCGAAGTGCTTTCCAATTATCGTTGCCGCTGTAAGCGAGCGGAGTGTTTTTTATGGTTCCGCACCCAAATGGTGAAACGTTACCCTATTATAAAGAGTCTACTGTCTGTCTGTCCGTCACCAGGATGTATCTCATGAACAGTGATAGTTAGACAGTCATGTTTTTTATGCCATTTTTATAGATAATGGTACGAACCCCTCGTGCGCGAGTCCGACTCGCAATTGGCCGGTTTTTTAGGAAGAATTTTGGAATTTTGTAGTATATTGCCACTGATTGATCAGTGGCGATATTGATTCTGGGTATTGGTTTTGTGAAAAAAAAATCACAAATATCAATCCACAGTTTTGTGCATATTAGTTACATAAACAAATAATCACTAGCAACCTTCCGAAGAAGTAGTTTATCATCCAATTCTATTATATGCCGTTAATTGAAATTAATATTCTGTAACGTCAACTTGACTTTACCGTTACTCTGATAATCCTGATTAATGATTAAATACTACAATGTTATAACTTACTTACACCTGAGTCTTGAAATTCACGAACTTATGTTATGGAAATATTATATGTTGAGTTATAGATCTGTAGCTTAGTCATTGTGGCCTGTGAATTATGGCTTGAGGGCGAGGGTTTGAATCCCACTGATATGCATTACCACTGTTAACGATAATTAGTTAAATAATTAATGCATTAGACCACGTCACATGGCAGGTAAATATTCGTTGTTGTGTAGTGACACTTTTTTTGACTGAAAATCTTTTTCTTTATTAAGAGGATTTATTTATATTTTGTCTAGTATCATGTTTAATTTCTATCGAATTTTATAATTGATCAATAATCTTATTTTATGAAATTAACTTACGACATGCCTATTTATGATTACTTCCTCGGATCATGAACAACACCAACAGTTGCTGTGTTGACTGTAAACTATTATTTAAAGTATATATTTTACATTTTATTGGAGGCTAGCTGCTGCCCGTAACATTCAGACAGATATACATAAAATATGTATATAAATTATAGCCTATGTGTTACTCTGAAATATAAGCTATATTATTGCAGTTTCATTTAAATCCGTTCAGTAGTATTTGCGTGAAAGAGTAACAAGCATCCATCCATACATACAAGCTCGCATTTATAACATTAAGTAAGGAAGTAAGGATGTGAACAGTCATTTTGTGCCCGTCACTTATAATAATTTATACATGATCCTTATGACCTTGTAAGGAATTCAATGTTATTAAAATCGGGTGTTGTTGTCAACATGTTATCAAATGTTAAAGAAGAAGTAATTAATTACAATTATGAAATTAATTATTAATAAGTCGCGATTATTATTTCACATTCATTTCAAGACAATTTTTAATTAGGCATTTTTGTATCATTCTTTACAATAATTATAAACTTTCCGAAAAGAAAGATAAGCAATCGTCAAATAATTATGAAGTGATTTAAATTAAATACAAGCCTTAATAATATACAATCATAATTGTAACATATTAAAAATATTAAGTAAAAATTAGGTACCTCATTTGTCAGGAAAGTTGACGTCATTACCTGTAATTAATACGAACTATATTAAACTTTATAAAAATAGTTTATCCAATAAATTCCGTCGACATCCTCAAGTGTATTCTAACTGTCCTACTGTTGCCACTCGCCAGGCCCAGGACGCCATTTTAGGGTTCCGTGCCCAGAGGGTTAAACGGGACCCTATTACTAAGACTCCGCTGTCTGTCTATCAGTCTGCCAGTCTGTCCGTCTGTCACCGGGCTGTATCTCATGCACCGCGATAACTTACTAGACAGTTGAAATTTTCACAGATGTTGTATTTCTGTTGCCGCTATAACACAAAATTGAGCATATGAGCAAACTAAAACATAACATATTTGACGGCGCGGCCTCTTTTCATCAGACATCAAAATCGAGGGGACCTTCGAGTAAAAGAAAAAAAAAAACTGTCTATTTCAATTCGTACTGTATTTTTTTTCATTATGTATGTTACATTTCTGTACTTTTTGACTGAGCGAGGTTAGATGTCATGAAAATCGATTTTGATGATTCTTTTTTTTTAAATTAAAACATGTAGAAAAAACCCAATACGAAAACAAAAAAACAATCTTCGCTGCTGACGATTATAAATATCCTCCGGCATTGTCGCCGCTGCCTGGGAATCGAATCCACGTCTTCGGCATTCGCGGCCTGACGCTCTAGCCACTGTACTTTCGAGCGAATCGATTTTGATGATTCTCTTTTTAAAAATTAAAACATGCCACGGCGACGAAAATCTTAACGCCTTCTTTCTACATTCTTTTTTTATTTGAAATCTGCTGCTTCCCATGTGGTCGCACATTTCATTGGTATTGGATCTCGAGTTTCGGAGATATTTAAGGAACTCCTGAAAATCATTTATTAAATGAGTACAGAGCGAAATATTTGTAGTCGGTTTTGTTTCTCGTTAATAAAAAAAAAACTGTTACTCGAATCTGAATCTTGTTCGATTTTAACCTTCCAAGAACCCTCCACTAAAATTATTACATACATAAGTTTAGAAAGTTACAGCTCAAGCCAAAGCTGTCAGTAGTCTTCTGCTTGTCTTTGGTGGAAGCCGTGTTCGCGGTAGCGCCTCTGGAATTGAAAATGAAGAACAACCGTAGAATTTTGCGACGGGAGGTTGTCTTAGCGGGAATTTGAATTTCAAATTGGGCTGTAACATTCAACTGGAAGACTCCGGTCGTTAGGGCGGTGCGATGCGTATTTTCCGGGAGTTTTGAAAACAAGCTAACTGCGAGTCGGACTCGCATACGAAGGGTTCCGTACTATTAGCTATAAAAACGGCAAAAAACAGGTCTGTTGTATGGGAGCCCCACTTAAATATGTTTCTATTCTGTTTTTTTGTATTTTTTGTTATAGCGGCAACAGAAATACATCATTTGTGAAAATTTAAGCTAACTATCACGGTTTATGAGACGTTCTAGTGACAGACAGACAGACAGCGGAATCTTAGTAGTAAGGTCCCGTTTTGCCGTTTGGATTCGGAGCCCTAAAAATTAGCCAAGCACTTGCAATAAAGGATAACGCTCAAAGTAACCTGGCGATGAACGTGTATGCTTTAAGAAACGTTTCGATACGATAAGCGTTATATTTAAATCTTTTAAACGATTTACTATAAAATTTAAATTTTATGCATGTATGCTGATTTATCGTCGTCACATTATTTTAGTCTGTTCGAGTCCACTGCTGAACATTGGTCTCAACCGTAGACTGCCACGAAACAGCCATCTGCATCCATCGACGTCTGGCAAAATTGCACAGGTATAATAATTATTATTATTGTATAGATAATGGTTTATAATAATGTATGTGATATTCACAGCTGCTAATTTTATATTAATATGACAAGGCTTTCAATTTTTATATTAATATAAAATATACACATTGTAACCTTTGGTTTGTAAAATATAGAATATAAAATTATGCAGAAATGTTAGTTTATACATTGTAAAGAAGATTATAAGTTAACAATAGTGTCAAATTGTAGATAATGCTAATTTTGATTACCAATCACTATCTACAACACTATTCATTATAAAAATAGAAATATTTATGTGCCTGCTATACACTGTACGACCATTCGGATATAGAACCGATCGTGTTGTTTTTTCCAACGGAATAAGCAGCAAGACTTTCGTGAAATCAATCTCAAGCGTAGATAAACGTTAAAACTGCGACCATTGCGTTCAGCGAAGCGACAAGCGGTAGAAAATGTTTATTCATATTTTTCAA
The DNA here is from genome assembly GCA_933534255.1 of Iphiclides podalirius. NCBI lineage: Eukaryota > Metazoa > Arthropoda > Insecta > Lepidoptera > Papilionidae > Iphiclides > Iphiclides podalirius. The sequence continues at coordinate 11,605,007 of OW152826.1, forward strand.
ACTACCTTCTGCTGGCTGGCATTTGCTAGCTTCACGAGAATCTGGCACTTGTTACCCCCATTCCAGGCTTTGCTCAGAGCTTCAACCTGCGCTACTTGTATTTTAATTCGGCGCGCTGCGAATCGAAAATGAAGAATAACCGTGCAATTCGCGATGAGAAGTTCTCTCCGAAGAGAATTCGAATTTCAAATTAGGGTGTGATATTTTCGCGGGAAGTTTGTAGTGGCTGGGAATCTTAGAGCCTAAGATTTGCGAGCCAGCATTCTGCACTACTTCGCAGAAGAAAATTAATAATATTGAAAATAAATCTATATTGATAATGGAATAATATTGTAAAAAATTACATAATTTTGAACAAAACAAAAACCAACATCAAATAGGAAACTAAAAGCATTGTCAACATCTATAATTTTTGAGGATTGCCCTCGATTTCTCTGAGATGCCATTATCAGATCTGGGTTATCTTATCGTGGTACCACCCTTGGGATACCTCCTTTCACAACAAAAAAAAGAATAATCAAAATCGGTTCGTAAATAACGGAAGTTATCCCCGAACACACATAAAAAAAATAAAAATATATACGGTCGAATTGAGAGACCTCCTCCTTTTTTCAAGTTGGTTAAAAAGCAAGACCAATTATTTCCTTTAAAAACAATGCAATGTTTAAAATGAAAGTAAAACTTTAGTTTATGCGAACAGGAGTTCACCTTTAATAAAGATAAAGCCACCGATGGACTTTAATAAAGTAACCACGTTTTCCTCACCAGAAGAAATTTGAAAATTTAATACGTCCACTTCACGCCGGTGTTATGTAAGGCCGTGGTCCTCCACCGGACGAGCCTGCCCATTCGTGCAGAAACTCTTGCGTGGTTCACACCATAGTAAAAATTGCAGTTAACAAGACAATTTAAAACATACGTACACCTCTTTACATTATTTTAATAGCCCACTAAAACGCTAGATCACACTGCTCAATTACAACTTTAGTATCTGTTCAAATATGATAGTCATTTCACATTTAAGTGTCATTCCTGAGTGGGTTTATTGTAGTGAAATCAAATCGTGAAAATTACTACGATTTTGATGAAATGTAATGTTAGTATTCGGTGCCTACGTGTAGGTTACAATCATGTTCTTACTTAAAAATAAGCACACTGCTAATACTAACTAATAACAATGACAATATCCTGAGGAGCGTTTTACAAACATAAATTTCACGTGGACAAACACATAGATGCAAAAGAATTATCTTTGTGTCACACAAATACGAACCGAACCCCCAATCATAGGGGATGGGGTTTCGGTTGTACAACTGTGCCAAGTAGTCACGAAAGTTTACTACTTATTGAGTGTTTCATTTAAAAATAATTCTTCGCAGAGATTCTTCTGTCTTCAGGCACTCGCTTTTATTCAAGTCAATCTTAAAACTGTTTTTTTATGTGCGCGATCTTAAGTGCAGAGATTAGCATTAAAAAAATATTTAATTTTTTTATCAATCTTAGTTCAAACTCTACACATCGTGACAAATTTATAAACTTTACACCGACACAAGCGGTGGTGGGACCGTGTAGTTGACTATTACCTTATACCATCTGTCTTAGGTCTTTGCCCAGCATTTATACAGCGTGTTGTTACAACCGCGACACTAAATTAACACACGTCTAACGCTACTTGCCAATAATCATAAAAAAATATAAATTATATTCAAAAAATCCATAATTAAATAAAAAAGAATCAAAATTTTTAACATCCTATACACACAACTGAATGATTCATATATTCAGACACTTTTTCATTGATTGCCGCAGCGTCGCACTACAAATCTCTCTTTCTAACAGTATGTTTTATCTCTTTCAAATTCATTCAACCCATTCATATGCTTTGTGACCTTTATAAATGTTTGAACCGTTTTATACGTAAGGGTTTTCTAAAATTGTTTGTTTTGGAAAATTTTAATAACTCGGTAAATATTGATGTTTGAGGAATGTAAATGTTTAATACAATTTTAAAAAGTTATCCTCTATATGTGTGTTCATATATTGTCGCGGTTGTAACGACACGCTGTATATATAATATGCTGTTATTTTAAACGTTCTTAAGATACAACGTTACGAAGATGAGAACGATAAAAAGATACGAGAAAACTGTGTTTAGAAAAAACAAATTGCTAAAATATAAACGTCATCCAATGAATTGTGACCCTTTCGAAAATATTAATTTTTCCAAACTCTGAAGTACTTCATGGCCTGTATAAAAGTATTAAACGAAATATAAACTTATTTCTAATCAACCTAAACACATGTGTTATAAAGAATCTTTACTTGCATATAGAAAAACATTAAATACATATATCGTTCATTTATATTTCCTTTAAACAATTTTTATATAATCGCATCGAAACCCACAAGATCTTTCTGTTAAGTACCAAGAAAAATCGTTATTAGGCACAACAGCCCCGGGCGGATTCCCTCTAATACCGTATTCAAAAAGGCCTGTATCTGAAGGTTCGGGAATATAACGTGTCTTGAATGAAATCTGAAAGCGGTTCACTGTTATGTAAACTTTGTCATCGGGTTTTAAGGTTTCTATTTTAAATAATAACAATTTTTCTGTATGTTTCTATTATATTTCTGTTATGTATACATTTTATAATTGATTTTCAGGAGTTCCCTATGTACCTTCGGAGCCCAAGATCCAATACCAATTAAATTAATATGACCTGTATTTAATATGATGAAATAATTATGGACCACATGGGAAGCACCTGCTTTCAAATAAAAAAAGAGTCATCAAAATCCGTTTTCTCAATCAAAAGTCTTGACGTAACAAACCTCCTCCTTTTGAAGTCGGTTAAAATAAATTTTAGCGTTGACTCAGCTTGATGAATAATATTTATGAATAGTTGATTCATAAACATTATTCATAAATAATTTTATTAATATAACATTTGATAGTCAGTATTTGTGATAAACAATACAAGGGAGTCCATTTATGAAGTTATACATAAATGTAAATAAATTCGTTCAAAAGTAAAACGATACATTATGCAAGATTATTAAGTTTGTTTATTTACATATTATCATATATACAACATGTGATATGTAAATGAAGAAAGGCCGCAAAGCGCTACTACAATATTTTCGTCTCATAAATTTAACGCCAGTAGAGACTCTATACAATTTTCGTAGATAGCCTTTCAAGGCCTTCAGTTTATGTAAAAGGTAACCTTTCACATTTTCAAACCGTGATAACTTGCTGCTATAATGAACATTTTATCATATAGAAAAAATGTCTATCATACGATAGTAAAAATTTAAAGTTTTTAACTATAATTTTATGAAAATCACTCAAGTTTATATTCGCAAAAAAACATATGACACTTTCGCCTGATAGGGCCATGCAACTAGTGACGTTTCACGAATGGGCAAGAATCTGGGGAAGTACCACAACGTACCACGGCCTCACAGAAGATCAGCGTGAAGCACGATTAGAGTCCACACATTTCATCTGATTACTGAGGTAAATTTTACGCTGCCTCTCATGACTTAGGTGGGTATTGCCATTATTTTGAAGGTTGGTAATTCATCTCCAATCCTTCAAGCCTTGTGGATGTCCATGTGTGAATAAAATATTTTAACATCAGGTGAACCGCCTGCTCGCATGTCAGACCTAGTCTCAATCAATTAATTTGAAAATTTGTTCAAACATTATGGGAGGACATAGTAATTTCCAGTTAAAAGCTACGAATATCCTTAGATGTATGTAAAGTAACAAGAGAGACGGATCACTGGTGTTAAGGCTTTTGACAGCACATAAGAAACTGCGATAAAACTATACAATTAGGCCCCCTTCTCAGTAAGGTTCCTTAATAAGGACAAGTGTAATCCCAGTAAACGCATTTACAATATTATAATTGATTTATGTATTGAGGTGAATGAAATTTTAAATTGGTAATCCTTTTGTTGTGTTTTCCTTTTTGTCAGTCTCTGAATAAAAGAATCGATTATTAATGAATCGATTTAGATAAACGCTCTACACTTGACTTCACTGGGACGCTAGCTCCATTTACGTAAGAACGCATTATGTAAGAAATATTACAAGACATAGCGGTGACGTGATAAATCAATACCATTCGGTTATAATATTCGAAACGTGTGTATTCTCAACTAAGGAGCTTTATCGGATGTCTGATAAATTACGCCAACCCCTTTAACCTCCGAGCGTGTTCTATGCTTGAAATAAGGTAACATAAAGCCTTCATCTGTAGTCAATTTGATATTCCATCGCACTGTCATGTCTTACGAATATCCGTAATAAACCTGTGGTTGTTCCACTTTACCCGGCTGCAATTTTCTCTATAACATACTGTTTGACCATATTAATTTTTATCATAAAATTATATTTTAAAAAGACGTTTAATATTCGAACGACTTTTTCTATTTAAAGACTACATTAAAATAATTCATTCGTGCAGTGAAATAAAAGTAAATCACGAGCATAATTTTCCAATTACACACACACACGCATATATATATATATATATATATATATATATATATATATACAGCGTCTCGTTACCATCGCGAAAATAAAAAAAACACACGTCTAACGCTACTTGCCAATAATTATAAAAAATATTAACACTAAAAAATTTATAATTAAAAAAATTAATCAAAGAAACTAATTAAGTGAAAAAGAAACAAAATTTGTAACATCCTATACGACTACAACTGACTGATTCATACATTCAGAGACTTTTTCATTCGTTGCCACAGCGTCGCATTACAAGCCTCTCCTTCTAAGAGTATGTTTTGTCTCTTTTACATTCATTCAACCCATTCATATGCTTTGTGACCTTTACAAATTAATTTTACGTTACAGTTTTATGCGTAAGGGTGTTCTAAAATTCTTTGTTTTGGAAAATTTAATAACTCCGTAAATATTGATGTTTAAAGAATGTAAATGTTTAATAAAACTTTAAAAAGTTATCCTCTATATGTTTAGTGTACATTTATTGTCGCGATTGTAAAGACACCCTATGTATACATATATGTATTGCCTCCTTTTATGAAAGTGGGCTCTGGCTACCTCACACACCAGATGAAACGCAGAAGTGTAACACTTACTTCCCGCAGGTGTTCTGGGTAGCAGCGAAGACTGAGGACTGACTCGTTTTTTGCTATCTTTTTCTTTATATTTAAAATAAGGTGATATAAAAATTTTAAGACACTAGGAAAGTGTCATTTCATATAACGTCGTAACTTTGTATCGTCGTTTTATCTCAATTTTCCTTTTTCTGAAGAGATCGGGCTTCGGTGTCCGTGATATCAATCTAGGCCGGCCTGAGAGTAAACTTAATGGTCCGTGCTGCTATGGCTGAAATAAATGTCCTATACTATGGTATAAATATCGTGGAGCATTTTTTACATCCTTGTTAGCTGGATATTAAAAACGATAAGGCCTTTGTGTATATATGTTTATTAAGTTAAAAGGTTTCAATATAATTCTGATTGATATTTTTTGACAGTTGGTGGTTTCGAAAAGGCGAAAGTTTGTATGTATGGATGAATGTTTGTTACTCTTTCACGCAAATACCACTGGATGGATTCTAATGAAACTTTACAATAATGTAGCTTATACATCAGAATAAGACATAGGCTATAATTTATGTACTTATTTTATGTATATCTGTATTTCTGTCTGAATTTTACGCCTTCAGCCTATTCTACGCAGACGTAGTCGCGGGCAGCAGCTAGTTACTTATAATGAGAATGGTATACTGTTTTTTGATAAATTATTTAACGGTGGTTAACTTTCAATATTTTGTAATAGGCAATTTTAAGCAAAAATTTATAAAAAAAAAAACTAATTAAAATTGTTGAGATTCATTATTAAAAAAAACTTTTTACTGAACTTATTTTAATTCTGGTCTGGTCCTGGTCCTCCAGGTACTAATATTAGTAAGGAAGTAAGGATGATATATTAAAAAAGAGTAAAGGTATTCATAATATTAATAATGATGTCCCACGCCATCTGTACCTACTTAGAGTACGAACTAATTAAAGGACCGTACCATATATTTGAATAAGAGCTTTCTCGCTGTTCCCTTAAGTGAAATCTCACTTGTACACCTGCGTTATTTCTTCGAAGTAATGAACCTCTTGCATTCTTGACACTTGTAAATTGTATAAAGCTTGTATACATATTTTAGCCAGTTTCTGTGTTCGGTTTGCTTCTGTTTTATTTTAGGGATTGCTTAAAACTGGCGAATTTCTTTTATGCGTTGGCATATATGAAAATATTGCAAAATTTCTGTAAGCGTACTTTTAGTGGTATGAGTACCTTTATGTTCTGATGTATATAGCAAGGCGTGAAATCTTTTAAGATACATAAAAATAAGTTATATGGAAAACCAGTGACCTATTTTGAGTTTACTCTGGTTAGGATAAGTGTAATACGAGTAAAAATGTATCGCGAGCGAAGCTTATAAAAAATAAAAGTAAAGTGCCAGCTTCTACATGTCCCACTGCTGGGGAAGGGTCGCTTCTGTATAGAGGGTTTTGTCCACCACGCGAACCTACCATAGATTGGCGGACTTCACATATCTTTGAAATATTTTTATTAATATTTCTAAAACAATGCAGATTTCCTCACGATGTTTTCCTTCGCCGCTGAGCACGCGATAGATCAGTACTTAAATTAGTACCAAGATATGAACTGATCTTGCTCGAGTATATAGAATTATAAGCGAGTGTCCAGACTCTGATTTATCATGGCTAGAAGCGAAGCATATGCCTAGATAGATTAGACATACTCGTAACGAGTTACCAACCTTCTCTTGTACATAAGATCCATATTACTTAAGTAGTATTCATAAGTTTCAAATTCAAAAGAAATAATTTTTTTTTTACTCAACCTAGAGGGTGTGAACCTACCTCTTGTGCCAGAGCGTGTGAGTTCGACCCTCATTACTGGAAAAATATTGTGCGATGAATCTGGAAAAACCAATGTGTCTACTTTAATTATGCAACTGAATGCTTTCCAGAAAGGTACATTCTTAATTTGTTCCATTTTTTACGGAGCAAGAGATATATAGTTGTAACATATTTTTTGTTTATGCAATAAAATTATCATTTCATTTTTTCTATGTCACTCGATCTGAAGTTTATCGTTAAGCGCAGAATTCTCCCCCAAACATTTCCGTAGATAGAAGCCATTTCAAACATTTTCAAGCAAACATTTGACGGGGCAGCCTTGAGGCGGTATCGTGACTGGTAAATTATTGCGATCTCTGCCAACCTTACGGTGTACTCGCTCGGAATGAGGTAATATAATGTGAAACGTTATCTGTCGCACATTCGATACGGCTTTGCGTCGCTGAAACGCATTGAGTGACTCGGATATACTGGAACACAATAGCTCGAATTTAAGGGAACCTCGGCCTGATTCCTACAAATGTGGGTTAATGTATTCGGCCTTATCGCATCTGTTAAGCAATTCAAAAATACACAGGAAAACCTATTCAAAATTTTTGAAAAATTCAAGCAGAACATCGCTATTGTCTCATTTCGAATATGATGAATGATTTATACACAATTTCCACATTATGATTGCACATAATGATGATTGTTTACTTTCATGTGATGTTTAGACATTCTTCTATACTGAAAACATATCTCTACTGTACTCGTGTAAAAGTATTAGTTGCCATATGTTTTTTTTTTATGTGAAAAGTTGCTAAACGAGCTGACGGTTCACCTGACGTTAAGTGAATACCGCCGCCCATGAACATCTGCTACACCCCAGTGTTTGCAGATGCGTTGACAACCTTTTTGGAAATTGGGCTCCGGCTACCTCACTCACCAGACGAAACGCGAAAGTATTTCTCATACTTCCACTTTACGCCGGTCTTCTGTGAGGTCGTGGTACTTACCCGGACAAGCCTGCCTATTCGTGCAACAGCCGAGGCTGCTGCGTGGCTCTACCACCATTAGCTTACCATGTTTTATTTTTAAAATAAAAATTATATATTTTATTATTAAACGACATTACTCACCTATCGTTAGAGCTCTGCACAAACCCGTACCGTTAGTTACACCCGTATCTTACAGTACGGGTGTATGTAAACATTGGTTAAATTTTAAAAATGTATATTAATGTGTTAAAGTAAAGGCAATAAGGTTAGTAAGTAAAGTATTAAATACAAATTAAATATTTTATAATTAAATACTATATACAAATTCGAGGAAGACTTGACACAAGCGCACCGAAACTAAGGCACTCAAATTACGTCAATTTGTGTAATTGGTGGTAGGGCCGCGCAACAGCCTCGGCTGTTGCACGAATGGGCAGGCCCGTCCGGGTAAGTACCACGTAATACCACCTCATAATACTTTCGCGTTTCGTCTGGTGAGAGAGGTGGCCGGAGCCCAATTTTCAAAAGGTTGCCAACGCATCTGCAACCCTCGGGTGCAGCAGATGTCCATGGGCGGCGGTTTTTACTTAACATCAGGTGAACCGTCTGCTCGTTTGGCAACTTTTAACATAAAAAAAAATTATTAGATTGCAATTCCATAGTAGCAATAAATAGCAATCATATTCTCTTATACACGTGTATGTCATATAATGAAGAGTGGAACAATTTTGTAAGCGCCGCACAGTATGGACATGCGTCATCTTTATTAAAGATCATCATCATTGTAAAGAGAGGTATCAAACACACATACATGTCGTATATATTAATGTCGAATCATTTATATTAGCTCGATAACAATCAATACAGATTAATAAGATTGTGTCTATTTGTAATATTAAAATAAATTCTTTTTACTAATTGCATATGGATTAATACACGGTACATATATCAAATTAGCATTTTTTACATGTTATATGGACATACGTTGTCAAAACGGCTGGACCAATTTTGGCGGGATTTTACTAGCAGATAGCTGATGTTCTTTTACTAATTCAATTTTTTAAATTCTATTTTTTTATAATATATATATAGTAATTCCACTCGGACGAAGTCGTGCGCACAGCTAGTTTTAAATAATTCAGTATTTGCCAACACCGATTGAGAAAAATTGACGTTAAATTTACTACTCTTGCTTGGTAAACATCTCAAGCGATGAACATACCTAACGAAGTGCAATATATACCAGTTCTCAGGTGGCGGCGTGCATCTAATGGAACGTGTCTCGAGTCTCAGGTGCTACATTGAATTATGGAGACGTCAGACAATTCATACTTGCGCTAATACCTAAGAGTAAGTATCGAATCCTAAGGGGAGACAGAATATGATTTAAAGAGCCTAGCGCGACAAGTTCTCAAAGATGGGAAGAGGTGAGCTTGTCTCTGGACCCAGGAATACACAGTTTTTGAAAGTAAGCTCACTGGAGCTTAAGCGTGAGGTTCCGCTTACCCCGAATAATTGATGTGATTGAAAACATACGCGAAACGCCCCCCCCCCCCCCCCCCCCCCCCCCCCCCCTTCAGTATTAAACACGAAATAAGTCGTAATTTATTCCCATTTACACAAACTTTCAGCTAAACTAAAATAATGTTGTCAGTTTACTTACTTACTTAGCTATTGCTTTTAACTTGAAAGTATTTTTTCATATTTAAGATTTTAATCATTGCCCTTACTATATAGGATAATATTTTCCTGTGTTGTAAGGACATTTTACAAACATAAATTTCACACAGACAAACACGCTGATCAGTAATAGGTGTGGGTCATACAAATAGTTTACTGTGTGGGAATCAAAGGTATGATCCTCGATGTAAATACCTTGGCTGAGGTGATGATGGTAACAAAATCATAATCAGCAAATTGCAGAACTGCAAATAACACTAGTACATATAAAATTTGCTTTCATAATATTATGCTTAATATAACACTACATCACGCGATACAACCATCAAATTTCTTTTAGGGTGGAAACTATATGGTATTATATCAGTTACCAATATGGGTAGGGTCAATTTGGCAAAATTAAATAAAAAATAAATATTAGCTCCCCTTTAACGAAACTCTGTACAATACGTAAAGAGTTTAGTAAAGACTGTTTCGTAAAGTAAGTTTTTACGAAACTTTCAAACTTTGCAGAGAAGAATAGCTCTGTACTCACAGAGCATGAACAGACTTTCAACAATATGTTTTCGCAGGCTAATCGAGTACTTAAAATAAATTCTCGGGAAAGTATAAGAGATTGTTGAGATACTGTTCACTAAAAATTAAGAAGAAAGGAGACCTGAGACCTTGAACAACTTGCTCAAACCAAACTCCTTCTAAATATAGAAAAAATGTACATGCGAGTAAGATGGCTTAGACAGTTTTTGAGACCGTTATTTAGTTTACGCATCAAAGCAAATAGAGAGTGGGTTCATTAACATTCTAACAACTTCTGCAGCTGTACGAATAGGCAGGTTTATTGGAGGAAATAGCACTCGCAAATGACAGGCGTGAACTGGAACTAAATTTTATACTTTCACATTTGCCACCCCCAAGGATAGTAAAGGTAGTAGATATCCATGGGAGGCTTAAAATCAGATCAACCACCTACTCACTTCCGAACTTCTCACAAAAAACATATACGTCATAAAGCCATAAAGCTTACGCAACAATATCCGATTTATGGCAAAACCACTGGTACATCAACTCGATATTAACACTTCATTACTCATTTCATTGTGTAACAAGAAACCAACCCATTTACTCTTAATAACTTTGAACAAAATTCCTTCGGCATTTTCATGCGGTTTATACAATTAATTAGATATCATAAGGCGATACGCCGCGATCCAATTACGTACTTTCGGTTTTCTCTCTGTTGATTTTCAGGAAGGAATATTAAAAAGCGAAGCTGTATAAGGGGAGTAGTGCCCTGAATGAAAGAGAATTCTTTTGTGAGCTCGATGAACCGTTAACAAATAGGGAATATTAAATAATATGTTGAGGCAATATTGAAAATTGGTTTATCCTTATTATTTTTGGATACTATTGTGAGATCACGACCTTGTGGACAGATTGCTAAGCAAACCATAGAATGGTTTGCTTATCAATCTGTTGTCCAACAGTCTGTAGGGGAGGCCTATGTTCAGCAGTTTATTAATTTCAGTTATATAATAATTAACTTATTCTAAAAACAAGTAAATAACTATCAACAATAATTGTTATTATCAATATATCCCAAGATAAATTTATTTTCCGTATACCAATATAATTTTTAAACAGTTGATATTATACACTTAGTTAAATTATCTTTTTTTATAAGCATGTGGTATTGAGTATTAAGTTTAAGAAGCTTTTAAAATGAAGGAAATTTTCTAAAAGCATTTGATTGTTGTATCGCGTGATATTTTGTCTCATTTAAATACATAAACGTAACGAGCATCGCGTTGCCCTAACCTGATGTTGACGTACCTGCTAATTGACTTAATAAAATATTCCTGATTCAATAACTGTCATCAAATTAGTTTGTTCCCAGGAATTTCATTCTTGCACGGTTGGCGGTATCACGTGCTCACTGCTCAACGGTAAAGGAAAAGAACGTGAGGAAAAAATGTGAGGCTTAGAAATAATTAGAAAAACAATATTTCGAAGAGCTGAGTCTGCCAATCCACAGCGGGATCGCTTAGAGGACTATGCCTACAGAGGATGCCTAGCCCAGATTTGGGAAATGATATATAGGTTGTTACTTCGCTGTTAGCGGCAAGTCTGCTATATTTATAACAGGACAGAGTCCTGTGTCAGTGACTACGTTCTGTGGGCTGTTTTGTGAACCACTGTTTTGTATAGAAATCGTTTCTACAAATCTAAGGCAATAATATTTTTTTACATTAAAATGCGACAGGACTAAATGTATTATAAAGAAATCTTTAAAGCGATCTGATTTTATAATAAAATGGTTTTAAAAAAAAAAAAACAAAATTAGAAGTAAATTTTTGTCAGACTTAGAATGAATATTTGAGAAAAAGTACAATATAAATTAATGTTTAAATGTTTTGGTTAATTAATGTCAAAATAAATTTTAGTATTTTCGCAAATATATACGAGGTATTTGTAAATATTTATAAATAACAACAAAATAACATTATACCTTTATACCTTTTGCAACTTGTTCAGGGGTAATGGCAACTATTAAATTTACATAACGTCCCAAGTAGAAGAATATGTGAATACTTTAATTTCAACTCTGGTACGGAATATGTATTTAGATGACATTTTTATAGCCTCCAACATATAGGATAATGCTATCCTACATTCAAACGCAAAATTTTAGTAAATGAATTAAAAAAAGAAGACGTTACCCTTACTTAAACACGTTGTCGGTTACTTATTTATCGATACTATCCGTTACCGCGGAATTAGAAGTATTAAGCCTTGTACTAAAACCATCAGAATCTCGGTGTGAGGTTCATTTGACCACGCATATTTTCAGAAACTTAAATTGTTTGTGTCCAAGTGCGGTACTGCGTCTCAAAAACCCCGTATTGAGGTCAGTATACCAAAACATTCTGTTTTAATAGAACATTTCATATAATTATATAGTCATCTCTTCCAAACGTTAGATGGAATTGAAATAACGCCGTCCGCACCACTGAGAAGATTCTCTCTATTTTTCTTACAATAGCAACACGTACGAGATGTTTTAGGTCTAGTGCCGCAGGTGTAACCCTTTAAATGATTTTCCAAAATCGTTTCGACGCGATCAACTTAGCTAGCCTACCTGATCTACTGCTATACATTGCTCATATTAACATAGACCAACTGCCGTTTGAAATGCACGAATTTATAAAAAAATAGTATGTTTTATTTAAATTTTGAAATCTTTATAAAATATTATTACCTTATAACCTCTAAATTACAATCCACATGCCAGTACCATGTATTATGATAAAATAATTTAATCACATATTTAAACATAAATTAAATTCTGAACCTTCAGCGTTTCGAAATTCCGTTAATTTGTTTATTTCCTATCTCAAATTTTTATCACGGAAAACCATTATTAGTGCTTTCTAATTTTGTTTTGCACGGCTGTAGTGGCTTTCTGCTGCCAAGACGTAGTGCAAAAATTCTTAACCGTATCGAGTTCTACACGCCCAAGGGAACAGTTTTCATCCACGGTTACCCAATTTACTCGGAAAGGCTCATTATTGTAACTTGTTCGACGATCTCACGTCGACTTGTATTTTGCATGATAATATTAGAACTATACCGCTTTAAATTAAACATTTTATTTTTATTCCTTACTATAATTACATGTTTCTGCCAATTTAGTATAATATGCAAGAACATGTAAGTATAGTAAGGAATAAAAATTTGGTTATAATACCAAATTATATAGAATCCATACTAATATTATAAATTGCGAAAGTAACTCTGTCTGTTTGTCTCGCTTTCACTCCAAAACTACTGAACTGATTTAAATGAAATTTGGTACACAGATAGTCTAGAGCCTGAGAGTGGACATAGGCAATTTTTTAATAGGAAAAAAGTGTTGAAAGACACTTATTTAAGAGCTTCAACTCGAGCGATATATAAAAAGTCTTTTCGTATTTTGTATACAATGAATTGTAGTAATTTCTGATTGGTTTTACTGGCTGCTTTTGTATTATTAAATTTATCACTGGTTATTAAAGAAAAATAAACATTAGAAAACAATTTTCCGCCTCCTTTCAAAAGAAGCTCCGCGTTATCAGTGAATCTAGCGCTTAAATTCGGTACATTTTGTTTTTTTTACAACAAAACAAGGAAAATACGACACAGGCCGCAAAAAAAAATATTAGTCGATAAGGACCTAATGCAGTGTCAGTAAGAGTAGCACAAAGTTCAAGCATTTCCTATCCAGGTATTTTAATTTTAAATATGAGGTTCACCCTGTTCCCCCAGTTACAGATAAAATTGATGCCCTTTCTGAAAAAGTGAATCAATAATAGGTAAATTTTCCCAATTAATACCTAAACAATATTAATAAATTATCAAAATTAATTGACCAATTGTGATCAATTTATAAATGTAACCCTCGGGCGTAGCAGATATCCATGGGCGGTATTCACTTGACATCAGGTGAACCAACTCGCTTCGCAACTTTTCTTTTAAAAAAATATAAAAAGTGTTCAAATTTCACAACTTCATAATTTGAGCCGTATACTACGTACAATACATGAAAATTGCAGACACCTACACTTGGATCAACAATTTATGGATCACAATAATTTTGTCTCAGTGGGAGTTGAACTCACAACGTAGCGAGCAAGGTGATCACCCCAACCATCCGTGCAATCAATAATATTCTTATGCGTTAATATTGGAAATCTGTTATTAAATTGCAACCAGATTATTCAGTACTTAAATTCGAATTTGAACTTGTGTACGTCAATGAACTCCTCCTAAACGGGTGGACCAATTTTAATGACTTTTTTGTGTTTGCTTGTGGTTCAGGTGGATTCGAGAATGGTTTAGATTGACAGAGTTATTCAAAAAAAATTTAAATTTTCGAATTTAAGACGTGTTGTGTACAGGACAACGTTTGCCGGGTCCGCTAGTAATCATATTATATAATTATTTTTAAATTGTACAATATATATCTTATCTTATCTTATAACAAGCGAATTAATCCTTAAAATTAAAAGTTATTCATTTAAATTGTTCATAGTTAAACAATTAAAACCTATCGGGTTATAAGTAGGTACAGTTGTTTTACTTTTACATTTTAGTAGACAATAAAATACCAAACAAGAAGCACATCAAATTTTTTGTTATTATAAAACCTTTCTAAAACAACACGTCCAATAAAATTAACCGAGTTCATCATACTTTTGTTTTTGTGGAAATTAAAATATTAGCTTCCTTTTGTTTTATTCAGTAACATATGGATGTAGACGAGAGAATAAATTAAAAATGACTATCTTACATTACTGTCTACGTCTATTAGCGTCTCTTTATATCACGTTTTATATCTCAATATTCCTTTTTTATCCAACGAGATAAGATTCACGTAGAAACTCTGCCCGTTAGAGAATAAAGTTAATGGCACGTGTCTGGTCTATTGCTCGGGTAAAAAAGTTGGATCCTTTATAAGATGTTACACATTTTTTAGACAGGAGGGTAACGTTAGTTATTTAACATGTTTTCATTTTATAAGTCAATTCAAAAATATACAATTTTTATTTTCGTATTTTTTAAGCGTTCCTGTGAACTAATATTAACCAATACTAACTATATAATTAATTTAAAATTTTTTTTTTTTTTTTTTTGGCTGGATGAGCCACTGTTGGCCTTAGGGGCCTTCACAGATCCGACGGACTTGAGGTGGCCGGGCGCTCGAGGCGCCTAGCCTGAACCTCGCGTATTTACTATTACGCGTTATGGTGACTAAGCTCGAGGGCTCCCGAAGGAACCTCGGCTCGGGCCGTCACGCTATTTAATTCACCGGTTTGGGAGGCCGCCTAGCTCTTAGGGCGCTTTGGCGGGGGCTCCATGGAGTGATCTGGCTCAAGGGTCCCCGAGAGGGGACCTCGGCTTGGGCTGTCACTCAGCACGCGTTTAGCATTCCGATTCGAGGGTGCCCGAGAGGGCCGGACCTCGGCTCGATCGGTAGCTGTTATCTGACTGGGGGGATCTCTAGAGCTATCATTACTACCACTTCGCAAAGCGTTGGCGCTGGGAGAAGAAGTGGCGGAAGAAACTCCAGCAACGCTTCTATCTTGAACTGGGGAGAACCTGCCAGGTACGTGGCGGAACCTAGTATATGTTTGCCGCACTCGCCGGCGAGTGCGGTTTGTGTTGGTGTGCTTGCGAAGTTTTTTAATCCTTTCGATGGCGATAGTCGTCTCATCGTCAGGGAAATCGAGAACGTGTCGCGGTCTACGGTGATTGCGGCGGAACGTACCTAGCGGCAGGGGTCTGTAGGTGGCGGCACCTACGATTAGCGGGTTGGGATGCGCGGCGGCGGAATCGAAGTATCGGCGCGACGCCGACTTCAGGAATTGAGCGATGGTGGGCAACTCTAAATCGACATGAAGGTCGATATTGCGCATGTACCAGGGTGCTCCCGTGGCTCTGCGCAAAAATCGATTTTGGATGACCTGAAGCCGGTGAATTTGCTTCGGAGCAATGTGTGCGAAAACTGGACTCGCGTACGTCATTATAGGGCGAACTACTGCCTTATATAGAGTCACCTTGTTCCGAAGGGACATTTTAGACGTTTTGTTGAGGAGCGGATGGAGGCGACCGAGTACGAAGGCCGCCCGGTTCTTGACCCGAGTCACGTGCTGGTTAAATCTTAGTTGGGAGTCAAGGACGACACCTAAATATTTAACTTTGTTCACCCATGGTATCGGACTATCCATGAGTTTGACGGGGGGTAGTTTATCTACATTTTTATGCTACGAAACCAGTCACCGATGGTGATGGCTGCAGCTTGGAGGCGTCGATGGATAATTTCAGATGTTCTGCCTGCTGTATAGAGACAGGTGTCGTCGGCAAATAGGGCAAGTTCTACATCTTTGACTCGCGGCATGTCATTGGTGGTAGAGCGTAAAAAGGACTGGGCCCAACACCGACCCTTGAGGCACCCCGGCTCGAACGGGATGCGTTGTCGAACACACGCCTTCGACGCGATAGCGAAAGGTCCGATTACTAAGGAAGTCTCGTATTATGCATACGAGACGATCGGGCACTTCGAGTCCGTATAACTTGTATACGAGCCCGTTGTGCCAGACTTTATCGAAGGCCTTTGCCACGTCCAAGAAGAGTGCTCCGGTGTTGAGTCCGCGTTGGCGTTTAACTAGTATGTGCTCCGTGATGCGGTGCACTTGGTGGGTACAAGAATGTTTGGCTCTAAAGCCAAACTGTTCCGGGACGGGGAGCCCTTTGGCGTCCATAAGGGATCTCAGTCGGGCTAATATAAGTCTTTCAAAGATCTTCCCAAATGTTTTGAGAAGACTTATTGGACGATAAGAGGTTGGGAGGGTCGCGGGTTTGTGGGGTTTGAGGAACCCTATTACGTCAGCTTCTTTCCACTCGGACGGGAAGAAGCCTTCGGTTATAGCCGCGTTGTAAATTAGGACTAGTATCTGAAGGATGCTAGTAGGGAGAAGTTTGGTCACCTTATTGGTGATACCATCTGATCCAGGCGCTTTGCGTGGGCGCAGTTTGTTAATTATTTCTGTGAGTTCCGAGCACGTGACCGGGGGAACGGGATCGCGGAGTGGTTCCGATGCTTTCCTTTCGACCTCTTCGTTCACCTTACGGAGGTGATCGGGGTGGGTCGGAAGCAAGCTGGGGGAGCATTGGGCCTCTAGACTGTCAGCTAGGCATTCGGCTTTCTCTTCGTCCAGCATTGCTGGCGTTCCTATCGGGCGAACTAGTGGTGGCATGTTTGGTGTGGCAATGCCCTTGAGGGATTTGGGAAGTTTCCAGAAGGCTTGGTGGGACGGTTTTATCGAGACTAGGGTGGAGTCCCACCGTTCGTTTCGTGAGTCTGCTATACGTGTTTTGACTTCACGTTGCAATTTACGTAGCAGTCTACGATTCGAGTCGGTGGGATATCTATCATAGGCGCGTGTGGCCGCATTCTTGCGCCTCAGTAAGTCTTGTACATCGTCTGGCAGGGCCCAGCGATGGTCGTCCATCGCTGGAACCTGTCTCGAGCATTGCTCGACGACGGTGTTGACGTGACTCGTGAGGGCCCGAATTGCGGTCTCCGTGTCCTGTTTGTTGTTCAGTTGGTCGGGGATCGATTCTAATATTGAATTGGACTCTTTGAGTTTGGTTTTAACTCTATGCCAGCTAATGACTGTTTTGGTTTGGGGGGCGGCTATTGCTGAGGGCCCTAGCCGAAGGAGGACTGGTCGGTGATCAGAGTGAAGCTCGTGTATCACTTCCGGGTCGCGCATGGTCAGATTGATGTCTTTGACGACTGCAATATCAAGCACATCCGATGATTGTCCCTCTATATAAGGGAAGTGCATATGTTCGACTGGGGCTACAACTTCAAAGTCGAGCCTGTCGGATAGCGAGTCGAGTGCGGTGCCTCGACTGTTGGTACGTGTCGAGTTCCATCGGATATGCTTGCTATTGAAGTCGCCAGCTAATATGGTGGCTCCTCCTATGGAGAAGAGGGCCTCAAAATCGGATTGCAATATAGTTGCGGTTGGTCTGCACGGGAGATAGACTGATACTAGAGTGATGGGAGAGTGGCCAGTTAGTGCTAGCTGACAGACGGATGCCTCTAGACGCGTGAGCGCGGGCGTGTCTACCGGTACGCAGTGGAGGGATTTTTTATAGTAAATTAGTGTGCCGCCGCCCGGGGCGCCGGCACGGTCGTTTTTAACTATCCGATAGTTGGGGATGTGCGGATCCCTTGTCGCGGGTTTCAGGAACGTCTCCTGAATTAGTAAAATATCTATTTGGTGGTCGCGTAAGAATATACGTATTTCGTCGCGTTGCTCTTTGAGCCCGTTCGCGTTGTAAAATGCTACATTTATCGATCGCGGTTTGGCTCTGCCGTTATTACGCGTGGCAGGGGACTAATATTTTCGTTATTATTATTCCTAGTTGTGCTATCCATATTGGTTTACACTGAAAGTGCAGCAACTATGTGCTGGTACTGTTTTAATAATAGTAAGCGCGAGCTGAAATTGCCTTCGGCATACAGCTCGGCAAAGTGCATTACTTCCGCCATGTCTACGGTGCGGAGGAGTTGACTCAGCGAGTCCAGGGGGTTGCCCCCGGCCGCTTTTGGTGGCTTTGGGATGAGCGCCGGTTGAGGGGCAGGTTTGGGTTCCGCGAGTGGCGGATTCGGTTTGGCCCAAGCGGGGGCCATGGGGTTCTGCCACGCGGGGCGAAGAGGAGGGAATGAGGCGGCCGTTGGAATCGGCTGCCGTCTTGTTGCCTGAGGGGCGGGCCTAGTGGGTCTGCGCTTAGGTGCGTTCGGGCAACCAAGATAATTGGCTGTGTGTCCTTCCGACTGGCAGAGGACACATGCGGGTGGACCGTAGTTGGCCAGAAGGGCCTTGTCCCTTGGTCTGGGACATTCCGGGGTGCCGTGGTCGCCTAGGCACTTTACGCACCTGGGCTTGGCAAAGCAGTTACGGGCGGCGTGCCCGTAATTCTGACATTTGTGGCACTGTCCCGGTAGGGTGGCCTTGTGTGGAGGTTCAATGACAATATTGGTCAGTCCCATGACTGACTCAATATTGAATATCGCTTTCCCCTCTGGAGAGAGGTCTAGATGTACCATGACCATGTCTATGGGGCTGCGCTTCCTCTTGCTTTTCATGCGGTGGACCGCATGAACGGGGAGGTTTTGCTCCTTAAGGGAGTCAAACACCGTTTCGGTGGGGATATTTGCAGGTATACGCTTGATGACGGCGCGTAGGATGCCGATCCTCGGCCAGCGTATAGGTGTGGTAGAACACCTGTTTATCCCTTAGGAATTTGGATACTTGGCGGTGGGCGTCGGCAGTTTCAAGCTGAAGCTTGATGCCTTGTGCGGTAGTAGTGGCTATAAATTTTAGCCTGTTTGAAAGGGCGGAGGCAATCATCGGCCACTTTTCAGTGTCTCGAATGAATAGTGGCGGTGGGCGCTTGTCCTGCGGCGCACGTGGGGCTGCGGGAGGCGCGGGGGTTGGTTGCGAAGCAACCGGGGTTGGTTTCGCTGAAGGCGGTGGAGTCGGGGGAGTGGGCCTCGAGGGCCCGGCTGTGGCCGATTCGGTCGGCCTTGGCGCCTTGACTGGCGGAACAGGGGACGGGGCCGCTGAAGACGGCTGCGAAGAGCGCTTTTTGCGCTTTTTCTTGTTCACCACTTGGGTGAACAAGCCGCCTTCATCGGCGTCGGGGGAGAGCGGCGAGTCGAGCTCCATTTCCTCTTGCGAGGAGGAGGAGTTCGCTTCGGCGCTTCCGGAGGATGATGCCCTTGAGGAGGGTCTTGACGAATTCGTCACTTCTTCGACGACTTTCCTATATAACTCCGGATATTTATCCATTAGGAAGTCGAGCATTCCCTCCGGGTGGGCCATCTCGACTGGGACGTTATTCTATTAAATTCAGTTTAGCCCGGTGGGATGCCGGGGTGTGTGCCCGTATCCCTCCCTGCCGGGTATAGGCAGGGAGGATGAGTGCCTAATTTGTGTGGCCCTAGTGCGTCCTTGTGCCGATCTTATTGTGCACGCGGGTGTGTACTTATAGCTAATTAAAACTACCCGAGGGCGCTAAAAGGCCAAACGTGGACCACCGCTGACTAGGGACTACACCCAAGGCCAGTGATAGTGGTCCCTTCCGAAGATTCGCGGTTCTCAGGAGAGAACCGCAAGGCGATCGGGGCAAGCCTTGGCTAGCTTCGTTATCACCGTTAGGTATCCACTAGCCCTAAGACGTTAAACAGAACCGCTGCTAAGCGCGTTGGTCGGCGCAGTCAAAACTGCACCTCGCAACTCGACTTGCGAGCGGGGTGCCCACTCGTAATGAAAATTACGAGCGAACGCGGCGCGCGGTGCGCGACGACTGAGCGTCCGCGGCGAGCGAGTCGGCACGCGGAAGCGGACAGGGGGGGGAGTAACAGAGTAGAGAGAGCGCGTGCCAAGGCGTGCGTTCGTCTCGACTGCTGCGACCGGAATGGATTTTATTTATATCATTTATCAGCTAAATAAATAACTTACAACACAATCATCATAAAAAAAAAAAATAATTAACACGCATTTAGTTTATAGTTTTTTTTTAAATACAGTGAGACACAAATCTACTGAACTCATTTTTATCATTTATATCCAGTGTATATAAAAAACATATTGATATCATTGGGATTGATAAAAGGCAAATACAAATATTATTTCAATTTGATCATTGAAAATATTTGGTGGACATACTCGTAATTACTCACCCAGTTTTAGAACTTTTTCAATTCACTTAATGTTTTTCGATCGTAGTACACTGACAAAACAAAAAAAAAATACTCGAACGGTGTAATAAAAACAATGAATCACATAAACGACGCCAGTCGACGTAATTTTTAACTTTGTTGTTTGTTATCGTCTGTTCTGCAACTCATTTGTTTACGTGAAAAATGTTACTTATATTTAATTCGATATTTTTGTCGCCGTCGAGCTTTGCGCTGAACTTTTTTTATTTTTAACAGCCATTGAACTTAAAAAAATATGCCAATAACCTATAACATGTTCAAAGAACTTGTCGATTTTTGTTATTTCATGTAGTTATAACATTTTACACGTACGTCAGTATTTTTAGATTTTGTAAATATCAGAGTAACAAAATCGAACTATGGAAAAATTAACTGCGTGTGAAATAGCAAAGTTTGTTTTCTCTTGGCGTATGAACGACTAAGTAGTTTTAAAATTTAATATAAACAGAACGATGGGGTAAAATTAAATACCCGTATACGGTGTAGCCGTATAAAACTGTTTATATAATTATTATTCACAAGCGATCTAAATTCAAGTCGGCTATTGATATAACTTCTTAAAGGATTCAAGTAAAGAGCTAATACAACCCTTACGCGTATGCTTAACGGTTACATATGTACACACGCATAGAACCATACGCAAACATTCTACGAGGTCTAATGAAAAAGGCTTTGAAATAATTTACCTTCAGTAACAATTCATAGACACGGTCCATATCGGACAATTATTGTAATTCGGCCCCATTACGAAATATATCCCTTACATGTACCGAGCAATTCGTATATGAAACCGTAAGCCGTCCGCAGGCGAGCTTTAAAATTACCGCATTTATTGTAATATGGAGCTCAATACGTGGACTTTAAGTTGCATTTTGCGAATTGGCTTCGCAATTTAACACGGAACGTTAAAAATAAATACTTTTCCGTTGCAAATCACCTTTTTTATTTTACACAGTAACAGTAAAAAGTTCCTCCAAAGGAAGTAAATTATCTCGGACTCTTTTCATATTATACTCAAGCATTCACACAGTAATATTTTGTTTTAAAAACTTTTCTCATCAAACACAAAACTAATAGTTATACAAAACTAACAAAAATTGTAGGAAAACTATCAACTGATAGGAAGAGAGGCTTGTGTTGACTTTCGATCTCTGGTCATGTCCCTTCCAATTTCCTTTGAAAACTTTAAATTTATTAAAAACTGTGGATATCTTTCTCTTCCTCACTTCGAAAATTCTCTCAGATAAATTGCTCATACTTTCTATTGTTGCACAAATTTTGTAGGACCTCACACAATGTATATTATACAAAAGTACCATTGAGAGTAAGTAAGCAGCACTAATATCAAACGTGATGATACGTTGTGACGTAATTGATACGTACCGTAGCGTACGAATTAAGAATTAGATATTTAGAACAAGTCATTGCAAAACGTGATTTAGATTTCACCTGGTTCTTGGCACGTGTGAAATTTTATGGCTTTGGCTCGGCTCCCGTACGTCCTAGCAGGTAAAGCTGTTACATAATTTACAAGACCAACACTATCTCTGATACTTGAATGTGTAACTTGTACTAAACACACGCAGTATCCAATGGTAAATGATTGGTAATTGATTTATTACGAATTTAGTCTTACTTGTGGACGCCGAGAGGTCGAAATTCGACCATAATTAATTTAAATTATAAGTTTGAACAATAATAATCTATTCTCAAATACAATACACAATAAACAATAGAGTATTATTATATGCGTGTGTGTGTCAAAGACGTTGTAGTGTGCGTAATGTTTTCTATATTGTTTTAAAGTATTTTTATGCATAATTAAAAAAAAATATTCACTCCTTCTCTATATAAACTATAAATGTGGGAAATTTCATAATCCTCCGTCCGCGCAATTTTCGTAAAAAGATGTACAAAGTTTTTGCGTCAAGTATTAATATAGATTCTAATTTTAAGTTATTTTGATTTTAATCTTAATTTCCTAGATTTCAGGAGAAGCTTTGAGGAACAGTAGAAATAGAAAGACTTAATGATTATTGTATTATAATTTATAACGAATATCTGAATGAATAACGCGGTTTAACGGATTGTATCGCGTTTTACCTTGTTTTTAATTTCCAGACGTTCCTAATACCTTTTCAGAGTGTTTTGAACGTTCTGTCACTATTATTATTGAAACCGGGCTACCTTCAATGATATTATAACTTACTTTATTTCGATCTGCGCAAAAGAAGTTTGTAATGTCTTGAGGTCCCGCAATGACGGTGTGATTGGATTTAAACTTTAATAAATGACAGGATTTCAAGCTATTGATTACTCCCTGTCAAAGTAAGGGTTAGCAGTATGTGATCACATTTTAGACTGCCCCATGCATTACATTAGATATGATAAACTCCAATTCTACGTAGAATATCTGCAAGGCGATTATAATAAGGAAACATCCTAACTTCAAAAGAAAAGATTATTTGGGACCTGCTTGGAATCGTATTATTTAATATTATACCACCGATAAAATCCGCATAATATTTAAACATGTATCTCAGAGTGCATGTAATGATGGTTGCCAACTTTAATGAGCCTTGGTATCAAGCTCGCCCGGGCTATATCAGTCCCGTAATTAATTTAGTAAACAAGGTATAGTTTACCTTTTAATTACTTCATTGTAATACCAGACTTACATTTCGTTCGGTCAGTCAGTTGGAAATGTTTCACGTTTTCTTTAGAGTATTTACTCATATCTGTGGCTGAAATCAAGTAATTTATATAGCTTGCAATCAATATGTTTGGTAACATAATGGAAGAAAAATTGACAAAAGAATGACATCAACAAATGTTTGAGATCGTTAACTAATTATTATAGTAAGCTAAAATCTACTGATGGTTTTTATGTGCCAAACCTATCTTAAAATGAAACTTCTCAAGGACCTAACACTAACTTAATACGTTTTCAATAATTTAAGTGTTCTAACGCAAGATGATCATTGTATTAAATTATGGTAACGAACATAAATTCCTCAACATAATAGGAGCCAGCAGCATGCCGGATCTGAATAAATTTGAATTTCAAACATGCTTCAGGCTACATATTGGAATTGATAATGCTGTCCAACGCTCAAGAAGAAATCGATAACTTATGGACATCGATTATGAACACTGTGATGGCAGAGTAGATTGACCTCCGATTTAAGGGTTCTTCACGAGTTTTTTTTTTGCAAGTATTCATCCCCCACGGCAAGAAAAATATAAATTACTAGCTGCTGCCCGTGACTACATCTGCGTAAAATAGACTGAAGGCGTAAAATTCAGGCAGAAATACAGATATACATAAAATAAGTACATAAATTATAGCCTATGTCTTATTCTGATGTATAAGCTATATTACTGTAAAGTTTCTTTAAAATCCGTTCAGTAGTATTTGCGTGAAAGAGTAACAAACATCCATCCATACATACAAACTTTCGCCTTTATAATATTAAGTAAGGAAGTAAGGATTACATATAGACCTTGTCATACGATAATATTCTTCACTGCTATCTATGAATTGAATAATTGATTGATTTTAAGAAATATTTTCGTATGCTTGGTAGCAATAAGGTAAGCCTTATTACTACACAAGTTGGTATATTATATAGCGTGCTTTACACAGATCAGGTAAAACTTTCCTAACTATTTCATACTTCAAATACTCAATAATAAAATATCAAAAATAATTTTATATTGATTTTATACAAGCTGTTCAATTTAAGTGCATTTCAAACGTTTCTTGCCAGCTTTAATTTATTTATTTCCGCAAGTCTATTTTAGGATCCCGCTTCCCTATTCGTTAGTTTGTAGTGTAGTATGAAATAGGATTTTTCCGGATCTAACTTTTAAAGGCAATTTATGTATAAAAAAAAAACCTCTAAAACGCGATCGTGTTACCAAAAAATATAGAAAATAATTTTGAAATGATATTAAGCTTCACTGTTTCACATAATCATTTGTTTACGTTCTAATAGAATTCTTCAAATATTTATCATCTAATTTTCTGATGTGCCGAATTGCGGTATATAGATTGAACAATTGGGTGGGATGTATTTATCATCGCGGTAATAGATGGGAACTGCGCACAGCGCGTGCCAACGACTTGTGGTAAAGCGAAGTAATCAATCTCTATTTTAAACTTGCCCCGGGCAATAATTTTACTGGAGCGCAACTTACAATTTACACTTTGTTGTTTTGTTTTATTATGTTTTTGTTGAGAAGTTGTTTATTTTATTAATGAACACCAACATAATGTACAGTACGATATCAAATATACATTATGTGTTCGTTAGTGTCATTATAATTAATGGCACTGACAGCATGTAATAATATGGGCGAAAAAAATACAGATCATGGTAAATAGGTAATATTTTAATAAAACCCATTGTCAAAATAAGTGATTCATTTTGTTTTTATACTTAGGAAATAGATATAGAATTTCTTTCTTTTCATTACATAAAGTTTCAGATTTTTGTAAATTAAGCAACAAGAATAATGTTTTCATTTTAAAACCCCCTAATTTCATAACAATGGCTATAATATTACATGTCAATATGCGCCTGGCTTAATTTAATAGCATGAAAGAAGCCGATTATTTATGTCATTCGTGGGACATACCGAAAGATTCCGGCATGAATAAGAAAAAAAATACTATTAAAGGTCAAAAATGAACTTATTGTTTGTCAAAATATTCTCCCTTTGCGTAAATGCACGATTTCATACTATTAAAAGTAAAGAATCAGCCTATACTCGTACCACTGCTGGGCAAAGGCCTCCTCTGTACAGAGGCTATCAGCGCATAGTTCCACCACGTCTCCACTGCGGATTGGCGGAATTCACATAATATCTTCGAAATTTGTTTTTCGAAAATTGTTAGAAGTTGACAGTGTTGCAACTAGCATGGTCGTAGTGCATCATCTAATATTTAGATGACAGACGCTTAGATGCACTTTTCACGCGCGTCGCTTTGGTTGGTTTCGGCTCATTTTGAAAGACCCGACTCGATAACGCTCAACTGCTGCTTTGTTTTGGGATCGTAGCAATAAATACATGTTTCGTCAGCGGTTACTATATCGCAAACAAATTTTGACGCCCTTTCGTTGAATCTGCTAAGCATGGTATTGCACTAAGTGACGCGGTCCATTTTTTGAGCCTCGGTCAAATTGTGTGGGGTCCACCGCGATCATAGCTTTTTCACACCTAAATGTTTGTGAAGAATTGATTGTATTTGACTCATCCCTATGTCTAAGGATGCAGTAATCTCATGGTTAGGTCACATGCTTGTCTGTTTCGATCAAACGGCGCACAATATCGATGTTTTTATTGTTCAAAGCAGATTGAAGCCGAGCGAGGCTTTGCTGCACTGGCAAATTACACGTTTCGTAAAAAATCAAACTACGAAAATTAGTATAATAATTATTCTTTGCAAACAAGATATTTACTAGTGTGGCACTATCTTTATGATAATCACATCTTTGAACTAAACAAACAGAAAAAATCTTTATATACGGGAAACTTAGTTGTAAGAAGCATTGTGTAAGTTGTAATGGAAACCACATATCGGGTGTTAATACAGCAAAAATGGGAGAAGTTTGCTGGAACAGGTACGGACCACATTTTATATTTAAATTGTGTTTTCATAATTGCTTTTAAGATGTTTTAACAATGTTTACATAGTACGGTTAGTAAATATTTTAAGAAAATAAAGAAGATATTTTTACTACTTTTTTACATTTTTAATTACATTGAATGTCAGTTTTAAAAAGAAAATCTTAAGTAACGCTTGTAAATGACGTTTAAGCAGTTGGCTGAAATTTTCGCGCTGGAAGTGCGAAACTTCAACTTAGCTTGGTTAAATATTTTGAAATAATTAACAGTGTTTGAGAATTAATAGTGTCCATTGGCGTATCGTTGAAAACCGCCAAAAAATAAAAGAAGAAGAAGAAGTGCAGAACTCGAAGATCTAGGCTTCTTGGTTTCAGGACAGGGAAATATAAAAAAAGAGACATGTCTTGTGAAGGCCATAATCGAGCTAGAGTTGCGCGTTCACGTTTTTCCCTAGGAACCGTATAACCTAGGCTATGTCTCACGAATAAGTCCGTGCTGTCGAAATTGAGCTCACAACTCGTGTAAGCCTTATAACTAAATTTCTGTGCTAATATAAATATTTAAATATAAAATATTATAATATTTTTTGCTACGGCTGGAAATTAAATTGTATACCTACCAATGATTGTCCCCTCGTAGATGTGAACTACTTAAATACAGCTTAAATGTATAAAAACTTACAGAATTACTGTAAACTGAAGTTTAAAATGGATATTTTTAGTCCTGACTTTGAGAAGGCTGATTATTATTATAAGGTTAATAATAATACACTGTCCGTGTGTCGACTAAAAACTGATAATAATATATACTTAATATTATCAAATAAAACCCCAAAACTCTTCAAAATCTAAAAATAAACAAACAACGTTGTCTGCTTTTGACACGGTAAAATAAATTATAACAATTTTAATGCGGCAGATTTTCTATTTTCATTCTATTTACTTTATTTCTCATTTACTTTATTTCTCATCTATTTACTCTTTGTTATAAAAGTTTCTTGTCATCTATTTACGTACTTTACACACTTATTTTCAAAGATTTCTTGAAAGATCCTTTATTTTAAATAGTAAATAATTTATTTGGTATTTTATAAGTCTCCGTGTTTAGTTTAAATTTACTTGAAAAAGGAGAATAATGCAAGTGTTGATTCACAAATTACTTCATCACTTACAGATCATTACTTTTCAATGTCAACAAAGAAACATAGACAAACAAAACAATTTTCAAATTATAATGTGCGATATTTTATTGCTACACACGTGTCGAAGTCATCACCATGACCATGGATATATACGGGGCTTGTTCTACTCCTTAAGATTTTGGCATATGCGCAATGATTCTTTGTAAATATAATTTTGTTAATGTCTGTTTGCTCAGAGTAGCTGAATTGTAAATTGCATGGCGACTTCACTTCACTTTTATAATATTTGAATAAGATCTCGCAGAGAGTGTGAAATATATTTTTTGTTAAACATTATCACATTTTAGCTTTTCATACATGGCATTGATTTACAAAGGTTTACAGATGACTTCCATCTGTATCTGCCTTAGATTTTGTAGGCAAAAGGCCACCTATACCTTTTTTTTAGGTATCGGGGGGGGGGGAAATCTTCAAGAGATATCCTTCACGTTACATGACAGGGTTATGTGAGGTTCTTACCCACTAAAACCCCCTCGGTGGCCACCCTCTGTACGTTTGGAGGGACTCCGGGATCTCCCACGCACCGGTGTCC
The DNA here is from genome assembly GCA_933534255.1 of Iphiclides podalirius. NCBI lineage: Eukaryota > Metazoa > Arthropoda > Insecta > Lepidoptera > Papilionidae > Iphiclides > Iphiclides podalirius. The sequence goes on from OW152826.1 coordinate 11,633,302, forward strand.
CTCGGTACTGCGCGTGAGCACTCCCCGGAAGGTGAAGGATAGCTTCCCCGGTTCCCTCACCATCTTGCAGCAGCTCGAGACCACTTCGAGCTGCTGCCAATCCGTGTCCCCTTTTAGTCGCCTTTTACGACAGGCAGGGAATACCTTAGCCCTATTCTATAAGCCCGCGACTACAGGCTGGGGCCACCTATACCTAACTTGACTCAGGGTTGACAAATGACAAATGTATTTTCGCTTGTTGAACTCAACTGTTTTTATACAAAAGGCAAGTCAATCTACTTATTAACACATTTTTTATTGCGCATGACAATTATGTGAAATTGTATACAACTTTTATGTCCTGATTTTATCGCAGATTGGCTTGTATTTTTTTGATGGATTTTAGATTCTCTGTTTTTTTTTGGATTGAGTGTTATTAATAAAGCTAAATCAAAAGTTATCGGAAGTCATCTCTGACGTTGTGAAAAATGGTTATAACATTGTAAATAATTTTCCCAGTATAGGATATATTTCTTATACAACCATTCTAGTCCCGGTTTTTTTCAACATATTTTTATATGTATATTTTTTGTAAATAAATACATGTTACAAATAAATAAACACCCAAACATGGGGAAAACACTATATTCATCGTACAATATTTCTCCAGCAGTGGGAGTTGAAACCACACCCTCTGGCGCAAGACGCAGGGTCACTGCTCATTTGGCCATTCATTCTATTTTAATGCTTTTCCATATTTTTCTTTAGTAGATAATATCAAGGATACTGAACAGAAATCATCTAACGAGGAATTGGATATTGCGCTGAAGGAATGTGGCTTCGGTCTCTTCCACGTGATGCTTCTACTCGCCTCACTCATCGGTTTTATAGCCGGCACAAGTGTGAGCAACACGACACCGTACATACTACCCATTGCCGAGTGCGACCTCGACATGAATCTGTTGGAAAAGGGTTTCTTGAATGCAATACCTTTTGTTGGTGAGTGTTTCCATGAAATATTTATTTAAACTCGTCAGTTATAAATGTCATTTTATAAGTTATTTATTACTTGCTGCCCGAACAGGCTTTGTCCTTTTTTTATAGTGTTAAAACCTTCCGTGGAACCTTAAGGAACATACAAAAAAATAAATAAGCCGAATTGGTAGAGCTATTCTTGAGCGGCGCTTACCAACATTAATTTTTATTTATTAAGATTAGGCATAAGCATAATGAAACTTCTTTTAACATCAAAATCCCTTGAATGTTTAAATCTTCTTTGAACTACAGGTTTTTTAATTTCTAACATAATTTCAGATTTTTGTTTGTATAATTAATAATATCCTAGTTTAATTTAGCTTAGTTATACTAAGCAGAACTTTATTATAATAGTTTCCATAGTTTTAGAAGCTAAAGCTTTGCATGGTCAAAAAAGTTTAAGAATAGTCTCTGTCTATCACAGTAACACAATGACACAAAAAAAAATAATGTTTAAAAATATCGCAAAACTCATTCGTGACAATAGGTCACGACAATGTACAGGCGATATCGATTCAGTGACCTCATTTTTTGCATAATTAAGTCTAGTCAATCTTATTGTACCTTTGTTTAAAAGTTCAACATTATATTTACAATTTTATACGAGGGGAAAAGAGGCATTATCCTTCGCAATTACGCACACTTGTATCGTTCTGTCAAGTTTAAGTTGCCGATTTCAGTTTGCTTAAAAAAGGTAATCTTATCGTAAATTAATCTTTTTCGTAAATCGATTAAGTATTAAAATTTGTGTTTGCTTAGTAATTAAATATACGTCAATTAATTCTCTTAATTTAATTTAAGTTCAGTAAGCGGTACGTAGGTATGTCTTGTGGTTAAATCGCAATTTTGATTCTATGCTCACCTTAGGACAGACCCGCACTACACGCTGTGGTGCTAGCCGAGGGTCAAATGCGGGTCCCTACGATGATGTGTATCCATATTTCGCTAACAAGGGTCACGGATATGTTACGTTCTGAGCCATGGTTTCCTCTTCTGATTCAATGGGTCAATACCTTCGGACTTACACTGTACTACTCTAAACAAATAAAACAACTGATGCTTTTTACATAGGGCACAATACAATTATAAAAAAAAGATAGAAGAAAAGAATCGACTGATGAACCTTCATAGAGTCTACCCAGCCACAGCTCTTTATTATGGTATTATTTCATAACATTTTTATTAAGTCTATTCTTGTACATTATTGTATATCGCAGGAATGACTATTACATCGGTTGTTGCTGGTTCCCTCACCGATGCCTTTGGAAGGAAAACTTTTCTAGTATATGGATTGGGTGGCCTATTTTTGTGTACATTGATGGCTGGATCCAGTCAAACCTATCTTATTTTCGCTATAGCGAAATTCCTAGAAGGAATGCTGTGAGTAACTATTCTTGTAATGGATAGTACACATTTTCTTTTGTAAAACTGAAAACTTATCCATTATCGATGGATTATTTTAGGCGAGACATCTAGTCGTATAAAACTTCGACCCAAGTGTGAATTTAAATCTTGAAAGTTATTTTTAGTACCCCAAACTTAATAAATGTGTTTACCTTTGCTGTTGCCCGAATGGGCAGGTTCATTCGGGTAAGTACCAAGACCTCACACAGACCAGCGTGAAGTGGAAGGATACTTCTGTGTTTCGTCTGTCGACTGAGGTAGCCGGGCCCACTTTATTAAAAGGTACGGTCACTTAATATCAGATGAACCACTGCACGCGTGCCACCTTCTCACATAAAATAAACATTTTGGTAGCAATTTTTTTTAAATGTTTCTGCTTTCAGTCCGGAGACTATTAAAGCTTGATCGAAGGAAGAACTTTTGGTTCAAATACGAACCACCGCGTTGCTAGGACCGCGCACATGCTCATTAGTGTGTTATCTTAAACGGGAGTCACCCACTGGCTATGTTAGGGTACCTTGTGTACGTGTTGTGTTTATGTATGTTAGCGCTATGTATTGGGTGCAGTATAGTGGGACCACCAGTGGATCAATGTACCTATGTACCCATCCTCGACTTGGCCCATATACGTGGCGTGAGCGACGATTGTAAATGATCACGTTTATGTCGGGTTGGTAATTCGTTGAGTTTCCTAACAGAGGATTGCAATGGTTTTTGGCTTTTTGATAACCCATTTAACTAGCTCTTTAAGGTGCTCGAGTAGCATCGTGTGTCTGTAACAGCTATACAACACCTAGCACCGGTAAAATTTCTGATATTTTCCTGCCAATTAAACATTTAGCAAAGTTAAAGCAATAAAAGAATAATAGAATGAATTAACCGACCTTATATTATATTTTATTCACAACTTTGAAAACTATTGTACTTAATTCAATACTAATATTTTATATTACGCTTATATAGATATGCGATTTCGTTCAATCCATTAATGACGCTGACATCAGAGTTCTGTCACAACGGCATCAGGGACAGTGTGATGATGTTTCAGTTCTCATTTCTTGCCATCGATCAAATTGTCATTGCCCTTATGGCTTGGGGGATACTCTCTCGGAACTGGAGAGTTTCACTTTTCCACGGCCATTTCGGTGAGTACAATAATACTGGCATTAACATTGTTAAACTAATTGCTGCTACTTTTCAAAATGTCTATCAATGGAAGTTAAAATTCAGAGTTTAGATTATAATATTATGATTTATTAATTTAGATTATATAACATTTATAACTGCTAACCAATCCTTTAGATTGGTTAGCAGTTATATAATGGGTAGGTAATGGTTTCTTTAAAAAAAAAAAAAAGGTTTTAGATTTTAATATGGACAAAATCTAAATTTAAAGAGTTCTGTAAGACTTCGATGTACGGTTAATTCAATAATGCCATGATAGGTCCCTTCTATTGCTAATAAATATAAGAAATGGTAAAAACACCATAGTCACCACAGGTAACTGAAGTAGGGCCACGCAACAGTTTTCACTGTTGCACGAATAGGCAGGTCCGTCCGGGTGATTACCACGACCTCACAGAACACCAGCGTAAAGTAGAAGTGCGACACTTCTGCGTTTCGTCCGGTAAATGAGGAAGCCGGGGCCTACTTTATTTATAGGTGGCAAGGTGGTTATTACTTAAAAACAGGTGAAATGCCAGCTCGTTTCCCACTTTTTCACATAAAAGAAAACCTCTTGTGAATGCCAAAACACATAGGTTTGTAAACCGTGGTAGTATTACTTTCATTTATTCATATTATCTAATAGAGACATAAGAAGGAGATCATATATTTTTATAAAGCTTTAGTGCCTTATGTATTCACTTTAAAATGATTTCTAAAGGGAATTTGATGACTCCGTGGCGCAGATGCCAAGGCCACGCGGTACAACTATTTGTGTGACCCACAGATAGTTGTTTCGCATCTGGGTGTTTGTCCGCGTTCAATTTATGTTTGTAAAACGTCCTTACAACACAGGATAATAATAAAACCAAAAAAACCAGACGAGAAAACAAATAAATACCCCCAAACATAATAATAATAATATACTTTATTGTACACCAAAAAAATCAAAATGAAAAAGTACAAAAAACAAAATATTTAACAAAATATTGGTTATCAAAAGGCGGCCTTATGCTACACAGCAATTTCTTCCAGGCAACCTCAAAAATTTACCAAAAGGAATTGTTGATGGGTAGGATGTACATGAAGGAAAAAAAAAATAATAATAGTAAAAAGAAAGTATCAATTAAAATAATAAGAAAAACATACTTCAAGTGAGTGATCATAGAGTTAAAGGTGAAATTAAAAGGGGTAGAGAGGGACGTCGAAAGATAGAGAGGAGCTAGACAGACAGATAATGCTCCTTAACCTGTTTTTTAAAAGAGTCTAGGGTTTTAGCACGTTTTATAGCCAGAGGTAAAGAGTTCCAGAGTTTAACAGCAACAGCAGAGAAGGATTTATGGTAAAAACTAGAGGATTGCATAGGATGTTTAAGGAAAAGGTTTTCATTTGAACGTAAAGGAAGATTATGAGAGGAGCAAAGAAATTGAAAACGTTCCTTCAAATATTGCGGACTTGATACGTTAAATAGGACGCAGTAAAGAGCAGAAAGAATGTGAGTATTTCGGCGAAAACGAATCGGGAGCCACTTGAGCTTAATGCGATATTCTGATACATGGTCGTATTTACGAAGCCCAAATATGAACCGTATACATAGGTTTTGGAGTCGCTCAAGTTTATTAAGCTGCTCCTCAGTGATGTCGAGATAGCATATGTCAGCATAATCAAGGAAAAAAAATATCCTAAAGTAAGGGCAACGTTTAAAAAAATCAGTAATTTAATTAATTAATCAGTTAATTAATAATAATAACTAAGGATGTGATAGAACCACCAATTAACCACAAGAATTAAAATTTACTACAGCTTTACCAAGCTTACAACTTATAAATAAATTCTTTCTTTTTGTCGTTTCATATGAATCTAATCTGATTAGTTTTGCTTATAGTTCTTAACACCTGGAACTTCTATATTTTCGTAATGTCCCTGTGGGCAATGGCGGCGTGTATTTTCTACGCATTTATACCCGAAAGTCCAAAATATTTCCTATCACAATGTAAATATAATGCTGCAAGAGAAATATTAATAAAAATTTATAAAACAAACACAAAGAAGCCTGCTGAATCATTTGCAGTGAGAAACTTATGTATATTATTTAGTCATGTTTCTTTATACGTTCATCATCATTAACCAGAAGACGTTTTTACGTCTACACATTTAAACTAATCAGTCTAAACATTTCACAATTTTTGTGATTTAGTCATAATAACATATTGTGTTACTGATAAGAATAATATGCTAATAATGATATATTTTTCTTATTTACACCCTCAAACTGTGCATTAGCTAAAAATCCCACTCAATATGTATACTTGTTTAACTGTGATAGGTCCACCCAAAAGCTTTGACTATTGCACGAATGGGTAGGTCCATCCTGGTGAGTGAGGTATCCAGGGCTCACTTTATTAAAAGGTGGCAACGCCTACTACGGGTGTTGCAAATGTCCTTTAGCGGCGGTTATCACTTAAGATCCGGTGAACCGCCGCCACACCTGCCACCTTCTCTCATACAAAAAAATTCAGACGGACTAATTTCATTATTTTCAGTACGCAGATTTATGGACGAAGGCCGAAAAGCGCGAAAGCAGAAGTTCATTGCGAAGAGAAACGCTAAAAAGCTTCAAAAATCATTTAATGAGCGGTTTTTGCAACTTGAAACCCATGATTCGGAAACCATTATTCTAAGTGTGATGAACTTTTTGACTATGTTACTGTAAGGCCGTATTTGTGACTGTTTTATTTTGCATTCTTTATTAAACTGTATGTAACAAATTGTGGCGGGCGGTTATGAGACCTTCATGCTTTGAAGTTATACTTCTTTTGGCGTTGTAGTGGTCGCAAGTTAACAAAAGGAACTAACTATGAGTATCTGTGTTTCACTGGCTCACTACTACACACAGCTCCGAGCGTAGGCGCACGTCTTTACCGTACCACAACAAATCACTACAGGCGCGTTTGTAAAAATTATTGGAGTAAAATTTTTACGCCGCGCGCGCACAACGGCCCTCAAAAAGCGACATAATGCTTGGTAGCCAATTTAATTATTGGCGTATTCATTGAAAACCGCCAAAAAAGAAAAGAAAAAGAAGAAGAACCAATTTAATTTTGACAACCAATAATTTTTTTTTGACATTTACCAACAATTCCAAGTTATTGGAATAAACCGTTATAAATTGCATTTAATGTCTTTACTCTAAAGAAGTATAATTTTTTACGTGAGTACATAGATACACACATAATTTCTATTTAAAAACCCACGAGATCTTTGTTATTCCTTAAATGTGTGTTTTACTTATACTTTCAAATCTGACTGACTTCATTAAGGTGCAATTTACAAAGGAGTTTTGTTAAACCATTAAATTTTGGATTGACAAGACGTTACTAAAATGAGCTTGATTGATTCACAGATACAATGTAATCCGGCTGTGGTTTCCACAATTATCGGCGATTGTGGAACACTACGGTAGTACCGGAGTACGTCAAGATTTATGTGCAATGTTGGACAATTACACAAACGACATCAAGTTGAAGAGTATCAATTCGACGGAGATGGACACATGTGTGCCGGTATGTCTTCAACATTAAAACAAAAATGAGTAAATGTAAGTAATGTTGACGTTCACGTAATATAATTAAAATAAATTTGGTAAAAATTCCGAATAGTCTCGTTTTTCAAGCTAGAAAAAAATTTTAATCGATAAAGAAATGTTAATAATGAAATATTATATACGTGAAAACACGTACTTTTAATTAAAAAAAAATAAAGCTTGTTACTTTCATTAATAAAGTCTGCCATTTTATTAATTTGACATCAAAAACATGAATACACACAGTGCTGCCACCTGATAAAAATTTCCATCAGTTTCCGGGTGTTTTCGACCAAACAAAAATTTTATTCGGTTAAGAAAAATCACTAATAAAATAATCAGCACAAGCAGAATTTGGCAGTCGCTTATGGTTTTGGAGAGAAAAAAAAATTAAAAACTTGTTATTTTCACTAAATAAATCCGCCATTTTGTGACAACATGTATAAATTTACGAATTCATACACTTTACCAAATTATAACCTTTGCATTATTAAAAAAGAGTCAGTGTAGAGTCAAGTCAGAGTACACTAAAGTTTTCTGGTTGGTTATAAAAAAAAATAACCAAACTAACCTAACCTACCCAGGTCGGATCGCTCTGTGTCGGATCCGTGACTCATTTTGAACCTCACCTAACCATTAATAATCTAGGTCGGAAAAGACTCCGTGATATATAAAAATGTGCAATCACAAACCTACTCAATCAGTAAAAATTAATGTTGAACCTAATTTAGTTTAGTTGACAATAATTTAAGTTATAAAAAATTGTAATCGATTTATAATCGATAAAAAATTTAAAAAAATATCCATAATATTACAATATGAATAGCGTAGCGTTATTGACTTTTTTGTTTGGTATTGGCGCCTAATATTCAAGACATTAAGTGTACACTAAAGTTAGAAATTTTAAATATTAGAAATTGTAATTTTAAATATTAGAATTAGAAATATTGAAATACATCATGAAGTAGAAACTTGTGTTTTTGTGATATATCTGTGTATTTGTGTCTTCTTAAAAAGTAAAAAGTGAAAACGTAAGTTTTTAACTTAAATAATAGTCTATAATAAATAATGGACGCACAGTAATGACGGATTTCAGGTGTCAGACGAAATCGCAAGTCTTAATTATCGGCAGTTCATATTACCTTAAATTAATAGACTATTTCAAGTTTCCTGCTGTGGTTTATGACAATGTTCATATTCCTTTTTCAGACTCTGCTAAAAACTTGGGAGTTGTCTTTGATACTAAATTGTCATGGGTATTTCACGTTAATACCATAAGTAAAAAGGTAAACTATTCTTTTCAATCCCTCAAACGTTTTCAGTTCTTTTTGCCCTTGAAAACAAGGATAACTTTAGCTCATACACTTCTCCTACCTATAATTAACTATGCTGATGTTTGTTTCCTTGACGCTACGGAGGTACTATTGAACAAGCTGGAACGCCTTCAGAACTTGTGCATACGATTCATCTTTGGACTCCGTAAATATGATCATGTTTCTGAGTTCAGGGTGCAATTAAAATGGCTCTCTATCCGTAAACGTCAAGATCTCCATATCCTTTCTTTCCTTGCTGTTTAATCCTCTTGCTCTTCCATATCTTCGGGAACGCTTCGAGTTTCTCGTTCCATGCGGTTCTCAATGCCGACGTAATAAATCACTTCTTCTGAAAATTCCTTGCCACTCATCTTGGCGGTATAGCGAATCTTTCACTGTGTAGGCGGTTAAGCTATGGAACTCGCTACCCCATTGCATACGAGTTCATCGCTTGAAATTTTCCGTAATAGAGTGAAAGTACATTTTTTATCTCCATAACGGCATAGTAAATCATCGGTACGTATACAATTAAATTTTTAATTACTACATTTATTTGTTACTATGTTTATTTTTATATTTATATATTTTATAGTATTATACGTTTTATGATTTTGTTTACTTCTATTGTTTTTTCTCTTCTTTCTATATCTATTTCGAGTTTAGAGTATAAGAATATCTAGTTTTACACACCTACCTATCATAATATAATGATTTGTTTCTCATCAATCTTATGTCAGGGTTTGCTGGAAGGAAACTCTTTTTAGGGTTAAGCTCGCCTTTGTAAATTTTTTTTTGTAACTTCGTTTTCACTTATACTCTGTGTACAATAAAGAAAAAAAAAATAAAGAATAAAATTTTGTTAATATTTTCCTCATAATCTAGTGGTTTTCATTGATTATAACTTTTAAATAATAAATAACTTTTAAATTTTAAATAATAATGAATTAGTGTGATTTTTCCTATAGTAATCCGCCATTTTGTTGTCAATATGTCAATTGTACTCCTATGGTCATAAAAAAGGAACCACATAAGTTTTGTTCCGTCGCTCGTTCTCAATTCTGCTACGGGTTCAATCACTCGACTCGACTAAGAATCTTATCCTTTAAACGAGCAATTCTTTTATATATGTATATATATATAATCGGAATCTCGGAAACGGCTCATTATCCCAGTTTTCAGGGAATGAAAAATATCATTCGAATATGACGGTAAATTTCACCGAAAAAAAAAATGTTATAATAGCTCCGGTCGGCAATCGGGCGGCCCCGAAACAGAAGGCCGTGGTTCGTGTCACAATCATTTACATACTCATTTTTTTACTTTTTTTTCGATTCCAGATCATTGCTTTCTTTATTTTTTATTTTTTGTCGATCCAGATGATTTTTTTTCCCTTTTTTTTAAAGTTGTTTCTTTTGTGAAAAACACCACTTCATATTTTCTTATTATTAGGTCGGTAAGATCGAAAAATATTATGATATCATTACTCAGTAATTTGTATCTAAATGTAATTTCCAAAATTCACGATTTAAAAAAAAAAAAACAAACCGAGGTCCTCCGGTCCTCCAGGTACTTAATTTAAACAGCCTAAAAGATCCCTTTTTAATTCATATTGTTTTTTATTGCATACAAGTTTCAGACATACATGTTAAATCGGGACAAATGTTTTTCGTTACCGAATAAATAACAAAGACATTTTATCATTTTAAAAAAAATACTTATCGATCGTAATATATAACACCGTTTTTATTTAACTAAGCCTTTGAGGTTTAAAAACGTGAGAGTTCGCATTCTATTGTGATATATTACGTCTCCCGTGTTGCATAAGCTTTTATCTTTCTTATTTCAGACTGAAAGTGGTACCGAAACATATTTCAACAGCATTATTTTGGGATGTGTTAGCACGATACCCATATTTTTGATTGGTGTGCTTGTAAACAAAGTAGGAAAGAAGAATCTCTTTCTCATTGCTGGGCTCATTTCCGTAGGATGTACCCTAGGTCTGAGATGGACCAGCTCTAAGGGAGCAATGGTTGCACTTTTTTCTTCTGATATGGCAATTGCACAGGCAATGATGAGCTTGAATCAGGCGTTCACAGTCGAGCTGTTTCCCACAACTACGAGGTAAGAGGTTTCTAAACATCAACGAAAGCGTGTGCAATATTGCATTTTTTTTTATCGATCAAATGGTGATATTCTCATGAAGAGTATTGTATATTTAAACATATGAGTTTTGATTATATACTTGTCTAGATGACATATTTAACCTTGCCAAACGGTGCAAATAAAGTCTACTAAAGTTGGTAGACTTGCTTCTCACCTTTGTCAGTGTGTATAATAACACCAAGATCACTTTAATCGGTAGGTGTTGTTAATTAATCACTATAATATTTAAAAACACGATATTTTAAATCGTTATACCGTACGTTGTTGTTTCGTTGTAGTTTTATATATATGTATTACTAGGAAGTTTTGGGGAAACTATAGGAGACAAAACACAAATATCATTACATTGTTTTTTGATCAGAACATTATTATTTTGAAAATTACATTACTCATTTGATCCGTAAATGATGACTTCCCTAAATGATAACTGAGAAAAAGTAAAGCAATAATTTGTAGCATCTAAACACGCACATCTTGACAGTTTGTTTACATTAAGTACACGAGAGGTACTCACACATATCACACAATTGGATACCGTTTGAGCGCATCGTTTGTTAGCATTGTTCCATCTAGACAATTACACAATCAAAACAAATGTGGATATATTTAAGAGACGTATTTATTTGAAAAGCGTGGGTGGGGCAAATCCGTAAGGATTATTCAAAAAGCAAATTAAAATGCTTATTTTTTAAAAATAATAATAATAAAAACTGGTAGTTATCTCGCTTATATTATTAAAATACTAAAGAAAACTACTTATTACACACAAATTAAAAAAAAAATCTTTAATTGATATTTTTTCAATACTAACAGAGTAATTTTTTGTTGTATTTTAATCTAAAAATTAAATCATATTATTGCAGAACTCTGGCTATATCCCTGATGATGACGTTTGGTCGTTTGGGCACTTTAGTTGGAAATATTGCCTTCCCTATCTTGTTGAATATGGGATGCGTAGTTCCATTTTACACCCTTGCTGGTATAATGATATGTTTCTTAGCTTAGCCGTACCTCACATACACGACTAGCCTACAACGAGAGCCGACTGTAACTGGACCAAAAAGTAAATCTCTGGCTACATGGCTTGCGAAAGATCGAAATCTATCAAGATATGTATCTATCTATGTAGGTCCTGAACCTAAAATGAAGTCAGAATCGTTTAGGTACCTTGCATCTGTTTTGCACGAATCCGGAAGCATCGAGCAGGATGTCCCAGCCCGGATGCTTGGGCTAAGTGGCGAGAGGTCACAGGTGTGGTCTGCGACTGCAGAATACCGCCCAAGTTCAAGAGACAGGTGTACAAGAAAGAGCATCATCCGACCGCCACTTCTGTATGGTAGCGAGTGCTGAGAAGTTCTATCTCGGCATACTCAAACGCTTCACGTCGCTGAAATGAAGATGCTAAGATGGATGTACGGCGTCACGCGGGTTGACCGCATACGTAACGCATTGATTCGGGATCCGTGACGTATCTGATAAGCTCCAAGGGCGCCTGAGATGGTTTGGCCATCGCCAGTCGGAAAAATATCAAGGAATTCCGCTTCGTGCTTCCACACGGAACGGACGTTACTCTGAGCCGAAGGGCCCATGCCAACCGACCCGGAAGCCATCTTGCAACCGTTGTTGCTAATTTTATTTCTTTTATCTCTTGGTGTGCACTGTTCGCCTCATCGTTGTCGTGTTTCGCGGTCTACGGTTAGGGAAGTCTCAAGCAAGAAGAAAGAAGAAACATTATAGAAGGAAGAAAAAACATTATAGAAAAAAGAAGAAACTTTGCCCGACTTCCGAGCGGATAGTGTTAGTGTAGTCTTGTGCTCGTAGGCAGGTTCCTGTCCGTAAGTAGAATCTACACACATTTCTCGTCTCAGAGGCGGCATTGTAATTTTTATCTGTGTACTTGTTGCATTAGGCGACAGCTAGGTACTCACCCTAGCGCAACTAAAGCGCAGGCGATTAAACGTTAATTTTTAGGCACACACCTCCCTGCCGCAAGGTGGGAAGGCCTATTTAGAAACCACACGCCGGCGGGGCGCAAGCCCCAAAGGCACAAGCGTCGTCATGGTTTCCCTCTTAGAGGAGTTCCTTCGGCAGGAATGCCCCGAAGTATGGGCAAAATATTTAAGCTTCGCGAGGGAACGGCGCCTTGTCGTCGAATTCTCTAGCGACAGTCCGGCTTCACCGGCTGCCGCCTCGCCGCCATCTCCGGTGCCCTCTGCGCCAGCTATTGTGTCGCCCTCTGCGACAATCGAAACGCCCGTCGCGTCGACCTCCGCCGCCGCGATCGAACCTAACGTGCCTTCCGCGCAATCAATTTCGGCCCCCTTCCGCGCTGTCGTTCCCGACTCACAATCCGACGGCGGCTCATACATGGAGGTCGAAACGACCCCCGATAACAACGCGAACGCCGACGGCTTCACCGTCGTCAAATCGCGCAAAAAGGGCAAGAAACGCCCCGCTACCGACAGCGACCCCGAAAGCGAGGCCGCCCCGTCAAACCGTCCCACCGCGACGCCCGCCAAAAAGGCAGCCGCGACTGCCCAGTCGGAATCGACATTCGCCTCCGAGCGAAAAATCAAGCCACCGCCGCCAATTATAATTCAAGAGAAAGCAAAGTGGCATCAGATATGTTCATGGTTCGAACGCCATAACATACGAGACCCCCGGTCCAAGCATACACATATGGGTATCCGCGTATACCTCGATTCTACGGACGATTTCCGCCGCGTAACTAAGTACTTGCGCGAAGCTAAAGTAGGTTTCCACACCTACTCACTACCCGAAGAGCGTAAACTTCGGGTCGTAATTAAGGGCGTCCCAAAAGAGTCGGATGTCGATATGGCTAAGGTCGACATCCGCACTCAGGGATACCCTGTCCACGCCGTGCGACGTCTCAGGCACCCTCGCACCCGTGTCCCTATGGACATGGTCATGGTGGAACTTGACCCTACCCCGGAAGGTAAGACCATTTTCAACCTTAAGAGGGTCTGTGGGCTCAGTGACTTAGTCATCGAGCCCCCACGTAAATCAGGTGTTGTGGCACAGTGACACAACTGTCAACATTTTGGCCACACGGCCAATAACTGCTTCGCTCACCCAAGGTGCGTCAAATGCACCGGTGACCACGGCACAACCGAGTGCACGAGGCCGAAAGATTGCGCAGATCCACCGGACTGCGTAAACTGTCACACTACCGGCCATCCGGCTAGTTATAGAGGCTGCGCTAAGGCCCCGAAAACTCCCGCGAGAAAATCTCCCGCGAAGTCTACGTTGCCCAAACCCGCGCCCGTTAAATACATTCCCGTGCCCGTACCCGTCATTAACGCCTGGGCGAAACCCCAGGTGGCCGCGCAGGTAACCGCGCCGGTAATACCGGTCACCTCACGACCGATCGCGCAACAGCTGCCCGCCTCTCAAACGGCGCCGCGGCCGCAGGTGCAGCCAATTCCGTCAGTTTTCGCGGAAAACAAGGACGACCCCTTCGCGCAAATAGCTAACATCTGCAGCTTATTAGATAGAATTAATAGGCAGGAACTCGCCAAGCGTCTTAGGGCAATTAGCCAACACAAAACGCTTGTGGAAGCCCTTTGGGCTTTTACGAGCCAACCGTAAAGAACAATAGTCCGCGCAATAAAACCGCGCTCCGCCGCGTCGTTAATTAGACCCATAAAAACAAACCTTAATGGGAAGTACAACCGCAGGTAGAACAAAACCTCGGGCTCTGGTTGTTTCGTATTTCAACGCAAACGGCATAAAGGGTCAAAGGGATGAAATCGCGGAATTCCTTCGCGATTATAACGTAGATATTTTCCTAGTGCAAGATACATTCTTAAAACCTAGCGTACGCGATCCCAGAATCGCAAATTACAATATTGTCCGCCACGACCGGTTAGCAAACCGTCTGGGAGGCACACAAATTTATTATAAATGGTCCTTGCGCTGTTGCCCGCTCGACATTCCAGAGCTAAGCCAAATAGAGGCATCCGCGTGTAGGTTAGCGCTCACCGGCCACAGGCCGCTTGTACTAGTCTCAGCCTACCTCTCGGGGAATAGAACCCTCCTTCAAAGCGACCTAGATACGCTTCTTAACTTAGGCCCTTCCGTGATAATTGCAGGAGATCTAAACTGCAAACACGGCTCATGGGACATCAACGGCATCCCAAACAACAACGGAAAGCATCTCTTTAGCTTATCCGATAACCTAAATTTCAGTGTAGTCGCGCCCGCGACTCCCACTAGGTATCCTACGGTGGACAACTACCAGCACGCGTCACCGAGTGTCCTAGACATAATGTTATTCAGGGAGGTCTCGCTCGACATCGAGTCGATAGAGACAATCCATGAACTAGACTCAGACCACAGGCCCGTCCTGTGTAAACTGGGCCAGAACGCCGGCGCGGTCCCTCCGACCAAATCCGTAGTGGACTGGCATCGTCTTGAGGTCAAACTCAAGGCCTTGGACCCCCAGGACTTAGTAGACTTACCCGAGACGATAGCTACGTTCGATGACGAAAATCGAGCGATAGCGAGTCTCCGCGAAACTATTACTTCCGCAGTCGCAGACTCGGAACGGACGGTGACACTGTCGGGCGACCGTTGGTTTAACTTTCCGCCCGACCTGCGACTGCTAATTAGACAGAAAAATGCAGCCAAACGCGCCTTCGACCGATACCGATCGGAATCGAACCGAACCCTACTTCGACGCCTTCAGCTAGGAAGTCAAAGATCGTGTATCGGAACACCGACACACAACGTGGGACACTCTCCTAGAGGACATCGGGCCCATCGCACACCGCCTACTGGCGGTTGGCCCGCAGTCTGAAAGCAGACCCCCGCGAATCTCTACCGCGGTTAGTTAGACCTAATAGCGCTTCAGTAGCCCTAGATGACTCCGAAAAAGCCGAATGCCTTGCGGACAACCTAGAGCAGCAATGTACGCCATCGCGCGAACACACCGATTCGGCCCACCTAACGGAGGTGGACCGCGTAATCGAGACTAGGGCTGCGCTTCCACCGGAAGGCGAACCTTTAAATTCAGTGACCCCCGAAGAGGTCCAAGATATTATTAAAAATTTAAAACCAAAATCCGCCCCGGCCCAGATAATATAAGTAATAAGATTCTCAAAGCTCTCCCTGGGCCGCTTATCCGTTTACTGGCGACAATTTTCAATACCCTTCTCTCCAGTTGCTCCTTTCCGGACGACTGGAAGCAAGCCACGGTTATCGGCATTCGCAAGCCGAATAAACCAGCCAATAAGCCCTCCAGCTATCGTCCCATCAGCCTATTGCCGTCCACTGCTGAATACGACATGACATGACTAAATATATATATATATATATATATATATATATATATATATATATATATATATATATATATATATATATATATATATATATATATATATATATTTTTTTTTTTTTTTTTTTTTTTTTTTTTTCGTTATTTTAACCGAAAAAAAATTTGTGAAGTTAATTTGTAGTCCCCCGAAGTAAGCGAAGTTCTTTGTTAATTTGTTTTATTAAGTTTTATGGCTTGTACTAAAATCTTCATATGGTAAATAAACCATTTTTGTTTTAAAAAATATTGTTTTTAATTGTTTTAGTCAATGAAGTAAACTATCTATTGTATGGACTTGAAGATTGCAGCTAAAGCGACCGTTTTGATGTTTTGTTGAATGGTTTACTATTTTCTTGGGAGTACGACATTTATAGTTGCGCTTTAGAGAACTTAAATTATTACACATGAAAAAACAATAATTTATTGAATATTTTAGTAATTATTTGTTTATTTAATTAATTCAAAAATATTTAGAATTACTTTAAGAACTAAATCTTTGTTAAATTATTAATAAATAAATAACATTTTGATGTATAATGATATGTTGAAGAATCTTAAGGCCTTGTTGCTAGAAACTAACCAGCATACGAAGCGTGGGCATGATGGCTTGTTTACTTTTCAATTGAAATTTGATTGTAATTGTGATGTAAAATATGATTGTGATGTAATTTTAAAACTTGTAGAGAAATTGTCGAAAATATTTTCGCTCTCTGCCGTGATTCAAACCTGCTCCTTCCGAATTATCCGGACGCCATAAGCACTGTGCTAATTTATTTTAATTTAATTTGATTTATAAAACATTGTCCTTACTTTAGGATAACATTATCCTGTGTTGTAGGGACGTTTTACAAACATAAATTTCACGTGGACAAACACCTAGATGCGAAACAACTATCTGTGGGTCACACAAATAGTTGTCCCGTGTGGGAATCGAACCCACGACCCCCGACGCCGAAGCCAATACCTTGGCAACTGCGCCACGGAGTCATCAAAAGCGGTCAATATCCTCACCTTGCGAAAATCTCGACGTCTTCTCTACTATGTGTTATTGCGGTTTTGGGACTGCTTGGCGCTTAAGTTACATCTTATGTGACTAGCACTAAAGATAATAATTTTTATTTCATTTTTCAAAATTAGAATTATAGAACTGCAATAGATTTTATTTTTATGCGAAATTGGGCTTCGGCTACCTCACTCACCAGACGAAACGTGAAAGTATTTGTCATACTTCCACTTTACGCCAGATTTTAATTAATTATAATTTTTTTTTGTTTTTTTCTATATTTATTTATTATTTAAAATCTTCACATATTTAATTTACTAAAATAAAGTTTACTTGAAATTTTGTAATTACAATTAAGAGAATATCTATCAGGTAATTCAAATATATCATAATAATTATGGTGAAACCAATAGATTTTACATTCAATTTAAATATTAAAGGGTTATGTAATGATGCTTTCTTTGGGTTGGTAAATGTTTCCTATTCAACATCATTATTTCGACTTGATTATAAATAATGAGCTTCATTTTCTTAGAAATTATTTTTTCTGTAAGTAGGTCTGAAGAGATATAAATATTTTTTAGACAAAATATTTATCAAGGTATGACGTACAAAGAATGGAAGAAAACAAGATATTTGTTTACGATAATGGTTTTGAACAAAACAAATGTTGAATCTACTTTAAATAACCCTTAGAGTGCATTCAACCTAACAGATGAATAAATGCGATTGAGTATTAAATGCGTAAAACAAATGTGCAAATTTAAATAAGTTTTATCACATGAATAATTTATTACCGCAGGCGATAAAATTCACTGTGCATTGCATTTCTTCGTTTAATGTACTAAGTAGTAGATCGGAATACTTCAATGCTTTGTTAGTAATTTTGTTTCTTGAAAACTTAGCCTCAATTTTATTTCGATATTATGTTGCATGGATAAGATTAAAACTAATGATTAAACAACAACCGCCTACATAATTTGATTCCTAATAGTTTATTGAACCGATGTAGGTGAAGGTTTACTAAAATTAATTCGCAGCTTTGTTCAAGAAATTAATTTAGAAAATTATTTAATTCCTATTATTGTTTATTTCACTGTTTAAGAATTAACGGAGGTTAAACATCACTTTTTAGTCTACAATGATTATTCAATGCTATGTAAAAATTTGTAACAAAATCATCACTATAAAGTGACCTTTATTGAAAAATAACAGTATTTAATACCTGCAACTAATACTCCTTGTTGAGATTTTACTCATGTTTGCTACTAATTTATCAGTTATGTTTTCGATAATATATTATGAGTAACGTAAGAGTTTATCTTCTAAAACTATAGTCGGTTGTAACTATCTAATATTTGAGGTACGTTTTCATGAGATATTTTAAAAATTTAAGGATTTATTCCTTTGTCTACTGCTTAGCACGAAATGACATTGAAATTCTATGCTTTTATTTAACAAAAAAATTACCAAACAGGGTGTGTGCCGTGTTTGGTTTTATGAAAATACAACATTTCAATTGTTCATTATCAATCGTCTTATTTGGATCTCTTGGATTTAATGACAGGGCTTATTGTATTTTTGTTTAATAATCCTGTCAGGTGAGTAGTAAAAGCAATGAATCTTTTTATATTTTTGAATTAATGCCGTAGGACCTCAAGGCGTTTCAAGGAAAATTTGCATATGATAGGCCACTAATAGAATTTATTCAACATAGATAAGAGACGTGCAATGGTTACAGAATTTATAATATTTTTATAGCACCGTAAAAATAACTCCGGGCTACAAAAACATTTAGTAAATTAAACATTTCCCTTTCTGTAGAATAACATTATCCTGTGTTGTAAGGACCGTTCACATTCATAAATGTTACTTGGACAAATGCTCATATCTGAAATAATATCTGTGGGTTACACAAATACTTGTCATCTTTGGGAGTCGAGCCCACAATCTCCGGTGCCAACGCCAATACGTTGGCAACTGCGCATATGATCGTGCATCAAAAATAATAAATTGACAGTTTTGATTGATGTTTCGCTTAGTTCAGTTGGCTAGAGCGACGCCGTAAGCGAGTCCTGTCGTGCGTAAAGTGAGCCCTGACTATGAGGTAGCCAGAACCACCAGACGAAACACAAAAGTATAACACTTCTACTTCACGCCGGTATTCTGTGAGGTCGTGGTACTTACTCAGACGGTCTAGGCGCGCTACCCAGTAGAGCAGAAAAAAAATTCGGCGATTTATTTATCAAGCGCAGATTAAAATTGCTGTGCTAGTTGCACCAGCTCAGCACGTTTTAGCCGGGCTGGGTGTCGTAGTACGCCGAGAGGAGGAGACCTAAGATGGCCATAGTCGTGCCGGAGTCGCGGAAGATGAAGACGTGTTACCGTGTCCGCGGCCGATGCGACAGGTGCAACGTGGGTTTTTATAGTGGGGAGCTGTTTCTGTCTGGGACTCCCACATACCCCTGCCTCTCCCCCGATACGATGACAGCACATCCATAAAGGATTTTTCCCACATTAAAAATGGTACGATAACCAGAAGACGAAAGTTCAGATCCCGAAGGGCCAAAATGTTTTCGACTTATTATCTATTATTCTCAATATTAAAGGTGTAGGCCCGATAAAGCACATTTAAATATTAAGTCTAATTATGGAACAGTTTTCTCTCTACGGTATATTAGTAGGCTTGACATAATTAAACATTTGGTAACGTTAATTGTTTGGCAAAAACATTTCTAAAGGTTGTTTCGCTTTTGGTGTTATTTATTTAAATATTGTCTCATAAATTTTAAAGGATTTTTTTTATTTAATTTGCCATCATTTTACAAATGTACATTCGTTCGCATCTTCCTCCTATAAATAGTCATATTTTATTATTAAATTTAGTACTATTAGCAGCTGTAAGACCTAACAAAATCTAAGAAGTAAAAGTAGCATGACAGATAAAAGCAAAATCAGATAACAGCAAACAGCTAATTTCAAACTCCATCAATAGTAAATATCGTATTTTGCGGAAATAGAATACAATTTGACACATTAATGCGTAACGAAGCTGGAAATTTTTTAAAATTCCAATCCTGTAAAATTAAATCTGTTTCTAACTGCATGATTGACCTACTTAAGTTATATTGCTTACTTTTAAAATCTTTGAGACCGCAGAGATCGCGCAATGGCCTTAATAAAAGTTTGTAGAGATATTGTTTGCTGGTAATGGAATAATACTGTCATTCCCTTTGTTGCGTCGAGATAATGGTCCAACTTTACCATTTGAGCAGGTAAAACTAGCACTATTTTCCATTTCTAAGCCCGAGCCATTCTTACCGTTTCAAACGCTCAGAGATTTTTATCTGTTACGCTTATGAATCAGAAGTTGCCTCATTTATTCAAAGTACAACTATGTATTCTTATCTGCTGTATGTCTAAGCTATGTTGTTTTGAAAGAGTATAAAGAAAAATATTCAAATAATCTGTTATCATATGTTGCGTGATTTAATACAAAACAAACTTATAAATAAAAATCTAGCAATCCCACCATGGTAAGATAAGGGCTGGAAAGAGATTTAATGTTAAGAGTTAAATGCAACCGGTTCTGCAAACGACGATGTCTACAATAATATTGATTAGACGGGTTACCCGCCTTATTGATGGCGTAATGTAATTTCGTTTTCTCATTTTCCGAAAGATCAATAACATAACATTGTGTTAAAATTCAACTTTTAACCCCTTGTTAAAGTAACTTGGGGTAAATGTTTCGTTCAGCCGCAAGAAATTCGTCCTGTTGAACAAAGGTCTTCCCATTGGAACGCCGTAATAAACTACACTCCATCGGTTTCCCGCGACTATTACGATGTCGTAGGTCCACCTAGAGGGAGGCCTTCGACGCAATCACTGTGTAACCAATCATAATTAATGAAATTATTGATGTACGTCAACGAATATTAATTCTCTCGTTGAGTTTTATAGCTGTCTCTACAAAACTAAAAACAATGTAATGTGTCACGATTTCAAAGAATTAATATAGAGCCTCATGGCCATCTATGTGGGCAATAATTAAAAAAAATACAATTCAAAAAATTCCTTATTATGTCAAAGGCCATCGGGGGTCCGTACTACGTGGTTTTATCTTATATTATTAGTACCCGGAGGACCGACGGTTTGTTTTTTTTTTTTGGTAAATCGTGTATTTTGGAAATTACATTTAGATAAAAATTACTGAGTAATGAAATATGCATAATATTTTTCGATCTTACCGACGTAATAAAAAAAAATATGAACTGATGTTTTTCACAAAAGAAAGAACTTTAAAAAAAAAAAGGAAAAAAAAAATAACAAAATAACAAATCGACAAAAAACTAAAAATAAAGAAAGCAATGATCTGGAAGCAACTTTTAGGTTAACTATGTAACTAACCACTAAAAAGTGGAATTATTTTTATTTATCGTAATAAAAATTATGCATGTTCACAGATCAGCATATCAAACTTTCGACTGAAGAAGAAGAAGAAGAAGAAGAAACGTTTATTCACGGTCTAAGCACAAATAGATACATATATACAACTCGTTAAAAATAATAATGTAACTACACAAACTTATATAAAATAATATTATACTAGAAATAACTTAAAATAAAAGTAAACTTTTAGGTTAACATGTAACAAAAAACTAAAAATAATAATAATAATAAGTGAAGGTCTGTGTAGCAGCATAAGACCGTGAAACGGACGGGACTGCTTATTGATAAAGGACAAAATTGCGTCGAGAAACTCGATGGAAGTAATTTGTTTTCGGGCGTTCAAGCAAATCAAAACATGTTAAACAATCAATAAGAGATTTATCATTATTTAAAATTAATTGCCTTTTCGGAAATTGAGCGTAAATCTGGCATAAAATATGATTACTTAAACCAGTTTGTGGCAGTCTATGGGAAAGATAGAGGTTTAGCAGTGAACTGAAACAAGCTGAAATGTCAATGATAATGAAATCAATAACTTTGGCAATCTCATTAATTTATAACAGGGAATATTATCAGTCACATCTTCATCATGACCTACCAGCATCCGTTTGATACTGATGGTGTTGGTCAGATAGTCGAGAAATGGGTACACAGGTCTCATTAGTGGGGGTCCATTAATGGGACCTGTGACCAGTCCTGTTTTTCTACTCATACTAATTTACTAATACTTTACTTACTTAATACATACTACTTTACTTTCAACTAAAACTAGTAGTTAAAACTAGTTTTATATTATATAATAATATAAATATTCCTAGGAATATTGGGTCAACATATCAGAGAAAACGGGAATTTTACTATAATATAGGATAGTTTACGTTAATAATTAATTTACAGTAAGACATTATAAAATCGAAAGATTAAAAATGTATACACGCAATATAATATCGTTAAATAATAAGAGTGAGTGATATTTTAGGGTTCTTTTTTCGTAAATTGTTTTATTAACATTTTGTTTTATGAAGGCTTTAATGAAATGTAACGTGCAGAATGAGATAATAAGAAATCATAAACTTTAGTCCGCAACATTTACGAGCTAGTTTACGATTTATTGCAAACAAAATAATAAATACGCAGGAAATACAGAGAAGAAAGGTTGTGCAAAATACTATTTTAAACCTGATTAATAATACTCGTTTTATAGAGATAATGAAATTGGTCGGAGCATAGCATCTTCTTCGTAGTTTAGCTTGACAGTTTCGTAGACTTTCCTTGGGGCAGCGGTTTGCAAAGAAGCGACGCAGGTGGTGTTGGGTGACACTCCCGTTCATCGGAGAAACTGGACATCGTCAGGACTTCACTTCGTTTCTAACATCGAACAGGTACAGGTTTAGCTTAGTAGATAGTAATAGAAATATATTTAGTTTTATGTGAGAAGGTGGCAAACGAGCTGGCGGTTCACCTGATGTTATGTGATGACCACCGCCCATGAACATTTGCAACACCCGTCGGGTTGCAAACGCGTTGCCACTTTTAATAAAAGTGCGTCCCGGCTACCTCACTCACCAGACTAAACGCAGAAATGTAACACTTCTACTTTACATCGGTCTTCTATGGGGTCGTGATTTGACTTACCCGGACGAACCTGCTCATTCGTATAACATTCTTGAGTGTTCCTAACAGATAAAAACTGAGTCTGTGAAAAATCACAGCATTCATTTAGAATATTTATTTGATTACCCAATAGATTCAATAAGTATTCAAATTTGATGGTGTTAAGATCATCTTCAAGGCTAAGGTCTAATGCCTAATTTTGATGGTAATTGAGGTATTTCACTGTAATTAATTCAATTATTCGATGAGATTGTCGCAAGCTGTATTAGTAGTAACTAAAGTCCGGAAATTAGAATGAATGGCATTTTAATTGGGCCATTTGTACTAAAATGTATTACTAATAATATACTAGGTAATAACTTTTTAGAATTTTTAAATGCCTTAATAAGGGATGAGTGGTTAACTAACGAGGAGCGCCCAGTAATTTAGATGAACCTCAGTCAAAAAAGGATGACTAGCCACTACAGGGGTAAATTTGCATACATATAGACAGCTTCATTTGTATAATGTATATAAATATGTAATTTTTCGAATCTCATAAAAGATTTACTCATAGACTCGAGCATGAATCAGTCTCAAAGCTGTTCAAAGTTTTCATTCAAACACTCCGTTAACATTTAATCCAATTGTATCTAACAAATCTAACAGAAAGCTATATAAACTGTAATAAACTTAGAGTATAGTCATATTTTGAAAGAAGTGCAATAATTATTAATTAATAACATTACTAGCAATTGAATAAAAAAAACACATTTTATTGTTTGTTATTCTTGATTTTAGAGATTGTGTCAGCCACTCATGTTTTAAGCTGTGTGTATTAAATTAACTGCTTACTTTGTGGTTATTGTATTTCATAATTTTGCCAGCTATTACGTAACTTATAGCTTCCATTTTCCATTGCACCTAATGGGCATTTTAAGAATCAAACCGAGACTATCTATAAGTTTTACGAGCTCTGGTTGCAATATTGACAAATAAGTACTTAGATATTTTCATTAATTTAGTTGACAGATTTTAAGGTTCCTTGACCACTATTCTACGATATTCTTATTAGGTATGGACTGATTTTTAGTATGTAGCCTGATACTTTGCTAATGCCGCTCACGTAAAAACAAACCTGCAACTGACTGGTTTATCAGTTTCAAATTTAAAACTTTCAAGAAATCTTGATAGTGCAAAATTAGACCATAACATTACAAACTCACCAAATTTCATCGCATTTTGCCATTGCACATGCCCTGAAAATCTTTGTTTCGATGTCATAAAAATTGTGGTGAAATATATTTATATAAATCACTAGTAGGTTTATACATAGTAGTAGGTAACCTGAAATCTCTGTTGTACAAATTTTATCTATAGTTTACTCATTAAGATCAGCCTGTCCATTTTAAAATGATCCTTCCTTATCAGCTCTCTTCATGTAGATTGTTTCAATCAACTTATAAAACATGTTATAAAAGGGGTCAACACAAACTTGACGCTGTCACGGTCGTTGGATCTGAGATAGTTTGTCTAAGCATTATATTAAATGATCGTCTTTGATGTAACTCAGAAGCAACTGGCAATTACGCAAGTGATCATGACGAATGAATGTGATTTTCTATACGTCTCGTTAAATAAAAATAATTGAAAATGAGTGAAGTGGATTTAGCGGTATTGGATGACAGTGGTACGTATCATGACTTATAAATTTTATGTTCTGTTTTAAAAGTTTCGTTGTCTAATTATTGGCATATGTCACCGTGCTAATCTTTTGGGATCAATAACATGAGTATAACGTATCTAATTAAAACTACTCACGTGTAATGTTTTAAAGAACAAGTTGCGTGTTTTTTAAATTTAATGACGCCAATTTAGTAAGTACTACATTTTCGTCTCGCGCTTACCGTTTTAAATTAAGATTGTTTTCCAGAATTAATGAATATTTAGAAATGGTAGAAAAAACAATAAATTTGGATGGACATCACGAACGATACTGCTCAGTTGAATGGTAAATTCAAATATTCATTCAGAATTCTATTTTATCTATTAGTTTACTTAGTATTGGCATTAATTTTCGTACTACCAAAGTTGGAAGTAATATCAATAATTCAATCCAAGTAAACGACACTGATATTTTTGTAACTCTTTCCCTTTATTGTGGATTTTTTTTGCAATAACTGTATTTATAATAATTGTAATAGCAAATTTAAATACTGACTACACATGTAAATATCACAAAACTTCTGGCGGAAACTTGATTTAATCTCTTTTCTTAATGTTATCATGGCGATAAAACATTTTGTTTATTCTTGTATCTAAAAATCTTTAGGTTTACCGATACCGAGATAGCGGTTTACCTCGTTAAGTTGTAGCTAGACGTGAACTGCGCATTTTGCACAATTATAATTATGCAAATATTTATACCGATTAAGCACTTTGTCACCTCTCGTCGTATGTCTTAAACGAATAGATGTAGCCTGTTTAAAATATAAATCTAAAATTTTCTTTTAATTGGAAACGCGAAGAAAGCTGGAAAATATTATAAATAATTTTTTAACACAGAAAACTTTTACATCTTTCAGCCAAGGACCGTAGTGACCCAAAAATCCTGACGTCGATGCAAGAAATCGATTTGGCTCTGAAAGAATGCGGTGTCGGATGGTTTCATGTGTTGCTTCTAAGTTCGGCGCTGGTGGGATTAATAGCAGGCGTTTTGGTGACTAATACGACGCCATATATTCTGCCGATAGCAGAATGTGACTTAAACATGAGTTTATTACAAAAGGGACTCTTGAACGCAGTACCGTACATAGGTGGATATCATTAAAAAACTTTTAACATTAAAAAAAAATTTGATGAAAAACTTAAAATCATTTGATAACCTATTTATTTACCTGAATTTCAATCAATCACCGATCGGCCGCGGGTTCGATTTGCACACGGGACAAATATTTGTGGGACCCACAGATAATTTTTTCGAATCTTATTTAGGTCGGTCGTCATCATCAGGTATCTTATTGACTTTAGCAAATACCAACCCTGCCTAGACAGGATAAAGTAGAAGAATGAATGAATGATGCTATCGAACCAATAACTCAGCGCACAATGGCAATTCAACTAATTAACAAATAGAATGTTTAGCTGTGGCAGGGCCACGCAGCAGCTTCTGCACAAGTGGACAGGCTTGTCCGGTGAAGTCTAAGACCTCACACAGCAGACTGGCGTCAATTGAAAGCCCTATACTCTCGCGTTTCGTTAGGTGAGAGAGGTAACTGTGGGCCATTTTTGTAATAGTTGGCAATGCATTTGCAACTCCTCCGTCACTGTACCGTCTCCTCCTGCACACGTTTCAATTTTTCACATTAAAGTACAGAATATATTTTTTTCCTGTTCCGCGTCCATGTATGTTTATTTTTACTACAAAGAATTTATATGATGTAAAGATTTAGTTCTATAATTTATGGTCTTAGTCTTTTTATTCGGTAAGGCAAGGTCCACTAACGTTTATAAGAAATTTTACAAAAGTTTCAATCGAGGACAAATATCCTTACTAATATTATAAACGCAAAAGTTTCTATGTATGGATGGATGTTTGTTATTCTTTCACGCAAATACTACTGAATGGATTCTAATGAAACTTTACACTATAGTTTATACATCAGAATAACACATATACTAAAATTTATATACATATTTTATGTATATCTGTCTTTCTGTGTTTTTTTTTTTTTTATAACGTTACGACTCACCTGATGGTAAGTGATCACCCTATTTGCCGGCCTTTTAGGAATGAGTACGCTCTCTTCGCAATGTTACGACTTCAGTCGCGGGCAGCAGGTAGTTTAATAATATAAATAATAAGGAAAAGCACAGGGTTGTAAGGATGTAACTATCCCAATACATCAAACTAATTATAGTAATGCGTAACATTCTCATGGTAACTATATTAATCTAACATATAACACGACAAAAAGGGTTTCAGATAACAGCCGCTAAATTCTGACCGTTAGTTACTCTAAAAGCGTAAATTTAGTATTATATAATATCATAAGTGTTTTAAAATAGATACAAGATTCGATAAAATCAAAAGAAGGTATAGAAATATTTGTCCTATTGTAAAGTGTAACACCTTTTTTTCATCACTTTTATTGCTTTTTGGCATCAACTTGTTTAACGACAATAATAAAGGTACATAAATATTTACTGAATTACCAGAACACATTAAGTATCACCAAAATAACTTTCACACTTTTATTATCTTCACCACGCACACTATGCACAATATTAACAATAGATTTATATTTATAAATACACAATAATAGTTCTATTGTCTTTATATATTTTTTCTTTTGTCTAACTGAGATTAACGCTTTCAGTCCTGAGATTATTAAAGCTTCATAATATTTATTACTACATACCAAATTTTAATGATCCAAATATGAGCATTCCATGTAGTGTATAGGACAGAAATTAAAAGCTTACCTACTTATTTATTCATATTGTGCAAATTATCACCCATTTCAGGAATGACTTTGGTTTCAATCA
The DNA here is from genome assembly GCA_933534255.1 of Iphiclides podalirius. Lineage (NCBI taxonomy): Eukaryota > Metazoa > Arthropoda > Insecta > Lepidoptera > Papilionidae > Iphiclides > Iphiclides podalirius. The sequence continues at coordinate 11,660,877 of OW152826.1, forward strand.
TTGCTGGTTTTTTGACGGACACTTTTGGTAGAAAGATATTCCTTGTCAGCGGTTTTGGCGGCCTATTTTTATTCTCTGTGGTCGCCGGATCAAGTCAAACGTACGAGGTGCTAGTTATGGCGAAATTCTTTGAAGGCATTTTGTAAGTTATGGTGGTAGGTCCTAACTAAATCGTCTTAATTAAGTAAGACATCTCATCATAACATATCTCAATCAATTTTTAAATTCACCTTACTAATTTATTGTAATAGAAATGAAATCATATTATTTTTATGTTTTTTAAGTAATGAAATTTTAACTACAACTTTTTTTTGATAAATTCCATTAACTTTTTAAAATAATATACATGTTTATAAACCAATGTTCAATAGTCCAATATTTATTTCATTATGATAATCTTAATTTAACTTTTAATCATATCGGTGTTCATTTCCATTGTTTAGAACTTAAAACTATTAATAGTCAGATTCTATTGGATTATCTGGGTCTAGATGTGTGTCAGCGGAATCAAAGGGATTAACTTCGTTTCCTTTGCAGTTTATCCCTTTATCCATTTACAGCGCACAGCTTTAAATACACACCAGCGAACAATCCATTACAAACAACGTTGTGTAGATCGTTTGGCTTTAATGAAGCTGATGGACTTTATATTCTATAGCTTGTACTTTTTTGTAGTTTGAACAAATAAGATGGTCAAACTTAAAAGGAAGAGGATTCACCTTGTGTCAATGTTTCTTTACAGATTTGCGATATCATTTAGTCCAGCCCTGACGATTACATCTGAATTCTGCTACAAGGAAATCAGAGACCGAGTGGTTCTGCTGCGATCTTCATTTATGGCAATAGCTCAGATTCTTATAGCTGCCATGTCATGGGGCATTCTCTCCCAAAATTGGCATCACAGTTTATTTAATGGATATATAGGTTTGCATGTGCATCGATTTTTTTTTTGCCTATCACCTGATTATAGTTTTACTTAAAGTTCCTACTATCCATTCGTCTTTAAAGAATTTTTGTCGTAGTTTAATTATGTAACAGATCAGTGGGATATCGAATAGAAGACTAGTATATAATTCAAATGTGTAATAATTATTTTTATTGAATACTGTGAAAATAAAGCCCGTCTATTATGTTAATTAAAAAAGCAAAAAAATCCACTGGAATTATAGTGGATTTTTACTACTACTTTTTTTTACAAAAAGTCACCACGGGTTTCATGAATGTGGAGTCATTCACAAGCAATTAAAAAGTTTCATCATTAATTGTTGCCCTTTGAAAATATTATTATTGCACTTTAGATAATTTATTCGTGTTTCTTTCTAGAGTTATACGTATGGAATTTCTACATATATCTGATGTCGCTCTGGTCATTGCTGGCATTCTTGTTTTACATAATTTTACCAGAAAGTCCTAAGTTTTACATTACACAAGGAAAGTTTCGAGAAGCAAGAAATGTTGTAATAAAAATATATACGGTGAATACCGGGAAACCTGCCGAAACGTTTAAGGTAAAATCAATGTAATAAAAAATATAACTCACATTCATCAAAATAGGGAACATTTATTAAATCGCGCTGTCTTGTTCAATTGTTTTATTGTTTTTCCAAAACAAAACGTACATACATACGAACAACATACAGAAAACGTACAAACATTAATTTGTTCTCGTAATCCAGTTAAAAAAGTTAAAAACCCTCTAGCGAAATAGCGTCAATAATAATTGGCAGCTTTAGATACATTTCCAATTGCAAGTCACTTCAATGCTGGTTGCTCGGTTATAAATTTATCAATACCGAACTAAACTCGTACTGGTCTTTATTTCGCTCTTTTTCCCGATCGCGCTCTATTTCGTGATTCGAGTTGGAATGTAATAGCGTGCCCGTTTAGAATTCTTGTCTTTATCAATCTCTTTCTATTGCCGTCGTTTAATACATAAACCGCTTACATAATTCAGAGCACGACGTGGCTGATCTTATTTAGAAAAAAGAACTTGCGGTACAAAATCCCACATTATTTATGTAACATAGACGCGAAAGGCTTTCTAAAGGTCTAAAGCCAAGGTCACAATACCTTAGTGGAAAGAGCTATTTACCATATTTATTTTGAATGTCTTCGAGTCGCTATCACTGTCTCGTTAGGAGTTTCGTAATCGCCCGAGATTGAACCTGCGAACTTTACACATAAACGACCATTTTGTTCTTAAAATATCCATAAAAAATATTTTTAAATGGCCGCTATAAACGGAGATTTAATTTTTGGTTATGGTTAAAAATTTGTTAGAGCAGCGGTTTATCATCACTACATATTATAAAACAAAGTCCTCCCAATGTCTATCTGTCCCTATGTATTCTTAGATCTTTAAAACTACGCAACGGATCTTGATACGGTTTTTTTTTACTAGGTAGACGATAAATACGAACGAAAATCAGCCGTTTAGCTTAGTGGCTAAAGCGTCTGGCCGCGAATGCCGAAGATGTGGGTTCAGTAGTTCAGCAGTTCAGTTCAAGTGGGTTCGATTCCCACAGCGGCGACAAACTTTTCGTACTTTTTCTACAAGTTTTAATGTTTAATCTTAAGTGCAGAGGTTAGCACTACAAAAAACTTTTATTGCAATTTCTAAAAAGCAATGGCGACATCTCTCGTTCGATCGTTGTAAAACGATATTCGAAATTGTTTGTATGCTGGAAAGGATATAACAATAGATGCGCCAAGCAATGCTTCAAATGCTAAATAATAATGTAGATAAAATACGTTAAGATTTTCGTCGGTGTGGCAGTCAGCCATTTAGCTTAGTGGCTAAAGCGTAAGGCCGCGAATGCCGAAGATGTGGGTTCGATTCCCACAGTGGCGACAATCTTTTCGTACTTTTTATACAAGTTTTAACAATTAACTTTTTTTTAATTCAATTTAGTTAGAATTAGTTAGAGCAGCAGTTGATCATCACTACATAGTATAAAACAAAGTCGTCCCGCTGTCTATCTGTCCCTATGGATTCTTAGATCTTTAAAACTACGCAACGGATCTTGATACGATTTCTTTACTAGGTAGAGTGATTCAAGAGGAAGGTTCATATATATAATACGTTGCACCCGTGGAAAGCCGGGGCGGGTCGCTAGTGATATAATAAAAACAATTATCGGACGACCAGCGTGAAATGAAAATATAACATTTTTGCGTTGAGTCCGGCGGTTTAGTTTAAAGGGCCTTAAGCTTCACTGGTGGTGGTGGTAAGTGGTACTGGCGTAGACTAGAGGATAGGACACCACGCTCTCTCACAGTCCACCTACTGCGATCTGCAAACGCCTTTGTAATGCAGATGTCTTTAAGTGGAGGTAATCACTTAACATTAGGTAAACTGCTTGCTCGTTTGGCTGATTTTCTACTAGTGTCACATACATGTGTTAACTTTACTACTTTAGTACTAATATAAGTAAATTCACGTAAGCATCAGAAACTAATAAGGAGCATAATTTTTGCCAATATATTACGATAGACGCACATAATCATATAAATGTAAGCTTTAGGGAGAAAGACCCTATTTTAATAAAAAAGAAGGAAAACTCTTAAGTTCCCTCAAATTTCAAATATCTAGTTTTGGGATTTGATTAGGGCATGCCACACAAGTGACCATAGCTCTGTGTCAGGTTGTTCATATGTAACGACTTTTTAAATCCATTAGTAAATAATTGACCAAAAAATAATCTCTATCGTTTTATCCGTAAATCTCTTGAGAATAAAAATAAGAAAAAAGTTATCTTTCAGTTATAAAAAGGACTGTTCTTGACTCTTATAACAGTATTTAAATATGTATTAAGATGATTTCACTGATTTTTTAGGTTCCATATAAAGCTCCCCATTCCCCTCAAGTTCCCCTCAAAGACCCATAATATCACTCTCTTGTCCGTCTGTCTGTCCGTGTGTTACCACCGATTTTCTTAGGAGCGGGTGGACCAGAGTTGGCAATTTATACTAAATACTGAGGTCTATAGTCCCTATTAGTCTGTAGTCCCTATATAAAAATAAAGGTCCTGAGTTAACACGATAAAATAATTCAACATTCAAAATGCTAAGTCCACTCGTGCCTGAGAAAATTGGTGGTGATTATTTACCAAATTTATTATGGCGCTATAATAGATGGGTACGGAACTCATGGCGTACAAATTCGACTCGCACTTGACCGGTTTTTTAGTTTTTAAAACAGATAAAATTTTTCAGTAGAAACATAAGTTGATGAATGAATACTTATTTGGGACGTTTTGTACAATCTGTTACAGTACATAAACCTGTGGAAGGAAAAGGAGAAGCAATATATTGATGAAACGCCAGAGAGAACAAAGGGTTCCACCATCACCCATCAGCTAGTAACAGGTCTTCATAATGTGAAAACGATGTTCAAGAAACCTCTCGTCCTATATCTGCTTTTAATTTCTGCGATGAACTTTTTGAGCATGGTACTGTAAGTATTTAATATTTTCAAACACGCCGGTCATTAACGTTCCTTCACTTTTTTAATTTTCACAATTCTCTATGCGTACACCATTTTAGTTATAGTTCTCTTTATTTTTAATATAAAGAAAATTTTGCTCGATTATTTTGATGATGCAAAATTGGTTAAAATATAATATTCGAATAACATAATATGAAAAAATTAAACCAATTGACTTTAGAAATTTAAAGTTTTTTATAGTGCTGATTGCCACATTACATTGTTATTTAGCATTTGAAGCATTGCTTGGCGCATCTATTATTATAATATCCTTTCCAGCATACAAACAATTTCGAATATTGTTTTACAACGATATGATGGGATGGATGGATATGACAGAATGGGTTCGATTCCCACAGCGGCTACAATCTTTTCGTACTTTTTCTATGTTTTAACAATCAACTTTTTTTTAATTCACTAGGATGCGCAATTGGAAGGAATGTGGAGATTATGTTACTTATCGGACGAAACAATATTTGTGATTTTATGTATTTTTCAACCGCAAATTAACTCTCCCAAAACAAACTTATCGTATAACTAACTGTCGAAATTAATTATAAATTTCTTCGGTCAGGTACAACGTAATTAGGCTGTGGTTCCCTCAATTGTCAGCCATCGTAGAGCATTACAGTAATGTTGATGGTGTTCAAGACCTATGCGGAATGCTGGACGCATACACCAGCGATGTGCGGATAAGAAGTGCTAATTCTACTCCTTCGGACGTTTGTGTTCCGGTCAGTATAACAGTATAACAATATAACAGTATAACAGTTCATGTATAATCCTTTGAATGTTTTCAAAATAAAACTTATTATTAATTAAAAAAATATTATGTTATTATTGTTTACATTTTAGTTGGAAACTTAAAAATGTATGACAGTGATAACAAAAAGTCATCATTAGTCTTTCATCGTATTTTCGAAGATGAAATATTTTATTCGTATTTTATTCTGTTTTCAATTAATGGCATATACATATACAATGATTTGCTTTGGTCTAACCGTATATTAACATTCTTTTGTAATTTAATTATTAAATTTTTGTTGTAAAAGTACAAAAATTACTAGGATTCGCTTGAACAGAGGGATTTTTTTAACATGATTACGTGAAACATTTGATTTGCACACCGAATCTCGCGTGTTTTTCGGTCATAATGTGAAATGTGTTGCCTTAAGCAGCCTACTTGAGGTAATAAATACAACCAACGAGCATGTAACGTCGTGAATTATAACATTTGGCTGTGCTCTGTTGTGTTATTAATGTTACTTGCGCTAGTCTTATTCCCACCGAATCCTACCGAATAGGTTAATACACTTTTCTACTTCAGTACGAAAAAGTAAAAATTGAAATCGCAAATCGTATGCCTATATTATAAATTAACAAAATAAGCTTTGAGAGCTTATAACTATTGAATTGCATTTAAATAGAAGAATTAACTTTTGTATGTTTATATATTTATGTATATGTATTTTAAATTGGAGATGCGTTAAACGTGAAATTATTTTTTTTTTTTCAATTAATTACAAAACAATATGAAAGTGGTAAATTTTAGGAATCCCCTGAATCCAAACGCTCGTCGTAAAGTCAAATGATTCCACGATGGCATACGGCCAGCAGTTTCTGTATTATATGTATAGACAATATATATTATAATAATATTATTATGATGAAAAATTATTTTTGGCAGCTAATTTTATCAAGTAAATATTGTTTGGCAAAAAATGATATGGTTAACAATCAGTAGAATATTAAAGCTTCATCGAGCTAGTCGAATAGCCAGATTCCACGCTAATATTAAATAAAAAGTTGCTGCGACTCGGTCTCTGTTTATTTTCATAGTGTTGGGAAACGCGGCGTTATCCGTTTTGTAATATCGTTAAGGTGTCTATTATAGTGGAAGTGGAAATAAATGGAAGTGAGATAAGCTCGAACTATACCTGTATAAACTGTACTAAATTGAATTACGCATTCGTATGAAATATTTTGTGTCTTTAATTAGGACCATATTCCTTTCTTTTAATATTTCACATCTTTTTTATATTGGGGTTAGCTTCTGTAGGTGTGTTTCTGTAGTCCGGAGGGGTTCTTACCCATTAAAATATAAATATTCTGGAGTAGCCATTGATGGGAGTGGACTCTCACGGCATGAGACGATCACCTATGGAACCAAAAGGTGTTCTCTTTCATTTGAAAACGTGGCAAGCGCGGTGTTTCACCCGATGTTAAGTCATAATCACCACTGTTAGCCATTTGCAATGCCCATGGAGTAGCAGATGCGTTACTACCGTTTAATAAAGTGGGCCCTTTGTATATCAGTTCCACTTATTATTTTAATAAATATAAAGTAATTGTTGAAATATTTTGTCGTCTTAGATATAAATTTCAAATGTTAAAACTTTTCTAAGTTTAGTATTCTTCAAATGAAATAACTAGTGCGATAAAAATCATTAGCATTAAATTTTGAGTTAATGTGTGTTTGTAATGAAAATATTTATCCAATTTCAGACCCGGAGCGGCGACGAAACATACATTAATAGTATTATCTTAGGTTTCGTAGCCATTGTGCCGTTTGTGCTGAGCGGCGTTCTAGTTAACAGAGTCGGTAAGAAGAACTTGTACATAGCTGCGGGGGCTATCAGCGTTTGTGTTACGTTTGCGATAAGGTGGGCCAGATCCAAAGTTGCGGTGGTCGCCCTATTCTCTCTGGACGCTGCCATCTCGCAGACGATGATTGGTTTATTCCAAGCACTGACATTAGAGGTATTCCCGACAACTACAAGGTTCGTTCTTTATATTACGCATAAAATCCTAATCAGGCTTAAGGTTGAAAATACAATTTTTGAAATCGTTCCATTTATTCTTTTTTTCTTTTAAACATTGTCCTCACTTTAGGATAACATTATCCTGTGTTGCAAGGACGTTTTACATACATAAATTTCACGTGGACAAACACCCGAAACAACTATCTGTGGGTCACACAAATAGTTGTCCCGTGTGGGAATCGAACCCACGACCCCCGACACCGAAGCCAATACCTTGACGACTGCGCCACGGAGTTCTTACGTCCGTATTAAAAAAAATGTGTTGAACCAATATCTGATCGAGATTCGTCAAAAGTTAATGTAACTGTGCTGTATATTTTCTTTATTTTACAACTACGTGACATTGACGGCACAGAGTTGGGTGTTGTTTTACATCAATTGCGTAAGTCATAACAGACGATTAAATAAATCACTCTAATTTCTTGTTTTTTATTAACACCAACGCAGAATCAAACTCAAACAAAATGACATGAGTTTGATTAAGCTGATATACTGAAAATGATATACTGAAAAAACAAAATAAAAAATAAACTCGTCTCTTTTAAATAGCCTATATGAGGAAACATATTTCTTTTATAAATTGAGCATTATCCTTGTCTTTCGTCGTGATTAAATTTGTTGAAGATGACATCCCGTCTCTTTTTTTTTTCTTATCAGCTCCGTCACGTTTTTAATATCACATGTTTCTAAGGTTGCTATAAAAGGCTGTCAATATTCTGGCGTTTTTTTCTCTTTTACGACGCCCGCGGGAAGGCGAGATAGAAAGTCGAGTGATATTTTTACGCAGCTAACTATACTAAATAATATAACTAAGCCCATATAACTAAATATTTGAAACGTGAATATTAAATAACAGAGAGTTCATTGTGCGTACCCAAGTAAAAAAAATTTCATCTAAATCTGTCCAGTCGTCTATGAGGAGTTCAGTCACATACACACGCAGAGAAGAATTATATATATAAAGATTACACGTAAATTTTATTTTATACGTTACACGTATAAAAATTTTTTGTTACAGGACCTTGGCGATATCTTTTATCATGACTTCGGGTCGAATCGGCACGCTTGTTGGGAACGTGCTGTTTCCTATTTTGCTGAATATGGGTTGTGCAGTGCCATTTTACACGCTCACCGGAGTGATGATATGTAAGAAGCACGCTTTAGCATTTTTCGCGTTTTACCATACAATAAAATGAGCATAAAGCGGCGGTAAGCAATTACTAAACATGAGACCATTACAAAGATGAAAATGCTCAAACAGTTAATTAAAAACATTTTCAATATTCTTTAGATGTCACAATATTTCTTCAGCGTCGCACAATCTATTAATCGCACAAAAATAATACAATTTTTAACGATTGTGTTAAGTAAACAGGCGGTTCATTTGTGGTAGGGCCATGCAACTCCAGCTGGGAGTTGCATGGGCAACTCCCACTGTTGCACTTACAGGCAGGTCTTTCCGGGGGAGTATCACAGGCTCACAGAAGGCCCGCGTGAAGTAAAAGTGTTAAGTGTTATACTTTCACGTTTCGTCTGGTAAATGAGGTAACCGGGGCCCTAATTTAAAATGTGTCAATGCATATTAAAAGCCCTTAGGCTTTTTAGATCATTGTGGGCGACATTATTCAGTAACATCAGGAGTACCACCTGGTCGCTTGACAACTTTTCATATTAAAAACACTATGAAAAACACATGCGTTGCCAACCTATAAAAGTGTAACATAACTCACGTGATGAAATCCAACGGTATATTATTTCCGACAGTTGATTTAACCATATTCATTTGTACATTAACCTCGGGTTGATCAAATGACGCAAATTCAGAGCGCATGGTCGCTAAGCAACTGAGCCTCGGTATATAGCCAATCAAAAGTGTAAACAACATTGCTTATTTACCATTCATATTTGTTCTATGCCATTTATATTTGAAGACAAGGGACAAAATACTTCTTAATGTGGTATAATTTCTTTTTCAGGCGTGACTTTGATGTCTTTGTTCCTGCCAAAGTCGTGATTAAAATTGTACCAACCGTTTTAACAAATAATATAAAAGGTGTTTGTTTGTTTTAATTATATAAAATAAATGTATTAATTATAGTCTAAATGTATTAATCTACAACACAGCAAAAAGTAAATTACAGTGAATGACAACGGTGACATTAATGAGCTAAAGTACCGGCTATAAACATTTCACATCGACCTTTTCAAACAGACAATTGTGTAATTTCATCATCGTAGACCGTTATCTTCTTCGCACAAATCTCAAAAGTCACCAGACTTCTGTGTGACAAAGATACTTACCGAAGTGACAGATTTAACTCTGTACGTGACCTCAACTAGCCGAGTGCCTCTTTCCAAAAGTCTGTATGCAATATTCATCGCCGAATACCATACTTTAGTAATCCGCAGCGGTATACTGACGCACAGTGCTGGTCACAAAACGTTTTTTTTTTTTTAATTGAATTTATAAACTGTAATATCACTTTCTAATATATCACCTAATAACCTAAGCTCGTCGAAGTTAAAGAGAGCAGCCTCAAAAAGTAATGAATAGAAGCAGCCAACAAAATGTCTCATAGAAAAAATAAAAACATCCAGCACAGATTTGGTCCAAAACAAGGACGCGGAAAAATAAGTCAGCTGATTTTCACACATGATCTGGGCCTATTGTTCTATTATTTAATCGGAAATACGCGCCCGGAAGAATGCAAAGGGATCGGAATATTAAAGGAAACATTGGCGTTGACAACGAAAGCAACAAGCTTTTCTAACGAGAGAAGGGTCCGTGTTTCTCTTTTTTTATCTGTCCTTTTGTGTTCGCCCTGTGTCCACGTGTCAATTTCTTTGGTTACTTTTGGATAGTCATATTTATTACGACATTCATATTATCGTTCAATTATGCGAAATATGTGAAAAATCTAATCTAAACTAAGCCAGGAGCGACAACATATTTAGCTATTTTACAAGATACCAAACATTGAGTCAAGAACTTGCTTTACATACTTAAGTTACCATCGACAGATAAATTATAGGGGAAATCTTGTGTTATTACTATTCTTATTTCGAGCCTTCTAAAATTTTGAAATATGCAAATAAAACTGTCCCATTTTTTTTATAACATTGGCTCTTGGATTATAATCCTAAGGAGTTTTAGTCATAGTTGGTATTTCATTGGAAGTTTATTTTTCAGTTAGAAAATTATTGTTGATGTTTCATAGATTCCAAATGAAACTATGTTATGGCTATAAGCAAACTTTAATCACATTCAGATGATAAACTAATACAAAATATGTTCTAGGAAAATGAACAAAACTAAAAACTTAAAAAAAATCATATGATAACTCTAAATATATTATTAAAAGGAGTCCTTTTACAGAAAATATAGAAAAACAATTAAGAGTACTCCTCTCTAATTTTTAATATTCTAATCCATCATTACATTCTTAATTTTTTTTTCATTGAAGATTTTTCAGCTTTACAGCTTTTCGTTAAGTAATTATTACCTACTGTCCTAGACGTAATTACATTTTTAATGTCTGAGTGCATTAGCTTATCGGCTATTTAATCCAATTTAATTATAAGGGTGCTATTGTTAAAATAAATTGCGCTGTGAAACACATTTAATACGGAATTTACGCTAACTTCAACCGAGTTTCAATGAATAACCCTTTCATTATTCACGAGTCCTTACTTCTTACACTTCCGCAATAAATATTTCAGTAATCGTAATGAAAATTTATTTTCTAGTTCATACACCATCCTTTACAAGGATTTTTTCACAAAGTTGTAACGCGATTAAGCAAGTATCCGAATTTCAATGGTATTGAAATACAAATAGCTGAAGAATATTACATTTATGGTTTTAATTATGCGATATTATGAATAATAGAAGATGCAAAAGTAAATATACGGGGAAATATACGGTGGTAGGGCCACGCAGCAGCCTCGGCTATTGCACGAATGGGCAGGCCCGTCAGGGTAAAGTGGAAGTATGACAAATACTTTTGCGTTTCGTCTGGTGAGTGACGTAGCCGGAGCTCAATTTTGCAAAAGGTTGTCAACGCATCTGTAACCCTTGGGTGTAGCAAATGTCTATGGGCGGAGGTATTCACTCACCATTAGGTGAACCGTCTGCTCGTTTGTCAACTTTTCACATAATAAAATACTGATAAAATCGGTTATTATTATCATTTTAAACCTAATACTTCAATGCGAGAAATGTCCATGTAAAAGTATGAAGCTATGCGCTCATATTCGTAATTTTAACATGTATGAACGTCGAAAATTAATCAAATTAAAAAAAATAAACAGAATTATGGAATAACATCATATCAATTTTCGAATTTATCTGACATGGAAAGAATCATCAAATCAACGCTGAAAAGGGTTCGAAACGTCGGGAATTTAAAAATGTCATTAAACGCGATAGAATCCGTAAAATAGTTTCATTTAACAATTCAATATTTTGATAGATTCTCTTGCGAGGATTAATTTAGTAAAAAATAATTACGAGGATAAAGATAAATAGAAGAGGAATTTATTCTCATGCTCTAAACGACGGCACAGTATTGTTCTCATGCGTCGGAGTGGGCGAGACTGATGATCGTCTTTGTTTCTCGAATTTTATTATTTCACGGGAAGGAACTCTCGAGTCATTGTTCACGGAGATGTGCGGGCCGGCTTGAGCTCTCTCGTTAATATATTTTTCTTCGCGTAATCATTCTATCCCAGTAGGTACTATGGAACTGTTTCATCGATTAACTCTTAAACTAGGTCCGCGGGGATTATGTTTGGTTGTTGCCCAGTGCTATCTAAAGTACAAAATTACCTTATTTTCGTTTTCATTTACGTCTAACTGCCAACGCCCTAAATAGCAAATATTGATGAAATAGCGGTAATATACATAATGTTTTTTGATATCAAAGATGTTGCGGTTTTTGTCGCTAGTTCAGCAATATTTTGGACCGAGGTTCTCGGTGTGACGTAATTACTCAATAATAAAGAATTCAAAATGGACTCATAGAAAAACCACAACATTAATGTCAAACACGGCACGACACAAAAGACACGTACATTTACTCAAATAGGTTTTGAATCCGAATCTGAAACATTCAAAGCAGTACTAACTGTTGTGCTTTCCAATTCATAACATGGTCTAAAGTTTAAATTACGAGTAGGAACTTATTGATGTAATCAAATTGCCAAAACTACAAAATGCAGAGATTTCACTAGAGCCCAATTTTTTTTTACATTGATATAAACACGGGTCCATAAGAGGGGCCCGTAAAGTTTGTGCGAGTTTTGTGTTTAAAATCGTAATTAGTTCGTTGAAAGTGGTTCCCCTGTGACAGCCTTTTAATAATTCAATTTAATGGCATCCATTAACATGAATAGTAGTCTCTATTTGTCAATATTCATAAAGCGAGGAGTTTCAAAAATAAGTTACATCGGCAAAATGAAAAAAAAGTTATGCGTGACTTTAAAACAATCATAAACAATCGTAGGGTTAAGCAAAGGTTGACATCATTAGATCATCGTTTCATTTCTTAGCATGGATTACTTAGAATATGTTTTCTGAATGTACACAGAATGTCTGTTGTTTCAAGACTTTAATAAATTAAACGTCTTGGACCAAATGTTACACAAGTGTTCTTACAAAAACAAACCGTTGAAAGTTAAGCGAAAGTGTAAATTACTTTTCTCAACTTAAACAAAGCTTCTTTAATTGGAGTGAAAGTAAAGCTTCCAAGAAAGATTTTATTCAAACCATTTCATACGAAATGGTTTATAAAACTGCGATTTTTTATAGTGAAAAAATGTACAGCTATAATTCTCTCTGTTAAAGAGCCATCGATAGCTCAATGCTCGAGCAACCTGAGTTCAAATCCCTGTGCCAGCACCAAATACGGGACCCAATTACAAAGACTCCGCTGCCAGTCAGTTTGTCTGTCTGTCTGTCCTTCTGTCACCAGGCTGTATCTCATGAACCGTGATAGTTAGACAGTTGAAATTAAAAAAAATTGAAACAAAATTATGGTGTATTTCTGTTGCCGCTATAACAACAAATACTAACACACGGATTTAAAAATATTTAAGTGGGGCTCCCATACAAAAGACATGATTTTTTTGCTGTTTTTATAGATAATGGTACGGAATCCTTCGTGCACGAGTACAACTCGCATTTGGTCGGCTTTTTAATCCACATCACTGATAAATGATATTCTTTAAACGAATAAGTGAAAGAATGAGCGTCCGGCGCACTGCGCGCGGCGTGCACTCTAGTGGGAGTACTGAAAGCGTAACGCAAATCCAAGGTGATGAAGTTATGCGTTCTGTCGATTCACCGCCCTATGTCAGTGTTGTTTTGCAAAAATTTTCGTTTGAAAAACAAAATACAAATTGGGATGTTTTCCCAAAAGATTTAATCACATGTAACTTGCAATACAGATTACTTTCAGCTATTAACTGCCAAACCAATTAATTGTATTGTTTCCTAAGCGATGAGTTTAGTAAGACGCCTTTCGAAACTTTAGTGCTCCAAACGAATTACGGAATTGTTTTCCTAATTGAAATGAAGTTTTCGTAGTTATAAACTCGAATCTGTTCAAAGATTTCCTTAAAGTCATTGTCGTTTTCATACCAGAGATGAAAGAAAAGTGTGATGTTATATAATTATACATTATAGTCTTTTTGTTTGAATTGTCTATGACATCACTATTATTCTCCATGACTGTGTATTTTTCATATACTATGTGAAACAGAAGAGACACTACAAGTGTGAAACTATGATGGCATGAATGCGTTTTGCGTCAAATTAGGATATCAAAAGCTTTTGATATATTTAGGATTATTTTAATGCTCTAAACTCTAAGCGGCAAGGCAAACCGGCCATAGTCGTTACGGCGCGTAAGCATCAACAACTTTATTTTAATATTTTACCAATGCTTGGTGTCACTTAGCGAGTACAATGTGCGCACTCTCTCAAACAAGATTTTACAATGATTATTTGAACGAGAATTATTGCCTTTGCAGATGAAAAAGAATATTTCATTCTAATCTATATTATTATTTATTTTATATATTATCAGCCTATTGCCGTCTACTGTTGAACGTAAGCCTCCCCCAGTAAGTAAATAAAAATAAATATCTATAATATATTTTTATTTTTAAGAGAATTTACTGTTAGCTCAATTTATCTATGACAAATTTAATGCATTAATCAGTTCATTATGCATTCGTTGTAACTATGAATCCAACATTATTAATTCCTTACACAAATCAATTTAACTTTCGCGACTTTGGTTTACAATATAAATAGCCTGGAGTTACACTAATTTCCATAATAAAAGTAATGGAAATTTAATGAATTCGTTAACAATAGACGGTCAGCTCAAGAAAAGCTTGAATTCTATCGAATAGCCCCGGGGGGTTACGGTTGATCGACGACTTTAATAATAAACTCATACACCGCCTTAAGGGCTTACGCTGACGATACAGTTAATGCGCACATAACCAAGGCTATCTTGCATAAACTGTACCATCAGGATCAAGGAACCAAGGCCTTACATCTATTATTGTTTCAAAAACCTACTTACGGTGTCCGGGAATCGATGAGGATTTTTTTTAAATATATAGATATTTCCACACGCTCTAAGCAATCCGCCATTATAATTTTGAACGAATTATTTGGGTATAAGGTCATATCATGTTTTTTTTCTTTAACTGTGGAAGGATCTGGTAACAGTTTTTGCTGTCGCACCAATGGGATATCCAGAAGACTGGCGTGAAATGGAAATGTTATATTTATGCGTTGGATCTGGTAACAGTTTTTGCTGTCGCACCAATGGACAATCAGTCCAGAAGACTGGCGTGAAATGGAAATGTTATATTTATGCGTTTCGTCTTTTGAGTGAGATCGCTGGTGCTAACTTAACTGTGGCAGGACCATGTAACAGTGTTCACTGTTGCACGAATGGGCAGTCTGAGTAAGTACCATGACCTCACAGAAAACCGGCGTATAGTATTAGTAAAGTGGTATTACACTTCTGCGTTTCGTCTGGTGAGTGAGGTAGCTGGGGCCCACTTTATTTAAATACTAATACCTTGTCACCGTCAGCGGCGGTTATCACTTAACATCGAGCGAATCGCCAGCTCGTTTGCCACTTTCTCATATAAAAAAAATCTTTCATAAAGGGTGCAAAGCATCTGTAACTCTACGAGTTGCAAATATCAATGGGCGGGCGGTTATCACTTAACATCAGGTAAAGCGCTAAATACGAAAAGTTGCCCATTATGTGTAATTTTTGTGACAGTTGAATAGATGGCTTTAGATTGGTAGCTTCATAATTTTTTTATGATGAAGTAACCAAAAACTTTTAAGTCTCTTTCGTCAGTATAGGAGTGAACTTTACCGAAATACTAGAAAAGAATTATATTTAAAGAAACGGCTTCCGGGATGTCGTAGGTACCTACGTACATTTTTCGTTTCTTTCTCGACTGTAGCTTGTGCAACATTGTCGAGCAGCGATGGCCCAGTTTCTGAGTGCGCCCGTTGCTGAGTAAACTCAGTGTTAAATGCGATTTTAATACGATTTACTTTGAGCAAATATTTTCATTGAAACAGATATGCAAATACTTAACTTTTTATTGGAAACGTTTTATCCTCATTTCATTTTTGGCTATAGTTTAAAGTTATCTAAGATAATAAGTGCGACGCATGTGTCGGCTTTAGAAGAATAATTCGTTTATTCCAAATTGCTTGTATGCGCCTAACCCACTTTATTAGCATAATCTTTACCATGATAATAAATAATGTCACGTGCTCAGCGGTGAACGAAAACATCAAGACGAAACCAGCATATTTTCGAAATAAAAACAAAAATATGTATATATATTTGGAAGATATGAGAATTTCGCCTCCACAGTGGGGCCGCGTGGACATTGCCCTAATACCCTCGATACAGAGGAGGCCTTTGCCTAACAGTGGGATAATATAATAAGAAAGCCCTTTATTCAGACCAACTTAGTATCTATTATAACTTATTATCCACACACACACACACACACACACACATATATATATATATTGTAGATAAACTGATCTCAATTACTTCTATAGAAACAGTGGGATATGTATAGGCTATTACTTTACTTTTTTTAATGTCAAATGCGTATTCACATCAATGATATTATATATGAATACGTGGGACAACATTGATTGTCATAATATAGACTAAATTTATTTGCTATGAATAATTTTATTTTTAAACGCTATTCTCTAGACTCAATATGAAACTAAAAACGAGAATTCTCGTAGTGCGGACAATTTATTCCAATTCATTAAAAATTATGATATAAATGTGAACATAAAACGTGAGGGTTTTGGAAGGAAAAAATTAGTATTGTTGCTAATGTTACCTAAATATCTTTAAACATAACAGAATTAATTTTTTTGGAAGATTTAAGACTTAAGTTTTTTAAAATGTTTAATGTCTGTTTTCAGTTTATGGTGAAGGCATGTTCAAAAACAAAAGTGTTCATAAAATGTATGTATACTTTAGGTGAATCGCAAACCAATTTGTAACACATAACGTAAGTGATATTACGGATTTAAAGAGAATATCATTAGTATCATATGAACCAATCGCCCATCAGTGGAGCCTTTACATAAGTATGGGCTATAATAATACACAGTGTGAACGAGAAATTTTCACATACCTTTATTCTTGTCTTTCCACTGTTTGTAGTTACTGAAACCAAAAATAAAAGTTGTTAATACCTGCGTAGAAATTATAACAGCGTGTGCTATTTAATACATAAAAACAGTTTCATTAAATAATGTCGTTCTATTCTAGTGTAATTGGTTCACGCAGAAGTATTACTCTTTTCATTTCAATAAACACTGGACTGATTTCTTTTGTTTTCAATAAAATACAAGTTGACAGTTACCTAATGGTAAAATAATAATGTGTAAATAAGTATTTATCTACGACAGGTATCTTATGTTGAATAACTTTTTTCAGTCTATTTCGTTAAAAAAGTTACAGCCTATACATGTCCCACTGCGGGGCAAATGCCTCCTCTATACAGAGAGTATCAGGGCATAGTCCATCACGCGGCCCTACTGCGGATTGGCGGACTTCACATATCTTCGATTTTTTTTTGTTATTATTTCGAAAATATGCAGGTTTTCTCACGATGTTTTCCTTCACCGCGGAGCACGTGATAAGTCAGCACTTAAAGTTAAAAACTTCATTGGTGCTGGCACCGGGGATCGAACTCAGGTTGCTCGAGTATATTGAATTAAAGGCGAGCGCTCGGACACTGAGCTATCACGGCTCACTACTTACTATTTCGTTAATTAAAAACAAATATCCATAGATATCATTTACATACATTCTTTATAAGAAATTTTCATACAAAAGCTTTTTCTTACTTATCGTCGTCAAAGTTTATACACTAATATAATCTCACCTAGCGATTGTTATGTTCAAAGTGAAATAAGTGCCCAAGGCAACCTGAATTGTTTACGTAACTTTCTGTAGGATAACAAATTTCTCGTGGACTAAGACACAGATCCGAAAAAAAATTGTCTGTACGTCGTGTCCCGTGTGGGAATAGAACCCACGACCCCGACCAAAGCCCGTACGGTGGCAAAAGCGCCACGGAGTTATTAAACTTAGTCTAAATATTTATTTATTCAACGTATGGGAAAAGGCCTAGGTTTATTTTTTGACCATTACAAATAATACAACTACAAACAGAGACACCTAATTCACATTTTCAGGTTAAAATTATGCTTTTCACCGTTGGTATAATTTCTTTAGAAGGGACATACTGAGTTTGCATAAATTGCAAAATGTGTCCCAAGCGGTACAGTACGCCTACCATCAAACAATTTACATTTTATTTAATTACGAATGACAAATTATAGGTCCTTTAGCAGAAATGTTTACTAAGCGCGTATTCTACAGAAGTAATTTGTTGCATTGACCTAACCTACCCTGAACTCGATCAATATATCGATCTATTTACTTATCATAATTTTTGCAGGATTTCTTCTTTTTTATTGTTATAAGCTTTTATTTATCTTGCAATGTGATTTTGTTTGTCTGGGTGGAATTTTGCAACTGAATTTTAAATGAGTTACATTTAACCGATTAATCTGAAATTTGGTATACACGCTTATTTTGAATGACAATGCATGCCCAGCTATGTGATATCACTCTAATTTTAATATGGCGGATCGTTCAACATGGCGGACTAGTTATTTTTTCTGCTTTTTGCTACAACTTAGCTAAGGGCTACAATGGACGGACTTAATTTATTTATTTTTTGCAAAATGCGCAAGCAAATGTATATTCGTAATATAAGTGTTATTTGTTAAGGTATGAATAAAATTCTTATTCATACTTATACATCAACGTCATCTAAATGGGAATATATTTAGGATGAAATTATTGTGGCTTAAATGAACTGGCTCGAGGTAAGTCTCAATACTAAGTGCTATGTTTAGTTTAGGAAATACAACTATGTGTTAAGATCATTGTTCCCAATAAAATTTTAAAGAACATTACACAGAAATATGTTGTCTATTTAGTACTGTACACATCGAATTATGTTTCAAAGAATCTAATTTCGGTGCTGTCAAAGAAACTATGGTTTCTTTCTCGCAACATCTGTTCTGACAAAATAATTTCCGACATTTCACACTTCGTTTCTTATCATTTATAATCACATCGTAAGTATAATTTTTTATAATTGAAATCACAAATGATATCTATGATAAGAAGTTAAACTTGTGGCCATTTCTCGGATAGGGGATATAGATAATTAGTTAACGTCGACAATTTCGGGTGGTGAGGATATCAACCGCTTAGCTTAGTGATTAGAGCATATGGACGCGTATCCGTAAGGTGCTGGTTTGTATCATGGCGGCGGGAAAAAAAATTGTCGGGAAACATTTCACACTAATCCATAAAGTAGTTTCATTTAAAATGTATATAATATTCGCGTAAAATCAAGAAAACAAGATGTGAGTTTACGTTAGATAAAGATTTTTAATTTGAACGATGTCTTACATATTAACAACCACCTGTCGATGTCTTTGTTAACGAGTTAGTTGCCGGTGACTTTATTTAACAAAACACAAGTAAATTTTTTATAAAACAAAAACAAAACCGACTTCAAATATCTCGCTCTGTATTCATTTTATAATTGATTTTCAGGAATTCCCTACGTATCCCCGGAGCCCAAGGTCCAATACCAATGAAATTAATATGGAACCACATGGGAAGCACCAGATGTTAAAAAAAAGAATCATCATAATCATCAATCGAAGGTTTTGAGGTAACAAAAAAAAAATACGGTCGAATTGAGAACCTCCTTCTTTTTGAAGTCGTTTGATACGTGAGTTCGATGGTAATTCAAACCATATCGATTTGTATGTTTGAAGTGTTTTTGTAACCTCTAAACTAATTTGTTACCGTGAAACGTCCTTTGAGTAAAGACACCGGCATTTTAAGGTCTTAAATGCGAGACTGTCCCTTAAATGAAATAAATAAATTTGAACATGGCTTGGTGTAATTAAAAAAAAACTACACTACTACATCACTTTGATAATTAAAAAAAACCCATAACGTACTTAACTATTTGATTGAATAAATACATTTTCTCGTCTTTTTCGAGTATATTATTTTAAAAGGAATTCGCAATATAGAAAATAATTAAGTGAATGAATCAGGACAAGTTTTTGGAATCATCTCAAAGCTACGCATTCATTTGAAACTATTAATAGTCTTTTTAATTAATACGTCTTCATATCGCTAAGAGCTCGGCTAAAGTACGTTCATGAAGCGAGCAATTTTGCAATGCTGCAATCTTGACAAACGAGCAATCACATTAGCAGATGTTGTCTTAATTTAAACGCAAAATTCATCAACGCTGGCTCATAATTAAGAACAAATTGGTAATGCTTTTAACTTTAACATCTTGACATACAAAGGGATAAATGCTTCAGTGCCCTTTCTTACTTTGCTATGTATTTTATGTATATTTCGTATTACATATAAGTAAAAATATATACGCTTGTTTCAAATCCGAGTCTCTAATCTCTTACTGAAATGTACCAGATATTTGAATAGTTTCATAAAAGTCTCACGCTCGGGAAAGAAGAATAACCTACATATAAATAAAACATGAAAAATCGCATTCATTTATCACTTAGCTACAAAGGACGAAATGTAAGATAGAAAAAAGTTTACGCGAATCTCACCGAGTCATGTCATAATAAACAATGGATGAAAAACAAAACAACGAGGAACAGCCTCTACGAAATGTATCATTATTAAGGGTGATTTTGATTTTGTACAGCAATGAAAATGCTCACTAATCTGTCATCATCTCTTATGTTTAATGTTTATAGATATAACTTGCTTTTCAATACATAACTAGCTATTTACAAAGCATTTTGAAAGTCTAAATGCCTAGAGAAAACACCTTGTCTTATACATGTGCTGATGTTTATATACACAAACATTAAACTCAACATTTGTCATATTATTGATCCTAATATGTTTATGTCACGTCTCCAGTCATGATTAGTTTTTCATATTATTAATTTCTGGTCACGGACCTATCTTTCAAACTGTAAAGTGTTATAAATATTTCAGGAAATTTTGTAAATAAGTGCACATTATCATCATCATCATTTCAGCCTGTTTGAGTCCACTGCTGAACATAGGCCTCCCCCATAGACTGCCACGAAGTACGATCCTGAGCCACCAACATAGCTCAGAGGATTAGCAAGCTGAAGTGGCGATGGGCCGGCCATATAGCTCGTAGAACCGATAACCGTTGGGGACGAAAGGTTCTCGAGTGGCAGCCTCGTACTGGCCATCGCAGTGTAGGACGACCCCCCACTAGATGGAGTGACGACCTGTGCAAATGTGCGGGAAGTCGATGGATGCAGGTGCACATTATAGATATATAAAATCCAGACACTAGTTGGCACGCCTGGCGAGCAGGTTATTCCACAGTTTTTAATCGTTCAGACATTTAACGCTGCTGTTATTAAGCTGAGTATTTAAGTTCTGGCGAGTATCATGCCAACCTAATGCTGAATTGCAGACTTCAGCTACAGTTCTCATTGGTACCGACTGGATTTCACTGCGCTTGATTTTCGTATGATAAATTGAAATCAATTGATTGGTCAGTGGGCTATAACGTTTTATAATTCTGAAACTATAAGAAAATATTGCAGATGCCTACTGGTTTCTTATCGTACATTACGCTTTAAGGTTCTAGCAAAGTAAACTACCTTTGACAGGTGTGTGTTGACAATGTGGCTATTATTATACGCGATTAATTTTTATATTTAAAAAGTGAAAAAACATAAAAAAAAAAACTATTTTTAGTGCTAGACTCAAAATGAACTGACTACATATATGTTAGGTTAACCTATTTGCACGAGTTATGCGCCTAAAATATATAACGGTCACAATAACCCTGCTCGAAGGCGGTACGTGTTCGACCTAATTCCGCACGCATGTCTTAAATTTTATGGTCGGGGCACGCACGGTATATGTCAGTGTAAGAGGAATCTGTTAAAATAACTTTACTGTTACACTGCCATATATTTTTCTGCCATAACAGACCAGATACACAGCTAATGGTAAGCAATTTTAACACTGTGGAATCCCAATGCTATATCGTGACAACAGTTTTATTTATTTTATCCTTATTATTATACACTGTACCATTAGCTGTGCTTACGAATAACATGTAATTTTTCGTGATCATGACCAATTTTAAAGCACATTCATCATCGTAGAGCAACGTATTCCTTTAAAGCTTTCACAATAAAAATTACTTAATTGAATTTTCGTCCGAGGACATTAAACATTTGCAAAAATCATTACTCGAAGTGTATATGATATTTTTAAAATAACAAAGTATAGAACTAAACCATAGTCCGACTTCGGCTTTTTATTCTCTTATTAAAATTGAGGTGACAGTTAATTGAAAATCTTTTCAGCCGCTTCAACTTCAACACGCGCCATCCTTTATGGCGCACTGGTATGAAAATTTCAGCACGATCATTCCAAAACTCGTTAAACAAAGTCTCGTTTGACTTTGATGCGAGCGTGACGACGAACACAATGAGAAAACGGGAAGCCTTTAATGTACGTCTTAGGTGTCTCTTTAGTGACGTCGCATCATTGTTATTTTTAATTACTCCTCGTAGTATGGCCACCGCTCCTGGTTAAAGGCATTTTTATAAAATTAATTACTCTTTTGCAATCGTAAAAGTGCGAGTAACCTTTTAAAGGAGAGTTGATTTTATGTCTATCGTGTTACATTACTTACTTGTTAACAACTTTTGTCGTTTTGAAATATGAATGGTTATTTTGTCGCTCAATCACTAGTTCAAACTCCAACGATTGACGATGAAAGTAGTAACCTCTAAGGCTATACGGATATAAAAAAAAATATTTTGTTGTATTTTAACCGACTTCAAAAAAGGAGGAGGTTTCTCAATTCGACCGTATATATTTTTATTTTTTTTATGTGTGTTCACGGATAACTTTGTCGTTTATGAGCCGATTTTGATGATTCTTTTTTTATCGGAAAGAAGATGTCCCAAGGGTGGTACCATGATAAAGAAACCCGGATCTGATGATGGCATCCCAGAGAAATCGAGGGCCATCATTGAATCCTATAGATATTAATAATGTTTTTAATTTTCTGTTTGAAGACGGTTTTTTTTTTGTTAAAAATTATTAATTTTATTATGTGAAAATTACGTAAATAAAATTAGTGTTATACAAAGTAATGTTCACCCCTCTGTACACAGGGTATTGGAGAAGTCTAGTCTAGACGTAGACGGTGTAGAATTATTCTATGTACTTGTATTGTACACACATATAAAAATAATCATAATGCATCGTTGATTTATCTTGTATTACGAACATATTAAACTTTCTCGTGGCACCCCCACCGAGGACTTATTCCTGGAGAATTATTTTTTTTTTTACTTTTATTATTACTAAATGAGAAGAAATATTCGCAGAGAAAATCACGTTTTCCTCAACCTACTGAAACGTCAAGTCGAGTAGTCTGATTCGGTTCTCCTTACTTGAGTAAGAAAAATGACCTGCAAATAAATATTACATGAGCGGAGACATTCATTTTTCACTTAGCCGTGAGTTGTGTAGAGCATAATACGAGGGGAACGAAGTTTATGTATCCGATTCGGGCAACGTCAAGGATGATGAAAAGTATACCGGTTCATTTAACATTAAGTGTACCGTGATAGCTCAGTGTTTGGGCGCCGGATTTTAATTGAATATTCTCGATATTGTTTGCAATCTAAATTCATCACTGCATTTTTTCGAAATAATGATAAAAAAAACTTTTCGAGGATATGTGAAGTCTGTCAATCCGCAGTAGGCAGTAGGGTCGCAGTTTATTAGAGCATAATCCAGCTCTAACAACCTCTGCAAATAGGAGCCCTTTGCCCAAAGGTGGTATAAAGACGCTGTTAGTGTACAGCTTCGAAATAAAATATACAGCGTGGACAGAAGTGATACAAAAATCAGGAAATGTCACTCTACCCCCAGGCAAAAGCACACATCTAAACTCTAAAGTTAAAATGGATATATGTATCAGGATACAGTGAGAATATGCCATGGTAGATGGACAACTCGCATAACATCATGTCTAGGTTCTACACTCAGAAAAAAGGAAGACCTGCGGCGAGATGGACAGACGATATCACACAAATTATAAGAAAAATTGCCTGAGGAAAGCCAAGAAACGAAACCGCTGAGTTAAGAGATTCATAATGCCTCTTTTATTAGAACATTAATTTATTTGTTTATATTTTATATTAAAATATAATAGGTCGATAATTTATAAAATTAAAATTATAATTTAACTCATATATTTTAACAATTAAATATTATTATTTTAAAATATCAAATTATAGTAGGTATTTATTGCAACCCTTTCGGAAATAAAACTCAACTCTAACGAAGTCATGGACACTATTAATTATTTTGAAGTGATAACAATAAGTAATATGATAACTTTTCTTATATAACATCTTCATTAACACGCACATGTGTAAATATAATTTGCATGTGCAATTTGTTCAAATGACAAAACATGGTTGAAATAAATATGTTTTAACATTTATACGGCATACTGGCATGCCATAGCATTATAGTACACAATAAACGATAAAGTATATCTAAAGTACGGAATAAAGTAAACAAGTTTGATTCCCCTATTTCGTGGTCTGATACTAGTTGAGAATTAATTTATGGTATAAAATAAATACATTCAAACGCGAAAACACAAGTTTCAGTGTTTGGAACACATTCATTATAAAATTATAAAATGATGTGGTGTCGTGGGACACCAGGTAAGAACGAAGTTCCTTCGGCTAATGTAGAATCGACAAAAATTGCAAAAAAAATCGTGCTCAATTTTATGTAGGTTTTCTTGATTTTTCTCTTAAATTTTTCTGATTAGTTTTTATTTAAGTACAAGAAAGTATTTAGGAAATTCAGTATTTTAGGAAATAATAAATTACTTAAAATAAAAAAACTCAAATGTGGTGTCGTGGGACACCAGGTAGGAACGAAGTTCCTTCGGCTAATGTAGAATCGACACAAATTGCAAAAAAAATCGTGCTCAATTTTATGTAGGTTTTCTTGATTTTTCTCTTAAATTTTGCTGATTAGTTTTTATTTAAGTACAAGAAAGTATTTAGGAAATTCAGTATTTTAAAATAAAAAAACATCGTAATTCAAATTATCAACTAAAATAACAAAATATGTCTCTTTATTTTTGTTTGACAACATAAAATTATGCGACTGTCGCGCCTGCGCACGTCTCATTTAACGGTTTTATTCCACGCACTTTTTTCCACGGATTTTTTCTTACGGTTTTACTATCACATTTTTTTCAGTTCGGTCGCGCAGCAAAATCCCTATCCCCTCTAAGCCTGCCGTAAGGAACTTCGTTCCAAAAACATCGTAATTCAAATTATCAACTAAAATAACAAAATTATACACTACTCGCTTATGTATGCGACTGTCGCGCCTGCGCACGTCTCATTTAACGGTTTTATTCCACGCACTTTTTCTTACGGTTTTACTATCACATTTTTTTCAGTTCGGTCGCGCAGAAAAATCCCTATCCCCTCCAAGCCTGCCGTAACTTCGTTCCAAAAAGACAAATGTTATAATTATTTTTCAGTCATGTAATAAATATAAGGTTATTTTTTATTTTTGTATTACGAGAAACATACTAAATGTTATATAGTAAAAAAAAGTTAAGAAAAATACGATCCATCTTAAGGATATTCTAGATACGATTAATTGTTCAAATAAAATGTTAAACCAATCTAATTGATAAAATCGGAAATAAACATGGCGCGAGCAAACGTAGAAGCGACGGTGATTTAATTCCTGTTAATTTATGCACTCACCATGTTTGTCTCGTAGCACAAGGTAAGCTTGCGGTCCTCAAGTGTTTCGATAAACACCGTTCGGATGTACCGCAGTTCGAAGTACCAACAAACACGAAGCGAATGCGAACGCGCGGCGCCGAGGGACTTGAGAAGGGAATTTGCGGAATTTGCGAACGCGAATTGAGGTGCCGTGTAAATTTAAAACTGATTTCGTTTTAATTTCTCGTTTTAAATGACCGGTTCGTTTCAGAAGACTTAAAAATATAGCAAACTGCCGTCTTACTCACCAAATTCGATTTTCGAATTTGTTTTTGTTTTCGAATCGAACTCACTGTTGATTCGAACACGATTTGAAAATTATTTGTAAGCTTACTCTCGAACCAAATCGGAACTAGAAACAAGATCGTGCGTTATCAAATCCGTTAACTGTATCCGTCCTATTATTAGCAAGCATGTATGATTTATCTGGTGTTATCTGATTACCGCCAACCATGGATGTGTACAACACTTGAGACGTTGCATTTTCAACCTATAACGGTGGGCCTCTAGTAACCCACAAATCGAACGATACGCAAAAGTATTACATTGGAAATCATGCGCGTGCACTCCATACAGTTTCAGTAGTATTACTTTACTCCATGACTCCATACATGCAAAAAAGCCGTGCATACCCCGACGTTTCATACGAACATGCCGAAACATTGAAACCCTTTGTGGGTAATTTATAGATTCACATGATGTTAAATGATTACCGCCACAGACAACACCTGACGGCTTGCAGATGCACTTTATTTGTTATTAATTGCAATATGTATAAGGATGTATATAGATAGATAGTTAGATAAATATATATCCATTAAAAAGCCCCTAAAAATGATGGATTGAAAGTAAAACCTTGGAACGAAAATTACTGCCTCGGGTATTTTAAAAGGTATAACGGCCCTGAAATATTTGAGCCAGCCCCGTGGCCAACCGTTTCTAATACTAGGTGAGGCTCTTAGTTAACAAAAGAAGTTAAGCTGCATTGTTTTCACTGACGTGGAAAGTTAGGGAGATATAAGATTAGTTATTAAGATTTTACACAAATTTAGTATTATTACGCCACGAAAACTGAATAAGAGGTTAGAGGAATTAATTAGAGGTCAATTATAATGTAGGCGTCTTCAAGGCAAGAGTGAATAGGTTTTTACTGAGCTAGCGCGCTTACCATCCACGGCTGCATCGCCACTTACCATCAGGTGGGATGGCAGTCAAGCGCTAGTCAGTTCTATATAAAAAAAAAGTTTAAATTGAAATCTCATACGTTTGTGTTACCGTAATTATGATCGCTACATCATGCTATTAATGTCAGATAAAGGACTCCGTGGCGCATTTGCCAAGGTATTGGCTTCGGCGTCAGGGGTCGTGGTTGCGATTCTCACACGGGACAACTATTTGTGTGGCCCTCAGATAATTGTTTTATATCTGGACGTGACGTGAGATTTATGTTTGTCAAACGTCAAAACACAGTATGTTATCCTAAGGTAAGGGCAATGTTTTTGAAAAAAAAAAAGGATTAAAAATATTATAAGATATGGTGAAATAAAAGTGTCGAAATGTCTACTTTGGTTGGTCATTATTCTTCTACCGCTAAATGAGGACGGTAGGGAATTAGTAATTTTCGTAGTGTCCTCAAAGCTTTGTGCAACATTAAACTTATAGTTTACAGCAAATTATTTACTTATGCAAGTGTCGTCGTGTCATGTTTAAAGTAAATATGTAAAGTATCAGCATTTATATCATTATATATAAATATACATCATACATATGCCACTGCTGGGCAAAGGCCTCCTCTGTACAGAGGGCATCGCGGCCCCATTGCGGATTGGCGGACTTCACATATATTGAAATATTTTTTTTGTTATTATTTCGAAAACATGCAGGTTTCCTCACGATGTTTTCCTTCACCGCTGAGCACGTGATAATTGGACACTAAAATTACCAATTTCATTGGTGCCGGCACCGGGGATCGAACTCGGGTTGCTCGAGTATATTGAACTAAAGGCGAGCGCCCGGACACTGAGCTATCACGGCTATTTATTTATTGTGACATGTTTGACTAGCCTAATTATAGTTTATTATAAAGCCCTGGCAGTGTGAAAGTGCTTTTGAAAGTAATATTCGAAAAAAAGTAAAGTAAAGTAACAGCCTATACATGTCCCACTGCTGGGAAAAGGCGTCCTCTATATAGAGGTATCAGGGCATAGTCCACCACGCGGCCCCACTGCGGATTGGCGGACTTCACATATCTTCGAAATATTTTTTTTGTTATTATTTCGAAAATATGCAGGTTTCCTCACGATGTTTTCCTTCACCGCGGAGCACGTGATGAGTCAGCACTTAAAGTTAAAAACTTTATTGGTGCCGGCACCGGGGATCGAACTCAGGTTGCTCGAGTATATTGAACTAAAGGCGAGCGCCCGGACACTGAGCTATCACGGCTATTTATTTATTGTGACATGTTTGACTAGCCTAATTATAGTTTATTATAAAGCCCTGGCAGTGTGAAAGTGCTTTTGAAAGTAATATTCGAAAAAAAGTAAAGTAAAGTAACAGCCTATACATGTCCCACTGCTGGGCAAAAGCCTCTTCTATACAGATGGTATCATGGCATAGTCCATCACGCGGCCCCACTGCGGATTGGCGGACTTCACATATCTTCGAAATATTTTTTTTGTTATTATTTCGAAAATATGCAGGTTTCCTCACGATGTTTTTCTTCACCCGCGGAGCACGTGATGAGTCAGCACTTAAAGTTAAAAACTTCATTGGTGCCGGCACCGGGGATCGAACTCAGGTTGCTCGTTGGGTTACATTGAATTAAAGGCGAGCGCCCGGACACTGAGCTATCACGGCTTATTCGATTGTGACATGACTAGCCTAATTATAGTTTATTATAAAGCCCTGGCAGTGTGAAAGTGCTTTTGAAAGTAATATTCGAAAAAGAGTAAAGTAAAGTAACAGCCTATACATGTCCCACTGCTGGGCAAAGGCCTCTTCTATACAGAGGGTATCATGGCATAGTCCATCACGCGGCCCCACTGCGGATTGGCGGACTTCACATATCTTCGAAATATTTTTTTTGTTATTATTTCGAAAATATGCAGGTTTCCTCACGATGTTTTTCTTCACCGCGGAGCACGTGATGAGTCAGCACTTAAAGTTAAAAACTTCATTGATGCCGGCACCGGGGATCGAACTCAGCTTGCTCGTTGGGTTACATTGAATTAAAGGCGAGCGCCCGGACACTGAGCTATCACGGCTCATATTCGAAAACCAATTTCTAAATGAATAATAACTCAATTTTTCAATACAATCCATACGGATGGAATACAATAAGTGAGAAAAATACAGAATAACCGCGTGTCAGAAAATTCTTATTTAAATTATTGAAGTTAAGCTTAAGCTGTATTACACGCAGTATTTTCAAAAACAAATACACGGTTATCAATTATAAAGCCATTTTTTCTGACAACTGAGAAGGCATTAACAATTTGTATATTATGTTTAATTAAACATGTGCATTTTGTGCGGCTTTTAAAAATTGTTCCGCTTTTCATCATTATATGATATCCTTACAAATATTATAAAGCGAAAGTTTGTATGTATGGATGTCTGTGGATGTCTCCTTTACGCAATAAGTACCTACTGAATAGATTTTAATGAAACCTTACAATAATATAGCTTATACTTCAGAATAACACATACGCTATAATTTATAAAGATATTGTGTGAATTGTCCAAAATATAGGTAATGATAAGTGTCAACTAAGTAAGAAAAAATTCAGGCATCTACGAGATATTCTGGTGTAAAATAAAAAACTCTTTGTTGATTCCCTTTGGCCGCGCGGGCGAAGCCGCGGTTAACACCTAGTATTGTATAAGTGAATGTGACAGATGATATAGCACTTATGTAACATTAAATTATAGCAGACTAATCAATTGCCGTAATTTGAGTTCCTCAGTTTAGGCACGATACTGTCATATCTGCCCCGTTATTTTATATACTATCTGTGATATAAATCGCACCCTGCGTAGAACAACGTGACATCTGCAAAATTTTAATTGTTCAGGGCGGCCGATTCAAATTATTACTTTTTAGATTCCGCTTCGTGCTTCCACACGGAACGGACGTTACTCTGAGCCGGAGGGCCCATGCCAACCGACCCGGAAGCCATCTTGCAACCGTTGTTGCTAATTTTATTTCTTTTATCTCTTGGTGTGCACTGTTCGCCTCATCGTTGTCGTGTTTCGCGGTCTACGGTTAGGGAAGTCTCAACCAAGAAGAAAGAAGAAACATTATAGAAGAAAGAAAAAACATTATAGAAGAAGGAAGAAACTTTGCCCGACTTCCGAGCGGATAGTGTTAGTGTAGTGTTGTGCTCGTAGGCAGGTTCCTGTCCGTAAGTAGAATTCTACACACATTTCTCGTCTCAGAGGCGGCATTGTAATTTTTTACCTGTGTGCTTGTTGCATTAGGCGACAGCTAGGTACTCACCCTAGCACACCTAAAGCGCAGGCGATTAAAGGTTAAATTTTAGGCACACACCTCCCTGCCGCAAGGTGGGGAGGCCTATTTAGAAAACCACACGCCAGCGGGGCGCAAGCCCCAAAGGCTCAAGCGTCGACATGGGTTCCCTCATAGAGGAATTCCTGCGTCAAGAATGCCCCGAATTATGGGTAAAATATTTGAATTTCGCGAGGGAACGACGCGTCGTCGTCGAATTCTCTAGCGACAGTCCGG
Source organism: Iphiclides podalirius (assembly GCA_933534255.1). NCBI lineage: Eukaryota > Metazoa > Arthropoda > Insecta > Lepidoptera > Papilionidae > Iphiclides > Iphiclides podalirius. The sequence continues at coordinate 11,691,446 of OW152826.1, forward strand.
CTTCACCGGCTGCCGCCTCGCCGTCATCTCCGGTGCCCTCTGCGCCAGTCATCGAGTCGCCCTCTGCGACAATTGATACGCCGGTCGAACGAACCCAACGCGCCTTCCGCGAAAACCATTTCGACCCCTTCCGCGCTGTCGTTCCCGACTCACAATCGGACGGCGGCTCAGACATGGAGGTCGAAACGACCCCCGCTAACAACGCGAACGCCGACGGCTTCACCGTCGTCAAATCGCGAAAAAAGGGCAAGAAACGCCCCGCTACGGACAGCGACCACGAAAGCGAGGCCGCCCCGTCAAACCGTCCCACCGCGACGCCCGCCAAAAAGGCAGCCGCGACTGCCCAGTCGGAACCAACATTCGCCTCCGAGCGAAAAATCAAGCCACCGCCGCCAATTATAATCCAAGAAAAGGCAAAGTGGCATCAGATATGTTCATGGTTTGAACGCCATAACATACGAGACCCCCGGTCCAAGAATACGCATTTGGGTATCCGCGTATACCTCGATTCTTCGGACGGTTTCCGCCGCGTAGCAAAATACTTGCGCGAAGCTAAGGTAGGTTTCCACACCTACTCACTACCCGAAGAGCGTAAACTTCGGGTCGTAATTAAGGGCGTCCCAAAGGAGTCGGATGTCGATATGGCTAAGGTCGACATCCGCACTCAGGGATACCCTGTTCACGCCGTGAGTCGTCTCAGGCACCCTCGCACCCGTGTCCCTATGGACATGGTCATGGTTGAACTTGACCCTACCCCGGAAGGTAAGGCCATTTTCAACCTTAAGAGGGTCTGTGACTTAGTCATCGAGCCCCCACGTAAATCAGGTGTTGTGGGACAGTGCCACAACTGTCAACATTTTGGCCACACGGCCAATAACTGCTTCGCTCACCCAAGGTGCGTCAAATGCACTGGTGACCACGGCACAACCGAGTGCACGAGGCCGAAAGATTGCGCAGATCCACCGGACTGCGTAAACTGTCACACTACCGGCCATCCGGCTAGTTATAGAGGCTGCGCTAAGGCCCCGAAACCTCCCGCGACAAAATCTCCCGCGAAGTCTACGTTGCCCAAACCCGCGCCCGTTAAATACATTCCCGCGCCCGTACCCGTCACAAACGCCTGGGCGAAACCCCAGGTGGCCGCGCAGGTAACCGCGCCGGTAATCCCGGTCGCCTCACGACCGATCGCACAACAGCTGCCCGCCTCTCAAACGGCGCCGTGGCCGCAGGTGCAGCCAACTCCGTCAGTTTTCGCGGAAAACAAGGACGACCCATTCGCGCAAATCGCTAATATTTGCAGCTTACTTGATAGAATCAATAGGCAGGAACTCGCCGTATTGTCCGCTAAAATAGCGGCCGCCACATCTGGCCACGAGCGTCTTAGGGCAATTAGCCAACACAAAACGCTTGTGGAAGCCCTTTGGGCTTTTACGAGCCAACCGTAAAAAAACAATAATCCGCGCAATAAAACCGCGCTCCGCCGCGTCGTTATTTAGACCCATAAAAACACCTTAATGGGAAGTACAACCGCAGGTAGAACAAAACCTCGGGCTCTGGTTGTTTCGTATTTCAACGCAAACGGCATAAAGGGTCAAAGGGATGAAATCGCGGAATTCCTTCGCGATTATAACGTGGATATTTTCTTAGTGCAAGAGACATTCTTGAAGCCTAGCGTACGCGATCCCAGAATCGCAAATTACAATATTGTCCGCCACGATCGGTTAGCAAACCGTCTGGGAGGCACACTAATTTATTATAAACGGTCCTTGCACTGTTGCCCGCTCGACATTCCAGAGCTAAATCAAATAGAGGCATCCGCGTGTAGGTTAGCGCTCACCGGCCACAGGCCGCTTGTACTAGTCTCAGCCTACCTCTCGGGGAATAGAACCCTACTTCAAAGCGACCTAGATACGCTTCTTAACTTAGGCCCTTCCGTGATAATTGCAGGAGGTCTAAACTGCAAACACGGCTCATGGGACACCAACAGCATCCCAAACAACAACGGAAAGCATCTCTTTAGCTTATCCGATAACCTAAATTTTAGTATAGTCGCTCCCGCGACTCCCACTAGGTATCCTACGGTGGACAACTACCAGCACGCGTCACCGAGTGTCCTAGACATAATGTTATTCAGGGAGGTCTCGCTCGACATCGAGTCGATAGAGACAATCCATGAACTAAACTCAGACCACAGGCCCGTCCTGTGTAAACTGGGCCAGAACGCCGGCGCGGTCCCTCCGACCAAATCCGTAGTGGACTGGCATCGTCTTGAGGTCAAACTCAAGGCCTTGGACCCCCAGGACTTAGTAGACTTACCCGAGACGATAGCTACGTTCGATGACGCAAATCGAGCGATAGCGAGTCTCCGCGAAACTATTACTTCCGCAGTCGCAGACTCGGAACGGACGGTGAAACTGTCGGGCGACCGACGGTTTAACTTTCCGCCCGACCTGCGACTGCTAATTAGACAGAAAAATGCAGCCAAACGCGCCTTCGACCGATACCGATCGGAATCGAACCGAACCCTACTTCGACGCCTTCAGCTAGAAGTCAAAGATGGAGTATCGGAACACCGACACACAACGTGGGACACTCTCCTAGAGGACATCGAGCCATCGCACACCGCCTACTGGCGGTTGGCCCGCAGTCTGAAAGCAGAACCCCGCGAATCTCTACCGCCGTTAGTTAGACCTAATAGCGCTTCAGTAGCCCTAGATGACTCCGAAAAAGCCGAATGCCTTGCGGACAACCTAGAGCAGCAATGTACGCCATCGCGCGAACACACCGATTCAGTCCACCTAACGGAGGTGGACCGCGTAATCGAGACTAGGGCTGCGCTTCCACCGGAAGGCGAACCTTTAAATTCAGTGACCTCCGAAGAAGTCCAAGATATTATTAAAAATTTAAAACCAAAATCCGCCCCGGGCCCAGATAATATAAGTAATAAGATTCTCAAAGCTCTCCCTGGGCCGCTTATCTGTTTACTGGCGACCATTTTCAATACCTTTCTCTCCAGTTGCTCCTTTCCGGACGACTGGAAGCAAGCCACGGTTATCGGCATTCGCAAGCCGAATAAACCAGCCAATCAGCCCTCTAGCTATCGTCCCATCAGCCTCCTCAGTTGCCTGGGGAAGCTCTACGAGCGGCTATTGTTAAACAGGCTCAAAGAGCACGTATTTTCCAACGGCCTTCTGCCGACGGAACAATTCGGCTTTCGAGCTAGACACTCTTGTCCCGATCAGTTATACCGTCTAACGAAGCACATCTTAAAAGGCCTTAACCACCCCAAACACATTAGTACAGGGGCTCTCTTCTTCGATGTCGCAAAAGTATTCGACAAAGTTTGGCACAACGGCTTGCTTTACAAGCTGTACACACTCAAAGTGCCAGATAGGCTCGTAAACACCATCCGGGCCTTTTTGTTGAACCGCTCTTTTCGATATCGAGTCGGAGGCAGCCTCTCCACAAGCCGCCGCCTCACGGCCGGCGTACCACAAGGCTCCTGCCTCTCACCCTTGCTATTTACGCTCTACACGAGCGACATACCTAGAGACCCCCACGTCAATCTCGCGCTTTTCGCGGATGACACGGCGCTCTTTTACTCAGACCGCAACCTCAGTCAATTAACGACTCGACTCCAAAGCGCTGACAACCGCCTCGGCGATTGGTTCCGCAAATGGAGAATCGAGATTAATCCAGAAAAAAGTGTGGCGATTCACTTCACTCGTAGCACCCCCAACCCCCATCCGCCACACCGTTACAAAGGTCCTCGCCAAAACAGAAAGTTGGGGCAAATATCACTATATGGCCAAACTCTCCCCGGTCAAATATTTAGGAGTCACTTTCGACTCGCGTATGACTTTCACTACGCACATCAATCAAGTCCGAAATAAAGCGGCGTTCGTCTCCGGCCGGCTACACAATTTAACGAATAAGCAAAGTAAAATGCCCTTAAGGCACAAACTACTGTTATATAAAGCTTGCGTAAGGCCAATCATGTCCTACGCTTGCATGATCTTCGCACACATAAATCCTACGCGCATTAACAAATTGCAAGTAGTTCAAAGTAAGTTTATCCGCCGCGCAACCGGTGTGTAATCGTATCAGCGCAACGTCGACCTGCACAGCGATTGCAGACTCCCGACGGTTCGCGCACATTTTAAAATTTGACAAAACGGTTCTTCGATAGAGCCCAGCATCATCCCAACCCTCTGGTGGTAAGCGCAGCAAACTACCAACCGGACACAAACGCGAACGTAAACAAGCGTCGCCCGCGAAACGTCCTCATCGACCCGGTCGACGAAGAGGACTTAGATACGATGGACCCACCGCCAGGGGTCCCGCCGGATAACACTACACCTACAGCTAGTGTAACAACAAGCACACCAGTTCGCCCTCGCCTCCGAGCACGGCGAGACCCACACAACGCGTACACAAGGTACACCCGCGTTCCGGGGCGGTTCTCACCGCTCCCAGCCACCGATTAGCTAAATGCACAGTCGACGGCCGTCGGGGTCTCCGTCCGAACCGGCGACCTCGACGCCCCTTAGATGACACACCATAGTAGTTAAACGCACGCATGAGCACATGCGCGACCCTACCCATAGCGGAGGGTCCAAACCCGTGGGTTCTGGCTAGCCCACCGGTTCTGCGTCCGATGAAGCTTTAATAGTCTCGGGACTGAAAGCAAAAACATCAGTTAATACAAGATACAAGATCAAATTATTATTTTTTTATTTTGGTTGTAGTTTTATTATACACAGCGGTTGCTATTACAATTTTTGAGGTTTGTGATATAATTAGGTATATTAACAAACAGTATACTTTTTGAATTAATAATTATATAAATTTAGGAAATAAGAGGTTTCATGTGTAATAGTGACGTTTTCCTACGGAAAATGGCAATCACTAATCACAAGGTCACAAGATCACATAAACACGTTTATATAACGTTGTTCATCGGAACGTTCTAAAAAATAAAGGGTCACACGTTCATTTATAACGTTGTTCTACTAAAAACTCAGAAAATATGTATGATACAAACGCATGTAGCACTGTTTTCAACGAAAATACCATAAAAAGTGGGTGACTGTGCAATAATTATCTTTGACTCTAATAGAGTTTTTTTACACTCGTCTCTTACATTAGTAAGCTTAGTCTAGTCATTACAAAAAAACAGTGTCGAAACGTACATATGTCCTTGTACTGCGAAGCATAAATCAGATAGAACGTTGTTCTATTCTGAATCTCAATATCTATAAGTCAGACGAAAAAAAAATGTCATCTGAGCGTAGACAATAATTAAGACTCTCCGATGATAAAATCAAATTCGTTCCATGTGACCACAGACCGTTATTCTACGCACGGTGCGAAATATTGTTCATGAAATGAAGGATGCCGCGTAATCTTAGTTATGACAACTTTATCTATGAATTGTAAACTCGGACCATTACAGTTTTAAAATGAAACGTATATTTCTTTATAATATTTAATTTCAGTCTGCTGAATTTGATCTTTCGTGAAAATTACACATTTATAGCTTAATTAGTTCAAATTTAATTTGTAAAATTTAAAAACTCACGAGTTAGGTTACCAGCTTTTGAAAAAAATTCTTTTAATATAGGTACAGTTTTTATATTCATGAGCATTTTCTCTCTTCCTCATTTTTCGTTTCAGCATACATCCCCAGTTGGGGAGTACAAATTTAGGTTAAGCTACATTGAAAAGTTCAAGAAAAATAAATTTATCTAGAGATCCTTTCATACTTAAGATGAAAAATGGAGCATAAAATAAATATAAAAGAAACATGCTATATTCAAGAAAATTATTTCATGTAAGCAATTTATTTTCCACATTTGATGACATGAGTTTTCTATAAATAAAAGGCTTATAGAAGAAAACATAAAGCATGTGAAAGGTTTATCACTTCCTTTGTAAATGTTTACAAAGCAAGGGCAATTAAGATTTCATAGGGTCAGTGGGTTTATCACGTGACACTGGTGACTCTACTAAGTTCATTATAAATTCCGACAGTATAATCCGTAAAGTCCAAGTTACATATATGAGCCGTTAATCTAGCAGAAACCGTTAATCCTCAGTATTTCTGTGAGATCAGAGGCAAAAATATGGATGGTTAAAATATAAATAAACGGTAAATATTTCTAGTCCACCTATCCACCATAATGACGACACAGAGTAAATGTGTGAAGAAGGCTATGACGAATATCCAGAATGTTGCTTCATTTTCTCCTGTATCGTTCCAATAACGTTTTAAAATTCGTGTAATATCAAATATTGAAATTAGAAAGTTTATGATTTTTTAGTAACTTAACAAAAAAATAACCGAAAATTTTTAAGTTTCAATTCCAATTCCAATATACCTATTGTTTGCTATCATTTCAATTCTTTTGCTTAAAGACGTGCCTAATTTGTAAACTGTAATGTTGTCTAACTTTATAGTCCAATGGTTTTGTTAATTTAAGCAAAACAATTGTTTTGTTTTGTTTTTAAATGTCTTATTTTTAGTTTATAGCTTTAAATTTTCCTTCTTTTCACTACCAAGTTTCACTTTATACTTTTTCTTCCCTACCTTTTTTCTTCTTTCCACTCTGAATTTCACTGCATTTCTTTCTACCGCGCTATATGTTCCTTTGATAGGGCCAAAATCCGATCGTCTTTTCGTGTAAAACGTTCTAGAACGTCCTCGTTCAAAGTCGATCGTCTTTTAATGTAAAGTGTACTTATGAAGTTTATTCTGGAATAACAAATAAAAATACGTTTTTCAAAACTGTCAAGATACGACGTTGCCAATCAAGACAGCCGCTGAGCATTCGTAATATTGTAAATAGATTACGAGTACGCAAAATGTAGAACCATTCAAGGTAACGTGTAATTTATTAAGTACAAGTACCGATTTATTTTACGACTATATACACATAACGGTTCCCGACTAGAACGTGACAGAAGTTTGAAACTGACATAATATGCCAGTTTTAAATTTATATAAGTTATAGTATAACTAGTATTTTAATATTACAACTATATGAGTTACTAACCCCTACCTGTTGTACCTACTTGTTGTCTTCTTAACGTTATTGTAATTTTAATTAACCTTTGCCAGTGATGTCACATATGTTAATTAATTAAAAACAGTTGAAATTCATGAAACGGTTTTCATGTTGAGAAAGAAGTACTCGTATGAACTAGAAGGATTAATTAATGTAATTCAAGTGTCAAGGCAGAGTAGCTTTCAAATACTTGTAATATCCATACGGTGAATGAAATACATATTTAATTTTTTTCATTTCGAATAAAGCGCAGTGAATGTTTATTTACTCTGCAAACATTTTTTTATTTGCAATTCATAACGATAATTTCGCGCGCGGTAAAAATACAGCTGGTACAGCTGTTTTTTTATTTGAAATATTATGTTATTGACAACTATTCCATACGTTGATAAATCTTCTTTTATAACGTTAAGTATTATAACATGTGGGCGCTTTCCAAAAAAGTTCGCTACGAAATTACAGATCCTGTGTAACGAGAGAGATTTCGTAGCGTTTCGATTCACACGGTCGTTTTTATTTTATTCAGATTTTTCGCGGAACGTTTATTTACTATGTATAAATTCATTCAAAATCCAAAAATTCAAAATATATTTATTTACATAGACGCTTGCGCGTTCTTATGAAACGTCAAAGTTTTGCACAAAAATTAACACGTTCGTAAGTGAGTTACCACCGGTTTGGAAAGCAGTTTCTGTTGAGAAGAAATCGGCAAGAAACTCAACAGTTGCTCTTTTTTAAAACGATTAGTTTACAATATAATAGGACAGTTATAAGTCTTATTTTAGCCTATGTGAGTATAAAAAGTGTAGTGTCAATTTATTTCCGTGCCACTTTGTCGTGACTAATTTATTACCATGCCAATATATTTGATAACGACGGCTTAATGGGTGTTGCTTCATTGTGGAAGATGGTATACGGGATAGAATACGGGAATTGTCCGTTTAATCCCATTTTCTTATCATATGCATTTTTTGTTACAACTTTTCATTTAGGACCGTCTATTGCGAAATGTTTTGTATCTTACGTCTTATCGTAATGGTTTGTCCTCCACGCTATTCCAATAAAATTGATCATTTTATTGGAATATAAACAAAACGAAAGTTTTAATGTCGTTATCAGTTTTTTAATAATTCAGCTTTGGGCGGATATTACGGAACTTTCATGATTTATCTGACCAGAGAGTCCAGCCATAATATATAAATAGCATTGCTAAAATGCAAAATAATAAATAGACGTCGACATTTCCCAGAACTACATCAGACGTTTCATCTTTTAAGCTCACGTTTAAAGTGTCCATTATTAGTCCAACACACTAAGAAAGTATTCACAATAAGGGTTGCAGCGTTTTTATTTATTTCAACTATTAACCTAGGAAGATGAATTGCAATCGGAATCAATTCATGCCCGCAATGAAGCATTTGCTGCTATATTGCGGCTCGCATTTTAATGGGCAAGTTGAGTTATCGAATGAAACATGGATTCGGCGGCAGCGCTGACTTATTCGTTACACTTCGTGCTGAAAGCGCAGTTCATTTGTATATTTCACTCGCCATAATTTCATTGCCTCTTATTTTCCTATTTTATATTCGTTAAAGTGATTCATGCGACATGAATGGCTTTAGCTTCAAACCACTAACCTAACTGCCGTAGACTGTACTACCTAGACTAAACCTCAGTCACATGTATTGTATATATTTAATTTCGTTGATATTTTTGATGAAGGTGTGTTTCTTAGGGTTCCGTACTCAAAGGGTAAACCGGGACCCTATTACTAAGACTTCGCTGTCTGTCTGTTTGTCCGTCTGTCACCAGGCTATATCTCATGAACCATGATAGTTAGACAGTTGATTTTCAACAGATAATGTATTTCTGTTGCCGCTATAACAACAAATACTTAACAACAGAATAAAAAAATATATGTTTAAGTAGGACTCACATAAACAGACATGATTTTTTTTGCCGTTTTTATAAATAATGGTACGGAATAATGGTACGGAATTTACTACAAGTGCCGAAAGAATTACTGATTTAATTCGAGTAAAGTCGATCAAAATTGTTAACAAAAATGATGTGAGCATTTTTGTTTCATGTAAAATTAATTGAAAAACTTGCAATGCGTTTAATCGATGCCCTCAATTTCCAACATTTAACATTATCAATCCGCAAATACGTTATTATCATTTAAACTATGATCGGCTTCATTAAATTATTTCACCAGATTAAACAATCGACTGTCAATTATTACCATTAACATGAGCCGCTAATTCGCGACCTATTATCACATGTTTAGAGTTTAAAATTATTTCTAATGGCAAGCGACATGAATATGCCGTTTGCCGAATCTATTTTGCCCTCGTCGTCAATCCTTTGCCAGTCGGAACGGATAATTGTGATTGAATTTATAATTTTCAGATTGAGATTATGCATTTATAATAGCAGTTTTGCATACTTATGAAGTATAAATTTAATTTAGGACTGCAAGATTACATTTTACTAAAATACAAAGCCTATAAAGTATCATCTTCGATACTTAGATTATTTTCTGATTATATTGTGGATTCTTGTTTTATTAAAACAAATAATCATAATATATCGTGATAGTATTGAAAAGTATAAGTAGATGTTTGTAGTAATTATTTTAAATTTTATTTTCTTTCATTTTAGTTTTGACCTATATAATCTTTTTTTGTTCTTCGGACTGTTTATTCCTCAATTCTTTGATCATCACTGAAAATCGGCATTGTGGTTTCTAGTCCAACATCTACTAAATGATATCCTTTTTGTCATGATTTACGACGTACAATAGTCAAAAGGTAAAATCATACGTATAGGATACTTACGTTATACGTCCATGTTTTTTTATTGTTGCAAATGAATATTTTGTACGACTCTTCGTTTTGTATCTAATAAATCTCTTTCTTTCTTATTTCTTTCTCTCTTAATTATTGAAAAGTAATTTAACGTGTTATGACTTTATAAACGTATAACTTTATAAACGTGTAACGTTATGACTTTCGCACTCGCATCGTGCTAGTTAAAAGAGTAGTAAGAGTAGTAGCTAGTAAATATTATTTATCTTATAAGCTAATATTGTTACCGTAATAGATGTTTTGCTTATTTGTTTGGAAATGGCTTTATAATCGCCTTAAATTAAGCAATTAAATGTTAACGGCGTTTCTTTGTTTCCGTTTAACCGCGCTTACTATATTGAATTGGACGTCTAGTATATATACCCTACACAATTCGAAATATAAAGTTCAATAGCCTCGTTTGACTTAATTCTAAGAAAAAGGCCAATCCTTACACAATCCATAGTTAGAAATAATACTGCTTTTTACAATATGGAAAAAAAAAAACAATAAATTCAATTTATAAATTATTATTAAAAACTAGATCTGGATCTGTTAGTAGTGCATATCGAATGATATGCACTACTAACTTTCGTTAATGTAAATGAACACGATTTTTCAAATTTTAATATTTAACAGATTTTATCCATTCAAAAACTTCGAGCACCTTACAACAGCCAAGACGTGCTGAGGACTAAGACGTCCTATTTTTTTTACAAGATATCAGCGGCTCTTTCTTGATCCGCCATCACCAAAAAATCTGTTAATCTGAAAGCATTAATTATCAACTAAGTTCATATTATAAATTTTGCAAAATCTTTGAAACAAAACACGCACCAATGTGCTCCCGTTTCAATGACAAAGCAATCTAAAATCCTAGGTACAGCTGACTTGAGTATTATCGTTGAGATATTCCCTACGTGATGCGAGCGCAAGAAAATATCTACAAATGAAATCTCACAATTTTGCCCGATATTCAACTTCATTCTGTGTGTTAAGAAAAGCTGGTATCTTTTCCACATGCTCACATATACGAGTAGCTGAAACGCAGAATGCGGAACCATTTATGCGAAATAAGTAAGACTTTATGCTCGCTGTTGCTGTTGTGCTACTCAAGCTTTGAGAACTCTTATAAATACAAGTAATGTCCCAAGTTTCTTTATTTATGTTAAAGGCTGGTGAGTGTAATCACTGGGCGGTTTTAATAATTCAACTTTGATAAGTTGAATTAAATACCGGCCAATTGCGAGTCGGAAAGGTTCCGTAACTTTATCTATTAAAACGGCAAAAAATCATGTCTGTTATATAGGAGCCCCAAATAAATATAATTTTATTCTGTTTTTAGTATTTTTTATCATAGCAGCAACAGAAATAGATCACCTGTACAAATGTAGCATCTTTATATACAGGAAGACTTTTCTAAGTGTATCCATTTTTTTACTAAATTCTAGACATAAATAATGTTATATAAAAAACATGAATATTTAAAACCACTCGTTTGAACTTATCTCAAAATGTGCGTTATTTATGAGCAACTCATTTATTTTACGCGCGATCATTCATAACTAACACGCACACAAGTTCGTTTCAAAAGTATACGACGCATTTATGAATGACTACAGCATTGTCAACAAGTTCTGTTTTCTAGGGAATAGAATGGCAATTTTTTTTTGAAAATAAAATAAATTTGTTTTCATTTCAATAAACTATTACACTACCGAGTCTAAACCTCCTGTATGAATTTGGGCGCCTTTATAAAAGCCACCCTGTATATACAGCGTGTCGTTACCACCGCGACAATAAATGAACACACATATACAGGATAACTTTTTAAAATTGTATTAAACATTTACATTCTTTAAACATCAATATTTACCGAGTTATTAAATTTTCCAAAACAAACAATTTTAGAATATCCTTACGTATAAAACGGTAACGTAAAGTTCATTTGTAAAGGTCACAAAGCATATGAATGGGTTGAATGAATTTAAAAGAGACAAAACATACTGTTAGAAGGAGAGGCTTGTAATGCGACGCTGTGGCGCGAGTTGTATAGATGTTACAAATTTTGTTTCTTTTTTTACTAAATTAGTTAGCGAAAAATATTTTTTTTTATTATGGATTTTGTTTAACGTTAATATTATTTATGATTTTTGGCAAGTAGCGTTAGACGTGTGTTCATTTATTGTCGCGATGGTGCCGACACGCTGTATAATTCTTTTGTACATGTGTATGACATTGAACTCCTCCTAAACGACTGGACCGATTTTAATGAATTTTTTTTGTGTATGTTCAGGTCGATTCAAGAATGATTTAGATTCATAATTCGGTCCACTACAAATTTTTTCTAATTTGTCCAATTAAAATCGTGTGTACTGGACAACGTCTGTCCGGTCTGCTATTTTCAAAATAAAACACTATATATCAATAACGTGATCTTGATACTCTACCGCAATAACTAGCTCAGTCTACTCCGTATGGCTTTGATCAGGCGCCACATAATAAAATGAAACAGCACTATCGCATACGGTATCTTATTCATTTTATTAGAAAGATGGGTAAAAGCCTATCATCTCGCGGAAATTGGCTCTTCCTCACGCTATCAAAGGCGTTTTTACTATCTCCGTTGCTTATAAGGCCTCGCAGTCATACATGTACGCTCTCCCATCGGCAGATACAGCGAGGTAACTATGGATTTCTTATATTTTGTCATGATCGTAACGGCGTAGTTCTCAATCTGGATGTCTTTTATGCTACAGGGCGTGGGTGCGATCTCTTCTATTGGAAAAGAATTGTGTAGATGATCATATTCTTTTTCGAATGTCTTTTAGGCCTAATTAAATATTATCAAGTAGCAAAACAAAACTCAATGATCTTATGAGAAAACAACCGAATTAGGAATTTTTTGATGCCACCGTGCGAAAAACATGTGTAAGTAGTAAGTAATATTACATAATTTGAGGGCATCGGAACAAAAACCGATAAATCACATTTTAAACGTTTTTATGCTAAGTATGGCAATCGGCAGTTTACGTATGTGTTACGTACATATCTATAGCCATCTTGTATCCAATCTATTTATAATTGACTATATCGTCTTTAAAACCTTCTCGTAACACTAATCTGAACTTAAACCGATAAATCAATCGAATTGTTTCATGATTGGAACATACACCGACAAATCCTTAGAAATTTTCATGAGCCATGCATTTGGTTGGTTGAAAACCGACAAATCCATATCTAAAGATTTATAAGACACAGGGGGATGTTTTGTTAATGGGTCAAGATTGGAGTTTAAAGAATGTAAAAATCCTAGAAACATTCTGTAAGAAACAAGGAATGCGAGATTTAAAACGAATACATCTACAAATATGATGGTATATAAGGACATATCCGTCAGTCTGATCAAAAACCGATAAATCCATTTTGTTTTTTAAAATTTCTCATCGCATACCGCACACATAAATCTATGATATGGATTTCAAAACCGTGTTACCAAGACTTACAAGTAAACTTTGTTCATCTTTAAATTGGAAATCGATGGACATACTCGTTTTATATATTATATTTTCAATTTACCGAAAAAATGTAATATGTGATATAACGGTTTTAGTCAAGACGCTCCTCATTTATTAATCTTTTTATCTAATATTATAACATACATTGACCATTTTTATCATATTACCAAGAAAATACTTTGTGATTTTTCACCTCAGTCACAGCGAGTATACTCTTAAAAGGGAGGACGATATTTAATATTATAATTTATGCACTTTTCCCTCAATGACTGTCCAAAAAACATATATTCTGCGGTGCCAAAGTGTGTTTGTAAATACGATTTGTGTCTCTCATCCCAGGCTTCAGGCGAAACATCTGTTGCAGGCGACTGACAAGGCATTTCACACGTAATTACAAACGGTATTACGTTAGTGCTAAAAGAGTTTTATTAACGCATATGAGAGCGTGAAATTGTTTGACTTATTACTGTTTACAATAGCAGGCTTCGCATACACCTATAAGAGTTGTTAAACGATGAACGGGTTTTTGGTGAATATCATTATCGTATTCTTAAGTCGGTGCTGTTACTTAGTGCCGTCACTATTGTAGGCGCAGGATTTCTTTCCAGGATTGAATCCACGGCTCTTTTTAAATTGTCCTACACGTGCTCAATCGAATAATAATCCTGGATAAGGTCTGACCCATATCCCAATGCACAACATCAGCGCTTTCTATAAAAAAAGAAAATTCACTTCAAATTGCACTGTTATATAGCCCCTTTTTATCAGGAGCCTTCCTGCTATAGGCTATCTTTAAGCACGATATAAAATGTATGTAAATGTGAGTACGCGGGCGAAAATCTAGTCTGGAATGTAAGTCTTTTTTTAAGATTAAATAAGTTTCGTCTATTTCTTTATTGTCCTAATCAATTTTACCTCAATACATAATTCGCCCAATGTACAGAATATGATAAAACACCAGAAAAAACCAACCCTGAAAAAAAAGACGTAATTTTTTTTGACCAAAACTAAATGCTTTCAGATTGGAAACATTGGTACACATTGGTAAACATTGGTAACACCACTAATTTCAAAACTAGTTCTGCTAGGATTGGCAACTTACTGAATAAGTCTAGCTTTATTTTTGGTTGCTTATTAGCTGTGTAAAAAACGGTAGGCATGTGTTTGCAGCACTTGCGTTTTTTTGCGACAACTAGACCTGAACAGATGTAGTAAGGACTTGAAAATAGTGACTTCTGAAAACATTAATATGTTCCAATATTTTTAAATCAGTTAATGTTGTATTTGATGAATTGGAGTAACGTTAAAGAATGAGATTTAAGATTCACTGGCAGCAATTCACCGGTGAAATAAATTTTATATAACCCAATTGCATCAACAGTTTAGTGAAATAGAATTTTTCTACAGGGTACGCACCATTAGTAAATCCGTTTTCCTTAAAACCCCAGGCTATAAATCATACGGAACTCAGAATAAAATTGCGTACAATCAAATGTCTCTTGAATTTGGGTTGTTGGCCAAAAGTATAATATGATGGAGTAATAAGAATGAGGCATTCCGCCATTTTTCATAATTTCCCGCCCCCGGTCAGGACGCGTCGTAATTTACTTTTGTTTCAATTGTTAGCATTCGAACAAGGGAAAGATTTATTCTGATATTTCCCTGCTGGATTTGTCGCAACGAAAACGAAAATCACCGATATGACATAAAATTTTACAAGCGGTTCCAATTTAGCAACAATTTAACAGCGTTTGTGAATCCTGTGCGGAGCCGGTAACGACATTATTTAGTTATTTTTTTTGGGTATTTATTTTTCGAAATAAAAATTTTACAAGATACTTTACTCAACCTATTTAATATTAATATAGTTAATTTAATTTATTAGAGATATTTTTTATAATGAAATAAAAGATACATATAATAATAATTGTGTATTAGGATGATTTGATCATGTTTTTCTACAAACATGCTTTTAATATTAATATTAGGATAAGATGCTACTGATGAAATATTTATTGCGTTGGATTATTTTGCTTTTTCTGATAATTCGACGCTTTACGCGAAGATATGATTGAAAAATTATTCAAGGACAAAGTTCAACTTACCACCGATTTATTGATATTAGAGCGGGCATACTAGTTTCACGAAAAAAATATTTTAATACAGTAAAATGATTTCTGAGATGTAAATCACTTTACTGTATTAAATTTTACTTTACTGTATTTAAATATAAAACAAAAAAAAAAACAAGTTATGTAGTTTATTTGAACTGTAACTCACCAAATTTTAGTTAAGCCCGTCTCATCAGTGTTGGATACGATATATCGTCTGCTTTTACATCACTCATGTGTGTGACATCAAAGCCTTGTATAATATTTTCCATTATTTCGCATCATCGTTGTTCAGTTGAGCGTTGGAATTGAATTCACTTGGTACCGAATAAGCTATTACCGATAACGATAGCTTTTATATGTGATTGAATTTGGTACGCTCAACTTTTGGTGGGTCCCGTTACATTGCGCCGTTTCCAATTTTATCCCTACCCTAACCCTATGTTGTAAACTAGGGTATCTCTGCAAATAGGCGTTAATGTGAGACCGATATTTGCATATAGTATTAACGAAAAACAGAACCGACTTAACGAATATCTCGCTCTCTATTCATATTATAATTGATTTGGAATTCTCTAAGTATCTCCGGAGCCCAAAATCCAATACCAAAGAAATTATCGGACATGGACAAACAATCGGTTCACCCAAAAGGTCGAAAGTTCTGAGGTAACAAACATAAAAAAAATTCACTCGAATTGAGAACCTCCTTTTTTGAAGTAGGTTGAAGAACTAAAAACAACGCCGCGTAGCCTTCTCGTACCTGTCCAGTCTTTCCTGTTGCACGATCTCGCATAATACCGGTTGTATATATGATGTGTTATATTTCAGCATTTCGTCTGGTGAATGAGGTAACCTGGGTCCACATTATTCAAAGGTGACGCATCTTCATTCCTACGGTTGTTGCAAATGTTCATGGGCGGTGGTCATTACTGAACATCAAGTGGACTGCCAGCTCGCTTGATATCTTCGTACATTAAAATAATGTAAAGTTATACACAGCGCAGGCCGTCTTTAAAAGTTCCAGTTCCCAGCCACTAAGTACTCATTTATATTTCTTTCATTTATTAAATGACATGGTCACGGGACAGCTATTTGTGTGACCGACAGATAGTTGTTTCTCATCTCGGTGTTTGTCCGCGTGAAATTTATTTTTGTAAAACGTCCTGAACACTAAACACAGGATAATGTTATACTAAAGTAAAGGCAATATTTAAAAAATAGTTTTGTTTCATATTGCGATTATTATACAAATATTTTTATTATTTTATAATTTGTATTGTTGTGGAGAAAAGGGGCAAGCTATATTGTACTCGTAGCTGTGTTTGCTGTTGCACGAATGGGCAGGTCCGTCCGGGTTAGTACCACGACCTCACAGAAGACCGGCATAAAGTAGAAGTGTAACAACTTCTGTGTTTCGTCTGGTGAGTGAGGTAGCCGGGGCCCAATTTATTAAAAGGTGACAACGCTTCTGCAACCCTACGGGTGTTGGAAATGTCCATGGGCGGCGGTCATCACTTAACGTCAGGTGAACCGCCAGCAAGTTTGCCACTTCGTCACATAAAAAAAATAGTAACGCGTACGTATTTGAGGGTATCAGCTACTGATAAAAAATCAGAATTGATTGATACAATTTGATTGCATGTACTGGGTGAAACCTTTGATTTTTCATTTTATTGATGGGTAATTCTTTGCTCAGTTTAATAAAACTCCACGGTAGGTATAATTAAATAGCTTTGAAATATAAATCTAAAGTTATTCCCGGAGTATTCCTTATGCTTTAAAATTAAACATTTAAGAAACTTGGGAACCATACTCTAGAAAAGGTATTTTAAGTCTGAGCCAGAATAAAACTTCGGTAATCTTGATTATGGCTGAATGAGCAAAGAATGTTTTTAATTTGCATATTCTCCATTTGCTCGATTATTATGAAGTATAAATGTTATGAAGTATATAGTCTTATCCTTTAAACGATCTAGCTAGGTTTTTCATTTTTAGAAAATGTCCTTTTATCCCTGTTTTTAGGGAATGAAAATTATCATTGGAATATGACGGTAAATTTCGGCGCAAAACTTTGTCGGTAATCGGGCAGGCCCAAAACAGACGGCCGTGGTTCGTGTCACGATCACTTACACACACTTTTTTTTATTTTTTTCGATTCCAGATCATTGCTTTCTTTATTTTTTATTTTTTGTTCGTCCAGATGATTTTGTAATTTTTTCCCCTTTTTTTTAAAGTTCTTTCTTTTGTGAAAAAAACCGATTCATACTTTCTTATTATTACGTCGATAAGATCGAAAAATATTATGCATATTTCATTACTCAGTAATTTGTATCTAAATGTAATTTCCAAAATGCATGATTTACCAAAAAAAAAAAACAGGTAGGTTACTTATAATTTAAATGGAAAATTTCATTTTAATTAATTTCTCCAGTTTATATTTCTCCAATCAATGTTTGAAGAGTAACCATACAATTTTTGGTGACAATAATTTCAAGTCATCTTGTGCTTTATTTACTTCGACGATTAGTCCCAAATAGTCTAAATTTGTACAGATTTCTTTATCGATTTTTTCGTATTCACAAGATTTAATAAAATGAATGTTGTAAATACGCAAATTCACACGATCATACGACATTCATGAAGAACTGTAGTAATTTGAAAATACCTTAAGATTTTTCTTCTGTTAAAAAGTCTTATATAACGGTATGTTATTGTTTGATATTTCTAATAGCAGAATTCAATATGCTTATATAATATCCTCTTATGTTGAAAATTGCAGTCCACTTGCACCCTTATATCTTAATGCATTATATATAACATTTGAAACAACCATTCTGAACCAAAAAAGCTAATGCTGTCCATTTTACTGTACTTGAAGTCCCAAAAAGCTCCGTCAATTCACTTTGCAACGGGCTTAAATGACGAGCATGATTTTTTACACCTAAAAGTCTGAAAAACCTGAGCTAATTGGTAAAGTCTTGTAAATGAATGCGTTATTTACGTCATACCTGCCACTATTCCTAAATTGAGATTATTTTAAATAATCAAAAGATGTTATTTTAAAAATACGCACGAGAATAGGAGATCATTTTGAAAGCATTGGGGTTTATATACTTATGTATACGTACATCGCGAGTGACGTTAAAGCGTATAGCGTGACGTAATAGTAGAGATTATCTTGCGTACAAACGTGAGCTTCGGAAGGAAGGGAAACGGAAACTACGCACGATACGTCGCGTCAGACTCATCTAATGTCTGCTTTATAGAGAGAAGACTTAGAAGAAAAATGTTTATTATAGCTCCTCGAACGGTACTGTAAAATGCAATAATAAAATTATTTATGTCAAAATGAAAGAAAGCGCCACTATGACTGTGAGTTGTGTTATAAATAATACAAGTAATATGGATGCATATCGTTTCGTAATCGTCATTTCAGTCTGTTAGTGTTCAATGCTAAACATAGGCCTAGGTATTTCAGAAGTGGCCTGCATCTAGCGTAGTCTCGCGACGTTAGTCAGTTCATCAGCCTATCTAGTGGGTTTTTGTTTTATGTGCAAAAATAACAAACAAGCTGGCGGTTCACCTAATGTTAAGTGATAACCGCCGCTCATGGATATTTGCAACACGAATAGACTGAGAAATAGCACGTTCTGTAGTATTATTCAAATTTAGACGTGACTTAAAAAATAAATATCGCCTTTATTTGGGCACATAATATGTTTTGACAGTTTATTCGTGTCTCAAAGGAGAACCAATTGTTGGGCAGAAATACTTCGAAAACTTATTGTGGCAGTTTGAACCCATAGCCACAGCTTGCCTTTACTGACTTCATTATTTTCTGTTCGCAGTGTAGGATGAGTTTTTAAGTCTACGAGCTAAAATGCTTCTTATAAATATATAATATTGAAATACTCTTTCAAACTTTGTATCGGTTAATAAAAGTATCTTTTTTCTGATATTTATATTTTTAGTTAAAAATAAAATTCAGTACAGATGGTTTCTTGAGAACTAATTTGTTTTTGGCGCTTAAAATATTGTTTTTTCATAAAAGAAACGTAATCTATGAAATTCTTCAGAGTGCCGAATAAGATAAGCCGCGTAATTCGCGTTATCTTTATTTTGATAATGTCCTAAGAATTATTCAAAGGAGCCAGTATCAAACAAAGAGGTTGTCTTAAACCTTAGTTTAAATTAGCTATTTATTACATTCCTCTTATTTAGAGGAAACAAAGCCCGCTTCGTGTCATCGTAAATTCATTTGAATTGTATATAATGGAGACAGAGGGAAACTCAGGGGATTTCACTTAACTGTACTAAGTCTTCTACGACAATAGACGCCAGATTGTTTTGAGATTAGTAGTCGACTTTTGAATTAACTATGGAAAAAAATTGAATTTAAAAATTATTCAATTGATTTTTTATGATCCCCTTTTTACATAAACTTGTCAAATGGTCCGTAGTTCGTACATGAAATCAGTGGAACAATTTGCACAGGCAGTCTTCGACTCTAAACAACAAGTTGTATTGCGTAAAATATCTTCCGAGCTGACCCTCTTTCCCATAGCTTTATGCCACTTAGTTAGGAACGGCATAACATATAAGTCATGATTTTAACGGTACTGGCTACGTTTTTTACAACCGGCTGCTTGGTGAGTGAGAGAGAGTGAGACTCTACTCAGTAATAA
This sequence comes from Iphiclides podalirius, assembly GCA_933534255.1. Classification (NCBI taxonomy): domain Eukaryota; kingdom Metazoa; phylum Arthropoda; class Insecta; order Lepidoptera; family Papilionidae; genus Iphiclides; species Iphiclides podalirius. Next base: position 11,711,676 of record OW152826.1, read on the forward strand.
CCCCAGTGCCAAAATAGTTATTTACGGGTCACAAAAGCACTTGTCCCGTATATAAATCGAATCCACAACCCCCGGCGCGGAGTCAGTAGCTTAGCAACTGCGCCACCAAGTATCTTCTGATCTGACCATCACTCAGAATAGAAGAATCTAGGAGTATTTATTTCCTTATTAATAATCTCAGAACGTTTATTACAATAATATACTCTCACTCTTAATCTACACTGGTTATTTTTATTGTAACAAAAGTTCTTTCACAATTTTTTTAATCTTCTTACTAATCTCTAAATATAAAAAAAGTTAAATAACATCCTATACATGTTCTACTGGTGCGTAGAGCATGTTTTTGAAATTAATTTTTATTTATTACGAAAGTATGCGCGAATTATTCGCGATGTTTTCTTTCACTGCTGTGCTCGTGATAAGTCACCACTTAACAATAAGAATTTCATTGCTACTGACACCAGGATTTGAATTCAGCTCGCTCGAGTATATTCATTTAAAAGGCAGCGCCCCAACTGAGCTTTCACGGCTCGTCTTAAAAGGGGAAATAAAATCTAAGCCGTTTGAGTCAGGGTGGGATAACAGTAAAATGCTATCTAATTAATCGCATGAAAAATCCAAATTCATGAATTAAATTCAAGAAGGTAATCTCAACATCGAACGATAATTCATCACTAAAGTGATCCTGCAACAAAAGCTCTCATTGAAATATAATTTTTTTGTCAGCGAATTTCTCGGTTCTTTCAATTTTCACAATAAAGAGCCCGGGGCTACGTGGCTTCACAATTAACTTTTATTTTACTTGTTACCAGATTCAATATGACAAAGGGAAAAATGTATTCCCTGCAGGCTCTTTGTAATCAAAAACGTTTAACATTTCATTTTATACGAAACATTATATCATCTGCAGGATCACATTTTTCTTGAACCGGAATCCATTATAATTACCATTTCGCGGAATTAATCACAATTATGACTAAATTATCAAAAGTAGCATAATTTCCAACGGTTTGTTTTCGATTATTCGCGGCAGTATGACAATAGATGGCGATTGCTTCAAAATGCTAAGAAAACGGGGAAAGATTTTCGTCGGTGTTTTTACGAAAATCAATGAAAGTTAATTTTGCATAAATTAAGTTCAGTTTGTTTAACAGACTTCCATACAGTCGAAGTCCATCATTAATTATCATATTCATACCATTACCATATAGCCATCCTATAATAATATTTTATGAAAGGGAATCGTTATATCTGTTAATTCTAATTTGAAGACATATTTGACTCAGATATTAAATGGATCGGCGATGTCGTAAAAATGATTGATATATTCCTTCGCAATTTCTTCCTTTATCTCCTCCCTTCTCTATTTCTTCTTATTGTGATACTATAAGATGTGCTACAGTAGCTGTCCTCATCCCACTGTTCAACCAATTTTGTCTGCAAAAATGTTCGAGAAACTCTTATTGAGCTCAGTTTTTAGTACTACTTCTGTCTAATCTTCCTTTTATTACGTCCTTATCTAGGTCTAGAGATTAAAATTTATGTTATTTAAAACAAAATTTAAGTCCATAAGTATTCATTGCGTCATTCAATCCCTATTTTGGATAGTCTGAGATAAAGTTATCATATTTTATTTTATGGAATTAATGTGATACATATGAAGTTAGCAATAATATGAATTTCTTGTAAATTTCTCCTGCGCTATTATAATTTTAAATCTGTTTACTCAATTTGGACTTGTCAAGTCTTCAAGTCTTGTCAGTTGTATGAGCAGATTCTAATTAGTTTAGAGAATAATCGATAAGAGTAATCGTCATGAATCTTTCAATATTTCTTTTTTCATATTATATCATACAGTACATTAAAAATACATAAACATCTAGTTCCTATTTACCTATTACTTGAATATCCCATTCGGCACACACATAAGAGCAAGTGATTGCAGTTCAAACATTTCATACTGACTAACTCTGTTCGACTCGTTTTGAATCCATTAACATATCCAAATTGAGTTAGCACCTTAATAACTGCCGATGTCATTATTCCGTGCTTATTCCGTGCATATATCAAGCTTATTATTAATGTACGACTCTACCATTCCTATGCGGTGGTACCCTTTATATAAGGAGGATGTTACACGGGCAATGCCAAATTTGCATGATTGCATATGTAACTACCCTAAATGCTTCCATTCATTGTCAGCGTGTAAAAACGCTACTCACCATCAAGCGAGTATTCATTTTATTTTTTTGATATTCGTTTAAATTTGAATGTGATTGTGGGCGAGGTAGGTCGCTGGTGTCCTCAGGGGCAAATCAAATATCAGAAATTCGGTGAGCGCGTATACATCCGCGAGGAGAGTGACATATGTGCGTCCCCGTATGATGTCTAAGTGCAACTGACTAGGCTCGCGTCAACGGTCAAATTCAACGGTTGTTCAACTAAGTACAGCTACCTTCCACTTATTTTTAAAATATGATAAACCCTAAGCGCGCTAAATACAAATCACCGTCCTCGTATGTATACGCGATTTTATTTATTTAAATTCAACAACAAGTTCATAAAGGCGACAAAAGGTAAGTAGTTAACTTAAATGTAAGTAATTATATATGATAAATGACAATAGTAATTTTGACGCTAAATAAAATCAAATGTTTACACAAACTAATTATAATTATTTTATATTCCAGGTGAAGCAGCGTGGCCGTCATCAACAGTGATAATAGTCCTTACTTGATGAGGATGTTTGATACTCTTTCACGCATATACCACTGAATGGATTTTAAAGAAACTTTACAATAATATAGCTTACACACAAAAATGAGACAAAGACTATAATTTATGTACATATTTTATGTATATTCTGTCCGAATGTTACGCCTTCAACCTATTTTAGTAGCAGCAGCAGCTAGTATTCACATATTTTAAAAAGAGGAGGGCAGATATATAATTGCTTATGTTCTATACTTAATTAACTCTAAGTAAAAGATTTGAACCCGAACCTATTGTCAAACACGCTTGCCTAATCTCAGGTTGCAAATCTCAGCTACGAGACTGCATTTCCACTAATTATGCGAAAACTTAGTGCTGATAATATCTGATTAGCTAAGCCGTCAATTTTCTTAATGAATTTCCACCATCGTTCGATTACATTATCTATTGAACTCAACTATTGTGGTAATTAATTAGTAACGTTCTTCTAAAGAAACCTACAAATTAGCAGACGGCAAGCAAGTACGTAATAATCACGAAATTGCTTAACAGAAAATCAACATACTGCTCCCCTTTCTCAATGAGTCAAGATTTGAATTGTGAATGTAAAAAAAATTAAAAAATAATAAAAAGCCGTCATTTTAAATGATGTTATATTATTGTGGAAAGGTACTATCATCATCATCATCTTCCCCTCATCACCCTCATTCCACTTAGGTGGAGTCGGCACTACATGTGAATCATGTTGTAAGCGGTTTTAGCTATGTTTTTTACGACCAGCCGCATGCCTGACGTCAACTCTCCTTGGGAAACAAACACCCAGATCCGAAACAGTTTAATTAACAGATTTAGTACAAAATTGTGTTTTTATAATTTCTTACTAAATCTATTAACAAATTCTCCAAAAGACTATTAATTAAATTTTATTCACGTAATTAAATTCAAGTAAATAATTGTATTCATCATTCTCTAAATCTAAATCAGCTCTTAAAAACAAACGCAAACGATGTGCAGGTCCGTCAAATTGAAAACAAAACAGATCAGTTTTCTGTTAAGATAAGACGATGTTTTATTTTTTGGTGCTTACATGAAAAAAAAAATAGAAAACTTTAAAATTTACGAATGGTGCAGTGAGTAATGAACCTGCCTCTTGCGCCAGAGGGTGTAGGTTCGATCCCAACTACTGGAAAAATATTGTGTGATGAATGAACATAGTGTTTTTTCAGTATCTGGGTATTACAATAGAAAAGTATGTATGAGTATGTCTATCAGTTATCTAGTACACACAGTGTAGAAAAGTATTCAAAATATTTATTTATCAACAACATTTTCAATATAATATAACATTTTTATTTAACCTTTTAATGTTACGTGTTAATGTAACTGATAGAAAGAACTTATGCCTCCGTTTATAATTTAGAATTGAATGAAGTAACCGGGGACGGCAATGTTTTTGTGAAATGAAATGGATGAATTTTTATGAAAAAAAAAATAAGTTACAAAAACGAAATTTGAATAGAGATAATCTCTGCACCTAAAACTAAACATTAAAGGAAGTTTAAAAAATGGACGAATTAATTTTCGCCTCTGGGTAATCAAACCCACAGAGACTCTCTATCTACCTGATTCGCGCTCAGACACTATAACCAGTAAACTAAACGGCTGATAGCAACACTGTAGAAAATCTAAACGTATTTTATCTAATTACAGGGTCTGAATAAATTGCTTTGAATTTAAATATTAGCTTACAATTCTACCCTATTCAACAAGCGATGAAAGTTTGTATTACAAATCCCCTTCAAAATTTATGTTTCGGACATTGAATTTATTTTTTCGAATTTTACAACCTCTAACGGTGAGTGTTGCGTTAATTGCTACGTCAGGAGCAACGCAGCGCTACGTAGCGCTACGCAGCGCTACGCTAAAACAAAAACGCGGGGAGCGTCACTGTTTGAATGCTCCCGCCGCCATTCATTCACACGCAGGCACGAAGTGAACTGCTGGAGAATCCCGTTTGCGTCGTAAAGCCCGCTTATCACTATAAGATAAAGTTTAGCTTTCGGCTAGAGCGGTTATTTTTTGTTGTGGTTATTTTTTTAAATAATGTTACAGTCTATCAAGAATTTCAGCTTTCTCATTACCAATCTCGCTTAAATCCGCTTATTGTCACGTATGTGAACATCACACATATTTACTAATATCATTCATATTGATGATGCCGAGATGATGGATGTTGCCGGGATATTTTGCAACATCCGTAGACTTGCTGATGCATTGCCACCTTTTAACAAAGAGGGTCCGTCTACCTCTACTTCACGCCAGTCTGTGAATTCGTGGTACTTACCTGGACGGACCTGCCCATTCGTGCAACAGTGAAGACTTTTACGTAGACCTATTACAGTTATAGTTAAAAAGTACATGACATGTACAAGACATGTACACCATGTTTATATAACTTTTAGATATTTAGATTTTATCGGTGGTAGGGCCACGCAGCAGCCTCGGCTGTTGCACGAATGGGCAGGCCCGTCAGGGTAATTACCATGACCTCACAGAAGACCAGCGTAAAGCGGAAGTATGACAAATACTTTCGCGTTTCGTCTGGTGAGTGAGGTAGCCGGAGCCCAATTTTCAAAAGGTTGTCAACGCATTTGTACCCCTCGGGTGTGGCAGATGTCTATGGGCAGCGGTAATCACTTAACATCAGGTGAACCGTCTGCTTGTTTGACAACTTTTCGCATAAAAAAAAACTTTTGGATGTTTCGGTTCGTGAGACACGGTAGGGTACGGGGATCAAGACAATGATTGCAATTTTTAAATACAATACACATTCAAAGTGTAAAACAATTTACGTGAAGAAATTTACATTTCGATGTCCCACTTATTTATAAAGGCGAACTCATTAAGAATAAATTGTGTTTCTTCTTTCTTTTATATAGATATTTGAATAATAATATCATTTTAAAAAATACCACGCTGTCTAAGGTGATATAGTGGATAAAAGCTATATTATATCTTACAGTGTAAAGACGACTTAACTGACGCCATGTTCCACGCCTTACACGTCTCTATCCATAGAATACGCAGGCAAAGAAATGTCTATCCCGCACATTCTGCGGCTACAAAAAAAAAACACGTTAATTGTTAATATAAATCCCAAACGAAATCGTTTTAACGAATTTTGAAGAAAATGAATATTATTTCAATTAAAATTTAACAATTTTTATAACAAAATAATTGTTAATACGACAAGGAAACTTTCAATTACTAAATCGATTATGTACTGGGATCGATTTGCCATATGACTTCACGAACATAAGACTTTACAAACAATTTTATCCCTTATAGAAACCACAAATTTTACTCGGCTAAGATACAGTGTAAATTCAAAATACAATTTTCTTTATTCTCCCTAAAAATCCCAACAAAACTTTATGGTCGCTAGTTCAATTAAACCGCTTTTTAAATATTCTTTACGAAAATTTCAACAGTATCACGTAGAATTATCATTCGCGCTCCTTTCATTCATTGCCGATCGTATCTTAACAAGAACAGTTCGTCGTTAGACGCCGGCGACCGTCATTGGAAAACTCCGCTTTGCGGGGCGTGACTGTACATTCAAAAGGACTGCTAATTAATGCCACTGCGAAGAGTAGACGACGCGAATTCATTTTAAAATTCCCTTTTCGCCTATTAGCGTTTGGAATGGTTCGTTTTTATGTCGGGCGCTCGCGCACTCTTCGATTTTCTGCGCAGTGAGTGGCCGTTTGGCGAAACGGTCTATGACAGAAAGAGAGTTGAGCGCTTGAAATGTGTGGGGTCGATGTTACCTGTTCTTGTTGCATTTTATTTGGAAACTGCTTTCAAACGTGACATTTTAAAATGATGTACATAAAAGCAAATGTTTGTATTTCTAAATTGACGACCCAAATGGCGTCGTGCTTATTTGCCTCCTGCAACAGAGGGTGTGGATTCAATTCCCACTACTGGAAAAATATTGTGTCATGAACATAATGTTTTTCTAGAATCATGGTGTTTATATATTTATATAATATGTATTTATTTACAAAAGAAAAGTATGTTTAAGTATGTTTATGACTTACCTAGTACCCATAGTACAAGCATTGCTTAGTTTGAGATTAGAGAACGATGTGTAAAAATGTATCCTGAAAAAATAAAAAATTATAAGAGTTTTTATTTTTGAATGAAAAAAGTATAAGAAATAACGTAATTTTAATTTAATTATTTTTATTTTGTAAAAGTTGTCTAACGAGGATGTCGTTCACCTTATCTTAAGTAATTACTGCCGACAATGTACATACATCTACAACACTTGACGAGTGGTAGATGCGTTGCAACATTAATCAACATTACCTGATGTAACAATACATTAATATATATATATATTTTATGCGAAAAGTTGCTAAACGAGCAGACGGGTCACCTGATGTTAAGTGAATACCGCCGCCCATGGACATCTACTACACCCGAGGGTTACAGATGCGTTGACAACCTTTTGAAAATTGGGCTCCGGCTACCTCCCTCACCAGACGAAACGCGAAAGTATTTGTCATACTTCCACTTTCCGCTGGTCTTCTGTGAGGTCGTGGTACTTACCCGGACGGGCCTGTCCGTTCGTGCAACAGCCGAGGCTGCTGCGTGGCCCTACCACCGTTAAAACTATCGCGGCTATGAACAACAATGTAAGTTAATAGAAAAATAAAGTCTGGGGTTTTGGACCTATCAAAAGATAAACAGCTATTTCGAAACATCCAAGTTTTAGGACAATTAGTCCAAATCATGAAGGAAAAAAAATTTATAACACAGCTTTATATGTAGTGAATGCGAAACACGTAAAAATTATATGAATCACCACAAGGCCATCGTTGTATTCAGAAAATATCTATCTATGCAAAAAGTGATAACTGCGGTACGGCCACGCTAGAGTTTCAGCTGTTGGCGCTGGCAACACTGTATACAGGATATGACGTTATCTACTTGATCCAAGGGACACATGGTCGCATGTAGCAGCGGTCACTTGGATTTCGGCTGCGTTCCCGGACGGTGATATAACCACTAGTGCTGCTTGTCGTTATAATAGTTGTTAATGTTCAAGTTCCGTAATAGTTAAAATATTAGAATCAAGTTAAAAACGTTAGGACTCTTATACAGCTGTTGCACGAATGGGCAGATCAGTCCGGGTAAGTACCGTAACTACCTCACAGAAGACCGGCGTGAAGTGGAAGTGTTATACTTCTGCGTTTTGTCTGGTGTGAGTTAGCCGGGACCCACTTTATAAAAATGGTGGCAACGCATCTGCAACTCTACGGGTGTTGCAAATGTCCATGGGCGGCGGTTGTCAGACATCAGGTCAACCATCAGGTCGCTTGCCACCTTCTCGCATAAAAAATATTTAACACGGAGAATGATGTTTGGCGGCACTGGGCAAAACTTCGCAATATCATATGAATAATCATGTATGTAAACAGCGTGCGCAATCGGAACTGTGGCGTTGCCTCGGGCGGCATCTACCTAAAAGGGTTGGGTTAGGTCGCGTTGAATAATTTATTTGAGAGCGTCGTGGTAATGCCACCGGGGCGCGCCACTCGGCTCATCCCCCGGGTGGGCTCGCTAATCATCGTTTCATTATTTAAAGAGGGCGTCGATGTTGTATCGAATTGACTCTTGTCACGAATCGCATGCCTCCAAGTATATACAATGCACCGCAGTACACGGACCAATAGAACGTGTGACTAAGATTTTTCAGGGAAATTGTTCTACATGTGCAATTTGAACTTTGAACACGATTTCGGATTTTGTATTAGTCTACACCAATAAATATTGATAGAAATCGTTAGCTTGCTTTTCATTTAGGATTAATAATTACTTTTATCATCTATCTTTATGTTCGAGAAAGCCAGTTTAAGATTCGATAAATATATTTTCCCGAGAAAAACATTTCTTTTTAAATGATATAGGAATTGATTAATTTAGTCATCTTAAGTGCAAAGACTTTTAACTAAAATTTTATAAAGATAATATTATTATTATTATTTCAATTCGTAAACTTTGTATTGTATATATTTTTCATTTATATATATGTAGATAGAAAGTGTTCAAGTAATCACAGTACAAGTTTAGATTTCAAAGTCGTTGAAGTGAGTGAGACGGACGTGCTGCAGGAAAGTGCATGGAAACCTCTTACCTACGGGAATGCCTGCGTAATTACTAGTATACAGTGAAAAGCTACTGAGACACGGTATGACTTATAATATAAAAGAAAAACACTCATTTCCCGAATATGCGGAGTAAAACTTGTTTGTAAGACTTGTACGTATTTTTGTACGAATTAGACTGTTGTAAAAGTTTTTTTTTTTTAAAACGAAAAAGAAAATCGACTTCAATCACGCTCTGTATTCATTTTATATTTGATTTTCAGGAGTTCCCTATGTATCTCCGGAGCCCAAGATTCAATACCAATGAAATTAATATGGGATCACATTGGAAGCACCAGCTTTCTAATAAATGATGACTCCGTGGCGCAGTTGCCAAGGTATCGGCTTCGGCGTCAGGGGTCGTGGGTTCGATTCCCACACGGGACAACTATTTGTGTGCCCCACTGATACTTGTTCCGCATCTCGGTGTTTTCTGCGTGAAATTTATGTTTGTAAAAACGTCCTTGCAACACAGGATAACGTTATCCCAAAGTAAGGGCAATGTTTTAAAAAAATGAAAAAATAAAAAATAAAAATAAAGAATCATCAAAATCGTATGCGGATGTGTACGAGGTAACAAAAATATAAAATAAATACAGTCGAATTGAAAACCTCCTCCTCTTAAGTCGGTTGAAAAGCATACGGGGATATTCTGTATTGTTGCTGATATTGTGTCTTGTATGCTCAACTCTTGACCTGAGTTCACGAGTTCGATTAATGGTGGAATTCATAAGTGTGCTTCTCGTGCTAGGATAACAAAAAGCATGTTTATCTGGCTGCAAAGTGGGTAGATATATCTATCTATCTTTGCCGCACTAAAATCATGGAACGCTGCAATAAAAATCACTTTAAAAAAACATTTAACAGAACAGGTCTAAAAATAATTCGAATAATGTTCAGTGAAGGCTAGGTCCTAGCACTATATGCATAGTAATATATCCTATCTATACAAAGACATTACTTCAAACATCTAGGACTCTGGCATTATATGTATACATCATCATCATTACTCCCGCCCTTATCCCACCTAAGTGGGATCAGCACAACGTGTGAATCATGTTGTAGGCGGTTTTGACTATGTTTTTACGACCTTCCGCCTGCCTGACGCCAACTCTTACAAATACTTTCGTTCTAAACGGTCTTACGAATACTTCTGAACGGTCTTATTAAATAAGACTATTTCTCTGATCTTATTATTTGAATCCACGCATTAAATCTTACGACATCCCAATGATTACTTCAAAAAACATAATTATCGCGTAATACATGAATTTCTCCCAGAAACGTATTTTCGTATTTTCCTGGTGTCTGGATATTTTGCTTATTTTCGCAGTAACAACGCTTTAAAAACGTTAAAGAAATTTAAACACTTTTAAAATATATAAATAAAATTAGGATAATAAAAAATTACTGGAGTCATTAAAAATCCACAAAATCACGCCACAAAATGTGGTCACAAATTTTGATTTTATAATAAAAACCGGTGTAAAATTTAAATTTTGAAAAACAGTAACAGTATTATCGTAGTCGTTAAAAGTAAAAGTAAAGTATCAGCCTATACATGTCCCACTGCTGGGCAAAGACCTCCTCTGTACAGAGGGTATCAGGACAAGATCCACCACGCGGCCCCACTGCGGATTGGCGGACTTCATATATAATCTTTGAAATATTTTTTTTTAATTATTATTTCGAAAATATGCAGGTTTCCTCACGATGTTTTCCTTCACCGCTGAGCACGTGATAATAATTCAGCACTTAAAATTAACAATTTCATTGGTGCCGGCACCAGGGATAGAACTCAGGTTGCTCGAGTATATAAAATTAAAGGCGAGCGCCCGGACACTGAGCTATCACGGCTTTTATGGTATTCGTTAGTAAGAAATTAAATTCATAGCCTATATCCGGATGGTGTTTGGGTCTTAGAGCTTACAATTAAAACTTATATTCAGGGGAAGTGTAAGCGTGGCCTGAACAAAGAGAAGTTACACAAAAGAATGTCAAAACTTGGAATCGCAAACAGTTGGGCGAAGGAAACGTAACGGTCTCAATAATAAAAATTGAATAAGTTGGAAAGTATACTCGACAAAGTATACTTACGTACGTTTAAGTTGGAGTTGTATTGAATGCAGCGGTAAGTTCCACTACAACTTATTGGAGTGCCTCAAGGTAGTTTTAGTTGACATTTATTTTCACCAATTGACTGAAATCAACTGTAACTGTTGGTGGGAAATACACTATTTCAGTAAAAGCTTATTCTTGACATTTTAGGGAATGAATACTAATAGCATATAACTTTTTAAGAGCTGAAATTTTCGCAAGAAATATTGTTAATGGGTCTTCAAGGAAATTGTATTAAAGCCACTGCAGGTGAAATAAATATATCTATATATACGGTTATATCTTCTACGTAGGCAGGATGATAAGTAACTAGCCATTGCTATTTAAAAAGTTAAAATTAAAAAAAAAAAAGTGTCATTTTTAAATTCGTATCTCTGGCCACCTGTGTTCTAAATTTGAATTAGGTGGCGTGAAAATTTTATTGTTTTTTTGTCATTTGAAAATATATTTCGTCAACTATTTTCAAAATGGATAAAATTGAACAGAGAGCGGTGATAAAGTTTCTTCATATGAAGGGGATGAAGGCGAAATATAACTATGACGAGTTAAAGAATGTTTTGGGTGAATGTGCTCTTTCTTATGCCACAGTAAAAAACTGGGTGGCTGAGTTTAAACGCGGTCGTACATGTGTCCAAGATGAAGCCCGCCCCGGACGTCCAAAAAGCGTTACGACTCCGGAAATGGTCGTGAAAGTACATGATATTGTTTTAGCAGATCGACGATTGAAGTTATCTGAAATAGCTGACACTACAGGTATCTCAAAAGAACGGGTACATCATATCCTAAGTGAGGAATTAAATATGAAAAAGTATAAGTAAGTAAAGTATCGGCCCGTTGGGTGCCGCGATTGCTTACGCACGATCAAAAAAGGATTCGGGTGCAAAACTCAAAAGAATGTCTGGACCGTTTTCAGAGTAATAAGGCCGATTTTTTACGTCGATTTGTAACAACAGATGAAAAATGGGTTCATCATTACACGACAGAATCAAAAATTCAATCAAAAGTGGACTCAATCGGGATGCCCGGCTCCAAAAAAAGCCATGGCTGTAAAGTCGGCTGGAAAAGTGATGGCTTCCGTCTTTTGGGATGCAGATGGGATTTTGATGATAGATTACCTTGCTAAAGGTCAAACAATTAATGGTGAATACTACGCTAATCTTCTTGATAAGCTTCATCAATGTACTCAGCAAAAACGACCAGGTTTGGTGAAAAAAAAAATCATCTTCCATCAAGACAACTCTAGGGTTCACAGACGTCACACTAGCGTCATCAGACTTCCACTTATTCCTTAAGCTCAAAACTTTTTTGGGCGGACAGAAATTTGCCACAAATGATGAAGCCATAGCCGCCGTTTTGCAGGCCTCGAAAGAAATCATTTTCTGGAAGGCATTACTGCTTTAGAACGTTCACGTAGAGTATGTCGAAAAATAAAATTAATTTTATCACGGAAAGTTAAGTGTTTTCTTATTAGGCTAGTTACTTATCATCCCGCCCTCGTATATATTAATAGGTGAAGCAAAAAATTTTCACCCCATTTTACGAAAACTGCGCGGCGGAGGGGTATGAAATTTCTCACACTTATAGTTTATTTATATAAGGAGTGCAGAATGCTAATATACAAATTATGCATAAAAATACTTTAAATCAATTTAAAAAATCATTACACTGCCATCAATAATTAATTATGGTCGAATTTCGACCACTGAGCGACCACTAGTAATAATAAATTGATAAATATCTACAGCTGTTAGTCAAAACTACTTATCACCAGGTGCGCACGGATATACAAACAATGTTAAGTTAAATTTCACATTTAATTATTTAAGATATATTAATTTTCATTTTTATTCATATGGACGTCTTCCATTTTTTATTATGTAATGGCATTAAAATTTTTCCTAAATATAAAACTAAAAAGGGTAAAGGTATTGGTCTCACGGACTATCTACTACATACAAGAAAAACAAAAATTTTTTTTTATAACATTTAAGGATTTTTAACATTGTTTTGAACAATATATTTTTACCGTCAAATTTACCTTACCTTATTACCCAAAAAGGTAAAGAGAGAATAACGATTTCTACTTTGTCTAGTTCTGATACTAATTAAATATAGAATATTATTTTTAAACAATTATTCACCACGCTTAAAATCTTTTTGTGTTTCTGTTTTTCATTGCAAACAAACTTTCCTCACTTGTGAAAATAAAATGAGAAAACGGAAGCCTTGTGAATTGTTGTTACTTTTTAAGGGAAAAGTCAAATAAACGAATAGGGACTTTTCCTAGTTTCAAACTCCGACGTAAGTGAGCACACAAAATATATTTTCTTTTAGTTAGTGTTCCAAAAAACAGCCTAAAGGATAATCCTCCGACGTCCTTTCACTGACCCCTTTTAAATAGTTTTGTAAACATATTTTTCGGCTTTGTCTAGGCAGTGACATAACTTAGCTAAAACTACATTTGCTTGGGTACAAACTCAGATATTACAGTGTTATGATAGTGAGTGCTAAATGAGTATGTATATAAACCTGAGGCCTGTAGTCTTAGGTTCTAGTGCCATCGCCGTGCGCCGATGTGTTTTGGGTTCTGGAGGACCTACAAATGTAGGTGTACATCTGTAGGACCTACACATGTAGGTAGATGTACATTTGTAGGTCCTCCAGTCCTTTCAAGTGCTTAGATTTCATTCACAACATTTTCTTTGCTGTTAATAATTCGGTGGAAAAGAGAGAGGTCCATCGCGCCATCTAAACCGTTAAGAGCTTTCCACTCGGGAAGCTGAGCAAATTGGTCCTTTATTGCTTTACCAACCCAAATGGATTTCGGTAAAGAAACAACTGATTCAATAAGAAGCCCCGTGTCGAAAGCGTCTTAATGAATATTGACCTAAAATATGATAAAAGTGTAAGATTTAAATGAGCCCGCAAAGTAAAAAAAATAAAATTTTAGGCACATTTTCCTCTACCTCCACATTTTCAGATGATTTTAGATATATGTATAATGATTTTAGATAAATGAGTAATAAAAATTTCAACTGTTAGCTGCTGGTTAGTTAAATACGTATCCTGTACCAATGATGATGATTTATTTCCAGATATAAGGATAACGTAAATACTTTTACACTTCCATCCTGTGTGGGTGTCCGGGAGTATGTTCTATGTTCAGCATTGGACTCAAAATGGCTGAAATGATGATGACGATGAGATGTAAAATTATACTCATAGATAGCATAAATGAGTATTGATATATGTTTTAAAAACATATACAAACTAATATTGTGTTATCGTTATAAAAGTAATCATGAAACGGTTGCCTAATAAACTCTTATTAGGGTTAGAAGGAAAGATTAAATTATTTACTCTTATGAGGAATTTTACATTTTCATGTTAAAATACCCTATCTCGATTCAAATTCGATGCAAAGTACAACAAATTTATGTATGTACAAGCCTTGAAAATGTTTTCGTAATAGACGTTAGAAGAATATCGAAATAGGCTACCACGATAAATAATTCCTTTTTGGAGTCTGTCCCTAAACCGACGTGCTTCATTATTAATGTTGGGCAACTTCAACTCAAAATGGCTCCGCTGAAACGCCCCTAAGACGGGTATAAAATTATTTAATATGTAAGGCGGCAAAGTTTTATGTTTTACACAGTTAAATTGGAATTGATAGAACCTAATTTGAATTTGCACTTTAATCTAGTTATTTCAAAGGTCTTTTATCTAGACTTGTTAATAGGCCCCTAAAAACAATGAGCATCGTGCTATTTCAGTGTAAAAATTAAAGTATCAGCCTATACATGTCCCACTCTGGGCCAAAGGCCTCCTCTGTACAGAGGGTATCAGGGCATAGTCAGCCACACGGCCTCACTGTGGATTGGCGGACTTCACATATCCTTGATATTTTTTTTTTGCGTTATTATTTCGAAAATATGTAGGTTCCTTTACGATGTTTTCCTTCACTGTGATGCGCGTGATAATTCGGCATTTAAAATTACCAATTTCATTGGTGCCGGCACCGGGGATCGAACTCAGGTTGCTCGAGTATATTGAATTAAAGACGAGCGCCCGGACACTGAGCTATCACGGCTCATATTTCAGTGTATTGATAGCATATTCCTTATTTTAAACTTACTTTTACCATCTTATGGTCTAGTATCATTTCCTTTTAGCAATATTGCAAACAGTGGTACTCACTTCAACTGATATTTTCGCTTTTAGTGCATATTAAAGCTTCGTTGAACGCAAAACTTGTGGGTTAGCCCGAACCCATTTGGTGGTGTTGTAGGTAGTAAACGCACGTTCCCTTGTCCCCGACAGTTGCGATAGACACTGGTGCAACTTTGGTTTCTTGATGACCCCATGTATTGGCATCGGCTGAGGGCCGTGGTTTTGACTCGCAAGACAACTATTTTTGTGGCCTATAGATAATGCTTCGGATCTGGGTGTTTGCCAACGTGAAATTTATATATGTTAAACGTCCTTACAGGATAATGTAATCCTAATGTAAGGGTGCGATGTTTTGAAGGAAGACTACAAATGATCTAACTGTGGTAGGGCCACGCATACACCACGCCTCGGCTGTTGCAGGAATGGGCGCCTGTCCATTGCCCTGCTCATCGTCCGGGTAAGTACCACGACCTCACAAAAGACCTCACAAGTGGAAGTATAATTACTTTCGCGTTACGTCTGGTGAGTGAGGTAGCCGGAGCCCAATTTTCGAAAGGTTCTCAACGCATCTGCAACCCTCGGGTGTAACTGATGTCCATGGACGGCGGTATTTACTTAACATCAGGCCAACCACCTGCTCGTTTGGTAACTTTTCACATAAAAAAAATATCTTCTAGGGCGCATAGTAACTTAAAACCGAACACCTTCCACACAAAATACGAAAACGTCGCTTTCTTTGTGGGTACCCGTTTTGACCGGTACCACGTACCACTGGTGTTCCGTGAAGGATGTATTTCTTGTAAAAAAATTGGTATCCCTGGGCTTAAAGAAAAGCGCTAATATATTTCCCGTCTGTCACACGAGGCTTCTGGATATCGGTTTCGCGAGAGATCGAGACGTCAAATTGTATCCAACTTTGTTAAAGAAAGGCTGCGTGATCCCGTGTTCTATCATAGCATCACTCGGTAGCTAAGATTAGAAGTGTTAGCTTCGTCTGAAGTGTCTCTTTTAGTTGTTAGGGTTATACAGCCCGGTATATTTTCCAAACACTTATTTCTAGGATGAATATGAATTTTTTTCGGTGTTTTTCATTTTTAATGAATGATATATTATATAACTATTTGAAATAGCTATCAGTATCTTACTACATGTCTGTCATGACAAGGAATGACCTTATTAAATAAATACTTTTTTATAGAATCAAAATGGATGCCAAATTATATGTTAGAGTATCTTGAAGCACAAGATATTAAAATGATATGGTATAATATAATGAGCCAATAGGTACATAGTGTAAATATATGACAATAAATTCAACACTATATCGAATTTGAAGTAGGAGACATTTTAATTATTTTATTAAAATACTTCACAATCTAGTTAATGAAAACAGAAATACGAGTATTTAGCGCCTTATTATGTTTCGATACTCGTATTTTATTGCTCAAGGTAAGCAGTTACTGTATAATAAAACGTTTTATTACATCGAGAATGTGTAGATTGTATAAGAAAAACGCATGTCCTTGGCCACAAATGGGGTAGAATAGTTGGAACGTTTCACAACCCAGCGTATTAAACACCATTATAGTCCACACCCATTGTGCTTTGAAAGTTGCGCTCGTTACAGCAAACGCAAATGTAATTCTATGTCAATAAGACTCAAAACCAACAAACACGGGCGCCCTTTGCATATAATCAAGATAAAACCAAAATACAAAGCTCGTGACACAGTGTTTTGTATACGTTTTCAATTGTTCGAACACAGGAAATTCTATTCATTTAGAGTAAGTTCCGATAAATGTTTGGTTACTTTTCAAACACGTCACTTATGGAGTTTGCAGATGATATCTCAGTATGGTGAAGCCTGAGTTTAGTAAATATATTTTTTATTTTATTTGGTTTTAAATTACCGATGTTTCGTCTATTTTGTTCTAACGAACGGTTTGAAGTGTTAAAAACGAAGGGAGTTAAAAACGAAACAAAATTTGAAAAAACAGCCAAGTGCAAGTCAGACTCGCGTACGAAGCGTTCAATACCATTATGTATACAAACGGCAAAAAAAAATCAATTCTGTTGTATACCCCACTTTAATATTTTTTATTCTGTTTTTAGTAGTTATAGCGGCAACAGAAACACATCATCTGTACAGACAGACATACAGACAGATCTTAGTAATAGGGTGCCGTTGTACCCTTTGGGTACGGAACCTTAAAAAATTATAAATTGGTTTATTGTTACGTGTTATATTCGTGTAAACACTATAAACCATTTTTAGGACAGCCTTTTTATTCTGCAATTTCAAATTCGAAATTAGATGTGTCTGAATTAATATGTAATCTAAATTTTCGTTTAGGACCCTTCAATCGAGAATTAATGTGGTCTTATTTCTTTGGTAATGTGGTAACTTTCATGGAGATAATTATCGTGTATAAATTCGTAATTATTTATGCTTAGACTCGAATATCGAGTATGGTCTATCCAAGCTATTTGTGATTATTTTCATAATAACAGACTTCAAGTGTGCGTTTTTTGAACTTCAATAAACAAAAAGAAATACTTGCAACAAACTCCGTGATAAAAATTTTTTGGAACATTTTTACGCGAAAACGGTGTTTTTCATTTTAAAAGGTCAACCTGTTCCCTTCAAACTGTCGTTGAAGTTGCCTTGCTAGCTTTTGATGTCATAAAAACGTATAATAAAGCGATTTTTTTTGCACCGCCTATATAACGGTTTCAATATTTTGTGCGCGTTTGTTCCACTCGCGATGGAATAGTTTCAGTGACTTTATAAAATTGTGTCACCAACTGCACAGCAGATGGAACGCGTGACAAATAATTTCCTGGTCGTGTTGTTAATGTAAAGCGACTTTGCCTGAAAGAGACCTAATTAATTTGTTTTGTTATTTAGTAGATAAATACATTTCGAGAGTTATGGCTTTAAACCTAGCTTTTTTAAAAACATTTTAAACAACATCAATAACTGTAGAGGGCTTCAATTTATTTTACCCGTCGAATTAGCCATGCCTTTTGCGTAGTTTCTGAAAATTTCGCTTTGTCTTGCTCATCGCGGACCGTATGTATCTGATAAAGTGGTGAAGTGTGCTCGAAAATCCTAGATCCGTTCCAAAAATGCAGGCTAGTATCAATGGCCTTTTAAATCTCTCCTAAAAGTGAGTAAGTTACCCTAAGAAATGGACCAGTTTAAGAGCCCGGTTGTTAGCACCTGTAGTCAACGGGCCTGGCTTGGTGATGCTGACAATTACTCATCACTACAGTGTCAGAATTTTACAAATACTATGGTCATGGTCCAACTGATTCCGCCTTCGACCACGTGTGATCTGCGTTCTCGTAAAAATCTCAGCGAGAATTTGCCACATAACGGGCGTGAACTTTCAATGTGAGAATGAAACGTGTTAGCACATAACATAACCCGCTATCGATCCATTCGGAATTTAACATGAGAGACGAGAAAAAAAAAATCATAAAACGGATGCCGTCACGTACAGACGTGAGAGGTCACATTGGGTCGGGTGTATCCGAATTGGGTTATATTGGATTCCAGACAAGCTGCGTTATGACACCTTCGCATGTAGACCCAGATTCTATATCGGCAACCGTAATTCTTTCCACACGTGAGCAGGGAATATTATTTGTTTCCTAAGGACTATTGAAACATGGATTTATTTTCTCACTAATTATCCTACATTTCCATTTCATTAATTTAACATTTCTGTTAATACAAAAATTTCAACCGCTAAGAGTTAGAATATGTTATAATATATTATATAATATTGTTAATAAATTTTTATATCTTCTAAAGCTTTCTTTGATTTTATATGAGTTCTTTCTCTAATTTTAAGTCTTCCAGTTTGATATGACATGGCTTCTTTTAAAATTTCTAATTTCATTTTATTCAGCGGTGCCGTTCCTAAGCTTCCAAGCCGGGGGTCGAGGGTTTGCTTCTAATAGTTATGATAACTCTACCGGATGCGGCGTCAGACTGGACTATAAACATTATGATTCACAATTTCATAACATAAGATAGGAATGAAAGCGTATTGAAACTGCGTGGTAAAGTTATGCAGAAGAACGTTGAAATAAATTTTTATTTACTATGTTATATTTATATTTTCAAAATGTGTTCTGATTACAATCACCAAATAATCAATTTTCAACAAAGGAAGTGCGGCAATAAATTTGTAGGAATCCATTTGGGTACGTATTTGAAATCCGATTCAATGCTTACTTACATAGGGGCGGACTTTCTAACATGCCTGGTGTGCCGGAACTATGATTTAACGCCGATTAATCATACGGGGCTCTCTTTAAATGGCATTAAAGAACTATTTTATTTCTATAGCCATTTTGTGGTTAAAACCACCAACCAAACCGGCCCATCGGCTGAAATGTCCGTTGTGTCCCTTCCCCTACGCCTATGAAGACCTGAATTCTGTAGCTGTGGATGTGGCCAAATACTGGTCGAAAACAATTTAAATAACAGTTTTGACTGGAAAATAAAAAGAAATATTTTATATCTTAGCTGCCTTAGTAACCGCCTTGTACACCTATATTTAATTTATCTTGAACCCTGATTATGTTTACCGTGGTGTTTACACCATTCATCCAATTGTACATTTTACGACGTATAAGGAAAACTATCTCTTTATTTAGTAGAATTTGTTGTTGTTGGGGACACCGGGACGGACAGGATATGAAAGACAGCGTTTCGTTTATTGGAAATAATATTCGCTTATAAAATATAGTAAGCAAAATCTTACAAGCATTAAGTAAAGTTTTACTTTGCCTTACTATTTTTTATTTGCGCGGAATTTTTACCTATACCGTCTGGTGGATTATATAAAGATTTTTGTACTGATTTAAAAAAACGAAAAAGAAACGCACGAAAAACGCATACAAATATTTGTCCCGGATGAAATTCGATCCCACAAGCCGCATCCTCAAAGTCAAAGCAAAAGTCAAAATTACTTTATTCGATATTGGCTTATTTTAAGCTCTTATCAAATGACAAAAAACTACCACTGGTTTACTTAACCAGACCTGTACAGAGAAGAACCGGCAAAAGTCTGTGGTCTTATCTGTTTTGATCCTCAAATTCTGTTAGCTGCAAGCCGCCAGTCACCAATGATGAACTAAAGCTGTATGTACTCTTGCCTTTAGCTTTTTATTACGTCTATAAGTGACAGGTCTGTTGGAATATCAGCATGGTGCACACACTTTCTGTTTATACACATGGAAACCAAATTTATACTACATATTTTGGCAAGAAATAAATGTATAAAATTTGTTAAAAGTAAGTTCGAGTAGATTGTTTTAATTTAAATTTAAAAATCTCTGTCTGATACGCTGAATCACGTCATATCACGTCACTCATGTGTTACACATCCACACATCATATCACTCGTGGGGTATCATCAACAAAAGCGAGGCATTGTCATGTATCGTGTTTAGCATTCACAACACGACGTTCCATTACGGTTGTTGTGAGAATTTGTGCCGTTAATGCATAACTTCCATTCAGAGGTATGTCATGGTTTCGTTAAAGATTCGCAAAGCAATTGGTTGACTCTACATGGAGCCCGAATATTCAGATGGATAGCAAACACGACAGGTTTTAGTTTATCATCGATATCCACCGACATCGTCGAGACACTGAAGGGTTCCGTACCGTTATCTATAAAAACGGCAAAATATTTATTACATAATATATATTATAATGTATTCCAATACAAGAGACTTGATTTTATATTTTAGACAGAAAAAAATTTATTCTGTTTTTTTTTTATTATTATTATTATTATAGCGGCAACAGACATACATCATCGGTGAAAATTTCAACTGTCTAACTATCACAGTTCATGAGAGCCTGGTGACAGACGCATAAACAGACAGACAGACAGAGAACGAAGTCTTAGTAATACGGTCCCGTTTTACCCTTTGGGTACGCAACCCAAAAAAGATTTCTATGTACCCCGCATGGCTATGTAAAATAATGGTAACCAGTAAAATCACAAATTGTTCGAGATTTCACTGTTGATCCAAAACTTTGCTTACACTGAATTTGAATTATGGACGGCAATCCTCAAATGTTGCAAGTATTAACAATGTTATTAGTTTCCTGTTTGAAGTCGGTTTTTTTTTTTTTGTTAAATATTACCATGTTATAAATTCCTATTTTTAATTGCTTTGTGGAGTTTTTAATGAGAAGCAAAAGTGTTACTTACATTAATTTTACTATATGTTTGAGAGTTATACAGCGTGTCGTTACCATCGGGACAATAAATGAACACACATATAGGGGATAACTTTTTAAAGTTGTATTAAACATTTAAATCTTTAAACATCAATATTTACAGAGTTATAAAATTTTCCAAAACAAAGAATTTTAGAACATCCTTACCTATAAAAGCGTAACGTAAAGTTCATTTGTAAAGGTCACAAAGCATATGAATGGGTTGAATGAATTTAAAAGAGACAAAACATACTGTTAGAAGGAGAGGCTTGTAATGCGACGCTGTGGCGCGAGTTGTATAGGATGTTACAAATTTTGTTTCTTTTTTACTTAATTAGTTTGTTTGAAAAATATTTTTTTTTAATTATGGATTTTGTTTAACGTTAATATTTTTTTATGATTATTGGCAAGTAGCGTTAGACGTGTGTTCATTTATTGTCGCGATGGTAACGACACGCTGTATATGGTTGAGAAATGCACAAGACTTGGAACGTGGATACATGGAACGTGGGTACATTTGATGTGGCCATTCTTTATGGAGAAAAAACGAGCCTGAGAGTTACCTGACCTTTTAGAAAAGAGTATGCTCTCTTCTTGAAGGTTCCCAGGCCATTTGATGTGGCTACATTTTGGCCAATTATGTGATCAGTAAACTTGAGTTAAAATCGAATCATAAACTTAAAGTTTGTTGTCACCCTAAAATTATTATATTATAAAGAAATTCTTCGGAACAATGCCAAGCGGGGTGCATTTCCTAGATGAAAGTTGAAATTAATGGTAAGTGAGTGGCGTTCTCATTGACGGCCAACGTTCAGGCCAAAATTACGAATTATGTCAACTTTATTTTTCCAAAGGATATAAAAGTTGATTACGCTAGAGATTTCTCTGTTGTTTAAGTCCCTTGACAGGATACCATCAATGTAAGACATTACTATATAATCCCACAAATACAAACACATTTGAAAAGTTTTTTGAAATACAAAAAAACAAGAAAGAATGTAAAACATATCAACCATGTCTAAGTGATATTATCATGAAGCAGTCGACTTAGATACAATTTGCTACCGCAATTGATGGTTAGTGGGTGAATATTATTATTTCACAAATAATTAAACCCCTTGGTAGACAATCATCGAGGAACAATAAGGAAACGAAAGAAAACGAACTAAAGTAGAGTATAATGTCCCACTGCTGGGCAAAGACTGCCTCTGTAAAAAACGACGGACTTCACATATCTATTCTAAATACAATTTCTTTATTATCTAATACAATTCTAAATATATTCTGAATACATTTTTTTTTTTTATTTACAGTTCCGAAGACATGCAGGTTTCCTCAAAAAGTATTTTTTGATTTCTCAAGCGCGAGCGCTCAGACACATTGCTCTCAGGGCTCTATAAATAAATAAATATTTTAGGACACATTTTTAAACAACGTTCTCTAGTCCCAAACTAAGCAACGTTGTACTACGGGTACTAGATAACCGATAAACATACTTAAACAAACTTTTCTTTTGTAAATAAATACATATTATACATATATAAACACCCACACACTAGAAAAACACTATGTTGATCACACAATATTTTTCCAGTAGTGGGGATCGAACCCACACCTCTGGCGCAGGAGGCAGGTACATTACCTACTACGACATTTGGGGGTTATACAAGACACCGATCAAATAAAAAGTGCCTAATAAAAGGTGGTTAAAAAAATTCAAACAATTAAATCATTTCAATGGATCGCACAAAAAATATGTGACCATTCCAACTCGACCTATTCTTACATAACGAAATATTGCAATCGTGGACAGGGATTGCGACACAATATGGGGTATCCACCGAAGATTCTTTTCTGTTATGCAACGCAGTTTTTCACGTTTACAAGGCATTTTCTTACTTACAGTAAAACTTTCTTACACTAGTGGCTTGAAATACCGCTGCAAAATTAAAAGAAATATGAATCTATATCTCTTTCCAATAAACTTTGGTACATTGACAAAGAAAGCGTATGCATTGCTGCAGTGGCATCGATTTGTCCACCACATTAATGCCTTTGTGATGTCAGATGGGAATGGTCTCCGCGGACGTTAATTACAAAAAGTACTGGCTTTTCCCACCACGCTTTCCTGAACCACATAACCCCTAGAGCCGTTGATTCTATTTTCCGTCACGCAAGCAATAGACCTAACGGCTTGACATTGATCCGAGAGAGGTAAAGCCTAAACCAGGGCTGGATTCTGCTTGCATACACACTTTGGCGGCGTCTTATATAAGAGTATTTGGCCAAGAACGGGGCGGTATCAAAGGCATCACAGTTAGAAATCGCGCACATAGTTATGATTATCTGTATTACGTACGTGTGCCATTTTCTATGGAAAATTTAGGTCCGTGGAGCACAATTTTTGTAAAGTATTTTGACCTGACCTTATTGTCGCAATGTTGGCTAGACTTGTAAGGTAATTTGTAACTTTGTTATTATTTATTCCTTCGTAAACTTTACGAGAATATGAATCAGTATGGTTACATAAAAAGATAATTAAAAAAGATAATTTATAAAGCACAAACACACGAAACAGAATAAAATTCTTTAGAGAGATAAACAAAAATAAGACACTATTAACGCGCCTTAAAATCTTACCACATTTTTCTACAACTAAACAAGTACTCGCTCTATAAGACTGCCTTAAGTTTAAAGTTTACAAAGAAAAAGGCACTATTTAAAAATTACCTTCTAAAAAGAAAGAATGAGAAGGACTAATATGTTTAACCGAAACCGAACATCCAAAAACATGAAAGAGTAATTGAGCACAAAATATTTTCCACTCCAATATTTTGATTACAATATAACTTCTTACGCTAAGTTCGCAGTTTAAACAATCGCAAACTTCGTAATATCGATAAGAAATTTTTTTAGACTAGCAAAAAGCTGAGTTTTTCCTACATACGGTAATACTTATTATGACAATTAATTGCTGAAGTTCACCAGTTTATAACAGTATTAACGGTGGTAAAGCCACGCAGCAGCCTCGGCTGTTGCACGAATGGGCAGGCTCGTCCGGGTAAGTACCACGACCTCACAGAAGACCGGCGTAAAGTGGAAGTATGACAAATACTTTCGCGTTTCGTCTGGTGAGTGAGGTAGCCAGAGCCCAATTTCCAAAAAGGTTGTCAACGCATCTGCAAACCCTCGGGTGTAGCAGATGTCTATGGGCGGTGGTATTCACTTAACATCAGGTGAACCATCTGCTCGTTTGACAACTTTTCACATAAAAAGAAAAAAAAAGTATATCGATTTATACCCCTTCGACCGAGTTTCCGCCTTACCGTGGCGGAGGGGCTTAGTAGCCGTGGCTTGGTCACCTTTTTTTTAGAGCGCTGACTAAAACACCCACGATGTTCCACCTAGGCGCATATCGGCAGGGTCACGGGAACGCTTTCTCACACTTCCGCGACCCTGCCAGCGCTGGCCGCTCCCGGGGAGCAACTCCCCTCTCCTCTACTGGCGCTCTGGGACATTCAGCGCGCCTTCCTACTTGGCCCCACCCCATTTTCACGGCCAGCGAACTCCCCCGAGTTCACTGACCGGGGCCATGGGAGCCAGGAGAGCCAGTGCTGATAAGCAGAATAGTCGGTATTGCGGTGTACCGTTCTCCCTACCTTCCGCGGCCGAAATATGGTAAGCGGCGGATCCACAGAGCAGGTCCACCGCTGGGGGCTGGGAGGCTTGTTGCTTACAGGCTCTCCAGGCCCTCCTGGCAGCCAAGTAGGAAGGCGCGATGAATGTTCCAGCGAGAAGGGGCTGCTAAGGCAGCCAGCGCTGGCAGGGTCGCGTAAGTGTGCCAAAGCGTTCCCGTGGCCCGGCCGATATGATTACGTAGACACGTGGAACATCGTTGGGGTTTTAGTCGGTGCTAGGCCGACATAACCCGCTTGTGTCCCCGCGAGGGCAGGTACGCGTAGGCATTTCCCACAGGTTAAAAAAAGTATATCGACTTAAAGGTGGTAAATTTGATTGAATATACTTACTAGATCATCAATTGGCATCAAGAAAATGCTAATTTAGAAAATACCAATTGTTGTAGAATACAATTCCCATTGCAATTAGCTTTCGCTATTACAGTTCACAAGTCACAAGGTTTAACATTAGATAAAGCTATTATAAATAATGGGGAAAAGGAAACATCAATAGCATGCTCAGCCCAATAGGGCTTGAATACGTTGCATTTCGAGAGTAAAAACACTTGAAGGATTATTAATATATACCTAGACGATTTCCTTTTCATAGATTAAATAATATTAAAGATTGATATCTGTTAAAATGTAGGAAGCAGAAAGAAATTAGTATGAGAAACCTAATGTCACACAAATAATATAAGTACTAAACATTGTTTGATAAATAAAAAAATATCTGAAATGAAAATCGTATTTATTATTTACTTCGGTAAAAATGACATGGGCTCACATCAAAAATAATAATTTTAAAAAACTGTTTTAAAAATTATTACCAGTTAGAAAAAATACGCGAGCCCTTACAAAGCTCAGCTTTTTGCTAGTATTATTGGGCCGTTACAAAATTAATAGCAAAATCTAAAAAAATCTAATTTTAGTGATATAAATATGATTCTGCCTCTCGTTCTCTTTTCTGACGTTCTCTCGTCTGATTCATCAACAAACGGTTTTTTTCACGTTCTTTACGGCCTGTTAATGTGAGTCTTTGCGTCATTTTACTGTTAGTATTTTTATTCTTTGTTTCGCTGTAGCAATATAATTAATATACTTACTGTTGGTGAAATATTTGACTGGTTTTCACAAAGTTATCGTTCACGCATTCCTATATTATTTTTTGTAGGTGCTCACTAATAGTCATTTCAAAACATGTTCAAAAAATGTCAGCCTTAGTTTTGTTGCAGTTGCCGATGATTAACTCTTTAGTTTTCTAACAGATGGCGTTAGTAGTACAATAACATTGTATCCAATAAACATAAAAAAGACAAATAAATTTTTTTTGGCAGATAACACATCTTGATATGAAGTTAAATTACTGTGTTAAGGCACAAATCTAAGGACCTGATAGTTTTTCCGTAAAGTGTACCACAAAAGTGCTCAGATTGTCGAATAGTGTTAGGACTCGCTTCGCTCGCCCTAATTACAGAGACATTAATGAACAGTGTGTGTATAATATGTCTACAGTAATAAAAGTTTTAGAATTCTTAGTAATGATGAACTCATATTATCATGAACGTATCATTATCATGTTATTACTCAAAATGTGTAATTTTAATTTGACAAGTTTGTACATTTAGAATGTGACATTTTTGTCGTATGTTATGCCATAAATCGGCCAACAAATGACCGTCTTAAAACAATTATATATGGTTCCAAGAATTTAGAAGCATTTGGAAAGCATTCCCGAAATTGTGATATTACTTGTATTTGTCCCGTTCGGAGCTGTGGCGAGCTAGTTAGTATTTTACATTACAAATAAAGATCTTAAAAGCATCCTTAATCGATGTGAGTCGTTCAGATCCCTAATTTTATACCTCCATCCATAGTAAACAAGATGAAGTTTGTGCCGGATGGGTATATGGTGAAAGCGCATACACATTTAGGGGTTTATTTCGCTACAGACTTCCTCATTAAAGCTCTATTAAGCACTCAATCCGGTTTCCGAATTCAGTTACGCTCCCAGTAAACGGACACCAGTGACGGTACAGAAAAATACTCACAGTTTAATTTTCTGTATTGCTTGAAACTCTTCCACCTGCGCCAATCCGAAGAGTTAATTAAACATTAATCTACTGTTACGAAACATGAAAACAGCTATTAAACGAGTAATTTTGAATCAAATTACATCGGTGGATCGCTTATTATCTTTTAATTATTTATTAACAGGTCTCTTTCGCTAGTATATAACAGTGTGTTCTTTACACCTTGTTAAAGTTAATTGATTTTCCATAATTGGCATTTCGCACGCAGAAAAGTTTAATAATGCGTTATGATGCGTGTAATAAACGTAAATGGAAAAGTACACAGTATTACATATTCATTTGTTGGCAAATAAATATTGCTGAGTGATAACTGACCGTTTCCACTCGTGGTTTTCGTTAAAGCACGAGACAAATATTTTTATTATTGTCGATCCGCTATTTCTGGATCAATTAATTTTTCCACGTTATTTTGCGCGTAAGGATTTTTATCAGATTATACGATACAATGTTTCAAAATAACAATACCTTTTCGGAATATTAAAATTTAAGTTTTTTAAACATACTAAATTAATAAAAAAAGTAACACTCATAATGACATAAATTTTTAGTAAGACTTATCTTTGTTTATGCTTTAAATTATTATGTGATATCCTTTAATATATCATCATACTCATTTTTATCATTAGAAAGTACTTTTAGCTCAATAAAAACGCTGCATAATGAAAATGTACATTTTAAGAGATATCATTCGCTAAAAAAATTAACACGAACCGTTACTAAGTAGAGGAAACTTCCATCTTTCAACTTCTTTGCAAGTCGTGGTCTCCATTGTTTTTGCTAATTAAATGCAAAGCTTCGTTCGTCCGAGAGATTAAATGTCCGCTTTGGGACTTTTGCGTTTCATTTCGGTATAGCGGACTAAGGTACCATATCACCATGAAATATATTAAAAAAAAAACCTAACTTTAAAATTTTTATTGAGCCTTTAAAATCTCAACAAGAACCTTGTTCTGAATAAATTATTAAGACGTTTTTCAAGCTTTCCTTGTACAGTTTATTTGACGATTTACAATACAGTTAAGTAATGATAACTACAAGTTCGAATATAAGAACAAAAACACAGAAATAAACGAATATAAAACATTATTTGAATAGCAATAGTAGTTAGTGTACCTGCCTCCTGCGCCAGAGGGTGTGGGTACGATCCTCACTACTGGAAAAATATTGTGTGGCGAACGTAATGTTTTTTAAATATATTACAATATTAAATTAATATAATATTATACTAAACTTTAAATATAATATGATATAAAAATTTGTTAAATACCCATTTTTATATAATATGTATTTATTTACAAAAGAAAAGTATGTTTAAATATGTATCTATGTATTAGTACCCATAGTACTATTTTTGCTTACTTTGGGACTAAAGAACGTTGTGTAAAAATGTGTTCTATAATTATTTATTTATTTACTAGATGCTGCCCGCGACTACGTCTGCGTAGAAAAAGGTGAAGGCGTAACATGCAGACAGAAAGACAGATATATACATAAAATATGTACATAAATTATGGTCCTATCCTTGGTCTTATTCTGATGTATAAGCTATAATATTGTAAAGTTTCATTGAAATCTATTCAGTAATATTTGCCTGAAAGAGTAACAAAGATCCATCCATACATACAAACTTTCGCAATTATAATATTAGTAAGGATTTTACCCACATACTCCACATAGTACAATACTATGCTATTGTACACCTCAGAGTAAACTTTATATATTAAAGATAGAAATCAGACAAATTTATTGGTTTCAATCTGCTTCTAACCGAGTACTCTCGAGTATTCAACATGTCAATTACATATTTTTTATATTAAATGTATTATTAACATAAGTAATTTCTCTTTCCACGAAACTGATTTTTAATAGTCGATATACTTCATATTCTATCGGTTATTCTTTCATACTCCGCAGACTTGGATGTTTTATTATTTACATTAATTTTTGTTGCTTAATCATTGCAAAGGTAAACGTTACATGAACTTTTGAAAGACTGCCCATCCCCTGACCTTTACCGAGACTTAGATAGAAACTGAGATACTTCTTATTCCAAATTACCTGAATTAAAACCAAAATTAAACACAACAAAACGAGCTTACAAGAAAACATGAACTTAAATATTTTACTGTCCGCTAGTCTCCTGTATAAGTAACTGTTTTATTGTATTAGATTAGCATTTGTATTAGATCGCTTTTTCCGTCTTAAATTTGCGTCCCCTGTACTTCGAAAATGACTAATAAAATTCACGTTTAAAATTAAATAAGCTTAGTATAATGCCAGTAGTAAAAAAGTTATGCCATTAATATGGGTCAGAAAGCACAAATGCTTGTTTAAAATAATTTAAAGTAGTCTTAAAATGTCTATGACGCAATAAAATGAAAAACTTATCATAAAATTCACTTCTCGATGAATTTCTTTTTATTTCAAATTTTAGCCCACTTTCGAGATTTTATGGAGAATCGTTCGTTTGCTTTAAGAAAATTTGTAAAAGGGGGAAACATTTAAGGTCGCTCCTCACCGACCCCACTTTCATTCTCTTTCGTTATTTACTCCTTATTTAAGTGTCCCTAAGAATACTTAGACTTGTTGACGTAATCACAACTAGAGCTTCTCTCAGTCTCTTGCGCTAATGAGGACTTTGTGTTGGTTTTTTTTTCGTATATAGTGCCGTTCTTCTCTTATTTTTGGTAATTTAAGAGCTTTGTTACAGAATGTGATGAACTTTCTGAAATCGTTCAATGTTGCCTAGTTTTTTATGTTTCGTTTGATCGGTACCATTTTATATACTTTGCTTTTCTGTAGGGTTGGCAGTAAGTTGTAATAGATTCACGAATTTTTCGTTCGGAATGAAAATTTCCTCTTTTGTGACTGGAACTTATACGTGTTGCTAGACTCCAAATCGTGCTCAGGCTAACGATGTAAATAATTCATCCGTTTCCGGCGAGAAAAACTGATTGGTGATAGCTCGTATAGCTGAATCGACGAAGACTATTAATCTTCTCGCCTTTCAGCAGTTTTAACAACATGCAAGTATAAATTTAGTGTTGATCTTTTACATATTTTTACAAATAACAAGAAGAAGATTGTAATGTAAGTGTCAACCGTTTCATGTAAATTTACTTTTAAATATGTGTAAAGTATCAAAATTTGGTGCTAATAAGAAAATGTTGTTTTTTTATTGGTGAACTAAATTTACCGATTTTATTGCTTTAAGGAAATTGAATTATATATATATATAAAATAATGTACATAATAATTATTTTATGGTGGTTTCAAACTTACAAAATCTTTCTTTAAACTATTACGAAATCATAGTCGAAAAATCAATTAAAATTCATTTAAAGTAAATTTGATATCAAAAGTTTAGCATTTGATTTTTATATAGTACATTTCACTGTAAGAAATAAAAAAAATCAAATTCCTTAATCACCCAATTGCCTATTAAAAGCAATGGGAACGTAAGCACGTTAGGCCTATTAAAAACGCACTGGCACCGCCCTCACTCCTAAATAATGACCCTTTAATTTGCCAATGAAATGCTTACCCCATTTCAATTACTGTAATTACAATCCTTCGTTACCATTCAATTTCGACTAGGTCATTGACGTAGATACCTCAAAATTCAATAGAGTGTAAACTAAACGTTCCGGAAATACAAATATCGTAAAGACGCATTATTCTATGAACCCAACACGGGCCTTAAGTGGTTACTTCATGCGGATGCAACATGGTCCGTTAAGACACACTCATGCGGCAAATTCACATTTCAATGCTCTACCGACTTGCGCCTAAAACACATTTTGGCATGCCACCAATACCGCGGAAAAATGTACAATCTTAAAAGCTCATAATTCGCTAAGGCGAGGAAATTTTTCGAGATAAACTCGACTGTTTGATTATTTTTAAAATTCTATTTTTAACTTGGTCAAACTTAAAGCGTCCGTTAACACGAAAATTATCAATAAAGTTACCATTTTTCCACACCATCAAAACGGTCGGCGAACTGTCGCTGAGACCACGCGAGCGTTCCAAAAGCACATCGCACGATTACACCACTCGAGTTTCTTTTAGTCGCACCAAACAACAACACAGTAAGCACCACCACTGACTTTTCAGTGCACCGCACTAGCCAATCGCTCTACGTAGCGGCCGCGCGGAGGCGTCTACGAAACTGCCGCTACGGCGTCACGAAGTCGCCCGAACCACCCCGACGGGAGCCGAGCCGGCGCTCGGCGGTGCCGGGGCGATTCCGCTCAGTGTTTCATATTTTATATCGGTTGGGACGGAGCGGAATTACGAAGTTTGCGCGGGTGGGTTTTTATAGCGTAACGGAACCGGGGCGGCTGGCGTACGCTACGTTTGGTGGGTGTTTTTTCAGCGCGGCGCGAATTTCTCCCATTGTTTGCTTTGCCTTGCACTTGTAGGTTGTGTGATTTTAATGGAGCATAGGCGTTACTCGCTCCGCGCCGCAATAACGGGCTGTTTCCGATCTTTTGATGGGTGGCGGACGATGTTCCGTCAGAAGGTTGAATGTTGCCTGATTTCGTCAGAGATATACATACATTTACTTGTCATACGGTATTTTATTTACATTCACTAATTTTAATAATTTTTCCCGAATCAACTTGTACTTACTTCTGCACATCTTATTAAAAGTTTAACTGTAATGCTCAATAGTTAAAAAGTCTTCTCGAAACGTGTTCCAAAAAATTTTTGCTTACCATGTAACAAACTTGATATATATTAACTTTTTTATTACTTTTAGTTCAGTCTAAGACATTTTCAGAAATCAGCTATTCATTACGTGTAAAAGTTTTCTAAGTTTTCTAACACCTAATTGCTTCTAAACACATTTAAATCTTATATAAAGATCGCTTAACTGTTTGATCTTGCAGCAAGCTCAAGTTAGAAAGACTTCGTTTGGTCTAAAGATTCGACCTTACTGTCAAATAATTGTAAATAAACTATTTAAAAATCTCGCCTATAAAACAATATTAATTCTATTTTTTATCACAAGGGCCCTTTGTTGTACTTTATTCTGTCAACCCAATGTTTAAAATTAAAATGTTTAATAATTTAATTTTATAAAATTATGACTAATTATTACATATATAATTTTGATTTGAACTAGTCAATTTACACGAATAAAATCTTTCGTTAATTAGTAATTTAATACATATAAATGTTTTACGTGATATTCAAAGTATAATGTTACTAACACGATAACAACACAGTGCAAAAAATACAAGTAACACGTATTTAACTTTGAAGACATTTCATTAATAATAATGAATATATAAATACAAAAATTGTCCTCATTAAAAAAAAGTAATTATAGAAACATAAAAAAGTAAGTAATAATTTTTTTTATTACAAGAATTTTTATAGCAACACAGCTGATCAGATCAGTTCATGGCATATTTCGAGTCTTATGAATTTTTATTTTGATAAAATTATGTCAATTGACATGAAGGTATGTAAATGATTGTTGTTTGCTTCGCATAGTATAGACCTGCACAGTTTCCAGAGCAATTTTATTAAAATAAAATTATTTTCCAATACCTAAGGGTTAAAGCTAATATTTCATAATATCATTTTTTTTCTGTTACGATATTTTCTGTGCACCCATACAAAGACCTTCAGATCGCCTTGCGTATTAAAAACTACCAACTTACGCCATCTAGTGATGTAAGGCGGAATTGTCGTAGAGCATTACAATTCGCTGTTACTCTTCATAGTAGTTAAATGTGGTGCTTTACCAAAATATATTATAACAACTTTATTCTGAAAAGCTTAATTACGTTTTAATTTATTTCTGAGCCCCATACTAGGCAATGTAAATTTTACGGAGGTCAATCAAAATATGTATTATTTAAAGATAGTAATACATTTATTTCTCGTAAATAAAATATGATTTCTCGTAAATAATACATATTTAGCTCATATATAATATGTAACGCTTATTTAAAGAGAATAAACATAACGGAGTTGAGAAACCGAGCCATTATATTTGACAAACGCTGTTGTAACATCGCATGTAATAAATGTTAATTAAGTCGTCGATGTCAAATATAAGTGGTACTATAATTCTATTTAAAGTTGTAATTAATATCTAAGAAATCCAAAAATTTTCGTTATCTACATTCAGAACATTTGTTACAAAGTAAAATAGGCAACTGATGTAAAATAAATACTGCAGAGATACAATAAATATATTTTATTAAATATTAAAGAGCCAGTAAATTTGCTAAGAACTGCAAGTCAGTAAAGTTAAGCGTCGCTTATTATTTTCTTTTGTGAACGGTCAGTGACCCTTTCACGAAGGGTATAGAGGTGTGAAGAAAAAAAAAACAAGTAGAACGGATTGCTTGGAGAATATACGTCATGAAGAAGAACATGAATTCTTGTTAAGTTCAGTCTGTTGCCATTTGGGTAAATTCAAATCCGTTACGGTCAGATATTCAAATATCATCTCCGTTAGCTGAAAAATCCGGTTCCCTCCCATCTTGTAAAATATGTGAGGCATGCATAAAGGCATATTATACATATTAAAAAGTACAACCGCACTAATAGACTGTTAGCCTGTTCATATGATCATTTTAAAATATTTTGTCATAGACATACCAAATGCTATAATCGATGGGATAAATACATGAGAATACAAAGAACTGCAATGTAATGAAATGAATTCAGTAAATATTTGTCATATGCTAGCGTTTCAGAACATGAAAGTGGTGTGAATCTTGGACGCTATATTAACACTAAAAAGCCAACCAAATACGAGTTGGACTTGCGCATGAAAGGTACCATACCATAATCTATATATATATATAGATTATATATATATATATATATATATGCTATATTATATATATATATATATTTACATATTAAATGCTATTTACTCTTCTGGTTATTTTCATATTTATTCTTCTGGCATCTTTTGCTGCACTTACCATAAACTCTCACCACATCCTGGGTTGACTGGTAGAGAATGCCTTTGGTTGACATTAAGTCTGCCCTCTGTTACCTTGTTTTACTGAAGGTTGGCAATAAATAGTAAATAAATCTATAAAAATAGCAAAAAAATCATGTCTGTTGTACTCGTATGGGAGCTCCACTTTATATACGTTATAGCGGAAACAGAAATAAATCATTTGTGAAAATTTCAACTGTCTAACCATCACGGTTTCATGATATATAGCCTGGTGACAGACGGACAGAGAAACAGACAGCGGAGTCTTAGTAATAAGGTACCGTTTTACCCTTTGGGTACGGAACCCTAAAATTATGCATTAAAAGAAATGTTTAATGCCTAATTTGTCTCCGATCCAAAGAGCATTTTCTTAATCCACATATTTTATCCCTCACTAAAGCTACACGGTAATAAATTTGAGATTTCCTCATACTGTTTACTTTTATGGCTCTTACCGCGTGCGGCGGAAATAAGAGCAAAGGAAATGCCTTTTTAAAATCATACCTCAACTTGCCGTAATCTTCTTTGACGTCGACGCTAAACGCGACACGCGAGTGTTTTAATTTTAATTGCGGAAATTGAAAACGAATAAAAGGCTTTTTTTTTTCTCTTTTTAATCTCGCCTTGCATTCACTGTTTATAGAACTGGCCATTGAAAAGTTTAAGAAATCTCCGTATTAAATACGCTGAAAAAGTTTTCTTGAATATAAAAGTGGAGGCTACGCTTTATAATTATTACTGGATGTAAATGCAGTATCTAAGCTATCTCTTTGTTAGATACTTAACACCCCTACTCCTTAAAGAAGGCAAGTTATCTAAAGTGAAATGCACGCACCTCATATAGTTTTCATTTATCCGCTTAAAAAACAAGCAATAATTTTTCAAGAAGTTGAAATATTTTAAGTTCCTGTCCTGCTGTACCTGAATTGAATTTTCAAAATCTGTACTAATAAAGGCGAAAGTTTGTTTGTATGGATGGATGTTTGTTACTCTTTCACGCAAATACTACTCAATGGATTTTAATCAAACTATACAATAATATAGCTTATACATCAGAATAAGGCATAGGCTATAATTTATATACATATTTTATGTATACCTCTCTTTCTCTCTGAATGTAACGCCTTCAGCCTATTCTACGCAGACGTAGTCGCGGGCAGCAGCTAGTTATATTATAAATTCGATGACGAATAGGTCTTTATAAGATGTTATTGCTTGTTTTACTGAAGCGGAAGGGTGATCGCATCTGCATTAACATTTTACGGTGAAATTAATTCGTTTTAATTTTCAGCTTGATGTGACGACCAATTCCGTGTCGCGTCCGCTTGATCTTCATCTTGGAATGAATTTAATTGAACTGAATTAGTATCGGGCGATATAAACTAAGCATTCCTTATGGAGGGGTGTTGTTCATGGCTACAAACATCCATATGGGTTCACTGAGGCGACCCTTCTGCGGATTTTGCAGACTTCACTTATCCTCCATTTTCTTTACAGTTTCGAAGAGATTCAGAGTCTCTCACGATGTTTTACTTAAGCGATGACACGTGCTAAGTCAAAAATTTAAATTGCAATGAACAAAATCATTGGTTTCAAATCAAAATAATTTTTAATTAAAAGCGAGCAGCCTTTTCGTTTTTTTTTATTTAGGGTTAGTGTTCATGAAGTAGTTACTTTAACATGTATATAATAACATCATGAATTAAAGTAATAACTTAAATGCGTAATTTTTAATTGTTTGCGTCATAATTGCCAAACAGGCATTCAGTGAGAAAAGGCACTGTCGAAACGAAATTTGATATTGTAATTAGCTGCAAAATTTGAGCTTACGCACGCTGTAGAGAATCCAATCTAAACTTAATTATGCCTTAATATTTTAAGATGTCTTATGCCCAAGAATTTCAGCGATCCGCTTTGTTTCAAAATAGCTCGGCAATTAATACTTGACGTAGGCATAATTGCTTAGCTTACATTAAAGGAACTTTTAAGTTATTTCGTGCTCCATCTCAATACGAATAATTAGAACGATTGTCACATGGATTCCATCTGTTCTTATTTGTCGCTTCAGGCTTGTATAGAGGCTTTATTATAGAGGGATGAAAGTCATATGACTAGAAGAGTGATGAATATAAATGTTGTTGGAGGGTGTAAAGCTACAGGAAGACCGAGGAAAACCTGGATGGACTGTGTGAAGAATGATATGTCTGTGAAAGGGGTGAGTATTAAGATGGCTGATAGAGGATAGTGGAAGGAAAGAATATGCTGTGCCGACCTAGTGTGGAATAAAGGCAGGAGAAAGAGATTTTCAAGCCTAAGATCTTAGGTCTATCTTTCACTATTGATGCATCATTGACTTATCTGGTTGCACGAATTTCGCTCAAAAATAACTCTTTCACATCTCACATCAATAACATGTGTTCTATGTAGAAGAGTTATAACACAAAGTGAATACCATAAAAAATGTTATTTATTGATCTATATATATACTAACGTATTTCAATTTGCATTAGTAGTTTGCATTTTTCTAAAATTATTAACATTTGAAATTTTTTTGCATATTTTTTGCATGGGTATTTTTAACTTTTATTTAATTAGTTATGTTTGCGTGATTTAAAATTGAAGGGTACTGAAAAATAATTAAATAAATAAAATAAAAATATTTACGACACATTTTTACACAACGTTCTCTAGTCCCAAACTAAGCAACGCTTGTACTGTGAGTATTGGATAATTGATATAAATAATATACTCAAACACACTTTTCTTTTGGTAAATAAATAGATATTATAAATATACAGACATATATAAACACACAGACGCTGGAAAAACACTATGTTCATCACACAATACTTTTCCAATACGGTGTATAAAAATAATTGTGTATAATAGGGATCGAACACACCATCTGGCGTAAAAGGAAGGTTCACTACCCACTATGCCAATCGGGTTGTTGAAATTAGATTTATGTACTTTGTATGTTTATAGGCCAAATGATAGATAACTATACATTTTATGTATTTTTTTTTTTCAAGCACTGGGCTTATTTTTTATGAAATTGGCCAAAGTTATGGATACC
The DNA here is from genome assembly GCA_933534255.1 of Iphiclides podalirius. Classification (NCBI taxonomy): domain Eukaryota; kingdom Metazoa; phylum Arthropoda; class Insecta; order Lepidoptera; family Papilionidae; genus Iphiclides; species Iphiclides podalirius. The sequence continues at coordinate 11,748,966 of OW152826.1, forward strand.
TTCGATGACTCCGTGGCGCAGTTGCAAAGGTACTGGCTTCGGCGTCGGAGGTCGTGGGTTCGATTCCCACACGGGACAACTATTTGTGTGACCCACAGATAGTTGTTTCGCATCTGGGTGTTTGTCCTTGTGAAACTTATGTTTGTAAAACATCCTTACAACACAGGATAATGTTATCCTAAAGTGAGCCCAATGTTTTAAAAAAAAACCTATGAAATTACCTTTCTTCAATACAGGCCATTTCAAACAAAAGTAATTCGATTGGTTGTGAATTCTAAATTCAAATTGATTTTGTTTTAAAAACATGAAATTCTTTTTACAGGTCAGTCAGTCTTTTGTTTATTAATTAGCTTTGAATTTTCATTACATTTGAACATTTCTCGTCATAATGGATACTTTAAAAATTCGCGTAATTACGGAATATGAGTTATGTCGTAGCATCAACGCGGCACAAACGGCATGTAACATCAACAACGTTTTCGGGGAGAACTTTACAAACGAACGCACAACCCATTATTACTTTGTCCGGTTCCGGACAAGCCAATAACAATTCTAGAAATTTTGACTTGAAAAATGAACCTCGTGGTCATCCGGACACTGATCGACAATGGTGAATTAACGGCGATTGTGGAAGCTCTACTCAATCTACAGCCGAGCAGCGTTTGATGTTTGCATCAATACAATATAGATCCATTTGCAACAGATTGGCAAAGTAAAAAAAACTGCAAGAGTTGGGGTGAAAGCTCTCCCTCACCCATCTTACTCTCCAGACCTTGCACCTGTCGCCTATTACTTTGTCCAAAATTTGGACAACATTTTTGGGGGAAAAAAAATCAATTCCTGAGAGGCAGTACAAAATGCCCTTGAAGAGTTTGTTGCCTCCAGTGCAGCTGATTTTTACAAGAAGGGCATCAATAAACTACCACCGGGCTGGCAAAGGTGCATCGATTGCATATTTTGAATAAAAGAAATAAAAAAGTTTGGAAAAAAGTACTTTAAATTATTTCACACTAGCGACCCGTCCCAGCTTCACACGGATGTAATACATATAAACCTTAATACATATAAACATATAAACCTTCCTCTTGCATCACTCTATAAGATCTAATGCGTAGTTTTAAAGATCTGAGACAGACAGCGGGACGACTTTGTTTTATACTATGTAGTCATTAAAGGGCAGTTTCATAGGTAAACACCTAATATAATCATTAAAACATGTAGAAAAAGTGCCACCCACAAAAAGCAATGGCGACATCTCTTGTTCGAATTATCGTTGTAAAACGATATTCAAAATTGTTTGTATGCTGGAAAGGATATAACAATGTGCGCCAAGCATTGCTTCAAATGCTACATAATAATGTAGAAAGAAGGCGTTAAGATTTTCGTCGCTGTGGCTATCAGCCGTTTAGCTCAGTGGCTAGAGCGTCAGGCCGCGAATGCCGAAGACGTGGGTTCGATTCCCACAGCGGCGACAATCTTTTCGTACTTTTTCTACATGTTTTAATGTTCAATCTTAAGTGCAGATATTAGCACTATAAAAAACTTTAAAATTAATATAATCATGTCAACCATTATCAGGATCTAAAATTATTCTCACATATTATAAAGCTAGAATCAGTTTTACACATAATCGAACGTATATCATGCCTTTGGTTCTATTTCATTTTGTTATTCTATATTCATTGCAGCATTCAAATTTCGTGTTCATAATTAATGAACAACGTTTCCTGCTATCGCGGGAAGCACGCAGTTTTGCGCTAATTACGGTTGAATGTACAAAAGGCGCTCGCATAATTAAAAACCTGTAATTCTTACATTAAAATCGTAAACTTCTGAATAACATTTGAACCTCGAGCGAGGTACTCATAATATTCCCTAGGTTAATTTTAAAGCAAACAGATAATAATTTTCATAATTCTATAAAAATGTAGTGATTGTTTTTATTATTTTTTTATATAAACAAAAAAAGACTTAAATTGGGTAATTTAATTAAGAGGTTTTGAAACAATCAAATATTTTTTCCGAATTTAATAAACATCATTATCGAAAAAATGCAAACAACAAATAAATCCGTTTCAGCGGACCATGTTCAATTATTTATTCTGGAAAAATAAACAAAAAAAAAGATATATGTATAACTTACATATCCAAGATGTTGAAAAAATCCAAAAGGTCAATTAAAAAAAATATTTTCGCTACATTTCCCGTACAATGACCTTTCTTGAATCCCTATGTTAAAGCAATTCTGTAAAAGATAACACTGTATGACTCTTGTATTAAGTAATTTCGAACTCGTTTTTTATTGCTTTTAGATAGCTGAATCGTTTTGTGATGTATCAAAAGAATTAAAAGCTTTTGATCGTACTTTGATCTTTCAAGCGAATTTTAGAAAACTCATTTTGAAGAGTATTGATGGTTCTTACATATTTTGTACTCAAATAGTTTCCCAATGGTCATAATTGTAATTTAAAATTTTAATTCATTTCGAAAAACAACAAAGTCATTAAGTTTAATTAAAATTCATTTTTTGACCTTCATTGATAAAATTAATTATTTAGTAGCCATGTCAAGTCACCGTGAAGACACTTGCGTATCTTAATATCGGAGTGTAGAATAAAAGCGCGAACCTTTAAAATTTAATGGAATTAATAGACGGCTATTACGTTTTTCAATACATTCAATTGATTAAACAGCTCTGCAATTACTACTTTCTTTATGTTCGTTCATAGTCACGTTTATAGTGACAATGTGGGAATATATTTACCAAAGCCTTAATGCCCTTAAAAATAACTTTTTAGTTGTAATCAACAATATTAGAAATGTTCGAAGTAATTGGTTCATAAAAATTTGAACTTGGGGTATGTTTTGAAAATTAATTTATCCGTTATATTCAAATTTCATTATAAAACAGATTTTTTTTCTATGGACCGTAGGAATAATACAAAAAAGCGATATCACAGAATTAGTTAAAATATACAAATGTGCTTTAGGTTTCAAACCTCTCAAGTGACCTCGCATTCACATCGACCGCTACCATTATACGCTATGAACAGCAATTTCAAACGTTGCACGCCTACTAAGTATGGCCACGATAGCAAATTAGGGCGTACAGTCGTAGACAGGAGTAAAGGTCTTTTGAGAAAACACACCTGATAGCTTTTGGTAATTTCTTGTATTTACGCGATAACACTTTATAAATGAATAACAATTTATTACGGATTTTTCGCTTTTATTTCTAACTCTCGACGTTTCGAACCCTTTTCAGTGTTCATGGTCCAGGACAATAAAATTAATGCGTAAAAAATAAACGCGATTAATGCGTAAAAAAGAGTTTCATTAAAAGCTTTTATCATAGTATCGAGCTTAAACAGTATGTCGTCTCAAACTGAAACTCGCGCACTTGTGCTTGTAATATTGTAATGGAATACATTTTTCGTAAATAAAAAAATATTCAGCAACACTTCATGCTGAGCAGCGATCCGGTTTATATTTTCCAAATTCAACATTATTCCATTGAAACTGGAACTTTTTAATGGTTCACTCGGCACCATTCATCGGACATACTTCCAGTAGCAAACTGAACAGTATTTTCCACTATTCATACAATTGGCAACATTTCGAAATGCATCTTTCATCAGTTGTGAATTATCTTATGAATTTTGAAAATATTGAGTCCAATAGAAGCATCGACCTAGTGACGACGAAGTGAGTTGTGTGGTCATATTAACAGTACTGAAAATAGTTTAATTTACCTTCGCGCAACTTTAATCTATTAGGTCTTCGTCCCGTATCCTACGACCAGCCGCCTACCTGTCTTCAACCCTGCTTGGGAATAAACACCCAGATCCAAAACTGTCATACAATTACTTATCCCGTCTGGGAATCGAACCCACGGCCCTTCGGCACCGAAGCTAACGGCTTACCAGCTGTGGCACGTGTCAAGAAAAAGAAATTAAACTTTAATTCTAGGAGCACTGTTAAAAATATCTCAAGTTCCCCCTTCAAGCATGTCTCTTTTAAATAACTGCGTATCAGAAGTAAATATAAAACGTATGTTATTTATCGAGAAAATGGTAAAATATGAGTTGTAGTTTCATTAAAAGTGCAAAGTAGGAGAGCGCCAGGTGTAAAGAGTACGAACATAAACAATCTCACATTTGCTAAAGTTTTCACACCGTAAATGCTAACTCTTTACGATAATCAGCACACGCCATTTAATTGTAGAGGTCTTGCCATATTGCCTTAAGCGATCACAATACTTTTTTTCAGGCAACAGTTACTAAATGCACTTCGGCGTAAGTTTCATTTTTTAGTATCTTGCAACTTTAGCATGTAAATTATGTCAAAGTAAAAGAATAAACAATTTAAAAAAAAAATACATTGAATAAGTTTCAATGTATTTTTGTAACGGCATAGAATATATAGTTTTTAGTTTGTAAACTTATTTCAATTGATCAACAAATTTCGAAATTCTGGTAATTTAAAATGCATGCAAAAGAAAAATGCTTCTTTTGGGATATAATTTTTAGTTATTCTACTTATTACTTTGTAACTTCTTAGTATTAGTTATGTTACGCTAAAGAAGTATAACTTCTTACTTGCATATGTAAATGCACATAGACCTTTTTTTCTATTTGGGAAAAACTTGTGTAAATGAACCTCTATTTTAGATTTATAAACAAGTTATCTTAGCTAAGCAAGTTATCACGTGCTCAGCGGTGAAGTAAAATATCGTGAGGAAACCTACAATTTTCGAAATATAAAAAAAAATATTTCGAAGATATGTGAAGTCCGCCAATCCGCAGTGGGGCCACGTGGTGGACTATGCCCTGATACCCTCTGTACATAGGCCGTTACCCAGCAGTGGGGCATGTATATGTATATGTTGATACTTTAACAACTTTGGAAGATATCGCGATTTTTTTGTGTCCCGGTATTTTTATGGCCCATTGTGTTTATAGTCTATTGTTATTTATACCTATTACAGTTTATGTATTATGAATTATGTCAATAACTTGTTTTAAATATAAAATCTCAAAATATATATTGCAGTGTTCCAGCGCAATGCATAAATTAACCTTTATTACGTCCGAAATTACTATGAACGTTAATATGCAGTAACAACAAAACACATTAATCAACAAGTTTTAATAGGTAGGTAGGAAATTTCAGTGCTGAAATTTCAACAGCAGCGGTGACTGTAGAAGATTATTTTCCCGGAACATTCGATTAATTGTTGTCTTGGAGAATTGGCGAAAATTCAGTTGTCTTAAAACTCAAACCAACGATGAAAATCTATAAAAAATAATAAATATGGATTATATAAAAACCACATAGAAAGCTGTAGGTCAAGATCGAGTATTTTCATTTCTCATTAGTGCAACGACTTAACAAAATTTTTTACATCTGAAAATTTTCTCGTAAACAAGAAAATATTGCGAGTAAACCGAAGCTAAGTATTGTTATAAATTTGTATTTCGAAGAAACCCTGAGAATGTAGCAACGTTTCATATAACCCGAAATATTATTTAAAATGTAGCCTGTGCCTAGATTTCCTATTCATTCAGTCATATTTCCTAAGTACATTTCAATTATTAAGTGTTTAATTCGAGCAATCAAGAATTAGTACGTGTTATTAATTCTTGATTGCTCGAATTGCTTGAATTACCTACATTGTAAGGACGCCTAATATTTATCGTACTATTTGGCATCGAGTAGAATGTAACATGCAATAAAATTTGTGTCACCATTTTATTGGCCGACGATACTACGGTTATGTTGCGCGGTGTGCAGTTTTAACGTCATAAGCAGTACGTCATTGGCATATATGTGTTGGCGAATGCGAATCGAAAATCATATAGCGTTTATCAAATTAAATTTTTTTTTACATAAAGCGCTTTCATGGCAAATTGTATAAAAAATTTAAAATTGACAAACAAATACAATATACAATAGTGTCTTGAAATCATTTCGATTGGTCGGTAAGACGAAGAGTAAATCGTTTCGCTTTTTAAGTTTTTTTTAATGTGAGAAAGTGGCAAACGATCTGTCGGTTCACCCAATGTTACGTCATAGCCGCCGACATTGGAGATTTGCAACACGTGTAGTAGGGTTGCAGATGCGTTACCACCTTTTGATAAGGTGGGTCCCAGCAGTCTTCTCCCAGTCAGATAACAGCTACCGAGCCGAGGTCCGGCCCTCTCGGGCAACCTCGAATCGGAATGCTAAACGCGTGCTGAGTGACAGCCCAAGCCGAGGTCCCCTCTCGGGGACCCTTGAGCCTGATCACTCCATTGAGCGTCCGCCAAAGCGCCCTAAGAGCTTGGCGGCCTCCCAAACCGGTGAAAATAATAGCGTGACGGCCCGAGCCGAGGTTCCCTCGGGAGCCCTCAAGCTTAGTCACCATAACGCGTAATAATAATTCGCGAGGTTCAGGCTAGGCGCCTCGTGCGCCCGGCCACCTCAAGCCCATCGGAACTGTAAAGGCCCCTAAGGCCAACAGTGGCTCATCCAGCCCAAAAAAAAAAGCAGTCTTCTGTGAGGTCGTGGTACTCATCCGGCCGGACCATTCCTGCAACAGAGGACACTTGATGGACAAAAAATTTAAGAAAACCACGTTGTTACCTTATGTTTAAAAATACAAAGAAGCTGATGTTCGAATTAAAGTCGCGTTTATGCATCAATGTGTATTTTTCAGTGTTAAGATTTATGTGTAGTGTGAAGACAAGGTTCGCAAGTCATATATATTGAGAAGACTAACCCGAAGGGTGTACAATACACAAACTGATTATGTTTTTAGGGTTCCTTACCAAAAGGGTACAACGGGACCCTATTACTAATACTCCGCTGTCTGTCTTTGTGTCTATCCGTCTGTCACCAGGCTGTAACTCATGATAGTTAGGAAGTTGAAATTATTACAGATGAATTCTGTTGCCGCTGTAACAACAAATACTGAAAACACAATTAAAAAATATTTAAGTGGGGCTCTCAAACAACATACATAATTTTTTTGGCGTTTTTATATATATTGGAACCCTTCGTGCGCGACTCCGACTCGTACTTGGCTGATCTATTTACAATTGGTTTATTACGAATATAAGCAAAAAAACACACATTTAACCTTAATAGCTTATTTACAATCGCGACAATTAATGATCACACATATAGAGGATAACTTTTTAAAATTGTATTAAACATTTACATTCTTTAAATATCAATATTTACAGAGTTATAAAATTTTCCAAAACAAAGAATTTTAGAACATCCTTACGTATAAAACTGTAACGTAAAGTTCATTTGTGAAGGTCACAAAGTATATAAATGGTCAACCCATTTAAAAGAGACAAAACATACTGTTAGTAGGAGCGGCTTGTAATGCGTCGCTGTGGGAACGAATGAAAAATTTTCGGAATGTATGAATCAGTCAGTTGTAGTTGTATAGGGAGTTACAAATTTGTGTTTCTTTTTTACTTAATTAGTTTGTTTGAAAAATATTTTTTTGTAATCATGGATTTTTTTAACGTTAACATTTTTTATGATTATGGCAAGTAGCGTTAGACGTGTGTTCATTTATTGCCGCGATGGTAACGACACGCTGTATACGGATGGATGCGGGCTGCCCAGGATCGGGGTAGTTGACGCACTTTGGGGAGGCTTACGTTTAGCAGTGGACGGCAATAGGCTGATATTGTATTTATGTTATATATTATATAGTCCTTAACAAAGCAGGTGTTCTTCCATCATTTCTGATTTACACCATTTGGTGTATCTGTACACCACACCAAATGGTGTAAATCAGAAATAACTCTTTCTTTAATAACCAAAAAAAGAAAAATTCGAATTTTGCTATGAAATAATACATCTATACAGATAAATAAAATTGGAGTGTCTTTTTGTAATATTAAAATGACCGCTTTAACTAAATGCATATGTACGGTACATATACCAAAATATTTTTTTTTACAATTTTTGTCTGTCTGTCTGTCTGTTTGTTATCCGGCTAATATCTGAAACAGCTGGACTGATTTGGACGTGACTTTCAATGACAGATAGCTGATATAATAAGGAGTAACTTAGGCTACTTTTATTTTAGAATTTTTATTATTTTAAATTCCACGCGGACGAAATCGCGGGCTGAGCTAGTAATCTGTATATATTATCGTATTAACACAAGTTAGAACCATACAGAGAGAGAGAAAAGGAATAACTTTTCCTTACATGACGATTTCTACCAACTCGCACATCCCACAGGCGACGTTAAGATTCCCTTCTAAAAATTATTTAAACATAATTATAATTTTTTGATGGAAAATCGTACTTCACATTACCAGTAAGTATTACCAGTATCTTCAGGGAGGTTTACATTTTATGAAAAAAGAAACTTCTTACTTAATGTAAGGCAATCGCCATTTCATTGCCTATTTCCTAACTGTAAAATGATTCGTTACCTTTCTTAATTGCACTTTCTTTATTTATCAGGAAACCATGAAAAATAATATCAATTAAATCAAGGAATAATTGGAATGCGATCATATTCTACAAATAATGGATAAATTAATTTTAAAGTTGGTTGCAATGATTTAAAAGAACCTCATTTATGGAGAAAACTAGCCGGAGGGTGAATTTATTACTCATACAGTCTACAGAAAATTCGAAAGTAATGAATATAAATTCAATAAAAATATAATAAGATATCGTGGACATTGCGAAATAAATGTTCAGCGAAACCTGCGCTAATCTCATTCTTATTGTCTGACTACATCTAGTAGAATAAAATCAATGCAATCAGATGCACGCTAAAACGCATACCCATGGTTTGAATATTGTATTACACATCTCTCACTGACTGCACGTATATTGGATCCACCTGAAGTTGAAAATTCACTTTGGTAACTCGACCACATGCCCAGGAACAATATTAACTTTTGTAAGCCACTCGACCGGTTTCGAGTTTCACGTTAAATTTGTTTTTGTCCAAACTAAATTTGTATTAGCTTTGTACACTAAAAAGTTAAATATTCAATGAGTTGGTATAGAAAATCAACCCCGTTTGTATCTCCGCAATTAAAAAAAAAATCTATAAGTACTTCAAATCTCAAAAAAATAAATGGAAAAATAGAATTTTATATAATTGTATTCGTAGTATGAATCAATAGCATTACTTTAAGGATAGAATCAATGATATATTTTTGGAAAACATGACAACATAAGAGTAAAAAGAACTATACATGTGTATTCTTTTAAAAAAAATCCTTGCTCGATGATCTTACAAAAGATGAAATGGGTAGAAGCGTTTCTGTTTTTACATTTGATCTGGTAAGCACAGCACGGTTCGTTAAATTCCAACTTCATTTTACGTCGTTACAAGTGTAGTATATGCTACTCTTCTAAATTTCATCAACATCGTAGACAGTCAGATATTTCTCTGAGGGGCAGTAAACAGCTCCGTCTGCGAGGTTTACACGACTTTTTCTCTGCACTATCAATAAAATGCATCAAGGATATTATTTGAGCTTGTGTAAAATTTTAGTATTATCAAAAAAAAACAAATTAAAATTGTGTATTTTTATCGCTACATAGTTTAAAACAAAGTCGTCCCTCTGTCTGTCTGTCCCTACGTATGCATAGATCTTTAAAACTACGCAACGGATCTTGATGCGGTTTTTTTTTACTAGATAGAGTGATACAAGAGGAAGGTTTATATGTATAATACACATTGTACCCGTGCGAAGCTTGGGTGGGTCGCTAGTTTTATAATAATCGGAGCATAAGGTACTTTGGAAAATAGTCCTATCGCTGAAACATGAAAGTCTATTAAAATTTTCTGTTCTTTTGCATAGCAATACTTCACTTTTTGGATTTTACGAGCGATGATCTTTTAATAAATTACCTTATTTTCTATTACTTATTTTTTTTCAATTCTGTGAATTATGTTAAACCTTTAATATTCTCAATGATATCAGACACTTAACTGAAGTCAATTGCTACAGTACGAGTATCAAGAAAGAAGCAACAAACTGTTATAATATCCCGGCGCGTTACAAAGAAGATTCAGTTCGAATCATGACAATTATTTTTTGAAATAGCCAAATTTTTCTAAACAATTTTTCAATGAAAAGCACTTTAAATACAGATTCAATAAATATTGTGAATATTGTATGATTTATTAAATAACTTTTTAATGCGCAAGTAATAAAACATAATTTAAATATATACAGGATGTATGTAATTCAAACTTTTGTCACTGGCAACACCAAACCGGATATGACATAACTACCCGAGCGAAGGGACACATGGTCGCATGGAGCCTATTGCTTTTCGGGCTGCGGTCCCGGACGGTGATATTACCTCTAGTGCTGCTTGTCGTTATAATGGTTATTAATATTCAAGTCCAGAAATAGCTAAAATATACTACTTTCGCGTTTTACGCGTTACGCATACAATTTTCCTTTTTTTCTTAATTTCAATGTTTACTTTTAAAACAAGCGAAATAAATGATATTTTATATTCATTAATACGCTTGTCATAGATCAGCCTATGATTCTCAATTTAAAATTGCACAATCGAATTTATTGGTATGTGTTATTGTATTGTGCATTTAAATATTTTTCAAAAAGAAATATATTTTTCATGGAAAAATTCCATACCTGCTGCTTGCGTTTTAACGAAAAGAGAAAGAAATTTTCTTTTATTTGATAATTAATTTCTTCACACCAGAGCAAGTAATAAGACAGCACTTAAAGTTAAAAACTTCATTGGTGCCGGCACCGGGGATCGAACTCAGGTTGCTCGAGTATATTGAATTAAAGCCGAGCGCCCGGACAATGAGCTATCACGGCTCTTATAATATAAGAAGCTTTAGGTATATTATAAACTTTTTGTTACATTTATAAACATAAAACATTTTTTGTAAAATGTGATTTTTTCTTATGATCTTTTTAAAAATTTTTTTTATTGCGTAGATTTAGACAAAATATTTTTAGCTATCTAAATTCAATGCCCAGTTTAATTCCTTTGTATATGACGTATGTATGATCGACGTCTTTATCTTCGCGTCATATAGGGATGTTAAAAAGGAAAAAAATGCGACAAATATTCTGGGCAATTATATTATATATATAGCTTCGGAGCGGCTTAAGAAATTCTAGTGATGATGTCTGTACCATTTCATCAGATTTGTGTTCCATTATATATATATATATATATATATATACGAGTATAAATAGTACTCAATTATTGTGAGCGGTTGTTAGCATTTTGTGACTTTGTGTGATTACTATATATTGTGTGTGAAGGCAGTTAAAAACAAACACATTCACATTTTTACTTTATATATATGTATGTATTAAAATTCTGTTTATTTAAATATACAAGTATCTATTGATTCCCAAGGTAGCTAGATAACTCGACATTTTAGAATATTATTTTGTTCGATGGAGCGTCAACGTCGTTGAGTCTCTTGACATTTGGGTAAAGGGAATGAGAGATCACTTCATACATTGTCTGTTGAGATGTGTACATTTGTTGAGCATCGTCATTCGTAATAAATCTTTCGGAATGAGAGGTTTTACTGAAATTAAAAAAAAAGATATTGTGATTTGTAATCTTGAATCAAGTCTGATATTGTAACTTCAGTTTAATGATAAAGTATGTTGTAGCTGTAAAAGCGAACATTTTATTAAAATTATATAGAAAATGCCAGAATAAAAACGAAACATATTTTTCATCTTATAAGTGTAAATAAGATATTTTATGTTTTATATATGGCCCAGACTTGGAAAGCTGGGACGAGTTCACTATTTACATATATGTAACGAATATTATTTTCGAATTTATTTTATCTTATTACAACCATTTAGATGCAGCCTCAAAAGTATCGTTCGAAAGTCCAAGATTCCACAGTGTCTGAAAACAAGGTTGTTAAATCTTTGTGTGTTACTAGTAACGGTGTATGGCACTAAGATGTGGTCTTTAAAAAGTGACTTTTAAGAGAAGCTCAGATTCACACATCATACAATGGAGATCTATGCTCGGGGTTTCTTTGCGTGACAAAATGCGGAGCGAGAAAGGAATTCACCGAAGAACCAGAGTTACCACCATAGCTCTCAGGATTTGCAGCGTGAAGGCAATTGGCAGGCCACATCACTAGAGGAACTGATGATCGATGGTAAATAAAAGTTCTCAAGTGGTGAGTACGAACGGAGAATAAGTGTACCAGCAATATCGTAATAGTCACAGGCACCCGGTATGTGTAAATGGTCACTACCATCTCTCATCTCAAGGACACTTCCTTCATTGTCGCGATCTAAAGGATAGGCCTTTGTTCTAAAGTGGATGTTTTCCGGTTGATGACTGTGATATGTTCCTTGAAGCGAGGTTTTATTGATCTATTTGTTTTTCCTATACAAGAGAGTACAAGAGAGTCCTTCAAGAAGAGAGCCTAGTCGGCTTTATTTTATTTTTATTTTATTTTTTTTTTTATTTATTGGATTACTAACGTAAGATACAGCCATTTCAGATAAATACAAATTATTTGTTACATAGTACAATAGGTAACTGTTCTCACATTTATAAGTAACCTCATCATGCATTTTATCCTGTTACTGGAATGAAAACACTATAAAAATTATGTACCTAAGATAAAATAAGACAAAGGTCAATCACGATATTTACGATAAAGGTAAGTCAACATTTTTAATTTTTGCAATAAAAGTAGCGATGCTATCGAAGTGGATGTCAATATCTGAATTCTTCTCAACATATTCATTGTACAAGCGGGTGGCGCGGACCAACGGTGAAAAACGACCCAAATTAGTTCTGGATAGCCTAGACTTAAACAATTTGCATGGATATCTCGGGATTCTGGCGGGGACATTGTATGTTAGTCTATTAAGCAAGGGCGGACAATCGATAGATCCATTAACTATTTTGTGTAAAAATTTTAAATCTAAATGAGCTCGACGTTATGTAAGTTTTATGAGATTGAAGTGCTTTAATTTCTCCTCATATGTTTTGGTAGTTATAGGTGCTCTGTATCGATATGCAAGAGTACGAACAAATCGTTTCTGAATTCTCTCAATTCTATCAACATGTATTTTATAATTGGGACACCACACAGTGCTGCAATATTTCAATTTACTCCTTACATATGTATTGTAGAGATGAATTACAGCGTCTGGTTTCTTAAAATGTTTGGTACATCTTAAGATAAAGCCTAATGCTTTGTTTGCTTCGGTAATAATTTTATCTATGTGGTCTGAAAAGCTCAGCTTACTATCCATTAAAACGCCAAGATCGCGAACAGGACTATCAGTTTTAAGTATATAATTAGATATGGAATAACTAGTTTCCAATTTATGACGTTTTCTAGTAAACTGTGCGTGCTGACATTTAGAGATATTAAGATACATTTTGTTTTCCTTGCACCACTCATAAACACTATCTATATCATCTTGAAGGCATCTTATATCATTGGTATTAGTAATTAATTTCAGAAGGTTGAGGTCATCAGCGAAAAGATAGATTTTACTATGTCTTATTTTATGTGTTATATCATTGATAAAAACGTTGAAGAACAAGGGACCGAGCGTAGAGCCCTGAGGAATGCCAGATGTTGCAGTAAATACATTAGAAAGGTTGCCTATAACTGCCACTCTTGAAATGCGGCTATTAAGATAAGATCGACACCACTGAAGCAGTTTGCCGGAGATTCCAAAGGCTTCTAATTTTTTAATAAGTATGGCATGGTTGACTTTGTCAAAGGCCTTTGAAAAGTCGGTATAAATAACATCTACTTGAGTATTGTGATCGACCGCCTCTTTAAGTTCCGATGTGAATAGGACTAAGTTCGTGTTAGTTGATCTTTTAGCCATAAACCCATGTTGATCCACAGTAATATATTTCTGTAGATGCCTGTACAAAACAGTGTGCACCAAGGACTCCAATAGCTTAGACAATACTGATAAAATGGATATTGGTCGATAATTCGTAATTAACTCTTTTTTTCCAGCTTTATGTAACGGTATAACTCTAGCTTCTTTCCATTTATCAGGAAATTTGCCTGAATGAAGCGAATGGTTAAATAAAGTGGCAATTGGTACAGCTAATATATCAGCACAGTTCTTTAGAAGCAACGGATGTATATCGTCCGGCCCTACACTTTTATAAATATCTAAATTTTTCATCTTTTTCTTTACTTCCTCTTGAGTAAATTGGATGACGTTAATTGTGTCGGATATTTCAATCTCAGCTGGCAGGTTACAGACATAACTATTACTATTATTTATATCTTTCTCAAACACTGATGAAAAATGTGTAGCAAACTGTGTGTAGGAAATAATGTGCAGTTGCTTCGAAGGTTTTTTATGTAAGTCCAAAATGTCTTAGAATTTTTTACTAGTTCGGTCTCAATTCTAATAATATAATTATTGTAGCACTCTTTAATAAGTTTATTACAATAATCTCTTAAGTAAATAAACTCCATCTCATCTAGTGGACTTTTATATTTTTTAAATTTTTTATGATAAATATGCTTTTTGTTTAGTAAGTATAGTAAATGGGAAGAAAACCACATAGGGTATGAATTGTTTTTTATTTTAGTAATTGGAATATGTAATCTAATTGCATTGTGTAAAATAGCGTAGAATTTTGTAATCATGTCATTAATATCGTTACAGGAATTTAATTCATCTTCCCATGAAATCGAGTTAAGGTATTTTTTTATAGACTCGTAATCACCTTTATGAAAATTAGGTCTAGAGGGGAGCAAAATCTTTTTATTTATTTTAACCATTTTCATTGTGATGTCAAGAGCTGGATGATATTTATCTATGTTTCTTACCGGGTGTAAGCATTCAGAAATATTTAATATTCCTTCATTACAAAGAATTAAATCAAGTAATTTATTTTGAATGTTTGTCACACAATTGTATTGTTTCATATCATTTAGTGTTATAAAATCTATTTGCATAAGACTTCACGGCTTCCATACCCAGATGGCACAAGACAGTTGTCCTGGTCTTTGCTGGCGTAAGGTTCCCAAGATATGCCGCTCATATTAAAGTCCCCTGCAATTAATGTTTATTTGAATTCATCACTCGATTCTAGAATAAAACTTACCTTATCAGTAAAAATATTTACAGTGTTATCTGTTACTGGAGGTGGTAGATATACGGCACACAATCTTATCGAGATCAAATTTTTACCCGAAAGGTCTGGCACTGCAATTACTACCCATAGATCTTCGCAATCACTTTCCCATTTAGTGATTCGCTTTGATATTAGCTGTTTTGATACGGCTATCAGTACACCCCCTCCTCTCCCTGCATTTGAAATCGCACACATCTCGCGATCCCGCCTATATATACAGCATAGCCGCTTACAAAAATTTCGGAATCGAAGCAACCACTACTAAGCCATGTTTCTGTAAATATGTAGATATCGTAATCATTATTAAGTATTTGTTGACGTACCTCTATCAAATTCGTATTTAACCCTCTTACATTTTGATAATAGATTTTTAAGTGATCTGTTAACATACAAAATTAACTAAAAAGAAAACAAATATATATATATTTAACTAAAAAATATTAGAAACGAAGATAATAAATTATTGTAGTTGAGATAATTCCTGGATGCTCTTAATTAATTTATAATCGGATGTTTCAGTCTTACGCATAAAAATTCTTCCTCCCTTAATCCAGACGAATTTGAATCCTAATCCCTTACCCTTGAGACGTGCAGCTGCGTGTATTGCTTTTTGCGTAGGTGAGAGATGTTCAAGAATGTATACTGGTTTTCTTTCTCCACCAAGTCCAAGATGAGGTGGATTTTAGGGTGTTTTAATCGAAGCCTGCTTTAAAATGTAGTCACTCTTGTGCGTACTCGTTCCACTGTGCCCGGTTTCAGTCTGTTTGACGTAGAATCCATTTTTCACCATCTTTTTTTTTTAATTTAAGAGCTTAGACCCTTAAATTAAAGTAGGTGTTTTAAGATATAATAAGGGAATTTATAAAAAACTGATAAATAGGTGTGAAACAAAAGACGTCTCTCCGTATCAACCAATTTATCCCGCCACATTAATTCTTACTGACGTGAGAGCAAGGAGTAAGGTGAACATGGGTATACACTACGCTTCGTATCCTAAAACATATCTTATTTGATGTTTGACTTTGGATCGATTATAATTATCTTACTTGCGTATAACACATTGACGGCAGCGATTTATGTACACAGTTAGTAACCTGTCAGCGTATAAATCAATCAAAAGCGATTGGTGAATACTAATAATGGACGAGTGACAAGCACTCACGTCTTTAACAGGGTGGATAATAACAGATATTAGAATCTGCATTTCATGGAGCTTTTTAACCCTCAACCCTGAAATTTCTTAATAAGAATTATTACATATTTATTTAGTGAGTTGTGATTAAGTATACTATAACTAACATTATGTACGCATAGACGCGCCTAGTCACTGTTAACCATTTTCGCCAAGTAAAATACCTATGTTAAGATACATAATAACGCTGAAGCAAATTTCATATTTAGACATTGGAAATATTTACCGTGAATGAGGTAAGTATTACTTAAAAAATATGCTTGCGGCAAAATTCTCTCCCTTCAAAAAGAAGATAAAAACAAGTACGCCCTCTCTAATGAAAACAAAGTACCCGTTCTACTTATTTCATTCCCGTTGCTGTCGTTGTTTAATGAAAAGTGATTTTAATAGTATTTTTGTGTGTATTTAATGATGACTAACTAATGGTTATGAATTTGTGCTTATTATGTTTTGAAATGTTTTAAGTGATTTTTAAGATGATCGGCAAAGACATTTGTTCGAGCACAGAGGCATATGCGTATTTGTGCGGTGATTATTCGATGTTACTTTATATGATACTAGCTGTTATCCGCGAATTCGTGTTGAAGGATAATTTCAATGAGTCGTGTGTCTATTAATACTACACAGTTCACAAGCATGATAAAGGAATCCCTGAAGATGTCTCTCCTAACCCAAAATACACCAATCTCGATACAATTCGGAGTATATTGCTTACAAAATAGCTTTCATCTCATTACACTGTGGGAAACGATTGATTGTTATAATTAAGACTAATCTCCCATTACAGTACAAAAGGTTATTCTCTATCAAACTTATTTAAGCAATGTACTCTACATTGCTAAAGTTTTTTTTTTCCTTGAGGAACTTGGTGGAGTATGACGCTGCTGCAATTTTAGTAAAATGGTTCACGGGGTATGTTCCTGTGACTATGCTTGCTTGCATTGTCACAGGAACATACCCCGTATACCATATATTTCATTTTCGAAATTAGCTTAAATTGGTTGCAAAATACGCAAGCGAAGAAACGCCCACATTCTTCGTATCCTACTTATCATCCTTTTTGAACCCATCATTTGCATCTCAAACAAAACTTTTCTTTCCAATCTGTTGTTTACTCTCGAAATCTCCGTTCCAAACACAATCTCTCCCTTCAATGAATTTAAAATTTCTCTTTATCCTTCCTCTTTTATGTCCAACTCTTTTCGAGGTCAAGATACGGCACCGGAACTCACTACCTACCCACCAGAAGTTGTTCGACTAAAGAGGTTTTCAAACGTTCCGTCTTTAAATTTTATTTAGATAATCGACAGAAATGAATTGAACGAATATATAGCCCAAATGAAAAGAGGTGTTTTTCATTTGGGCTATATATTCGTCTCACTTGTTTATATTTTCTCCCATTCCTGTAATATCAACAACTTTCAATTATATAGAACACCGACGTATGATATTAGATAATAAGTATAAAATAATTATGTCAAGGAGGGGGAGAAGATATGAATGTCATTGAAAGGCAGGTTCACTACTCCACTAGAAGTGAAACTACCTCTTGCGTCAGATGGTGTGGGTTCGATCCCCACTACTGGAAAAATATTGTGTAAGGAACATGGTGCTTTTCCCGTATAATATGTATAATATTTATTTATTTACAAAAGAGTTAGAGAAATCTGTCTAAAAATGTATCCGAAATATTTAAAATGTGTGTTCACGTTCATACATATTATTACACCATTCTAATTGTAAATTAATAAACAGAAATACTTTTAGGTGATAGTGTCTATAAAGATTTTAATTGAAAACACACACAAAAGTTGTCAGTAATGTTTACTTTTCATATGTAGAAACTGATTTTATTGCCTTGAAACATAACATTTAACGAAGGCACATGCGTACACTCACACAAAAGCTAGTATTCGAGATAGATTAAGTTTATCCCCTAGGAGAATAAATCATATCTAATGTTTGATATCAAAGCCACGAAGCGAGCTAAGTGGCTCGCCAGCTGCACTTTCCATTGCGATATAGACGCAATCCCATTTTATTTAACTGCGGAACTGCACTCCGTGCGTCGAGCGATAGAGCTCACAACTCGATGTTTTTATCAACGGACCGCATTAATGATTTACAAAGAGCACTGTTTACACCGGATATGTTCCGTAGACCTTGTATGTAGGGAACTGAAAGTAGTAAAAAAAAAACACGTCGTCGTAATAATGTACTCGTAACATTCCCTGTGGTCTAAATATGAGCATTTTTAGGTAATTGTACGAGTGTGAATAATTACGACGTATTATTTTGTGTGGCGTGAAACGAATTTAATTAATTCAATGTAAAATTTATGTAATATACTCGAGGGAACTGAGCTCAATGCCCAGTGCTGCTATCAAATAAATTCTTAATCACAATTTTAAGTCCTGATCTTATCGTGTAATCAAGGCTGAAGGAAAACATCGTGAAAATACCTGCATATTATTGAATTAATATTTAAAAAGACATATTTCGAAGATATATGAAGTCCGCCAATCCACCATGGGGTCGCGTGCTTGATTACGCCCTAATATCCTATGTACAGAGGAGGCCTTTGCCCAGCAGCGTCACAAATAATATAGGGTGTCACTTTATTATTACCGTATATAATGAATTTAGTAACATTGAAAACTACCTTTATAGTGTAAATTAATTTTAACAAGGTCTCTCACTTTTAACAGTAGAGGTATAGTCGGAGATAGACTTCAGTTTTAGTGTATGATTATGGAAATAGTGAAACTTTAATCAGTCAAGTGTCAGTAAATTTTCCCTTTAAAAAGAGCAAGAAAAGAAAAGTTGTACGTACTTCCTAATGCAATCCACTCTCCGATAGATGTATAGTGCACTGGAGCCCTTGGATATCACTACTTCCTTACCTATAAGAAAAGAGATTATTTTTATGTGAAAATTTGCCAAGCGAGCAGATGGTTCACCTGATGTTAAGTGAATACCGTGGCCCATGGACATCTGCTACACGTGAGGGTTGCATATGCGTTGACAAACTTTTGAAAATTGGGCTCCAGCCACCTCACTCACCAGACGAAACGCGAAAGTATTATACTTCCCCTTCACGTCGGTCTTCTGTGAGGTCGTGGTACTTACCCGGACGAGCCTGTCCATTCGTGCTACCCATTCATTTAACAGCTGAGCATGCTGCGTGGCCAAATGGCAAAGTAGATGCAAACAAAAATATTTGACACTAAAGAATCGATGTGCTGCCATTTGTTGTTAATTTAATCCGTCTATTGACGGTCTTGAGATTTCAAAATCGACACCAAGTTATTCATAATGTAAGTCTCTTAATAAAGTGCTTCTTAGGTAAAATGCTAACATAACATTTCGTCACCGCAAATTCGCTAAAGACGACGGACCGGCCGGCTGTTTGACTCCCGAAACGTATATTGGCAAAAATCCACGCTGCTGGCTGTAATTTCCTTTCGCTGCCAAATTGAGCCGTAAATTTTCGTTACTTGCACTCCGTTCGGGCAATTACGCTGGTCCTTAAAATTCTTTTGACAATATAAAAATAACTAAAAGGGCAATTAACATCATCGTTAAGAAATTATGTCTTCTCGGCGCAGTGTGATCGGTACATCCTTTGGCGGTGTAAGGCAGTAATTTTATCAACCTTAAATATTACTAACACTATCAAAATTAACATTTATTATTGCTGCGTACAATAGCACAAATTCAATTCGTATCATCAACAGCTAAATGCCTCATATGTCGGACTATTGTTATGAGATCGCGGGATCAAATCGTAATGGCTAGTTCCAATTAGTCTTCCACTATTTTCTTTATTTCTTTTGCAAAATTAATTGTCACATGCCGCAACGGTAATGGCGATATAATGCAATAATTTGTTTATAGCTTTACATACTGTAAAAACTTCTGCCTACTGTATTTCCTTTAGGCTGTATAAAATATACACATATTTTAAACACCCTTTCAATACCTTAATTATTGTTTCTATTCTTTCTTTCTTTCTATATCTTAATATATATTATATATAAAAATGGATTGCTGTTCCGTGTTAGTCTCGTTAAAACTCGAGAACGGCTGGACCGATTTGTCAGGGAAGTTTTAAACGATGAGAAATTATGGAAAAATTGCATGAAAAATCGAAATGGCAACAATTTTATTTTCCCATACAAACTGAACCTGTCAACTTATCTGTGTAAAAACTTAAACTGAACCTGTCAAACACTTTATGAGTGCATTCTTATTCCTCTGGAAATAATTTATATGCAAAAACCCCGTTTGCCGAGTCAACTAGTATTTTTTAAAATATTAACAAAACTGCAAACTTGAAATTACCAAAACGCCACGCAATTTTGCATAGGCGAAAAATATATATGTAATGTAGGTTCATGTTACCGTCATGCAAATGCCACGTGTTTTGTCCTTGACGTTGATGACGTTTTGATTTTGATATTGATTTATAATTTTCGTAGCGCATTTTAATATTTAAAGTCTATAAAGTTGTATAAAATGAGATAATTACTCAAAAATTTATTGATTACAATAATTACTCATTTTTATTGTTTTATATTGCCAGTAACAAAATAAGTATTTTTAGATTAAGATCAGTTTTTTGAGATTTTAATTATTCGTAATACATACAATTAATTTAGAAATTAAAAATCTTTACGTCATTCGGCATTCGGACGATTTTAATTTTTTTTGTTAGAATTAAATAAAGCCTTTGCGACTCAAGGTTAATTGCTTTTTCAAAACCAAATATACATTTCGTCTAGACAAGCTTTATGTCTCTCTTAACTTGAATATAGAGTTTTTTTTTGCCATTTATAAAATAGTACGCCAAAGAAATAAGACGATCGTGTATCAGGGAACGTTACAATGTTGCCGCTTGATTGAACAAAATAATACACTAAAGGCTCGATACGAAATAGCTTCGAAGCGAATCGATTTGATAGTCAATAGCAAGAATAAAATCCTTTTAAAGAGCACTCCTCAATTCTATTTATCAACACGATGACATAGGAATTGATGTATTGTATGTATTGACTTGAATAATGTTGAAATACGATTGTTTTTTTACGAGAAGCGGTTAATCTGTTTACTAATAACTGGTGCTGAGTGATAACCACTGCCCATTTGGTATACCGGTAGGGTTTTAGTTGCGTTGTTTAAATAAAATTGCCCCGCTTCCCTCTCTCATCAGGCGAGACGCAGAAGTATAAATCTTCAACTTCACGCCGGTCTTCTGCGAGGTCGAGGTACTTCCCCCGATGGGGACCCATCTCTTTATCGTCATCATTCATGCTACAGCGAAAACTGTTGCGTGGCCCTATCACTAAAGTATAGGCAAAAAAATCCAATATTCACACACACTTTATTATAACATCAAAATAAAAATTAAATGAGGCGTGGTAAAAATAGGTGTTGGTATTATCAGAATCATTATGAAATTTGAATTCTAAGTTATTGTCTCACAACACAAAGCTTCGCAGTTTAATTAATACTAGTGGTCGCTCGGCGATTAACTTTCTCTATAGAATTATCCACAATTCAGAAAATGAAGTTGTTGCCAGGGGTATTTACGGACCGATGCGACCAAGGATCTTGGACAAGGGAGCGTATTTATTCCTCATAGTGGCGTTCTAAAAAAACCGTGATATACAATAAATAATTAAAAATTATGTATACCGAAGATTTTTTGCTTTAAACAAGCTTTGGAAAAAAATGTGAAAATGTGATTTTATTCGCTACGTACAAAAAATACTTTAAAGCAAAATGAAATGTTGACGCCCGTAAGGAAAACTGAAGCTCGTACGAACAGCTGTAAAATAAAATAGGAATTTTATTTTTCGAGCTATAGGAAAACGCGAGATTAATAATTAAATATCTGGTAATAGCGTCCCTTACCTCTACAGTAGGGACTGAAATAGGCCCAACACGTAAGTTATTATTATAAATATAAAATAAAATAATAAAAAACTTAAATATATAAATATCATTACTGAAATCTATGTTATTTTTTTTTTACACTTTACGTGTACTTTGTTATGGAAGCATTTACAAGATTTATTTTTCCCAGCCGCCTTTGCATGTGCAACTGTCAATGTTCCTTTTATTGCGTAAGAATAAAGAATAAAATAAATTGACTTAAACCTGCTTGCTCTCTTTCAAATAATATAAACTTCTCAAGTTACTGTAAATTAATGTATATGTACTGTAACTAATAATCATTTATGACCACTACAATTATACAAATTGAAATGAACTACAAATCTTAAGCCCAAAATAACAAAAGTTGCATTGAATATTTTCGTAATTAAGATAAATTTGACTGCCATATGGATACAACTTACGCTTTCGACAAAGGATGATCGAGTATCAGGGGACATGACAATGTTGCCGCTTGATCGAACAAAATAATACACTAAGGGCGTCTCTACGAAAAACGAACATTTGACAGAGTACATCGCAAGGAAAAAAAATATTTTGAAATCATTTCACTTCGCAGAAGGGTTTGTAATTTTTTTTTTTTTTCATTTAGTGTAAATAAATATATAAACCTCATTCCAGGTACTTTTTTTGATAGTTATTCATTGTTTTAGAAGAGAGATGGCAAGCGCGTTTTAACCACGAGCTGTACCAATTAATGATGAGCCAAACGTCATCAGGTCCATAAAGATGGGACGCCTGCGATAGGCAGGCCACGTGGTGTGACTGAATGCGACCAGAGTACCCAAATGCCTTCTGGAGGGCCACAGGAATAGAGGCAGGCCCAAGCTCAGATGTTTGTATGATGTCGAACAGGATACCAAGATCTTGGGGGTTATAGAATGGAGAAAGAAAGCCATGAAAAGATCGGACTGGAGAGATTTGCTTGACCAGGCTAAAGTCCACCCGCAGCTCTAATGCCTCAAATTATGATGATTCGTTGTTTTAAAGTCGAAAGTAACAGGTGCATTGATCTGTAGAATTTACTACAATGTCATAATTAAATATAATATTTACGTATTGATATCTCTTTAATTATATCGAGCGCCAAGTTAATTGTTACAATTAAAATTTGTAATACTTTGTAGTTAATTTAAATTTTATCTGTTTCTAACATTACTGCGGAATTGATTTGTTATTTACAAACAATTCAATTATGTCAGTTTTAAATAATTAGTCCTATCACTCGTCAACTCTGGAACTTGACAGAGCTTAGCACCTACTACTTGTAAAGTATACTTTCTGTGAATTATACTTTCTTGTTTCATCTGGCGAGTGAGGTAACCAAGGCCCTCTTTTTAATAGATTGGCAATGCATCAGCTGACCTCCATTGCTGTCCATAGGCGGCGGTAGGTAGTCGATTAAGATGAAACGCTTGTTTGCTTGCCAACTTTTTACATGAAAAATAAAAAAAAAAACTACTTCTATGGAATCGGACCTTGGCTTAACTCAAACATAATTATAAAAATAATTTGTAATGTTGTAATACGAATCGTTTTCAAGTTATGATTAATTTAAGTTTCATTAATGAATAAGGTCAAGGTAAAAAATTCAAATCAAACATAAAAGTATTTTTATTTTAAAATTTTATGAAAGTTTAGTTAAAACTGGATACTCGTACATATACACATTTTTTGGAATACAAATAGCGCAAGAATAAATATTGAAAAAATATAACCAAAAATCTAACTTTTACTTTCATGAATTGTATAAGTAGACGCTTTCACCATGATATCAAAATGATTAAACAACATTACTAAGAAAGATGGAATATCAATATGATAGCGGATTACGGTTTTTAAGTGATCCAAGAGAATTTTAGGTTTATTTTTGGTTATTTTTAAAATTCTATGTCGCAAAGTAGAAAGGATTTTTTTTTTCATAATGATCCGTTTCCATCTATTTACGACATTACTTAGAACCATTAGGTCAACTGGCTTAAGCTGAACTTAATCTGCTTCATAATTGAACACGAGTTAAGTCATCGATGCCTAAATTCCGTTTTCAGCTGTGTTAAATCTACTAAATCGTCAGAAGAACTTTATCAGGATAATCCCGTTCGATCGTGCTCTTGTTTCATCTACTTTGAAATTCAACTACAGTAGACTCCGTTCAAGAGTCTGAGGTAGGAGATGAATACCAACTTATAGCCTAATGTCTCATGTCTTTTCTTTACCCTTATTCAATGCTTTACCATTAAATATATAAATGGTGCATAATAATTTACATGAAAACATTTACACCAATAAATAGAATTAATGTTCCACTTATCTAAATTTATTGATTTTATAGTCAGCTTTTGCAATAGTCTAAAGATTTTGTTAAAACGAAAATTTTATTTTAACAATAGAAGCAGGCGCAAGAAGCGTTGAAATAAAAGCCATATCTTTGAATAATCACGACACTTTCTGCTCATTTACAACGGATATCCGCCACGTATTATTTCTTATAATTACTTATTTTTTTACATAATATATAAAATCATTACACCCTATTTGATAACATGTACAGGATATTGCCTTAATGTCAACAGTAGTGACAACTGAAGAGCCGTCATAGCTCAGTGTCCGGGCGCTCGCCTTTAATTCAATATACTCGAACATCCTGAGTTCGATCCCCGGTGCCGGCACCAATGAAGTTTTTAACTTTAAGTGCTGACTTATCACGTGCTCCGCGGTGAAGGAAAACATCGTGAGGGAACCTGCATGTTTTCGAAATAATAACAAAAAAAATGTATTTCGAACATATGTGAAGTCCGCCAATCCGCAGTGGGGCCGCGTGGTGGACTATGCCCTGATACCCTCTGTATAGAAGAGGCCTTTGCCCAGCAGTAGGAAATGTATAGGCTGTTACTTTACTTTACTTTACAATAGTAAAGATTTAAATTTTCAGGGTTGTGATACAAAAATTGGATTCTCAATTTGCTACAAATTATCTATATTCATATTAACCAAAAATTAAGTCATTGATAAGATCGTCGTGAAACAATGAAGCCTCTATGCTAATTGCAAATTACCATTAATCGCAGTGTTGTCAATCAGTTGCCAGAACCTCAACGTGTTAGTTTGCGAGTCCGAGTGCAGATTGCGGATGGCGTCGCAGATTGGCGGTTTGATAGACGGGCAGCATCTGTTTTCCCTCATTAATAGTACAGTTCGGGCGTTTCCTTGACTTGTTAGGTGTGATTCCTATTTATAACCCGTCCGTCAATACGCTTTCTATTTATAGCAATTTATGTTAGATGCTTAGCTAGAGCGTTAATCGCTTAAGATTTCATCATCACATACCATGAGGTAAAAATAAATAGGGTTGTTATATAAATACATATAAAACGTTTTGAGTACGGAACCCTAAAAAGTAGGCTCCGGTCACATCTCTTACCGGCAAAACACAATATGATTTTTTTATGTAAGAAAATGGAAGCGAGCTGTTGTTAAATCTGATTTTAAGTGATCACCGTCCCTGGACATTTGCAATACCCGTATGATGGCAGACGCAGTGTCACCTTTCAATAAAATGGCCAAAGCCCACTTACCTCACTCACCAGAAGAAATGCAGAAGTTCTTCCAATTCACGCCAGTCTTCTGTGAGGTCGTGGTATTTCCCTGGACGGGTCTGCCCATGCGTAAAACGGTATCTTTTTTAAGTTCATGTGAATATAACAACTGAAACTTCTGGGTAAAATCCCCAAAATTATGCAGTTTAACATTTACTAACAGTTTTTTTTATAAATACTTTAGAAAACATTTTTACGCAACGTTCTCTAGTCCCAAACTAAGCAACGCTTGTACTATGGGTACTAGATAACTGATAAACATACTTTTCTTTTGTAAATAAACACACATCATACACATATAAACATCCAGACACTAGCAAAACACTATGTCATCACACAATATATTTCCAGTAGTATGAGCGAACCCACAACTTCTGACACAGGAGGCAAGAACACTACCCACTACGCCATTCGGGTCGTCACACGACTAAAAAATAATTATTAATATTTAATACTATAAAGCGCCGCCGTGTGTTGGTTTATTCACATAATTGCTTTTTTTATTTCGTAGCACTCCAGCGAGCCATTCCCGCGTTAAATTTTCTACGCTGGCATCTTCAATTACATAATCAATGTAAGCAAATTTAGCAAAAGTAAATAGTAGTTTAGTAACAGTCAATGTATATTTTAACTGCTGGGTGAAGGCCTCTTCTGTACAAAGGGTTTTAGGGCATAGTCCACCACGAGACCACACTGCGGATTGGCGGACCGGACATATCTTCGAAATATTTCCTTTGTTATTATTTGGAAAACGTGTCGGTTTTATCACAATAATTTCCTTCGCCGTTAAATAAGTGATAAATCAGCACTCTCTCTCTGTCTCTCTCTCTCTTTCTCTCTCTCTCAAATCAGCACTTAAAATTAACAATTTTATTGATGTCGGCACTTAATTTGAACTTGAACGCCCGGAAACTGAGCTATCACGGCCATATTGGTTACGAATTTTCGTAGAGCAACGTTAGACAACATACTAAAATTATAATTATACAACCAAATCTTGCAGTAAACTTCTTTTCCTCATTTCTGTTTACAGTAAAATAACAATGAATTATCGACAAGACGTTACAACAAAGATAGACAACCCAACAGAGAATGTTGCATCACTGTGCCATTCTCTGTTGAGACCGATTCTTTTCAATTAGTCAGAATGTATGTACAATGTTCTAGACTCCACCCTCGGGGGTTCAAGCGGTGGTGAAGATAGGGAGGACTATCTTAATTTAGATTATATGTGCTAAAGCAGTATGGTACAAAGCGAGCAATTTAGTATCATACTATACACACACTACTACATACATTATAGAAAATAAACACCTTTCATTCTGTTGCAAATGTTTTCATAAAAATCGCTTTTATAAAACTACATACAAAAAATCTTTGGGCTCAGATTTTTGGGAGCATAACTCACAGTTTTATCGACCAATGAAGGGTAAAGAATTGTAATAATTGTGAAAGAATTTTAATAACGGAAATAATTATTAGTTTAATTGAGAGATGAATGTTGATGGTGATGTGGACTGCGGTAATATTGTTGTTGCGTAGAGCGTAAAGTAAACAGCCTATACATGTCCCACTGCTGGGCAAAGACCTCCTCTATACAAGGAGTATCAGGGCATAGTCCACCACGCGGCCCCACTGCGGATTGGCGGACTAGAGCATAAAAGCATACAAAAAAGACCCAAAGTGAATTTTGTGGCTACGGTTTCATGATTAACATGCATGTGTAACCTGGGCTCGGAATACCAGACTGTGCATGACACAAATTTTTACCCAGTGTGGGTATCAAATCCACAACGGGGCACGCAATAGCAGTTAGTGAAATTACCACTCATACTGCACTATCCTTGCTACGTAGTTTCATTTAACAATTTATATATAGACAGATAATTTTTGCCTAAAATTATTACATAGCATGAAACCAATCACCATAAGTATGCTCCGAAAGTATTAAATGACAACCTTTTAGTAGTAATATACCCAAAAATTACTTTTTGTCACCTCAAAGTCTCTACAATGGGTTTGGAACATGAAGAAATTTACATATAGCTCTAACAACAAATCCTTAACCATTTGTAAAATGGTTCACTTTAATTAATTATACAAATGCAGTTTCTTGGCAAAGCTCCAAGGATTACAATTGGCCGTCACATTAAGTAATGTTTCTCTTTTAAGTTTATACTTTGTAATACCCTCTTGTTTGTCTTTTCATCCAGAGTTTGATTTATACGTAGAATTATATGTGTATTCCAACTTAAACTAGTGTTTTCTTTCATTTCAATTTACATTATAAAGCTCCTTTTTTATAACTTGGCTTCTCTTCTAAAGCACACATGTATTGAAAGTGTTTCATAAATGCTAAGTTAAGTGTACACGTAAATATTGATCTGACTAGAACATTATAAATGAAACTAATTTTACGGATTTATCGCGTTTATTTTTAACTTTAATTCACGACGTTTCGAAGCCTTTACAGCGCTCATGGTCACGGGACAGACTGAGTCTGTTTTATCAGTTTCATTTATAATGTGTAATCGCGTAAATACAAGAAATTATCAGGACTAAAACATTAAATTTAATTCTGTACTTTATATACCAGGCAAAATAGAGAATATTTTAGAATTTTTTCAAAATATCTAACTGTAATATGCGGCTTTAAAACATGACTCGTCTGATTTTAACATCAGAGTTCTTGAATCGGAAAAATCTAGCGGCATTGCTTTAAAAAATTTGCGAAGATAGTGTTAGTCAACAGGGCAACTAAGAAAAATCTACAACTGTCCAATTCAACAAAAGAAACCTCTTTAGATGAAACGAGACTGCATAGTTCATAAGTTCTCTGTAGAATCACAGTAACACTAGATTCTTATTTGTTTTTTTTCGTACACGTTAGCAATTCTATTATTTTGATACATGTTTTAGAGAGCTTTTAGGACATTTACCGATAGAGTTTTAGATATATACTGATTATAATTTTTTATAAGTACCAAAAATTGATTTCAATTTTTTTTCTATTGTCTTATTGCAATAATTGCCATGGCAAACTTTTAAGATAAACTTAGTTAAGCATAATTATGTAATTATTGATATGTGATCTGTTCCTGCAATATATGTATATACAAAACATTTTTTTTTTTCACTATAACTATGTAATAAATGTAGGCGATAAAATAATTTTAAGATATCGATAATGTAAGGGGAAAAATTAAAAAAAAAATCGTTAAAAATATTTAATCGTGAAAAAAAAATTCTAGCATATCATTATCACGCATGCATAAAATGTAATAAAGTATTGCTAATTTATTAATTTCGAAATGAATATTTGACTATTTTAAACGAAATACCGAATAACTGTTGGCAGAAGTACTCTTAAATTATTGCCAACGCTATATACGTTCACAAGAAATTATAATTATAGGGCGATAAAAGTTAAAGCATAATTACTAAAATATACTATTAATGACGTTGAATGCGTCGAAGGCCTTGGCCTACAATACTATACTGACTTTTAAACCACACATCAACGGCCTTTATAAAATACTAGCGACCCGCCCCGGCTTTGCACGGGTGCAATCTATAATACATATAAACCTTCCTCTTGAGTCACTGATGGTACGATACTACTATGTTACTAATATGTTACTTATAGTTAAATTTAAGGCATATCCCAATTTTAGCTAGGGGAAAGTACGTAAGAAATAAAGTAAACAAACTAAAATATAAAACATAGTAAGAAAAGGATCGAAATAAAAATATTGTTTTTATTCATGCTTAGCCAGCTCCAATGTAAACATACATAAGGATTGAAACATTTTAGACCTTGTCTAAAGGTCTAAAATGTTTCAATCCTTACGGAGTAGAAAGAGGTTGCGTATGGTATTTACATTTGACTGAGCTTTTAAAGTCCCTGTTATAAAGGTAGGTTTTATCACCGGACGTAAATAGAAGACAAAAAGACCACAAAAGAAATTGATTCAAAATATTTCGACCAATAATGTCAGAACAAAAATTTGATGTAAGGTAGCGTGCACCATTACTTTTAGCTCCATATCTGTTATCAGTTTGTAATAATAACCACTTTCTTTTCTTATGTTTCAATTTCAAGACATTTCATCTGTTTTATTGCGTAAGACGGCAATTTCTAATTTGGACAGAGCAAATACCCAACTCGAGGTTAAGAATCTTTGTTCCGTTGGATGAACGTGTACTCGCAATATTTTGTAAGTGAAATATTACGAATACATGGATACAGTCAACACTTAACTGTATCGCTTATTACCTCTAAGGAACGAAACGGGAAAGACAGAAAATTTACAAGAGTGTAAATTGTAAGATGTAGGAAATTTGCATTGGAAGGTGGAAGACAGTGGCTTTCTAAAGGGGGGGCTATGTTCAACAGTGCACTCTAAAAAAATTAAAGTAAAGTAACAGCCTATAAATGTCCCACTGCTGGGCAAAGGCCTCCTCTGTACAGAGGGTATCAGGGCATAGTCTATCACGCGGCCCCACTGCGGATTGGTGGACTTCACATATTTTCGAAATATTTTTTTTTGTTATTATTTTGAAAATATGCAGGTTTCCTCACGATGTTTTCCTTCACCGCCGAGCACGTGATAAGTCAGCAATTAAAATTAACAATTGCTTTGGTGCTGGCACCGGGGATCGGACTCAGGTTGCTCGAGTAAATTGAATTAAAGGCGAGCGCCCGGAGACTGCGCGATCACGGCTAACAGTGGACTCTAACAGGCTGAAACGATGATGACGATGAAAATGTAATAAATATTGTAAAGACAGTTGACTTAGTTTAAATATAAATAATAGTGTGACAATATTATGTATATTTAAACTAAGCTATTGAAAATATGCATATTGTACTATGTGAAAGTTTACAAAATAAGCAAAACATTATTTACCGTTTATTATGAAAAAAAAAGAAAGAACTAAATTCCAATTTCAATTGAAAACACGAACTTGACTGAAGCTTTACTTTCCATTAAGCATTTGTCTCTACTTACAACACTTTGCAATAAAATATTTCTTTTCGAACGAAACTACAACGAAGTAGCCATCTGGTGTTTCAAACATCTGGCGCAGTGCAATATACTTCGACGTCCACTTTAATTACTCGCTAAAACTAGGAACAAGAATTTTCTACGTCCTATATTATCATCCTAGTTCCTCGGTTTAAACTGTGGTCTGTGAATTCTAGCTTAAAGTTAAGACTACTTTATTAAAATAAAACTAAGAGAATATTACAACAAAAAATACTACTAATAACTAGATTATAATAGCTGGCACTATATTTGGAATTTTATATTCATATAACCATAGTTAAATAATCCCATATGCTTTACTACTTTTTATTTTGATATTCAACTCCCGACATTTCAATTATTTACAGGGACAGTTTTACTTAGTCAGTGTAGTATTTGCGTGGATACAAGAAATCGTTAAAATTTAATGACCATTAGTGTTCGTCACCGTAAGCCTACTGATGATCCTTAACTCAAAATGCACATTTATGAAGCCGCGAATAATAGCCATAATGAAGCGACGAGGTCAAACGGTACCATTTAATCCTCTAGAAAGAGATTAAACTCTGCACACAGTATGGCAATCATCCATAAACTATGCGGCTGAGATAGACGAAAATAACCACTCACCGTTAAGCAAGGTTTTATGCTGACCGTTGGTAAAGTTTTATCAAGAGACTATAAACTAGAGGAGCACTGAAAAATACAGAACGTTTAGTGTGTAAGTTCATTTATATCGCCCTCTACTTGCAACAGCTTTTGCTACGCGTAAATCCTTTTTATGTGCATTACGGGTGAAAACTACCGCTTCAAAACAATCGTAATACATATAGAAAATGCACGTAAAATGATAACAATAATTTTTCATTATTTTTAAGAAACTTTCTGACCTACAAAGCAAAACTATAGGTGCAATTTATCCAAATAAGTAAAATTGCAACTCAAGATTCCAAATGTGCCAAATGATCGATAAAGTCAGATTAAGTATATTAAAATGTATAAATAAAAATGGTTCTTAAATCCATCTGTAGCTTATTATGTAGTAAACGTTGATGAAGTTCCTTGAAATTATAAATAGTAATTTGTGTTAAAATAATTTGTTACTTTCCTTTCCACCATTTCTGTCCGTCTGCACAATCTCGTTCACATCAGCATATTCTATTGTACGAATGGAGAGGTCATTTGGGGATGCGTAAGTAAGCTTTAAGATGTTTACTAGCGAGTGAAATAACCGGAGCCAATTTTTTTAAAAGTAGGCAAAACATCTGCGACGCCTCAGATGTTGTAGGTGCCTGCCTAAAGGCGGTAATCACCGAACACCACGTGTACCGCCTGTTTGCTTGCAAACATTTCATATAAAAACGGTGGAAATTCTTAAAGAGGCACTATGTACAAATTTTAAGTTGTCTCCGCACATGAGATGACAGTTAAAATATTATGTAGATGAAACTGTAGCGGAATCTTCAGCCGCTGACAGGATTCGAACCTGTGCCTTCTGGACTACATGTCGAGGTGCTCTAGTCCCTAAGCTAAGCGGTAGACGTCCTTAATCTACGAAAATATCAACTTTAACGCGGTGTGGTTGTCAGTTTCCATCTTTTAAGTTTATATCAGCACATTCCGAATTTAATATGCATATGCAGTTTATAACAAAAACATATTTTAATCTTTCAAATGACACAGTTTTTGCCTATGATATTAAGTTTCCGACATGTCTAAGTTAAAATAATGATTCGTAAATGTAGACGGGCCTAATAGCACGCATGCAATTAATATCAGGTTAAGGAAGTAAGTTTCAAAACGAGTCAATTTTTATTCTTTATCCATATTATTGATATAAAATTGATCTCAAAGATTTTTTAAAAATTTTCATAAATTAACTTTAAAATATATAAACTTATTTTACAAATATTTAACAGGAATGAAAAAATCGGTGCTTTTAAAAAATTCACCGTATATTATTCCTGCAAGCATGTAATGAAAGAGAAAGTTTTTTGTTATTTTGCGGTATGCCGGAACAGTCTCAACCGTTTTATAGAGGATATACCTAGAGGTATTAAAAAGGACTTTTATTAAAAAAAATATACTTATTTAAAAAAAAAGATATTTATAAAAGCTAGTAGTTAAATAACAAGAAAGCTCCTACTGTTTGACTGCATTTAACATACTCTGGTGTTCAATCTTTACGATACAATCGACCCTTTAAATTTTACCACGCTGATTACCACCATGAGTTCTTTGAGGATTTTTTCTTAGATAACTCAGACCTCAGAGAAGATAGTTGACAATGGCAAACCATTAAATACTTTCGATTCCATAGTCAACTGATGACATTCACTTAGATTCTTTAAACATTACGTCCTACGTCTCCCTTTGAAGAGTTAGTTAGAAACGCTTTTGCGTAAATACATAGTATTAACAATAATATAGTTTGATAAGACTGATTTATTAAGTCCCGCACATAAAATATATTAGGAAAATGATTATTTAAATGGTAATCTCTTAAAATATCTTTGAATAACGGTACTGACTTCTTTGTTTATTATTGTATTTTAATTGATTCTAGGAAGTGGTGAGGAATAAGATTATTAAAGTTTATTGGTAGAAAAAAGGCTTAATTCCAATCTTTGTATCAGTTTCAAGCCAATTAATTCTTTTAATAGGAAAGCCCCATAGCCTGCTATTTGAGTGGAAGATTTATTTCTTTTGTTACCCTTTACTCTTTTTTGTGCATTCATTAAAGTCATATGAAATTTGCAACTATGTTAATTGACGAAATAAAAATCGCAGTTTTTTTATCAAGATTTATCGATTTATCAGAAAAACTAAATTTTCATTTAAGAATTTAGCACGATCATTTATTAATTAACGAATTTCTGTTTAGTGGTATTCTGAATTCAGATTACTAAATTACGAAGCTTAAGTGCGAGTAGGGCGGCCATTTTGCCAGAATGTTGCCAAAAACATGAGCAAATGACGCTACCAATTTTACCTCAAACGCACTCAAAATTTAACATCCTTACTAATATTATAAAGGCGAAAGTTTGTATGTATGGATGGATGTTTGTTACTCTTTCACGCAAATACTGCTGAATGGATTTTAATGAAAATTTACAATAATATAGCTTATACATCAGAATAAGACATAGGCTATAATTTATATACATATTTTATGTCTATGTGTCTTTCTGTCCTAATGTTACACACCTTCAGCCTCTTCTACGTAGACGTAGTCGCGGGCAGCGGCTAGTAAGTAATATGGTGGATGCTCAAAATAATTATATTCATTATATCCCCTATTTAGACTTATTTGAGTAATGGCAATATTAAGAAGCACTAAAGTTGAGTGCAATATGTTGTAGAGATATTTCGACTCTTGCGTGTGATACTTTGTATTCAAATGCACCGCAATCAGATAAATTTTGAATACAGATGTTTGCTTCGGTACGTGTAGACTTGCCGCATTTCCAGATCACGTAATGGGATCGTTGAAGTTGATGTTTCTTAAAGTTTACAAGTTACGTGAACAAAAATACACACAAGTTTGCAGGTAATAAATGTGTTCCAAGTTATAGTACATTTATCATTAAAAATAATTAAATAATTATTTTAGTAATAATTTTCAATTGGCCGGACTCCCCTTTTTAATTTGTCGGGGTTTTTTTTCCCCCTTGTAATAGCGAGAGCCATTTACTGATTTGGTTATATGTGGGTGCGTGAATGTCTTATAAGGTAAATAAGTAGCACGGAAATATACATAATCTGAAATGTTATTAATATATTATGTAAAGAATGTGTAGTTATAAATATATATGTTGTTAAATATAATTGTGTTAAATAATGAAAATATAAGGCACACTGAGTTAGTACCGTTACCATGAATCGGTTCATACCTCTTCCAATTAGCTAAAAGTCTTTCAACTTTAAATAAAATCGCATAGATTTCCTTTGGTGATACTAGTAAGAACCGAAAACTTATAGAAAAAAAATATGAAAATTATAGAATAAACGTTAATTATAACATTGACGAAAGTATTATTAAACATCACCTAACATAATTGAACGAAATGAAATTTAATTTTTAATTTTGGACTGCACCAAAGACAAAACTTCAATGATGGAAATAAAACTTTCTTAAAATTTTTCAAACCTGCAAAAAAGGAAATTAAAATAATGTAATTGCTTGAAAATTATTGTTTTTATTGGGTCTTAAGACGACCTTTAAAGAGTTTAATTTTTCTATAAGATTAATATGATTTTAATTTATGAACAGTACATATTTATTTTAATTTAACATTAAAGTGGAGGAGGGGATTCCTAAGTTCAACATTCTGAAATTAGGATGATGAATAATAAATTAGTCTGGTAAGAAAATTTTCCCTAAAGGGTATAATTGAGGTTAAAGAGGGAAACAAATGTCCCCAAAAAGAGAATACAATGCCACTTACATGAGAATTTTATACAATTATGGAATAAAGTAATGGTCGTCGTTAACAGCTTTGTGTATTGAGATAGTACCTTCATGAATCAACGAGAAATAAAACCATAGCATATTCTAAAATAGAACATAACATGATAATTTTTTGTATTAACGCGATTACACATTATAAATGAAACTAATTTTTACGGATTTATCGCCCTCTGCATAAAAGTAACAGCCTATACATGTCCCACTGCTGGGCAAAGGCCTCCTCTATACAGAGGGCATCAGGGCATAGTCTACCACGCGGCCCCACTGCGGATTGGCGGACTACACATAGTTTCGAAATACATTTTTTTTGTTATTATTTCGAAAATATGCAGGTTTCCTCACAATGTTTTCCTTCACCGCGGAGCACGTGACAATTTAAAGTTAAAAACTTCATTGGTGCCGGCACCGGGGATCGAACTCAGGTTGCTCGAGTATATATTGAATTTAAAAAATCAAATTATATCCAATTTAACAAATCTAAACATGCAAAGTACAATTTAAAGTTGAATATCCCTAAAATTAAAGAAGTGACACAAACTAAATTCCTAGGTTTAATTATTGACCACGACCTAAATTGGACAAAACACGTAGACGACTTATGTAGTAGGATAAACCAATTTGTTTGTGCCTTAAATCGGATTAAAATCTTAACTAATAAAAAGACAGCAATCTCGTCCTATCATGTCTATATAGAGTAAATACTACGGTACGGAATCATATTATGAGGTAACAGTACGAACATAAACAGAGTGTTTATAGCACAGAAGAAATGTATCAGAAACCTATGTGGTGTCCGCCCTGACAAGTCCTGTAGACAGTTATTCCAGGCCCTTGATAAATTAACGCTGCCCTCGCTATACATTTATGAAATATGCATCTTTGTAAGGAAGAATAAAGAATTGTTTACAACAGCAAACGAAGTCAATAACAGGCCAAAAAGGAACCAACATAGACTAGTGCTAAAAGACATCCCTAGATCTGCAAAGTATAGTAATAATTGTTTGATGATGTGTGTACGAATTTTAATAAAATATTGCATGAAAATACTAGATGACAGACAATTTAAAAATAAGTTATTAATATGGTTAAAAGTCAATAATTTTTACGACATCAAAGAATTTTTAATAAGTTTTAATACCTGACATTATTTTAATTAATTTTAATTTCATTTTTTCTACTTTTTATTATAAATTGTGACATTTAATTTATAATTGACCGCAGCTGTGTTTTGTAAACTTTATATAAATAGTAAAGTTGATATCAATAATATTTTGCATGCTATATAAAAATTAGCATAACATGTGTTACAATATTATGATTTGTAACACCTTGTGAAACCATGTTATAAGCAAATAAATAAATAAATAAATAAATAAATAAATAAAGGCGAGCGCCCGGACACTGAGCTATCACGGCTCTGCATAGATCGGATACAAAATTAATAATTCAAAAACTAACGGTAGCCCGAGTTAACTATACCAATCAGACGTCCAACGCCTCAGTCTGTCCCGTGACCATGAACGCTGTAAAGGGTTCGAAACGTAAAAAGTAAAGTAGCAGCCTATTCATGTCCCATTGCTGCGTAAAGGCCTCCTCTATACAGAGGGTATCAGGGCAGAGTCCACTACGCGGCCTCACTGCGGATTGGCGGACTTCAAATATCTTCGAAATATATTTTTTTTGTTATTATTTCGAAAATATGCAGGTTTCGTCACGATGTTTTCCTTCACCGCGGAGCACGTGATAAGTCAGCATTTAAAGTTAAAAACTTCATTGGTGCCGGCACCGGGGATCGAACTCAGGTTGCTCGAGTATATTGAATTAAAGGCGAGTTCCCGAACACTGAGCTGTCACGGCTTGTTCGAAACGTCGGCAATTAAAATTTAAAATAAACGCGATAAATTCGTAAAAATTTGTTCCATTTATAAAAAATAACATATTATGAAACTAACAGTTTGTGGTACATACCAGGCTCACCCCTTTTTTCATTAGATAGCCTGCTGAGACCAGGTAGCGTGCCACTTTAATGTTCATTATGTCGGATGAACAAAGAAAGCGAGCTTTCATAATAGCACATCCATTGCAAATTTCCCGTTGAATAGACGCTAAGTCAAGCGTTACTCCGAAACATTACTGACAGTGAATTCAATGAAGATGTTCTATGTAAACAGAAGGTATAATTGTAAATAAACAGTCGGTCTGCCTTGCAGCCATGTGTGCTGTAGAGTACTTGACATATTAAATATTCCGCAATAACTTATGCTAATTTTTCTATACATAAATACAAAAATTTTTACATAAATACATTGTGTATATATACCAATTTTTCGTATCGAAAATTATTAAGTAGTTGCCTATGAAAATACCGACAAAATTATGAATAAATTAAATTCAGTTAGTTAATAAATTAAATTGATTTTAAATAAAGTATACATTTAATTGACTTTTCGCCATTTTGATGAAAGTTTATTGATGCCGTTTTCGATTGTCGTACAGGCTCTACTTTCATTGCACGTGCCATTCCGACACAAAATCGTGGGGATTTTGAGTTTTGATTTTTGTACGTATTCAAGAGGTCGACACTAACTTTGTCGCTATTTCGTTATATACCTAACAGAGAAGAATATACGTCACCAATGAAATTGTTAATTATTGTAATTTTATTCCTTTTCCGCTCGCCTTTAATTTAATATACTCAAGCAACCTGAGTTCGATCCCGGCATCAATACAATTGTTAATTTTAAGTGAGGAAACCTGCATATTTTTGAAATAATTACAAAAAAACATATAATAAAGATATGAGAAGTCCACTTATCAGCAGTGGGGTCGCGTGGTGGACTGTGCCCTCTTTAGAGAGAAGTACTTTGCCCAGTAGTGGGACATAATTATATATAGGCTGTAACTTTACTTTAATTTTACTTCTAATCACTAGATAGGAACAATGAGTTTATATGAATGAATTAACATTATCCTAATAGTCTCAATGAGTGCAGCTCTAAAAGAACCCCAACTGTTTACTACTTAAAACAGAAACTGTAGAAAAGCGATTCAATTTATTTTATTATGTTTAATTTTGTTTTCTACAATAAATCGTGCAATCATTTTTATTGCTAATAACACAAAGTAGCAACCCTCAATAATTATAGAATGATAACTGACCCAAATTAAATATTGTTGGACATGATTCGAAATTAATTTGAGGCCCTTTGTGGCATTTGTATTATAATTGCGAAATTGCTGCTATAATGTTTTTTGGACAAACGAGAGGTAATTACGTTTTAATAAATTTATGAAAACAACAAAAATTTATTCGTAAGCTTATAAGCTCGAAGCACATTTAATTTACTTTTATTATTTCCCCAGTTCATCGTTACTTCGAAGAAGAAAAAATTATCTGGTTGGCATACAACAACAACATTAATCCTTTAACAATTTTAATCCTAAAAAAGGAAACAAAAAAAAAAAAGAAAAACTTTCTATCTAATACGTGTACTTGTTGGGATGTTTATTAAAATGCAGAAAAATTGGATTGAATTTTATTTCAATTAATGTGCTTCCGTAGTACTTAGGGTGCGGCACCTTTCTCGTTGCGCCCCAATCCTTCAGTAACACGACTACAGGTGCGTTACTGTACCTTGTTACTGCACCGCCTTCCACGTAAGCCAGGACTTTTGATATGTTGTAAAATTGTTTTTTTTTTTTTCAAATAATTCTTTTCCCCGAACCGGTAGTGTTATTTTGACAATCAATATTAAGTAAGTGTAACGCTTCTATGTATATACGGTGGTAACTTACGAACGTGTTAATTTCTTGTAAAATTTTGACGTTTCATAAGAACGCGCAAGCGTCTATGGGAATAAAGATATTTTATTATTATTATTATTATTATAATAAAGATATTAAAACATGAATTTGACTTATTCAACACACGCATGTTGTTAGAACACGAAAACGTTAGCATTACCGCATATATTTGTAAACAGACTAAAGAGATGATATAACGAATGGGCAGACTCGTCCGGGGAGTAACTAGTAGTAGTAGTTGAGTAGTAGTAACACGGCCACGCAGAAGATCGGCGTGAAGAAGAAGTATTACAATTCTGCGTTTCGTCTGTGATTGAGGTAACCAAAAGCTACTTTTTTAAAAGGTGGAACATAATTGTATTACCTTTATATATAAAATTCTTCTGTACGCGTGTTTGTCACTGAACTCCTCTTAAAAGGCTGGACCGATTTTAATGAAATTTATTGTGTGTTTCCAAGTCGATTCGAGTATGGTTTAGATACTTTTTATTTAAAAGTTTTCGGATTTAAGTCGTGTGTACAGGACAACGTCTGTTGGGTCCACTAGTGTATTATAATATTATATTTGAGATTTGCATATCACTTGTACTATTTTTATTTGTATGTTTAATTAGAAGACATATTTAAATAGGTTTTGTGCACCTACCTGAACTTATCAGTGCCACATTAAGGTTGACTGGGAGACAGACTTAATGCTGTCAGTGTTAAGTCCGCCTATGTGCAGTGTTTTGTGGATGGAGTTTTAAAATAAATAAATAAAAATAATAAATCAACCCAAATAGTTTTACAGATGTCTATGGTTGGCGGTTATTACTCATCATCCTCACCTTATCAAATAAAAAGAAACACTAATCACCCTCGTGCCTTAGTAAAACATAAAATGAATTTTAAGATAACTATATTCATGGCGCTGATACGAGGACAAATACCTGTTTTATAATTAACTGTTATGAAAAATTAATTTCCATCCGACTCCCATTAAAGAACACAATTACAATTAATTTTGACAAAACGAGGCTCAAAAAGAAAGAAAAAAAACCAGATAATTTATCTAAGTAAAAGCACTGTTTGTTGCAAAGCCCTTTGTTCACAAAATTCTAAAGAAAAAGCAAAAGTAACTTTGTTCTCGAAATGATTATCTTTTTGTTCAAACTTGTTATAATGTTCTTTGTTCAAATGCGGGTGTTTTTTAAAATGTACTAAAAATAAAATTTAAACATTGATCTTTGGTGTGACATCGTTTTTAAATGATTCAATAGTGTCAATATAGTAACTAATTTGTCATAAGATAAGGCGTACTATTAATGTAAGAATGAAAGCAAGTTTATGGCATTTTGGGTGACCCAGTGGTGCTGTTGCTAAGCTCGCCGACATCGGTGGTCGTGGGTTCGATTTCCACACGGGACAAACATTTTTGTGATACACAGATCCGGATCTGGATGTTTCTTTTCCAAGGATGGTCGAAGTAAGGCAAATGTAAATTAGTAAATAACATATTTGTTTAATTCACATGTTGTGCCCACCCCATTTAGGTGGGATAAGGACAGGAATTTTTTTTATATGAAAAGTTTACAAGCGAGCAGTCGGTTCACCTGATGTAAAGTGAATACCACCGCCCATGGACACCTGCTACACCCGAGGGTTACAGATGCGTTGACAACCTTTATGAAAATTGGGCTTCGGCTACCTCACACTCCAGACGAAACGCGAAAGTATTTGTCATACGTCCACTTTACGCCGGTCTTCTGTGAGGT
This sequence comes from Iphiclides podalirius, assembly GCA_933534255.1. Lineage (NCBI taxonomy): Eukaryota > Metazoa > Arthropoda > Insecta > Lepidoptera > Papilionidae > Iphiclides > Iphiclides podalirius. The sequence continues at coordinate 11,789,918 of OW152826.1, forward strand.
CGAGGTACCTGCCCGGACGAGCCTGCTCGTTCGTGCAACAGCCGAGGCTGCTGCGTGGCCCTACCACAGTATGATGAGATTTTGGAAGCGATAAGTTAAAAATAAATAATATATAACGTTACAATAAGTAATATCACTCAATTTCTATGAAAACGCGGGCATGCTAACGCACTAGCCAACAAAATCGTCCTAAATTATTATTTATGATGATCGGAATAGTTTAAAAATGTACATTTTGTAATTGTGTTTTTTTATCGTGACGATCAACAAACGAACTACGACATGGTCTGTAACATCCACAATGATACGAGTATCCTTATTTCTCAAATTTATCAATAAAATGTCTTAGAGCCTCGTTACACATAGTCGAGATCAACAGTAAATTGCAAAATATATTTCATGAAGCATAAATATTGACTTAGCTTCATTAAAAGTCTGTGAGAAACGATAAGGCTCTTTTTCTGAGGGAAGTCTTGAATGAAGTCGACGTAACATTTGAAACCTATGTACGCAAAATAAACACAGAACTTGTGAATAAGAGTACCTTAGTAAATTTATGAATAACATAGAAACTAAATATAAATTAATTACAGAAGATACTATGCGATATTTTGACAGAAGAATATAGTTTTTGAATTAATATGTTTTAAGAAAATAAGGCGTATAAAGAAAAAAGGATTTTTCTACTTTCTTATTTGTTTGATATAACGACTAATTATGCACCCATTCGTTTCGCAAATAAATTAATACTATATTTTTATCTTCATTTCACTATCGTTATTTTGTTTTAAATGTGTTTAATTTAATGTTTTAAATGTTTATTGTATCTCACTAATTTCTTACAAACAGAAGAGAGAGAAATAATAACTTATATGTATTTTATAGCTGTTCCCGAGTACAGGCACTAATTGGAGTGCTAGCGGCGTGTATCATCGGTGTTCGACAGTCTATGACGACGTGTCGATGGGTTAATTATATAATGGTATATCCTCTACATAGAAAACGAGAAATTGGAAATATATGTTCGGAAATTTAATATGGATATTTTACAATATGTAAATGGTTCATAGAAATCTATATATTTTAAATGAACAAATGTAATTTATAATTTGTGTATTTGCAAATAAAACTGTTCTGTAAATCTGGAAAATAATTGGAGGACAAGAATTGTAAGTAAATTTGTAACGAAATGAAAATTTTTGTATATTTTTCGTCTTTGGAATTGCTTCCATAGTAGAAGGCAATTCAAAAAACGAATGTAACAAAATCAGGATAGAATTTGCGTTGCAGCTAAATATCTGTCGTCTTCATCCAAAATTTAACTGCCCCACTGGATGGATAAAGATCAAATAATTCGTCACGTTAAGTGAGGACTGTGACGCATCGCGCAAGTTGGAGAGGGAAGCCTAGTCACTTAGAGGTCATTATAACTTTAATATAATTATAATTTAGTTTTTATAATTAATATTTATGGTGCCAAAAAAAAAAAATGTGATCAAAAATATTTTAAGTCGGCCTACATGCGTCAAAGCTTAATCCAAACACAGAAATCGAATACGGTTGGAAAGTGCTGCCCAAAGCAATCGATCGATATCAATAAACCACCATAAAACCGCGTAAAGCAGTGCGAGCAACGTAAAATAATGAAGATGGCCGCGCGGACCAACGACGGAGCAGTTCATCGGCAGCTGGGGTGGTTTTAATTATGCAAGTGTCACTAAGAATCCATTCGGACATAACTGTAAACACTTCCATTGTGTGCGATCGTCGATTATGTAGAGACATCAAGCAGCAGCTAGTGCTAGTGTCACTACGAGATTTTTTAAGAATCCATTCGGACATAACTGTATAGTCATCGATTTTGTGCGATCGTCGATTATGAAGAGACATCGGGCAGCAGCTAGTGCTAGTGTCACTACGAGATTTTTCAAGAATCCATTCGGACATAACTGTATAGACATCGATTTTGTGCGATCGTCGATTATGAAGAAACATTAGGAAGCAGCTAGTGCTAGTGCCACTACGAGATTTTTCAAGAATCCATTCGGACATAACTGTATAGACATCGATTTTGACAATCATCGATTATAAAGAAACATCGGGCAGCAGCTAGTGCTAGTGTCACTACGAGATTTTAAAGAATCCATTCGGACATAACTGTATAGACATCGATTTTGTGCGATCGTCGATTATGAAGAGACATCGGGCAGCAGCTAGTGCTAGTGTCACTACGAGATTTTTCAAGAATCCATTCGGACATAAATGTGATGGATGTGTTCCTCTATGGTTTCTGAAAGCATTCAAGCCAACAAAAGAAAAACGAAGAGCCAGTGGCTGACTTTGAACTGTGCGCGCACATTTTTAATTTACGTGTTTTTAAGTTTTACTCCTTTCGTTCTAATTTATTTACAACTTAACGTAACATAATTCATAACACACACTCATGAAAAATCATCACTCAATGAAAAATGTAACGGTAATTAATATAATGGCGGTTTTACTGTTCGAAATAATATGAATGTAAAGAGTAAATGAAAATACCTCAAGGTATATCTTATTATTTACTTTGCATAGCATTTAAATGACCGCCCATTTTGTTACCTTAGAGTACTGATATACAGGCTAGAAATAAATGAAAAACGTGCAAAGATAAAATACACTATCACACTTGCATCTCTGTTCCATAAATTGTGAAATATGGGACAAGTGAGTGCCGAGAGCAACCTTCGTTATAGAAGACCTATTAAAGGTGAAAGAGTTCTTTTCTTGGCATTCGCATAATAACTGGTAAATAAGATGGCTAAATAATTATTCTACATGGTCTCACAGCGATAAATGGCCATAGCTTATATAGAGGCATTAAATAACCAAAAGTAACTAGTTATAAAAAAATAAAGTAAAAAATAAATAATTTCAACACTTTTTTATCAGCAAAATTTTTTTATTAACAAAAACCAAAAGCGAATTCAAATATTTCGCTCTGTATTCCTTTAAAATTGATTTTCAAGAGTTCCTTAAGTGGGGTCGCTTGGTGGACTATTCCCTGTTACCCTTTTTATAGAGGAGATCTTTGCCCAGCAGTGGGACATTTATAGCCCGTTACTTTACTTGTACATTGAACATGAACATTTTCAACATCTACGGGTTTGAACCATCTTCTAATTCAGTAATAAGTGAGTAAAGCTTAAATGCAACGTCTCGTTAATCCGAATTTTTTTACTGACAAAAATTTTTCTGCTCATAGGATGCTGTCCTCTTTTAGGTGTCACTACATAATTTTACAGAGTGTAATTTAGAAACAAAACTTACATGTGAAATCTTCATGCATTTTTTGTAAATCTATATCTTTTGATATAATAATATGGCCGCATATACAGCGTGTCGTTACCATCGCGACAATAAATGAACACACGTCTAACGCTACTTGCCAATAATCATAAAAAAATATTAACGTTAAAAAATATCCATAATTAAAAAAAAATATTTGTCAAACAAACTAATTAAGTAAAAATGAAACAAAATTTGTAACATCCTATACAACTACAACGGACTGATTCATACATTCAGAGACTTTTTCATTCGTTGTCACGGCGTCGCATTACAAGCTTCTCCTTCTAACAGTATGTTTTGTCTCTTTTAAATTCATTCAACCCATTCATACGCTTTGTGACGTTTACAAATGAACTTTGCATTACACTTTTATACGTAAGGGTGTTCTAAAATTCTTTTTTTTTTTTTTGGAAAATTTAATAACTCTGTAAATATTGATGTTTAAAGAATGTAAATTTTTGATACAATTTTAAAAAGTTATCCTCTATATGTGTGTTGATTTATTGTCGCGTTGGTAACGACGCTGTATGCACACTATGTTTCCCGTATTTTATTTCTGTGTATTTCCTTATGTGCAATAAAGTATAATATTCTATTCTATTCAAATACTTTGTCTGTAAATATTACCAAAAAATTACTTTATAGCAACTTAAAAACCGCGGACGAACAGAGCTGTAACAGATATTGTTTAATTATGAGCTGTATTTTAAAAACAATAAAGCAAAATGACAATGCCAGAAAATGTATGGAGCTTTGCCCCACTTATTAAAATTCGTTTACAGGCATGCTTAATGCGGTATTTTATTCCTGTTTTATAACTGGTTACCAAACATTTAAACATACGTCCATAAAACTTGCGGTTTCATTTTAAATATAAGTTGAAGTTTCAAAATAATTTGAGGTTATATACTTTTTATAATGGTAAAACTGATAAAAAGAAATACTATATTGTTAAAAGTTCTTGCCAAAAGCATGGCTATGAAATGGAGTATAATACTCAAATGTACTACTCGACCCCGACACGTGCAGACTGTTTTTATGGAGAGTATATGAGATGAGCAACCGTGATGCACGACACATTAACCATACTAACACTAACATAGATCACTACGAATAACACTCATAGTCGATCACCCGACACAGTGTTGCGTAACTCGATGGCGTAGCTTAAGATCTATCTTAATTCCTAACTGTATTACTAAACCTTGTTCTATCGTCTTTAACGATATGGTAGACTGCTAAGACTGATTGGAAATAAAACAACCCCTTAGTAATTAATGATTTATTCAACTCCATAAGTAATTAATACGTCATCGAGAAATGCTGCTGGAGCATCGATATCATTTTGATGGCGAGCCCAACCAAGGTACCATATAAGCGTCATGACAACAACAGCCAATGGTTCCATTGCTTACAACACAACTGCAGCTGTATCCCAATATTTGGTCAATTGCATGGATACTGCTAGGTTCTCTGTCAAATAAAATATAAGTGAAATAATGCTTTTAAAATAATTTAAAATTGTAAATAATTTAAAATCATGTTTTAATCGGCCATTCACCACCTCAACAACCTATCTGCATAATATTACACAGCAGCTTTTGTTTGCCTGTAATGTGGTTAATTGTGTATGCTACCTCTAAAACCCCATCTAATATAAAAATATCAATTTCTCTAAAAAATTACCACTGGCCCATTTTCATTTTCATATAATTTCTGCATTATTTTAGCATCAGTTTGTGTTGCTGCATATGGGCCTGACATATCAATAATACAACCATCAAAGGCAACAATGAGAAAAGGCTTTATTAAACTATTATATTTATGTAAACTAAGTTTTTGTCTTGTAAAAGTAGTTGCTACGTTATTGTATAAAGACGTATGTGCCATCACAAATAGCTACACCGAAGAGATGGTTTGATATTGATAAATTCCGCTGAGCTACTTGTTCCCTCGTAATATGTTACAAATCCACATTATTAGGAACAAGATGACTTTTGAAATAATTCTGCTTTTTTTTTTTAAATAACACTAGTGTAGAGTTAGTGCATGTTATAAAGACTTGACAGTCTATTATCACTATCACCAGTTCTGAGCTTTGTTAGATATATAGCTAAACATGTTTTTCCTTTGTTAACATTTACAAGTACCGGTATTTCATTATACAATGTCAAGAATTGCTGTTATCGTTCAATGTGGCACATACATTGGCATATAAATGTGATTCATAGACATGTGCACTCACTGGCACATATATGTGAGAAGCATGATCTTTAAAAGCAAAGGAATTAGGTGCCCACATTGATTTGCACAGCTTTGAAAAATACAATGTCTTGAAGTATAACTGTATGTTTATGATGGGGCAGAAAAATAAATCCATCATTAAGTACTATTGGAACCTGTTGATCTTGAGTTGGATATGGCGGTGGAGGTAGTGGGGGAGGTATTGGCCTTGCTTCTTCAGGTGCTGACGATTACTGAGAATTGACTTGCTGATTTTGCCTGAACTCTTAAAGCATCATGATTAGCATTTATCCAACACAGACGACAAGCAATTGCATCTCTTGAAATCACCTGCAGGTAATAAAATGAAACATTTGAATTAAAATATTGTCTTTGTGACTGAAACTACAGTAATGCTAGCTATTAGGGCAGGTGATATTATAGCCTCTGACTTTATAGCATTATATGCATTTTAATTCATTAAGTATCACTTGTTTGAATTGTGAACGAAAACATTTTCTAAGAGTTCTCTATAATGTTTCAAAGGTGAGTGAAGTCTGCAAATCTGCACTTCACCAGCATGTGCTAGTGGGAAGGTGATAGGTTATTTGATAATGATGGAGCATATTACAAGCAGAGAACCTACAGCTTTACATGCTCCAAATATGATGAACTACATACACTCAAATACTGGTAATTTAACCTAGCAACAAGCCTTACACTTAGTTGGAGGGAAAAGAAGAATATTAATTGTATGAAAATATTGCTTAGTATCTTTAAAAAATAGAAGACACAATCAATGGTAGTTATGGCGGCCTCAGTGCTATTTTAGTTGGTTAAATAAAATACTGACCTCTTTTTGTGAATCCCATGAAAGTATAATAGTTATTAATGGATTATTGGCTTCAAGTATGTGATATCTCACATGTCTTTTTGTTTCCATTTCTAAAATGTGCACTAAGCTGCAAGAAGCATTGTTGACAGATTACAGCTTCTGGTGGAAGCTAAAAGATAAATAAACAAACATTAATTAATTTGCTACCTTAACTGTTACTAGTTGACTCACAACAGCTTTTTTACAATATAGAATTGCGTAGTAGGTACATTATTTTGTTTTATACCGTGATATAAAGATGGTACTAGTTATCTCGTGGTACAAAGTTAATTAGAAATAAATATAACTTAAACAAACATACCTGTTGCAACGTTGTCCATGTTGATATCAGTTTGCACTGTAGACTCTAAGGAAGATGCAGCATGTCTTAGCATCCTGTTTATATTCAGGTGACAATTAATACACCTCAACATCGTTAACCAAATCGCAGGAAATTATCACAATCCGTGGAAAGTATCGCAAAAGTGGCCGAAAAGGCGGGATCGAATCCGTAAGGTATAGCAAATTCGTCGGTAAGTAAAATAAAAAACATTCAGAAAGCACAGTTAACAGTCTACGCCATACAAATCACCACGGAACAATAACAAAAACAAAGATATGATGGCGTTGACATTTATGATTATGACGTTTCGTTTCACCACCACCGAAGCGAAGTTATATTTGCAATACAACATAACAATAATTATTAAAATATTTTGTGTGATTTACGATAATTACGTATAATAATGAATTTAAGCAGATATCTTTATTACGATTTATTTGTCATTGTTATTGTTTTTTCTTTTCTTTTTTTTTTTACTTACTACAAAGCAACAACTTCTTTTTTATTGATGTTGAGTTTATGCGTAGAAAGTAATGCAAATGGCCGCCTGAGAAATAGGAAAGTCGACGAGGATGGTTGAATTACGTTTTTTTTACATTTTTTATCCGCAAGTTTTATATGATTTATTCAATTTCAAATAGTCATATAATATTCATTACGTAATTTTTGAATATTTACATTTTGTGTAAACGATGCAAATTGGTGGGGCAGAATCTGGCATTGTCCTTTATGCTATCTATGTTGTTCAATGCATCTATTAAAGAAAATTGCAAGCATCAATAACCATTTCAATCAGTAACGATTCTAATAATTTTGTCTCAAAAGTTGAGAACTCTACACAATGGCTCCATAATGTTTGTCGATCAATCGCCGCGAACTCGACTGAGAATTAGGGCGTTCTGTTGGTGACGGAGGCTGACTGTTATTTGCGGTTTAATTGGCTATCACTGCAAACCCAAAGTTACACGGAACTGATGTTTCGCGAGATGACCAACACAACCGTCAAATCATTATTCAAAACATTGTTTTGCTCATAACTTTTATCAGTTAAGATTACTGTTACCTTATAATAGTAAAAGTTGTGAAATCTTTTATATATTTGCGAAATAAATATGTATATAACCAAAAGACCCAGGATCAAATCCCGTAGTGTTGATTTTTTTTTTTTCAATTTTATACAAAAATTTATAATTTAAAGCTTCATGATGTCAATAAAACAAAATTTAGCATGAATGTCACTTAAAAGTTCGTGCTTGCAGTGGATGGCAAAAGTAGAAATATTCACAACCGTAATATTAGTATTTATATGTTTGTATGTATAATATAATAGAATATATACTACAAAAAATAGTACAAGCGCACATATATGTATAGATGATTCATTGTAGTCGTGATACTGATTTTATCTTAAATTTTTAATATAAATATTTTGAATGTTTTTAGGATAATATATCTTCGTTCGTGTACCTTGACAATGAACGCTGGAAAGGGTTCGAAACGGAAATTCAAATCAAAATAAAAACGCCATAAAATCCGTAACATAGTTTCATTTAATTTGTATATTATTTTTTCATTTGGTATTTAAGCTTATATGTAAATAAAGCAGTAATTTCTCATCTTTGAGAATTTTTTGTTTTTTTTAATTTTTACAATTTTGCCCATGATCTGATATTACGAGATTTACGAATTTAATTTAAGAGACAAACAAATGAAATACTCGTAACATAACTGCAATAATACGTATATTTTTTAGTAAGTGTTTACAGTTTCCAATATACTTTAACTCAAAAAAACAAAACGATTTCGCTTAGTGATGAATGATTCTTCCTAACGGCAATTTAACAGCAGTTGAACACATCGTTCTAATTTTGAAAAGGGTTCGTCAACATATGTACCAGACTTGTTTATAGCTGTCTTTTGATTAAGTGTCAATTTACGCGTATCGTACCGACAAACATTTAATTATAAAAATATGTTAAGTATATCAATCAATGTATTTATTTGAAAGGGTAGCATAGTTCTTTATTTGGTGCTAAAGCTTACATTTAAATGAAAAGGTCACCTACCTTAAAGAAAAATTTAAATTAAATTAAATTATTAAGTACTAACTTTACTAAAACCAAACAAGCTTTTTTTTCTTTTCACATTTGTTTTGTAATCTGGTGAAGTTGAAATAAAAAGATAAAACAAAGTACTACCGTGAAATTATACCAAGATGAAATTTATTTATTGTCATCTTGTATCTTGTATTAACTGATGTTTGTGCTTTCAGTCCCGAGACTATTAAAGCTTCATCTGACGCAGAACTGACGCAGAACTTATTGTCATCTACATAAACTGAGAATGACAAAGTTTTATTACAGTACCACCTGCTAAAACCAGGTAATTACATAATGATAATGTGGTAGGTACATACATATATTTATCACAACTATCAACTGAATACAGTGTACTAAATAAATATAAATGTAACAAAGTTAAAAGTCAGTTATATTTGAAACTTACCTATTAGAACAAGAATAAAGAAAAGAAATGCATATTATGCATATTGCTTTATAGGCAATACACACACACACACACACACACACACACACACACACACACACACACACACACACACACACACACACACACACACACACACACACACACACACACACACACACACACACACACACACACACACACACACACACACACACACACACACACACACACACACACACACACACACACACACGCACGCTCGCACGCACGTCTTTTATTTTCTTCTAATAAGAATTTCATTAATTAATTCAGAAATAAATTATCTATATATGGCGTATGTACCGAAACAGCAGGCGTGTGGTGTTCCGAACACAGAACTTGTTAAGCATCCTTTTTAGCAATGTCTGAGTATCAAAACTTAAACTCGATAAGTAAGCAAACGAGTTCTTGTGTGGACAGATATGGCTGCTGTGATTTCATAAAAACATCGCTCCGCCTGAATTATTCATGGACAAGGAAAAGCCTTGTGGACAGGTACTGAATGTCAAATTGCGAGGCGAAATGTGTCGTAATTTTTATTAAAACCGTCTTTGTTTCCGAAAATGCGGAGTTCCTTTGTTTTTATTTTTACTTAACTAAATTCTTATACTGCTACTCAGCCTCTATAAGGCGTTTCATACTGCTCTCATCTCTGGGCGAGAGCCCCCTATTTCCAGCTTTTTCCATTTGACCACACGCAACGTAGGCTTAGGGTCTCGTCGATCAAAATCTTTCCGATCAGCTTGATCCTTTGGTTCAGCGTTGAGATATTGGATCAATCTCAATCTTCTACCGCATTTATCACGAGGCGTGCTCCCAGGAATTGATCCCGTTTGCTTAATTTCACCACAGAAATATCATCAAAACCACCTCGATGTCCAGCGTTCCAACAACAGCGCGATATTCGAGGCATTTCGTGCCTCGCACAACCACTCTTTGGAATTTGAAGCTGCCGCTGGCGGTCTTTCCGAACCGTTACGACCCGGGAACCTTCAAAGAGAAAGAAAATTCTTTTCTAAAAGGCCGGCAACGCATTTACAAGCCTTTGGGTGTTGCAGATGTTCATGGGCGGTTGTGATCCCTTACCATCAGGAGAACCTCCTGCTCGTTTGCTCCTTTTTTCCAATAAAAAAAACAACTCAAGAGACTACACAAATTGTTTGACAAAACAATTTTATGGATTTAATCTCTGTTTATTTGACATGTGGGTGAGACTTTATATATACGGAGCATGGGTTTTAACATCAGACCCAACTGTAATGATAGGAAGCTGTATGATATTGAAAAGCAAATAAATTTTAACAATTCGCTCTTAACTTTCTTTAGATGTGAAAAATCCTTTCTTGTTGCAACCCTAAAACAATACTTTTACAATTATTGATATTATTTATTATTATTTATGAACAGACAAAATATTGGAGAGCCATTGGCAGAATCGAGATTTTCGAAACAAAAAAAATACTTCACCCACTTATACCTTGTGTTTCAGGCACAAACATTATTCTTTTCGTAAATTTAAGCAACCAGATCCTCAAAAGCTTTTTAATCCAAGTTGCTAGGTAGCTACGACGGCATCGTTCAAGTGCGGTAGATGTCCATGGGAGGTTTTCACTGATCAGAGGAACCACCTGCTCCCTCGGCAATTTTTTAGGTGTTTTACATCTAGGTGCTAGGTTTTTTTTACGATCAATAAGAGCTTAAGTAAAGCCTATATTGAATAAAAGTAAAGTAAAAGTAACAGCTCTATACAGAGGGTATCAGGCATAGTCCACCACGCGGCCCCACTGCGGATTGGCGGACTTCACATATCTTCGAAATATATATTTTTTTGTAATTATTTCGAAAATATGCAGGTTTCCTCACGATGTTTTCCTTCACCGCGGAGCACGGGATAAGTCAGCACTTAAAGTTAAATACTTCATTGGTGCCGGCGCCGCGGATCGAACTCAGGTTGCTCGAGTATATTGAATTAAAGGCGAGCGCCCGGAATGAAGAATTGAATAAAGACTTTGAAGACTTTGAGGTTATTGCGAAATGAAATACTTTTATCCATTCATGACTACGTGGCTCTCCCATTGAAGTTGCAATCACTAATACTTGAGGAAATGTATTAATCATGGCTACCGCTGACGCTTTCTAAATGGCCAAGTTCTTGCTGCAGAGTGGCCGTTGGCGTAAATGAATTACATCCGTAGCGCACAAAGCCAACATAAATCACTTGCCAATGTGCTATGTGCTTGGCTAACAAATAAATATATGTAAATTTGATCGAAACATAATTTAAGTTATTACTGTGGTGGATACAAATGGCAAAGTGTCGTTCATTGTGGCGTTCTAAGGGGGATGTTCAACAGTGGACGTCTTGCGGATGATGATGATAATATGTTATTTAAAAATATTTTCGATGAAGGGATATAACAGGAGTTGCAGTTATGTTTAAACTTTATTTTTTCTTTATTTTTTTCATTTTACTACTAAGCTACTAATAAATACGCTTATATTGAGTGAAACGAAAACTTCGAATTTTGTGCGTACAGAGGAGGGTAAGATTCGATATAGTTAATGTTTACAATTTATAAAAAATATGAGTTTAAACCATAAACACGCAAATGATATAACGCATGTACTGTTCTTTTTTATCAAAACTGGCCAGCACCTAACTGCCATCCCACCTGATGGTAAATGTCGATGCAGCCGTTGATGGTAAGCGCGCTAGCTCAGTACAAAACCCATTCACTCTTGCCTTGAAGACGCCTACGTTTTACTCGGGCTGGAAGACGGTCGCCAGCAGGTTTTCCATTCCTTAGCTGTACGGATGATAAATGAAGAAGCGTTTGTTCTTGTATGTGGAACGTGAACAGCATAAGAGTGGAGCCCCGCCGAACGCCTGGTTGTCCGAAAATGGAAAGGGGCGGGAGGAATAAGATCATGCAACTCCAACGCAAACTTTCGAAAATGTATCCTGTAAAAACTGAGAGTCTGGCTACTCTGCGCTTGTGCTCAAGGCTAGTGAGATTGGTTTTAACCAAGTTATGGTCACCAATGAGCCTTTCCGCACGCCTCTCCATTGAGTCCAAGACAGCCAGATGGCATTTTGCAGCCCGAGCCCAGTACTCCACACACGATTGACTTGAGCCATGTATAGAGTAAAAAGCTATCCTGGCGTGAAGTAACGTCGTACCTTTGCAAGGACGCCTAACTTTCTTGCAGCTGTCCTGCCTTTATAATGAACCGCCCAAAGTTGAGGTTTGAGGATATTTCGACTCCCAACAACTGAAGCCGGTCGGTAAACTCCAAGGACACATTCTAAACGTGGGAGCCAAGTTGAAGGAACTTCTTTTTGCGGACAAAAGACACGCCTGCGTTTTGGAGGCGTTGGATCTCACAAGATTGGCATCGCCCCATTCAGAGACCGCCTGCAATGTAAGATTCAAACGCTCTACCATTTTCTCTCTTTCGGCCTGGTTGTGATCTCTACTGAGCCGAAGACTCGGTTGGTATCTCTCCACAACTGTGCTGTTGTCTGCGTACCCATAGACACTGGCCATGAGCAGATCGTAGATATGCAGCAAGAAAAGAGTTGCAGAAAGGAAGGACCCCTGAGGAACAATTGCCGGCAGTGGCTCGGATGAACACCCTTCGACGACTACTCGGAGAGACCGTTTACTCAGAAAATCTTTCACCCAACCGATTAGGCCAGGAGATATGCCGTAAGCTGGAAGCTTGCTGTGGCCAGCCTCCTCAGCCTGCCAGACATGTCAGAACAGGACACAACTCGGTTGCACAAGGATTCAGAACTAATGCCGATATACCGTCTGGTCTACTGGCTTTGTTCACATCTAAACTCGTTAAGGCTTTTAAGACCTCGTGGTTTTTTATACGAACCTCCGTCATGGAGATTTCGCAATGAGGGAGTGATGGTGGTGATTTGCTCCCAGGACCCAGACGTGAATTGTGGGCAAATAGAGAGGCAAATAAATTAATACTGTTTTTAAATTCAGTATTTATTAATAGAAAATTAAGAAAATGAAATTATTATTTTTATATATTAATTTATCATAATTTTTGAATTTATACATCTTTTGCCGCGTTTAGAAAAAATTATGAGAGTAACATTTTTAAGACGCGCGCACAGACCGACCTTCAAAAAACGCAAGCAAACAGCTTGTACGAGTAATATATGTTTATAAGAAACCCTCCTTAGATTTACATTACTTATATAAAAGTATAATTTATTTTAAACCTTTAATTTTTATGTTACGACTCTTTTATTTTTTGTTGCCTATTAATTGATACAAAAAGTAAAAAAAAAGTAAAGTAACAGCCTGTACATGTCCCACTGTTGGGCAGAGGCCTCCTCCGTAGAGAAGGTATCAGGGCATAGTCCACCACGCGGCCCCACTGCGAATTGGCGGCTTTCACATATCTTCGAAAGTTTTTTTTTTATTATTATAATTTCGAAAATATGCAGGTTTCCTCAGGATGTTTTTCTTCACCGCCAAGCACGTGATATATCAGCACTTAAACTTAACCGTTACATTGGTGCCGGCACCGGGGTTCAAACTTAGGTTGCTCGAGTATTGCATTAAAGGCGAGCGTCTGGACACTGAGCTATCACGGCTCTCAGTAAGTTAGTCAATTGACAAATTGACTAAAAAATGCATTGTGTACATGTATTAAAACGAATGTCCTATTATCTAAATCGATCTGACGAATCTATAAATCTACCTACACACGAAATTTCTAACAACCATTTTAAACTTCAATCACGATTCTGTCACCCATTGAAGTTGGAGCAGGTAATTGCAGAATGAATCTGTAGTATAAAAATTTACTTGAATTATATGTAGAGGCATCAGCATATTATTTTCATGGTTTTATCTTTTTTTGAAACCAAGAAAAGCACTTTAAAATTTTAATAAGTTAGTGTACAAATACTTGAACACCAGTTGGTTAAAACGCTATTATCTATATGTTCCATGTGCTTCTCCAAAATACTATTATTTGAATATATTAAGTTAAGCAATATCTCCGCTCAAATACTGAAAACGTGACATCACTTTCCCCGTCGTGGGATTTTTAAACTTTTTGCGAAAAATGTCCAGTTCGTGTCTACGTTTCAAATTTTGGATGTTACGTTCCGGCTTCTAGACATGGATGTAGTTTCATCCCTTCTCGTAACACGTTAAAGCCCTTCTATGCCTTATTTCTTTACGCATATGTCATTTTGTAAGGAAATGAGATACGTATGTATAATTATGTACATATTTAGGAAGGAGTGTCTCCTTCTCTAAAGGCCTTTTCTAATTTAAATGGTTCGCTTTTCTCTTATGGATTGATTATCGCTTTATTGCGATTGTATACATTTTTAGTCAAACGAATGTATTTGTGTAAAATTTTTTGTTCGATTATAACGTCCCATTACTTATTAAGTATTATTTACTATTTGGAAAATAAATAATGTAATGCTGAAATACGATATTCATTATACTTTTCTAATACTAAGCGTACTGCATGAATGTGGTCGAACACTGTGTAACATAATAAAGCCTGCATTCTGAGTGAATAAATTATTCAATCCGTTTTAACAGTTTACATATTCATGTTTTTAATAATCTTCTGATATGATATTGTTACGCTTTATCTATTGCTGTGTTGTATGTAAATTTTGTATATTTTTTGGAACAATTCGCACCCTGTGTAGAACAACGTTACATCTGCAAAATTATAATTGTACGGCCAGTTCAATTTTTTTAAAATTTTATTTATAGTTTTTTTATACATAGCAATTGCTATTACAATTTTCTTTGATTTTGTAATATGATTATATAAATAAATAGTATACTTTTTGAATGAATAGGTATACAAATTTAGGAAATAAGAGGTTTCATGTGTATTAATGACGTTTTCTTATGGAAAATGACAAAAAATGATGGATCACACGTTTATATATAGCGTTGTTCAACGGAACATTCTAAAAAATAATAGGTCATTTAACGTTAACATTATATATAACGTTATTTTACTAAAAACTCAGAAAACATGTATGACATATACGGCTGTAGCACTTTATCTACGAAAAAATGTGGGTGACTGTGGATACTTGAGTAAAAAAATGTAACTTTCTTTAGTATTTTACACTCGTATTTTACACTCGTATATTACATTAGTGAGCCTAGTCTAGTCAGGCAAAAAAACCGTAGATCTAGACATACATATGCCTTTGTACTGCGAAGCATGAATCAGATTGAAATGTTATGTTATCTGACAGCTTAGACAATAATTTAGACTTTCTGACGATAAAATCAAATTCCTTCAATACGCAAGGTGCGAATTTTGGAAGGACAGCTGTCATTGTGAGTGCTGTTTTATTATATTATGATTTCATTAATTACACCATCATTCTACTCCAGGGCAGTATGTGTAACTTTCACGGCTCTAGCAAGATTCCTAGGAATATCTGAGGTCTGCATTAAATTTGACTTCACCTTGCGAAGTATTGTATTTTTAGGGTCCCGTACCCAAAAGGTAGAACGGGACCCTATTCCTAAGACTCCGTTATCTGTTTTTCTGTCCGTCTGTCATCTGGCTGTATCTCATCAACCGTGATAGTCAGAAATTTAGAATTTAGTTTAGAAATTTTCACATATGATGTATTACTGTTTTTAATGGACATTTTATGGCTTACATCGACCAAAAAACAAAAACTGAATTTACAAGAGAAAATCTAAACATATGTGGTGCATTATCAACGTATAAATCAGAGTTGACTGGTGACATGGGGTTGTGTCCTGTATCTCAGTTTACAAACAAAAAATATTTTTTCATAACGAATCAATAGCCGTTTTACTTAGCTCCATCTCTCGTCCACTGGTAGGTACCTCAAAATTTGTGAGATGGCGCTGTGATATTATCCGATAATGAATAACGTTATCATGCAGCCTTAACGAAAATTATGTGCAATATTGCCCAGATAAAACAAATAGTCAGTTTCATCGATGGGTAAAAAGGTCTATTCGTAATTAGACTAGCAATTTTAAGAATCTAAAAGCAAAAGTATAGGTGATTATTTAAAACTGAGATTATTAATTATTTTACTATACAAGAGATTTTTGACGCGTGTTTGTCAGTTTATAACCATGGTTGCGGATATTTGGTACGCGTAGGTATGTCATCCATCTGTAGAATTTATTTGACCAATATATCAAATATTATATCAGCTGTAAGTATTAATATCTTATTATCTTTTGCTTTGCACGAATCGTAGATGTTTTTGAATCAGATATTTAAAAGTTCATGACCATACCATGGGAAATTAAACAGTATGATTCCGAAATAATAGGATAAACAAACGCTTTAAATTGTTTTTTTTTTTTTATTCTTTATTAAAATTAGTGTTGGAGTATATAAGGATTTTAAATAGGGAAAGGGTTTAAAATGATGCAACTAGATAGTTAACTTCGGACGATTCTTACTATGTATTAAAACGAATGACAACGAGGGTAAATAATAAAACATAAGGAGGATTAACAACCTGTCTTAAAATTAACTTAATCTAACACTCGAAAACATTGCCTGGACGAAAGACGCAGGCGGTTTAACATACCCCCGGGCGTTGAAAGCCACGATTTCAACCAGAATCAGGTGACACTGGCAATGGACAGATTCTACTGAACGACCTCCGGATGACTCCAGCTGAAGTTCTGATGTCGGACTTGCGGATTGCGACGATTCTTCCAAGCTTCCATTTCGTGGAGGAAGGTTATCTTCCTTTATAACCACCAAATCATTTAACTTTAGGATATCCTTACAGGAACGCCATTTTACCCTTTGCTGTAGCTCGGATACATACTCCTTACTCCATCTTTCCCAAAAATGCTGACGCAGTTGCTCAATGCGTTGGAATCTAGTTAAAAGAGGAGTGGAGCTATGCTGGTAGTCTGGTTGTGGTAAAGAAGTCAATGCCCGTCCAATCAGAAGATGTCCTGGGGTCAGTGGTGTATACAGCTGTGACTTCTTGACGAATAACTTTAACGCTATCTAAGTCATCACCACCTGTAAGCAGGTCATCGACATAGAAGTCGTGCATTATTATTTCACCTATGTCTTTATTTGTACACTCAAGACCGAGTTGTTTAAGGCAGCGCGTTGCAAGGAATGGCCCACTCGCCGTACCGTGCGTGACGGTGTTTAATTTAAAAATCTTAACAGAATCACGGAGATTGTCCCGCCAGACGATCTGCTGTTGTCGCCGGTCATCGGGATGGACGCTTATACATCTATACATTTTTTCTGCACATCGGCAGACAAAACGTACCTATGCTGCTGCCTGAAACGTAAGAGTATCGACAACAAATCTTCCTGAACAACAGGACCGACCATCTGTATTTCATTTAAAGAAATACCTGACGATGTAGGGAAACTTGCATTAAAAACCACGCTGAGTTTAGTCGTCATGCTACTTTCACGTAGCACTCCGTGATGTGGTATAAAATATGAACCTACACCCGAATAAGGCATTTCACATACAGTTATATGGCCTAGTGCCTGATACTCAAACATGAAATCATAATACATATGTTTGGTGTCCGGTTTACGGTTTAATCTACGCTCCAAAGAAAATAAGCAACGCGTAACTCTTTTAAATTACTCTCCTAAAAGCGCAGGATCTTGTTTGAGTGGTAAACGGACTTGAAAACGTCCATCAGCGAGACGTGACGTATTTTTGACAAAATGATCTTCACACAACTTCTCTTCCGATGAATAATAAGATGATTTGGAACGTATTTCTTCTAACTGCCAAAACCGCGTTAAATCAGCTTGAACGTCATTAATTTTATTATCATAATAAGATTCAGTTTTGGCAAAATTACACTTTACTGTATTATTTGTCGCAAATGCAGCATGAGTATTACTAATGGGGCCAGAGACTATCCACCCTAGCCTGGTTTCCTGCAGCACGGGCTGATCAATGCCTAGCCTAATTCTCTGTGACCCCAACAAATCCCAAAAGAGATCAGCACCGATTAAAATATCTATTTCGGCAGGTTTATAAAATGTGGGGTCAGCAAAGAGAATGTTAGACGGTAGCTTTAGATCCGATAAATTTAATTCGCGACTTGGGACATTACTCGTAATAGATGGCAAAATAAAACAATGAAGATTAGCAGCATAACTATTATCTAATGACTTTAAATATACACTGCACCTTTTGCCTACGTAAGAAGTCACGTTATTTATGCCCAAAATCGACCTATCTATCTCTACAAAATCTAAATTTAATCGATGGCGCATAGTCTCCGTTATAAAGCTAGATGTGCTACCACTGTCTAATATTGCGCGGGCGACGTGCTCAACATGATTGCAATCTAGCACTTTAATCAAGACGGTCGATAATAATACGTCTTGTTGTTGGGTATGATGCGCGACGTTCGTAGATAACACTACGCTGTTTACACCAGTGGTTGCGGCAGGCGTCACGGACGAGTGTGTTCTGCTTGTTGCACTCTCTATAGATCCATTGTCTACGCTACGCACGTTCTCACCTACCTTCGGTCCCGCGACGTGTATGAAAGTGTTGTGTCGACGCTTACATAGTTTGCACCCTGGCTTTTTACAATGGTTCGCATAATGTCCTGTTTTAAAACAATTGTAGCAAATCTTATAAGACGGAAGTAACTTCAACCTAGCCTCATTGCTGAGTGCGAGAAACTGTGAACAATTGACTAAATTGTGATCTCCATTGCATTTCAGACAAGAGCTTTTAGGTGAATCTGCATTGGGGTTACATGAGTGCTGTACCGAAACCATGGACTTTAATTTAAGATTCGACTTATTCGACACCGAATGAATGTTACGCGACATCTCTAACGTTTCGATTAAATCTGCCCGGTTTACGCATAAACTCAAGAAATAAATCAAATGTAAGCGATTCATCTTTATTTAGACGACCCTTAAACTCCTCCCACTCACGGTAGGTTTTCTGATCTAGTTTGTGCGTAACTATATAGATAAGAAGCGTGTCCCAATGCTTTACAGGCTCGCCCAAAGACTCCAATGCGCGAAGGTTTTTACTTAACAGGTCAATTAAAACGTTTTAATATGACAGAGGACTCTTTAGTAATAGTTTCGATATTAAATAAGGCTGAAACATGATTCTGAATTAACAATCTCTTATTGTTAAACCTCTCACACAAAACGTTCCATGCCACGGTGTAGTTATTGGCAGAAAATTCAAATGACTGAATGACCACAGCAGCAGACCCTTCCAGAGACGCACGCAAATAATGAAATTTGTTAATTTCATCTATCTCGTCATTAGAGTGAATAAGGCTATTGAAGGTATCATGAAACTCCAACCAGTTCTCATACGATTCACTGAATTTTGGCAATTGTATAGTAGGCAACTTAACAAGTTTGTGATTACTGGACCTAGAACACTTGTCACTACATGCCCCGACTCGTCAGCTTTATGATGATCACTCAATAAATTCTGAGCTTTGGCTAGCGCTTTGTAGTATTGGGATTCAAAGCTTGAACGCTCCGTTAATTGTATGTCGAGTTTATCGACAATACATTCCAGACGTAACTGAAACTCATCATATTGGTTATACGATGTATCCAGCTTACCCATACGCAATTGCAATTCCGTCGCGTCATGATTTTGTAAAGGTGTTGTCAGCGAATCTAAGTAACTGATAAAAGCAGTTAAACGGCCTTTAAAACTACCTCGCTTCTTAATCAACTCCTTTTCCTCAGTCATTCTGGAAGACGAGAGTATTCGACCTTATAAGTCCAGTGATTTACAATAAATACTAGTACCTTAATTAGAGCGTTGGGTGATAAAAATAATAACTAAATCCACACTTTTACACCGCGTAATTACTGCAAATTGATCCACATCTATGTTGCTGCCTCCATAATCCAAATATAATTTTCAAAAAAAGCTCCTCTTTTAACGATATTATAGAACAAATTCTGGTTCTTTTACTTTTATATCCGGCGATGATCCAGGACCATGTTGGAGTATATAAGGATTTTAAATAGGGAAAGGGTTTAAAATGATGCAACTAGATAGTTAACTTCGGACAATTCTTACTATGTATTAAAACGAATGACAATGAGGGTAAATAATAAAACATAAGGAGGATTAACAACCTGTCTTAAAATTAACTTAATCTAACACTCGAAAACATTGCCTGGACGAAAGACGCAGGCGCTTTAACAATTAGAATATTATAAATTATCTTGGAGCCTGCCAACTAAGGTGTTTTAACTGTTATGCAGACTAAGATTATTTAATGTTTCTATTACAACATCACATAAAACTAATTTATCGGAAAACACACTCAAAACACAAACGATAATTAACGATATACCTACATAATTAAAAGCCGGGCTCTGTCTACGTCAGGAAATCGATTAAAAGTTTTTTTCTTTATCAAGTAAATATTTTATTTCGTTGATATCCATACTAATATTATAAATGCGAAAGTAGCTCTGTCTGCCTGTCTCGCTTAAAGGGGAAAGATATTTATTTAAAGACTTCAACACGAGCGAAGCTAGTTAAGCGGGCGAAAAGCTGGTTAAAATATATATTAATTTTAATGGATTTGTTTGATTAATTATCTGGTTTTCACATTTGTATGCGACTAAGGCGATTCATCTGTTTCCTCATAACGTCTAAACTACTCATCATAATTTGATAAATGAGGTCTTGTTCGGAGCGTTCAGGGGTAGGCTATGTAACGTCACAATCTACTGAATATGACGCCTTATAAAAGACATGAAATCAGGAATTAATAATTTTTTATGATGCCGTGTTATTTGTTGCCTTGTATGTAACAAAATGGCGAGAGAGCAGGCGGGTCATCTGATTTGAATTTCCGCCAATACAATAAACGTTATACGAATACGTTAGTTAGCTTTCGTATATTAAAATTACGCAAACTTAAAAGTGAAGCTCAACAACTTACAATTTAAACAAAGCTAACGAACAAACAAGCTCTGTAAACTTCATTGTGAGTCAAGACATGTATTAAATTAAACACTTCTGAGGTGGATTGCTGCTTAGTTAAATGCTAAATCAATTTGAGAGAAACCTAAACTGAGAGAGTACGTTAGAATACACGAATGTAGAAGACCAAAATAAGTATACAGGGTCTATAAAGACGACGGACATATTAACAGAGCATACTTGTATACAGAATTTGATTCTAAATCTGAATCTGGTACGTACTTGATGTCATTTTTTTTTTCAAAGATTATTTTTAATGTTTTCAAACATTATGGACACCTTAAAAAATTCCTGCCTTACCATCTCAATGCAATAACCTATTAAGGAGCACTAAAACTTTTCGCTGAACGCATAATTACTAAACCATAATCAATAGGGTGACGACCATCTTAACTGGATAAACAAACAATGTTTGAATTGATATTTTTCTGGTTATTTCTTGACAAAATAAAATGTCGTTATTTTTATTAATTTATTCTCTTTTGTTAATTAAGATTTTTAAAAACCACCCCACGCAGATAAGAAAACATTTATGTTGATTCAACATTTATGTTGATCAACATTATGTGTCTACAATTCAGAGACAATTGCCTGAATGACAACATCACTCATAAAATTGAGTCTTATTTATGCAAATATGTCGTCCATAATTTGGCCACCTGGGTACACCTGCGACAACGAAACCACTGTGAATTTGACAAAAATGATATGCGTACCCATTAAAATTAAAATAAACATGGTAAAGTTACTAGCATGTTTTATTACATATCAAAGTTTGATCGGTTTTAATGAAAAAAGCCCTGCTCTTGCATTTGGTGCGTTAATTTGACCGACAGATTAGTCGGGGATATAGCTCAGTGGCAGAGCAATCGACTGCAGATCGATAGGCCCCCGGTTCAAATCCGGGTGTCCCCTAAACCATTTTGACTTATTTTCCAAACCCAAAAAATTTTTATTATGCTTTTTCTTTCATAAAGCAAATTACTTTTTCGCTCATTTTTCTATTTTTTCTACGAACGAGCATCAATATTGAGTATTAGTGAAATGATGATATGACAATGATGATATAATTATCGTCATATTATTTTGATAGGACATGAAGCGGTTGAAGGATAATTTCAAGATATGTAGTGATGGTTTTTCCTAAAATCGATAAAAATGATAAAAAGATCATAAAATTAATGAGTCCACGTTTTCTATACTTGTGAAGTACACACTGGGGTCCACATGTTTCATCATGTTCACCGAGTCTGCTGTTCTTATTATGCGTTATGATACGCGTCGTTTTCACTGTTCCTAGGGAAAATGACTTTGTCTAGAATACGCTGATTTCCTACTGATTTTCCGTCTCGCAATAGGGATGACTCTTCTTCTCTTATCTGCGGTCTACTCATCATATAGATCCGTTCACACAAGGTCTCACTCTGCTATTTCCTGAAAAACGCCTTCCGACTGGAGGTCTAAGCCTTTTTTGCCTCCGTCTGTTAATCCAGTTTCGCCTGCAGACGCTTTTTCTGTTCATCTCTCTCTTCACCGAGTTTTTCGGTACACCAGCGCATACCTTTCTTCCTGGTCCAAGCTTGGAAAGAAACCTATTCAGACATTTTTTTTTCGGTTTTATTCATTAATTTTTATATTTTATGTTTGTTTAATTTATTTGTGTTCGATAACTGTCCCAATCATGCAATATTCTTAACCGTTGCACAAATGCGCATGTCCGACCAAGGTACCCCGTAACAGAAGACCGGCGTGAAGAAGAAGTGTTATACTTCTGGGTTTCGCCTAGTGGTGAGGAAAAAAGATGGCAACGCATTAGCAACCCAACGCATCGTTGGAAATGCCCATGGGCGGTGTTTATTGCTTAATATTTCGTGAAACGCCAGCTTGCTTGCCAAAGTCAAAGTATATTTATTCAATATAGGCCTAACTTAAGCTCTTATTGAACGTCAAAAAAATATCTACCACCGGTTCAGTAAACTAGACCTGCCCAGAGAAGAACCGGCAAGAAGCTCTGCGGTCTTGTTCTTTTTGTTATTTTTTTTTTAATGCAATTAACTTATTTAGGTATAAAATCAGCAGCCAACTCCTAACATAAAAAACCAAGAGCTAAAATACAGTATATTGATATCTTGTTTTTACGCGAATATTATACATGGTTAAATGTAAACTAATTTGCGGATTTTATTGATATATATCAATAAAATACCGTTAACATATGAAATAGTTTATCATTTTCATCAAATAATATTATTTGATAAAATGGGACGAAGAATTATCGCGACAAATACTTGCACTTAATTTTATTTTTAAAGCTGAAAGTGGAAGTATAATACTTTCGCGTTTCGTGTGGTAAATGAGGTAGCCGACGCCCAATTTTCGAAGGGTTGTCAACGCATCTGCAAACCCTTGAGTGTAGCAGGTGTCCACGGGTGGTGGTATTCACTGAACGGAAATCCTGCTCGCTTGGCAACTTTTCACATAAAAAAATCGTTACAGGCGTTTTATACGAATCACATAAGTATTTTCTTTTTTGTTTATTTGGTTAAGAATTTGAGGCATTTGTTTATTAAAATACGTGGAGTAATCAGCGATCATTAGAAATAGAAGCATATAAAAAAAGGTGGTGGGGTCGGCTTTTCTTACTTTCGCTCTCCACTTCGCTCTATCGTCGATATATTATCGGAAACTTGACACTCTACCACGTCCCTTAGCACTGCATCATAAATAATAATCAGAAACTAATTTTTATTATATCTCGCCCAATTTTCACACATACATCCAACGCTCACAATGACGAATTTCGTCCGTGTAGGAAAATTTACAGCATGAAATAACTCGACGTTGTAACGGTGACAAATGAGATTTGCGCAATGCGAGAGCGATTGCTTTAAATGTCCAGGACAATTTAAATGTCGTCCATACGTTTCGTCGCAGTTATATGGAAATGGCACTGAATAGTTTGATTTATAAGACGTTCTATGAGTTACAGTGCTACTCGTTGCTGGTGAAGAGTGATTTGTGATGATTCATGAGAATCATGATTTCATTTCATTTTTATTCATTCATTTCATTCATTCATGATTCATGATTCATTCATGATTCATGATTCATTCATAACATCGATGTTAATAATACTACTGGAAATTTCATGGTCTTTTTCTACAAAAATCAAAAGAAAAGTAACCCACAGTACCCATAGCACATTGCTTAGTTTGGGACTGTAAAAAGCGACAGACAAGTCGATTTCATTTAAATCATTAATGGGGTCAATGACAGAAAGTCGAATATTAATGGGGTCAATGGAAAGTAAATAAACGACATTAACTAATACAGATATATATTTAACTTTGAAGGCTTGTTACGAATGTTCAAATTTTACTTTTATATATTAAACTGGGAAATGCGCCGATACCACCACTTACATAGTTGATATGATTAATAATTTATGCCTCTCATTTTCCTTGAAATTATTCTTTGTCATGGCTTTATCAATTAGCATCGCCAGATTAAAACAATATCTGAGACTCTTATCCAAACTACTATTACAAATGTGAAAATGTATTGGTTTGTTCTTTTTTCACGTCGCAATGGAGCTATGTAATGGTATGATTTTTATGTGTGGAGATATTTATGAGGCTGGAGAGTGACAAAGGCTCCTTTTCACCGCGGCAAAACATCTCATTCCCATGAGAAACATGATGATTCATATTTTAATCAGTCCATACTAAAAGTAACAATGTTTGGTTCTTTTTTAACTTCGTTAAGAATGTATGGATTAAAATAAAAATAAACTTGTTGTTTAATCATCTCCAAACTAATCGAAACTAATATTATAAATGCATGGTACACCAACAATGTGTCATCTAATATAAACAACTCATTGTTAATTCCCTTTGAATTGTTTCTATTTTGTCTTCTTCAGTCTTTCTTGTGTTGCACGAATGGGCAGGCTCGTCCGGGGAAGTACCACGGTTTCATATAAAATCAGCTCGAGGTCCTGGCTCATCTGATGTCCTGTCCTACCTGCCCTTTCACCTGTTCGCAACAGGATCTGATGGATGCCACAAATTGTGCTGTCGAAGTGGCTAAGTTCTTTGGCTGGAAAGATATAATTTGTCATCGAGACTTAAAGAAGAAGAAGAAGAAGAAGCGTGAAGTGGAAGTATTACACTTTTGCAATTCGTCTGGTGAGTGAGCTAACTGGCACCCACTTTCTTAAAGTCAATGTGAATTGCCGACTCGTTTAGCCATTCTCACATTTTTTTTACTTGAGAATGTTTAAACATCTATTTCCACATAAAAAAACAGCTAATACTATGTAAGTGTAACTTTCTTATGTCACATATAGTGTCGCTTCCATAATACGTTGTTTATTCAACTCTAGGCTTAAACAAATCTAGATACAGGCGACTGCTTTTCTTTAACTTTGGCATATAGCCAGGCAATCTCACTCCAAGACCTACCCCGACGCGGTTTCTACTTAACTACACGTTTACTCAAATATCACTTCTGTGTAAAAAGTGATCAGTGGTATCATTACTTTTTGCATTTTTTTTGTAACAAAGTGAGCAACGAACTGACGGTTCACTTGCAACACCCGTAGGGTTGCAGAAGCGTTACCGCCTTTAAATAAAGTAGGCACCGGCTTTCCGGACGAAACACAGAAGTATACCATATCTTCTTCACGACGGTCTTCTGTGAGTAGTCGTGGTACTAACCCAAACTGTGGCGTGGCCTTACTACAGTGAAAATTTACATTTATGATAACGAATATCAGTCAAAAATATGTTACAACTTGTGGTAGATTTTTTTTTATTTCTAATAACTTGTCATTCTTCTATAAAGTAAACGCCAGGATTTTTGATAAACACTTTATTACAGTTTGCAAGGTATTTAATGATCAATAAAATACCGATGTAATACATAATTTTTATGGTCTATTTTGCATTTAATGCTTGTCTCTGCATTTAAAATGACACTTCATCATGATTTTTTTTTGTAGATAAATTGTCAAAAATTTTTCAGCACTTTGGGACCGCTCTAACCAATCTCACGTGCGAAAATCTCGCCTATTGTACTTCCTTTTACATTTATTTGTAATTTGCACTCTTTTATATTTTTGGTGTAAAATAAAGTATAAATGGAATAATAAATTTATTTATTAAAGATAAAATATATGCATTTTTCGCCATATAGTGTGTCTGTTTTACAGCATACTGGCAACAACAGTTATACATAAATTTTTATGTTTCTTCGCTTTTGAATTTATGATCTGTTTTACATTAGATGACGCCAAACATCGCTAAAATGTAATAAAATAACAGCCTGTACATGTCCCACAGCTGGGCAAAGGCCTCCTCTGTACAGAGGGTATCAGGGCATAGTCCACCACGCGGCCCCGCTGCGGATTGTCGGACTTCACATATCTTCGAAAAATATTTTAATTTGTTATTATTTCGAAAATATGCAGGTTTCCTCACGATGTTTTCCTTCACCGCGGAGCACGTAATAAGTCAGCACTTGCCGGCACCGGGGATCGAACTCAGGTTGCTCGAATATATTGAATTAAAGGCGAGCGCCCGGACACTGAGCTATCACGGCTCATAAAATGTAATAAAGAAAGTAAATTAATTAAATTAAAAAAATTAAGTAAATTAATGTTATTGTAAAATTAATTACATACATTCGATTTTATAATCAAGTTCACGATGAAACAAACAATCTATTCAATTTACGATACCTCAGAGAAATTAATAAGATAGTTCACTCCGTATTCTACGCGGAGTTGGACTTCCAGCTTTAATTAAAGTTAAACGTAACTGTTTCATCCATATCCAGTGCGGTATGAGCATATAATTATTTAAATGAAGTAAATGCAACACACAACTTATAAGTTTGAAAACCAGAAAAATAAGTTTTAATTTTATAATGTTGTTTGCAAAGCAACCAAATTCACAGTATTACCATGGCAACCAATAACAACTTTTTGACATCACTACATAGTATAAAACAAAATCGTCCCGCTGTCCGTCTGTCCCTATGTATGTTTAGATCTTTAAAACTACACAACGCATCTTGATGCGGTTTTTTTTAGTAGATAGAGTTTCAGTTATTTTTCTTTTGTGACCCTAAAGAAGTATAACTTCTTACGTGCGTGCATAAGTACACTTATTCTCTTTTTAGTATTTAACATTTGACAGGATTGAATTAAAATAATTTTAAAATATGATCAAATACCATTTCTAAGACAAAATCATGCGTAGCATGACTTAATTAAAAAAAAAAACAAAAAAACAAATGAATCATTCAATTTTTTTTCATTTGTTTTTTACTGCTTTCATTGCATTAAGCATAATTATGGAGACAGCACTTGTATTTAATCGCTCATTAAGTTTTAATTTGACTGTTAACATTATAACAAAATTGAGTTTCAATGAATACTATAACTAGCTTAACAGAAAGGCTCTTTCAAAGTCAAAACCATAAATGTATTGTTACTAAAAGCTTGGTTTTATTTTCGGCTCTCAACATGTATGCATCACAAAATTTCAGGATATGAAGTCTCGGTGATAACTGACTTTTTAAATCAGTTTTGCTTGTTCTCGGCATGTGTTCAAGGCGTCGCATATCTCTTGCATACAAATAGCGTATTTCAGAGTACTTTGAACGTCGCATGTAACTATCACATAAGGTATTTCATCAGCGTGTTTTTATTCTTTGTATGTTCCTTAAGGTCCACGGAAGGTCTTAATATTATAAAAAAAAAATGAACGAAGTCTGCCCGGACAGCTAGTCACTACATAGTATAAAACAAAGTCGACCCGCTATCTGTCTGTCCCTATGTATGCTTAGATCGTTAAAACTACGCAACGGATCTTGATGCGATTTTTTTACTAGATAGAGTGATTCAAGAGGAAGGTTTACACGTG
Source organism: Iphiclides podalirius (assembly GCA_933534255.1). Classification (NCBI taxonomy): domain Eukaryota; kingdom Metazoa; phylum Arthropoda; class Insecta; order Lepidoptera; family Papilionidae; genus Iphiclides; species Iphiclides podalirius. The sequence continues at coordinate 11,818,159 of OW152826.1, forward strand.
TAATATGCATTAACCCCGTGCGAAGCCGAGGCGGGTCGCTAGTTTGACATAAAAAATAAAGTAAATTATATTTTTTCTTTTATCCTTCAAAAATTTTAAATATAGTTAAAAAATCGGAGAACTCGTTAAATATCACCCTGACTCTACCTTTAATTATTTCGTTTATGATCTTTTGACATAAATGAGTAAATTATTAAAACGTAATTAAAAAATACTCTTTCAAAACAGCAACAAGTATACTGTTCCAACAATTAATTTTATGTTTCACTTTCAAAAGTTATGCATCATAAACTCGACACATAGTATATGAAGCTCTGATATTAACCTGTTTCACAACTCTTTTCGCTCTTGCACACATTTACTCCTGTGGCACGTTTTATAAACCATCGTATAATATGATTCCTATATACGAATTGCTTATTTCTACGGGCATTGAATGGCGCGGCGTATGCATTAAGTTATTTTTTTTGTCGACCATATAATGACTTTTTCATTTCGTACTGACCCTACTAAATTAAAACGCGTACGTGATATAATCGCTGAGGGCGCCTAGACTGTACCTCGATTATGGGTGACTAAGCTCGAGAGCCCCCGAGGGAGCCTCGGCTCGGGCCGTCAGTCACGCTATTATTGTTTTCACCTCTTTCAGAAGCCACCAAGCTCTTAGGTCGCTTTGGTGCTCGCTTAATGGAGTAACTAGGCTCAAGGCCCCCGAGAGGGAACCTCGACTTGGGCTGTTACTCAATACCCGATTAGCACTCCGATCCGAGGGTGCCGAGAGGGCCGAACATCGGCTCAATCGGCAGCTGTAGTCTGACCAGAGATGCAGTCTGACTAGAGCTGCCGTCTGACTAGAGCTGTAGTCTGACTAGCCTAACTGAAAACTACTCTTGGTTTTTTTATGTAAAAAGTTGCCAAGCGAGCAGGTGGTTCACCTGTTGTTAAGTGAATACCACCGCCCATGGACATCTGCTACTCCCAAGGGTTTGCAGATGCGTTGACAACCTTTTGAAAATTGGCTTCCGGCTACCTCAGTCTCCAGTCGAAACGCGAAAGTATTATACTTCCACTTTAAGCCGGTCTTCTGTGAGGTCGTGGTACTTACCCGGACGAGCCTGCCCATTCGTACAACAGCTGAGGTTGCTGCGTGGCCCTATCACCGTTATATGTATAATAATCTTAACGTGACACAAGTGGCTCCAACGAAACATGAATTTCTAATTTAAACTATTTCTTATTCGTCTTAGAAGCACAGCGAGCCGGTCTTTAAAATTAATAGCTAGTTTCAAGCACGAGTGACCTATTATAATTTGGAGATATAATCTAAGCGATCCTATATTATTAGAATGGAGAGGACTATTTCGCATGCTATAAATATCTCTTAAACTGATATATAATGAAATAATATTTAAAAAAATAATTTGGATTATGAATTTTTAATATTAATGAAATGTGTTTATTTGCAGGTCTTTTTTTTTTTTTTCTATGAAAAGTTACCAAGCGAGCAGGCGGTTCGCCTGATTTCAAGAGAATACCGCCGCCCATGGACATCTGCTACACCCGAGGGTGACAGATGCGTTGACAACCTTTTGAAGATTGGGCTCCGGCTACCTCACTCACCTGACGAAACGCGAAAGTATTTGTTATACTTTCACTTTACGTCGGTCTTCTGTGAGGTCGTAGTACTTACCCGGATGGACCTGCCCATTCGTGCAACAGCCGAGGCTGCTGCGTGGCCCTACCACAGTTGACATCCGACCACATCCGACGCCTATCATCGATGAAAAACACGATTGTGTTTCAATAATCTATGCATATTTTGAAGTAAAACTTCTTTAGGCGCGACTAGGGAGTAACTCAGATGTTTTCTGACGAAAGTAACGTCATAAGTATATGTCATATTTTTAAAATATGACATATACTTATGACGTTACTAAATATTTAATCATTTCAGTGATATATGCCGTCAACGCCAAAGAAGTTTTACTTCAATCGCGCGTAAAGGTTACACGCACACACTTTTTTTTTGTCTGTTAAATTCCTTTTCAAGCTAAAATAAAACGTAACAAACTAATTTAGATTGATCTTTTTTGTAATATAAAAAATTCTAATGTTAGCGTTGCTCTAGATAGAAAAAATTACGTATCCCTCTCAAACCAGATGCACTTCTCTGATCGTATTAATAATTTATAAAACCCGTTTAATAAAATGTGTATGTGAGGATGAACAGATAATGTTATAAGCTGTCTTGAAATACGAAAGGTTATAGATGTATGTATGTAAAACAAAGTCGTCCCGCTGTCTGTCTGTCCCTATATTATATGCTTAGATCTTTAAAACTACGCAACGGATTTTGATGTGGTTTTCTTTAATAGGTAGAATGACAAGAGGAAGGTTTATATGAATAATTCATGCATAACATAATAGAGAAACACTGATAGTTTTAGAGTTTTCTAATGCGATGTAGAAAACATGCATTCAGCATTGCAGCCGTGCGAAGCCGGGGCGGGTCGCTAGTAGTATATAAAGAGTAACATTGGCAACAAAGGCAAACATTGGGAATCAACTTGAGTCAAAGTCAAATCCCTCAAAGCCATTAAACATAAAACAACTGGTGCAACATATACAACTTGCTTTGAAACTGAATATTTCACTACAAACTTTGAATCATATTGGAGTATTTTTACAAAACAATTCAGTCAACACCTAACGTTGTGATTAATTTTCAACGCTATTAAAAGTTATTGTGCAACTGAAGCAAAGGGTTAAGTAAACTTTATTGTTCCAACATAAAACCGTCAGGTGCAGCAATGCCCGAATGACGCCTTGATTACATTTTGTAAAATGTGCGGATAAAAAAATGAAAAAAGGATGTGTACACCACACCATTCATAGCAAACATTTTGTGTACCTACAATGTATGGCCGAGTAGAAACAAACTTATTTAACAATATCAAATTTATAAGTATTACAATAAATATGTCAACGACGTAGACATATCTTATCCTTTAAACGAGCAATTCTTGTATATATATATATATATACAAGAATATATATATATATATATATATATATATATATATAAGAATATAATATATATATATATATATATATATATATATATATATATATATATATATATATATATATATATATATATATATATATATATATATAATCGGAATTTCAGAAACGGCTCCAGCGATTTTCATGAAATTTAGTATGTGCGTAGATTCGGGGGCGAAAAATCGATCTAGGTAGGTTTCATTTTTAGAAAATGTCCTTTTATCCCTGTTTTCAAGAAATGAAAAATATTATTCGATTATGACAGTAAATTTCGCAGCAATAAAAATGTAATAATAGCTCGGGCGGTAATCGGGCGGCCCTAAAACAGACGGCCACGTTCGTATCACGATCATTTACACACTTATTTTTTTTTTCTATACCAGATCATTTTTCCAAAATACATGATTTACCAAAAAAACCGAGCAAAGCATGGTCCACCGGGTACTAAAAAAACACTAACTTATTATTTGCATACGCCGCCGGTCAGTATACGCTGAAATACGCAATCTGTATGCGGGCCAAGCTATGCGTCGGTTTAAAAAACGTACCGAGTAAAAACAAAGAAAGCTGTAAAACTGGTTATTATCAAAGCTTCATGGAATGCTGCAAAAGTTTAGCTGAATAACTTTCGAAGAGTGAAATATAAAATAAAAGTTGGCAACAATATAGTTGTTGTTGGTTTAAAACAGCCAGTTTTGTTGTGTGGTATAGTGAAATTCATAACATTTCTTTAGAATATCGAAAAAAAAGATTAACTTTTGAATTGGGGTAAAACTCAACGGTCTTTTTAAATTTTTCGGTTTTTTTAATTTTGTTTCAACACTAAAGTTAAAACTGAATGAAGGAATAAAGATCAATATTCACTTTAAAAGCCGTAAAAACTATATGGGCATATTATGCTATATCTGGGTTTCATCCGATTAAGTAGCTTAACGTTAAACAGGGAATATTTTGATTTTTAAACATCTTCTGCGTACACACACATATAGGATACGTAAACGTAATCGGCTACGACGTCAATTTTTAATGGTTGATTATTTTCAGAAAGTTTGAATAGCTACAATTATAATTGTAGAAGATACACCATAGGAATCTCTTTGGTGTTGCAAATGACAAATGGCGGCGGTTGTCACTTAACATAACGTGAACCGCCGGCTTGCTTGCTATTTCTCACATAAAAAATAATGCAGGTGAGTGAAGTTGCTTGCAAATAAAACAAATAAACTTTGAAATAAAGATAACATACATCGCCATACATACATACATAACTTAATCCATACATACATAATTCACTTAAGTTTCGTTTTGCACCCCGACTGTCGGCGAATAATACTTGTTCGCACACTGCTCGCTTTACGTGACTGGACTGCAGAAAACTTTCACAATGGAAGTAAGACTTTCGGTTTAAAATAAAGTCGTTAGGTTTACGAGCAACTTCAAACTGTAATGTGAATTTATCTTTCGGTGGGTTGATCTTTGTTCTGGGCAAATAAAAACTTTTTCCCCCCTCGTATTATTCTGCGCTATAATAATTACAATAACAAGGGGAAAACATGCAACTTTAATATTGGTTGAATATACTAAGTATAGTTCATCTTTAATGAAGAAGTTGATTATACTGTGCAATGTAATCACCGACTCCAGCGCACAGCATATTGTATCAATTTTCAATCCACGTTCCGTCACGTTACCTATTGTCTATTCTATTCTCTTATCATTTCGGCAGGTGATGGTCAAAAAAAATGACAAAATCACAAATATCCTTATTTAAAAAATGAATACTATATTTGAATAAAAAAATGGCCACACCACATCGATGTTCAGCGTTCCACGACAGCGCGGTTTTTAAGCCTGCAGCATTTTCTGCCCCGCTCGACTACTCTGTGGAACTCTTTTGGAACCTTTACGACCTGAGAAAACCATTACATCTAAATAATCATTTTTCATCATTTTTTTTATGTGAAAAGTTGCCAAACGAGCAGACGGTTCACCTGATGTTAAGTGAATACCGCCGCCCATGGACATCTACTACACCCGAGGGATACAGATGTGTTGACAACCTTTTGAAAATTGGCTTCCGGCTACCTCACTCTCCAGGCGAAACGCGAAAGTATTATACTTCCACTTTAAGCCGGTCTTCTGTGAGAAGACCGGCTTGCCCATGGACGAGCCTGCCCATTCGTACAACAGCTGAGGCTGCTGCGTGGCCCTATCACCGTTATACGTATAATAATCTTAACGTGACACAAGTGGCTCCAACGAAACATGAATTTCTAATTTAACCTATTTGATATTCGTCTTAGAAGCACAGCGAGCCGGTCTTTAAAATTAATAGCTAGTTTCAAGCACGAATAACCTATTATAATTTGGAGATATAATCTTAGCGATCCTATATTATTAGAATGGAGAGGACTATTTCGCATGCTATAAATGCGCTGAGGCTGCTGCGTGGCCCTACCACCGTTACCGGCCCTACCATCTCAAGTAGACCAGATCTTATGAGTCGTAGTTCCTCTTAGAACCTGACTTATAGCGATTGTTTACAAAACGCTGTGTTTAATCAACCTGAAATATAAAAGCTCCCTTCATTATTGCTTAATTCTACGAGAAGTGTTTGCAGTAAATTCGTATTTCAAGATTCACTGCTAAGAAGTGCGATGTATCAGCCACTATGTCACTTTATCTAAATACTGTAATGATTTTTTGACATAATTTCCAAAAGTAAATGTATTGCAATGAAATAAATCTCTAAACTTATTTTCGTGACCAAATAGCGATAAAATACAAAATCAAAAGTACACTATTAAAACAAAATATTAAAAATTTCCCACTGAAACATTTTAACGCAGCAGGTAAATATTATGTGAAAAGGACGTTTCCAAAGTGCAAATTCTCGCAAAGGTTTATAAAACTGCAGCGTTACATTAATAATTCATGGAAAAACTTCCATCTGGACGGAACAGGAACCGTACGTCTAGTTGCTAAGGCATTCTCTAAATTTATTAAACGGGGAACTAAAATTTTTATTGCTAAGTTTTGTGTTTGCCAATTTCTGCCTTCTTTTTAGAAGCCATTTTCTGGGTGTTGTAGAAGTCAACACGTGTACTTCTAAAATACAATGACTGACGTCGCTAAGTCCTAGAGGGGTAAACAAACTTCATCCAAGTTTCACCTTGTTAAGTTTTCTCCCGTTTGAAGCTAGTGTGGTGGTAAGGATGTTGGTGGAGAAAACTTTGATTACTTCACGACGTCAGATCAAAATCTTGATTCGGATTAAACTTCAGGGTCGTCTTTAGTGGCATATTAAGTTCAAGTAGTAAGAGATATTTTACATCATATAAACATCTTGTACACAAAAACAAAAGCAAACGGAAAACTATGGGATTATTAGTAGTTATTTAAGTAGGTTCTCGGCCGGATAGAAAATCGTTATAATCTCAGCGAACTGTTAAAAGAGCTGTCTCATTAACCAGGTTGAAATTAAAATGTGTAAACAGTATAAAAACATTGGTCATACATAATCGACAAATACGCTGTAACAAGCTTTTTCATACTTTGAAAGTGATCTTAGCGTGAATTATTATTGTGCGAATTATGGCTGACAGGGCAATATTATTTCACCGCCGATCATAAATATAAATAGTTGAAAGAGCATCTCAACTGGTACACTTTGAAGATATCGATATAATTCAATAAAAAAGAGATAAGAAAAATGCATAATATATGGCGTACCACGACCTTTCATCCTCACCACGTCATCTGGTGAGTGGCTGCATACGGGGACCACTGTTGCAAATTTTGACAGTATATCTGCAACCCGTCAATTGTCTATTATCTTATGGTTATTGTCTGTTATCAATCTATATATAGTTCCCAGAGCGACGCGATTACTGAATAATTACGAAAAATCAACAGATTTTCATACTGCTTGTCCTAATACAACTACATAAGCAATGTCTTATTACTTGTGTATATCGAACGTGTTACGAATATACATTTCGTTAATTTAAATAAGTTTACAGGTTTATATATTCAAAGTCGTAGCACAATCAACACAGTTTTAGAAAATAAGAACAACAGAAAATCAACAACAAGCATGACTTTGCAAGTTGCTGATACCATTGAGGGTCGTCTGTCGTTTGAAAAACCTGTTACATTCAAAGTAGCCATTTATATGCATATGCTAAAACTTTGTAATGAAAAACAGGACACGACAAAGGTCTGCGAACAGTCCCTTTGAAGTTTCAAATTTAGTTGATGATTTGTTAAAAAAGATAATTCTCACGTCCGTACAGTTCTCCTTAATGCGCTACAACCGTATGATAATAATTCAATGCTATTAAGATTTCAACGGTAACTTATCATTTTCATAATTTATTGATTTCTGTTCATTTCATTGTCGTATGAAAATATTTTTTATAGAAAAGTCAACGAAATTATTGCGTATTTATTAGCACTTTAATGCATTTAAAATATCCTTTAAAAACACATAATTTACAAAGATCAAGTAAAGTTATTACATCGATCCAATCACATCACATACTTTCATACACATAAAGATGTATAAGTGTACGTACGTTTATAAACCTAATAAAATACATATTTTGTTTCACGTAAATTATTATTTAAACTAAGATAATAAACAATGTATATTAAATTGTATCCTATGAGCAAGACTGATTCACGTAGCTATAAACAGTGTAACATGCACTCGTACAAGGTTTTTCAATTTATTCAAGGCTTTATGTTCTCAGCTAGCAATAGAAAAGACGGCTTCCTACAATACTTTTCAGACTTATTCTCCAATTTTTAGTATACCGAAGTCATTTATTCAAATAAATCTCTGAGATTTTACAGTTAAACCTTGGAATAAATTTTAAAACATAACCTTGCTAAAGGTAAATCCAAGCTAAATAAAATTTAATGGTTAATAAAATAAAAATATTTTTAAATATGGAATATATTAACCAGCTCGAACATTTATTTGATATTAGGCGGATAAATCGGCAGTATTGTGTACTTAATGTGGACTTGCCTCAGGTTCTCGCCCGGTCAAAGTGAAGGTGCTTAATAGTCTTTACCTTGGCTTTGTCAATGTCCTCTACAAGCGGAGGAAACCACAGCGTATTGATGCTGAGTATGGCCACCCTCCCTAGTTTTTGCAACTCGTGAGGCTGCATCACTGATGCAAGACAAGTGTGGCCGTGTGCGAGAATAGTCTTGTTACTATGTAATATTTCGTTTGCTAGGGCCTCATGGACTTACAATGGCCTAGTACTCAAGTCACGAGTGCCTGACTCCTGCTATTTTAAAGCCTTTTGTGTATGTATTCACATAATTGAAAAAAAGAAAAAATATATCGACCGCCGAATTTCTTGCCGGTTCTAACCACAGGTCTAGTTTAGTGAACCGGTGGTAGTTTTTAATATTCAATAAGAGCTTAAAATAATCCTATATTGTATTAAGAAATTTGACTTTTTTAAACTGAAGCGTGCTTCCTGTTTCAGCTACCCTATTATGGTAATAATGGTGAAGTTTTATCCCAAGAAAGGACTGCTACGGCTTCTTATGCTAGTGGGGTTACGAATGTATGCCCTTTTGCAGGTCTTGCCGATATCCGTGTGTCCAACACAGAACATAAAGTAACCCCCACATGGAAGCTTCATTATCTAGTGATCTTTTACCCCCACACTTACCAGTTTGTCGAGTAAAAAAATGTAGAGTGGACAGTATTGTCAACTGGAAACATTACTTAATGCGACAAACCCTCATGAGATAAATGGAAAAAAAATGCGTAAGTAAATAACGTAATTACGATGTTAAGCACATAACCATTTTTTCATGTCATTTTTTAAAATGTCATTGACATTACATGCAAAGCTGCCGAATTGGGGGCAAAAGTGAATCAAAGATTAATAGTTATAATGAAAAATATTAGAACCAGCAACATATTGTACCAGCGAATAATATTGTGCAATGTGTAACGTTCATAAGCAAACATGATATTTTACTTACCTGTATGCCACAGTTAATGTATGTGAGCTCATTTTCATGTAGCGGTAATAGACCACGATCTATCTCTTCGTGCTGGCATTTGCCTGAAAAAGTATTACACAGAATTAGTAACTATTTCGCATATTTTATCGCGTTGCAATTTTTAATTTCAGACTTTCCGCACCCTTTCCAGCTTTCTGTCTGAATAAGACAGAAGGTTCCGAATATTAATTTTACATTGAAGTCATTGTTAACTTAACTCAAATTACAAATTTTATAGTCTTTTTGGGAGCACTTGGATAATAATATGTAAAGGAAAACTTTTTTCTTAACCTTGGAATTTAAATCCACAATATATCACTGGCACTATAGAAGGTACAAATGGGAAGATGAAAAAACTGTATCTATATCCACCAAGCCTTATGAAATCTACTTTGTATGGCAAAAAAATACCTCAACTGCAGTACTGGAGTTTTCCTGTTTTGATCGGACTTCTCAAAAATAACATTATATGTATGATTGCACAACTTGCTACAAAATATACCAATATCTTACCAGTCGCCAAAAGAGAGATTATAAAAACACAGTATCACAAAAATAAAATTATTAAATACTTTGAGCCGAACAGCATTACAGTGAAGTAATGTATTGTTTGGCCTTATACTATCGGCTCGCTCGAATGTCCAATACATTTTGCACTAACATTGCAAATGGCTTGGGATAGAGCGGAACAAATATATAGTGACCACATTTCGCTGTCCGTTGCTAGTAGATTCTAGTGAACTGCCCATGGGTTGTAATTTAGTGAACACTTCCCCAATTACTACCATAACACTTATAACGAACTTATAATAATAATGCTTTTACTAAGTTAGATACATAACGTCGACGTTAGATAAATAAACATATAATCTAGAACTAAAATTCAAATCAAAAATTTCAACGGTAATTTAACTCTAGTTTTTCGAGTGTACTAGATTAAAAGCGATCGTCCGGAATCTGAGCTATTTAAAAAGTATTAAGAAAATTTTGACGTACCGAAAAAAACACCTATAAGAATAATAAATGTTATTAAAACTGTCAGACAGTTTTAATTACATAAATAATGTAATTAAAACTGTTCGACATGGAACCTCGTGCTGAGATACCACTATCCTTTTCTACGAAAAAAAAACCTTAAGTATGAAAATCGAGTGCACTGTATTATTCATCACTACTAACAGCGCTCGTAATTAAGGGGGCTGGATTTAAAAAAGCAACCCACTCGCTAGAATCTCTTAAAATATAAGCCATGGCGAGATTAATTCTGCAAACTACACTCGTAGCAAAAAACGCTCGCTATTTAATGAGTTTACGAGGAAAAATTATATTCACGAATAATAAGAGCGTGAAATAAGAAATTTAGTTAAAAAATAAAGTATAAAATAATAATAATAATAATAAATGTATACTAATAATATGCTAAGAGTAGGCACAAAGATATTATACATATTAAACAAAGGATGTATTTAAAAGTCTGTTTTTTTATAATTACAAAAAAAAATTGGAACTCAAATACTGACAGTATTGTGGGCTCAAATTATATAAAAATATATAAAAAAAATCTTAACTCTGCCTTTTCGCTATAAACGGAGGTGAAAAAAATAGTAAAGGAAAAGAATGGCTATTATATATTCTTTTTGGTATGACAGCGTCTGCACCGAGGGTATTTTCTTGTATAAATAATTCATTTTACATTCCTGTATACGTCTCTTGGCGACATTTGTCACTTATACTTACCTGTTTGGCACAATATTTGAGTCTCGACTTGTATCTTTTAGCGATTTATGAGAAATATATCCAACGGAAACACGCTCATGGCAAATTTGATAATAGCATACACGACAGCGCAGATTTTTATAAAATAAAATAAATTTTCATGGATCGATAAAAGTGCAAAGGAATACTAGAAGCAAATAAATCGCTAAGCACAAATTTAACCATAGCCGATCAAGTTAAATGATTGTTTGATATGTAAGCTCTATTTAGCTGTTTAAAAAGAATGTAGCTAGCGACCGTGCAAAATAACCTCATTTGCCACCTACGGCACACACTATCAGGAGGGAGATTACGCGCGTAGTCTATAGCTATAGTGCTATACTGTTTCGCACACCAGGTGAGAACCTGGTGTGCGAAACACCAGGTTCTCACCTGGTGGATATTTCAGGTATTAAGATACTACAGTTTCTGAAACATGGGTGAGCGGTGGACCCACAAATCAAGTCTGCTGCTGGGGGTGAGGACGCTTACTGCTTATTAGAACTGGCTCTCCTGATTCACATGACCTCTGATCCCGTCCTTGCCCCCGCGATACGTATCGTATATCACGTAGCCATTTACCCTACTAGGGTAGCGGTTCTTCTCAGTTTGCTTTCCCATTGCCTACTTCCGGGTTCCGAAATTTTAATGTATTTAAGTATCTAAGAACTCAAAATTAATTTGCCAAATAATACTTCAATTGATAAACCCTCAGCTATACCGATCCAAAAGTGAAAAGTGATCGGGCATGTTGGAAAAGTACAAATGTACGATGCTCACTGATGAACGCAGCCTCTGCCGCTAGCTAGATAGCCCGTATAACGTCCGTGAGAGAGATAGAAAATATAAAAACTGGCCTACCCGAAATTCTTGATTTCCCGACGTTGCTAGCTCCCGTAGCAGATGCAGGTGGCTCAGGATCGAGTTTCTGGTGACTTGATCATGATGGCAAGATCTCGACACCCGCGTCCCACAAATAACTTATCTAATTGCTTATCATGCCAATTCGGACAGTTGCATAGTAATTGAAAAATCCGTTACTTACTGTAAAGGAAAGAAGACACGTAAGTAAATTAATTACTTAATTATTTTTACGTTCTATTTAACTATAAGACAATTATTTTTGTATTATAATATTGAATTCATTCCGTTACCAATAAATGAATTGTAAATGGCATTTGTACTGTTATTTAAAACTCATTTATAATAAAAACAGTAAACGTCATTTCTGTTCAGATGTAGTTTGACAGTTTTTAGAATTATAGCATTAGGTACGATCATTGACATCACATACAAAGATATGAACACTAGCGCACCAAAATTGAGGCACGAGAGAATTTGTGAGTCTCTATTTTTAATAATTGAGCAAATTAATGTAAACAAATAGTAAACTACCTATCGTAATTCATCTATGGTATTTTGAAAACCGTCCAAGTGCGACTCAGACTTGCGCACGTAGGGTTCCGTACCATTATCTGTAAAAACGGCAAAATCATGCCTGTTGTATAGGAGCCCCACTTAAATATTTTTTAATTATGTTTTTTAGTATTTGTTTTTTTTATAACAGCAATAGAAATACATCATCTGTGAAAATTTCAACTGTCTATCACGGTTCATGAGATACAGCCTGGTTAATGACGTACAGACAGACAGACAGCGGACTCTTAGTAATAGGGTTTCGTTTTACCCTTATGGGTACGGAACCCTTAAATCTTCCACCGCTGCAGATGTCGAACGACCTGCAACCGTTATATCGTGTACATTTGCAAAGTTTATACAGCTGGACCGGCGCACGCTGTTAAAATTTAGATTTCATGAATGCAATATTCGATTGAGCCCAGCGACTAGCTTCCGGAGCTCTTAAAATAAATTATTCATTACATATTCGGCGTAAGCCATTAATTTAAAGAGTTCAGGGACGACTATTTTTAACCGACTTCAAAATAGGAGGAGGTTTCTCAATTCGACCGTATATATTTTTATTTTTTTTATGTGTGTTCGAGGATTTCGTCATTTATGAACCGATTTTGATGATTTCTTTTATTTTGTTGGAAAGGAGATATCCCAAGGATGGCACCATGATAAATGGAAACCCATGGAAACCCAGATCAGATGATGGCATCCCAGAGAAATCGAGGGCAATCCTCAAAAGTTATAAGTTTTGACAATGCTTTTAGTTTCCTGTTGGAAGTAGGTTTTTTTTTGTTCAAAATTATTTATTATATCTGCTATATTTGTAGGTATTAGTAGTTTTCTAGGTTTTTAGTAATGAGTCAATTACAGTTTAACAAAGATTGTTAAATATAAAGATATTTTCTTAAATTAAAAATTTACTCTAATTCTAAAAGATGATTTTTAAGGGACAAATAGAAAGAAAACATGGAATTGGTGATAACAATATATTTGCTACTCATAACTATATGAAAAATATGTTATAAGTTATTACCAAATGTATTACAAAATTAATCATTTACAAAAAAGAGATATTGTTTATTTAGATAATATCTTATCAATATTAATAATTTAAAAAAAAAACAACAACGCATCAATTGAAAAAAAATCTTCTGTGAGTGGGTGTGAGTGTGTGCGAGTATCTTCTTGTATCTTCGAGTATCTGGGTGTGAGTGTGTATGTCAACACATCGGCAAATCTTCAGGTGTTGTAGATGTCCATAGGTTCACTTAACACCAGAGCGAGCAGCGCTTGAGAACTTTTCTCATTAAGAAAATAATAAATATAATATAGCAGCTAGTTAGTTAACCGTTATGTTAGATAAACGGTTAAATTTGAATATGGCAAAACAAAAAAATATTGTGCATTAAGGGGGCATAAAAATAAAGTTTGAATTAGCAATTCATTCTGTACAAAAATTCATGATGACTGATGCAATTGAACTTTTAGTAAGGCATTCGTAAATACGTCAATGGATAAATTAAAACTACTTTTATACGGGCCCTAAGGTTTCTTTAGTTCATTCAAGTTCAAGAAAACACGACATTATTTTGAACACGATATAACGCTAGCCAAATGGAACGACTAAGAAAATTCTACAATTGTTACATAGCTACAAAAGAAACCTTTGTAGTTGAATCGTGAACTCGTTGAAACACTTTCAGGGGTAAAGTGGAGTATAACGTGTTTTTATTTAGGTACTGTGTTGGCACACGAAGTTTTGCATCGCTTTATAGTGTAGGGACTAAGATATGTTTGGGGCGGAATCTGGATTTAATAAAAAAGTATGTGTGTACTTAATACGCACGTAAGAAGCTGTACTTCTTTACCGTAAAGACAATTAATTGATAACGGTTTATTATTTATTGAAGTAAAACTTCAAAACTTTCAGCCCGAGCTACATAATCGTTTCCAATGTCTGGATAATTGCAGCACGGCGGACGACATTAACGATAAGCTGTCCATGCCTTGGGCTTTAAACCCCGCTCACAAATAGAACCTAAAATCTCTTTTAAGCACTCTCAACCTCATAGAAAAAAGACGTGAGATGCGACTGCAGTCTTTAATTGACATGTCAGATTACAGGCGGCTTATTAGGCAGATCCCCAAATATATACGGCGAGCCTTACGCAACTTCAATACAGCTCGTATTGAGGGAGCTATACAGCGGAACTTAGGCACAAATTGTTCGCCAGAGATCTGTCTATCGGACAAAGCCAATGAACTAAGTTGAATACTGACATCGGGGCTATCATCTCCAGATCAGAGGTTTTGAGTGAGATTGAGAGGTTCTATGGAAAGTTGTACACATCATAGTTGGATCCACACACACATGTGAGTAACGACCCAAGAGCTAAGCTTGTCTGACTCTATTCGTAGAATATCCCGGCCGTGAGTCTCAGCGAGATTAGAATGGCTCTTGACCATCTTAAGAATGGCAAAGCATAAGCAAAGTATCTAAAGACAATGTAAGACTTCAAAATGCAGTTTGGGACCTTACGAAATACAAATCAATAAATTTAAAACTTACGTTAGCATCGGCTAGTTCTTCATTGATGTTTAAATGTTTTTGGTTTGGGCGTTTATACCTATCTGTATAAAATGTATTCACTTACAAAAGATCCCTAGTATTTTATCTGTTATCTGGTATGCATAGTATTATATGCATAGTAGTCTGTATGCAAGCATTGCTTAGTTTTGGACTAGATAACATTGTACTATATATTTTCTAATAATATTCATTCATTTGAAATATTTGTACTTTAAATATAAAATAAACGCGACTAAAAATCCTATACTTTATATTATGTAGTCAACTCCTTTTTTTTTCTTTTTTTTTTTATGGTGAAAAGGGGCAAATGAGCAGGAGGCTCACCTGATGGTAAGTGATTACCGCCGCCCATGAACACCTGCAACACCCGAGGGCTCACAAATACCGTTGCCGGCCTTTTAAAAAAGAGTATGCTCTCTTTTTGAAGGTTCCCAGGTCAAAACGGTTTGGAAAGACTGCCGGCGGCAGTTGGTTCCACAGAGTGGTTGTGCGAGGCAAGAAATGCCTTAAAAATCGCGCTGTTGTGGAACGCTGGACATTGAGGTGGTGTGGATGAAATTTTTGGTTCTGGCGCGATGTCCGATGGTGGAATTCAGCCGCCGGGAGCAATCCAAACAATTCCTCAGAACACTCCCCGTGATAAATGCGGTAGAAGATGCAGAGTGATCCAACATCTCTTCGCAGAGCCAGAGGATCAAGCCGATCGGAAAGACTTTGATCGTCGATAACCCTAGCTGCCCTATGTTGAATGCGGTCAAATGGAATAAGCTGGTAATAGGGGGCTCCCGCCCAGAGATGAGAACAGTACTCCATGTGGGGCCGAATTTGCGCCTTATAGAGGTTTAGGCGTTGAGCAGCCGTGACGTACCGTCTCGCCTTGCTGTGCACACCAAGCTTCTTTGAGGCCAATTTGGCTTTTCTTTCCAATTGATCGCGGAACTGGACGTTGCTCGAGATTTCGACGCCAAGCATTCCGATACTAGCTGTGGCAGATAGAGGAGTGTTCGCGAAACGAGGAGTCACGACAAATGGGGACTTTTTAGCGGTTAACGCGCAAACTTGTGTCTTTTTGGGATGAATTGGACTAGGTTTAGTCGACTATATTAGTCCCTATCTGGGTATAAAAGGTTGCTGGTTTAACTTTTACGTGAAGACGTGGTGAGGGCCAAAAACTAAATAGGCCATCCCGAATTTGGGGTAAAATTTTCGGAATATTAGGAAATCAATAACCAATTAAACGCTAATTGATCATCATGTTGATTTCTTTTTAATAGTTAGATTAATTATTATTCCACGAATGTTTTCCATTTAAGAAAACATTAAGTCACATAAATCTGATTTTGAAAGTCAGGCTTGTATGCTTGTTAAGAAAAATATTTAGATAGTGTTAAGTATATTCACCGGTAACTGAAATTTATGGTCAAATATTAAGGCTACCCGTTTCATATTTGCGCCTAAATTTATTTCTACACGCCTTGAAACGGTCTGCTAATTGCAATTAATGAAATGCGGTCAGTTCGAAAAGTTCGTGATTATAACGTCGTACTAAATGTTCATTAATATGACTTTTGATTTATCCATTTACTTCAAAATAATTTAATTGTTTGATAGATGAAATTTATTAAAGGATTTCGACTACCGTAATTGGTATATATTCGTCAGAGAAGCTGACGCAACCCACGTTTGTTGTTCCTGTATTTACGCGATTAAACATTATAAATGAAACTAATTTTACGGACTTTTAAGGTTTTATTTTATTATTATTTTTATTCCAGACCTTTCGAACCCTTTACAGCGTTCATAGTCACAGGACAGACTTAGGCGAATTAGTAATTAGTTTCATTTATATGAGTTTCCCTTTTGGTGCAGTGTAACAGTTAATAAAACATAAACAGAAAATAACTTCTTTAGTTTCCGGCTCTAAACCGTTTTTGGGCAACGAAAATATTTTGATAGTTCTAGCGGGAAAAAAAGTGTATTGGTTTGTTCAGTATATTGTCAGCATGGTTAACTATGCCAATAAAAGCGGTTTAAGAAGTTTATAGTCAAATAACATATTTAACGGTGGTATGGCCACGCAACACTGCTGCACGAATATGCAGGTCCGTCCAGGTAAGTACCATGACCTCACAGAAGACCGGCGTTAAGTAGAAGTGTTACACTTCTGCTTTCGTCTGGTGAGCGAGGTAGCCGGGGCCCACTTTATTTAAAGGTGGCAACGCATTTGCAACGGCGGTTATCACTTAACATCAGGTGAACTGCCAGCTCGTTTGCCACTTTCTCACATAAAAAAATAATAAAAAAAACACTTACTTTTGTTTTATATATCTTTCTAGTATATAATTGTTCCATGTGTGTGTAGGTGACTAAACACCTCCTAAACGGCTGGACCGATTTTAATGGATTTTTTGTGTGTTCAATGACTCCGTGGCGCAGTTTCCAAGGTATTACCGTCGCCGTTTGGGGTCGTGGGTTCGATTCCTACACGGGACAACTCTTTGTTCTTTTGTATGACCTACAGATAATTGTATAGTGTTGAACCACGTGAAATTTAGCAAAAGTCCTTACAAAACAAGCTATTGTTATCTGATAGTAAAGGCAAAAATAGAAATGGGTCTGTAAGCAATATTACGGTTACGAATTGGCAGCTAGTCATGCAATCGAATTATGTGTCAGCGGATTTCTGAATTAAACATAACAGCGTAAGCAGTTTGAAGAGAAGCCGGCTCGTTATGTGAAACTGTTTGCGGTAAGCTACCAATTCCAGTAGCTCAGCGGTTTACCGTTAGCGGTTAGAACTTACCAAAAATATTAAAATTAAAGTAGGTATAAGATTTTTGGTGAGTCTTACTATTATGAAAGACTTAGTAACAGTACAGAAATTTGAAAAGCTTGATGTGTTCCTAGATGGTAAATATTGGCAAAACCACAGACCAGGACCGCCGCTGGGTGCTTGGAGACTTATTGCTTATTACTGCACTCTGGTCAGCGAACTCCGGGGAGTTCGTTGGTAAAAGGGCAGAGTAGGTAGGCGCGCTGAAATTTCTAGCGCGCTTTACCTTGAAAAATGGTTTGCAGCGTTGTTCCTTAATTTGGTAAATGAACATAAATAATAGTATGTAGTCAATTAATTGAAACATTTGAAACGCAGCATTGAGTAAAACTAGTATAGTAACTGGACTAAGTTTTTTAGTTTGTCGTTTTCTGTGTATTATAAATGTTGTATGAGTAATATTATTTACCATTACATAAAGTTAAAATAAATATTAAATTAGATTACATAATTTTTAGGTATATAATATATTTTTCCCCTTTTGAGGACACGCTATTTTAGTACAATAATAACTGCATTTACTTAAAAAAATTTAGGAGGAAATATTCTGTTAAAACCATAAAATATAGTCTTCAACTTTCAACAAAACAACTGAATTTGAAAGTCCTTGAGCTCAGAATTACTCAGCTTTTCATAAGGCATTAGATAAGCCCGTCCACCGCAGACGGGTACATTTTTTGTTTATTCATGTACTTAGTAAGATTAACTATTCAACATTAAGCGTCTATTGCCAACTTGCATTAAGCATCCATTAACAACCGCCGCTATTGCGTTCGTATTATTCTTTCTAGACTATTTACGAGCGTGAGAAACAAATGAGGGTACTCCTTTCCTAGTAATTAAAACTGTACTGCGGCAGAACACTGATAGCTTATACGAAGAAATTCACCGATCGTATGTGTTTATATACTTTCTAACATTTCTGGCTTGACATCTTAGTTTGTTATTTTTTTTATAATAATACTACGCCTATTTATTGCCAAGCATTGTGTACAGCCATAAAAGGCAAATGGATAATTGTACTTTTATATAATACACACAAATACAATTCATATTATAATCAGCAACAACAATGTATTTTATATATATTATTAATACATAATAATAATATCTATATATTTTTTTTATACAAGCGATCCGCCCCGGCTTCGCGCGTGCAATGTATTATACATATAAACCTTCCTCTTGAATCATACTATCTAGTAATTAAAACCGCATAGATCCGTTGCGTAGTTTTAAAGATCTAAGCGTACATAGAGACAGACAGACAGCGGGACGACTTTGTTTTATCCTATGTAGTGATTATGTTTTTGTTACTGATGATGTTATTGTTTCACTCCGTTGACACTTAAAGCTTCGTCGAACGCAGAAATCGTGGGCTAGCCAGAACCCCCGCTTGTTATATACAAATACATTAACGTAAAAACTTTGCTTCGTTGTGTAAAAGTAAGGACCTTTGTCATGTTGAAGGTTCGAGCCAGCCTACGAAATCGATGCGTTACAAGTTGGCCTTCATCAATGGTGGTGCAGGTTTTGCGGATTGGCGGACTCCACAAATTATTTATCTCATCTTCTTGTATCTTATTAGTCCCGAGACTATGAAAGCTTCATCTGACGCAGAACCGGTGGGCTAGCCAGAACCCACGGTTTTGGGCTCTCCGCTGTGGGTAGGGCCGCGCATGTGCTCATGCGTGCGTTTAACTAGGGCATGTCATCTAAGGGCCATCGAGGTTGCGGTGCGGACCGAGACCCCGATGGCCGTCGACTGTGTAATCTCGTCTTGCGGTAAGCGTTGGCATATGGCGACCCGCCAGAGTTCAATGCCCACTAATGGAAAAATAATTGTGTGATGATTTAAGGTGTTTTTAAAGTTCTGGGTGTTTACATATTATATTATATACAGTATTTATTTACAAAAGGAAAGTATGTTTATCAGTTATCTAGTACTCATAGTAGAAGCGATACTTAGTTTGGAACTAGAGAACTTACGAACTCAAGTTTATTCCCATGGAGGGGAGAGTATCATTCACACACACACGCCATCCAGCATCAACAATTTTGTTCTTATTATATTTTTACAATCAATTTTTTATCATCAATGCCCACTAACAAGGTTGCTACTTTCAACTGCAGGATGACAGATAAACAAGTTATGGAGAAAAGTTAAAGGAAAAACCAAACATACAAAAAGTTCTAAATTGTACAAATAGTGTATTACACTTAATTCTCGTTTTGCACACCTACCGACTTACAGAATAATACATGCTCCCACGCTGCACGCTCTACGTGACCGGAAAGTTGGAAACTTTTGCAATGGCAGTAAGTCTTTCAGCTTAAAATTAAGTCGTTAAGTTTACAAGAAACCGTAATAAGCATTGACGTGAACTATAATCATTTACTTTAGGAAACATTACTCTTCTACACAAAATTTCATAAGTCTTAAACAAAAATGAAACAAACGAACAATTTTTTACAATTAACAACATTCTTCACCTTACTCATTATAAAATTATATAAAAATTGTATTGGGATAACAATTTGAAGAAAATTATTCTGATAAGATCATTTGTTTTGTGTTTGAAACAGAATCTAGAGGAAGATAAGCTTCTTATCGATAAAGACGTCCACACGACTTTAAAATAATCTGAAATTAAATCTTTTTTCGTGATTTGTGTCAGCGATACTAGAGACCTGAATAAAATTTTTAATCATTTATTTGATACATTCTCGATCCACCGTAGAATAATAACACTAAAAATGTCAACTATCTTTAGTCAAATCCCTATTACACTCGTAGAAAGAGAATTTTCGAACGAAACTTAAACCCAAGTCTTCCATTCTAATTTCCATCTAAAGGTTTATTGAAACCTAAAGTTAAATGGTTAGTAGTATACGCAAATAAAGAACATTGCCGGAGAAAGACCTTAAAAAAAATTTAATCACTTTCATAGCAAAAGAGTACAATATGAAAATAATTGTAACAAAATGCAACCTAAGATAAGTCTACATCCGATCGATGTTAGAAACAAAGTGAAGTCCGAAGGAAACGTTTCCGGTGAATTGCGGTAGCATATTACTGGAGTCCTAAATGGCTGGACCGATTTAATTTTTTTTTTTTGTGTTTGTTTTCGGGTCGATTCTAAAATGGTTAAGAAGATATATGATAATGTACACATGTTAAGTTAAATAAAATAACTGAAATTATATCGTTTATCTTTTTTAGCCAAGTAAAAAAAAAAATATTAATTTCTCCATAGCCACGATACCTTTGGTTTCAATTAACATTTACGCGAAAGGTTAATTTTGGCGGAGGAGCTTAGATTTCTCACCTCTTCGAAAACTTCAAGAATAGAAACAAAGGCCAAATTACGAAAATTAGTTATAAAAAGAAATCAAATTAATTTTAATTAGTTAACCCAAATAAAACAATGAGAATTACACTACACAATGATTATACTGATATTTAACTAATTTATTGTTTATAACATAATAAATTTCATTCATTACGAACTACCTAAACCATTATAAAATTCCAATAAGTTTTTTATTTTAAGTAGGGCTTAATTCGTTTTCATGAAGACGTAAAAACTACCAAGCGGCTCGGCAACCGAAAAATAGTAACTCAAGAACACTGATAAAAGAATCGTCTTGATCCTTTCTTAGTGAAATAGACTGTGTAAAGTATCAATTGTAGTAACAACTGTTTCCTTAAAGAAGTCAGTCGTGATGGGCAGTCCTTCAGTTGTGTGCATATATGTAATTGAATTTTTATTCAGGGTGTCGTTACCTACGCGACAATAAAACACACGTCTAACGCTATTTGCCAATAATCATAAAAAATATTAACGTTAAAAAATCCATAATAAAAAAAATTGATTTTTCAAACACACTAATTAAGTAAAAAAGAAACAAAATTAGTAACATCCTCTACAACTAAAACTGACTGATTCATACATTCAGAGACTTTTTCATTAGTTGCCACAGTTTCGCATTACTAATCTTCCTTCTAACAGTATGTTTTGTCTAATGCATTCATATGCTTTGTGACCTTTACAAATGTACTTTACGATTACGATACGAGCCCAATTTTCAAAAGGTTGACAACGCATCTGTAACCCTCGGGTGTAGCAAATGTCCATGAGCGGCGGTATTCACTTAACATCAGGTGACCCGTCTGCTCGTTTGGCAACTTTTCGCATAAAAAAAAGGTTACAGTTCTATACGTAAGGGTGTTCTAAAATTGTTTGTTTTGGAAAATTTAATAACTCGGTAAATATTGTTGTTTAAAGAATCAAAGTCAAAGTATATTTATTCAATATGGCCTATATTTAATAAATATATAACTTAATATAACTTTCTTATTGAACGTCAACAAAAAATCTACCACCGGTTCACTAAACTAGACCTGCACAGAGAAGAACCGGCAAGAAACTCTGCGGTCTTGTTCTTTTTGTTATTTTTTTTTATGCAATTATACACACTTATTTAGGTATAAAATCAGCAGCAGCCAGGTTGAATGAATGAATGCAAATTTTTAATACAATTTTACGAGCAAAGCTCGGTCATCCAGGTACTATTATATACATAATCAATCAATCAGAAAAATAAAGCTTCCAAAGTTTAAACTAACATAATATTTTGATTGCTACCTCGTAACTATGTGATAATTGTGATTGTTTTGTACATAGATTAGAGTGGAGTATGATTATGTTATATTAGTAATTAAGTTTTATGATAAATAGTTAAATTTTTCCTTATCAAAATATCCCAATTAATAACTAGAAACTCTAATCCATCAGGTTTATTATAAATATACACAAGTCTATTGGCACTAAACATAATCATACCGTATACATTCAAACATGGTCACGTTGAACAATGAAAAACATTGCGTAATTTAACAATTCTCTTTTTAGCATATTTATAATAAATTCGGGTACAATTAAACTCTGTTATAAACTTAATTAAAAGCAAACAAAGACTCATAGCCAATTTATGTGAGTCCTTTGTTTAGCTATACAGATTAAATTTCTCGTTTTGTTGGAACAATTTCTCTGGAGATAATAATGAAACACTCTTAATTTTGTTTCTTTTCGTCATCCAAACTAGATGGATCTTCTTCTTTTCGTGTCGATAGCAAACCCATTATCTTTGTTTTGCCATCGTGGTGTAGTAATTAAGCAAGTAGTAAGTAAGCCTTCTCGTAGACTCGGTCACTTTTCCCCCTGCGCAGCGGCAAAAGCCGTGAAACTAATTACTAGCTAGAGAAAAGCTGGAAAGCCGATATATAAAATATCACGCTCATATCTAGTTAAATATTTGGTATAGGCTAGACAGCAATTCAAAACTAGTTATTTGGTCGACGCTCACTACTACCGTAATGTAAACTAATTTATGAGCTGACATGATTTTTTAGGTGTATATCAAATGTTTTTAATTCTTGTTAACTAAAATTAAATAGCGCGTATGGTATCTCACCAGTCATAATGTCATCTAACTACTCGAACTCTTTTACGAGTATACGAAATAAACAAAATCTAAATACAATTGTTATAAGGAAGTGCTACGAGTATCTCTGTATCAACACACTACTGTGGGCCACACAAATGCTTGTCTCGTGTGCGCATCGAACCCACGATTTCGATTCTGTCTATGGCGTCGTTAGCAATCTGCGTGTCGCGTGATATTTTACCACAGAAAAAGAGAAATAATATTTAAATATAATTTAAAAAGATGCGATTATAAAAAAAAATATAAGCGGTGGTCAGGGGACACCCGGATTTGAACCGGGGGCCTATCGATCTGCAGTCGATTGCTCTGCCACTGAGCTATATCCCCTTTAGTGTTTACAATGAAATTTACAACCTACTTAGGGATTACAATGTTACAGGTAGTATATTTAATCTGCACACATTTTGTTGTTTATTTTAAGACTTAAATAGGATGTTTACGCTCAAGAAATGCATATATCCATACATTAGATACTTCAGTTTACATTTCGAATCTTGGCAGTGGCGAACATTTTTGCGACAGTTTTATCTAAAAAATTTAAAAGTTTCACGTCGAGTGCGAAGACTAACATGTTTACATAACATTTTATTCAATCATTAGGAAGGGCCACGCAACAGTCTTCGCTATATAACGAAGGGGTGTATCCGTCTGAGGAAGTACCACGACCTCACAGAAGACTGGCCTAAGTGGAAGCGATACTTCTGCGTTTCGTCTGGTGAATGAGTTAACGGGGTCCCACTTTATTAAAGGTGGCGACGAATCTGAAACCCTATGGCTGTAGCAAATGTCCATGTGCAGCGGTCGTCGCCTTACATCAAGTAAACCGCCAGCTCGTTTGCCACCTTCTCACATAAAAAAAAATCTTGTAATAAATAATACCCCCCCTTACTCCTTTGTCGTAACCGGGAGGGGATCGCAAAAGATGAGAGGCCAAGACAAACTTCGGGTCGCTGAGCCAGCGGAGTTAGTTATTACTCCTTCATCTAACGGTGGTAGGGCCACGCAGCAGCCTCGGCTGTTGCACGAATGGGCAGGCCCGTCCGGGTGAGTACCACGACCTCACAGAAGACCGGCGTATAGTGCATTAAGTGTTATATTTGACTTGATGTTACATATTTTAAATTACAACATTCAACGAGAATATGTAGTGTCTTTGGCATCATGGCGCGTGGACGAGGTTTGTGAGATAACTTATTGAAAAGTTGCTGTTTATTAAAGTTAACATTTTTTGTTCATAAATTAAAGCTGAATCTTATATATGAAATACATAAAATTATAAAGTTTAAATTTTTGAATTATCATGTATTTATCGAAATAAGAGTTATTTTTGACATTATTTTACCTACAATTCTTTCTATGTTTTATGCATAGAATTTCACGGAAACTTTTCGAGTCGTAAATATATTGAAAAGCTGTTTATATGTATTTCTATTCTTTTAAATTTCTCGGTACTTGTGGATGGAAGCGCTGAAAAATACTAATTTTGTCAAAAACCAAATATCTGTTGCTCTTATCTTACATTCGTGTTGTGTTTGCGTGCTGTTTGAGTAGTAATTTTTCTACTATGGCGTTATATCAGTTATATATTCCATAAAAGTTGAAGTCGCTTGGCTTACAATAAATAAATGAGATTAAGATACTCATAGCAATGTTCAAACTCGTAATTATCGGCTGTCAACGTTATTCGGATTTGATCGTCGGTTTTTTTTAACGAGTACGAGTATTACGAGTAATTTAATAACTAAATTCCTTTTTTGAATATAAATGTTAACCTTCTATTTTTTATTATTCTTGCCTATTGTTAATATTTAAGTACTAACTCTTTAAAGCTCCCACAAGCGATTTCCAAATGGTTATCAACTTTAAACGGATAGACGACTGTACAGGAGCAGTTAGGTAATTTTGGTTCGTGCTATTGTCAGCGAGATTATTAAACGTCTAGCTACAAGCTTTGGTCAATTAACGCGTTCTCAGCGAAATTAACAGTCCATTTCTAGACTGTATATTCCAATACTTGCGAGGTGATTCGTAAGCCAAGCCACAATTTTATTTTTAAAAATTAAAACATCGACAGAATCAAGGTAACTGACAATATAATTAATGTCTATAAAAGTAAAAAATAAAGTATCAGCCTATACCTACATGTCCCACTGCCGGGCATAGGCCGCCTCTGTACAGAGGGTATCATCATGCGGCCCCATTGCGGATTGGCGAACTTCACATATCTTCGAAATATTTTTTTTTTATTATTATTTAGAAAATATTCAGGTTTCCTCACGATGTTTTCCTTCACCGTGATTCTGAGCACGTGATATTTCAGCACTTAAAATTAACAATTTCATTGGTGTCGGCATATTCAATTAATTAAAACAAAAAAATATTTTGAAGATATGTGACAATCCGCAGTGGGGCCGCGTGTTGGACTATTCCCTGATACCGAGCTATGCAACGGTTTAACAAACGTGTCGAGGAAAAGAAGGTTGTAGTTTTAGTAAATTACAAAGATATATCGTGAGAAATGAATTCAAAGTTAAAGGCTTTCCACTTTTTGCGATAACTATGAAACGTATTGAAGGATAAATAACAAATATATTCTTCTTCCTCTTCAATTATTTGAGTGTGCATGTAAAAACAATAAAAAAAGAGTCGTAATAAGACATGATGATGACGAATTAACTGTTGAATATGTATAAAAAAGAACAGGAGTCGTTTTATCTTTTCTGTATAAAGTTTTAAATCCTTAGAACTGCGAATATATTCTGCAGCGACTGTTATATAACTTAACGATAGCCATCGAATTTCAATAGCTTTACGCCGCGTTGACGTACCTT
Organism: Iphiclides podalirius; assembly: GCA_933534255.1. Lineage (NCBI taxonomy): Eukaryota > Metazoa > Arthropoda > Insecta > Lepidoptera > Papilionidae > Iphiclides > Iphiclides podalirius. The sequence goes on from OW152826.1 coordinate 11,844,194, forward strand.
ACAAAGTTTTGAAGCTCACTACTGGCATTCTACTAAATACCAAACATTTCACCTCCGAACCAAGTGTATTAACCAACTAATTCAACTTCGAACGTTACTGACATATCTGACGTTAAGATATGTCAGTAAAGTTCGAAGCTGAGTTTGGAAAGAAAACTTCAGTTCAATTAATCAAATAAAGCTATGAATTAGACAATAGCTCTTATATCCTTTATTATGTAGCTTTACCAATATGTTTTTATTGCTTTTTGGCAATTACGATAGAACATTAATAGTATTCTGCATTATTTTTTTCTAATTCAGTTTTCTATGTTACTTTAACGTACCATCGTTTAAATTAATAGTTGCATCCACCATGCGAGGAATGGTAAATACTGTAAGTAAAGCCCTATACGGTTCTATAACTATTTTTTGAATACATCAGAGAATGTATCTACTCTGAGTAGGGAGAACTATCATGTTTCTATGTCCCCAATAGAAACGGTAAGTCCATATCGATGATTGTAGGTAATTATTGCGAGGCCGCCCTCGCAATAATTTCGTTTATACATGGTAGCTATATAGCTGTGATATGTTAAGACTTACTTACGTGAGTAAACGTTTGATATAATTATGTCTCGTAATGTACAAAAGAGCACTAAAATTTGAAGCCATGTAAAAAATACACATTAAGACCCTTACTTCGTACTGTAAGGATGGCGCTCTGTGGGTCCTTTTTTAAAAAAAACACTTTTTATTGGCTGTAAGGAACTTTAATTCTGACACACAACTACGTTATAAAAATGATTGTTATCGGACCAAGTATAGAGTTTGACTGCTTGATGTTGACTGCCGTACTTGGGCATCGAAACTGTTTTTATATAATTCTAAATTGCTGACCTACGCAAATACTCAATATTGTAAATTGTACATAACATCTCCCCCCTTTTAGACGGAGATTATCTTTTTTAAGAAAATCGTAGGTCCATTAAATATAAAATTATAAATTTTCAAAATTAAACATTAACAATATTTCACATAAAATTAATACAATTATTGATTACACAAAAGTAATAAAATTAAATTGTTTACAACATATATTTTTTCTTAATAAAATTAACACGGTGGTAGGGCCTCGCAACAGCCTCGGCTGTGGCACGAATGGGCAGGTCCGTCCGGGTAAGTACCACGACCTCGCAGAAGACCAGCGTAAAGTGGAAGTATGACAAATACTTTCGCGTTTCGTCTGGTGAGTGAGGTAGCCGGAGCCCAATTTTCAAAAGGTTGTCAACGCATCTGTAACCCTCGGGTGTAGCAGATGTCCATGGGTGGCGGTATTCACTTACCATCAGGTGAACCGTCTGCTCGTTTGGCAACTTTTCACATAAAAAAAAAAAAAAATAACACAATCAATACAAAGTAAAATAACAGTAAAATAATGATTTCATAGAAAAATAGAAAATTAATAAATTTATTTGTTTATCTTTACTTAATAATTACTCAAGTTTCGATTACTCTCAAAGTGTCTAGAACTAACTTTATTTTTATTTTTATTAATTTCTACTTCTGGTAGACTCGTTGTTGACTTCTTGTCGTATTCAATATCATCACAGATCAGTAAATTCCATTGATGATTTTACTATTGAATTATTTATTTTCGGTTGTTTGTTATTATAACATTGGTCAAATATTTGAATACAACAAGATGTATTGTTACAACATTTAGGAAAACATTTTTTATAAATTTTATATAGAATGTAAATGAAAATAACACAAACAGTTATAATAGTAAGTATAGAATAATAATGTCCATATTTAACAATATGAGATTGTTTTTCAGCTTCATTAATTTGGTTTTCCAAATGATTTAATTTATGTGAGGCTAAATTTAAAGATTCTAAGTCAATGTTTGTTATGGTAATAGGAGCAAATTTATGTAAAGTTCCATTTATTAAATTATAATTGAACAATCATCTTCTACTATATTATAGTTAATTTCAAGTTGGCTTGGCATAACATAATTATATTCTTGAGGTGGATAAAATTGTAAAGTTTCAAAATAAGCAATACAATCGTTTTTCAAAGATAAATATCCTAAACCTTGTAAAGTATAATCTTTCATTACATTGTTACATCTTAAAGTTAGTTTTCTAGGATTAGATTGTACATAGATATATCTTCCATCATTAAGTTTTTGCCATACATTAATGTTGCCATAAATTATTTTAGATTCACACATTTCAGGTAATGTCAAAGTTATTTCTGTTAAAAGGGTTGATAATATTTTTAAAGGGTAATGGACATATAACATATTCATTATTAAAAATTTTTACAATCATTTTTATTTATTGTAGGTCTAATAAAGTTAGTAACTTAGTCTATCTTCCGTTACAAATAAGCCACATATAACTTTGAAGGGTGTACAAAAATATATGTTAAAATATTATTTATTTTACGTGTAGGAGTGTAGGTAAAAGGTAAAATTTTATAATTTTCTTCAAATACATAGTTAAGTTTTTCCATTTGCTTATTTAACCTTAGTTCATTATCGTTTAACTTATTTAGAGAAATATTAAAATTATTTATGGTTGATTGAACAATGTGTATGTTGTCTTTCATCAGGGAAAATAATTGATTTTCATTCTTTTCGCAAGTAGAAATTGCTTCGTCGTATTTTCTTGCGTCATCGGCGTCTAGGGTGCCGAAAAAGAATTTTAAAATTTCACCACCAAATTCTAGTGACCTTTTGAAACGATTTGGAGGATTTTCTGAAGTAAGATGTGACAACGAATCATATTTTAAATTATTTACGTTAATTAATATTTCTAAAGGACTTATGGCGTCCATAAAGTCTACTTCCAAAACAGCTGAATTTTTAGCCTTTTCGCAAAAATTAGAAATACTATTGATTGAATTTTCTATTTTATTTAAGTAAGGCTTTATTGGTTTGACATTGATATAAGTAATAACATTATAAAAGTCGTTATAAAAATATGCGATAGCAGTTGGGTCGAAGTATATTCCCGGACTGTGTAAAATAGGTTGGATAGTGTTGTAGGTAGTCTTAGGAAATAATATCATAGTATTAGCGGAAGTAAAGATAATCTACCCTCCTAAGATAATGTGTACAATTACGAAGTACAAATGTATGTGTAAAATAAACAGTCGTAACATAGATGCCGTTTTACTTGTACCTTATATTACAACATGGTGTCAGGTGTGGCAGATTAGTGTCAAAGTCAGTTGGTGTGCAATTTTAGTTACAATTGAGAGAATTAGACAATTTGGTGTTGTTACGAAAAAAAAAATTGTGAAGGATGCCTAACAATAAAGATGAAAGTTTGTCGTATACTTCAATACAACAACCGTTGCCTTTAGCTCGGGAAGGCAACATAGCAACAAATTGGCGGGAATGGAAATCGGCCTTTGACTATTTTCTAATCGCTTCTGGAGAGACGGCCCCAGCAAGAGAGAAGTGTGCACTATTTATGCATGTTATCGGAAGAGAGACGGCCCCAGCAAGAGAGAAGTGTGCACTATTTATGCATGTTATCGGAAAACACGGTCGTGATAACTTATTGAGTTTTAAAGTCATGTATTAATTTAAAACTTTTGGCTAGAATTAATAATTTAACATTGTGCAACATAAATATAGATGAAGAAGTTTTTTGAAGGTCTTGGTTGCTTACCGTTTGTATGTAATATAAAAACAGACCCGCGCATCCCGCCGGTAGTAAATGGTGCAAGAAAAATACCAATAAAATTACGTCCTAGATTAAAAGTTGAATTGAATAATATGGTGAAGATGGGTGTTATTAAAAAGGAGGACGGTCCTACAGATTGGGTTTCTAACATTGTAGTTATTGAGAAGCCTGATAAGTCGTTGCGCATTTGCTTAGATCCTAAGAATTTAAATAAGGCGGTCAAACGGAGCCATTTCCAATTACCTACGTTAGAAGAGATTACTAGCAATCTATCGGGAGCTAAGGTATTCTCTAAATGTGATGCAAAGAAAGGTTTTTATATGATGCGTTTAAATGAAGAAAGTAGTAAGCTATGTACTTTTTCTACGCCCTTCGGCAGATATAGATTTTTACGAATGCCGTTTGGGATTAATTGTGCGCCAGAAATGTTCCATAATGAAATGTGCAAGATTTTTAAAATGACAGGAGTAGAAGTTTTCTGTGATGATTTATTGATATGGGGTCAAAACCAAAAAGAGCATGATGAACGACTGGCACAGGTTATGTGTAAGGCGAAAGAAAACGGGGTCAAATTTAACAAACAAAAATGTGTATTTAGTGTAAAAGAAATTACGTTCATGGGCCATACATTCAATGGGAACGGTATTAGGCCAAACAATAGCAGAGTGGATGCAATTTTAAAAATGGCAAGACCGACAGACAAAAAGGGAGTAGAGAGATTTCTGGGAGTCACCAATTATTTGTCCAAGTTTATTCCAAATTACTCAAAGATATCAACGCCATTAAGAGAATTATTAAATAAAAATATAGAGTTTAGTTGGTTAAAAGTACATGAACAAGCTTTCAATGTCCTTAAGTCTAAAATCAGTAGGGCCCCAGTTCTAAACTATTATTCACCAAGTGTACCAGTTACAGTGTCAGTTGACGCAAGCGCCCATGGTCTGGGTGCCTGCCTTCTGCAAGAAGGTCGACCTGTGGCGTATGCATCGCGCACGCTCACACCGACGGAGACACGTTGGGCTCAAATTGAGAAAGAGCTACTTGCCGTGGTTTTTGGATGTACAAGATTCCATCAGTATATTTATGGACATGATAAAGTTACTGTAGAAAGCGACCATAAGCCACTAGAAGCAATTCTTAAAAAACCGCTGAATGAAACTCCAGCTAGACTTCAGCGTCTGTTATTAAAGTTACAGCATTATGCTGTTGATTTGCAATACAAGCCTGGAAAACTACTATTTATCGCGGACACTTTATCAAGAGCAGCTACTCAAAAAGGTAAGGATGATTTAGGTAATGAAGTTATGATTCACGAAAATATGACCTATGGAAACGCTGAAGCATCTGCTGAAATGTTGCAAACAATTAAGGAGGAGACACAAAAAAGATCCTATTTTAACGGCACTCGGGCAGTATTATCAAAATGGATGGCCTTTAAATAAAAAGCAGGTTTCAGACGTAGTCAAACCATATTGGAATGTTCATTATGAGTTACATATGATTAAAGGGATCTTATTTAGGAACAATCGTATCGTTATACCGCTGTCATTACGCAGAGAAATGTTGCGTAGAATACACGAAGGACATCTGGGAATTGAAAAGTGTCAACGTCGTGCACGTGACGTAATGTGGTGGCCAGGCATGACGGCAGATATCGCAGGCGTAGTGCAGGGCTGTGAGATATGCCAGCGGCACCGTGCTGCTAACCCGCGGGAGCCTCTCGCGCCACATCCCGTGCCGACACTGCCGTGGGAGAACTTAGCCGCTGATATTTTCGAATTCAGAGGAAAGCAATATCTTCTTATTGTGGACTATTTTTCAAAATTCGTAGAAGTGTGTTTATTAAGTAATTTGCAAAGTATTACTACTATTAAAGCAATGAAGGAAGTATTTAGCAGGTTTGGGATACCTAAGAAAATTGTTACTGATAATGGAACACAGTTCACATCTGAGGAATTTAAAATGTTTAGTCAAAAATGGGGTTTTGAACATGTTACTAGCTCACCTCATTACCCTAGGTCTAACGGCTTAGCGGAAAGAAACGTGAGAACAGTGAAGTCAATATTAATTAAAGCATATGAGTCGGGTGAAGATTGGCAACTGGCACTCCTAAATTTTAGAACTACGCCACTAACAGGAGAGGAATATTCACCTGCCCAGCTGTTGATGAATCGCCGACTTAATACTAGATTGCCTATGCAACTTAACAAGTTGCGTCCTAAAAATGTTAACAGACGTCTAGTAAAGGAAAATCGATTAAAAAAATATGGAGAAGCAAAAAGAATATTATAATAAGAGTACTAAGCGATTGAAGTCACTGCAACCGGGTGAAGCAGTACGAATGCGGACTAACGGTATATGGGAAAAGGCTAAGGTAAAAGATAGAGCACGAGGTGAACGTTCATATTGGCTGGAAACTAGAAATGGTCGAGTTTTGCGACGGAACAGGCAGCATATAATGACTCTGCCGTCAACATCACGTTCAGACTCTAAAGATTTAACTAAAGATCATAATAAAATTAATCGGAACTCAAAGATTGATTGGGATTATTTTGAAAACACAGACACAACTATACTGCCGCGCGGGATAAGCGGGGATGCGCAGACGCAGGAAAAAATCTCGCCGCCAAAACAAATACGTGTCACTAGAAGCGGGAGAGTTGTTCGTCAGCCAGATCGCTTCGAGGTGGTTAATTAAAGTTAAAAATTAATTGTTACTTAAAAGAGCAAAAAAAAAAAAGCTAGTAGTTAGTTGTTTTAGGAGGTTTAATATTTTGCATAATATTGTAATTGTTGTTGTTAGATTGTGTTTATACCCTATATTATTCGTAATTATAGCCTTCCTAATAGGATAGTTAGGATAGGTTTTTTATATTATGTATTTGGTTATTACTAATAGATACAATATAATATATCAATATGTCAACGTTATTTGCGTCAACAATTTATAACTAATAAGATCAGTTATTCTAATTTGATATCTGTATGAAATTAGAAATTGTTAATTAAATTTCATTAATTTACTTATACTTTGTTTAAACGATGAAATGATAGCTACATACTTTGGTGCATAATATTGTATAATAATTAATATAATAATTTATATATTCCAAACTAAAACAGAATACTTTTTTTTTTATTGTTCATTAGGGAGAATAAGGATAGTGTGATTAATTGATTAATGTATTAATTATAATTATTATTCAAAATTTGGTAAACATTGTACAAGTGATTATAATGTAACTTGAACTTTGAAGAAAGGGAGATGTTGTAGGTAGTCTTAGGAAATAATATCATAGTATTAGCGGAAGTAAAGATAATCTACCCTCCTAAGATAATGTGTACAATTACGAAGTACAAATGTATGTGTAAAATAAACAGTCGTAACATAGATGCCGTTTTACTTGTACCTTATATTACAACAGATAGTTTGTGAAAAACAGGATTGAAAGCATAACCTGAAACAATTTAAACAGGTTTAATTTCATTTATATGATATTTAACGTGTTTTCTGTTTATACAGAGAGTAACATTATTTTTTCCGTGTACTTTTATTATTTTAAATGGTCCTTTCCATATAGGGGACAATGCTTTTCGTAATCTGTGATATTGTTTTAAATATACTAATTCTCCTGTTTTATATATTTTCTCTTTAGAAGAAGTGTCATAATACTTTTTTGAATACTCTTTACTTTTATTTATATTTTGTAATGCTTTTTCGCGAGAGTACTTCATGCTATATTGTAAAGCACGAATATATTCTTGATAGGTATAGTCGGCTTATGGCCATATAATAATTCAAACGGAGTGAATTCCGTAGTGCAATGTGGTGTCGTATTATATGATAAAATTGCAGTTGCGAGATAACAATGCCTGTCATCGTGATTGTCATTAACAAATGATTTTAAATATTCTTTAAGTGTAGCATGGCTACGCTCTAGCGCACCATTCGTTTGAGGATGATATGGAGTCGAAAATAAGTTTTTTATTTTAAGAATTTCAGTTAATTGCTTGAATAACTCCGATGTAAAACAAGTACCTTGATCGGTAAGTATCATCTAAGGGAATCCAAATAATGAGAAAAAATGAATTAAGTTACGTGCAACTTCATCTGTAGTACAAGTGATCATTGGATAGGCACAAGAAAATTTAGTGAGATCATCTTGTAATGTTAAAATATATTTAAATTTTTGTAAACCCGCTTCGGGTAAAGTACCAACAATGTCTAAAGCTAACCGTTCAAACGGCTTGGTACTAGAAGACGTAATAACAATAGGTGCTTTATTGCAACTTCGTAATGGCTTATTTATTTGGCATAATTTACAATCTTTAACAAAACGTTCTATATCTGAACGCATACTTTTCCAATAATAAGATGCTTTTATTCTATTATACATGCGTTTAATACCCGGGTGACCAGCTATAGTAGTCCCGTGGTTTTCCTTAAGAATATTTGGAACCTCAATTGGAGTAGGATATAATAATTGATTTTTGTAAATATAAACTTTAATATTAGTGCCATGAAAAATATTATAAATTATATATAATATTATAAATTTTAACATATGCTAACTTAGTAAAAGGTTCAGAAAAGTCCGAAATAGCAATTTCTTTATCATATTCATTTTGCGATATAATTATATTTCTTAATTTAAGTAATAAATTGTAAATAGTTTTATAATTTGTTTCTTCATAATGATGAACCTTAGTATATAGGAAATAAAGTATTTTATCCTTAGAGCTTACCGATTGTACGGTTTCCAGTTCGCGCTCGGAACATCGCAACTCAGCGGAATTGTCTGCCATTGTTATGAGTTGCTCACAGTGAGGCATAGAGTAATCAAAGTCGAGAGACAACGGACAAGCAATTAATTTTTGTTTTGCTAAATGTAAACTTTGATTTCGCTCTTCAATGTTTGTATCATTTGATATATTTTTTGTAAATTGTTTTTTAAAATACTGCTCATAGGTAGAATCATTAATTTTAGAATGAGAAATAGCATTAACTGGATTTCGAGGTAACGCGTCTGCATTTGAGTTAATTCGACCAGGTTTATATACAATTTCATAATCATATTCTTCTAACTTTAATCGCCATCTAAGTAAACGACCGCCTGGGTCTTTAGCATTAAATAACCATGTCAAAGGTCTATGATCAGTGACTATTTTAAATTTATATCCATAAAGATAAGGTCTAAATGTATTTACACCAAAAAGAATAGCGAGAAGTTCTTTTTCAGTAGTAGAGTAATTACCTTCTTGTTTATTTAAAGTACGTGACGCATAACAAATTGGTTTATCTTTTCCTATTTCACCTTGTGATAACACTGCGCCTACTGCGTAATTAGAAGCATCCGTAGTTACTACAAAAGGTTTTGAAAAATCTGGATACTGAAGTAATGGAGCAGAAATTAATTTTTGTTTTAAAACATTAAATGCTTGTTCTTGTTCATAAGCCCAATTAAATACTGTGTCTTTCTTTAACAAGGAAGTTAATGGTTTAGTTATATGAGAGAAGTTTTCTATAAAACGTCGGTAGTAACCGGCTAATCCCAAAAAGGATTTTATATCTTTTAGAGTTTTAGGTGTTGGAAATTCTGAAATGGCTTTAATTTTATCTAGATTTGGTAAAACACCTTTATCTGTTATAACATGCCCAAGATAAGCAACTTCACGTCGCAAAAATTCACATTTATCGGGCTGCAATTTTAAATTAGCTTGTCTAAACTTTGCAAATACAAGTTCAAGTTTTTTCATATGAGACTCGAGTTCATGAGAATATACAATACAATCGTCTAAGTAAATATATCAATGTAAACCTTGCAAACCAGTAAGGACTATATTCATCATCCTTTGGAAAGTAGCTGGAGCATTTTTAAGACCGAATGGCATTCTAGTAAATTCGAAATGTCCAGAAATACCATTAGTAGTAACACTGAAACCTGTTTTCTCAGCGTCTTTAGAATCTGAACATAACTGATGAAAACCAGATGCTAAATCAAGTGTAGAAAAGTATTTTGAATGTCCTAATTGGTCTAAAATATCGTTTATGAGAGGAAGAGGATAAATTTCGGAAACTGTTACATCATTTAATTGACGATAATCTATAACGATTCGCCATTTTTGCTTACCCGAGGCGTCAAGCTTCTTCGGCACTACCCATACGGGTGCATTCCATGGTGAAGCTGAGGGACGAATAATATTTTGGTCTAACATTTTTTTTATTTGTTTTTCAACTTCATCTTTGTGGATCTCTGGGAAGCGATACGACTTAACATGAATAGGAGGTGCATTCCCAGTATTAATAGAATGTTTTATTACATTAGTATGCGTTAAAAATTCACCTTCTAAATGAAAAATGTCTGTATATTGTGAAAGACAGTTCATTAACGCTTTCTTCTCCTGCGGATTTAAATGCGAAGTTCTAATTTGGTGTAGAACTTTTTGAGAACGGTCTATACTTAAACAATCTAACTTATGTATAAATTCATGATGAGTGTCTAACGTGTTAGTACATGGAAGCTCAAATGAAGATAATTCAACTTGAAAATTATTGATTTCAATAGGAGTCTCTGTTGTATTTAAAACAGAAATATTGACTCTCTTATTACTTTTCAAGGTAACTATAGAGTTGGCAATGAATACGCCTTCACAAATTTTATTATCTAAAACTAATGCTTCCTTCTTATCATAAAAATCTTGTAAGTTAGAAACTGGACACTCTATGACCATTTCTGACCGCGGGGGTATAACATATGATGGCTTACTAAAACAAATAGGTATTTTATAACCTTCTCAATTAAGAGAATTGGTAGAGTACTGTACATCTATCTTAAAATGTTGAATAAAATCACTACCAATAATACCATCATAAATTAAATTAACTGTATCATCAATCGCATGAAATATATAATTAAAAGTTATTCTTTTATTCGGAGAAATGCGATATTCGAAATCAATCTGTGTTGATCCCAAAGATTCACAATATGAATCATTATCGCTTAAACCTTTTAGTTTTACAATTTCAGAACTCAACACTGGATTTTTTCGATAAACTAGACAACTTAATTATAGATATAGTAGAACCAGTGTCAATTAAAAAACATAGTGGCTTATCATTAAAATTTGTTTTCAAAAAAACGTGAGGAAGAGAAATTTTGTATTAATATTATTCATAATATAAGTTTCTCACGCTTACAATCCTTAATAAAAGAACTCGTATTATTATCACGAGTAGAGGATTGTATTTAAAATAAGAAATATTTGAATTATTTTTTTAAATGAGAAGTCTCTGAATTTTTATTAACCTGTGTTGGTAAGAATTTATGAACACGAGGCTTATCAATATTATAAAACTGAGTATTAGAGCTTTGCTCATTAAAATAAGTCTGAGTCGAAGGTGTATTAGTCTGTGCAACAGAGAATTGACCACAGCTGGTACGACCTTGAGACTTCAGTTGAGACTCAGTAGAGAACTTCTTTTTAATATTATAAACATTTTGTTTCTTCCGCGATTTTGTATATAATTTAGGATCACGGGATTTAATAAAATTTAAAGTTTTCGTGTCGTTCAAAAAATCATTACAAGGTTTCGGCAGACACGGCACCGAAACCGTCTTTAGTTTAAATGTTCGTCTTTAGGAAAATTGCTAATTACATTCATATTAGAGTGATCGGAACTCGTATTCGGTGCATGTGCACCGGATAGTGCAGGCAAATTAATGTTAGGTCGCATATTATTATTTTTAAATTTAAGTTTGCGACATTCATTTCTAACGTGACCAGGCTTTTTGCAATACGCACATGATTTATTAAAATTTAATGAATTAGGCTTATAATGATTATCGTTAGTATTATATTCATTATAATTATTACGTGGTAAACTAGGGTTAAAATGTACATTATGAAATTTAGATTTAAAATGCTTATTTTTGTTTTTAAAACAATCAGAAGTATTATGACCAGATTTCTGACAAATTGAACAATATTTCTGTGAACTGCTTGATAAGCGAGATAACTTATAGAGTTTTTCTTCTTCGGTTGCATGTGTAATTGCTTCCGATAAAGATTTAGGATTTCTACAGCGAACAATATGAGAAAAATTTGAATTTAGTCCTAATAAAAATGTATTTAATGCTAAATCTTCCATAGCAGCTAATCTGCCAAGAAGCTCGTTTTTGTTTTCACAACTGTAATGAATATCAGATTGCAATCGTGTAAGACAAGAATCAATACGTATAGAATATTGTATCACATCCTCAGTAGGTAATTGTTTGCAATTTTGTAAATCAACTAATAAATGAGTGGAATGTTTTTTCTCCCAGAAAGTTATTTTTAAAAATTGTTTAATTTCTTCCCATGAATCAAAGCATTTTAAACAACATGCTAATCGCGCCTTGCCTTCGAGTTGCGATAAAATATACTTGCAAAGTACATTCTGTTGGTCTGTACTTGCTAAAGAAACTGCATTTTCACAATCAGTTAAAAATGCTGGCAAAGACTCACGATCTCCATTATAGGGTTTTATGAATTTAGTTAAAACAGAAAGGGTGATTTTATCTGCCATTTTTAAAGTGTTGTAATTAATTTCAGTTTTTTCTTCCTTTTTAGGAGGCATTAAAAGTTAATATTTAAATATTATGCAGTACAGATCATCAGATATAAACAAAAAAAATATGTAAAATAAGATTAAAGAAACAAATTAGTAAATAAAATTGTAAAATTGTATAAAATGTTATTAATGTTCTGAAACGAAAAAACACTCACTAAATGCACTGAGATTTAAAACATTGAAAAATAGTTAAATAAACTCACAATATTATAACAGCATTGAACCACATTTTTTTGGAGAACGGATTTTTCAAGAACCGTGTCGTGTTGCGTCGTGTCGTGGAAACGCGCAGCGATGCTTGCAGGGTTGACGTCAACGTGGCTTCGTTTTCGTGGCGACTCAATGGAGTCGTATTGCAGCGAATTCTTGAAAACACGTTGCGTTTATCGTGATAATGGAATTTTGTATTTAAATTTATGTACCTGATTGATTTTACGAATTTTAAATGGTAATGAGTCAACTGTCCGAATTTATGGTAGCTGGTGTCGGATGTGATGCGGGCTCACACTCGAAAGTGGAGACTTACCGTCGACCACGACAGCACAATGTGTTTCAATTGATGATGCAGCTCACACTGGAGAGTGGAGGCTAACTGTCGATCACAACAGCACAAGCGTGTTTTAGTTGGTAGGTGATGCGGGCTCACACTCGAGAGTGGAGGCTTACCGTCGACCACGATGACACAGCGTGTGTTGGTAGCAGGTGATGCGGGCTCACGCTAACAGCGGAGATTTATCGTCGATCACGATGAAGTAGTAGTGATGGTTAGTTGATGCGGGCTCACGCTAAGCAGCGGAGTCTGACCGTCGATCACGCCGTCACTTTATCTTAGGACCTTACATCCACAGAGCCAAATATTGGTGCAGGACGAGTAACTTAACGCGACGCGCCTAACACCTAATAGATAGATCCCAGTACTTACGTATTTTCCTAGGACTATCCCACTTCTGACACCAAATTTGTAAGGATGGCGCTCTGTGGGTCCCTTTTTAAAAAAACACTTTTTATTGGCTGTAAGGAACTTTAATTCTGACACACAACTAGGTTATAAAAATGATTGTTATCGGACCGAGTATAGAGTTTGACTGCTTGATGTTGACTGCCGTACTTGGGCATCGAAACTGTTTTTATATAATTCTAAATTGCTGACCTACGCAAATACTCAATATTGTAAATTGTACATAACAGTACGCTGAAATATCATTCACCATCAGAAGATCCATCCCCGAGATTTCGCAGGCCATCAGTTATGTTTAATTTAATGGGACAGTAGCAATTACGGCCATTACGTTAATAGAAGTACTCTCAATGAACGACAACAGACGTTTATGAATCACTCCCGTTACTCAACGGGAGAATGTGAATCACACTCATACGGAAAATATGGGATCAAGAAACGCGTACTAATTTTAGATGCTTTCTTTAAATTTGTTTCAAATATGCGGCGCAGCATAATACTGCATAATGATTGTTGGCATATTTATTTAAGGGTATATTAATAAAAGAACGGCATCCTTAGCAATAACTTTGGTAGAATAAGGCGGGTCACCTATTGTTGGAATTGACCAGCTCAACTGGGAAAGTACAAGTACTCTCAAAAAACGTAAGTGCCGCAAAAGTATATATACTTTTGCATTTATCTTTTAAATGAGCAGTTCTCGGTCCATATAGCTTCGACTGTTGCACGAATGGACAGGTTCATTCGGCGAAGTATCACAGCCTCGCAGAAGGCCGGTGTTATACTTCGTTTCATTTGAGGAGTGAGGAAGTCGGGGCCCACTTTTTTTAAAAGGGTCGCAACGCATCTGCAACGCTTGTATTTAGTTGGTGGTTGTTATTAATTTTTCGCCATTTTTAATGAAACAAACAATTTTTACGGATTTATCGCGTTAATTTTTTATTTTAATTCCCGACGTTTTGTACTATTTTCAGCGTTCATAGTCAGGGGACAGGCTGAGGCGTTGGAAGTATGAATATCATAGTTAACCAGGCCTACCGTCAGATTTTAAATTATTAATTTTGTGTCTGATCTATGCGGAAGGTGCTAATTGTATCTTCTCTTACAGTAGTGGTTCGTTTGGGCCTAGATTTAATTTTATTGACGATAGAAGTTTATTGAATTCCAAGCTGATGGTAGAACCCAACCCTCCTCCCTATTGATATTAGGATGTTTTTGTACCACTACATAACAAAGGACGATCGCACTTGTGAATTGCAAGAACTATAACTGTAAATATTATATATATTTATAGTTCTTGCAATTCACAAGCTAATTCGGAATAACTCAGTCTTTCTTTCTCTCTCTTTTTGGCTATTCTTCCTACAGCGTGGTTGGTTCAGCCTTCTTACGGTTCTCGCTCCAACTCTCCTTCCGTGGCATCGTCTTCGGTAACGTCGCGTGCTTCCACGTCACATGTGGTCGGTATACAGAAACAAGACTTACCTTTGTCTGTCACATATCAGGTTGTTAAATAAATAAACTATAAGAAATATGTAAAAAATTACCCATCTACTTCATTTAACCCTAAGGTGTTGAGAAGAGGTACAGTGGTTATAGTTTCATGTTTCTTTTCAAGAAACCTTTCACAATTTCCATCTCAAGTGGCGTTTTCGCTTTCAACCACGACAGCATCGACGTGGAAGCTTTTTCCATCGCGCACGCTTGAAAACATTGAGTTTAATGGAAACGAATGGAAAGTAGATTGAGAACTCAAATGTACGAATTACTTCCCCATATATTTATTTCACAGTACTCGTAGTATATGTATTTATTATTACAATTGATAATATGAATACGATCTCGGTTAGATCTACAAAATACATTATCGACATTCGTTATACATTTCATACACTCCCAACCTTTTCAATGATATATAGCTAGTTTTCTAAAATTGTGTATTATAGGCTTCTTAAATATTAGAAAGTTACATCATAACTCATTACATCATAAACGACAATAGGCTAAAAAAAAAACAATGAATATTTGTAGTGACAGCTAATGACGCTCATAAGGCCACAAAAAATATAATAGTTTATAACACGATGCTTACTGTCAACAAATTCTCATATAGAGATCGTTATAACTCAGTGTCCGGGCATATACTCGAGCGACCTGAGTTCGATCCCCGTGCCGGCACCAATGAAATTGTTAATTTTAAGTGCCGATTAATCACGTGCTCAGCGGTGAAGGAAAAACTCTATTATAAGAACTGCGTAAAGGAAATAGGAATCGCTAAAATGTTTTACTTATGTCAGACAATCGTATAATGTATTTTATGTAGGTACAAGTTATAATCCCTCCAAGTTAAGGTAAGTAAGTTATTCATACGCACTAAAGGCTTGACTAATTTTCTCACACACGGATACATTAATAAAATTATAAATGTTTCTTTCTTCTTTCTTTTCGTTAAAACTTTCTTACACGCACAACCAAGTTATGAAATCAACCAGGGTTGCCATGTTGTCGCTTGCAGTATTTTCGGACTTGCAAAATAACACTGGTTCTTCCCAAGACTATCTGACCCGAATGGCGTAGTGGGTAGTGTACCTGCCTTCTGCGCCAGAGGGCGTGGGTTCGATCCCCACTACTGGAAAAATATTGTGTGATGAACACAGTGTTTTTCTATTGTCTGGGTTTTTATATATCTATTATATGTATTTATTTACAAAAGAAAAGTACGTTTAAGTATGTTTATCAGTTATCTAGTAACCATAGTACAAGCTTTGCTTAGTTTGGGACTAGAGAACGTTGTGTAAAAATGTGTCCTAAATATTTATTTATTTATTACTAATTTTAGAAACTATATGGCTATTAGTAATTTTAAATAAACTTATTTTGCCGCATCAATTGCATTTTATTATTTGGACAACACATATTTTATCATGTACACGTACATAATTTATACGACAGTTCGTTTACAATCGTATCTGCTTCCCAGTTTAAAACTTAGTAAGATAAAAAAAAATCATCCGAGCTTTTTGGTCGTGCGTTATCATCGGTATACGATAAAAATTGCAATTGTTAAATTTGAAATTTTCATTCTGCGCTTGGATTTTTTTTTTCCGTAATAATACTGTTTTTTATTATTGAATTATTAAAATAAATCTTGAAGCTTTTTATTTTATTTTATTATTTTAAGTTTATACCAGATGTTGCATATTATTTTAATTGCCAGTACTTGAAATGTGCTGTTATGATCATTAAATAGCACAGTAATTCTTTATTCATTACAAAAAATATGTTTCATTAATATAAGAGTATTTAATGAATTTATAAGTGTTCACTAAAATTTAAGAAGATAAGTTAAACGTAACTGGAAGTGGGGGACGACTATAGACTACCACTGTCTGGCATTTTGTTTCTTTTGACGAATGTCATATTTTTATATATATTATTCTTATGTACGTGTGTACGAGTGTATCACTGAACTCCTCCTAAACGGCTGGACCAAATTTAATGAATTTTTTTGTGTTTCTTCACATTCGAGAATGGTTTAGATTCACAATTCGGTCCTCTGCAATTTTTGTCGAATTTAAGTCGTGTGTACAGGACAACGTGTCTCCGGTCCGCTAGTCTTTATACATATAATTGTACTGTACGTGTGTATGTCACTGAACTCCTAAACGGCTGGACCAATTTTAATGAAATTATTTGAGTCTTCAGGTCGATTCGAGAATGATTTTAGATTCACAATTCGGTCGACTACAAGTTTTTTTTTATTTTTATTTCTAAGTTGTCGATTTTAAGTCCTTTCTACAGGACAACGTCTGTTCGCTCCGTTAGATTTTGTATAAATTTTGCGACAGTCAAAATTAATTTCACATCAACATGAGTACGTATATTTACACACGAGTAGTGTATTATGAGCCAACCGTCAGGTGGTAAAGCAGAAAATTATACATGACCATAGCGCGAATGTTTACTTACGTCATCCGTGTTTTTTTTTTATTTTTATGTGAGAAAGTCGGTAACGAGCTGGCGGTTCACCTGATATTAAGTGATAACCGCCATCTATGGACATTTGCATCACCCTTAAGGTTGCAAATGCATTGCCACCTTTAAATAAAGTGGGCCCCGGCTACCTCACTCACCAGACGAAACGCTGAAGAGTAACACTTCTACTTTAAGCCGGTCTTCTGTGAGATCGTCTTACTTACCCGTGTAACATCGTCATTGCCCCTTTTGAGGAAGGGGAAAAGGAATTTCCATGGATATTGATAGATTGTTAACTTGTTTTGTCTGATGAATGTAGTTGCGTCGTCTGGTGAGTGAGGTAGCCGGGGCCGACTCAATTAAATGGTGGCAGTGCAACTGCGACCCTACGAGTGTTGCAAATGTCAATGGGCGGCTGTTATCACTTAACATCAGGTGAACCACCGGCTCGTTTACCACTTTGTCACATAAAAAAATATAACTACTGTTCTCAGCACGGATGCTTATATATACAGTTTGCCAATGTGTCGCAGGTTTGGAGAGTAGCTGTGTGTACCCGTTGATTTTCCTTTTTCAGATTTCTCGTGTCGAAGGTGTTGTAAACTCACATTTATATTCATGTCGTAGGGACAAAACTCGCTTTACACCACCAGTTGAGTTTAGGACTAAAAAAGTTAGGGGCAGCATCTCTTGTTGTCTATGATATTCGGAGTTGAAGGCCTTTTTTATTTTGAATAAATATATAATATGCATTTTTTTTTATTTTAACTCTTTAGAATACTATACACCATACAAGGTAATGGGAGAGGTGGAGTTGGGACAGTTTGATGAAAGTCAACTCGAGCTGCCGTTATCTTGTCTTAATTTGAGAGTTAAATTCAAAAGAAAACTGCGATAAGAAACAGTAAAATAGTCTCAGTAAAACGTAAAGTGGCGTGGCATTGGCGTGGATCTTACGTTTGGATATAAGGTTATTATTATTTGAAATTAATCATAATTCAGGGATAATCAATTGATTATTACTAAGCTGGTTGAAGGTGTTCGAAAAGATTTGAACTCCATTTAGCTGATGAAATGGTAATTTGAATATACAGAACACTATTCATTTTCAGCAATATTAATTTTTAGCAGACGAATAGACTATTTATAAAAGTCGGTAACCTTTGGGACAATATCAAGACAAAATGTATAATAAACACATAACTTGAAATGAACGCTTCGTGATTTAGATTACCATGTAAGATAGATTTTTTTTAAAGGGATAATATTTTACATTTTAAACACTATCTATAGGTAACAGCTTATATATTGTATTTTTCTCACTGCTGGCCAAAGGCCTCCTCGGTACACAGTTCGAGGATGAATCTATCACAAAACACCACTGCAAATGTGCAAATTTAAAAAACCAATGAATGTAATGTTATTATTATTATCGATATCCAGGTTTTCTCAAGTACAGGTATGCTTGCCTCGCTCGCTTTTGAGTAAAAACTAAAAATTACAATTACAGTCAGTGATACCTGCACCAATATTTGAACCCAAATTGATATGAAAAGGGCGTGCAAGTAGACTGAGCAATCATGATTGCTTCTTTATAAAAGTAAAGTAATTAGATTTTTACATTATCCATATATTTCTTCACTCAGAAAATTCTATATACTGGTTCGTAAGACAATTTGAAAATTAAAATTAGCCACATACAAATAGATATGTAAAAATTCTTGTTACATTTATTTTAACCACCCTCCACTTAGTATTCCACTCGCCATCAAATCGTACAAAGTAATATTATTTGAATGTATTAACTTAAGCAATATTCCTTGTAAAGTAGTCAAAACGTGACGTCGCGTTCCCCGTCGTGGGATTTTCAAAACGTTCCGCTTATGAATGACCAGTTCGTGTCAGCGTTTCAAATTTCCTAGGCTATTTCACCTACAATGCATGCAGGCTTCGTCCCTTCGGATCTAGTTCAAGTAGCATTATTCTACTTAAAGTCCGTTTCTCAGCATTGAGCACCTCGATTATCCGTCGAGTAGCACTACCAAGTTCTAGAACCATCCCGAGGATTAGAAAATTTTTGTATTAGTCATAGTCGTATATAATAATTGAAATGAATTCCAACATAATAAGCTGGACGTAATTTTATTTCAGTCATTTTATTATAACTCTTGTTGTTCATTTCTTGGGTAAAACTTCTGCTTTAATTAAAATCCTAGAAGCTTCTCGGTTTTTTTTGGAATTAAAGATAGGCGAATAGCGGACAAAGGGATAGACATCAATACTGATGTAATGAAAATAAATAATCAATGTCATTTCAATAATTATGATTTGGGTGAAATAAAATTTAATATCGTTCTCCGTTTCCTTTAATTTTTTTTTTTTTTCATTTTACTTTATTATTCAACTTTTAAGAACATTCCGATGCTTATAAAGTTAGCTCGGTCGTGACTGTGGGGACTAACAGTATATTGCATGCAAATTCAAACAATTTGCATTTTATGATGAGAAATACTACTCGCTTACAACGTTGATACCATTACCTTGTGGTTTAGACAACTCTTTTGGATCACTTCGCTTTGTATGAGAAAGAAAGATAAGTTTAGTTGGTACATAAAAAATAATGTACCAAATAGGTCGGCGTATAAATGCTTGAGTTGTATATATTGTGTGAATAGTTGTGAATTATTTGTCGCTAGTATAGTTTCGTCTGAGAGAGTGCTCGTATATCGGCTAATAATGGCTCTTGGTAAAGGTACACCATAGGGTTGGACCAATATTGTTTGCTTTATACAGTACAGATGCTATTGCAATGCAATAAAGTATTGTACTTAATGTCTTATAAGCTTATACTATATGTATATGTCTATAGCCTATACTATATGTATATGTCTTCTTGTTATACTATATGTCTTATAAGCCTACTGATAATTCATGCAACTAAGAAAATAAATGCAGGCTTGAACTGTGTTAATGATTGGAGCAATGATTACAATCGTGTACAGCACCCTGACAAATCCAAATACACGATTTTGGGAAGAAGTTACCAAACAGATTTTATCCCTGCTATATAACCGCAAATATTTATCGATGGTTGTTAACTAGAACGGATATTAGAAGTTCGTAACCTCAGCTTAGTGACGGGTGGAAAGTTACTCTTCGAGGGTTGTATATTAGAAACTATGAGTAACTGTTTCTACAGGCTTAAAGTTTTGTATCGGACTCACGAGCATTTAACGGTTGACATGCGAATTAAGTTATGTGAAACGCTTATTTTATCTAAACTACCTCACACTAAAACTTTTTTGCTGAATGTAATGCAAGGACAAAAAAGCAATACGGATGATACAAAACGCATGCGCATTTGTCTGTTTCACAATCCTCCGAAATCAAACATAACTCCGTTTCTTAACCAGGACGATTTTGTGATTATGTCCAGTCGATGTAAACTTCATTTTGCCCCATTGCTTTTTGGGGTCATACGGAACAAAGAACCGAAGCTACCATTTCTACAGCGTGATAGACAAGTGTCGTGATTCCATCACTGCCTAAGAGATTAATTTTAGAATTATAATGAATATATATCTTGAGAATTAGAGCATTTCAATAAAAAATAAAAATTGCTAGCTTCAGAAATTTATTTACAAGTAATTTCAAGATTTTATCCTCTGTGACTTGCACATAATTCTATTTAGTTGTAAAGAACTTATTATTACAATAAATTAAATTAAACGCATACCGCGAAATATGAACTAAATCTGCCCTCTCTTCCAAATCAAGAACGGCCAACAAATTGACCATCTATCTACTCAAAAATATTTTCTCATCATAAAAAATGTAAAGCGTTATGTTTGTAAAGCGGCAAATCATAATTAATGTTCAATTCATCCAGACAAATCCCTACCAACTCCATGTCACAGGTCAGGATGGAAGCAACCTGGAAATCCTGAATATAAAAGGCTCTTGTGTTTGAAATATGAATGGCGAGGCAAGTCACTCGAGCGACTCTATTCATTGGACTCCGAAACGAATGTTTTAAGCACACTTGAAGTATTAAACTTCTCATTGAAGGTCTTTTGAATAAACACTATGCATACTAATATTTTCATAATTTTTCTACAATATAACATTTTCGTGGTTAACAATCTCAGCTTTATAAAAAGTTAAGTTACTTTATAAGTTACTAGCGACCCGATCTGCCTTCACACGGGTGCAATGTATTATACATATAAACCTTCCTCTTGAATCACTCTATCTAGTAAAAAGTAGTTTTCAAGATCTAAACATACATAGGAACAGACAGACAGCGGGCGGACTTTAATTTATACTATGTAGTGAAGTTACTTTATACTTTACTTTAAAAGTTACTTTATATAACTAAGTTTAATATATCTTTTTAATTAAAGATAATTCAACTCTAAATCTCCGTGTTTCTTAAATAAAGGCTTTCTAATAAAAACGGTGATCCGTGTTTACTGAAATGTAGTTGTTTTTATCATTTCCGATTTAAAATTATTCTTAAGAGGCTGTTACTTTACCATATTATAAAAAAAATAAAGCAATTTTAAGTTCAAAGTTAAACAGCATCTTTTGTGTTTTCAAATGATGAGTACTACCCACTTACCTAAAGCAAAAAATGTATACCCAGTAGCCCCTGGTATATTTATGCATATATAATGTTCCATTATTTTATTCATAATTATTGTTATTTCATTTTTTATTTTCTTTTATTTTTAAAAAGCCTATCAACAACTGTTTACACTATATCTTAATAATAAAAAATTTCTTTTTTAGAAACAATAAGTACTTGTATAAGTGTAACAATAACTTAAAGATAAGCACAGCAAGTACAGTTGAACATCATAAGAATAAAAATAAAATTAAAACTATAAATAATGAAATATTAAAAAAATAAATAAAAATGAGGCTTAAAATAAACAGCTGTAAAATAAGTTAAATTAAATTATGGCATGCTCGGTATGTTTATTACATAAGGTAAATATATATATTCAAATTTTAAAGAGTGAGGTATACATTATTTTAGAAACTTTGGCTATTGAGTCAACATGAAAATCTATTTGATCGCTATAAAGATTAATTATTTTGCAGAATTTAATATAAGGGAAATTACTTCCCCGCACTGTTCTTCTTAGTGGTGGACAAAGTGGTGTAATAGGTTTGCGAGGGATTCTTATAGATACTCGAAATTTAAGCAAATTCAATAGTTGTGGGCTATCAATTTTGTTATTTAAAAGTTTACTCAAAAAATTTGCATCAAGCACTTCTCTTCTATGAGATAAAGGGTTTACCTTGAAATAATTAAGTCTTTCTTCATAAGATCGTAGTTTTCTTGATTTGCCCTCAGAAAACGCTAAATGCCACATAAACCGTTTTTGAACTCTTTCTATACGTAAAGAGTGCGCAGCGTAATGAGGCCGCCAGACTACACTACAGTATTCAAGGATACTTCGGACTAGGCTATTGTAAAGCAATAATTTAGTTTTGGAATTGCGAAAGGAATGACAGTTTCTTACGATAAATCCTAACATTTTTGATGCTTTTTTTATTATATTTTCTAAATGTGCATTAAACGTTAATTTACTATCATAAATTACTCCAAGATCACGTACAGTGTCTACTTCTTGGATTGCTGTATTGTTTATGCGGTATATACTATTTATAAGTTTGCGGTTGCGAGAAAACTTGATATGTAGACACTTTTCTGTATTAAGGTGCATTTTATTGTTGGAGCACCAATCAACAAGCCTATTTAAGTAAGTTGTAGGAGTACTGCATCGTTCCGTGATTTGATTACTTTAATAAATTTTAAGTCATCGGCAAACATATAGATTTTCGAATGATGAAAGCAGTTCGGGATATCATTTATGAAAAAGTTGAAAAGTATGGGTCCTAGATGTGAGCCCTGAGGCACACCTGAGGCAATGGCTCTCGAGATTTGGATTTGAATCCATTTGCAACGACAAAAAATGACCTGTATGATAGATATGACTCAACCCATTTTAATAAAGAACCTAAGATACCATAGGTACGCAATTTACTAATAAGAATATTGTGAGAAACCTTATCAAACGCTTTTGTTTAAAATAATGTATAATTTACCATTATAATTTATTTTATCCATTACTTTAGGATAAAATTATCCTGTGTAGTAAAGACGTTTTACAAACATAAATTTCACGTGGACAAACATCCAGATGCGAAACAACTATCTGTGGATCGCACAAATAGTTGTCCCGTGTGGGAAACGAACCCACGACCCCCAAAGCCGAAGAAAGAAAATAACTTGGCAACTGCGCCACTGAGTCATCAACCATTTTTAGTGTTAATTTCAAAGTTCGTGTACCTATTAATTAGTTATCAGACAGAAGTTCTCAAACATATTCCGAATTCTAATTAGTTTGGATAAGCAGGTTCGTTACTGGATATTGTATAAACATTGATTTAACCTAAAAGCGAAACGCCCTATTAGTTCGCAATTCAATAGAGCTAAATCTGAGTACCGAATTGTTAGTATATAGTAAAGTTTGGCTCTTCGCCTTGGTTGTGGAAAGGTCGATAAAAAAGCGACCTTAGTCGTTCGTATCTCACCTGTAATCGCTTTACGTACAATGAAAAAAATTACAGATATTTAGATTACTTTAAAAACTGTTAAAGACGACAACCACTATAAATTAAATAGTTTGTTGTTTGGGTATCTGCTTTAGGTCATATTACGTCAAGGTTTTAAAACCTTATGCTGGTTAACGTGACGCCGAGCACATTAAAATGTTGTTAAAAACAACTTTGAGACAATTTTTCATTCTTTCAAATTCAAGGATCTATTTCAAGAAATTATTTACGTACACTAGAGTTTATAGACTTACTCTGAGAAGCATTCTACGGAAGCCTTCTTTTCTATTTCGCAAGCTGACAACGTAAAGCCTTGAATAAATTGGAAAATTTCGTAGACATAGCTCTTTGTTCATAGCAATGCGACGCTTAGGTACTTTGCTTTACTTTGCACTGTTCGTAGAATGCAGAAAATTCTATTGCAACTTATGTTTGAGTAACGAATCTTTAACGTACTTATTTTTATAAGCTTGCAACTTTACATCAATCGTTTCAATGTACAGTACTATAACTTGTGCATACAACTTTGGTGAAGAGCTTTTTTCTTCGTCGTCGACAGCAATGACTAAAAATTGAGAGCTACCGTCGACTTGCAAAGTTGGTTGGACTTAGTACTTTAACGGTTTTCAAACAGTGTGGCCATTAGTTTTGACTCGTTATTATAATATAAAGTGTTAGTTGATAAATTTATTGAGATGATCTGTAAGTACACCTCTAAATGAGATCAAGAAAGTCAGCGCTGCATTTTGTTTTAGATGGGATAGGTTACGAGTTTGTCATAGTGCTCTTTATAAGAAGAGGTCAAATAACAACACATCGGGAAATAAATTAAAAAATGAAATCTCATCAATTTTAATATATTCCACAGTGAACTTTTTCACTTTGTAACTTAGGAAAATTGACGCCCATGCGCGACGTATACGCTGATTACTTTTATTGTTAACAAGGCAGAGTAAGCGATTTAGAGTGAAGTGAACTCGTATAAAACTGCTTGCGGTAAAGAACAACTTCACATGGCGCAGCGGTTTTAGAACGGGTTAACATTCAGATGGTAGTTTACTAGAAAGTTTACCATTTTATTCCATTTGCGGACTTTTCTCACTTTATTTTGAAATATGTCTTTATCGTGATTATACACACGTGTGTGTGTGTGTGTGTTTTTAGAGAAGATTTTGAGTGTCGTATGCACAACACTCATGTATGCACATCACCACACTCATGAACCGTGATAGGCAGTTAAAATTTTCACAAATGATGTATTTCTGTTGCCCCATATTAGTCCACTCCATAGCTCGTTGAGCGACTTTGAGCTTCCTCATACAGCAAGCAGTGAAGGACCAGATTTAGGTTTTCACTGGCAACACAAATTAAAGATTGAGGGATATTAGACGAGAAGATATGTCGAAATTTTTCAAACGCTACCAAAGTTGGACTTTACCGTACTAAGAGCACTTGTCCAGTAAGTAACTGGACTAAGTGTTCTAAGTAAACATATTCGTCAACAACTACGAACACAGTGCCCCCAACAACAAGCGATATAGGCGTGACATGTATATTAGATATGATCTTCGTCTTTTACATGTTCGTTTTAAGGCCCACCCGTTGGGAGACACTGTTGAGGTAATTGGGCATGGTACCAAAGTCCTCCAGCTATTCTGCGTTGATGACTATGTCCATCAAATTGAAGATGTGTGACGTATTCTTCATTGATGTTAATACCACGTCCTTTCCAGTCCAGAAGCTTGAAACAGTCTTCCAAAGCAGCGCTGAAGACTTTCGGGGATATGATATCACCCTGTCATACACCTTTCTGCAGTTGCATGGGTTTTGTACTACTGGACTGTACTCGGACGTACATCGTTGCCTTGTTATACAAACACCTCAACACTTCTATATACCGACAATCAATTTTGGACCGCTGAAGGGCCTTTTTTATAGCCACAGAACGCTTTCGCACACTTCCGCGACCCTGCCAGGGCTGGCCGCCTAAGGCAAGCCTCTTTTTCGTGGTCAACGAACTCCCCGAATTTGCTGACTAGAGAGCTCTCTCCCCCTTCGAGCTCCATGGGAGCTATTAGAGGCCTGTAGTAATAAGCAGTAAACCTCCCAGCCCCCAGCGGCGGACCTGGTCAATCGCTCGGCCATTACCTTGTTTCGGCCACGAAGCGTTAGTAGACCAGCGTATCGCAATACCGACACTCCTCTTCCTCCGTGAGTCTACTTCGGTCGCAGAGGGCTGGCAGAGTGGCTACACCTCTACTAGCCTCAACCTGTTCTCCGAACTCATCTCGCTCGCATCCAAAGTGGGCTCAATGAGCCCACTTGTAGTAGCCATCTCAGGCCGGCCTTACAACACAGGCCGATCCAGTGTGGGATCCTCTTGGCTTCGCTATTTGGGACTGAACCACGGCTCCTAAGCCACTCCGCCATGACAAGACGGGAATACGATTGTCAGGGCAGACAAAAGATCTATTAAAAACTATTATTTAGTTTGGAGATGTTCTCATTATATAGACGACTAATAGAATAATATATATAGAATAATAACTATATTAGTGTTTTTATAAGCTTGGGTAGAGTGCGCGAGTATTTTATTTAACGGACGGAGACGTTAAATAAATAATGTGACCACGGCTAGTATCCACTGTCAAGCCCGTTTTAAACTGGCACAACAATTTACCCTTCTCTCATTTACACGGAAGCGTACCAAATAACCAATTCATACGTTCCACTGGTGAATAACGACCTTAACAGGAAAAAGGGTATGTATAACACAGCGCAGTTACAATGCCATATTATGGTGGCATAAACATTTTAGTATACTGTGAAAGTAAAAACTACGATAGGTTAGGTTAGAGAAAAAGCTATGAACAGAACAATGAAATTTCACACCATATTCGAAAAGCTTATTAAAGTTTTTAAGCCCCGATAACAAATCATACATAGACTTGTTTTACCAGCAAGGGAGAACGTGCATTTCGAACAGTCAATCTTTGTAGATCTACGTTGAGGCCGAATAGATTTTAACTCGTCGCCAAATCTTTGAATAAACTTTGGCCAAAGTTTGAGAATAAAGACAGGCATACTTTAAGCATTTCTCGTGTAGAGATTGTCCGAATTCTTCCCCAAGGAATAGTAATATCATGCTTTGCGTCTTTTACGGTAAACGGGATGAAGTTATATTCTGAAAATAAAACTCTACGGATTGAAATAAAATTGTAAGCTTTGATGCTTTTTCAATTTTAAGTTAACTCTATAATGCGAAATAAAACTAAGTTGAGGAAGTTCTTTCTTTCGTCAAAAATTAAGTTGCAATTTGAATATTTTAGAGTTCCGTACCCAAAGGGTAAAACAGTACCCCATTACTAAGACTCCGCTTGCTGTCTGTCTGTCCATTTGTAACCAGGCTGTATATCGTGAACACTTGAAATTTTACAGATGACTTATTTCTGCAGAAAGAAACGTATTTCCGTAGAAAACAGAATAAAAAAAATTTTAAGTGGGCTCCGATAAATTTTTATACCCACATATTTTGAAACGTTTAATTTAAATAAAAGAAAACACTGACCGTGAGACAACACTTGTTGCTATTACTGTCTTAACATTACGGGGCAGTGTAAAAAACCAAGTATTTTGTATATAACAACACAATTATTTACGAATTTACAACTATTTATGAAGTTTCAAGTTACAATTATCTATGAAGCAAGACGTACCTAGAATTTTCCGCGAAGTTGGTAAATAAAATAGATATATACCACCTTGAGACGTATAATGGATGCAAAATACATTATTCATACAACCACACTCCCGCATAGCAGACGCCGTTTGTGAAGCCATAGAGGTATGTATCATAGCTGTTGTGGGTCTATCAACGTGCTTGATTTTCCATTTAAATTTTTGAAGAAAAAACGATTTTGAGTTCCTTCGGCTTCGTTCGGCTGCGTACATAAATGACCAAAAAATGAGATCATAGTGTCATTCTGCATCAACCTTTTTACGATACCGTACCTTAAACGGTAAAAAATTAACCCTTACAAGATCACTCTCTTGTCCGTCTGTCTGTCAGTGTGTTACCACAGACTTTCTCAGGAACGGGTGGAAATAGCAAGTTGCAATTTATATTTATTTTTATATATATAGGATAATATAAATTATAATATTAATGTAAATGAATAATATAAATTATATATTAATTTATATGTAGAGCCGTGATAGCCCAGTGTCCGGGCGCTCGCCTTTAATTCAATATACTCGAGCAACCTGAGTTCGATCCCCGGTGCCGGCACCAATGAAGTTTTTAACTTTAAGTGCTGACTTATCACGTGCTCCGCGGTGAAGGAAAACATCGTGAGGAAACCTGCATATTTTCGAAATAATAACAAAAAAAAATATATATTTCGAAGATATGTGAAGTGCGCCAATCCGCAGTGGGGCCGCGTGGTGGACTATGCCCTGATACCCTCTGTATAGAGGAGGCCTTTGCCCACCAGTGGGACATGTATAGGCTGTTACTTTTTTATATATATATAAAATTTATATTATACATTTATACCCTATTAGGCGTTTAAAAATTAAGGTTCTGAGTCAACACGATTAAAAGATTTTAATACTTAGATTTTCGCGAAAACTTGCAAGTACCAAAATTTAACTTATTTCCACCACTTATCTTATTTCTTTTTCATTTCTACAAATCGTTTACTTGTGAATGTATAGCTTCACTAAACGAAATTTTATTGTAGTTTTTTGCTAAGTTTGAGTGTTAAGGATATAGGAACTTGCAATACTCGAATAATTAAAAATACTTAATTTTTTTGTGGTCACGCAGTATCAACTCGTTATAAAAATTAACATATTTATCCAAAATATACAACCAATGTTATCAACCCCTCATCGAGATAATTTATAGTTTGTAATTGTGCTTTACATCAGCTGTATAAAACACGTCGTACTGCAACAATACGGGTGTTCAGAATATTTATTCAGTGTGGTAATCAATAAACAGTTGGTGAACATCAGGCGTGTTCGCGACTATCTGAATAAAAATCAAATAAAAATAAATCAGGTAATTCAAAGCTCAAAATTGTTATTTCCTTTATCAATCTGTTATTGGACCCCAGCCCAGAAAACGACGGATACACCTCCAGCTTTTATTGAGTGAATTAAGTTTATGAAGCTCTGATAATGTTATGCCTTTGGAGGCATAATTTGTATGAAAGAAGGTAATAAACGATACAATCCTAAATAAGCATTTAGAAAAGCTATTGGATAAATGTTACATCTCTCAGCACACGAAACAGAAGTACTAGTATTTTTACTTTACGCAGGTCTTCTGAGAGTTTTTCTCCTCGTTGCTGAATGCATATAATATAGTAATAGTACATTCGATAAAATGGGCAAGTGTCTTCCCGCAGCAAAACGTTACGTGTTAGCCTACGAATATCATCCTTTTACTATCAAGTAAAATGGTACACAAATCCTTGCAAATAGCTTTTAATAAAATCAAAAAAGTCATAAATCTAAAAAAGAGTTAATCTGATAAAAACAAGAAAACATAACTTATTGATATTTGACTGATATTTACTATTACTTACCAATGTCAACGTTTATTAATGAATGAATAAATCATTGTTATTTTTTATTTAAAACAAAGTGTAGCTTTTGAAAAGAAGTGAATGTCAAAATTTTAATATCTCATCACCCCAAGAGCTATCTACTGGCAGAGTTCGTGGTAAAGTAAGTGATATCATTATATAAAAACGTACATTTACTTACGGATCTTACATTTTTTCCAAATAGAGGGAAACAAACCATTCGTGTAAAATGGAAAACGGTCAGAGACGTTGAATAAATCACGCAGCCGCGGCCAGTTCCCACTGTGAAGCCAGTGTTAAAATGGCACAATTACATTCACCCTTCTCTTGTTTCTACTAAAGGCCGAATGACAGAATAAAAAAGTAAAGTAATAGCACATTCATATGTATTCCGCTAGCGAACAATCAAAACCGGCCAAGTGCGAATCGGACTCGCGCACGTAGGGCTCCGTACCCTTATCAATAAAACGGCAAAAAATCATGTCTCTTGTATCGGCTGTGTTAGGGCCACGCAAGTATTTACTGTTGCACGAATTGTCAGGTCCGTCCGGGTAAGTACCGCGGCCACACAGAAGACCGGCGTAAAGTAGAAGTATTACACATCTGCGTTTTGTCTGGTGAGTGAGGGTGCCGGGGCACACTTTATTTAAAGGTGGCAACGCAACTGCAACCCTACGGGTGTTGCAAATGTCCATGGGTGTCGGTTATCACATAACATCAGGTGAATCACAAGCTCGTTTGCCACTTTCTCACATAAAACAAGCCCCACTTAGATATATTTTATGCTGGTTTTTAGTATCTGTTGTTATAGCGGCAACAGAAATACATAATCAGGGAAAATTTTAACTGCCTAACTATCACGGTTCATGAGATACAGTCTGGTGACGGACAGCGATGTCTTAGTAATAGGGTCCTGTTTTTTTTGTGTTTCCATGGTATGGAACCCTAAAATGGGCAATAAAAAGGGGAGGCAAAAGTATACAGGACGACTATATTCCAGACTGGACGTACAGAAGTACAATGTTATATGTATTTCTCTTTTTTTTTTCAATATAATTCCTTCAGGCAGTTAAACAGGCGTTAAAAACACAAACTGTTTAATAGCGAACATGTGATAAGCGATGATAAGCGAACATGCGATAAGCTAATAATTCCATAGATGCTGCCATGAGAAAAAAGAAAATTGAAGAAAATGATAAAAGTTAAAACTCATTGAGTGAGATTTCCATTATAATATGCGCATTGGCGAGTACCTATTTGTTTTAATTCAGCTTTAAAAGAAATTTATTAATTGAAAACAATAGGAGGATAAAATTTATGAATATAGTCAAATTAAGAAGTTTTTCAGTGCCAAATACTAAATACTAATAAATATTATTAACATATAACTGACGCGGCTACCTTTACATTATGCTAAGTATAAAGTCCTACTGACAGCTGTGGAACTTACGTACGAACTTATGTATTAATTATGTAGAAAAAGTGCGAAAAGATTGTCGCCGTTGTGGGAATCGAACCCACGTCTTCGAATGCCGAAATTCAATCTTAAGTGCAAAGATTAGCACTATAAACAATTTAAATTTATTAATTATGTATGTAAAATTTGACGTTTCATAAGAACGCGCAAGATTAAGCTATTTGAATAAAGATATTTTGAATTTGACACATTCGTGCTTTTCAGTTATGGACACTATTTGCCCTGCGCACTCTCAGTCAATGGTCAATCTGTTCGAGAATGAATGTAAAAACAAGACACATTTTTACATATTGGTTCAATAATACCCAAATCAATGAATGGATAGACATAAAGCAAGAGTTTTTATTTGTGTAATATTTTATATATACATTTTATATGGTTTGGAAACATTATTTTTAAAGCTAAAGAATTTTCAATACATCCAGTGACGTTAATTCGATTTTAAATAATTATATTATAACATTTAGCAAATTATATAGTAGGTATCTGTAACACTTACACAATTAATTTTTAATAATACGTCATGTTTAGCTCGTACTTTGCGGGAAACCGAAGACAACAAAGCTGAGAGTCGCAAAGATGGGAATGTTAATTAGGCAATGTTTCGACTTAATTGGTTTGGGCTTAATTAAAGTGACGGCGCCTTAGATATTGAGTCAGGCAGCCGAGTGTTCGTACTGGAGCTAAACCTACAGTTTTAGCCCCTTTTACTAGAATCTACAAATTTTTGTCTTCAATCTATTGATTTATGGGGGTCGGGGTTGGGTACTTAATGTCTTATATATATTTTGTATACGAGTTACCCTTTTCGGAACTCATCGTCATCAGCATCGTTCCTGCCTGTTTGAGTCCACAGCTGAACATAGACCTCCCCTCAGAATACCATGAAGCGCGATCTTGAGCCATCTGTATCCATCGACTTCCCGCACAGGTCGTCTCTCCATCTAGTGGGAGGTCGTCCCACACTGCGATGGCCAGTGCGAGGCTGCCAGTCAAGAGTCTTTCTACCCCAACGGTTATCGGTTCTTTTCGGAATGAGTATAATTAAAATACTAGCCATTAAAATTTTATTTTTTGGGTTTTATTGCGAAGAAACTATCACTACTCGTCTTTACTCGTAAATGTACAACAATATTGAACAAAAATGAATGGTCTAAGAGGTAGCAACGCCTTTGAGAGAGAATTTCAGGTAGACCAGCTTTGAGATGTGCTATCTCTCTCTCACTCTCAGGCCGTCATATGGGCTATCTGGCTGGCGGAGGCTAGAGGAGGCTAGAGGTGGCGTTCATCAGTGCGCATCGTACCTGTACAGGTAAAATATCAGTTTTTCAAATAATTTTAAGGTTTCTTTTATTTATTATTTTTAACTAAAACTTTTTGCAACATGGATCTATTATTGTCAGATATTTTTATTTTTGTTTACACCGTGCCAGGCGCTAATTTAAATTACTTTTTTTTCTTTTTCAAAATATTTTAGTATGGCTGAAAATTTTACTCACTACGAAACGATCTACCACGATTAAAAAAATGACTATCGATAGATGAAATGTATATTTCTTATTTAGCCGAATAAATGATTTGATTTTACTATGATGTTATTTAAGTACCTAAAAACCCAAAGAAAGAAGTATAATTTTTAACAAAAAAAACCGACCAATCAGAAAATTAAAAACATTATTCATTCAATACATTCAATGATGGCCCTCAATTTCTCTGGGATTCCATCATCAGATCCGGGTTTCCTTATCATGCTACCACCCTTGGGATATCTCCTTTCCGATAAAAAAATAATCATCAAAATCGATTCATATACGAGGAAGTTATCCGCGGACACACAAAAAAAAATATATACGGTCGAATTGAGAAACCTCCTCCTTTTTTGAAGTCAGTTAAAAACTAATCAAATGTCAAATGGCTTTTCAAATGTTATTTAAGTTGCCAAAAGGATGGTTAACCTATCTGAATTGATTAGAATGATCTTCTTGGTGATCAGAATGATCAATTCAAAAAGTTGATTAGTTAACTTCCACGATGATCACTGTTTCAGAAACCGGTGCTACTCTCGCACAATATGTGACTAACACGCTCTCGCAGCAAGGAAATATTAACTTA
Organism: Iphiclides podalirius; assembly: GCA_933534255.1. Taxonomy (NCBI): domain Eukaryota; kingdom Metazoa; phylum Arthropoda; class Insecta; order Lepidoptera; family Papilionidae; genus Iphiclides; species Iphiclides podalirius. Next base: position 11,877,231 of record OW152826.1, read on the forward strand.
GGACACATAATCGCAGGGAAATATTAACTTAAGACACTAAATTTTATAAAATACGACAATTCTATATCATTTATTGAATAAAACGTTTTGCGTATAAATGGGATCAGAATCAGTATTTTACTACCTATTTAATAATGCTTTTGTTATTAGGTATGAGTATTCATTGCAATAAATACGTTTGTTAAGTTTTTAGTATTACACAGTCCTTTTAATTCATCCTCTACGCCTTATTTCAATGTTCAATGCAAGAGGGTTTTGCCATTATATTGCTCATATTATTACGTAATAGGGTTGGTAAAGAAAAAAGCACACAGTAAAACATCAATCCAATGTAGAGTTATTTATCATACTTAAAATTCTAGAACTGGCAACATGAAATAAATTATTAATAATTTAATTCCGGATCCAAAAATAGGAAAACTCCGCGAACATGATTATTTTCAATAAAAGAGGAGTTTCTCAATTCGGTTGTGTTTTTTTATGTTTTTACTTCAGGAATCCGTCGTTTATGAATGATTTTTAAAAATGATTTTTTCATTGGGTTTCGTTTAGTTCCGATATTAATTTTATTGGAATTGGCCTATGGGCTCCGGAGATACATCAAGGATCTTTTAAAAATCGTTATTTTTATTTTTTTTTCAAAAAGTTTTTGGTTCTTGTTTATTTCATTTTGGTCTACAATAAACAATATTCATTTATTCATTCATTATCTGCTACATACCTGAAGATGAATTATTCAAAATTTGTTTGAACAACTTTAAACGCAACAATCGTTAATTAAAATTTGATACCTATCTCATGTATTCGCAATAAACGCGGAAGGTATTTTGCTATATTCAGGATTCAACTCACCTAGAGGTACTTTTTATTTTGGTAATGAATAAGTAAAAAATAAAAAGTTTCCTATGTTTGATTTATAAAATGCTGAGCACCCGAGTAACTCTATTCAGTGGACTCCGAAACGAACGTTTTAAGAGCAACTGAAGTATCAAAATTCCTCATTATATTCATTCCTTCTGAATAAAATCTTTCCGATGTATATTTACGTATTTTTAAAACTTCAATGTTGTAGACAAATATTGTCTTAATTTGTAATTATGCTCCACCCGGTATTTTTGTCCGTTGAGACACATTCTTACATAATTATATACATAGAAATACAGCATGTTTTTTTATAGAAGTATTTCATTTTGCGGATTTCCACTTTCTTCAATGTGCACCGAAGTAAATTAATGAAATTTTTTTCCCTTATTCTTCACACATCCAGCTAAAAATCTTATTTTCTCCTAAACTATCGTGAATAAAATCGTAAATCGGAATACTCAAAAGCTTACATAGCTTTTGAGTATTCCAATTTATGATTTTGTTATGTTAATAGAGCATTCAGCAGACACTATAATAACAGGAACTGTCCCAAAAGTTTATTTACTTGATAAAGGCTCCTTCAACAATTACAGGCCATCTCAACGCTGTTGGCAAAAAACCGATCACGGCTATTGTCATCAATCCTGACGGGGGGTCATAGAATTTCCGCAAAGGACTGAAACCACGGCTCCTTGCTGAGTAGCCCAAATTCGGGGTATGATCACTACTCCAAGTATTTGCAAGGCGCCAATGTTTTGGATCGACAGTGTATGATGACTGGATGGATTGATGACCTCTGGATGGATGAAATGTGCGAGAAGTCGACGGATGGAGGTGGCTCAGGCTCGTGCTCTAACAGTCTAATAATACGATGATGATGATTGTTCTGGGACCATTATGAGAAATTATTCAACTCCTCAAGGCCAAAGCGTACGGGGTAAATAAATACCCCGTATCGTTGCATCGTAGGTGATAGCGTCTGAAACCATAAATACCACTTTTAATCACGGAGTTTTCCTGAAGGCCCTGTAAACGTGCATCTGCATCTTGTGCCTCATCTCTTCGAGATTCAGATTTTTATACGAATTTTTAAATTTCCTCTTAAGAGTTAAAATTTGTAGAAAAAGTACGAAAAGATTGTCGCCTTTGTGGGAATCGTACCCTCGTCTTCGGCATTCGCTGCCTGACGCTTTAACCACTAAGCTAAACAGCTGACTTCCACACCAACAAAAATCTTAACGTCTTTTGCCTACACTGTTTTTAGCATGTGAAGCAATGAAGCAAGCGTCTGGCCGCGAATGCCGAAGACGAGGGTACGATTCCCACAAAGGCGACAATCTTTTCGTACTTTTTCTACAAATTTTAATGTTTAATCTGAAGTGCAGAGATTAGCACTTTAAAAAATTTAATTTTCCTCTTAAGTGCAGAGAATGGCACTATAAAAATTAACATCAATTAAGATTAAGTATTAAATCTTCCACCATTGGGTAACAAGCGGATTATGACTTCTTATATGAAGGGTGTGCATTAAGACTGAAATAATCTCTGAATTAGGAAAGGTTGACACGAAACTGTCACGACATTTTCAACACCCGTGGGGCTGCAGATGCGTTGCCACCTTTTAATAAAGTGGGCCCCGGCTACCTCACTCACCAGACGAAACGCAGAAGTGTAACACTTCTACTTCACGCCTATCTTCTGTGAGGTAATGATAATAACCCGGACGGACCATTTGTGCAACGGCGAACACTATTGCGTAATACAACAGTTACCAATATATATAAACACTAGCGGACTGGACAGACGTTGTCGTGTACACGTCTTAAATTCGAAAATTTCAAAATTTTTTTCAATAACATTGAGAATGTAAACCATTCTCGAATCCACCTGAACACACACAAAAAAAATTCATTGAAATTGGTCTAGCTGTTTAGGAGGAAAGTGACATACATACGTACAGAAGAATTATATATTATTAAAGGACTGTAGGTTGGTGGGCCAAAAATAAAGTGAGGAAAAATAGTGAGGATAGCGTTAGCAACTTTATATATTAATTAGGCTACTTCCTACTTATTACGGACAGAGTAACATCCTGTACAAAGGATAAGAGAGTTCTACCTTAACACTGAAACATTATGCGCCTATATACAAAAATAAATGAGTCATTACAAGTACACTACAAATCATTGCACTCATTAAATAACTAACACAGTTACACAGATGGGCCTATTAAATTATAAATTATTATTAAGCATGGTTTGTTATATAATATCATACCAGATATGGTTTAATGTTTGTTAGGTATAATTGTTATTGCTCGTATATTAAGCAGTGTTGCCAGTGGATTGCAACAATATATAAAGATATTCAAGACAAAAAAAAACTTATATCCTTTTACTCTCATAATGAGACAGCCGTGATTGTTCAATATCTAGGCACTCGCTTTTAATCCACTATACTCTTACCAATCTAAGTAAAAACTCCAGTACCGGCACAAAATAAATTGTTAATTAAAATTTAAAAGCCTGACTTACCTGGCTGGCCCGCGGTGAAAGAAAAGATTGTAATGTTTTTTCCTTACAATCTTTGCAAATTTAATAAAAATAATTTAAAAAAATCAAACATGTTAAATGTAATCTAAAGTGTGTTTGCGTGGCAGGCTATACCCCAAACCACTGTCTTGAGGCGGGCATTCAGCAACGCGAAAAACGAAATATTTGGTACGCAATATAGTAATATTTTTAAGTAAAACTTACTTAAAAAAATTGCTATTTTATGTTAATTCTAAACACGACGCAATTCTAATACAACTTATGTATGAATTAAACATTTTGTCTAGAGATGGTTGAGAAGGTTACTGACCTTTATGAATAATTCCTTGGTTTCATATAAATTTGCATTGCAGAAAATGAATTCTATTTTTAAATTAGACTGGGGTGATATTCATAATATTCGTATTTTTACATTTTAATAGCTAAATGTAGCTTACTAATTTTACACATCCCCGCTAGCTCCATGATAATGTAATAATTACTAGAATATCATTTGTCATCTCTGAAATTGGCCAAAATCAAAAATCAAATCTCAAATCTGCAGAAAACGTAAAAAAAAAACAACAAAAACATTGACATCTTAAATTAAGTCATCGCGAGTACTATACGTTTCACCAAAACTGTTTGATTGATTGTTAATTACAGACTACTTTAGACTTTAACGCATGAAATGTTGAATTAAAACAAGCTAATGGTGGCCCGAGCTATCTTCAGAAAACATACAATTCAGTCCTTCCGTTTACCATCCACGCTTTATCCCATACAACGGTTAACTGAATATTTAATTCATCAAACAATCTCATATTATCAATACAACGTTATGTTACAAATTAATATATTCAGTTCTGGCAAGTATTGCAATTTTACAAATCAATTACGATTTTCCTTTCAATATACTGTTATTGCAATTAACATACTGAAAATTTCATATTCAAACCAAGCTGGCATACAGATTTTATTTTGCCGTAAACCGAGATGACTACGCTTGACCAAAATGCACGAATGTTTTTATTAACCTCACTAAGTTTGAAACTATAAAACGCAGCTGCTGTTTCAAACGAATTGTCCTATAAATCATACAAGTGTATATGACAAAAAAAATGCATGTTCGAAATAATAAAATGCAAATAAAATTACTCTAATTGTTTATATAAATTATTAATACATGAAGGCACGGTGAAGATTAGTAATGGATAATTCCATGTAAACTTATTTACCAGACAGGCCTAGTAGTGTATAAAATATTTAGGGACTGACTTCCTGTCATAAAAAAACGAACGAATTTTGTTATGACTATATAAATAGTAGAAGAAAGCTCTGAAGTATTATTACCTTGATATATTGATTTTTGATATATTTATTGTGGGTTTCTATGATCATCTATGATTATTCAAAAACCGCCAATTGTAACTATTCTGTTTTTTAGTATTTGTTATACATCATCTGTGAAAGTTTCAAATGTCTAAGTATCACGGTTCATAAGATACAGCCTGGTGACAGACGGACAGACAGACAGCGTAGTCTTAGTGGTGGGTACCTTTGGGTACGAAACCCTATTAAAAATGACAATAACAATGATTTGAGAATTTTTATTGAGAGCTAACTTTGCTTGGTGACAGACGGACAGACAGACATTTATTTATTTATTTAAGCTTCATTGTTAAACCTTAAGCTAAAGGCTACAATGGGTGGACATAATGCCAAATGGCATTCTCTACCAGTCAACCCTTGTCATGATGAAAAGTAGATGGTAGGTGCTAAATGAAACTATAAAAATTTAAGGTAATAAATGTGCCATAAAATGTAACATATATGTACATAAATAAATACATAGATACATACATATAAATATATACATATAAATATATTTATATATATATATATATAAATAAATACATAAATAAATACATATACGGATAATAAAAACACAAATGGACTAAGTGATACAAAGTCAATGATTTAGCAAGTATTCTCGAATTGATTTTTTGAATATATACTTATTTAGAGCTGTTTTGATCTTATAGGGAAGGGCGTTCCAGAGGAGTGTAGCTTGAAGGGTAAAAGAGGAGTTAAAGTATCCTGTATTATGTGAATCTTAAGTTGGTTGATGGAACGAGATACTCTGTCAGGGTCAGAGTGAAGGTAATGGAAGGTATCCTTAAGGTAAGAAGGAGAATTAGGATTAAATAATACAGAATACAATGTTAATAGAATTCTAGAGCTGCGCCTCTGTTGAATGGAAAGCCAGTTAAGCTTGCGACGGTAGGAAGATACATGGTCATATTTGCGTAAACCGAAAATAAATGTAATGCAGCTATTGAGAAGGCGCTCCAATTTTTCGAGACGAGATTGGGATAGGTCCGGATAACACACATCAGCATAGTCGATAATGGGCAAAATTAGTGATTGGACAAGCAAAAGCTTAGTTTTAAATGGTAGGAAATTTTTCAAACGGTAGAGAGAACGTAAGGTACCAATAACTTTCCGGCTGACTTCGGCAATCTGCGTTTCCCAACTAAATGACTGGTCCAAATACAAGCCAAGATTTTTGACCGAGTCAGAAAACGGAATTAACGATCCATTATAAGAAATTGGGAGAAGGCTACCATAATCAATCCTGGCAAGCATCCTTGGACCACCAATTATAATTGCTTTGCATTTAGATGCGTTAACAGTAATCCCAAACCTATGTGACCAATCTTTAATAGAATCAAGATTGTCGTTAACAGTCATTAAACAGCTATTAAGATTTTTAATATCTGTTTGGACATAAAGCTGTAGATCGTCAGCATACATATGGTACGAACAATTGAGTACTGAGGTGATAAAGTTAATAAATAACGAAAACATAATTGGAGAAAGTATACCGGCTTGCGGCACCCCCGTATCAACATCCGCCCAGGCAGAACACTGCTGTCCTAAGCGGACTGACTGTTGGCGACCGCGAAGATAAGAGGAAAACCAATCCAAAGCTGGGGTCGAAAATCTAAGGTAAGTAAGATAGGATCTAAGGATGTCGTGATCAACTGTGTTAAAAGCGTTAGAAAAATCCACAAGCACCACCACTGTGACCTTTTGATCATCCATACCTTTTCTTATGTCATCAGTGACCTTGATAAGTGCAGTGGTAGTACTGTGGCCCGGACGAAATCCAGATTGATAAGCATTCATTAGGTTATGTTTGTTAATAAATGCGGAGATTTGCTTATGAACACAGGCCTCAAGAACTTTAGAAAGAAATGGAAGAATAGAAACCGGACGAAAATGGTTAGGTAAACAGGGATTTGGGATTTTGGGAAGTGGCAGGACAAAAGCCCTTTTCCACTGGGTTGGGTAATGACCAGAGTTCAAGGAAAAATTGATTAGGTGTGTAATTGCAGGTAAAAGGTACTCCAGTATCATTGTTATCATTTGCTTACTAACCTCGTCACTTCCCACAGCTTTGAATTTGATCGCTAATATAGTCTTTTTAACTTCATTGAGATTTACCGGTGTGAACTGAAAGTCTGGAATTTGAAGAGGTGGCAATTGACCAATAGAAGTGATTGTTTGAGAGCGTATTGTGGGGTCTATAGATGGTGTAGAGATAAAATGTTGGTTTATGTCATTCAAGGTTAATGAAGAGGCATGGTCTGATGGACAAGGTTTGGTAATCCCAAGAGACTTGAGAAATTTCCACACATCAGCGGCAGACGCATTATTAATATTTTCATGGATATAATGGCGTTTAGCGTTTCGTACCATCTGATTGCATCTGTTTCTAAGCAGTTTGAAATGAACCCAGTTCTCTTCTGTACGTTCCCGTTTAAATTTTCCAAAAGCTCGATCCCGTCTCGCCATTGCCGCCTTAACACCTCTAGTCATCCACGGGGCAGGAGGACGCTTTATTCTTACAAGATGTGCAGGTGCATGCATTAAACAAAGTTAGTACAATATTGTTTAGTTGCCACACTTTATCATCAACAGTAGGCGCTGCTGCAAAAGAGGCAAAATCTATGAGCGATGCGTCACTCCTGAGTTTGTCCAATTGAATTCTAGAAAAATTACGCAATTTTAAGAAAGTGGGAATAGGTTTAGGAGGGATAAGTTTGTAGGAAAAGTAAATTAAAACATGTAGGGAAAAAGCTAGGAGCAGAAAGCTGACCGTGCTTTATAACTCGGTCGAAGGAGGCTGTAATAATGAGGTCAATCCACGAGTCATCAGTGTGAACATTGTGATGAGTAGCCGCTAAAGGCAGAATGTGGAGGTTGACTGACTCAATAACTGTGCGAAGTTTTTGAGAACGAGACGTATTTCTTAACAAATCAGTGTTAAAATCACCCATTATCATGCAGTGCGTGTACCCGGAGCAAACCAAATCAAGAGCAGCTTCAAGACCGCTGAAATAATCAACAGTAGGAGGACAGTACACTACCACTAGAATCGCCCTAATTCCCGAAACGCAAATTTCAAGAAATAAAAATTCGGCGGAAGCTGAATAGGCAGATGGAGATGCTAGGACAATCTTATAAGAGATATTAGCCCTCGAGTATATAGCAACCCCACCTCCCCCCTTCTCAGTCCGGTCATTCCGAATAAGTACAAAGTCAGAAAGAGGATATAAACTGGACATCAAGGAAGGTTTAAGCCAGCTCTCGGATACTAGAATCGCATGGATGTTGTTAGAAGAAAATGCATCTTCAAAGTCTGAAAAATGGCTAGGTATACTTTGCGCATTGATATGGCATACGTTAAACAATTTACTACAAGACGCGAAAGTACACGTTAGCCTATCACGTAAAGACAGCAAGTTTTCATTCAAAAGATCACAAGAAGCAAACGAGGAATCTAAATCATCAGCAGAATAAAAAGAATCATTATCTGACATAACTTAAAAAATATGAATAAATAATGATAGTTTCAATAAATAAGAGTTAATAAAATATACTATATATAAATATAATCAAGAATAAATTAAAACATTAAAACCAGAGAACACTCTGTTATAATCTATGTGAAGCAGAGTAAAACAAAAACAAATATTATTTTACCTTATGCACCACAGTTGACAGTTTACAAGAGCTATGCGAATAACAATCTTAATAATAAAAACACATGAGAGAAAAAAATGCATAAATATACTAATAAGTTAAGTCAAAATCAACCGTTAAATTAGAAAATTATACATATTACAAATCAAACAGAATATGCTAAAACAGATAATAAGTCAATAAAAACGTTTAGTCTTAAGTTGAAAAACACAATACAACCTTAACTAATTAATAAAAACAAAATGACAAAATAAAACAAAAACTCAAACGCAGGGCCGTATGGGTTAGGACCGTTGCCTACTAATAAAAGAAATAAAGAAAAATACAACAATAGTTGTTTGTTTTGTCATTGTCAGTTAATAGATATAAACAAAAGGAAAGATTAACAAAGTGAAAATATTACAATGAGATATTTAGACAAATATACTTGAATGCTCATTATGAGTAATAGTGCTAAAAGACAATATATAATGTTTTCAATTAAGTTGTTAACAGTGACTAAAAACAGATAACCTAAAAAAATTGACATTGTTGTAAAAGTTCAAAAGACATTCAACGGAGCCTAAGTAATAAGGTCCCGTTTTACCCTTTGGGTACGGAACCCTATTAAAAATTAAAATAACAATGACTTGAGAATTTTTATAGAGAGCTAACTTCGCAAAAAATAAAAGAATGAAGCTATCTATGTTGCCATGTATCCATATTGTGTGAATATAGAAAATATTATAAAACTGGGGGGATATTATAATAACATTGATTTCTCTCACTGAAGTCTTCGTTTTTAATAGCTTTACTGCATGGGTCTACATAAATAAAAATTGTTGGTCACCAGGTAACAATTAATCTATATATAACACAATTAATTATGTAAAAAAACATCGGTACTGGGCATGAACTCTGAGAGCATTAGTGATATGTTTACTAAAATGCTATGATTTCTGAAATATAAAAGCTCTAAAATCAAATTATCGCCATCTTGGATTTGTTCAATTTCAAAGCAAATCAAGACATATTTTAAAAAAAGGAAATATCTTACTAAAGCTCCATACACTGCTTAATGGACTTCACGGTTAATTGGTTGGCAGTTTTTTTAAGACCGTGTGTTTATACGTATGCGTGAGTGTTTGTGTGGGAAAATTTGAGTGTGAGTGTGTTTTATTTGCATGCTCGTGTGAGTTTGAGAATAAAGTTTATATCATCATTCTCCTTTCTCTATCCACCTAGGTGGGGTTTCGCTTTTGCCAGTGTTTAAGCCAATAGCAACTGCTCCACTGAGCCGCAATTACCACATTTATTTAGAGGAGACCAAAGAAAATTTGTGACCAGAGAAAATTTCATGTATATTTTGATAGTAACAGAACATCTCTGCATAGTCTGGAAAGCGATAACAGCTGTCCAGATTAGTAAACTACAAAAGATAAAAGATCTCATAAGATACTCATACACCAATACCAATAATAAATAACACATCAATTTAACAAAAATATCTCATTCAAACAACCAAGGCTTTTACTTATTACAATCCCATCCCCAATATTCGAAAATGTCTTGACATATTTGCGGAGGTAAGATTCTCATGAATAATTTATAAAGTGTCCTATTTTTATGAAGTCAAGCTGACGTTCATCCAATGTGAGAAATTTTTATGTATGCATAACAGATTCCAGAATTTGTAACAAAATAATTATCTCACGTAATTTTGTTTTGCAGATAATAAACAACTTTTACTCGGGAAACAATTTTTCCTTGGAATCGATATAGCACTTTATATTGCAACAACGAAAATCTTTTACTTTGAAACAAACATTAGTGAACTCATTAAAACTTGTAGAAAAAGTACGAAAACATTGTCGCCGTTGTGGGAACGACAATATTTTCGTACTTTTTCTACAAGTTTCAATGTTTAATCTTAAGTGCAGAGATTAGCACTATAAAAAATTTAAATTAGAGAACTCTTGAAATTTTTAAATTGTCATAAGAAGATTCATATATACAATTCTTAAGGTGTCAAATTCGTTGTAGTTAATAAAGTATTAACTATAGCTCAACTTTATTATGACTATTGCCTCTTATTATTATTACTATTACCATAACCTCTTATTGTTACTATTTTTTATAATTACTATTGCCTGAAATAAGCTAATTTCACGCGTAATATAACAAAACTCTACCAGCAACATGAGTCGCGACTCAACAACGATTCGTTCTGTGTTTTAAATAAAGTGTGCAACCTCTTTAAAACTATAGATTTATATTAAATTCCGTGCAACCAATAAATCAGGATAAAACTGAAATTAAATAATTATTTTAAAGATAAACCACTTTCGCAACATTAACCTTGAAATTTTCATTCCAACATTAATCTTATCGTCTATTAAAGAAAGCTTAAAGCTTTGTATGGATTGCGTAACCATCAAGAATACCAAAAAACGAAAACAGACATCTTAAAATGTTACTCGCATTTTATATTTATAACAGCAAAAATTAACGACCTGTGGTGTGAGGTGTGCTTTTAGGTGCTTTTTAGTTCAAGTTTTTCAATCACCCATTAGTTAATCTCTCGTAAATCTTAAATCATATAGAACCGTAACTAAAAATTCCTTAGGTTGCGAACTTTAAACCAATTTTAATAGCTAACTTACAACAATAACAACCAAATCACATATAATTATTGCATAGAATAAAACAATGCATGTATCTTATATGACTGTCTAAGAATGTTTTGAAATTTAACATGAACAATACATAAATAATGGAATTCTACAGCCGCAAAATTTCATTTGCCACTCTAGTGCCCATTCATTTCCATTAAACGCAATGTTTTTAAACGAAACTGTAAATAAAGCATCCACTTCGATGCCGTAGTTTTTTAAAACGTAAACGTGAATCGAGATGGAAGTTGTGAAAGGATTGAATATGAACCTAAAAACTATGAAATCTCACTCTTTTCGCAACATACTAGACATAAGATATAGTATACATACATATACATACAAGATATAGTATACATAGATGGTAGAGTTCATTTACTTTCAGATGCAATTGCTGACGGATAAACCTGAAATGAGATAGTGAATCGGGATTCCCGCTTAAAAGGGACAGTTATTGCCCGAGATTTACGAGTCCTTGAAACTCAAAAGATCCTTGATTCGTCTATATGTTATAATATGTGTATATTTATCTTTTACCGCGAGGAGATTAAGTTAAACGGACATCAAATTGTGGTAGGGCCACGCAACAGTGTTCACTTTTGCACGAAAGGGTAGGTCCGTCCCGGTTAGTACCACGACTTCACAGGAGACACTACTGCGTTGCGTCTGGTGAGTGAGGTAGCTGGGGCCCACTTTATTAAAAGTTGTCGACGCATCTGCAACCCTACGGGTATTGCAAATGTCCATGGGCGGCGGTTATCACTTAACATCAGGTAAACTGCTATCTCGTGTGCCACTCTCTTACACAAAAAAAAAAGAAACAAAAACCGAACAGCTGTTAACAGCTGTCCAGATTACCGAATTAAACAAAAACCGATTTTGTTAGGCAAAATCTCGTAATGGCGCAGTAAGTCAGCCCCATTTAGTTTAATTTTACCCTAAGAAGACACAAGTTTTCGCGTTTACTGCAAAGAAAAATTCACCCCTTGTTGCCACAGACTAGATTGAAATTTTTGGAGTTATATCGAACAACGTTCAATTACGCGGTCACTCGAAAGAGATAGCCAGCCTGGCTTCTAATAAAGCTCGATGTTCAGGTTCGAGTATGGCAGTATTATTATATTAGTAGTATTATTACAGTCTTTGCTAACGTATTTTTTTAACATCAAATATAGTCGGGGCCCATTTTATTTAAAGTTGACAACGCATTTACAACACTACGGGTGAAACCGCCGACCATGGACATTCGCAACACCCGCAGGGTCGCAAATGCGTTGCCACATTTAAATAAAGTGGGCCCCGGCTACCTCACTCACCAGACGAAACGAAGAAGCGTAATATTTCTACTTTACGCCGGTCTTCTGTGAGGTTGTGTTAATTACCCGGACGGACCTGACCATTCGTGCAACAGTGAAAACTGTTGAGTGGCCAACATAAAAAAAAATTAACTTCAACACAATTATTTTATCTATTTAATAGGTTTTGAACAAGTTTATATCGTACATTGTGAAGTCGTGTTTCTATTATTATGTTTTTAGGTTAATATTTTGTTCAATTAAGCGACAACACTGTATTTTCCCCTGATGCCAAATTAATCAACAAAATGAGCTTTACTCTGTTATAAATTGCCTGGAAATATTTCTCTTGTAGGTAGGTCTGTACGAACTCTTGTGAGGAAAATTCTGAGTAAACATATATATATTCGTCGTTATGTAGTATAGTTATATACTTATTTCCTAGAAGCAGAAATAAGTGTGTGTTTGACATTTAAAGGTGTAACCCTAAAAGAGTTAATCTTTGTTAAAATTTACATTGCGACGTATAACTTCAGGTTGTGTCAAATGAGCAACGCCACCTATAGACAATTGTTCGGGACATTTGAAGCACTGCCTATAGTGCTTAAAATGTCCCGAACAATTGCCCTGAACAATTTTGTTTACCAGCAAACCAGGGCGGTTCTCACCGCCCCCAGACACTGATTAGCTAAAAACACAGTCGACGTCCATCGGGGTCTCGGTCCGCACCACAACCTCGATGGCCCTTAGATGACATACCGTAGTTAAACGCACGCATGAGCACATGCGCGGCCCTACCCACAGCGAAGGGCCCAAAGCCGTGGGTTCTGGCTAGCCCACCGGTTCTGCGTCAGATGATGCTTTAATAGTCTCGGGACTGAAAGCACAAACATCAGTTAATACAAGTTTACCACCAAAAGCATTGTAGCAACAATATCATAGCACTACTATAGTACACAGATTTAGTGTGATCGTTTAACAATAACCTGTATATACGAGTACATACTCGAGTATAAGTTCGAAAATCTATATGTCTATTTTTGACATGTTAGCACCCATATTATTAGTAATAAAACATTCGTTTGAAAGTATAAAGCATTACTTTACTAGCTAGGGAGATTATAAGGCGTTTTGTGAAGTTTCATGCCATACTTTTTATAATATAACTTAAGGTATACTTGGACTTTTTAAAACTTTTATGGCCACCAAGTTGACATAAGCTATACGATAATTCCTTTTTAAAGTAGGAAAAGAGAGGTATATTTTAATATAATGTAATTATTCTCAATTAATATAATAGTTGGATCAATACGTTTTAAAACATACCTATCCCAATTATCTATAGATATAAGTAACTCTTTACAATCGATGGCATAATTTATGAAATGATACAGTATAAGTTTTTTGTTGCATGGAAATTATAAGGTGAAGAGTTCAATAAAAATAATTGGAAAACTAAAAAGTGCACGAGTCACACTCGTATTTTATTTGTATTGGCTGATGTTAATGCTTTAAGTCCCGAGACTATTAAAGCTTCATCGAACGCAGAACCAGTGGGCTAGCCAGAACCCATGGGTTTTAAGCTCTCCACAGTGGGTAGGGCTTGTGTTAATGCGTGCGTGAGCTAAGGATCACACTAGTATTATATTACATGTAGAATATGAATAAACGGAGTGACAATTAAAAAATTAATATATTTTATTTTTTAAAAGTGGTGACAACAAATTTTACAAGAGAAAAATCAAAGAATTCGATCGATTTTCTTTGATAACTTTTAAAATTTTGTGGTTTCAATAACAAAAATCAACAGAAACTTATTAATAAAACTTTTCTTAATGCATTGCTTATATTTCTTTAAAACACAAAGATCCACTGACGCACAGACCAACGGACGATGGTACACAATGTTTTGTTATGTAATCTGAAGTGAATCAATTGAAAAAAAAAACATCTTGTTATTAAATGTCTCTAGTTATTTAAAAATTAATAATACTATGGATTTAACGTCTATCTTAGATTATAAGAACGATTTTATATAGTATAACTGGAGTATGCCCACATATCCCACTAACGCGCTACGTTGTGAGACGAACAAAAAACTGTTTTGTAATATTAAAAACATTTCGCTTCGGCAATCATAGCGCCAATAACAAGTATAATTTTTAACAAAAAAAACCGACTTCATACAGAAAATTTAAAATACCTATTACATTCAATGATGGCCCTCGATTTCTCTGGGATACCTTTGTCAGATCCGAGTTTCCTTATCATAGTACCACCCTTGGGATATCTCCTTTCTGACAAAAAAAGAATCATCAAAATCGGTTCATAAACGACGAAGTTATCCGCGAAAACACATAAAAAAATAAATAAAAATATATACGGTCGAATTGAGAAACCTCCTTATTTGAAGTCGGTTAATAAAAAGATATCACTATCGATTGGGTGTACTGTTTTTTAAGCTTTACTTTGTTTGAAAAAAAAACAGACATTTAATTATTTATCCAACATCTTTCCTAATTAAAGGCAAACAAATATTCGTGTAAAATGGAAAACGGACGAAGACATTAAATAAATTATGCGACCACGGTCAGCCCCGCTGTCAAGCCCGTGTTAAAGTGGCACAATTATTTCACCCATCTCTCGTTTCCACCAAAGGCCGAATGGCCTAATGTTTAAAAAGCAAAGTAACAGCTGAGTCATGTGTATTGCACTGATCGCCAATGTATTTTAAATACAAAGGGTAGACAAAGTTGTTATCGTCACAACGAGGTGACATTGCCAATTACGCATCAAAATAATTAATACATTAGGTCCTTACGTATGAAATTGGCGTTTTGTACGGGAGGAATATAAAATATTTTTTAAATATATTTAACTAGCTGCTGCCTGCAACTACGTCTGCGTAAAATAGCCTGAGGGCATAACATTCAGAAAGACAGATATACATATAATATGTATATAAATTATAGCCTATATGAGACAGGCTATAATTTATATATCTGATGTATAAGCTATATTATTGTAGTTTCATTAAAATCCATTCAGTAGTATTTGCGTGAAAGAGTAACAAAAATCCATACATACAAACTTTCGCGTTTATAATATTAGTAAGGATTTATCAAAGTATGCACCGTTATTATCTATGCACTTTTGCCATCTCATAGGTAGTTCATTGATCCCTTTACTAAAAAAAACAGGGGGCGAGAATCAATAAACTCGTTGAAGGCGGTTTGGACTGCCGCATCGGAGTCGAATTTTTTCCTTGTAAGAAGTTCCGGAACTAAACTCGTACTCGTAGATATACCGATATTTCATGTTTTCCATTGTGCGGTAATAAGCGATGCCAAAGAATAAAGTAATGAGGAAAAAACAAGTGAATGACTGTTTTCAAAAACTCGAATGTAGCAGCTAAATGAATTTATAAATTTGAATTTGGAATTCTTAACCAAAGAGGAGATATTTCAGATCAAATTGGTCATTACGACAAAACGCTAATTTCATAATATGTCAGGACCTAATATTTGCAGTGACGACCGTGCAATGTCTTCTCTTAAGATTAATATTTCCACGTTTTTTTTTTATGTACATATTGGTATAAAGACAAATTCAAGTTATATGACGGATGTTTTCTGGGTAAAATAATTAAATGTAATTAAGAGAATCTTATCTATCTATATCTTGAATTTATTTAAGACTAACCGACTCCGCAAACGTTGCTTTGCCATATAAATTATTTCTAGAGGAATCGGAACGCGTTCAAAAATCGTTTCACAGGTTGACAGATACAGTTTGTATAAATAAAATTGTTGCTATTTAGATTTTCCATAATTTCTCATCGTTTAAACCTTCCCTGGACTGCCACGAATATATTAAAACCAAAATTATTAATTTAATTATTAGCCAAATCGGTACAGCCGTTCTCGAGTTTTAGCGAGACTAACAAACAGCAATCCATTTTTATATATAACATTGTGAAATGGAGTTTACAACGGTCCATGTAAAGTTGAGAAATTAATATTTAATGTATAACTGCCATTTTAACTTTACTTCTTTGATATCTTAAAATTAATTAAAAATATATTAATTTTGTTAATTAACATTTACAACACATAAATCAAGGGTAATTTATGTTCTCTGGCAAAGAGTGAAAATGTTTCTGATATACATTTCTCATACCAACAGATTCAGTAATATAAACTCGCCCAAAAATTATGATTGATTATGCACTCGAAACCTCGGAATTTAAGATATTCAGCGCTCAATGAATAGAGAGCAACAGAACAAACTTAAGTCTTTTAACCGTAACCGCGATAGCGAAAGCTTTCCAAGGCTCAATCGCAAAACGTTAATTATTTTTCGCGTCTGCCAGGATTCAAACCTGTGCCTTCCAGATTATGCATCCAGATGCTCTAGCCACTAAGCTAGTAATATATACCTAATTTGTTTTTATTGCTCTTTCATCAAAACCGTTTGCGATTTTCAATCTTCTCGTACATGTTATCTTAACATAAGATTAATTCCATGTTTATTGTTGTATTTGATAATAGGCAAAAGATTATTATATTATACACTGTTTTATGGTAAAGTTACTTACTTAATCTTTTAAGTATAAAATTTTTGTCTTAGAAATGTATAATTATTTAATTAGAAATATGTACAAAAACAAAGCAGATAATATCATGTCGGAGGCTGTTAACTTATGCAATGTAATAGATTCGAGCAAATTGGTTTCGGCTTAATTAAAGTAGGTGCCTCCGATATTGAGCCTGATGGAGTGTATTTATTGGGACGCTCCACTGCATATAATATATTTCAATCCAATCCCAGGCTCAAATTATTTGAAGATATTGACTTTTCATGTTTGGTTGGGATTGAATTGCATAGTTGAGTAAATCTTAAAATTTTTCATGCTGGATTTTTTTACGTATTTATTTTTTACTAAGAGCCGTTATTAACAGCCTCTATGTTGTTGTTACACGAACGAAGATGAAAATTAATTGTGCCTATGCAAAATGCATCGTGTATTTACATGATACGTTTTCGTTTCGTTCAATAGCTATACGAGTACCTTAAATAAAACTAATATCGTCTTAGATCATATCACCGTTTCTTTAAGGGATATGTAAATATAACAGTCCTTCACACTGGTCTGGTCATAGTTATTGCACATAATAGTAATCAAAAAACTGTTTGAAGAAGAGAAGAACACCGAAGAACTATTTTCTACTTAAAAACATACATAAACTTTGTTATGTGATTAAATCTCAGGATAAAATTGTATGATAAAATTATCCTCTTTTATAAAGATATTTTACAAATACTCAAACACTTTTCACACAAATACCTTTTCCATGTGGTAATCTAACTCACCGCCCCTAGCGCCGTAACCAATACCTTTACAACTGCGCCATGAAGTTATAAAATTAAACGCGAGCTTAAATGTGGCTCCAAGTCTATACACAGTAAAAATAATCCTCGATAGTCATCATATCAATTGTTCATAAAACAAATTGCGCTTCGTAAAAGAGTCATCCAATAAAATATTGAATTGTCGTGTTTCGTTACTCTCATAACTTCTTCATTCGTTACACTTAACAAATTGGAAGAAAGCACTTCTGTTTTATCCTTCATTACGTTTCATATTGATTGTAAAAATTGTAAGCGGCCATTGAGTTTGATCTTGATTTTATATTTAATTATTTTCCTTCGATGTTTATTTCTAATGTAATTACACTATAAACAAACTATTCTGCCAACGGCTGTCACTACATAGTATAAACAAAGTCGTTCCGCTCTTTGTCTGTCCCTATGTATGCTTAAATCTTTAAAACTACGCAACAGATCTTGATGCGGTTTTTTTACTAGATAGAGTGATTCAAGAGGAAGGTTTATATTTTTACTACATACATTGCACCCGTGCGAAGTCAGGGCGGGTCGCTAGTCATTTATATTTTAAAAATTACAAAAACTAAGTATGCTACCCGTATGAAGCTTCATAATAATAACCGAAGATTTTTTAAGATTTTGATTACGTACAAGGCGTGTGTGTTTACTTACTGGTATGTTGCATGTGGGAAGTATTTATGCAGGAATAATTAACTGTATATTATTTGGTTTAAATGTACTTACTCGTAGTATGATTAAATATAAATATCATCCATTCTTGTTATTGTTTTACAAGATGATCGATGCCTCAGTGAATGTGTGAATGGATAAATGTTTACCCCACCGTACGCTATCCTGCCTGCTTCGCGGAGTTAATTTTAATAACATTTCCGGACTGATATAACGAGTATTTAATAACTAACTAAATAACTTTTCGTGGACAACATACTATTTTTCAAACCCCAAAAATTACAACATCATTCTAGGGATAAAAGCTAGCACAAGTAAAAAGGGGAAAATGGGAATGAAAATTGTTGCGGTAACAATGATGACAAACCATCAGGTACCTTATCATTGTATAAATGAATTTTCATCAGATTCTTTTGCCTTTTATTTCCATCTAGAAGTGTGAATATTACGGCGTTTACTGTATTGATATCCCCGATTGTTGGAATTTATGAAGAACTTATGATGCTGGTGTAGTTTACTTCATTTTTACTTCCTTAATTCGTAATCGTCTGGAACTCGTCCCAATATAATAATATAATAAAATTTAACTGTACAGCTTCGCCTCTTGCACGAGTGGGCACGACAGTTCGGGTAGATACCACGACCTCACAAAAAATTTATAAAAAACTTATTTAAATAAGTAAATATAATAAGTTTAATAAACTGACTCTGAAATCGCATCGCCAACGATACTTGAAGAAAGCGTTCCGTAAACGTCTATAAATAATGTGTTCCTCGAATACACGGTATTTGCACCTGTTTCAAAGCTGAGTAAGAATAGTACAATCACTTAAATCTGTGCACATTGCAAACGGTATAAACGTATCAAAGGAGAGTTTGAAGAAAACATGTAGAACTACGTGTTGTACAAGGGTACCGCGATAATGTATGCATTATTTATTACGAATTATTAGAAATAGAAACGGAATATGCTAACTTAACACATCCTTCAAACTCATTGGGCTAGCAACGTAGTGATTTTTTTTAAATATTTTACAATAGAAATGCCATTGAATGAGGGACTAAACTATATAAGAAAACCGGTTAATTTCATTTATTTTAAAATTGAGTGTATACTTAAAAAAGACCGATTAGCGGTTTTCGCGTTGCATCGGTGTGATTACGCGGCCAATTAGATTTCCGGCCTACCTCAAAATTTTATTAATAACCAAAAGATTCCTTTATCGCTCCATCAAACGATAGTGTGAAAATTAAAGAGAGAACAGAAGTAGTCAATCGTACTGTTAGGACTTCGGCAGTGGTAAAAGCTTTGACAGCGCGTATACAAAGAAATCCCATGCGTAAGCAGAACTGTTGACCCTCCAGATAGGATTAAGCAGAAAATGGTGTAAAGGGTGTTGATTGACTTGGGGCTTTGAGAGAAAAACGGGACATCATTTGGGTGAACACCAGATCCAGCGTTTTGTTGAAGCGGTACGCAGGAAAGAAACCACCGTGAAATTCCTTTTCCGGAGCTTATGGCCGGACAGGGTGTGATGTCATATGAAATACTATAACAAAGTCATGCAGTTGAGCCGAGCCATTCGGCGTGATGGACGTTGAAATCACTAAGGATCACAACCTCTGCGGTTGGGATCTGTTGCAGCTTGTTGAAGCCATATAGACGTGTTCAATCAGTCTGTCTCGGCATCATCGTTGTGGGACCTATAGAAGGATGTACAGGCGCGGGGATGGTGGTCGCTATCTACACGCAGCCAAAAGATAGACAGTTCCATTCCTTCAAGTTTTCTGATATGACAAGAACAGATATCCTGTGGCATACACACAAACTCCAGCAAAAGGTACAAAGTGTTATAGTCGCAGTTGTGAGTCCGTGGTACTTCCTCCGAAGGACCTGCCCCTTCTTGCAACAGGGATGATTGTTGATTGGGCCTGCCACCTTTTATTAATAATATACGAGCATGAAACATTCCGTTACAAGTTATATAAACTTAATTAATGCATTGCTTAGTTTCTGATCGTTTATTTGTATCTTCCACACATAATTCTACAGTGCCATGTTATTAAAATATGCAAATGCAAATTATCGAACTCGTCTAGTCGGAGATACCTAATTAATCGGTACATAGTATAAAACAAAGTCGTCCCACTGTCTATCTGTATGCTTAGATCTTTAAAATTACGCAATGGATCTTGACACGTTTTTTTTACTAGATATAGTGATTCAAGAGGAAGGTTCATATGTGTAATACATTGCACCCGTGCGAACCCGGAGCAGGCCGCTAGTATATTCATAAAAAGCAGACAAACTTCGACATCGAGCTAAAACAACTAAGCAAGACAAACATGGAAAGACAAACAATCAATCGATTTCTAGATATATGCAATCAATAATCCGCTGCACTACAGTTTTAATTACTAGAAAGGTAGCACCCTCATTTGTTTCTTATGCTCTTAAATAGACCGAAAAGAATAATAGAACGCAATACGGGTAGCGCCGTTCGGTAATGGATACTAAATGCAAGTTCGCAATGAACGCTTAATGTACACTAGTTAATCTTAGTAAGTACATAAATAAACATTAAATGAACGCGTCTGCGGTGTACGGGCTTGTTAAATATGGAAAGTTAAGTTATGGAAAGCTGAGCTTAACGAATAATAAATTTAGCACTTTTGTTTCATAAAACGGTTAATATGTTTTATTGGTTATAACCTTTAAACATTTGTATTTAAAGATATTGGCATTAATTGTTAAGTAAACACTATAATCATTGTTATTGAAGTCAAATCGAGATTCTTTAAAAAAAACAAAATTAATTATATTTAAAAAAAGTGTGATCTTAATAAAGTTTAACATAATTATCTCTTACGTCTTTAGTCAAAATTGTATTTTTTGTAAAAAAGATAAATACATACATAATCATATTACATATTACAATAATACATAATCATAATCATATTATATATTACAATAATACGTATTACAGCTTAATTGTTAAGTGTCTTGACGTAATTGTTGTGTAAATTTGAAGCGAATGAAAAAATTTCTTCGCATCTGTGTTTTATACTTACAATGTTTCTTAAGGGCACTGAATTGGCTTTCACTGAAATATTTCGTTTACTATCCACCCTTACATGGCTAAATATCAGGTTAAGGAGCACTTGACAGATAATGATAAAACTTTGCCCAATCTCTACCACACCACGTTTAATGTGTCGTAATCAACGACGTTTATATGTTTTATATATAAAATTAACTCCAAATAAAATACATAAAACTAATAAAGTAATTCAATAGATATACAATATATAGTACTACAAAAACAAATGTGGTGAAACAGGCAACTGTATTATGTGCAAAACGAATTCCATAAAAGAATTTATTATGGTTATATTATACACCAGCTGTGCCCCGCGACTTCGTCCGCGTGCAATTTAAATTAAATAAAATTTCTAAAATAAAAGTAGCCTAAGTTACTCCTTATAACATCAGCTATCTGTGAAAGTCCCGTCATCAAACATCGGACCAGTCGTTTCAGAGATTAGCTGGAACAAACAGACAGACGGACAGACAAAAATTGAAAAAAATGTTATTTTGGTATAAGTACCATGTATACATCCATATGAATTTCGTAAAAAGCAGTTATTTTAATGTTACAAACAGACACTCCAATTTTATTTATCTGTATAGATAATTGATAATTGTAGTATTTGTTAGATATCAGTGAACAGCGAACAATTTTTTTTTCATTTACACTCAAAATCTGTAAACGTTTTCGACACTTTTTTAACACATTTTTCTGACTTGCCAGCATGTATGTACAGACGAGCGAATGCCGCCCACAAACGCTTTTGAAACGCAAACCACAAAGCCAGCGAATTTAAAGTATTGACGCCAATTGGCAGGTCACGCTTGCCTTCGTGGTACCCTTTGTTGCCAAATCGGAGTTAAAAAAACTTTTAGTTGTTATCAAACACAATTGCACGCATTCGCACCAAGCTAATTGACATTGAGCTGACATTGCTGCGGTGTTGTTATTTACAAAAATTCGATGTACAATGATTTTAAAAATTAAATACAATTTAAATACGTGCTCTTTTACCTAATTCCCAAACACCATTTATATTTATACAGCCTGTCGTTACCATCGCGACAATAAATGAACACACATATAGGGGATAAGTTTTTAAAGTTGTATTAAATATTTAAATTCTTTAAACATCAATATTTACAGAGTTATTACATTTTCCAAAACAAACAATTTTAGAACAGCCTTACGTATAAAACTGTAACGTAAAGTTCATTTGTAAAGTTCACAAAGCATATGAATGGGTTGACTGAATTTAAAAGAGACAAAACATACTGTTAGAAAGAGAGGCTTGTAATGCGACGCTGTGGCGCGAGTTGTATAGGATGTTACAAATTTTGTTTCTTTTTTACTTAATTAGTTTGTTTAAAAAACATATTTTTTTTAATTATGGATTTTGTTTAAAGTTAATATTTTTTATGATTATTGGCAAGTAGCGTTAGACGTGTGTTCATTTATTGTCGCGATGGTAACGACACGCTGTATATAAGAGTTACGGTGGGTAAAAATACCTTTGACGAGGGAATAGTTCAACTAGTTGCATGCGATCTGTTCATTAACATTCGGCAAGCCTTTCAATGTTCGTCGATTTCACAGTCAGAAGTCACAGTGATGAACCCTAGAAACTCACAGTGGAACTATGCTAGGACTTTGCTTTACGGTTTTTTCGAAGGATATTACATTTTATGTTCATATTTCTGACATTTACATTTCATATTTCTGACAGAGGAACAAAGAAGGGCACGTAAACTTTCTTTTAATAATTTAATCATTGTTTTACATAAAAGGAGAAATAATAAGGCATTTTCACATGTGATGTGAAATGGTTTACGCTTAATTTCACCTTATTATGGAAATAGTAAACTTGAAATCTTCAAAATTAACAATGCATACATCTGTATACGACCCGTAGAAAAATAATTACAGATTTTTAAATGTTTGACATAAAAATAAACGTTATCAAAAATACGTTAACATGATTTATGAAAATTCCACTTTATATGTTTGCGTATTTTTAGCGGATATCTATTTAAACGAGCCACGGTAAAACTAAAAGCAACGGTCTAAATGTGAATCGGCTAGCGTCAAACGATTATCGGAAATTATTCAGCTGCATCATTAACTCGTTCGCTTATATCAGTTACAGAAGGCCTGTTCTGTGCAGTCGATTTGCCACAGTGTATGTTGGATATCATCTCTCTGGTATATTTTTAACCTTTTTTAAACATGAGAACAGTGAAGTACTAATATAGAATGGGGAATCACATTTTGTCAGTAATTGCTTTATCTTCCCCGTTCTGGGACTTTGTCTATGTTCAGTTTGTGTTCTTTAATATGAAATAATATTTATAGTCCCTAAATAAATATAACAAACGGATTTTTCACGTTTAATTTTAATTATAATTTGCGACGATTTGACTAACTTAGAGAGTTCATTGTAACGGGACAGACAATTTAATTAACAAATTGCGTTATTCGAGTAAAGTTAAAAAAACTAAGAAACGCATTATTCTTATATTTACATGGCTACAACGCTAAAACGGTAATAAACTAGACGATCTTGGCCGAGTTGAGAAAACTTTATAGTATCCGCGGTCGAAATGGGGTGTAAAGTAAGAACGATACTAATAATAACTAACGATACTCTAAATATGCTTTTCGGGCTGCAGGGAGCGTGTAACACACTACATATTACATGCGCACTCACCTGGGGCTCCGGACTTATAGAATAGAGTGTAAAAGGCGAAATTGCGTTCACAAGTGATCACCATGGGAGTTTTGGTCTTCAAATTTACTGTATAGTTATAGTTAAAACAGGAACTCTGAAGTAGTCTCGTGTCTTTACTAAATAGTAACGGGGAAAGCCTTAGCGATGATGGTTGCCGTAGGAATTCGGAAACACCTATACCTAACTCTTCCCATTATAAGTCCGTCCCATTATAATTTTTGTCAGGTGGCTTTTGAATCGCATCAGATTTAAATATCAATACGAACTATTGAAGGTTGGTACAAAATTTATTGACATCACCTCACCGACAAGAAAGTATTAAATACATATGCACGTACCATTCTCATTGCTTTCCATTTATATATCTAAAAGATAAGATATGTATCGGAGATCTGGAAGGTTAAAAAAATTATTTCAGAACTTTAGTTCACTGTACTACAATCTGGTATGATAATTCCATAATAACGACGATTCTCGACAATTTCGTGATGCTTAATATACAGGCTACGATGCTAGGTGAGTTAATCAACCAAAATGTTAATGGCTGCGAAAGGTGACTTCATTACTATGAGCAAAGCAAGAGTCAATGCAGTGGCATAAAAAAGGCACATTCTATGCCTAAGAAGTTTCTGAGGGTATTTTGTTATTTTATTATAAAGAAAAAGACCTCTACACCACCGAAAAATACTACGCCACTTTGCTCGAAGAACTAAAGAATAACATCCACGAAAAAAGAAGCGGGAAATGGATTCGAGGTGTTAACAAGTTAACAAGAGCTAAGTTGCGATAGCGGCCCTAAACAATGCGGCTTTTAAATCTTTAATCGCCTGGTGCCTACGGGTCCGTCAAGGATGTAAAAACTTCGACGAATAAAGTTACCAATGATGAAGATGTGACCTAATTTGAAGAAGTATAACAATTCCACATCCACAACCTTGGCACCGGGATTAGAACTCGGATTGCTCGAGTATTTTTAAATGAAAACGACCGCTCGGACACTGAGTAACTAGTATATGTACCCGTATACCGTAAACATATACACATTATCGTCCTACGCCAGAATACAAATCAGCCTTGATTTATATCAGCTGGGCTTTAATCGAACTTGATTTGCATTTTAATTGAAATCGAAGTTATGACCTCACTGAATTGATGGAACATTCTCTAACTGAACAAACATGGCTCAAATCATTTGGTTATATCCGTGAATGGAATTTATTATAAAAGAATCGCATTAAAATAAGGGGGACATATTCAAGCCTTTAGCTGACGGTCGTGTAAGCATAAAATCAGTATGGAGCAAGTTACGGAATATGAAATTATACAATCGCGTCTTTCGCCGTCTTTTCATGCTTAATAAAATACCTACAATTAATCTTTACCGTGTAAGTGTCACTTTTTGTAGTAAAAAGTGTAGTTTAGTTGGCAGACAGATATGTGGAAACTTTTTACATTCAAATATACATCTAAATATAGGTATATAAATTACGTGTCACTTTGTTTGTCCGCGGTGTACTTCTAAACTACTTAACTGATTTTAATCGAATTTGCACAACGTGTGCAGTTTGATCCAACTTAAAAGATAGAGTAGCCTACATCTCAAATAAGAGTCGCAATATTATTTTATTGCAAATTATTTTTTTATTAAATGACAAAGAGTTATCTGTGAGTTCCATAAGATTGTAACAGATGGTGGTGCAAGGTAAATTTCTGGATTCAGAAAGTATCTAATAGATGGCGTTATATTAAAAGACTAAACGTATGTCAGTAGATTTGGCGCAGACGAAGTTGCGCGGGCCAACTAGTACTAATATAATAAATATGAGAGGTTTGATTGTTCGTTTGACCGCGCTAATCTCTGGAACTGTCACAGAGTCATAAAAGTTGATGGACTAGCGTTGACAAGGGGCATCGTCTCAGTAGCATCGTCATGTTTAGAGGCTGACTGGAAATAACTCAGAACCAATTTTCATGCGGTTCTCGATAGCAATAAAACGTATCGTTTTTTTTATTTGTACCTTTTTTCAATTTTCTTATTTCACCAGCGCACTATTTAAACTTAATATATAATATTTTATATTCTACTAGCTGACTAGGCAAACGTTTTATCATAAAAATTATTTGTAGGTTAGAAAAAAAAGTTTGGGGTGGACTACCCTTAACATTTAGGGGGGTGAAGAGAATAGATGTTGTCCGATTCTCCACCCTAGCATATATGCACACAAAATATCACGAAAATTGGTCAAGCCGTTTCGGAGGAGTTCAATTACAAACACCGTGACACGAGAATTTTATATATTAGACTAGCTGACCCGGCAAACGTTGTTTTGCCATATAAATTAATTGTAGGGTAGAAAAAAACATTTTGGGGTGGACCACCCTTACCATTTAGGGGGGTGAAAAATAAATGTTGTCCGATTCTCCACCCAGGCCGATATGCACACAAAATCACACCGTGTCACGAGAATTTTATATAGAAGATTATATTCACCCTTTTCTTAACACTAAATGCCTTGCATTTATGATTTAACACTTAAACTTAACCGAATTTAATAAAATATCATTTTTATGGTTCCGTACCCAAACGGGACCCTATTACTAAGACTCCGCTGTCTGTCCGTCCGTCTGTCAGCAGGCTGTATCTCATGAACCGAGATAGTTAGACATTTAAAATTTTCACAAATGATGTATTTTTGTTGCCGCTATAACAACAAATACTAAAAAACAGATGAAAAAAAATTCAACGGGCTCCCATACAACTGACATGATTTTTTTGCCGATTTTATATAATTATAATAGTACGCAACCCTTCGTGCACGAGTCCGACTCACACTTGGCCGGTATTTTATGGATATCTGTAGCCACAAACATATTTTACATTATCAGGTTGGATTTGATGTATATTTTGTCACACATATCTGAATTAAATTAGTTGTAAACATAACCTTTGTTTTTAGCTGCATTAGAATATTGTTAACAATACATTTCGTAGTATAATTAAGAAATGGACTGTGGCTTGAACCTGTTAACCCACCTAAAGCTCGTAACGAGGCTGTCTATAAATCCTGCTGACATTAGCACGAACCGAAGTTATCTAATTGCTCTTGCACAGTCGTTTATCCAATCAGAGTTGAAAAACCTTTGGAAAACCGCTTCTGTGTGCTTTAAAGAGGCAGCATTTAAAGCTCATTATATATATGTAAATGCATTATATTATAAGTAAATGGTATTCAACTAAATGAATACCATTTAAATTTATTCACAAGTAATTTTGGTACTCGTATAAATCGTGGCTGTTTGAGGCCGTAGTACTTTCGTAAACGAGAATAATTAATATTTCTTTTTATTGAAAAGTTGTCAAGCGAACAGACGGCAGTTCACCTGATGTTAATTAATACGGCCGGCCATGGGCATCTACAACATCCGATGGCTTGCAGCGTTGGCAAACTTTAAAAGAGTAAGTAGGCCCAAGTTACTTCAATCACCAGACGTAACGCGAAAATTTATGTTTTGTATATCAACCTCATTTTGATGAGCTTTATTATATCTTTTTATATTTATATAAAGGAAAAAATGTTCACTCCTCAAATGAAACCTCCTTGTAAGAAACTAATAAAAAACTGTGATTTTTGTTTAGGAAAGGAAAAAAGAAAGAAAAAACTCCTTTTTCTGGACATTCATCCTAGTCATTTCATCGCTTTTCATTCATGTCACTCATTAAAAATATCATATTTGCTAAATGGATGATATTGAATTATTTGGTGTTTGCTGGTTCTTGATATAGAAAATTTCACTTAACGTAGATTTAGATAATCTTGCGAATCCAGGACGGACAGTACACACTATAAACAGAGATCATAGTGGTATCTGTAAAAGAATATGTACAAGAAAGATTTCACTGATTATGAGATATCGATTAATCAATCGGTATCGTTCTGTTATATGTATATTATTGTTGTATACTTTAGGGCTGATGCATTCCACCGCTCTATAAAGGAGCTGTGTCTGCACATTTGTAGAAGAATAGATGTAAGCACATCAGATGGATGCAGTTGGACGTAAGTCAGTCTCAATCCAGTCTGGAGACTGGATTGAGACGTCAATACTTATTTCTAATTCTATTTTCTAAGTTATGTTTGGTAGTAATTAAATTAGTGTAATAGATAAAGTTCTTTAAAAAAAAAAAGTCATTTGTAATATCCCTTATAACAGTTCGTACATAGTCTATATCATCGTTACGAAAGATAACTTCTTTAACTCCGATTACGACTTGCATCGAATCATTAGTGTAAGGAGCATTAGCTCGATTTTTCCTTTTGTCTATTTGCTTCATTTAACGGGGGAGATCAGAGAGAGCCTAACGTATCCTAATTTTGGAGTATGAGATTGAATTTAATAAATCGAATGATTTAATTTATGAGTTCTATATTAAAGAGCTTACGAGTACGAACTCGTTATGAACGTTATTGTGGCATGTAATAGGTAGGGCCACGCAACAGTCTTCGCTGTTGCCAGAATGACCAGGTCCGTCCAGGTAAGTACCGCGACCTCACAGTCATCACTTAACATCAGGTGAACCGCCATCTCGCTTGCCAACTTCTCACATAAGAAAAAAAGTACGATGTCAACTGTAGTGTGATGCTACTCTTGCAGATGTGGGGATTGCTACGGGCGCGACAGTTGCTGGAGACGACTGCGGCGCGCTGGTCGGTTCGGCTCTGCCGTCACTTGCGTATTCGTCGACTTGTTTACGTTCCGCACGGCAATTAGCACTAAATCCTCGAATAAGGAACATATGAATTAAGCGTCGCCGGTCTCCTAATCACTAAGAAGTTTGATTATTAAATTAATTTTAATGAATTGATTTTCAAGATTTAGTTGTGTGCATGATATAATTACTAGAAAAATGACATAAATTAATTCTACCCTCATCTAGATTGCACGGAATATGTAATTTCGTTTGTATGTTAAAAGCTGTTATATTATTAGCGATTATTTAAATGATAACACACTCTGGCAATGAATTGATCGTTCCAAGCTCTTTCAAGTGGAATTTAATGTATTGTAAACATGTTTGTTATTTTTTTGTAAAATTATGATTAAAAGAAATGTCCCGCTGAGTTTTTCTCGGGTCAGTGGCTTTTTTCCGAACCGATAGTAGTGTTTTTTGACAATCAATAAGTAAGTGTAATGCTTCCATATTGAATAAAGATATTAGAATTAGATGTAGATATTAGAATTGCTAAAATGGCCAGCGTTGGCAGGGTTTGGCCAAAACGATAGCATGCCCCTACCAATACGCGCCCGACCATGGAAACTTGCGGGTTATAGTCAGTGCGAGTCCGGCATAAACTTCCCTTGTCACTTCCGGATATGCTTAGGCATTTTCCCCACGTAGATAAAATCAACGGGAGAATAATTATGTAAGTAATAAATATTATTGTTCTAAGCTTTCTCGTCTTTGGTGAAAGGATTTTGATTAATTTTCATCATGTATAGAGTGTAAATAAAAATGAAGCTAATTTAGTTATATTATACTTCTGCTGCAACATACGAGTATGACGGAAATAGCTGTTTTTATTTTAAGTCATTCGGTAGCTTTTCTTTCCTATAGTCTTCATTTTTTAGGATAAAAAAACGTATGTATCAATTATGAACAGCAATTAATTCGTAAATCTAAAAATCTGATACGTCAATTTAATCTAATATCGTGTTTAAATTGTTGGTTGGTTGGTTGCATATAGACTTATTCTAACCCGTCTTCAATATTTGAAAATATCTTGGAACATCTTGGAAGGTAAGATTCTTATGAATAATTTATAAAGTGTACCATTTTCATGATGCCAAGTTGACGTTCATCCAATGTGAGATATTTTTATGCATTCATAACAAATTCCAGTATTGTAACAAAATTGTTATTTCTCGTTTTATTTCGGTTTCAATCGGTGGTTTCTTGCATTTTGTTATTATTTATGCGAAAAGTTGCCAAACGAGCAGAAGGTTCACGTGATGGTACGTGAATACCGCCGCCCGTGAACATCTGCTACACCCGAGGGTTAGAGATGCGTTGACAACCTTTTGAAAATTGGGCTCCGGCTACCTCACTCACCAAACGGAACGCGAAAATATTTGTCATACTTCCACTTTACGCTGGTCTTCTGTGAGTTCTGGTGCTTATCCGGACGGGCCTGCCCATTCGTGCAACAGCCGAGGCTGCTGCGTGGCCCTATCACCGTAATATGCAGTTTTTGATTGTGACAAAGTCTTCTAATGAACAGGTGAAATATTGCTTTTTTTGTTGTAGTTGCCATTTTGTACTTAGAAACAGATATTTGCGAGCTATACCTATTTTTAAATCGTTATAATAAGGTAATACTCTGTGTTCGGCTAAAATAATAAATACTACATTTAAATAAAAATAGACATAAAATCAAACCTATTGTCTATAACATTGTAATCCTAAGAATTAGAATATCAATTTCATCACTTGTAATATCGGGGATATAGCTCAGTGGCAGAGCAATCGACTGCAGATCGATAGGCCCCCGGTTCAAATCCGGGTGTCCCCTGTCCGCTGCTTTTTAACATTTTTTTTTTATAAATACATAATTCTCAATCATTTTTCAAATTATTTTACTGTTCTTTTTGTGGTTTTGTGACACTATGTCGTTTTTTAGAGTACACTTATTATTCTTGCTACAGCCTCCATTTTAATTTCTTCTTCCTTTTGACCACATCCATAATGGGACTGCTCTAATCGTCGACGATCAAGTTCCCTCCTAATGTTTGAATCTTCGGCTTGCCTGGGTCCACCATTGACCTTGGAAGAATTGTTAAGATAAATAGGTAATGTTGAAATCCTCGACCACACAATCGACTACCTTCAAAATATATTACTTGATGTTTTGTATAAACATTTTTTCATTAACTATGTGCGACTTTCTTACAACTTTCTCTAAGAGTTTCTTTTACTTGTTGCTTTGATATACTGTGTGATTGGAAGAAAATGAATTTTAGACTTAACATTATTATTTCGGTTCATTTGATGATAATTGTCATTGTAAACCCAAGTAAATAATGAAATTGACACTTTTCGTAGTATAAACCTGCATTGTTTTGGCATTTTCACGCTAAATATATAAAATGTTTAAAGTGAAAACTTCTTTAGGATGCAGCACTTTTTGGGTGAACAAAAATCATGGAGCTCGCGTCATCATCACCAAATGCTCTTTATTTATTTTGAATTAATAATTATTTTATTTGTTAATAAATATAATAATAATTGATAACCTACTTAGGTTTCACTTCTATTGGCAGTCCCCAAAGACTGCTTTTCTTTTGCTATTGTTTATTTCCCTTTGACACTAACATGACCGCTCACTCGCCATGCTTATATTCTTATATTTATTTATTTATTGTTAGGTACACCAACAGCATAAAATATAATATTATTTATATGTTCTTTGCTATAGTGCCATTTTTTATATATATATATATATATGCCTATTACAGGTATACACAACATTGATAAAAAGAGTTAAACACACTTATAAACTAAAATAAAAAAAAATTAACTGGCATATTATATAAAACTGTGTATATTTTGATTTTCTTCCAAGATGTAATATAAATTTAAACTGCACAACAAAATTTCAATATGATGCTATGGTAAAATTATGAGATATTAACCACGGCGCTGCGTAAGAACTTTTATCTGAACAGCAGTTGATATAACTTTCTGAAAGTTTCAGCTCAGTAGCCTAACATGAAATTTAACGCCCAAGTACCGAAGAAGAAATGCATGTTAGAAAGTTTCCGAATGGCATACCGCATTCCACCCCTCGAATTGTATTTGAGATACTAAGTAATATTCAGTATACTGCAAGTGAGTTCTATATTCAATGATAGTGATTTTGTACTAAGAAATTCGAGAGGCGGCTAAAATTACTTCGTCATAAAGTGGCAATAGGCCAGCCCTTAGCTTGTAGAACCCATAACCGATGGGGGAGAACGGATGGCGTATTGGCAATCGCAGTGTAGGGTGGACTTTCCACTACATGGAGAGACAATCTGTGCAAATGGGCTGAAAGTCGATGGACGCAGGCGCTGGTGTGCTCAGCAAGGCCTAAGCCTCTATAAGGCGCAAATTCGGCTCCATATGGAGTACTGCTCTCCTCTCTGGGCGCGAGCCCCGCAATACCAGCTTCTCCCGTTTGACCGCATTCGATGTAGAGCGGCTCGTGTTATCGACGATCAGGTTCATTTCGATCGGCTCGATCCTTTGGCCCTGCGTAGAGATGTGGGATCACTCTGCACCTTCTACCGCATATATCACGGGGAGTGTTCCGAAGAATTGTTTGGATTGATTCCGGCGGCTGAATTTCACTATCGGACTTCGCGGCATAACCAAAAATTTCATCCACACCACCTCAATGTCCAGCGTTCAACAACAACGCGATTCTCCAGGCATTTCTCGCACAAACACTCTGTGGAACCAGCTGCCGCCGGCGGTCTTTCCGAACTGTTACGACCTGGGATCCTTCAAGAAGAGAGCATATTCTTTCCTAAAAGGCCGGCAAACTATATGCAAGCCCTCTGGTGTTACAGATTTTCATGGGCGGCGGTGATCACTTACCATCAGGTGAGCCTCCTGCTTTTTTTCCCCTTTTTTACCATTAAAAAAAATTTTATAAAATTGAAAACCCTAAGCTTTCGCA
The DNA here is from genome assembly GCA_933534255.1 of Iphiclides podalirius. Taxonomy (NCBI): domain Eukaryota; kingdom Metazoa; phylum Arthropoda; class Insecta; order Lepidoptera; family Papilionidae; genus Iphiclides; species Iphiclides podalirius. The sequence goes on from OW152826.1 coordinate 11,910,236, forward strand.
ATATGCATTGATAAAAACGTAAACATAAATCATTGAGATGCCTGCGTTCCGCCAGCGAGTTATATAATCAAGGTCCACTTTTTAAAACGGAGCAACGCATCTGTAACGCCGCAAATCTCCATGGGCGGCGGTTATCACTTAACATCAGGTGAACCGCCAGCTCGTTTGCCTCTTTCTAACATTAAAAAAAAGCGGCAAAACAATCGAGTGGAGATGTACGTTTCTAATCGGTGTGTACCCTCTATTGTCATTTTTACTCTTATGTATTGTTTAATATATAAGCAAGGTTGTAATGAGTAAAATTTTACAAAATGTGTATTATCAATAGTGCCATTACTACTGAATTTGACGTTTGTTGGTCGTTATGCTCGATTTCTATTTTCGCTTCCAGTCATAATCATTCGATTTAAAACTTTAATGCTACGAAGCTGCTATTGAATTGAGAGGATACCCTCGAGTATCACAGTAGTGGTACGCCATAAAGCTGTTCGATAACCTCATGTTGAGAAAATCACGACATCAATCTACTTTTTTTTATTTAGGAATTCTTGATGCCAAGCAAACAAAAAAATCACATTTAAACTTTTTATATTTATAAAGTACTAAGTTACTTTTTATAGTTTATATTTTTTATAGTGCTAATCGTTGCACTAAAGATTAAACATTAAAGACATTGTAGAAAAAGTACGTAGCTTAGTGGCTAAAACATCAGGCGACGAATGCCAAAGACGTGGGTTCGATTCCCACTTTACTTTTTACGGTACTTTTTAATAATTCGGTAATATTTAATCTTAAGTGCTGAGATTAGCATTATAAAAAAATTCAATTTCTAAAAAAGCAATGGCGACATCTCTCGTTCGAATTATCGTTGTAAAACGATATTCGAAATTGTTTGTATGCTGGAAAGGGTATAACAATGGATGCGCCAAGCATTGCTTCAAATGCTAAAAAAAAACAATGTAGATAAAAGACGTTAAGATTTTCGTCGGTGTGGCAATCGGAATGCCGAAGACGTGGGTTCGATGCCCACAGCGGCGACAATCTTTTCGTATTTTTTCTACAAATTTTAATTAACATGTTTACTAGTAAGTCGACTCTACTATTAAAAATAATATTACTCGTACCCAAAATTCTATTTCACTTCATTTCCGTGTAGCACACCATCGAAAGAAACAGCACGCTCTACCAGACGCGAAGTGTTGGATTCTTTTATATAAGAAGTGATTAAGTAAGTCTGTTCCGTTTAAATTAAAGTCGTTGAGTTGGGTACAAGCAACTGCAAGTTATGACTAGAATAATTTATCTTGTGCTGGCGAGGTTAGTTTTATACGAGTGAAGAAGTTACATTTTTTTTATTTGTACAAGGGCGTTATTGTAATGCTAATACTAATAATGTATGTAGAAATCTGTCATAATAATACAACAGCCAGCTATTGAAAAGATAGATTCAAATTACACACTGATTAAATATCAACGAGTTTTAAATGATACTTCGTTCGAGAAAACGTTATCACGCTTGATTTTAAACTGATGCAAGTAACATCCTTACTTCCTTACTAATATTATAAACGAAAAAGTTTGTATGTATGGATGTATGTTTGTTACTCTTTCACGCAATAACTACATATTACATTTAGCACTAACGCGAAACAAACTAGGTATTCTGTATAATAATTTCTTGTAACGCGAACACAAAAATGAAACTAGGTATTCGCGTAGTTACAACTCCCGACGTTTCGAACCCTTTACAGCGTATCAGCAGTTTTGAGATCTCCAGTAAATTATGGAAGTTTGTTGCCTATAATCAGAGTACTGCTAAACTTTTCGCCGCCGCCAGGATTTGTCCTTGCGCCTGGGAGGCAATACGCGATACAAACGATGCTCTAGCCACCATCCATACCAGTTAGTGAGCCATATTGATATCCGTAGAAGCTAACCGTAGACAATCATACTCAGAGAGCACAAGGGATCTGTGACAAACACATCCGCTGAGCTTCAACATGTCAAGCAAGTTTTGCATGGCAACAAGCTTCGAGCAATCGCCTACGTCACAGTGACTTGAGTGAAACCAGCCACAGTGGAGCGAGTACCTGCTGTTCACACGTCAAGGAGTCACCGACTTGGCTATTTTTTCAATTAATTTCTAAAGCCGCTGAAGAAGATTAGTCAGTTTTTATAATATCCCTCTGCAAGATCCAGGAGTGTACAAACTTGACTGTGAATGTGGGCTCTCTTACATAGGTCAAACGAAAAGAGCAATAAAAAACCCGCGTGCATATAGCTGACATCAAACACAATAGATTGAACAAGTCTGCTCACATTTTTTTAAACCACAGATCCTTGCAAAAGAACACCGATTCCTCCCAAGGATGATTCGCGAGGCTATTGAAATTAAAAAACCACCCTAATTTCAATAGAGAAGAAGGTTGGGTACTACCATCAGCTTGGGATCCTGTCATCAATAAAATTAAATCTAGGCCCAAACGAACCACTACTGCAAGACAAGATACAATTAGCTCCCTCTGCATAGATCGGACACAAAATTAATAATTCAAAAAAACTGACGGTAGCCCGGGTTAACTATGACAATCAGACGTCTAACACCTCAGTCTGTCCCGTGACCATGAACGCTGTAAAGGGTTCGAAACGTGCGCTAGTTTAGCATCACTAAAACTGGACCTTCTAAATCAGAGTACTGCTAAAAGGATTTGTCCTTGCGCCTGGGAATACGCGTCAAATAAATACTTTTCAGGACACATTTTTACACAACACATTTCTACTCCCAAACTAAGCAATGCTTGTACGAAGGGTACTAGAAAACTGATAAACATACTTAAATATACTTTTCTTTTGTAAATAAATACATATGATACATATATAAACACACAGTCACTAGAAAAACACGATGTTCATCACACAATATTTTTCCAGTAGTGGGGATCGAACCCACACCCTCTGGCGCAGGAGGCAGGTACACTAACCACTACACCATTCGGGTCAGCAATTCAAATTAACGTTTTATCTGCGGATGATGATTTGGTGTACGAAGTAATGAAGTTAACACAATGATGTTTACTAATATAGATGACGCATGTCCATACAGCGTTTGAAACTTGGTCCGCTTTACGTTATATGACATATATAAGTGAATGTGACAGATGATATAGATACGGAAAGAGTTAGCAGCCTACAGAATTACACCAATTGTTGTAATTTGAGCGCTTCAATTTCGTTGCACTAGTGTCATATATTTGTATATAATATCATTGGAGTTAACATGTATCAATATTTCTCACAACACCATATATTTTACAGTCCTCTGTTGTAATACGAGACACGTTTCATCGTTCTGCGCGACTAAGTCGCTACACATACAGTCAAACAACTAACGCTAATAAATTATTCAAAGACACTCCCAATGCGAGGCTGCAAAGCTATGCCCTTTGAAAGCTCTCTTAAGGACACAGCACACACCTAAGTAACTTTACAGGAAAAGCAACAATTACACGAATAGTTATTATACCGTTTCCTTTGGAGACATAAACACAAAAATCTTCCACTCTGATCCCTGATGTATGAAAACGAATTTATTCAGCCATATTTTTTTTTACATTTCTCCTACTGGGAACGCAAGCATCCTTTAAAACCATACTAGCATTTCAAGCCTAGACGTATCTGAAGTTGAGGTTCAAATTACTAAGAAATTGTATTGTGACGTGCCGAATACCAAATGTTAAAAAACAATTTTTTTTTTTTACCGAAAAACAAACCCGACTTCGAATATCTCGCTCTGTATTCATTTTATAACAATTACAATTATTGATTTTCAGGAGTTCTCTACATATCTCCGGAGCCCAAGATCCAATATCAATGAAATTAATATGGAAGTATACTGGAAGCACCAGCTTTCAAATAAAAAAAGAATCAATCATCAAAACCGGTACACAAGGTCGAAAGTTCTGAGGTAACGAACATAAAAAAAATACAGACGAATTGAGAACCTCCCCCAAAATTGTTGTTGAAAATTGTTAAGGCCCATTTACATGGTGCCAGTTTCTTGCCTGTTGTATACAATTAAATTGATGCAATAAATGAGTGTCATGGTCTAAACAAGAAATGGTCTAAACAATTATTGCGCGCAATTTATTGCATTCAATTATTGCTCTTGTATGTTCAAGAAAATGGCATCGTGTAAATGGGCCTTTAAGGTTGAGTGATAGAAGGTTTAGCAGTTTGTCTACTTCAAAAGCATCACTTTTCTGGTAATTCATATACCAAAAATTGATTTTTTCATAGTGAATTATTTTTTTCTTGGAAAGTAAAATACTAGTGTCAGACTTGGTCTTACCGCTTACAGCTTACCAGATGGAAAAATGAAGTACTTGCTTTGCTTACTCATTGTTATCAGAAGTTATTTACGTGTTGTGTATATTTAAAATGAATTGTTTGTTTAATTGTATGCAGTGTTTGTCTGATGTCAATTCAGCTTTATCTATACAGATAAATAAAATTGGAGTGTCTGTTTGTAATATTAAAATAACCGCTTTTTACAAAATACATATGGATGTATACACGGTATATATACCAAAATAACATTTTTTACAATTTTTGTCTGTCTGTCTGTCTGTTTGTTCCAGCTAATCTCTGAAACGGCTGGACCGATTTGGACGGGACTTTCACTGACAGATAGCTGATGTAATATGGAATAACTTAAGCTACTTTTATTTTAGAATTTTTTTTATTTTAAATTCCACGCGGATGAAGTCGCGGGCACAGCTAGTATTATTTAAAATTCGACTATTTTTTTTTAAATTATACTAGCTGTGCGCTACGGCTAGACTGTCAGCTAGCGGAAAGACAGTCGATATGCCTAAAGACCTAACTTACCGAATTATACCTTGAATTAAATCTGCATCAATATTTAACTTCCTGTTAAGTAAGCCCTGATTAATTAACGTTAATGTATAGCAACTCTTTCCGGAAAGCTATGGCGCTATCGCAATATAGAAATGAATGCATCAACGATTGCGTTAAATTGTTAACCTCTTTTTGTACTTTAGTAGTTAACTCAATTTTGTGTTTAGTATTATCTTTCGGCAACAAGCTGTCATCAGTAAGTAATATCTCCAAACAGTAATTAACCATTAACAACGCTATTCACTTATTACACCGACATTAATTACTCGTAAATGGGGTAAAGGCAGGAAAAAGTGTACTTTATGAAATGATTTTAGAATTTTATCTGTAATTAGCCTTTGCTTTTACTTCACAAAATTTTCTGGCGGAGGTAAGAAATCAGAGCTTCTCCGCCAACGTTAAATCAACTAACCTTTCGCTGAAATGTTAATTGAGAAGAAAGGTTTCTAGGTTAAGAATAATGGAGCTGTTTTGTTTGGAAATCTGTGATGAAACTTTTGTTTCGAGGATATTAATTCGAACACAATGAGTGGTTTCTACGTTTTCTGGTTTCGTCTCATTTTCTAAAAAAAAACAGTAATTTTTTACATTTGTACAGCATATCGAAGTTATTTAACCTTTGATGTGATTGTGTTGTTTACACTGTAGAATTTTTTTCTAACTCAGTTGTAGTAAGCTTCTTAAGGTATTGGTTTAGAGTTATTCGGAGTATTTTTAACTGACATTTATTTTATTTCTAACCGACTTCTTAAAAGGGGACGTACTATGTTAGACTATGTTTATTTTTTATGTACATTCACTGATTTCTCCATGAATAGTTGAACAGTTTTCTGGAGATGGTTCCATATTCATTAATACACACAAAATCAATACGAAACACCACGGAATCAAATAGATTTGGAGTGAGTGTGATATTTGAGGCCGGTTCTATTTTTTCTTCATAATGATCCTTTACTCATTACAGTATAACATTTTTAGTAGTAGTAGTAACAAAATTAAATGCATTAAAATATTCAATTGATTGCACAAATTTTATAAAAAAAAAATGATGTGGTGTCGTGGGACACAAGGTAGCAACGAAGCTCCTTCGGCTGATGTAGAATCGACACAAATTGCAAAAAAAATCGTGCTCAATTTTATGTAGGTTTTCTTGATTTTCCTCTTAAATTTTGCTGATTAGTTTTTGTTTAAGTACAAGAAAGTATTTAGGAAATTCAGTATTTTAGGAAATAATAACATTACTTAAAATAAAACAACATCGTAATTCAAATTATCAACTAAAATAACAAAATTATACACTACTCGCTTGTGTATGCGACTGTCGCGCCTGCGCACGTCTCATTTAACGGTTTTATTCCTCGCACTTTTTTCCACGGATTTTTTCTTACGGTTTTACTATCACATTTTTTTCAGTTCGGTCGCGCAGCAAAATCCCTATCCCCTCCAAGCCTGCCGTAAGGAACTTCGTTCCAATAAAACATTAAAAATAGCTAGCAGAGAGAATAGTAGACAGAGAGGGAGAAAATGTAGCGTGCGCGGGTGGATGTTGGCTAGACAGAGTTAACCACAGTGAAAGATGGCATTCCTTGGGGGAGGCTTTTACCCGAGCGGGGTCCATGCATTAAATAATTAGGTAGTTGATAATTAAAGCAAATGATAATTAAACTAACGACAAAATAGAATTTATAATTAGAAATCAAATTCATCTAAATGTAATAAACGTAATTGAATAATATAGTTTTATAAGTTACCAATTGTTATCGTTTTATATGTACTATGCATGGAACTAAGTAAGGTTTTATTATTATTATTGTTTATAGTAGACAGGGACCATACAGTTTTCTCACATTTAGCTTATCCATGTAACAGCTAAAAATCTAAATTTCATCGCTTATCAAAGAGAATCTCTAAAGGCCGGTTTCAATCTTCGATCTACAGATACATTTGGTTACTGGAGATAGAATTTTGATGTAAATATTATGGAAGAATGGACTAATATCAAATACCTATCGATAGTAACAAAATCTATCTACAAATAGAATATTGAAACAGGCCGTATGTGATCAATTCTCCATCAATTATAATTCAAGTTTTAAAAATAGAACATAGTAATTTAATAATATCATACGACGATATACTCACTATTCACCACGTTTTTATTAAGTCCCGGACTTTTTTGCACTTAAGAAATCCGGGAAATAGTAAACTTATTTAACGCGGGACTCTAACCGCAAGTTTAAAGTAAACTTGTACAGCAAGCTTATACTCATATGTAAATAAAATAAATGATTTTCTGCAAGAAACTGAAAATGGGAGCGCATTGCGAAGAAAGCTTTCATATGTAAAACTGACAGTCTTATCACCAGCCGCAACCATGTGCCTAATAATCCTACAGTAAATGCCTTAAATACATTATATTACAGCCAAATATATTATAAATAATAACAAAAATGTAATAACAGGCTTCGTGAATAGTTTGATTGAATTAAAAGTAAATGTGCGAAAAAATTGTGTATACTAAAATAATAAAGTACATTAAAACGGCAAGTAGGGTATGAATCAAACATAAGAATTTATGAAATAATGAAACTAAAACTTCGTTCAGTATTTTAGTATAAAAAGAGAGAAAGAAATGACAATGCAAAGCGTTGTATTTCGAGGATAACGTTACTTTACTGAATTTACGTACGCTAAATAAGTATAACTTCTTACATGCATACATATGGGCACACATACTTTTTTATGTGAGATCGTGGCAAGCGAGCTGGCGGTTCCCGTGATGTGAAGTGATTACCACCGCCCGTGGTCATTTGAAACACCCCTTGGGATGCAAATGCGTTGGTATCTTTTAATTAAATGGGCCCGGTTACGTCACACACCTGACGAAACGCAGAAGTATAGTAATTCTACTTCACGCCCTTCTTCTGTGTGATCGTGGTACTTCCCTGGACGGACCGGCCCATTCGTGCTACAGTGAATAAATACTGTTGCGTCCCGGCCACCCTTTGTGAACACAAATTTGTGTGAACTAAAACTTTGTGACCAAAATATTAAAACGACTTAAAAACCATGTTTAAAGCGAAAAAGTTAAATTTAATGAAAACGTGGGCAAAATGTATTTGTGCAAGCGTGTTGCACGGGGGAAATAATGCTATTGAAAAGACAAAAGATTATGTTGTAAATTTAAAACAATAGCATTGTTATAAAAAGTTAAACAGTACAGAAGATATCATTTCTGTATTTCTCTTATTATCGTTATTCATAAGATGGAAGACGTTCAATGACTGTTTTAATTAATCGAATTTATCATACTTTTTAATTTCTCTAGGGGACTGTAAGAAATTTTAGTTTCACGTTTAATAAATCTGAAGAGTACATACTTAGTAACTTGACGTACGGATGCCATCCTGATGGGAGTTTTCTATGAATTATTTATGCGATGTTACATTTTTATAAACCAGCTCCTCTTTCATGTAGCGAGTTTTTACCTGCTTCATTCGAATTTCTAAGACGGACTTTTCCACCTTCGTTATATTTTTGTGTTTGTTCGCGAACAAATACTTTTCCTATTCGTTTTCTTTTCGATGTAATTCTATTTAATTTTGGAGATTAGGGGAAAAATCCTTGCTATAAGTTATATATATAGAATAAAACTTTTTACGCTTGAAATCGACATTGCGATCGTATTGCAAACAGCTCTTGCAGATAGAAGAAAGTCTTCAGATGTAAGCCCGAATAAATAAGGTGTTCCGGGGATAACCGAAATTTGCCTCTGTTTCAAAGCTGACAATGAATTGGATACGTACTTGAAGCCGTGCATGTTGCAAATGGTGTGACCGTATATAAGGACTAAAATATTTAGAGCTTTGTGTACAAGGGAATCGCGATAGTGTATGAACTGTTTATGAGTCTAGAAAAGTTCTCAGTCTTACTAAGATCAAAAACAAGAATAACCCAACTTGTTTAAATCAAAATGCAAAATATATTCAAAACAGACTAGGCTGCATAGAGGTACAGATAATTTCTATCCCTAAAAATTTTTTCCCTTATCTCTTGTCCAGAGTGACTTTACATTGGCACCTATTATATATGTGATATTCCCAGCGTTTTTAAAGTGATTAGGCTGGCCATCGAAGCATTTTTGATAATAGAACTTTCATATTACAGTCATACAGTGGCTGTCTTTTCCAAACCGGTGGTAGTGTTTTGACTATCAATAAGTGAGTGTAATGCTCCTATGTTGAATAAATACATTTGATTTTGATTTTTATTTTGATATGATGTTTGACGATCTGTAGAAAGAAGGCCGGGTTCACAAGTTCTATGGTGGATTTTGACAAAGAAGAATGCCTGCAGAAGTAATTGCAGATTAGTCATGCCATGTACAACCGATGTTATCCACAAGTCTGGTCCAAATCTGGCGTTATGGACAAGTTCAATCTTGCGTCAGGGATTGGCTTTAAGCCCTCTCTCTACCTCCTGACTATGGACGACATCGTAGAGGGGATGATCGTCGGTGGAGGCCAGTAGTCGTCAACGACATTTTTCTTTTTCGAAAAGGTGTTGCTGCATTCCAAAACAGACTGAAAATGGCCGGGAAAAAGTAAAAAATGACGGACTAAAGGTTAGCAAAACCAAATCACAATACCTGTTCTGTGATATTGGTAGCGCATCTAGTTTATCCAACATGGGCTGAAATGTTGTAGTCACTCTAGTCGTCGGTCTGCTCCGATTTTAGGTACCAACACCTCAGAAAAGATGATACATGCAGCTTGCATGAAAAGGAAATAGGTTTCAGGCGTTACAGGTTACTGGCAAATGCTTATCTCCTCATATGTACCTCGTCTTAGCCACAATTCACCTGCTGTGCGGAACTTGATAGTCCAAAGTTCAGACATGCGGTTTCGGCTCTCCTTACTTCCTTTCTAAGTAACTATTCAAGAGTAAAACTTTCAAACATAACTACCAAGAAAATGTTAAAAATAGCGATGTTCGCCGAATGGGAGTAATTACAGAAAACGTTAAAGATCTTACTTCACAACCTTCCTTTCAATCAGCCATTAGCTAATTACACTTTAAAGGCTAAAACATTATTGCCTGCTCTCAGCAATAGTTTCAGAACCTTTACATTGGATCATTTTTGTAAATCCACTTCTAGCGTGGGCACACACTTTAATTAAATTATTATTAAAGTATTGTTCCAATAATAGGCATTAAACAACGTGTCCTTTTTCAACACGTTGGAACGCAGAACTGAATGCAATATAACTTGTAATATTTCGTGCAAACTTTTCTTTTAAAATGTTTAAGATCCAACTTCTTCATACAAGTGTGAAGCTTACTATTAGGAATTTGTAAAAGATCACCTAAAAAGGTGATAATAAAACAAAGGTCAACAGTAGAACATGCTTTTTAAAATACAAAGGAGTTTCGTAGAAGAAATCATCCAATAAAATTCTGTATCATCATGTTTCATTATATCTTCATTCATTACGCTCAACAAATTGGAGCCACTTATCTTTTAACCTCCCTTACGTTTCATATTGACTAAAAAAATCAATATGAAACCTAATGAAGGATAAAAGGCAAGTACTTCCATCGGAAGGGCCATTAAGATTTGTCTTAATTCTACGTTTAGTTATTTCCTCTCGCTTTTATAACGTTATGTAATGTCAATATTAATAAACTATACTACTAAATCAACAAAAATAAATCATGAGTAACAGTTAATACGGACAAGAATTTCAAATTGATGACTCCGTGGCGCCGTTGCCAAGGTATTGGCTTCGGCGTCGGGGGTCGTGGGTTCGATTCCCACACGGGACAACTATTTGTGCGACCCACAGATAGTTGTTTCGCATCTGGGTGTTTGTCCTCGTGCAATTTATGTTTGTAAAACGTCCTTACAACACAGGATAATGTTATCCTAAAGTGAGGGCAATGTTTTAAAAAAAAATTAAAATTTAGTTTCTCAACCATCACCATTAAAAGATTGATTACTTAAAAATAATATTTTTTCCATGTCCACTGTCATCAATCTGTTCTGTCTTCCATGTGTTATTTTCGTATGAACTGAATATTACGTTTTTAATATAATATACCTATATAATTTATTTATCTAACATTTATAACATTACATCTATCTAAAATTATATATTATCTAATAAAACTAGTCCACGCGGCAAGGTGCCAAGAACACTTCCTGCATTTTCTCGCTGAATTGTTATGCTTAACCTTTGAGTGAGAAAATAACCAGCTCTTTTTTCAACGTCAAAGCTAGGCCGTAAACCTTTTAAAAATTTTCGGTGCACGGGGAGCCCACGGACCCAAAGATTCAACACCAAATGGTACAAATACATAATCTTAACACACATAATATTTGCGCCACTTACTTCCTTCAGAAAGACCGAAGTACCCCTTAGTTGAAAGGCAGCCAAAGTGTCTCTCGTGGTGGACTATGCCCTAATACCCTCAGTACAAGGAGGCCTTCGAAGCAGTGGCACATGTAATAAATAATATCTTCTTCACTTCACACAAACTTCATTCCGCAGATGGAGAACGGAATGAAGAAGAGAAAGATAGAATATTATAATGAAAGTAACTGCCGGGGCGTATACCACCATCTCTTTTATCTCTTCGATCATTGCGTCTCAAAGTAAAATCTGGACAGGAGTATAGATGTTCAATCAAGTCTTTATAATCTTTACTGGTTTTCCGGATACACAATTTATTAAGGTTCGTAGATACCAGTGATACTTGATCATTATATCAATCAGGCAACGGTAGGACAAATATATTTTCCCTTTTCCCGTCATAGCTTGAAGTTGTTTGTAAACTTAACGACTCCATTTTAAACTGAAAGACTTACATACATTGCAAAAGATTCCAACTTTCTGGTCACGTAGAGCGTGCATTGTGGGAACATGCATTATTAGGTAAGCTGGAAGAAGGAGTGCAAAACGGAACTCAAGTAAATTATGTTTACACAACTTAAGTGTTTTTTATGCTCGACTTTTAATTTTAACATTTTTAGTATTGCAGAACAGTAAGTTTGTTGCATGAAGTTAAAAATATAATAAGCACTTACATGAAAATGTATTTTCAGTTCTTAGGATTTCACTTTCGTATATCACAGTTGTGCCGGTCTTTTTATAGCAGGATCTACTGCTGTTACAGATCCACCAGACTTGAGGTGGCCGGGCGCTCGGGGCGCCTAGCCTGAACCTCGGTTACGCGTTATCGAGCCTCGACTCGGGCCGTCACGCTATTATTATTCTAGTTGTACCGGTGATAGGCTCATAATGTTTAGAATGATTAAACGGAGATTTATTCAGCTCTCTCTCGCTACAAAAGATATGCGAGAAGGTCCCTCAATCCCTCAAAAAATTATTTGCCAAACTATCATTTTTTCGTATGAGTAGGTTCGAACTTAAAAGTGAATAAATCGAAATCATATACATGAAACTTTACTAATAGGCGAAGGCTTCCTCTGTACAGAGTGTATTGGCGCATAGTCACCCACGAAACTTCAATTGGAATTAACAGATTTCACATATTATATACAAAATATTCTTTTAATACGTTTGCTGCGGCAGTAACTTACTATACTTTCCATTCCTTAGGTACAAGGACTATACAACTGATGATAAAACTTCCATTGTGACGGCACAAGGCATAGAGACACTGTGAAATTTAAGAAACTTAAATCCTGTTTTTGGTTTCATGTAAAAATATTTATGTTTTTTTTTTTTGCTTTGAATAATAATAATAATGAATAAATTGACATACACCTGAAGCCGTCCGTGAACAACTTGTTCAGTTTAAAAATTATAGCTATATTTAAAATACAGAGCTAAATCACCCTGGGCCGCATTGAATGAGGGAAGTCTGGTGCGTATTTTAAGTTGATTCATGTCGACAAGTGCGTTTCTCAAGATTGCAAGCCAACACTAGTCGCGCGAAGCTAACGCGGGGTGCGGTACCAGGTGAGCGGGCTACAAGGTGCTTCGGCCTGGTTTCACATTATGATGAAATTTTATTTCTTCCGTGCGGTGGCAGGTGTAAAAACCTGGTATTAAGGTAGGTACACCATTAGATTCTATTTTAATAATAAATCTTAGATATATATTGATCTTTTTCCTATACCGAAACAAATTAAAGTTAGGCCTTCCGCACGACAAGTAAGTTTATATTTTACTTAGCCGCACTGTAAGCATAGACGTATACAACGTGCTTAGACCTGGTTTCGCAGTGAACGTGTTAGTATTATTCCAAAAGTATGCAGCAACCACGATGTTTTCATCACCTGATCCTGACCTAATTTCACGATCTTCAACGCTGAGTACGTGATAAGTGATTACTTAAAACGATTGTGTCCCGTTAACATATGATGTTCGAAACGTCATAAATAAAAAAATCACGTGATAAAATTATTTTGATAATTATTTTATTTACATCGGTTTATGAAAAAATAAAACGCAATTTATTTCGCAACTGTTTCCGTTTTTCTCAGAACCCAGACGCAGAAAGTCAGGTTCAATGTCGTGTTTAAAAATCTTTTTATAAATTCCACCGACATTTGGAATTTTTGGTCAAATATTAAGGTTAACCATTTAACATTGGAACGTAACTTTATTTTGATGTACTCTGAAATTCGCCCATTAATGCTACTCCGTTAAAAGCAATTAATGAACTGCGGTCAATGTTAGCGGCAGTTTGAAGTTTCCGTAATTATATCGTCGTACTAAATGTTAGAGCCTTGACGGCGCAGTGTACGAGCACTCCGAATTTAGTTCGATACACTCGAGCCCCTTAGCGATTTCAAATCCCGGTGCCGGCGTTAATTAAATTGTAAATTAAAATTTTAAGTTCTTACGTCATAGTAAATCCGTAACGTGAACTTTGTGATTGTTTATTATTCTCATGTAATTTGTAGCTATAATGATTTTTAGGGTTCCATACCCAAAAGGTAAAACGGGACCCTATTAATAAGACTCCGCTGTCTGTCTGTCTGTCACCAAGCTGTGTATCTCATGACCGTGGTAGTTAGTTACAGATGATAATATATTTCTGTTGCCACTGTAACAACAAATACTAATTTTTTTTATGTTTACTATTTGCCGGTTTTTACAGTGTTTTTTTCTGGGTCCAAAAAAAATCATTTGAAAAATACATTTTGGTACGCATAAACTTGAAACGTGTGGATAAACTGTCAAATATTTTTTTCGCCTGCGTCCGTTACGCGTATAGAAGCTCTTACCACTATTTCGACGACTTATGTATTTTGTTTTGATTGCATTTTCGGGAATACTTGGCGTTATCTAGTGTCTTATTTAAAACAAACACCTCCCTAATTGACATTTTTACAACGAATAATTGAAACCTGGACAGGTATCACCTTTGCTCTTGAAATTTAATATTGCAAGGGTTCGAAGCAGAGAGTGGAGAAATATTTTTTTTACTACCATTTATCTACATTTACTACTATCTAAGTTACATCTTAAATGTATAGACTAGCAATAAAAATTACCTTTATCATTTATAGAGTAACAATAATCAAAAGAGTTTTATAAATTTTATTTGTAAAAAAGTAAAAAGTTGAGTTGTTAAGAATGTACTGGTTGACTTAGATTTTATTAATAACTAGCGACCCGCCCCGACTTCGCACGGGTGCAATGTATTATACGTATAAACCTTCCTCTTGAATCACTCTATCTAGTAAAAAACCGCATCAAGATCCGTTGCGTAATTTTAAAGATCTAAGCGTACATAGGGACAGACAGACAGCGGGTCGACTTTGTTTTATACTATGTAGTGACTTGCTGTCCGGACAGACATCGTTCATTTTTTTATAGTATTAAGACCTTCCGTGGACCTTACGGAACATACAAAGAATAAATTAGCCGCTTACCAACATTCGTTTTTATATATTAAGAATTACATTTCTACACGTATGTCTAAGTACTACGGGTCACGCAACTATAACAGTGTTACAGATTTCGCTATTGTACAAATAGACAAGACCATCAGGGGTAGTACCGCCTCCACAGAACACCAGCGGTTATCACTTCACATCAGGTGAACCAACAGCTTCAACAATGGCAATCGCCATCATCTTACATAAAAAAAAAACATATTTTAAGTACTGTCCGAAGATATCTTAAAAGATATGGTTAAGCAGCACACGGAAGTTTATTTCTGAGCTTGTTAATGAAAGAAACGATTAATACTTTTTTTGCAATAGAATATCTTAAATATGTATTTCAAGTCTTATACTTTAACGACGATCACGATAATCTTAAAGTCAGCCAGATCCTATTTTCCATTCCGTATGTGATGGCCGGTGAGCTTATCGGAACACGTTTTATCACATACGAAAAATCGTTAAATGTAATGTGAACTTTGAACTGGAACTATATTTATCTGTCTAGAGTTCAAGTCAAGAGTTTTTTACGACCACTCAACTATGCTGTATCGTCGTGTTTATCATTAACGATATACGGCTTAACACCGAGCACCCCATGTCACACCCTCATCAAATTGCACAATTACATGGATATAATGATCAGAACAACCCGAAGTAAATACTTTCGTTCGTATAAAATAAAGTCCATTCTTGTTAATAGTAATAAATCGATACCTTTCTATTCCGTTATATTGAAAGTATTAGTTGCTGCAAGCTGAGTGGTGACCTGTTTGGTGCATTGAATTCTACATTTTTATTGTTATTTTTTTGTGTTTTGTTATATAGCAAATAAATATGTCGTTCTTTCAATAACTTTGGATCTTTTTTATCTGAGTAGTTTGCAAGCTATCAGAAGGTTCACCCTTTGATGAGTGATTACCACGGCCCATCGATATTATCAAGGTTTGCCGGTGTGTAGCCAGCTTTTAAAAAAATTCCCCGTTTACCGCAATCGCTAAGCGAATCGCGAAAGTATTATACTTCCACTTTACACCGGTCTTCTGTGAGGTCGTGGCACTTACCCGGACGAGCCTGCCCATTCGTGCAACAGCCGAGGCTGCTGCGTGGCACTACCACCGTTAAAAGTATAATTATTTTTAAGTATAATTCAAACGTGAAGAAAATTTCCCAGTTATGGGAATTGATTTATGCTATTTCATTTTTGCATTACCTTGTACATATGTGAGGTAAGAATTAACTCAATTATTTGCTACCAGGAGCTCCATCCATGGTAAGCCACTAGCGCCGTCTATGCTGTACGGACGAATGAACGAATGTGGATGGACACCAGGAACAGTTTAGTCATTTCCCTGAGTCAATAGTCCCGGTCGGGCACGGGCGATAAACCGAATAACCTAACCGCTTTCAACGTCTGGTAACTGGCCGTGTCGGGTGTGAAGCGATCTTTTTATGTGAAAAGTCGTCAAGCAAGCAGGCGGTTCACCTGATGTTAAATCGACATCTGCATCACCCGACGTGTGTTGACAACCATTTAAAAAGTGGGCCCCGGTTACGTCACTCACCAGACGACTCGCGAAAGTGTAATATATCCACTTCACGCCGGTCTTCTGTGTGGTCGTGGTAGTTCCCCGGACAAGCCTGCCCATTCGTGCAACAGTAGAGGCCGCTGCGTGGCCCTAGCACAATAAAGTGACTCTTATTAAAAAGGAATACACGGCCGAGAGCAACGATATCGGTAATCGTACAAGAAACTCTCCACTTTATTCTCCGAAACATGAACGGTTCGCAGGGCCCAAACCCGTGGGTTCTGGCTAGCCCACCGGTTCTGCGTCAGATGAAGCTTTAATAGTCTCTGGACTGAAAGCACAAACATCAGTTAATACAAGACAATGAACGGTTCGTTACGAAAATTTATAAATGATAATATGCGCTAAAGCGACGCTTAACGTTCTCGTTAATATGTAAGCTTTGCTTTATTAATAAACAAAAGAATGTTAAGCTTAGAGATTTCAATACTTGCAACTTAATCGTTACAGCCGCCATGCTTTCGTTACTGTTTCTTGTTTTAATTATCATTTCTCACACCTTAAACCTGTCTACCCAAGCAAATGGCATCAAGTAAATAATACATTTAATGTTTGTTTTCGACATCGCATTAGAAACCTTTAAAATTATCAGTGTTTCTCCAGTACCTATAGTATCTATTAAAGAAAATCGCATCAAAACCCGTTGCGTAGTTTAATAGATCTAAGCATATATAGGGACGGACATACAGCGCGATGACTTTATTTTATAAAATTTAGTGATTTTAAACTATTTATCAAAATGTTTTCAAATAAAGTCCACTTGTGACTAAAGCGTATTAAATCATCCATTCTTTAGGTTTAGAAAAAAATATTTCAATGTGCATCTTAAACAAATACCTAGAAATAAATATTTTGCTTGAACGGAATGCACGTAAGCAATATGGCTTCTGACGTCGTCAGCTCGTTACGGGGGAAACCGCTACGTATTTCTTCGAAGTTTTACATTGAACTGGTAAACGTTCGTTGCACGTTGGAAAAATTGTGTTATGATTTAGTTTTGATACATCATTTGGTGTCTCAATTTAATTATAATTTTATCATAAACAGTACTGTCGCTGCTTACTCTGTGATGGTTTCAATATTCTAACTGTAGATTCGGCGACTAGACATAAAATTTTGACATAAGCTATGACGTAAGTTAAACCTAATTTGAAATACCTATCTCTAGTAACTGAAATGAGGGATAGATAGGTTCACTCCAATTTGTACGGACGCCAATATTTGGAGAAAGATAATTGTAAAGTCTAATCGTTGCATTTTTCACATTATCGAGCTAACAGAGAGTGAGGGGAAATTGTAGCAGATAAACTATGTTTTAAAAAATGCTACGATGATATACTCGACGACGGCAAACTTCCATCTGAATTTAGGCTGAGTAATATATAACGTGTCCAGCGCGTAAGAATAATGCATCTTGTAATCTATCGGCATTCAAAATCCATACTAATATTATAAATGCGAAAGTTACTCTGTCTGTCTCGCTTTCACTCCAAAACTACTGAACCGATTTAAATGAAATTTGGTACACAGGTAGTTTAGAGCCTGAGGAAGGACATAGGCTAGTTTTAATAGAAAAAAAGTGTTGTATAGGGTCGAAAGACATTTATTTAAGGGCTTCAACGCGAGCGAAACCACGGACAAAAAGATAGTTTCATATAAAACTGCAGCGATCATTCTTTTTTTCTTTAAAATCTTGCAGTTAATACTGCATTTCAAGCTTTGAGTAGTCACCGTAGAAGTTGGCATGCATGGAATAGACGAATTCCGCTCACTTCTTGAATAATTTTGATGCTTGTTTGCATATTCCGCCACAAACTCCGAATAGCTGCGTCGCTCTGGCACCGAAACTAAATAAATTATTGGGCGAATGTACTTCCTATTCATTGTCACTAGACGCGTCGAACACTTCGGTGTTTGAGAGACTTCGGCAAGGGGCGAGAAACCTTAGTTGAAATATAAAGTTTCACACGCTTCCGTAAATGACAATAGGCGGTTTTAAAGTTGCTTTTGCAGACTGATGCGCATCACTTCGACGTAATATCGAACAAAAACACCTTTTAATAAAGTGGGCCCCGGATACCTCACTCACAAAAATATAAAAAGGGCTTAACGTTTAAGGTTGTTGTGAAGTTTTTTTACACAACCAAATGCTCCGTCATCAAGAGCGATCTTTGTTTCATGTCGTAATATGCTATTGGTTCTTAATATTTTTTAATCAAAACGAATTTCGGTGAAAATTTTTGTCGATTTTTACGTTACTCTCTTATGAGTATACTTAGTTATAGACATAATGTTGTGTAAACCTTCAGTGGACGAAACTACAAATGACACACATATTTTTACAGCTGCAGAGAAACTGACTTCTGTTATCAATGAGTTTCGTAAGTAACAACCTATTCAAGTCTCACTGATAGACTAGCAAAGGCCTCCTCAGTACAGGAATTAAGGCATAGACCATTATGCGACCCCACTGCGAATTGGCAGACTTCATTATATCTTCGAAATACTTTTTGTTAATACTTCGAAGATATGCAGGTTTGCTTACGATGTTTTCCTTTACCGCTGAGCACGTCATAATTCTGCTTTTAAAATTGACAATTTCATTAGTGCTGGGATTTAAACTATTGAATTAAATTCGAACATCTGGGCGTGTAGATAAAAAAGTAAATTAGTATCATATTTCTGTATATGCTTGTGAATTACCGAAATTACTGAATTAATGAAACCGATTTAATAAGAAAGTTTTCAGTGTGCATAGTTTTTATTATATTTAAAAACTTCCATCGACGCAGTTGACAGATGCTATCTAAACATTATAGTGTGGACAGTCCCAAACTTTGTGCAGCTGGTCCGACTCGCGCGGTTAAAATTTAGATTTCATGAATGCAATATTCGATTGAGCGGAGTGGACCGAGTTTGACTCTCACAGGTCGTAAAATAAGTAATTCATTAGACATTTGCTCGGCCGAGCAGAAATTTAAAGAGTTCAGTAAAGAATAATATTTATAGCATAAAGTCAACCCGGTCACTGTTTACTGTTTTACCTTTTCAAAAAGCAAAACTTACAAATACAGTGAGATATAAAAAAGGTAATAGTGCAAGTCTACACGTAACACTATAGTTCGTAAAATATAGCTTAGAACGACAGTTGTGAAACAAATACGACTAGTGTTGTGAAAGTACCTGTTAATTAAACAGGTTTAGAATTGTCTAACCTGTGAAATTGGTCGCAGGTTATTTTAAAATTGATCAAAATTGGGTCAACATTATTATAAACATAGTCATTACAATATTTTCTTCCGGGTTTGGGGTTCATGGGTGGATGATGCGCAATATATGACCATCAAGATGAGCCACGCAGCCTCTCTCCACCAACTCCACTTCCAGCCTACCTGCGGTTACCGCAGGGTTCACCCTGTTACGACGGATAACCTATAATCGAGATTGCAGTCGCCAACCGCTTTGGAAACATAGGTCGAAAAGCAGCTAAGGAGGAGGAGGTCCAGACCATGAAGTCACCCAGTCCGGATGTCAGTCATCGGCAGCAGGGTGTTCTGAATACTGTCACTTTTGTTATACTTTATTTTTGATTTTATTGTACTTAATTTTTTATATTCTATTTTATTTTATTTCAATATTATTTTTGTTGGCTGTATACATGGAGCTGAACGCCAATGTTACAAGGTGTCTGCAGAAAACCAGTGCCGTGGTATTCTCTGCCACGGCTATATACTGAGCGGAGACGTTTTTGGTGCATACATTCTTACAATCCTAGTGTTATTTCTTGTTCTTCCTATAACGTAATGCGCCGAATAAATATTTCTTTCTTTCTTACATCAGTACTGGGGTGCAGAAGGCAAGGGGAAACCACTGCACTAACTTTCTCAAGAAAAAAAAATGTTTATATGCAAATAACAGCATTAAATACCTCAGACAAATATGTGACTTAGAGAAACATCACGTGTATTGCATACAAACCAATGGATTAAAAAGTATTAATAAAATTTTCCAATCGTTTCCGCTTGTACTGGGCAATACTCGGATGAACATAAATATAAATTACCTCTTAATGACATCTTGACCTCAACAACGGAAAACTCTGAATCCCGTTTAGTTTATGGGGCATAATTTTATGAACACATAAACAACTAAGCGCTAATGAACCGCTTTTGAGTAAATTCACAAACATTTTTCTTATTTCCCTACACAAAAGACTCCTCTACAGGTTACGTATGCCAACTTACGTATTGATGTTTCAATTTCGGTTGTTTTAGACGTTGCGATTCCGCTCTTTGTATTTTATTACATTTACTCAGTAGGACCTTGTATTTAAGTATTAAGTCAACAAAATTGAAATTTGGTTTATTGATGATGGATAGAATAGTGATAAAGTTAACACTTACAACTGCTGATAACGTTCAGGTCACATATGTGATGACGAACGAAAAGTGCAGAGGTCTTTTCAGCTTCGATTTGGCAACAAAGGATCAATTACGCCCAACAAAGTGGAGTAAGCCGCCAATTGGCGTCAATACTCTGAATTCGCTGGCTTTGTGGGATGCGTTTCGACAACGTTTGTGAGTGGAATTCTTTCGATATTTACATGGAGTCCAATTGGAGTTCGTATTGCAGATTGATGTTACATTGCAGAGTGTATATGCTCTTCTAATGCATACAATAGAATATAAAATTTTCCCTTTTTTTCCTTTTTTTTTTTTATTCATTCTCCTTTTTATATGTTAGTTTCAATCTTCGATATTTGCGAACACATTTTACACAACGTTCTCTAGTCCCAAACTAAGCAACGCTTGTACTATGGGTACTAGAAATCTGATAAACATACTTTTCCTTTGTAAAAAAAATACATTTTATACGCGTATAAACACCCAGACACAGGAAGAACACTATGTTCATTGTCACTATTGTTTAACACTATGTCATCATCATCATCATCATTTCAGCCTGTTTGAGTCCACTGCTGAACATATAACACTATGTATCACATAATATTTTTCCAGTAGTAGGAATCGCACCCACACCCTCTGGCGCAATAGGCAGTTCCCACCTCATGTCAACGGGGTCGACATTTACTCAAGATAACTGCAATCCTTTGACGGAATTCTTTACAATGATATTTACTTTTGTTTGCCATTTTACGTTTTCGTTTGTTGTTGTTCGTCTCTTAGTACTTTTCTTTTCTTCGGAATTATGTTTATTATGCAGATTTCTTTTATTTATGTGACTACTAAGAAAGGTGTGAAAGAGTTGCTCACTGATTTGCTATTACTACGTTTATTTACTTGACAGTATAACCTAACACTTGTTAGGTTTAACGTATGTAAAGGTTGTAACATTATGATATCAAAACAAACTTTATAAATTTCCTGA
Organism: Iphiclides podalirius; assembly: GCA_933534255.1. Lineage (NCBI taxonomy): Eukaryota > Metazoa > Arthropoda > Insecta > Lepidoptera > Papilionidae > Iphiclides > Iphiclides podalirius. The sequence goes on from OW152826.1 coordinate 11,932,052, forward strand.
AGGCGTTAAGCGTATCTCGAATATTCTGCGAAGCGGACAAGACACATATCACCTTGTGAAATGTATTGGATGCAAAATAAATTATTCATACAAGAAAACTCCCGCATAGCAGACGACGTAACTGTCTCACTTGATTTTTTTTAAAGCGACGCTACGATTAAATACTCTTCGATAATGGGCTACGACTTAATACATGAACATAAATTTCATAATATTCTTGTATATTGAACGCACGGAAGCTTACAACAACGTATTTAGAACAATTCGATAATTCAAATTTAAAACGCAGAAGAGGTCTTGAAGAATGCTCACTTTTTACCAGGTTAATGCGTGGAATATTGTGAGAGCAACTAACTGGTACACTGACGCCTGGTTTCTGAAACACTGATCATCGTAGAAATCAACTAACTAGAAAGAAAAAACGCAAAACTCTCAAAGAGTTTTCATTGATCATTCTGATCATAAAGAAGATGAGAGAGTTTTCATTGATCATTAAGAAGATGAGAGAGAGTTTAAAATCCTTTTGGTAACTCAAATAACATCCATGAAAATCCATTTGACAGCTGATTAGTTTACTTCTGCGACGATCAGTGTTTCAGAAACCAGGCGTGAGTTCCTGAAAAACATCAAAAGAAAAAAGAAACTGGGTACACCTGTATAATTATATACAAAAGTAACTTTATTCTGACAAATAAATAAATAAAAAAAACATGGCTCCGGCAGTTTTCATCGTTTCAATAGCTTACAGTATACATATAGGCAGACAGCCCACAATGCGCCTGAGTATATTAACTGAAATTCATACGGCCACGGAAAGACGGACGGGGTGTAATAAATTTCTGAAAATTTCTGTTAAACCACCATCGTTCTGTACACGGCCTAAGCAGGTAATTACTTAACTTGAAGAGGGTACGTGATGTGGGTCGGGCTTTGGGAATAGAGTGCAGTAATAACAGTAATTAAAAAAAAACAATGCCGACATAGAATTTAAATTATAAAATTCGTCAGTAATGTATGTGTAATGTTTCCTGTGTGTTTTATTTATTTTGTTTAAGATAGTTTCTAAGTCTAAAATCAAAGATAAGTTTGAATATTTTCTGTGATTCCGAGTAAGAGTTATTGAAAATACATTAGTCAATATTAAAAATCGGTTAGGATATAGATAATTAAGAACTATTACTTTGTAGAAGTTACTTTAATGTGTAAATCTATATTTAATTATGTAAAAAAATAATGAAATATAGATTACTTTCGCGAGTATAGACTAGCAAATTAATTCAATCATTCTTTTGTACCTTGTATTGTAGTTTTTGTTTGGAATGAATAAGGATGGTTTCTTTTAAAGAAATGGTTTATAGAAAAGCTGACTGCTCATGAATGCCGCTCAATGTGTATTAGTTATTTTTGATGTTTTAGAATACAAAGGGGATGGAGATCCGTGGACCTTGTTGTAATAAATTGGTTATAAAAAACGTTACATTTTTCTGTTTCATAATCTCAATTTACAATCGTATATAAATCAATTTTTTTATTATTTAATACATTTATTTAAAAATATGATTTTTTAAATAAATCTAGTATTCACAATGTCAAATGTAGGTAAATTGCATGTCAAATTAACCTGATCACGCGGCACGGTACCTAGTACGCTATATGCTTTTCCTCGCTAAATAGTTATGCTTACCTTTGTGTAACAAAAGAACTGCGCCTCTTGTCATCAGCAGCAGCGATATCTAGGAATTAAACCTTTGAAAAATTTCGATGTGTGAATATCCAACGGACGTAAAGTTTCAACAGCAAATGGCACAAATACGTAATCTGAACGAAGAGACTCATATTTGCGCAATTACTTCGGCTGCCTCTGATGCCACGCCAGTCCTGACCGAAGTACCCCTTAGATGAGTCGCAAGCAAAGTGTCTACAAAAATAGCATCCCAAAGAGATGGCTTTGCCACTCTCCCAAGGTTCAAGGTTCAACTTCTCCAAGGTATCAAAGTTAAACCGTCGGGTCTCTTGCCATCGTCGCGTAAAATGCCACAGGGCTCAAAAATAAGGAAGGATCGTTGATGGAAACAAAAGCTCTACGGATGACGTCGTTCAGGTAACTGTGGCGGAACATAGAACATAACATAACTTATCGATTACCATAATCGATTAATGTGAATAAATGAACTTCAACTTCATCAATTTAAGAGTCACCAATTACTCAATTTAAAATTAATAACAGTATCAAAAAACCTTCGATTTCGATCGATTTTCTATGAAATCGACGAATCGAATCATTTAAGAAAAATTATTTCTTTAAGAAATCGACGTGATAGGTAATCGATTTCAGCTTTTTAATCTGTTGACAGTACTTAAGTTATACTTTAAAAAAATAAGGGTTATTCCATTACTGCACCTGGGTACCATACGGGTATAACTAAAAAAAAAGTCTGTTAATTCGAATGCTACCAAACTCCACAGGATAGCGGGTCCTAGGCTAATCTAAAGATTCGCTGGAAATTTCAAAATTGGTGCATTCCGCAGTACAACTTTTTAAATTAAAAGCATAAAACGTTGATAGATTTATTTTCTCAAGTTAGATAACAGAAATTCAAATTTTAAGTGCTGGTGTAATGTGCTAAAAATTCTACAAAACTGGGGTCAATATGTAGATATATGTATATAGTATGTATATATTAACCCGTGACCAAATCTTTGAAACTTTTGTGGAACATTTAAAATAAGAACACGTACAATACATTTCTCATGAAGAGTTAGCCCCAATCCTTCCCTAAGGAGTAATGATATCACGTTTTAAGAGTTTTACGGTACATATTGTATAAATTTATTCATTGAAATCATGTTACAGAGATGTGAGCAAGGAGAATGTATTTTTTTTTCAACTGAGTTAAAATTGAAAATGATTTATTTTTTTACATGAGAAGGTGTAAATGAGACTAGCGGCCCGCCCCGGCTTTACACGGGTGCCATGTATTATACACATAAACCTTCCTCTTGAATCACTCTATCTAGTAAAAAAAACCGCATCAAGATCCGTCGCGTTATTTTAAAGATCTAAGCATACATAGGGACAGACATACAGCGGGACGACTTTTATTTATACTATGTAGTGATTGTAAGTTTCCCAGATAAATATTTCTTACGAACAAAAAGAGTGAAAGTTCACATTTTGTTACGTGAATTGGGTTACCTGTTATGAAGCCACGAATTACACTTTAGCCTTGGTTTTGGAATTTATCTAATTTATATAAGTTTCTTTTGAAATAATTTGGGACCTTGAGGCATATCTTAATACATTATGGGACGTACTTTAATAACGTCCACGGTGTTTGAAGTATGAAGTTTACTTTTAATAATATTTTTGCGCTGCGATAATCAAGACATCTAGTATGAAATTGATATTAAACGGTTGTTTTTTTGTATTCGATTGGAGCGATAGGAAGAACGATTTCAAATCCCGAAAGACAATATTAACTTTATTAAAAGGCTTACATAATATCTCATGGTAACTACAATCAAAATAATATTCCTGCGAAATACTTTTATGTAAAGAATCTTTTATTTCAAACGTTATTTAAAAGTGTGGCTGGATTAAGCATTTTATAATTTAAATTGAATAATTCTTTAAGAAAACTTTTTTAGTATGATGAATTATTTATTACAGTAAATTTATTAATACTTTGAACGGGAAAAGGTTCGAAACATCGGGAATTAAAATTCTCAATCTCAATAAAAATTTTCCTTTACAGGCAGATAAAACATTTATCACGAAGAACGGAACATTTTATCACGAAGAATGGAACAAGACGGTAAATAAATTAAGCGACTACTGCCCACTATCAAATCTACATTAAAGTGACATAAACTATATTTACCCTTGTCTTGTTTACACTGGCGATCTCACCAAGAAATAGTTAAACAGTAAATTAACTGACTATTCAAATCTTATTCACTGGTCATTGACCTCGATACTAATATTGGAAGAACATCACTCGATCACAGAGCTGTTTACCGTTATACAGAATTATCATGTTTTAACATCTAATGTTTCCTACATGTTTTAAACTTAATAAAATTCAGAGTTTAATAAAAGAGAGTTTAATTCAAAGTTTAATAAAATTCATTGTCTGTTTGTAATATTAAAACAACCGCTATATATGGATGTATACATGGTACATATTACCAAAATAAAATTTTTTTCAATTATCTTCTGTCAATCTATATTTTTATTCCGGCTAATCTCTAAAATGGCCAGACCGATGTTGACGGCACTTTCACTGACAGATAGCTGATGTAATGAGGCCTAACTTAGTACACTTTAATTTTAAAAATTTTATTTAGTTTAAATTCCACGCGGACGAAGTCGCGGGCTCTGCTAGTCGATAATAAATATCATAAACACTGTTAACACACAAAGGTGAATGAGAGCTTATCAAATTCTGTGAAATATTTCCATTCAATGAACTGAGAAGCTGAGAGTTGGTTAAGTCAAATTACATTTCGAGCACTAGTCATTTATGATGGCGTCGGCGATATAATCAGGGAAATTTCAAACTGCCACTAACAATAACCGCAGTTTATTAATTGCTTTTAGCGGAGAGGGATGACCGAACAAATTTCGGACACATCGGAGCAAAATCAAGCGCAATCATGATACGATTTAGTGTTAATACTTTATCAAAAAATTGGTATCGCTTTAATCTGAAAATCTGTAAAGTAATTTTTATATATTGCTTTTTTTAATGTTAAAAGTTGTCAAGCGAGCTGGCGGTTCACCTGATGTTAAGTGAATACCGCCGCCCATGGACATCTGCTACACCCGAGGGTTGCAGATGCGTTGATAACCTTTTGAAAATTGTGCTCAGGCTACCCCACTCACTAGACGAAACGCGAAAGTATTATACTTCCACTTCACGCCGGTCTTCTGTGAGGTCGTGGTACTTACCCGGATGAGCCTGCCATTCGTAGCTTATCGTAACTTAATCGCAGAAAAATCCTTACTATTATTATAAACGCGAAAGCTTGTATGTATGGATGGATGTTTGTTACTCTTTCACGCAAATACTACTGAATGAATTTTAATGAAACTTTAAAATAATATAGCTTATATATCAGAATAGGATATATATGCTATAATTTATATACATACTTTATGTGTATCTGTCTTTCTGTCTGAACGTTACGCCTTAGCCTATTCCACGCAGACGTAGTCGCGGGCAGCATCTAGTCTTTTATAAATCACGCACAAGCAGTAAGTGCATATGATAGAACTTAATTCTTGGTATATTAAGTTTTTTTTATGTGAGTAGGTGTCAATCGAACTTGTAGTTCACCTGATGTTAATTGATAACCGCCGCCTATGTACATTTGCGAACACGTAGGGTTGCGGATGCTACGTCACTCACCAGACGAAACGCAGAAGCATACATTTTTCTTCACGCCGGTCTTCTGTGAGGTCGTGGTACTTACAAATTTCCATAACTAAAACGAAAACTCGTAGTTTTCAAACGTTCATCACATTGTATGAAACCTATGTAATGAAAGCGAAAGCCGGTTTAAATCTCTAAAATTATTTCACCTATTCTATTACACAATCGGTTTATAACAAAAATATTACGTAATCCTTGTCTGCTTTCTTTTTAAGTGAAACTTTTTATCGGCGGCTCCGGTGACCAATAAAATTTATTAGGGTACTAGGGTACATTACGCGTGACAAAAGGAAGGCCTCTTTATTCACGGTGATGATAAAACAAGTTCAAGTACAATGAAAAGTCCTGCCATCGTTCGATATTTAAAAGGAACGCTAAATTCATGAAAGTAAAAGTAAAGTTAAGTATTATTTTTAAAAACTATTAAGTTCCCTGAAAACATTGGTCTGCTTCTTGTTATAAGTAAATTAGTAAGTATTATTTATTACATACATTATTAAAATAACATATTCAAATTGAATGTTATGCTCGGTTGTTATTGAAATGAAAGTTGATTAATATGTTCATGATTAATGTGTTTGATTAATTGGTCTGTAATAATTTATATTAATATAGTAATATAATAGTTTATTATAATTTGTTTTTTGTAACAGCGCCAAATAAATAAATAAATAACGTATCAGCCTATACATGCCCCACTCCTGGTCAAAGGCCTCATCTGTACAGAGCTTATTAGGGCACAGTCCACCACGGGACCCCGCTGCGGATTGGCAGACTTCACATATCTTAGAAATATATTTGTTCGTTATTATTTCGAAAACATGCAGGTTTTGATGCTTACTTTCAGAGTTGTGCTCGTCATGAGTCAGTACTTAAAATTGCAATTAACTATTTCATTAGTGCCAGCGCTGCGTTTGGAATTCAGGTACCACGACTCTACTCAATTAATAGCGACTGGACACTGAGCTATCACGTATACAACATATTGACAATCCTAATGAACAACCTCTACAAAACATCTGTCGACACCAGGAGGTCAGAACTGAACTAAATTAACAACTACAATGCCGTCAACGACTTTTAGTCGTATATTTGTGTGTGTTGTAACTATGTAGTCGTATATCTTCATATATATAATTCTTCTGTACGTGCGTATGTCATTGAGCTCCTCTTAAACGGCTGGACCGATTTTAATGAATTTTTTTGTGAGTCTTCAAATCGATTCGAGAATGGTTTACATTCACAATTCTACAACTTTTTTTTTATTTGTAAGTTGTCGGATTGAAGTTATGTGTACAGAACAAGGTATGTCGGGTCCGCTAGTTAATATTAATAAAATACAATTTCTTCTCTGCGATAATTTTTTATTACAGAACCTTACGAACGACGCTTTCTTTGAATGAGAAAAAGCTAACGATTAATTACAGCGAACCCTTTATAAGCGCTTGGGGCTAATGATCTTATTTGGTTCAGCTGAATTGCATTTACGACGTAATTGAGTTTGAACTGTATTAAATGTGGAAGGCAATGTCCCTCTTATGATTCGAAGTGTACAAATGAAAAACATAACATAATTCTTGTAGGGCATTATATGCAACGCACAGTTCACACCCCCTACAACCGCACGCAGTGGAAGAGAACAACATGTGGTCACGATCGTCAGAATTGAGGGATCGGGCAAGAAGAAGACGAAGTGCGATATATATATGTGTTATCTGGAATAAGGTTTACTGTTTTTTAAACTAAAATTATATGTAGAAATATCTATGTATAGAGTTTTTGTCGAGGTGCATTAAGTTGAAAAACGTCTCATTTTATGCGACCACCATATCAGCTCATCATAACTTTACAGACACTGCACAACACAACGTACTTCCCCTTAGCTCGCGACCATGGCGAAACCGCCCACCGCCTTACATGTTGTGTGTATATGTTCCGTATCTTTCTGTCCGTTCTGGAGCGGTCCTTACAGCTCCTAACCACCGATTAATAAAAAAATCGTATACCCTGCGACGACCATAAACAGTGTACGCATATCCACTTGCGTAATTATTATGGTCCATCTGGGTCCATCCAAGTTGTGGAACTAGTTTTTCCACAGCTTCGGTATTAATGAAACTCTTACATAGTCTCCTGGTTGAAAGTGAAACTTTTTTTATGAGAACAGTTGGCAAGCGAGCAGGCGACTCAGATGATGTTAAGTGGTTCCCCCGTCCATGGACATCTGCAACACCAGGAAGATGCGGTGCCTTTACAAAACTGGGTTTCGGTTACCTTACTAGACGAAACGCGAAAGATTTATACATCTGATTATTTTCAGTTTTCTGTCAGGTCGTGGTACTTTCCCGGACAAGCCCGCCCATCGTACAACACATAAACATACTAGAAAACTGAAAGCCTATTGGACAATAAGGCACAAACGGGTATTTACACAAGTTAAAATTAAAAAACAGAAACAAATGATTCTACACATTTATTTGATATGAACCCCAAACTGATTACCAACATTGTTGTAAGAGTACAAATAAATCATCAATCGATTTTGTTCAATTTCTACCACATCACAAATCTATTTTGAATGTCCAAAGAAATAATTGAATGAGGGAGAAATTAAAGATTAAATTCACTACTTCTATAATGTAGAGGTAGTGAATTTAATCTTTAATTAGTAATTAATTTTTAGATTCAGTGATTTTTGTTTATAAGGACATAACCACTTTTGATGCTATACCCTTGATCTTAATACGTGGAGCAAAAGCTTTGCACCCCCTTTTTACAAAATTGCGCAGACAGAGGAGTATGAAAATTCCCACATTAATAGTTTATACAGAGAAGGGTTGCAGAATGCTAATATTTTTTCATTATGCATAAAAATGAAATCAACAAAAGAACATTACACAATTATTTATGGTTGAATTTCGATCACTGGGCGATCGCTATTATTTTCTTAATCTGTGAATTCGCCTTCATACGTAGGGATCATTCGTCATTCACCGTTTAAATCTGAGCTATCTCAGGAAATCTCCTCGATTATCTCAGGAAATATTTTAGGTTTAACTCTGTTGGTGTATAAAATGGATTCATAACTTTTACTACAATATAAACCACATGAGTATGTTTAGTCATAGGTCCTGACACTTATTAATTTAAATAAAATCCAATTTTCCGCAGCAATAGTAACAATAAAGCAAAATTATGTAATATCAAAAAAAAATATTAATTTAGTCGTATTTTTTTTTTACATTTTTTTTACGATGTTTTGAATACATTAAAAAGTCGCAGTACGGTCTGAGATGCTTGACATCTTGATGTCACTGTTCTTTACGGTACCTACACTAGTTAAAAAATGGGTTAATATGAAAGCATTGCTTGTATAATGCCTTCTGAATGAACAGATAAAGTTCCGAGCCAAAGCGTCGCTGAAAATTCCCGTTCGCAGCTTTACCGAATAATTAAACCGTACGCGGAAGAATATTGAACCGCGCCAGATGTTTGTAACACCAGATTCTGCTCTTGTTTGCCTAAGTTGAGAAGCGAATACATTTCCTGTTAGAATGACAGGATATCCTGTAGCTGAAAAAAGTTGAAGTGTTTAAAGTTAGGGGAAATCATAATTTAAAAAGAAAAAACACGAATAATAACATTTGTATACAATCCTATTCACATTATTATTCCACTTGACTCTTATCTTTAATAATATATTAGATATTATCCCTTTACAATAACATCTTATAGGATTTATTAGTTTTACTAGTTTTAGATTACTTTTTATTAGTTTTAGGTTTATTTAGGGTTATGCGCCTAAGCCTTCAAAACCTTACGCTTCAAATCGACTATTGCTTAATAGGGCAAGCGATCTCTACCAGCGATCTCTTTTTGCATTACCCACGTTTATTTTTTTGGAAATAAACGCCTTCTAAACTCTCAAATTAAAATAATATCCCACCCCCTATCCCTATTTACAACTATCGTCAACCAGTTTCCACTATCGTCAACCTTCTATTTTGAGGTTTAATTTTGTGTAGTAAACTCATTTAACAGTGAGTGGGTTTTTGCTATGAGTGCGGTTTGAGTTTTTAAGCTCGCTTGGTCTTTAAGATTAAAATATTCAAGCGGGCGGAGTGCTTCTATATAAAACCTAGTGCTCTTTGATTATAAATTATGTTTGTAGTGATGAATAATAGAGTGCACTTTTAGAATTTAATATTTTTATCTCGAAATCTTCAGCGGTATTCCAGGATCTGAAAGGAAAATATCTGACCAGGAGCGGAAAACATCTGATCAATATTCATATAAAATATCTGATCTGATATGTTATATGAATATTTTTTTTTTTTTTTTTTTAAATGAAATAAAAAAAAAAAAATGATCAGATATTTTCCGTTATTTAATTAAGAATTCTAAAAAAAATCTAGATAAAAAGTAGTGTTACGTTAGGCACAGTAGAGGAAAAGATCTCGTGGTAGAGCACCACACGTTTTTCAACCTACTTCGAAAAAGGAGGAGGTTCTCAATTCGACTGTATTTTTTTAATTTTTGTTACCTCAGAACTTTCAACTGAGTGAACTGCTTTTGATGATTCTTTTTTTTTTTTTGAAAGCTGGTGCTTCCCACGTGGTCCCATATCAATTTCATTGGTATTGCATCTTGGGCTCCGGAGATATTTGGGCAACTCCTGAAAATCAATTGTAAAATGAATACACAGCGAGATATTTGAAGTCGGTTTTGTTTTTCTTTAATAAACAAATGGACTTTTCGTGTCTAAACTGTTTTACCGCCAACCGTTACTAAACGGTAGGCTTCTGTTATGTACAGTTTACACCCAAGTTCCACTTTTATTAAGGGCTTTGAAGCAAATACGAGGATTCCTAGCTGCCACTGGTTACGAAGTTTAAAAGAAATCACTTTTTATCTTCATAAATTTGCTTTTTTTTACTTTACAGACGCGTGTCAATGCTTGTTCAATTTCTTACTTGACATTATTTATATATGGTTATATTCACATACGGATAGATTCTTAATTCGAGTTGCATGATTCTCGAATTCATGGATGAAAACTTTGTTATTATTAACATAATATTAATTCTCTTTTGCTACAAAGTATAAATATAATTATGGAACTTTAGACATAAATTCATGTTAATAACGAACATCACTTTTTTAAAAGACTTACTACAAAAGATAGTTTTAGGGATGTGCCAACCATCGCTTTTTACGTCTTCAAATTAAGTACGTATTAGATGTTTGTAAATTCACAATTTCGCCTGTCATCTCGAGTGCAAGCACTAGCACTAAAAATAAAAAATACTCCTAAAATTTTAAGAGCAAAGATGAACGGTGGTAGGGCCACGCAGCAGCCTCGGCTGTTGCACGAATGGGCAGGCCCGTCCGGGTAAGTACCACGACCTCACAGAAGACCGGCGTAAAGTGGAACTATGACAAATACTTTCGCGTTTCGTCTGGTGAGTGAGGTGACCGGAGCCCAATTTTCAAAAGGTTGTCAACGCATCTGTAACCCTCGGGTGTTGCAGATGTCTATGGGCGGCGGTATTCACTTAACATCAGGTGAACCGTCTGCTCGTTTGACAACTTTTCACATAAAAAAAAAAAAAGACATATCTCGTTACAAATTTTCATCGATGAATACTAGTTGACGCCAAGCATTGCTAAAAATTCAATAAAAAGAAGGTATATAGATGTCGAGGTTTTCGAGTGAGGTCATCGACCGCTTAGCTTAGTTGGCACATCGTCTGACCGCGAAACCGGAAGAAGCATATTCAAGACCCGCAGCGCCGAAAATTTTCGTTCATTTATCTACAAAACTCACAATTTTAATCTTTTCGTCCTTACACCCGTGAGTCAGTGCCCGTCGTATCGCGCAAATGAATAGGTAATACGTCCGCCCCATAATTTATTTAGCGGCGTCGGAGAAACAACAACCGGAATTGGTGGGGAGTGTGCGAGCAACGTTTTGAAGTATTCAAGGGGTGAATACTGTCTGTTTCATGCATGTCATATGTTACAGTGATCACCCATAACTCAATGGATAAAAATCTCTAAATAACTGTGTGTAACTGTAAAGATGTTTCATTTTGTTTCCACACTATGTACAATACATAGAAAAGTAGGCTAAAATAAAAAGTGTTACAAAATAATACCAAGTAAAGAAGAAAAAATAGATTTAAATAAAACAATATCCCACTTCGAGTTCTGCGGTTATAATGAATGAACTTAAAATCACTACTTCACAACATGACATTTCGAAACAATGCTGCCATAATATAAATGAGATTCGATAGAATGATATTATGAAATATAGAATAGCAATCCGTATCAGTAATTACTAATCGATGAAATATGAATTATACCACAAGACATCTACGCGTTGTCTTGTCTTAGAAACTGATGCGCTTACCAACCTAAAGTACTGGTCGTAAACGCGACCATATTACAACCAAAAGCCGGCCACTTCACTGCAAACAACCATCCTTAATGCAATTAACGCGTGCAAATAAGATCCCACTTTCTTTTCCATATACGAGGGAAAAACAAGGACCATGAATTACCTAAAAGCAGTGCCATGTTGTGCCTTGTAACTTGACACACCCGCCCGTAACTAAGCCATTTTTTGGAATAATTTATGCAACGCGATATTTTTTGCTTTCTTCGAGTGAATCTCGTAGCGAGAAAATATTTAATATTCACATTATTATGATCATATTATATATTTAATAAAAATAAAATTTAATAATTTTTCGTTTCGCCTAACCGGGGCTCACACATACTTATATTTGAAGAATGAATATTTATTTAATTTCAACAAACACAGTTATGTTAACAACTCGGTATTCAGTACATACCAAAAATTAAAATTATAAATAACAAACTAGACTAAGATCAACACAAAGCGGGTATATAAATTCAAGGACAATAACACAATACCTACTAATTATAAAGCAAATCTCGTACATTATTTCAAAGAAAATAATACAATAACGACTAATAAATATTTACATCTATAAGTATAAAGCAGTGAACGGAAAAAAAACTACTACCAAAAAGATTTTTTTTTTATTAAACATTTTTTTTACCAGCTGGTACAAACGGCGGGCTTAATGGCATAATAATACATACAATGCCAAAATAATACATACAAAAATAATAAATACATATACTAGGTACGGCCACGCAACAGTTTTCACTGTTGCACGAATGGGCAGGTCTGTCTGGGTAATTACCTCGACCTCACGGAAGACCGGCGTGAAGTAGAAGTGTTACACTTCGGCGTTTCCTCTGGTAGCCGGGGCCCAATTTATTTAAAGGTGGCAACGCATTTGCAACCCTCGGGTGTAGCAGATGTCCATGGGCGGTGGTATTCACTTAACATCAGGTGAACCATCTGCTTTGGCAACATTTCACAAAAAAAAAGACGCTGAAATCCGCGCTCGCCTCTGATTGGCCGAGCGATTAGTATACTTTCGCGCCGTACGCCGAAACAATAACAACTGTTGCTTTTGAAAAAATACCGTCTGTCTCACCATGTCTACATTACAGATACACCTTTCTCAAAGGTAAAAATTTTTGTCTGTACAATACGTAGAAGACTTTTGCCCAGCAGTGGGAAATTATTGGCTGTTTCTTTACTCTGCCTGACGTCAACTGTCTTTGGGAATAAAAACCCACCTACGGAAACATTATCTGTGGGTCACAAAAATACTTTTCCCGTGTGGGAAAGGAACCCAGGACGGAAAAGTAAACTCCCGCATGGAAACGGGCAAGTGTATTCTTTAGTGTGATGCTACTACTGTTCTATGTTCGGCAACTAAACGTATATATAATCTAAGGTTGTACTATAAAATGTATAGTATAACAATCGTACTTTATGTGGTGACATCTGTTGTGATTTTGTACCACTAAATTGGGTTAAGTTAGTGACACAATCACTAGATGGAGCTGCTCTTTTAACTCTTTTGTCAAATCTCTCTTTTGTTTGAAACAGTACCCGTCCTTGTATGGGTGAAATCCGTCGAAATACTATGTATCTGAAGCAGATCAGAGATATGACAGCGAACACTGCTGCCTGGCCCTACCACAGTGAGAAAGAAAAAGAATATCTACACGTAATATGTTTCTTCGAAAAAAATTTTTTATGTAAGAAAGTGGCAAATGATCTGGCTGGCGGTTCACCTGATGTGAAGTGATAACCACCGCCCACATTTGCAACACCCTTAGGATTGCAAATGCGTTACCTTTAAAAAAAGTGGGTCCCGGCTACCTCACTCACCGGACGAAACGCGAAAGTATTTATTATATACACTTCACGCTGGTCTTCTGTGAAATCGTGGTACTTACCCGGACGATCCTGCCCATCCCTGCAACAGGCTGCTGCGTGGCCCTACCACAAATGAATATAGTATAAGTAGTTTAAAGCGATCACTATTGACTCATCGATGCGTGTTTATGTATATATGAAAAAATAAAGATAAGGCGCAGGAAGCGGTAATTCTGACTACCATCTAAGTCGATATTAAATGTATTAAAAGTTTATAAAGATAAACGGTGGGTATTGACTTCAGTCTTTGGAATGTCGCAGTACTCGTATGGTAAGGCAATGCAAGGTGTTGGCGGTCCGTTGCAACATGTAGGTGTTCTAGTTGTAATCCTTTCTAATTAGATGTTTCATCCTATACTAATTGTTTTGTATATAGCCCATATATGGTCTATTGACACACTGTACTCTACAGAATAACAAATTTGGGGACTCAAATGTTTTTGTGTTTCCTCCGTTTTGGGATATCTAGTTACTTAATTACACGCAAATAATAGTATCAAAAGTTTAATATGAACATACAACAGGACGCTCCTTATCTTGTGTTTGTGAATTTATTACACCCACTCACAGCGCAGTACATGCTATTAAATTTCATTTAAAAGTATCTTATTTACGGATAGCGCGTGTTGACGTTTGCCGGGTCGTACTTTTGTATTTTGTTTATAAGAAATGGACTCTTAGATATTCGCTTATATTAAATTTAACAAAATTTCGGGTGAGTACCTACTGCTCTGGTTGATTGTAAGTGGTAACTCACTGACGAACTTTGTAACAATTTTTATGGAAAATTCGACGTTTCATAAAAACGCACAAGCGTCTATAAAGATATTTTGCTTTTGAGTTTTGGTCGATTAAAACTAGTAATTTGTTTATATTTGTTTTACGCGGCTGTACGGGCGTCACTTACGGTTTCAATTTAATAATTCGGTAAAAATTACAGTAAAATTATTTTGCCGATTTTGGACTCGATAATAGTGTGCAAAAAACATTTTCCACTAATCTCGCAACTACCAAGGAATGGTTAAACCTTTTAAAGTGATAAAACAAATTAATGAGGAGTTAGATAAATGTTTATAATCTAATAGAGAGCAATTGAAGCAGGAATGAATAAAAAAAAATTTGTTTCAGATAGTAGATAGAAGTGAAGATGGAAATACTTTCACGTAAGCAAAATTTTTATAATAACATGTTATTATTTTATATTTTATAAGCCCAGAGTCCATAGAGGTAATAAGGACCTACTTTATTAAAAGGTGGCAACGCATCTGTAAACCTACGGGCAAGCAAATTTCCATAGGCAGCGGTGATCACTTAACATGAGGTGAACCACCAGCTCGCTTGCATTCTTCTTACATTAACAAAATTACATTTTTTAAATTCCATACAGTTTTACAGTGTTACGGCCACAGTTTGTAGCGTAAAATTCAAGAATAACTCATACCACGCTGAACGAAGCAGGCTTACTCACATAAAAACTTGATGACTCCGTGGCGCAGTGGCCAAGGTATTGGCGCGTCGGGGGTTCTGGGTTCGGTTACCACACGAGACAACTATTTGTGTGAACCACAGATAGTTGTTTCGCATCTGGGTGTTTGTCCGCGTGAAATTTATTTTTGTAAAACGTCCTTACAGCACAGGATAAAGTTATGCTAAAAGTAAGGGCAATGTTATAAAAAAAAAGCAACAGTAACAAAACTAATGAAAGCTCTTTCCATTTTTTCAGGTCACATTTTATTGATCATTCATGCCCTCTCTATTATAAAAACATCTAATACTTTGGGACAGGGTTGTAATGGAGAGTTTAGACACGTTGAGTGTGCTTTTTACGTTTTCTGTTTTGAATCTTCTTATTTAAACATGTATAACGAGTATAATCAGTTTACTTATAACTGCAAATCTTTATCGCACCAAGCTCAAAGATTTCTGCCAATAAACATCGTTTATAAAAGAATGTTTAACCTAGGTTCAGACTATGACAGCATTACATGGAGTGGCGACATGGAATATATTTTGTCTGCAGTTGTTAGGATTGACCTTAGTAACAACCAGTTCAATTCCCTGCCACTAACACAATCTATGGAAAATTTGCATTTTTTAAACGTGTCTCACAACAATTTTACCGTTGCGAGATTATACAAGGGAATACGTTTTCCAAATTTGTTAGAAATAGACTTCTCGTACAACATGATTATCGACATAGAAGTTGACGATAATTTTTACGTTTATGATAAATTAAGGAAACTGGACTTATCTCATAACACAATAAACAATATCCCAGAAGCTGTGTTTGAGCGGTTTGGCCAATTAGAAACTTTAAATTTATCGTACAATAATTTGAAAACTTTGAGTATATTATCCTTTGAAGGATTAAAGAACTTACGAAGCCTTCAGCTGGAATACAATGACCTGGTTGATGTTAATTCGTCGCTTTTAAGGTTTAAATACCTTGAACAGTTGTTTCTTAACAATAACAAAATCGTGAGAATTTTAAAACAAGATTTTCAATACTTATATAATCTAACTAATATGGATTTGAGTTGTAATAAAATATCGGCAATAGAAAAACTAACCTTTCAAAATATGTCTTCTTTAAGTGAATTAAATTTAAGCGAGAATGCTATAGAGTTCATTGATAAGGATATTTTTAAGTATTCTAATCATCTACACAGTGTTAATCTATATTCAAACAAGCTAAAACATCTTCCGAGAGAATTATTTAAAGGGAAAAATATGTCATTCTTCTCGGTTCAAGCTAACAGTTTACAAGGTGAACTGTTGGAAGGAATGTTCTTCGGTCTAAGTAATGTAAAAAAACTAGATCTTGCAAACCAATACTTGATTTCCATTGAAGACAATGCTTTTATAGGCCTAGAAAATCTAGAAATATTACTATTGAACGATAACAAAATTAAAAATGTATCTAAAAAATCTTTGACATCATTGCCCAATATTAAACATTTAGATATTTCAAATAATTACATCGTCGTAGTCGATTTTGAAAAAAGAGATCTCTTAAGTTTGCAGTCACTTTCATTAAAAAATAATTTTATTATGGATATTCAACAAAATGATTTCAATTATTTAGATAATCTTGAATTTTTGGACTTGTCCAATAATAATATTTCGAAAATACACAGCAACTCATTTAAGGCATTGCTACGCGTAACAGAGTTTGAAATATCAAATAATCCGCTGATATCTACGTTAGAATCGAGTACATTCGATGGAATAACTTTAATACCGAGACTCGATGTATCTTTTTCTAGAATATCTTTAGTAAAAAACAACACATTTGAATATATGACACAGTTAACATATTTCAACATATCACATAGTTTAGTCAGTGAGTTACAATTCAATTCCTTAACATATATAACTCGTGTTGTAACCATTGATATGTCTTTTAATAGATTAACAAGTTTCATAGTGAACACAACAGATTTACGAAATTTATGCAAACTCCAACTGAACAATAATCTCATAACTGAAATCACGTCAACCACGCTGAAGAATATACCAAGCTTACTCCAGGTCAGTTTTTCATTTAATAAATTGCAATCGATTAGAACGAATGCATTCGCAGATCAGAATTTATTGATGTATCTCGATTTATCTTTCAATCCTTTTTTAAATATTAATTTCTTTTCCAACTATACAGGTCTTAATAATTTACGTAGTCTAAGTTTCTCTGGGATTGTGACCGATATTAGTTTTCATGACGTTAACAGGAATCAAATTACCACATTAGAGTTGTCGTATGCTCGAATAAAAAATTTAACTAGGCTTCGACTGGACAGTTTTAAGCATGTAGAAGTTTTAGTATTAAGCAACAATGAAATATCAGCTGTTGATAAAGAAGCCTTTTCTAAAGCTAATCACTTACAGAAACTTGATTTAAGTTACAACAAAATAAAATACGTACAACCAGGTGCATTTAAAAACAATCACAACTTACTAACGCTCAATATTTCTCATAATTATCTCACCGCTATAAGCTATGGCACTTTTCGGGGATTACTTGAGCTCAATATATTAGATTTATCGTACAACTACATAGAAAGTTTGGAAGGTCAAAAATTTAATGAAGCGGAAAATCTAAACATTTTGGTCGCTGATAATAACAAAATACATGATTTGAACTATGAAGAATTATCTAAGACACATTTATCAAATTTAAGCATAGGTGATAATCCTATAGATTGTACACGTCTTCTTAAATTAAAACAAAATCTTCCTTTTGATATAACGGCACTAAGAGAAGACGAGCACAGTGAAAATGTGAATGGCATAACGTGCAATAAAAATCGCTCCTTTCCAGAGGACAACAGACCTAAAGGAGAAAACATTGACTCTGATAAGATTCTAAAAACGTTAAAAAGTATTTTGATAAACTCATCAGCACCCAGGGTATCAGAAGGATCAGAATTTATTGGAAATGAATTAATTGCGAATATCACTGATGCAATTCAGAATACTAACGGTGAAATTATGAAACAACTTTTACTTCTTAACGATGTAAACAATCAAACAAACTCCTTGTTACAAAGGCTATTAAAGGTCGTTGTTATAATGAATTCATCAATTAGATCCTCCACACCACCGCTTAAGGCAAATGTAACATATGACAATATTACGTCATATGTAAATAAAATAAGACAAGAGCTAAAAGAAGATATGATCGTTCAAAAGGAAAGTATTTTGGCCGACCTTGATAATAAAATATCTATGGATATTAATAGAAAGAATATTTTGCGAAACGAAATGGGACTCCGCGATGAAAATACTACAAAAACTAGTACAAGTTTTATTGAAATCTGTGTTGTTTTAGTGTTGATATTAATTGTTAGCTTAATAATATTTAAACTTTATAAGTGGATTAAACGCGGTCGAGTATTGACATGGCGAAACACGACACTTAGTAGACAACAAATCTCAGAATCCTTGGAAAACTCTAACTTGTAACTTTCCTTACAAATATGGTTAACTGTGAAATATTATCGCTATAATAAAATAATTGGTCTTAATTTAGGTACTTCTTTTCTTTAAAGTATATACCGTAAAGTATGCAACACAAATATAATTCAGCAAATAAATTAATATCACTTATGTCAACTTTAAAATTCATTTATTCAATTTTTCTAGATTAAATGGGTCATTTAGCTTTTTGAGTAAATTTAAAATTACTGCTGAATATAATTCGAGTTTGGTAATTCTCGAAGTGTTGAAAAATTATGAATTTAATTCTTGATCAGCCTTAATTCCTTCAGTCATTTGAACAATTTAAATTGTGCAGTTTAAATATAACACAATTTCGGCAGTGAACTCAATTTAATGTTTTATTTGCGTTCTCTGTATTGTCGGGCTTTACTGTTACTGACAGGCAATAACAACATTTACGCCTGCCTACAATGATACTATATAGAAATACGAGGTAGATATTATAACACTGGCACACCGAAACTGAGGCAGTCGAATAACACCAAATGGTGTAATTAAATTACAATTCTATAGGCTACTTTCTCTTTCCGTATCATACTATAACGTGTCATCTGTGTCTTTCACTTATATATTTCATACTAGCGGACCGGACAGACGTTGTCCTGTACACACGACTTATCTAATCTAACAACAACTTACAAATAAAAATAAAAAAATGGAAATCTAAGCCATAACAAATTCATTAGAATTCAAAACAGACACAACAAATTCATTAAAGTCGATCCAGCCGTTTAGGAGGAGTTCAGTGATATACACGCGTACGGAAGAACTATATATATAAAGATAATGTAAAACGGAACAATTTTTAAACGCAGTATGGACATGCGTCATCTATCTTTTCATTATTCGGCCTAGGATCTTACGAATGTGAAAATACTTTAGGGGAAAACAGTAAACAATTATACGCTCACAATAATTATATGTATGTCCAAAATGATTATATAACTAACTATAAAAAATGATATACTAATGTAAATTCAGATATATATTTCTTAACAACAAAAAAAAGTAATTATTATTAATGATTTATTTACACTCAAGATAATGAGGGCAACGTTTAAAAAAAAAAGTTTATTGATTATGAAGTACATTTCCTCCTCCACTAAACTTAATAGATGACCATTGAATGGATGAATTGTAAATACTTATGAATCTTTAATTTTGTAAAACTGTATTAAAATAGTTATGTAAGTATAATAGCAATTTTAAACTATATCATTTATATTGTTTATAAACTTTTGTAACAAATAACTTTGTATCAACCTTAATGTTATTACATTAAGTAAAACAATGCATTAAACCAATCTGTGTCCGTTTGTGTTTTATTTAAAATTTTAAACATAATACACTAGAACCATCAGTAAACATTTTTAAACCATTAAATAAAAAAAACATTTTTTTCCTCGACATTAAGGTAATCAAGAACCTGTAGCTAAGTTACAAAGCTTTTACAAAAGCTGATTATTTTCTAATAATACTAGCTGTTCCGTGCGATTTCATTCGCGAGAAACATTTCTGTCGTAGCGTAATGTTGAATACCCTATTAATAATATGTAAAACCTACCGAATTAATAATATGTAAAAGCATTTTACATAATTATCTGACTGGTAGTTACAGAGATTAGGGCGTTCGAACAAACAAACAAACTCGTCAGCTTTATTCTAGTATAGATAGTGCAGTAAAGATCCCCCCAAACCAGTTTCCCGTCTTGTCATGGCGAAGAGGCTTAGTAGCAGTGGCTTGGCAACCACGGCGATGCAAGATAAA
The DNA here is from genome assembly GCA_933534255.1 of Iphiclides podalirius. NCBI lineage: Eukaryota > Metazoa > Arthropoda > Insecta > Lepidoptera > Papilionidae > Iphiclides > Iphiclides podalirius. The sequence continues at coordinate 11,952,585 of OW152826.1, forward strand.
CCCACACTGGGCCGGCCTGTGGTGCAAGCTCTACAAGTACTCAGGGCGGTGATGGAACAACAAATTAAATTTCGTAAAAAAAAAAGAATGATAGATTATAAAATATCTGAATGTTAATTTAAATACTTAGCAGGCTACATGGTTTCAATTTTATAGATTTTATTTATACCAACAAATTACATACATACAAGGTTTATAAAAATTTAATTATAGGTAAAAATTACTTTTTAACCGACTGCCAGTAGAGACACAACCATAAAAAAGTGTAACAGCATTTTTGATAAAGTAAATATTAAATACGAACATTATAATTATAATAATTAGACGAAAATAAGAATTAAAACAATTAAAAACATATCAAAAAGCCATGTTACGCAAAAAAAATTCGTCTTACAGATCTTCTAATGCATAATATTTATAATACGCGGTAACCTTGTCCTTGTAAGGGTAATTAAAGAAGAAATTACAAGAAAGAAAGAAAACCTTCTCTGCATTGAGTTACCAATTTACCAATGAATTATAATATTCTTTGTTGAAGTTAAGGTTAAATAAAAAACTAATTTCATTAACGACATGTGGAATTTAAGAAAAAACTCTGTTTCATGCCTTTTAAAGGCCAGTAACAAAGTTGCTTATCTAAACTGAGTATCACACCTTCTTTGTGTTAAATAATATGACCATAGTTGTGTTATGTTAGTCGGACAGGGCTTTAAAAATAAATATTAATTTTGAAGACAAAAGTTTATTTACTGTAACTTTAATTAAAGTAATGTTTAAACAACTCTTACGGTCGATTGCAAACATAATAAAGAATGCCCATTGTGACATATATATTCGACTAAAAAGTTTCGTCGCTAGAACTTCTCGTCCGTCGTCTTCGCAGACTCGTCCAGATAAGTATTGTGGACTGATAGAAGAAGTGAAGTAGAAATATTAAACGTTTTTGTTTCGTTTGGTAAGTGAGATAACTTGGGTGAAGAATTTTATATTAAAGGCACGCACAGTTAACCCAAACCAGAAACAAATATGTGCAAGTAAAACAAATATTTGATCTGGCTAAGAATCCAACCCACGATCCAACGAAGAAGCGCCAACTGAGCAAGTCAAATAATCACCAATGTGCGTGTTAACATTCACGGAAAGAACTTTATAACTCCAATCGAATTATACTTTTTAATTTCAAATTTATGGTAACCGCGCAATATATGGTAATATGAGAGGATGCTGATATGGCACTCACAATGTTCTCTATCAGTATATATATCATTCGGTTATTCCCATGAACAATGTTGCCAGTTGTTTGTGTTTTTAATTTTTCCACGAAAAATGTGTCTGTGCTATTAGATCACTAACTGATTAACAATTATCAGAAATTACCCCAACCAAATCTTACTTTTTAAATTCAAATTTATGGTAACAGCACAAGGATTGTGTAATCAGTTAATGTCAAAGGAAGTTGATATAGAACTCACAATGTTTTCTGTCATTATAAATATCATTCAGTTATTCCTGATGATTTTGTTTGTGTTATTAACCGACTTCAAAAAAGGAGAAGGTTTTTAATTTTGCTATACAAATGTATCTGTGCTATTATTTCATTAATTGATAATGATCTCCCTTGACACTTGTCATTCTATTTTATCTTATACACAATTCCGATGCAACGAGATCTTGCTATGCCAAAGATAAAAGAAGAACACAAAACGTTAAGAGAATCGAGATCTAAAACTATTGCCCATCATCCTTCCAAGCCTAGCGTTAAAGTAAAGTAGCAGCCACCTAAAAAAGCCCTCCTCTCTTTACAGAGGGTATCAGGGCATAGTCCATCACGCGGCCCCACTGCGGATTGGCGGTCTTCAAACATTTTCAAAACATTTTTTTTGTTATTATTTTGAAAATATGCAGGTTTCCTCACGATGTTTTCCTTCAACGCTGAGCATGTGATAAGTCAGCACTTAAAATTAACAATTTCATTGGTGCTGGCGCCGGGGATCGAACGCACGTTGCTCGAGCATATTGAATTAAAGGCGAGCGCCCGGACACTGAGCTATCACGGCGCGAAAGCCTAGCCTTCAGGAAATTAGTTTGTATATTGTTATTAAGGCATTAACATTTGAAATTAATTTTAATTGTTACAAACAACTTGGAGACAGGTTTTATTCGAACTAACAGGGTGATCAACTAAGGTGTCTTAAAAAGACAAAACAAATATAATTTGGACGTGTCCTGAGAAACAAATGACATAAACTCGAGCAATTTGAAATCATTAAAATAATACGCACGATGTGAGGTATATAGGAGTCATGAGCGCATTCATCAGACCGTTAATTAGCAAACTATTTACATTAATAATTGCTATCAATAAAATCATAAAACATTTAAAGGAGCATTTAAGTGTAATCATTTAATTGCTAGTTCTATTGTAAGTAGCTTAAAATTGCATAATAACCAAATTCAATTCGCTTTTCTAATGAATGTTTGTATTAAGATTTTATTTAATAATATAAATTATTTATGTAAAACTAAATAATAATACAGGATTTATATAAAAGTTATAAAAAAATATAAATTATCAATTTAAGTTTTTGATGTCTGGCAACACAGTTACCAAACATTTGCATAGCTAGCAATTCGCATGTCAAAACAAACACGTTATAACTTTGTGCCTACTACAGCCGGATCAATTAATAATATGATTATTACGTAAGTTTTGCCACAGGGACCGGAAATTAACAAAATTTGGTATAGTGGTGGAAAAGCGCATGTACACTTTGGTGGAACCACTTGTGGCTTGCACAATCAATATATGGCAGGGTGCCAACTTTCAGAATTCCATAGAACCTTAAAAGGCATTTTTAAAATGTTTAATATGTCACTACCGTGGAGTTTGAAATAAATATGTGGGGGTAAGAAATAAATTTAATGTGATTAGGTTTTTTCTGAATAAAGTTATTTCAGTTTTTATGGCATGCTTTTGCAGTTAAAGTTTAGGCCTTTATGTAAACGTGGACGGTTTGTAACTACGTGAGTAGACGCTAAAATTAAAAAAAATATAGCCACAAGAGTAAAATTAACAGAGAAAAAGTAAACACAACAGAGTTCATCATGGTGACGGGACAGACCCAAGTCTTAGTGCAATCATATAATGCAAGTACTATCGTAATAGGCATAACGGAAAAGATAAGCGTGGCTTTTCTGACTAATTTCTATATGGGGCTATGTGACGCAATAAATATTGGCATGATGTTAAAAAGTCTGGATTAAAGCCATTACATAATTCAAAGGCGTCAGACCGTTGCATGCAAGAAACAGTGGTGCTACAAGATTATTTTTGAGAGTGATAGAACAAGAACAGCTTAAATAAATTCTTGAGGCACGGAGAGGTCTGATAACCGGTCTCACAGAAAAGCAACGCTAATTAAATTATACGGCACGCTACCACACTAGTGGCTAACGGCATGAACTACAATGGCAACAAAAACTACTCTAGCAATAGGAGGGAAGAGGTGATGGTTAATAGCTGAAATGTTTATGATCTGAGGTCATGCATTCGATTTTTCTTAACAACTTTGGGATATGGTTGTATGTCTATCAGTTTTCTAGTACCCATAGGACAAGCGTTGCTTAGTTTGGAACTAGAGAACGTTGTGTAAAAAAAATGTGTCCTAAAAATATTTATTATTTATTATTGTGTGTGTGGACGGACGACCTAGCTAAGATCGCAGGGACGTGTTGGTTGCAGGCCGCTAACAACCGGTCGAAGTGGAAGTCAATGGGGGAGGCCTATGTTCAGCAGTGGACGTCCTACAGCTGATATGATGAAGATGATGATTTATTATTATTTATTATTTTTCTTAACAATTTTGGGATAGTCAGCTAGGTTAAATACGGACAGAAGTTTTGTGTATGTGCCTCGTAATTCAAATAAAAACGATGAAGTGCGAGTTGGACGAAGGGTTCCGTACCATTATCTATATAAACGACAAAAAAATCATGTCTGTTGTATCGGAGCCCCCGTTAAATATTTTTTAATCTGTTTTTTAGTATTTGATGTTATAGCGGCAACAGAAATACATCATAATTATGTGATAATTTCAACAGTCTAACCATCACGGTTCATGAGATACAGCCTAGTGGCGGACGGACACACAGACAGACAGCGATGTCTTAGTGATAGGGGTTTTTCCCTTATGGTACGGACCCCTAAAAACTTGGAAGTTTCCAACCAATACATTTCTCGTCGACGATTGCAGCCAGCATTTTAGTAAACTTTCACACTCGGGGTATTGCTATCTCGTTTAAGAACAACGTATCAGGTAACGCGAAAAGCCAATAGCGGCGTCGCTTTCTTGGTATTCGCATTCGCCGGACACCCGCATGTGATAGTCCAGGAATTTTGACCCAACACTATTGCGTAGATCAGGGACACACGCACACCAATCCGCGCCGTGGCAAAGAGTTTATATCGTAGAGTGTCATTCCTTACGATATTTTATTGTATTATAAACATGATTGTTCGACATAATTATTTATCTTCATTTTAACGTCACAATAACCGATAGGTGGCCTTTTTTTTTTTTTTGGTATCGGGGGGGAAATCTTCCAAAGATACCCTGTCACATTACATGACAGGGTTATGTGAGGTTCTTACCCACTAAAACCCCCTCGGTGGCCACCCTCTGTACGTTTAGAGGGACTCCGGGATCTCCCACGGAACGCACCGATGTCCCTCAGTACTGCGCGTCAGCACTCCCCGGAGAAGGATAGCTTCCCCGGTTCCCTCACTATCTTGCAGCAGCTCGAGACCACTTCGAGCTGCTGCCAATCCGTGTCCCCTTTTAGTCGCCTTTTACGACAGGCAGGGAATACCTTAGCCCTATTCTATAAGCCCGTGACTACAGGGCTGAAGGGGCGGCACGTCCGTTTCTGCCGCCCTGGCGCCTTCGTCTTCGAGCGGGATCAGCCCTCTCCCGTTCTCGTTCAGCGATCTCCTTCTGGAGCATAACAGCTTCGGAGACCAGTGCCGTCCAAGTGGATTTCTCCACCAGTGCAGCTGACACTGCGACTTGTGGAGAAAGGTCATGCCCGATCTTTTGGACCAGGATCCGACGCTCTGACTCTCACGCGGGGCACTCATCAAGTGTGTGCTGCGCGGAGTCCCGGACCCCACCACAATGGTGGCATTGCGTTGTCGGTTCGCGTCCAATTCTATTTAAGTACTCACCAAAGCATCCGTGCCCGGTGAGTACCTGTGTCAACCGAAAGGTGACGTGCGCAAATCCCCTCGCGCTTAGCCAGGCTTCGAAGCTCGGCAAGAACGTGGTGACGATTCGCTGGCGCGAGCTTCGTGGTTCGCCCAAGCGCTCGCGCCAAATCTCTAGCGCTCTTATACGCTCCTGCTCACGCACTTCACCCGCATCCAGGGGCTCGGCATCATCCTGGGGTAATCGGAGCCGAGAATAAACTCGCGCATCCATCTCCGCCAGGATGTCCAATGGTGCAAACCGAGCGAGGATAGTGGCCGCCTCAAAGGATATCGTTCGGTACCCTCGTGCGATCCTGATAGCTATTTTTCGCTGCAGGCTATAAAGTTTAGCTCTGCAGCGTCGGACGCCCGTTAGTCGGTGCGACCATACGGGCGCCCCGTAGAGAGCCATCGATCGCACGATCCCCGCATAGAGGCGGCGAACTCCTTCCCTGGGGCCCCCGAGATTAGGCAGCAATTTGTGCATAGCACCTACTACCTTTTCAATTCGGGGAGCCAAGCAACTGAAGTGCTCTTCGAAGCCCCAGCGACTATCCAGAGTGAGTCCAAGATATTTCATCACTGGACCCACCTGGATCAGCACGTCACCCACGCGAACCGACCAGCTGGGTGGGTTCCTGCCCCTTGGGCGTTTGTAGAACCAAAGCACCTCGGTCTTATGAGGCGCTATCTGAAGACCGAGCTCGTGGATTTTACCCACAACGCATGCCACCCCAAGCTCGGCGAGCCGACTGGTGCTCTCGAAGCAATCCCCTTCGGCAATTACGAGAGTGTCATCTGCATAGCAGACGACACTTACACCTTTGGGAGTGACAGATTCGTCTAAATCCATCACTCTCAGTTCGCCGGTTTTTACTGGCCGTGCGATGTGCACGTCCATTTCGGCAAGAGCTTCCCGCATTTTGGCAGCCAGCTTGTCGGCCCTAGCAGCGCTGTCAGATCCAGTAACCTCTAGTTTTAAGGCCCCAGTAACAGCCCTCCTTGTTCGGACTGTTTCGATGCCGCAGTCAGACAGGTTTACCCTTTGTTTAGCTGCTGCCATGACTGCCGCATACACATACATGTCTCACTGTGCTCTGGCACAGTGACCGTTATAGCCGCTGAGCTGGGCAACCTTCCCGGCTTTGCTGCTTTCATATCTGGCTTCGGGACCGGCACTTTCTGGGTCGCAGTCTCTTTTTGTGACGAGGTCTTCTGACTCGTTGCCGCCCTCTTGGCTTTGCGACTTACCACTACCGCCCAAGAATGCGATGGTAGTTCACTACTCTCCGTTATATGCTCGGAAGTAGTGGAGCCCTTAGGTTGATCGTTTGCATTGCCAGGTCCCACCTTTTCTTTACCCGATGATGGGCACTGTTCGTGCTTTTTCACAGTTCCTTGCCCAACGAAAGCCGCCAGTTTTGTATCAATGAGCACGCTTATGCGCTCCATCAGCCGACTTTCGAAGTCTCCTTCCGTGCTATGTTGGGGTAGCTTAGTTGCTTTACATTGCTCTGTTTTCCGTAAAGTACTGAGCTCCTCTGTCAACTTTCCAACCTTCGCTGTAAGCTCAGCGATTTGAGAGCGAAGTTCAGCGTTCTCGCGCTCCAACCTTTCGACAATTGTCGCTTGGCGTTTCGGCTCCGGAGCTTTTAACTCTCCTGGAGACTGCTGTTTTTCCTTCCTCCGTTTTCTATTCGCTTGAGAAGCCGTTGATCTAGTCGAAGCAACCGACATGATGGAAGAGTCCGACTCTGCTCCTTCACCTTTTGTTTCGGAAGCAGCTAAGCCCCGTGCGACGAGACGTCCCGTCTTTGGGTCACGAACTGCCGAAGCAGTTCTAGAGTCACTTTCGCCCACACCACTTTCATTACCTTCCGCGTTTTTGTTAAGTGTTCTAATTTTCTTCATTACAAATCCCACGAGTATGGGGGAAACATTCAGTCCATCCAGGCAGAGCCCTCCTGTGCCTGGGTAAGCCTACATACACCCAGGGGTCGGCCGGTGCCTGGGGTCGAGTAGCAGTAGTGATTGACAACCCCTCAACCATGCATCTCCTCGCGCTGCTCTCACCGCTTGAGATTGGGGGTTTTTTATAGAGGCTTTCTCCTCTTGGCCCGGCCAATGAAGGCAAGGCCCTCGTTCCCGATCAAAGCCGCGAGACATGACCACAGCACCTTGACCAGGTTTACGAGTTCCACGCGCATTCCCACGACGTGGTCGACGGTGGAGACGAGACCGTAGTCGCATCACCCGCTCAGTGACAGGGTTAGTGTACACAGAGCCCGCCCTTGCTCCTCCAGTATGCCTTCTGTTGGTCAGAGGGACACCCGGAGAAACGCCCACCCGTCAGATTATTCGCTACCAGTCAGTGGCCACAAGGCCACTGGCTGGTACCCAGGGTGCACCACGAGGAGGTTATCTGACAAAGCACCCCACCGATAGGTGGCCTGGTAGAAAAGTATTTGTTGCCAGTTTAGAGATTTCATCGCGTTTTAATTTTGAATTTCTAATTCCCCGTTTCGTACCCTTTGTAGCGTTCATGGTCACGAGACAGACTTGTTGGTTATATATTTATTCTATTATATTAAATACTAGCTGTCCCGGCAAACGTTGTTTTGCCATTATTTGTAGGGTAGAAAAAAATGTTTGGGGTGGACCACCCTTAACATTTAGGAGGATGAAAAATAGATGTTGTCCGATTCTCTACCCTGGCCGATATGCACACAAAATTTCACGAAAATCGGTTGAGTCGTTTCGGAGGAGTTCAATCAGAAACACCGTGACACGAGAATTTTATATATTAGATTTAATAGTATCAATAATCACCATAATTGAACGAAAAGCATTATAACGTGATTAAATTAAAGGTAACAAGGTCCTCAGGAATATTCATACAATATCACTGCACCTTTCGTATGGTAGGTACTATTTATAGTTTTTCATCTCCCTAACAAAAGCTCCGTAACAAACACTAAATTAAAATTTACTTAATTCTGACTCTACTTTCACACATTAACATATATAATTCTCTACAGCTCTATCTCAGATATTCTAAATGAAAATATATCTTAAACTTACTTAAAGAATGTTAAGCTCAGACTCAAATAACGTTATATAGTAGGAGGCGGCACGGTGAAATGCAATTCTCATTTATAATTATAATATACTTTTCTTTATTTTTTTTAAAGACATTTCTCACTTAACTTTGACCTTACAATACTTATCCTGTATTGTAAGGTCGTTTTTACATACATAAATTTCACGTGGACAAACACCCAGAACCGAAACAATTAACTGTGGGTCACACAAATAGTTGTCCCGTGTGGGAATCGAACCCACGACCCACGGCGCCACGACACCGAAGCCAATACCTAGACGACTGCGCCACGGAGTCACCTGATTTATAAAACACCTGATTTAAGAAGCTCTCATACAACCTAAATCCTTTCTTCTGTACCACAACACAACGCGTATTCTCGACACAGCAGAAGCTGATAAACAATTTCAATTCTGATAACTTACACTTATGTATTACTTATGTGAAATTCGACGTTTCGTAAGAATGCGCAAGCGCCTATTTGAATAAAGATATTTTGAATTGGCCAGCCATCGTAAATCACTTTCAAAATATTATATCAATGACAATCCAACATTTTATTCTATGACACAGCGCGGTATTCCTTTTCCGTGCACTCAGCGAAATCGCGCGCCTCGAATTATATACCGAACCGGAGCACACTTTGGACTTTGTTTTCACAAGTAGAAACCGCCTCCACGCGTCTGATGGCTGCATTGTAAAGGTAAAAAAAAACTGCATTATTATTATTTTTTTATGGGAAAAGGAGGCAAACGAGCATAAACATCCTGATGATAAACGACCACTGCACGTTTAGGTACTACTACTATTTTGGGATTACTTTATTTTCTTTTGATGAATTGAGTTTATATCAAAATAACAAACCCAGGGCGCAAGCTAACAGGGGCTGGTTCTCGATGCACATTCTACTACTAACATACTAAACAATTTCCGGAATCAGGTAAAGGAATAAAGTTCGTTGGCACTATTAAATAAGAATTATTAATTATTATCATCATATCTTTCGGACCATAATACAGGCCAACAAAAAAAATAAAACCGGCCAAGTGCGAGTCGGACTCGCGCACGAAGGATTCCGTACCATCTATAAAAAGGCAATCATGTCTGTTGTATTGAAGTCCCATTTATTCCGTTTTTTAGTATGTATTTATTCTCTTTTTTTAGTATTTGTTCTATAGCGGCAACAGAAATACATCATCTCTGTAAATTTCAACTGTCTAACTATCACGGTTCATGAGATACAGCCTGGTGACAGACAGACAGCGAAGTCTTAGTATGAGGGGCCCGTTTGGTACGGAACCTTAATATTAGAATTCGATTTTATACTCGTGAATGAATCGTCCTTCATCCTTCAAAATCCTTCATCATGTGGATAGCACGGAACGATTGCCATTTATTATTCTATGTCAATTTTAGTCGAACGCGGTATAGGTATAGTGGTTTTACAGTTACAATATTTATAAGGAAAAAACGAAGATGTTTTCAGAATTTTGGGATTGCTTCATTTCTGACGTCATATTTTTTGGTTATTTCTCGTTAAGTGCATTCATTAACAATTAACTGAATAAATTTCCTAGTAATACCCTAATAATCAACCCTTAATATCTTTTTAAACGGTCAACAGAGTAATGAATAAGCCATTATCAATTTCAGGGTTTAGAAGCTGATCTAAAAAAACGCGGTCACCATGTATACCGGTATGTATGAAGATATGTTTGTTTAACGATTTTATAGATTTTTTATATGTACTTATGTTTTTATTTATCTATCACTAGCGTTTATATGTTAAGTCTGAGAATCCGCAGTTGAGTACGTCTTGATACTCTCTATTCAGAGAAGATCTTACTTTACTTTCTTTCTTAACTTGAATTAGAAAAATACATTTTGTAATAGCAAGGTTATTTGGAAAAATCCACCCATAAAAAGTTTAAATAGGGGATGGAAGTTTATGTGAAAATCCTCCCTTTTTAGAGTGAGAGCGAGCTTTATAGCGAATGAAAGAATGTATGATTTTTTTTATTTCATCATCATCATTTCAACCTCATTCATTTAGACTCAATCTACTGTTGAACATTCTGCATCAAAGATAAAAGAATATAGACGATAAAAGGATATATTTATTTACCGTGATAAACTATGAAAACTGTTTTTGGTATTATGTATGTTTAGGTACTACTAGTTGATATAACTAAATAATCACATTTATAAATAAAAATTCTTTTAAGGGCAGTAGGTATGAGTTCAATTTCTTGAACTTTAAACACGATAGAAAACGAAAATTTTATAATATTCTTTCTTCATAAATATGTAATACACTTTGCTTCGTGAAAAAAGGCTATCACGCCTTTGTTCAGTGCCCGGCGCTCGCCTTTAATTAAATATACTCGAACAACCCGAGTTCAATCCCAGGCGGCGGCACCAATGAAATTTTTAATTTTAAGTGCTGACCTATCACGCTCAGCGGTGAAGGAAAACAAAGAAACGAACTAAAACAAAAAAAGATATGTGATGTCCGCCAATCTGCAGTGGGGCCGCGTAACTATGCTATGTACAGGGGTTAATCGATAACATAAATCTTTAGATAGAAAAAAAGAATATCATTAAATATAGAGAGACCAGAGCAATAACCAAAGGGAATTGAAAAAGGTACATAATAATTTCTTGTATTTACGCGATTACACATTATAAATGATACTAATTTTACGGATTTATCGCTATTAATAAGTAATTAATAATAATTAATTAAGTTACAGTTAGAAAACCGCTAGCGTACAAATTGAAAAAAGTAAGTTTGCTCTTTTTTTTTATTTCCAGTATCGACCGGCGTGTTCGTCTTGCTGTTTGCATCTCTCGCCGCGTGTTCCTGTCCAAAAGAAGGAATTCATCATCTCGGCTCTTGTAAATACAAAATCAGATGTATCGGTATAATCAATGGTGCCTGGCTAGAGCCAGAATGTCAAGGCCCAAGCAACAATGACGTCATAGTCGATGTAACTCTTGAAAATGCCGTCAACGGTTTTCATGTGAATGTAGCCAACGTCGACTTCTTAATGAGCATAACCTCTTTAACCGTACTGGGATCTTGGGCACAGGCTAATCTGACATTCTTAGAATCCACGTTAAGATTACAACATTTATACCTCGTCAACATGCAAATCAAACGAATCCATGGCAGCCCCTTCCATTTTCTGAGCCGTCTCGAGGAGCTTGATTTATCTCACAACGAATTAACAGAAATCGACGAGTTGTTCGTATTCGCATATGAAAATAAGATAAAAAAACTACGCCTCTCGTTCAACAGAATCAAAGATATACCCGGCTACGTCTTTCAAGAGTTAACTAGCTTAAAGGAACTCGATCTTTCTAACAATTATATTAAAGATTTGAACGAAGAGCCTTTCTCAAATTTAACTAATCTGGAAACACTCATATTGAATAATAACAACATAAAATATTTAAACGGCGCTATTAATATGAAGCTATTGAATTTAAAACATCTTTCACTGAATAACAACGAGATAGATTTCATTGACGGTAAGTCATTGGACAAGATATACCATTTGAAAACGTTCGAAATTTCGAATAATAAATTGGTGGACCTGGATCCAAAACTACTTTTTAGGCACTGGGGCCATTTTAATAATCATGGTATATGCAGAATGGTTTATTCTAAAAATGACTTCAGTATTATTTTAAATGCTACCTCAGAAGAACTTATGAAAAACATCAATAAAAATCAGATTGACATCTTAACACAGGTCGATTTGTCAAGTAACAAAATAAGCCAAGTTGAATATAATGCTTTTCATTCTACAATTAATATGATATCTTTAGACATTTCTAATAACGAATTAAGCGAATTTGTTGTCAACAGTGAAGATTTAGCGAGCATTAAATTTCTGAATATAAGTAGCAACCGAATAAAAAATTTAGACTTTCAGACATTTTCACTCATGAGGTATTTGCAGAATCTAGATTTGTCCAACAACGAGTTTGAATATGCCCCGGATGGTAGCTTAATACACTCTAGTAATCTTAAGCGACTTAACATTACCGATAACGACATTCAGCAGGTAGTTGATTTTCGCGTCACCTTTCATGCTGAAGGGGGTGTACTGGATTTGTCACAGAACGGCCTGTCATCGTTCAACATTTCACCAGGAGAAGCGAAAGGCCTTATCGAATTGATCCTGCATTCAAATCGTATATCAGATCCCACTAAAATCGTTCTAAAACATCATCGCAATCTCACTAAGCTGGACATGAGTGGAAATTTTATAACAGGTTTAAACGAGACATCGTTACAACTACCAATCACTCTCAATTATTTAGATTTAACCTCAAACCAAATGAAATATATCAAACCGTCTGCTTTCCATGGAGTGAAAAATTTGCGCATTTTAAGATTGTCCCACAATTATCTGACAAAAATAGAATACGGCGTCTTTCAAGGCCTGACTTCTTTGCTGAATTTAGATCTATCATTTAACCAGATAAATTATCTAGACTCGAATGTTCTGTCGGATCTGAAGTTTCTAAGATTCCTATCTATAAGGCACAACAACATGACCAATCTGGAGTGCAACGCTTGGCTCAGCCATGGTAACGATCTAACCGTTTACATAGATGGCAATAATTTATCTTGCGCATGGTTGAGCATGGTGCTAAGTAATTACAATAATGGCTACTCTAAAATGCATCCCGCCGCGATCGTCTCCCCCGTTGGTAAGCATTCCTTAGATGGTATACCGTGCTGGCAAGGCCCCGAAAACTGGTTTAATGCTAGATCGAAATACATTATGCTCGACGAAAGACTTCTAGTGATAAATCAGAAGATACTTGAAGCAGTGCAACAGCAAACGGCATACCTGAGGAAGTACATATGGCGTTCAATACTGCAAGAGGCAAATAAAACGATACATCAAGAGTGAGTGATTTAGTGTTTCATATTCCTACATAATTATATGTTTAAATCTGACTTTGAATTTTATCAGTCTGTATTTCTCGGCCTTTGTACTTTAATTATATTGCAGAAAAATTTTAAGGTTTTTTTTATTTGTATCTCCCCATTTTACTTAATCTCTTTTATGTTGATAATTTAAAATACTGCAAGGCTGGTGCCGAAATAGATGAACTACTATAAATGGGTAAACTTTTAGACGTCAATATTGGAACACCATAAAGTTTCTATCGTAGACATTGTAATTCGAAGATAGTCTCAAGGAATTTCAAATGCACATATCAAAATTCAACATTGATTTTTGTTTTGTAGTGATAATCGCGTTCCCTTATTGAGAAATTCGAAATCTTCGAACTCTGGATAGACGTCGCCGTAGTCAACTGGAAACATGGCTGCACACTCCTCCTCGCCCATATCCGGATTGCGGCTGACGTAATACGGATTCAATTCCATCAGCTCCAACAGTGGCAGATCAATTGTTATGGACAGCATGAACGCCAATTTCATATCATTCCTGCAAATTATCATTTTCATCCTACATCTACATTTAGCTTTTTGAACACCAATAGACAGAAAACTCATGAATAACACCAACCACTCTTGAAACAGTATAACTGTGAACTTTTATAACAGTGATATTCAGTATTTTACGAATAAACCGAGGTACGTAATCAAATGTTTCGGCGATTATGCGTGTGAATTACACGTTTTGAACAGTAAGATTTAGCTACATATGACACGGAGAAAAGCCTTTAGATTTCTAAACTTTGCATTGCTCATAATGTTTTGATTTTCATTTCAGCGAAGGGAACCTCTTTCCAACCAGGTGTCCCTCAACTCTACTTTTTTTAATAACATTAAACTTTGCTAAATATGAACTAATTTCATTTTATAATTTTTTTTTTTTATAATTGACTGCCTAGTGCTTCACTGTCATCTCATCTGATTGTAAGTAGCGATGCAGCCATACAATGGTAAACGAATTAGACCAATAAAAGTCTAGCCTTCATTTCCTAAGTTCGAATCTAGGCAAAGGTGAAGAAGATTTCTCGACATATTAAAATCAAATTTTAATTTTATTCTTACTTCTGAATGACATGTCTATCTGCAGCGTTTTGATAATAAGACATTTTTCAATTAATCATTAGATGCTTACATATTTATTGATAAATTAAGAGAGTCAAACTGTTTCACGGTGTAAGCGACATGCTGCGAAGAGTACGGTGACATTGTTTTGAATATACCCATCTGAAAGTTATTTAGTATTTATATACCCGTGTCATAAATATGAAATTTATATCAATCTATCGAAAAACTCAGATAATCCCAGTTGAAATCAAGGTACTGGCTCCAATTAAATGATTAATTGCCACCTCCTCTCCTCTTCTCTGTTCAGAGGAAGTTTTTGTCCAGCAGTTGGATATATACGTACATACGACAGTATTTGTGTGACCCAACTGATAATTGATCCGGATCTGGATGTTTGTTGCCAAGGAACGTTTTTTTTTATGTGAGAGCGACGTCACGCAGGCGGCCGGTCGTGTATATGTGGGATTAGGGCAGGAGGATAATATTTTTAAAAGGCATCATATTGCCTAGCTCTTACTATTTTTTTTATTTTATGTGAAAAGTTGTCAAACGAGCAGACGGTTCACCTGATGTTAAGTGAATACCGCCGCCCATGGACATCTGCCACACCCGAGGGCTACAGATGCATTGACAACCTTTTAAAAATTGGCCTCCGGCTACCTCACTCACCAGACGAAACGTGAAAGTATTTGTCATACTTCCTACTTTACGGCGGTCTTCTGTGAGGTCGTGGTACTTACCCGGACGGGCCTGCCCATTCGTGCAACAGCCGAGGCTGCTGCGTGGCCCTACCACCGTGAAACTACTATCGAATATGTTTATTAATAAAACGATAGACCTCATCGCACTCACATGTATAACTGCATTTCGGTATCTAGCCAAGCTCTCTATGGCTTTGTATCTCTTAGTGAGATCTATTAAGACCAGCACGTGCGGTGGCAGGAACTCCGGTTGAGGCGTCACATATTCCGACACTATCTGCAAGCCACAGTTATTATTATTGCATCACTATCAGGTTTTAATAATATTCAATAATAATATAAAGTAAAGGATTATGATTAGCATATTAAATGGACCTAATAAACCGGCGAAGCATTGCAATAATTGTATTTTATTGCAATAGACAATTATTCATTATCACACTAATATGCTTACTAAGGAAAATTTTCGTCACAAAAACGGATCATCAAAGTCAAAACATTCAAAATAAAAATATTTCATTTAAATCTAATATCTCATAACAAACGTATAACTACCTCGGTTAGATGTTTTTTTTAGTTGCATAGTTATGTAGTTACGTATTTTAAGTTATCTATATTATTTTTATCCGCTTATATCTTCTTCTTTCTTACAATATTATTCTCTTTAATTAAAATTTTATTATTTTTGCATCTTTTGCTGCACCTACCATAAACTCTCACCACATCCTGGTAGAGAATGGCTTTGGGCATTAAGTCCGCCCTTTGTTACCTTGTTTTACTGAAGGTTGGCAATAAAGATTAAATAAATTAAATAAATAAATAAAATAATTATTAAATGGAAGCTACATCCTGAAGCTTAAACGACTTTATTAAAAAGTTATTCTAATAAACATTATTGGTTCTTGTGATGAAGTAATACAGCGGAAACATTTTGATTCACAAGACACTAACCTTCGGGAACAAGATGGCTAGCCCATTGACTTTTGCTATATCGTTGGGAGGCGCGTAAAAACCAGGTATCACCAAACCCGCTGGCGGGAAATATTCGTTCTCGTCTTCTTCCTCACTCTCTTCCTCCACTTCTGCGTCTGATAACTCCTTGATATAAAAGAACATACAAAATTTTATTTTTTTAATGGATATCCACTACACTAATAGGTTTATAGGGGTCGTATCTTTTAAAAGAAGGCCAATCCATCGAGCATGCACTCTACCAAATTCAGTAGCGGATTTAGGCTTTATTAGGCGCCATATAGTCTTGACCTACGGCGTCATCAAACCTAAACCAGATACTGACCAAATTGATATAAAAACTTAATACGACTAGTATTTCTCGAGTGGGGAAGTACCTAATTCTTTTTTTTTTATGTGAGAAGGTGGTGCGCAAACTGGCGGTTCACCGGATGATAAATGATAATTGCCGCCCATGGACATTTGCAACACCCGTGGGGTTTCAAATACATTGCCACCTTCCAACCCTCGGTTACCTAACTCACCAGACGAAACGCACAAGTGAGTGATGAGTTATACTCATCCACTTCACGCCGGTCTTCTGTGAGGTGTGGAACGACCCCGGATGGACCAGCCCATTCGTGTGACAACGAAAGACTGTTGCGTAGTTCTACCGCGGTAAAAAAAGAGCGCCGGTTGAACGTAATATTTTAGACAAAAAAAAAAGAAAGGAATCTGTTGAGACAAATTTCTCGGTTCTTTCATTTATTTCCACTATAAACGCGATTCGCTTTTTCAAAGAAAAATCGATAACACACGCTTTTGAATGTGCATTACATAGTACATTAGAAATATTGTTAAACTATAGACATTTTATGTATCATTGACGTGTATAAAAACGTTTATTTATAAGAGAAAGAAGTTGCTGAATTCATATATATATATCTTCTTCTTTCTACTGCCCTCATTCCACATAGGTGGGAAAAAACAATTGAAATAAAGTTATTTATAGTATTGACTAAGCATCTTTACGAACTGCCGGCTGCCTGGCGTCAACCATCCTAAGGGATTAGACAGCCAGACCTGGAACAATTATCTATAGGCCACACAAATACCTGCCCCGTGTGGGAATCGAACCCAGGATCTCCAGCAACTGCCCCTGCCGGGTTGTATAAATTTTAGGGTATCCTTAATTTTAGGTACCTCTGGTATAACGATATCGATATCAGACTCGAGAGAGTTTCGTTCGAAGTCTTCCAAACCAGCGAGATTCTGAAATTAGATTATTGGTTTAGTCGGTGAATGGGAAAGGTAGAAATTATTTTCTAAAGTCTTTTGTGGTGGGTTTCTTATCCTTGAGAGGTTCAGAAAAGTGTTATTTAAAAAACATATGTAACAATAATTGAACAAAAACCTCGGTCGATATTATAAAAGAATTAAAAAACTTGAAATGAATAAACTATCATCTGACAGTGATGGACAGTTCGAAGCTTGTTGCAAATGCAATATCAAAACTATCAATCACTGTTATACATGAAATGAACAGGATGACTTGATCATTAAACTATTAATTGCAATTTTAAGTGTTTCGCTCCGTGGCAACCACGCAGAAAAAACATTTAGGGTCAAAATAAATAAACATTTCAAGATATCTCGGAGTTTCGCGATGTAAATAAATACATTGTATAGATATCACTACTACTACGACAATGGTCATTGGAATTACACCAGCTTTAAGCAGCTCCAGCTTCTGTCTCTCCTTCTGGGCTCGCTTAGCCTGTATCGCCTCTTCAATAGCTTGCCGCGCCAATCGTTGCATCTCGCTCAGTCTCCGAGCACGGTTTTCCTTTGCCTGCTCCTAAAAATAAACACAAAAGAAAGAAAAAAAAAAGTTGACAAACGTGCAGGCGGTCCTTGTTAAGTAATACATGGACATCTGTTACATCGAATTTCAGGTGCACAATTTTGAAAATTTTTGCCCCTTAAAATAACATCGTATGTCAAATATTTTATTATAGGGCTTGAAAAGGTTTGACAAATAAAACCTTTACAGAAATAATCTTTGACGTCTTTCTATCTAGCTGGATTATTAGATCTATCGCGTATAGGTATTATGAGCAATCCCGTGACGTAAACGTCTTACGGCCGGTTTTAATATTCTATCTATAGATGATTTTGTTACTAGCGATAGGTATTTGACATTAACTCCATAATACTTAATGCCAAATTCTATCTCCGGTAACCAAATCTATGTGTAGATCGAATATTGAAACTGGTAGTTAAGCATGAAGGATTCTCGAGACGATTTCAAACAACGCGCACGGCCGTGAAATTTTACTCTGATGCGCTCAAAGAAGTTTTGCTTCAAAAACGTTCGTGTATTGGTCATTTTTAAAACCTGCCCTATGTTAGGAAACATTCTTGTGTCCGATACAAAGTATTCCGGGAATCGCAACCACTGTTTATGGAGTGCATAATTTTTAATCCCGTGTGGAAAATAGACTCTCAATAGAACGTAGAAGGTAATGAAGCTTGCCGACGAGGGATGGCGTGAACTTTTATCTAATATTCAACATTGTCAATTGACAAGAGTCAATATCGTTGCGAATGCAACGAGTTAATCCTGAACATTATATCTCACCTAAAACCACCAGAAGTGGACTTTACAAAATATACTATTTTATATTTATATCTAAAATATACTAAAGTAAGCAATGGAATACACTAAACAAAGTTCTTACATGGAAAAATATATTCGATATTTGTATAGAAGACCTCGGAACATAATTTACGATTTTAAGTTTACCTTATTCAATCCAAACACTATACAAAAACCACCAAAAAGTTGCAAGAATAAAATAACACTTCTTAATTATATCTGAGGTAATTCAATAACTGGATGTTACCCGTCTTTTCACCTTCTCCTCTCGGCGTCTGCGTAAGATTTCTTCTTTGGGTAGACTGTAGGACTTGTAAATGTCGAAAGCGGTTCGCGGTCGAGGCTGGTCCGTTGTGGAAACAGATTCATCCAGAGGATATAAATCTTCGTAAAGTATCTTCCGAACTATGGCTATATGGTGTTTGAGAAGTATAAATAAAAAAACACGTAATATTAAGTTGTCTTCAACACATAAATTAGTCTGATAATCGCTTCTGAACGTAACCAAGAAACTGTATTTGCCATATGAGGCAATACGGAATTTTGGCTACAGATAATAGATTCACATAATAGATGGCATGAATCATTTATATTAGCTGTGCATATGATGAATGTGCTAATGGCGACGATTTCTTATTCCCTTCATTCAAGCAAAAACTTAATATTATGAAAATAAAACGTAAAATACAAAACAATAATAGATACATCTTAGAGAGACGTGACATGATAACCGAAGTCAGGGGAACTGTTGGGAAAAATTATCGCACTTAAAATGTACACATATACTTTACTAACGTTTTATTATTTTTTATGAAGATGGTGGTAAGCGAGCAGGGGGTTCACCTGATGTTAAGTGATAACCGCCGCCCATGGACATTTGCAACACTCGTAGGCTTGCAGATGCGTTGCCACCTTCTAATTAAGTGGGCCCCGTCTACCTCACTCACCAGAAGAAACGCAGAAGTATGACACTTCCACTTCACGCCGGTCTTCTGTGAGGTCGTGGTATTTAATCGGACGGACCTGCCCATTCGTGCAACAACCGAAGCTGTTGTGTGGCCCTACCACAGTTTATAACATGCAACGAGTATGTATGGAATATGGATACAAACAAACCAACAAAAAACCAACCAACCAACCCATACAAACTATAACTCTATATAGTTTGTATGGACACCCAAACAAACTATAGAATTACTCTCATTACTTTAGATGGATGGATGGTGTATTGTCAGAATGAGTACTTACAAACGAAATGTTTGTCTGTGTCCAGTATACGAAAGCATATAGCGAGGGCTGGAGATGAAAGTAAGAAATGCATAGAACCCTCGTTCATTGGGGCATCGCCCGCATACAAAACATCTTCGGCTACTTCCCTGGTAAGCTGTATCTCTTCTCGACCCACCATTATTATATCTATGGACAAATATGAAAGCATTTAACTTCGTTAAATTCAAATTCTATATTATCGTATCTACGGGACATGATTCACAATATAAAACAGTTCTCATGTGTTTTTAAAAGTAGGTGTTAACAATAATTTTAGAAATTATTTTAATTCATTAGACAAGTAGACAACTGCATTTGGAAACGTTTCGCAAACAATTCGCGCCTAACAAACATTAAATTCAACCATTTGTAATAGTCAACTCTCAGTGTCAGTCTTCATCAAAAATATGTTACTTTTTATGTTAGAACATGGCAAGCGAGCTGGCGGTTCATCTGATATTAAGTAATAACCGTTGCCCACGACATTTGCAACACCCGTAGGGTTGCAGATACGTTACCGCCGTTTAATAAAGTGTAGTAGGTACTTCCCCTAACGGATCGGCCCATTCGTACAACAGTGAAGACTGTTGCTAATCACAATGCAAAAAAATTAAAATGTAAACTGTTCCAAAGTTTTAAAATCACCGGTAATTTCATTTTTTTATTACAATACTAGCGATCCGCCCCAGCTTCGCACGGGTTCAATGTATTATACACATAAACCTTCCTCGTGAATCACTCTATCTAGTAAGAAAACCGCATCAAGATCCGTTGCGTGGTTTTAACGATCTAAGCATACATAGGAGACAGACTGCGGGACGACTTTGTTTTATACTATGTAGTGATATAAAGACGGTGATAATTAAAATTAGACTGCCTTTAGGCATACTTATAATGAGGTATTTTATATCTAAAGTGTCTGCAGTTTCATGCTCAGGGAAGTAACAAGGCTGCCCGTTTGTGCAACAACAGAAGAACATGGCTCCAACATAGTAAAAATGACCGTAAAAAATGAGAATTTTAACAAAAGTATAACAGTTATTGCCCGCAACTGTGAGGATCCCATTTCTCGTACAGCTCCGGGTGGGCGTGGGTGCTGTGAGGCCAGTACAGCACGAAGTTCAAGTGCTGCAGGCTGGGCACCATCAGCTCGGCCCTGTGGCGCTTTCGCGCCGCCTGACGGGCATTCTTTTTCTCCAGAGCATTCAGCAGGGCTCCCTCCGTTTCCGCCTGACGAGCTTTGGACCATTCCTGTGCATTTCGAACTTTTCGTCTTTGAAATAAGCGATGGTCTGAGATACCACACCGCGCGGTCGTGGCGTGCACCCTGACTACTTTTAGAAATCTGAAGTCAGTCATACGCAAGGAAAAGTATAAAGATGTATAATTTACAAGGGAAAAAAGTCCACGTAAAAATATGTATTGACATACAGTCACACTGTATTGTTTTCTTTAAGCTAAAGATATGTGTCATTTGTGTGATAATGTACACGAAGGATCTGAACACCTATTTATTAATCACACAAATTTTTGTCCCGCTCACGGATCGAACCCACAAATTAATAGCAATGGTAGCAAGATGACCAACAAACATTAACTATCCAGACAGCTGTTATGTTCTTCATTAATTGCAGAACCTTCTGTAAGTTTGTTTTGATCATGACCCATTTTTTTTATAATGCAGTATAAACAAAAATACATACGATCTCCTCCGGCGTCTGTTCACTTATGTCGTAAGTTGATCTTTCGATATAGCGACCTTCTTTTTGCGCCCGGAATAGGCCTATTTCCCTCTTCGCAACCGCTTCAAATCTGATGTTATCCACGCCTCGGAAGATATTTATTATTCGTCTGTTCTATAATTTGTAAAAATAATTTTCCTTCATTTACGCAACTACACAATACTTAATGAAACTATTTTTTACGGATTTATCACGTCAAATTTTTTAATTACAGTTCTCGTCGTTTCTAAGCCTCTTCAGCGTTCATGGTCACGGAACAGACTGACCATATCAAGGACCAACTAGCCGCTGAGATGCAACAAGTAAAGCAATCTCTGCATGACAACAAGCTTCGAGCACTGCGCCTACGTTAGTGTCTGACTGAAACCAACCACAGTGGATCGAGTACCTGCTGTTCTACTATGGTAGTCAGAGGAGTCATCGACAAGATTGGCTATATGTATTACCAGGCTACGATTAATACATTCTACAAGCCGCTGAAGAAGATTATTCTTTTTTTACCACCTGTCAAGTGTAATATCTCCCTGCAAGCTCGTTTGTTTGCTCGCTTGTCTGTTAATGTCATCTCTTACATAGGACAAACAGCTGGTTTAAATCATAACAGATCAAACAAGTCTGTGGTCTCTCAGCACAACTTAAATCGCCCCAACCACTTCATCCGGTCCGATAGACCACAGCTCCTTTCAAACGAACACCGACTACTCGCCTCGCTACTCATCCTTAGATGAGCCGCTAGGCTATTGATATTTACAAAACAATCTAATTTCAATATCCTATCATCAATGAAATTATCTAGGCCCTAACGAATCACTACTGCAAGACAAGATCCAATTAGCACCTTTTGACACTCAGACACGACACTCAGACAACGGATTTTCAAATGTTATAGATGCCAAAAGGATGGTTACTCTTTGAATTGATCATTCTAATCATTAAGAAGATCATTCTGATCAATTCAGAGAGTTTGACAGCTGATTAGTTGATTTCTACGATGATCAGTGATTCAGAAACGAGCGTCAGTCTTTCCGTGACCATATACGCTACAAAGGATCCGAAATGTCGGACACAAAAAACTAAAATAAACGTAATGAGTCCATAAAAAATTGTTTCATTTAAAATGAGATGAAAATATTATGAGTTGGTAATAATGTACGCATTAAGTACGATGAAGAAATTTACTTGGTTTGAAAGAAAAATAAATATATTGTTATGAACACACAAAGGAAGTAACGCCATCTAGCGTCAACTATTAAAACCACTAAAGAACAAAGACGACATAAAACCCCCTATTCAACACTAGATGGCGTTAGAGGAACTGCTGTGGAAAATAGTCTCGAAAACCGGGTACATTCGCGAACTTTCCGGAATCACGAACATGTTCGTGCGTGTCGGGTACGTTTCAGGAATGATCTTTCTGGATTAGTCCGGAACCGGTCTCGGCCCATATAAAAAGCCGCAGGGAGGCGAGCGATGACAGTTCAGTTTGAGCTACCTTCGAGGCGACTTCGGAGCGAAAACTAGTGATCAAGAGCGATACCAGTGAAACCTACGACTTGGCTACAAAATAGGACATCGTTAGTGCTTAGTGTTTGGACCTAGTGCTTTGTGTTGGACCTAGTGCTTGAATAAAGTCTTCAAAAGAGTCAGCAGGTCTTTCTCTCCAAATCCTTCGAACCCCTAACACGTAACAATATTGTATGAAGGCTCGCGAGGTCATAAAGGTAACTGGAAAATTATATAAAACATCCGCATCATGTCTCCCATTACATAACCGTTAGAAATTACAATCCGTACAAGTCTCTAATAGTTTAGGAGTTTCTTATCATCTCATTTCAACTACTTTCCCCGATTTGAATTGCTTTACAACATCGCATCGAAGAATGATACATATTTAATTACATGGAAATAACAAAATGTATTACAAACCAAAACAAACAGAAATACAGGTATACTCCGACCCCAGAATCTTTCCAGTGTTCTAATTTCGTCAACTGCCACCTGAATTTTTTTAAATGATATAAGTAATAAAGAACTAAACAAGCATTATTTTTATGTAA
Source organism: Iphiclides podalirius (assembly GCA_933534255.1). NCBI lineage: Eukaryota > Metazoa > Arthropoda > Insecta > Lepidoptera > Papilionidae > Iphiclides > Iphiclides podalirius. The sequence goes on from OW152826.1 coordinate 11,976,358, forward strand.
AAACAAAAACGTCTTATGGGAAAGTTGGCCTCGCTTGATCAAATATAAAAAGGAAAATGAAATAAAGATGTCCTTCTATTGAACGACGATTTATCCGTTCATAGGACCCCGTATTGCACTGGCTGCCCTGCAATAGGTGAGTTTCGAATTTTTAAATCATCCACTGTATAGTCCAGATCTAGTTCCGTGTGATTACTACCTTCAGAGTTTGAAAAAAGATCTTCGTGGAACCAAATTTTTCGACGATGAAGAAGTTAAGGAAGCGGTTTCCTCGTATCTTTCCGTAAAGGAAAAAAAATGTTATAAAGGTACAGAGGGAACCATTTGTAAAATCTCAAAAATGTATAGAAAAATAGTTAATTTTGAACGTTTATTTCCCCCTCTTATCCCTTATTCCGCGAACTTAAAAACGCTCTCTCGTATACCGAATATACCTTAATGTTGAGGACTATAGTCTTCAATGAATGTGTGTTGCCAATGATGACCTACGGATCTGAGACTTGTTCCTTCACTACTGGCTGTATCAGGAAGCTACGAGTAAAAGTCGCTCAAGGAGCTATAGAGCGGGTTATGCTCGATATTTCTATGCGTAATAGATCACAGAACAAAGATGTAGTGTTAGATGGGCCGGCCGTATAGCTTGTGGAATCAATGACGATGCTGAAAACAGGTTGTCTAGTAGCAGCCTCGTATAAGCCATCATAGAGACGACCACCTTCTAACTAAATTAAGAGACGACCTGTGAAAAAGACATGTCGCTGAAGATCGTGCTTCGTGGAAGTGTCCAGCGGTGAACTCAAACAAGCTGAAATGATGACGATGATGATGACATATATAATTAAACATGGACTTCCGTAGATTTGTGTGTCGTTTATTGAATATTAAACATAGAGCATCCTCATTTCGCGCCACATGCCACAAAATGCTGGAATATTGTACCACCTCCAGTAAAACTGCACAACATTCATCACTTAAAATAAAACTTAAAGAACAGCTGCTTAAGGTGCAAAAGCAACAGAGCTAAAAAAGGTGTGTAATTATTTTATATACAGTGTACATACTTTACGTATTTTTGACTTGCGAATTTGGTTGGTGTTTTCATAGAGCTATATTTTGATGTTCTTATTGCTTTTGCTTTCATTTCTCTTTTTATAAGGTTAGTGTTCGGACCTAGCAATTCTGTTCTTTTTATTTTGTTCACTGGTTCATACTTACAGATATAAATTATTAGTAGTTATTGTGTTATGCCTGTAAATGTACTAGATTTATGTTATTATTAGTATTGTTGTGTTATTTTCCTTGAATTAATGTACCAATTTTATGATAATCTTAGTTCTAATTTACTTATTATTTCAATTTTAATATTTAGTTTCTTGCCTTAGTTATATTATATTCTTTTAGTTATTGTTAACATAGCTGTGCTATTTGTAGAACCTAAATAAAATATTCATTCATTCATTCAGCGAAAGAGTTGCTAGCTGTAAATAGTCCATTATTTAGGTACCGTCAACTGTGGCATCTTCACTTTTCTCGAGCAACTTTACCTAAGCATACCTTGTAGTAACTAATATGGAATATTTTCTTATCCGCTGTAATAGGTAGAAATTTTGCCGTGTTGGTAGATTTTATGATAAATTGTGGTATCACAAAAAGTTTTTCATGAGGGCAGCTTCGTTAATTGCCAAGTAGTGCGACTTTTCATTTTATATGGTCAAATGTGCTCGCAGCGGTAACGAAGACAAATTGATTTTAACACAGAAAACTGTAGTGCAGGTAAGTGATTTATGGTAAATTGTGTGGAGTATATTCTTATAAGAATCCATTTTAATGAATCAATCTATTAAAACTTTTATTTCCTTAGTTATGGGAGGCAGTAATGATGCTCGAGGTTAGGTCAAATTACCTCGCCTGGCTTGGAGGCAACTTTACCTACGACTAGGGCTGTCAACTATGCAGTTAGCGTGTTGTTTGAATTTTGCTTATTTTTATCTTTATAGATCGCTTTAAAATTGGCTAGTAATTGTATCGCACTTGACAATAAGGCATACATTGCACGCTACCTCTGCAAAAACATAATTATAGCGTTATAAATATCTGTCTAGGATTTACTATATTAATATTTGAAACTAATACAGGTCTCTTCAAGATGCCTCCCAAAAAAGCACCACAAAAAGAAACAGAAGACGTTTGGGAGCGCGTAATTATAAAAACTACTAGGAAGAAATGCTTTTATTTGCTGTTGATCTAGTAAAACACAAAAATATAACATCTTATGAGGCTGAGAAGCAGTTGGGAATACCCAGACGAACCATTGCAAAGAGAGTAAAAAATCTTCACTTGGATAAACCTGGCCCCCGTTTCCGTTTAAATCAAGAAGAAGAACAAAAATTTATTAATGTACTCATTGCGGCGGGCGACTTCGGATGTCCGTTATCACAGTTGGACTTAAAGTTGGCGGTGTACGACTACCTGAAGAAAAATAACAAAACATATGTATTCGATGATAGGGTTCCCGGCGATTGGTGGATCAAACATTTTTTAGAACGTCATATAGAAAAATTGACCCTAAGGTCAGTTCAAAATATCTCAAAGGCATGGGCAGAAAAATCCATAGAAGAATTTAAAGATTATTTCAAAAATCTGGAAATTTCTGTTCAAAATATGCCACCTAAAAATATTATGAATTATGATGAGACCAACGTGTCTGATGATCCAGGCTCCATGGAATGTACATTTCGCCGAGGAGTTAAGTATCCCGAAAGAAAAATGAACCATTCTAAAGGCTGTATATCGATTATGTTTGCCGGTACTGCTGATGGTGATCTTCTTCCCCATACGTTGTATATAAGTCTGAACATTTATGGACAGATGGTGTAGAGATGGGCCGGAAGGAGCACGCTATAATCGCACTAAAAGCGGTTGGTTCGATTCCGTCGTATTCTTTGACTGGTTCACGAATATAGTGATTCCTTGGGCTAAACAATTGGAAGGTCCGAAATTAATTATAGGTTATAACTTATCTATCCATCTTAATCCAGAAGTGGTTGAATTGTACGAGACTTATCAAATACGTTTCGTGTTTTTGCCTCCAAGATCAACACAAATTACTCAACTATTAGATGTCGCTTTTTTCGGGCCGTTGAAAAAGTCTTGGAGAAAAATTCTTCTGCAATATAAAATAGAAAATCTTAAACAAGCATCACTTAATCGAATCAGATACGACGTTGATCACACATTACTCGATTATCTTAAAGAGAATAAAAATGCTAATCCAATAAAAAGAGGTAAAAACACGAAATTAAATGTGCCAAGTGGTAAATTTGTTAGCAACGTCGATATTTCTATCATCAAACAAATAAAGACCACCATAAAACGGAACAAAACTGTAGAAACATCTCATCAAGAAACTTTAACTAAACAAGTACAGGAATAGTAGATACTATTTCCATCAACCATATTATTTTATTAATTTTGTATCTAAACGGAACTTAATAAAAAAAAATTATGAGATAATTGGTTTATTTTAATATGACTTAGTGAATTGACAACCCTGGCGATATTGGGGTGTTTCTATGAAAAAAACAAAAATCTTGGGGCAACTATCCCTAAGTGTTGCTAGTGCTTAAATAAACAGTAAGGAGTTTCCCTAACTGCAGTATCGTTAATTTAACTCAAGAAACAATGGTAACAATGCGTCGCCAGTCCTTCTATATTCTTATTTCATATAAACTGTAGACTAGGTAAAGTTGCCAAAAATGAGTCAATTTTACCAAGCTCATAATTAAAGATATTGTAACGAATCTATGATCGATTTAGATGAATTTGATGGTTTAATCAATAAATACGCGACAGCTTTACGGGTTAAATCAATAACATAAAAAACTGCATCTATGTTGGAATAGTTTGCAAAAATGTCAAAAATTATGGTAAAGTTGCCACAGTTGACAGTACATAATACATTCAGAATAGAAAATGTTTTAAGACTACTCTAATTTTTCGAGACAACATGTCTCGAAATTTGAATTACAAGACAACATAGTCTTACAACATTCCTAAAATACATCCAACGTATTTAATTATTCTACTTTCAATTTGCGTAATGAGACATTACCCATTTTATGAATTCTCTGAAAATCTGCAAAACACTGTTAATTTTGTAATCAATTACTTAGGTACCTAAATATGACAAGTCGTTACGAGTAAACTAAAAAAGCTCCAAAGATAAAAAAATACGTACGCGCAAAAGTATTGCTTCCCCGTCGCTCCAATCTAATTTCATGTTCTGAAAAAGGTGATCAAGCGCCGTACAATAGCCAAAGTACGTACAATATATTTGCGCACCTGACGGATAAAATAAACGTGGATAAAATATTTTGCTGTACTCTTAATTTTATAACAAGCTCTTCTATGGTCGCTTAAAAATAGTTTTCGTTTTCATTATTTTTACGATAACTAAACTTTAAAATTACTGTTGTGTGAAAAGTAATTTGATAACGTAAATCAATAAGGGACTGCGCGTGTACTGAACTTAACCCATTTTAAATTATTTTGATGAACTTACAAATAAGACTATTATAGTATTTAATCATCGCAGATTCGAATTCTTTTTCCGTGGTAATATCTAAGAATATTTCTATTTTTCTTTTAGCCATTTTGCTAAGTCATTGATAAAATAGAAAATACACGCACTTGATTATATTTTATACCGATCGAAATCTATGAAGTCGCGACCCAATTTTCAAATAAGATAACCATAAATTTTATAGGGTGAAAATGCTTGTCCATATAAGTTTAACTATTAAAGTTTTTACATACTTGATATAGGCGACATTGAATAAAAAAAATATTTCGCACTAACGAAAGTAATTTCTATTAAACAAATATTTTAAATATATGGTATAAAAAGTATAGCGTAATTAAAACACTAAGAAAAAAGAGGACGGCAAGCTTTGGCTTTAAATCTAAAGGTGCATACGTTTTTCTCGTCCTGGTATTAACCTTGTTTAATTATTTACGAAACGATTGTTACGAAATTATAATATGTCACTACAACCATTAACACGATTAAATAAAAAATACATAAAGTATCCCAGGTGTAATACATGCGTAAAATGTATACAATTCTGTATTCACAAAAGTTATGAAATATTAAGTAATAGTCTCGGATAATAAATTATCCTCAATCATCATATTTTCTCATCTGAAATGCCTACTTGGATATAAAGGAGTAATCTGGAAGTTTATTAAATTTGACTATGGCAACACTGTCAGCGGCCATATTGAAAATTTTAGTAATTCTGGAAATATCGTCTGCAATGGAGTCTCATTTTTGCGCAACGAATTCTGAGTATAATTCTGTTGGTTATTCACGTAAATTATGTCACATGTGCGTTGTTTTTCAATTCGGTTGCGGATATTGCAGAAAAATCACACTCGTTTGACAAAATCCGCTTGAGTCTATTGTTGTTTGTAATTCAGTCGACCCTGGAGACATCTTGCGATAAAAAACCTGCAAGTTGCTTCTGTCTGATTTTGTCTTCACGTGAAAAGGTAACAAAATTGGATCTGTGCTAGAAAAACTCCTCCACCATGGATCCAGATATGTCTTGGGGTGCGTCTTTGTTTTACCTCAAATAATTATAATAAAATGAAGTATGGATGACTATATGCCATCTTTTTTTGTAGACGCGGATAATTTTGAGCCCAAACTACCGACCACGTTGACGTCGTCAAACAAATGGGAAGGCGAAGACGAGGACGAGGTCGTCAAGGTATGTTAAGAAGTTGCCAAGTGTTGATTTGGAATGTAAATTGGCATATGTTCCGAAGTTTTTCGAGTTTCATTGCGAGTTAAGACTTATAACCTAAACCTTGCCTACGTGTTGACGTCAACTCAATTTTTTAGGAAAGTTGGGAGGATGAGGAGGAAGAAAAAAAAGATGAAGAGAAAAAAGAGCTTCCTCCACCACAACCCAAACCGAAGAAGAAAATACATGACAAAATTGCTGAAAAAGAGGTACATTTTTATCATAATTTCATGTAGCAGATGCTATGGCAAGTTCAAGCATTTGAGATTGTAAAATGTTGATTAATTGGTAATGGGTTTCTATGTAATGTGACATGCTTTTTCCTACTTTGATGTTTATTTTTTTTATTATTGTTTAATTTATTCCTTACTTTTTAACTATTAAAAATGAACAGTTACATTATATAAAATCATAAATTTAGTGTCATTTCATTAAAACAAATACTTATACTGACACATAATAATGTTGTGACAGGCAGTAGCTGATTATGTCATTAAATTGAAAGGTTTATTGCAAACTTACTTTTATAATCAATTTAGTTTCAATTTTTATAATATTATAATTAAAGAAGCAAGTTAGAAAACTTGAATTTATTTCACCCTGTTATTTAATTGGTTACTGGCATATTGGGGCCAGTAACCAATTAAATAACTTAAGGTCTTATAATAGTTGACATTTGTAATGGTCAAGAGCTTTTTGCATATGAACTCTTAAGTTGATCATTATTTCCCAACATTCATTTGTACTGAAATATTGTATTCCAGCGCTTAGAAAAGGAGAAAGCGGAGAGGTTGGCCGCAGAGAAGGCATTTGAGGAACTCTCTCCAGAACAGAAGCTAGCAGAGAAGCTTCGCGCACAGAAGTTACAAGAAGAATCAGACCTAAGACTTGCCATGGAAACCTTTGGTAAATGCCATATATTTTCTATCCGATATTTCCAGTTATAAGGACACCTATCTAATACCTACTAAAGCCATTGGTGTTGATGACATTTGTTTACAAAGTGATGTTTTTAAATATTTTTATTACAATATCTTCTAGCGCTATTTTCATAATAAAACATTTTAATGAAAATGTGATGGGCACTATCTGGTTTTATATTTTGTAATATTGTGTTAAAATACTATTGTAAAATTATCAATATGTATTCTATATCATCATGATTAAATTGATATAATTTTAGTTCCAGTAGCAATTTAAAATGAAATTGATTACGACATTTCACCTCTGCCCTAGAGAAACCACTACTTACCAATAATAACAGTGCATTATTTTTAAGAAAAATATTAAAATAAGAAATTATAGTTCTTAATCTATTAAAATAAAAAAAAAATACTTTCCATGTAATGTAATGAATTCAATCAATACTCATTCAAATCATGTTAATATAGAAGTGTTATGACTGCACACAGAAATATCAAAAGAACTTATATTTGTAACTTAACTAGAGAAGAAAATGAAATTTTTTGATGGTTTAGCAAAAAAGGCATATATTTGAGATTATATGCATAAGGTTTAACACATCATTAATGACTTTGATATTTGTTTTGGAAACATTCGTCTGATTGAAGATAGAGAAACAAATGTTATCCTTACTTCCTTACTAATATTATAAACCCGAAAGTTTGTATGTATAGATGCATGTTACTCTTTTTGTTACTCTTTCACGGAAATACTACGGAATGAATTTTTAACCTATTTACAATAGTATAGCTTATAAAAGAATAAAACATAGGCTATAAATTATATACATACTTTTACATATATCTGTCTTTCAGTCTGAATGTTACGCCTTCAGCCTATTCAGCAGCTAGTATGATATGAAATCATATGAAGTCAACTTCAGATGCACTACTTTATTATACATTGCAATTTTAATAGGTCTATTGTTGTGTTAGCTTTTGATTAGGACGCTTTTTGATTAATAAATTTGCTTTCCTAATGACAAAAAAAGTACCAACAAATTGTGATTCTGGTTGAAGATATACAAAACTTGCTTACAGGTGAAAGGAATGAAAGGATAATTTAATTAGGCAATTTAGTTGAAACAATAAATATCGGTGAATGTAATGAATTCCACCAATATTTATTGTTTAAATATAAAACAAAAAATTATATGTAACTTGGTTGTACACTTATATAAATAGTTGTGTATCTGTTCAGCTATAAATTTAGATTAACTATGTATTAGCACTTAAGAGCAATGGTACTGAAATGCCACAATGAAGTCCCGAAATTAAAAACAGAATTAAAAAGAAAGAAAAGGAATGTTTTTGTAATTAGATGCAATATCTCTGACTATGGCCATTAGACTTTAACTAAGTTTAGATTAACATGTGTAATGATTGTTTACCTATAATTATTTCATAATTATGATTGCAGGCATAACTGAAGGTGCTGGTGGCAAACTCGACAATTTTCAACCTACAAACAAAGAGGAGTTTACTGAGTTTGCAGACTTGCTCTGTAAAAAGATAAACCTATACAAGAGCAAGGAAGAATTTCCCGGATTTGTGGACGAACTTGTCAAAAACATTATTGTTCAAAGTGAGTATTCTCTTTTTCTGAATCAAATTGTTGCAGATCCTAGAGTAGTTAATACATTCCACATCTCAATGCAGCCAATGGCAACGATTAATAACACTAAATGTTTAGGCGATAATATGATGTTGTTCTTTTGACATACATAAATAAGACTATTTTCAAGACAGTAATATCTGTCATCACATTCCTATGTTGTGCATTTATGTCTTTTGGTAAAAAAGTTTTGTTTACATAAACATGTTGAGAAGTAAAGAGAGTTTTAGGTTGTATTTAAATTTTTTAGTTGTCATTGTGTTCCGAAAGCCATGAAGAGAGTTATGACACTATGTGGGTGGGTGGTATGTAGGTGAAAGTGGAAATTTTAAAGTACCATTTACCCAGCTAGCGTTTCTAGACATCAAACTTTGTAGTTTTATGCAACTTAAATCCCAAAAGCCACTAATCTTAAATATTATTGTGTTGTAAGCTTTGTAATTGTTAGCTTTCCATTGATAGACATTTCATGTTGAATGTAGTCTATGATGTTAGTCCATAAATATCTAATAATGATCTAGTTGCATTTAATGTCTGCATAAATAAGGATAAACCTATTTTCATACTTTCAGTGGCGTCTGCCGATATCAAGAGGATAAAGATGACAGTGGATAATATGTACATTGAGAAACAGAAATCTGAGAAGAGTGACAAAACAAAGAAACCTGCAAAAGGCAAGGGCAAAGCCAAATTAAAAGTAGAGGGTGACAATGTAAGTTGCTGTATTTGATATTTTTGCTATGAGAAAATATTTCATGTCAGTGATAAGGCTATACTGTCTTGTGGCTGGAATTTAGACTTTAAATATGATGTTGTAGTTTAAAGTATCCCAGAATGGATACCTCTGTATATTTATATTAAAATAATGATCATATTTTTGGGTCAGTAATGCCCAAATGGTTTGCTTCGTTGTTATATAGACAAATTGAAATTAATATAGTCAGGTGATGCCAACATATTTGGAAACTAATAATTAAGTCTTTTAGACTGCTTCAAGTAAAAATTTTTGAGATAAATTGTTTATTTAATACAATAATATCAATCGACTTCTCTGAATATAGCCAAATGGCTAACAATAAAGCAGTGATGTTAAGGGATAACTACTGTCCCTGGACTTTACAATATCTGTGAGGTGTTAGATGCATCACCAACCTTCTACACAGGTTGGTACTGATTACCACACTCATTAGATGAAAAGACAAGTATTACTACTACAAGTAATACTTCCACTCTAAGCTCGTCTTCTGTAAGGTGGGATACTTCCCCCATTAGCCTGCCTGCCAGTAAGCACACTATGTGACCAACCATAGTGGTGTAGTCTAATGGCGAGATGGTAAGAGCTTTAGTCCAGAAAAGACCCATACACTTTTATCTGTATCATATTCAAATTGTTAATTAAAGACAGACAGAGAAAAAGGACAATTAATTTTTTTGCTGGTTGACAACCTCTTTTATTTACTTATGGGAAATATCCTTAATGGATCCCTTGCCACCATATCGGAGGAGTGGCAGGGGTATGTAGGAGTCCCAATCAGAAACGGGTACTCACTAAAAACCCATGTTGCACCTGCGCTATCTCATTAGCCGACGCGACTATGACCTTCTTGGGCCTCTTTTCGGGTGCTACGACACCTAGGGCGGCTAAATAGTGCTGTGCCGGTGTAATTAGCACGTGGTCTCGCTATCAGGGGAAGGTTGGTTCCCCATTCGGGGGAAGGTCGAGAGCGTATGCCGGCCTCCCGCCCTGGTCTCCGGCAGCGGATTTCCAGGGCGGCGGTTTGCACCTTTCTCCCCCAGAGAAATCTCTCCGCGGCCTCCTTCCTCCTCCTACGTCTCCGATTACGTCCTCGCAATATGCGAGGTCAGCACCCCACGCCCTCTCGCTGTCAACCATAGCGTGAACCACGACAGGCAACTAACTTTGGTAGGACCACGCAACAGTCTTGGCTGTTGCACGAATGGGCAGGTCCGTCCGGGTAAGTAGGTACCACAACCTCACAGAAAACCGGCTTGAAGTGTATAACGCTGAAGTTTTTTTTTTTTTTTTTTTTTTTTTTCATCTGAAAAGTTGCCAAGCAAGCAAAAACAAAAACTCAAAAGTCACACAAAAACACATTGGACGACCGCCTTTTCTATTTCGGCTGTCGCTATGTATGGTGAAAGAAATGATGAGCGTGCCATTTGTTTCAGGCCCACCTCAACCAATACGACGCCTACGGCAACTACGACGACGACTACGACGACTTCATGTAGAGCGAACGTGAACACTTCCCACCCCCAACCCCACTCCCCTGCTCGCTCCGAATGTCACCTGTATCTCCCTAAACCGAAATTGTCCGCATCGTTTACAAAGTCGATAATCGTGTGAACGAAAACTCCGAACTGAGCTGCCGCTTAGCGGCGAAGAGATACGGAACAGGGGTGCCCAACCGTTTACTAACAAGGGTCGGTCGCTCGATCCCGATTTTCATTATTTTTTGGGTCTAGTTAGTTACTCTGTGTTTTAAACCCGTCTTCTATTATGTATCCAATCTTGGTGCTTTATCGATTTATATACAAGAGTGGTTAGAGCTATTCAAATAACTTATTTCATTTCTTGATTGATTTTGTGGGGGTAAATAATAAGTTGGATGTATAAAACTAACAATGGCTATAATATATTAATGAAGAGCTATAAATCTAGTATGTGAATGTAATGATTTAGGTATTTTAGGTGGTTAATTTTTGTGTTCGTTGTTTATTTTTTCATGATTCACCTCATTGATGATTGGGTTGGGCACGCCTGTTCAGAAACATATATTTTTGTGATATTGTTATGTGCTCAACGTACTAATTGTATTGATAGTCGATATATGCCGTCTGCTTGTACGTTTGTCTGTGCTCTCAGATGACGTGAAACGGCCGTGTAATTTTAACCCCTAACCCGTCGCGTTTAAGGCATTATTCCCACTGGCGTATCGCGAGGCCGGTACACGCGATTATGTACTATACAGTCGTTCCATCGTACGATACGGTTCGATGTTATGTTATATAGATAATAAATTTTTTATTTGTGATATATGCGTTTTTCTTTTTACTTTACGCTTGGACATTTGCTGACTTATACAGATTTATTCATATGTTGATATGTATTTAGACGTTTATTATTGCAAAACGAAGTTTAAAATAATACGTTTATCGCAGAGTCGTTTGCCTATTTCCACTATAATGTACAATATTTTTTGTATTTTATACGGTTTTTTTTCACATTACATATTAACGTTTATTCCACCAAGTGCGGTATTTTTATTTACGGATGAGAAACCCCACGAGTACTAACTTGTTTCGATTTGCTAGTTGCTTTGTCAAATTCGATAAATACAGTGACGCCCGGTTTCTGAAACTGAGCATCGTAGATGTTAACTAATCAGCTGTCAAATGATCGTTCTGATCATTAAGAATCTTCCTTCTGGTCAATTCGGAGAGTTTAACCATTATTTGGCAACTAAAATGAAATTTGAAGTCATTTGACAGCTGATTAGTTAACATCTACAATGATCAGTTTCAGAAACCGGCCGTGAGTGTCCCTAAATTTAACGTCTATGTTTGAACGATCTGTTTTTTTTTTTTTCATTGTATGTTATTAGAATTTAGTGATTAAGAAATATATCTATTATTAATAACATTTCTTTTAACTTTTCTAATACTTATCACGTTCGCACTCAGCGGTGAAAGAGAACATCTCGAAACTGTCATTCGAAAGTTTTTTGTTGTTGTTACCTCAGAACTTTTGTCTGAGTGAACGGTTATTGATCTGGTGCTTCCCATGTGGTGCCATAATAATTTCATTGGTGTTGGATTTTTGCCTCCAGGGATATTTAGAACTCCTGAAAATTAATTATAAAGTGAATACAGAGTGAGATATTTGAAGTCGGTTTTGTTTTTCGTTAATAAAAATTCGGACTTTTTCGATCGCTTTTTTCTATAACGAGAAGAGAATGCTCTAGGAAGCGTCACCTCACGACGGGTGTTCCTCAAGGTTCGTTCTTCTCACCCTCTGTATTTTCGTTTTACACGAGCGAAACCCCTAAGGACTCAAGTGTCTATATCGCGCTTCTTGCGGACACTGCCTTAAAATTGAAAAAAAAAACATCTTAGTCGAATGACGCTTCGCCGATCGCCTCGGCAAATGATTTTGTTAATGGACAAACCAAACGACCTTAATCTCAGCTGTAATACAATTCTTTCGGGCTAACGCCACCGCCAAATCCAATCTCTCAATGATCCCATCTCACCATAGTGTCCTACGCTTGCATAACTTTTGCTCACGTACATCTTAAAAGCTTTTATAAACTTCAGGCCATTCCAAATAAGTTCATTCGCTTTTCAACCGATGCTAGGTGGTATCAGCATAACTTTTACCTGCATACAAACGCCCTAGTTTACGCTACCTGAACACTAGAGTGCTAACCAAACGGGTCATCGAAAGGGCTTAAAACATTCGAATGTTCTGATGGACAACATAACGAACTAACAACACGATAAAAACGACCGTTCATTAACGTCGCCGGCGCCTGGTCTTCATCAACACGGTCGAGGAAGGTGCTAGCCAGCTATGTCGGACTCACCGGGTATCCAGCTAGACAAAAATATACGCACATATAGTGCTAATACAATAAGTTCGTCCTCGCCTACGAGCGCGGCGAAAGTAACACGAAGCGTACACAATGTACACCCAAGTTCCAAAGCGGTTAATACAGTCAGAGTCAACGGCCAGCGGAGTCGTAGTCGGAGTCCGTACCGAACCTCGATGGCCCTACCCAATACGGAGGGCCCGATTAGGTGAGACAGTCACATCTCACGAGTTTTACTTAAATGAAACCGTAATAGTCTACGGACTGAAAGAAAAAACAAGTAGTTTTGCGTCAACACATGCAGTTCCGCCGCGAATCCGCGCGCAATTCATGTATTAATAAGTAGACTAGAGGATCCATCATAATCACACTTGAGAAATAAACGAATTCGACACTACTTAAGAGCTAATCGGCGTCTCCGAGATAATTATTAAATAAATGTAACAACCTTCTTTCCCCTATGTGGAGTGGGTAAAACATGCTAATCATTTTGTTAATGATACTACTTTTTTAAGACCGGCCTGCCTGACTTTTCCCTAGGAATAAACATCTCTAGATCCGGATATTATATGTGGGACACAAACACTTGTCTCGTGTAGGATTCGAACTCACGATCCCGGAGTCGGAGCCAATGACGAACAACCACACTCGCAATATACCAGTACAAATAGTTGCAGAACGTAAAGTAAATTAATTATTTTGAAGCCATTATTTAAGTCATTATCGTAGAATACAAAAGATAAAATCCAATTAGTGAACGTAAAACCTTAAAGAGCGATTGTAAAAGTGAGCGGCTTTTAGCACTTGAGTAAATGTAACAAGGTTCGAAAAAAACATCAGTCATAAAGTGACAATGCGTCGGGTTTCATACTGGCTGCTTTATGGTATTGCGACCGGTAATTCTTCGCATTGTTGCCGAGTTGATTTAAGTAATGATACTTGGCGGTGGAATGTTAATTGTTAAACGAAAACATTACGATTTTCATCATTAGCTCACGTACCTGGTGAGGATCCCGGCTAACAGGCTTTTTATAATTCTTGCATAACATGCATTATTTAGATCTCAAAAATAAATATAACTAATACAACCAAACATAAGCTTACTAATAGAACATTCGAAAGGTATCAATGATTTTACAAGCTATATCTTAAAAGTATTGGGATTTTCAATGCTGGTTGAAATCGATATGACATGAATGAATAAGTACAATACACCAACGAGGGAGTTTGATTAACTTGAAATATCAATAAGCCTTATATAAGAAGTATAAAATATAGAAAAGCAGTAAGTTGCCATCCTTTAAATACACCGCGCAGCTGGACAAAGGCCTTGGAGGATATCTTAGCACTATTCGACATGTCCGCCACTACTTATATGGTTAGTCGTCATATTTACTTACCGCAACATGACAACCATTGGTAGCTTTTTCAATTAACAAAATCGCAGCATGAAAAGATGACCTTGCCCTCCGCCTACTCTTCCAACACCATACAAAGCTTTATTATACGCCCACCTCTATTAACTGAACAACATAAACGTTTTGAGACGTCAGTGGGCAGACCTCTGGTATTCGGACTTTCGTAACAATTGTATTGTTTTGATAATGTTCTATGACATCGTGTCATAGTTCTTCCATCAATAAAACGCTGAACCTAACGTCTTATTCATGATATTTATCAATTTGGTTATTGGGGACCCAAAAGATTAATATAAACAATTTGGGGCAGATATTATAAATGACAAAACTATGTTTAATAGACCTTCAAGAATAAATATGTGTGTACAAAAAGTAATGTGTTAACTAAACTACTAATATTCTTTAAAATTGAACAAAAAATTAAGAGCATACATAAACATATTACGGAAACTTATGCCACTATTTTCATATATACTAATGAGAATTGAACTGTCTTGTATCTTGTATTAACTGATGTTTTTGCTTTCAGTCCCGAGACTATTAAAGCTTCATCTGACGCAGAACCGGTGGGCTAGCCAGAACCCACGGGTTTGGGTTTTAATTGAACTGAAAAATGCTATCGGTAATATAAAAGTTACTGTATTATGTGTTATTTAACTTTATTTATTCATTTAACTTATGACAAACTTTGTGAAAATGTACTAAAATGTACTTTTGTTTGTGCAGTGATAGCTCAGTGAACTGCCGCTGGCTTTCGATTCAATACACTCAAGCAACCCGAGTTCAAATTCCGGTGCCGGCACCAATGTAATTGTTAATTACAATTTTAGATGCTGATTTATCACGTGTTCAGTGGTGAAGGAAAACAGTATGAGTAAACCTGCAGATTTTCAAAATGAACACAGCATATGTTAGGATTGGTCCGTCGAAGATGTCTGCGGACGATGCCCAAATCTGTGCAAAGGCGGCCTCGGCCCAGCTGTATGGCATATATCGGCTTACTTACTTCGTATTAGTAAAAATACTTAAGATTCGGTTCAAAGTGCCACAGAGTATACATAACAAACAAGCTACACGCAAGCCCACGCTATCGCTCGAAGATGGGCACTTTCGCATACCTCTCAAATCGATTGTGTATCGGATAATGAGATGACGGCTGCAGCACGGTTCGCGGCTGCCCAACGTTACATCACCGGCCACCGGCACCGAATTCGTGTCAGGGTCTTACGCGATTGGAAAGAAACGCTTTCATGCGGCCGCGGGATAAGTGCACCCGTCTCATCTTTCCCTCGCATTCAAAGAGAGGCGAATTGTACCGGCCGCGGATGGTTACGGATGATTACGACATCGCAGCTGATTCAGAAAATCAGTTTCACCGCCGGTCAATATAGATGAAGCGTGTCCAGTGCCGTTTAAACCACATAGCAAGAGTAGCAATTGCTGCGGGTACCCGCGCGAAAGAGGGCCTCGCATATTTAAACCCACATTATATGACATGTGTTAGTGAATGTGACAGATGATATAGAACGTATGATGCGAAAAATATAATTACACCAATTGGTGTAATTTGAGTGCCTCAGTTGGCGCCAGATAATTGTTCCAGGTTTCATTCCACAAGTAGGGTTGATGTCAGGCTCGGGGACGATCCTAGAGAACCTAACCAATACCAAAAACAATATAATTAACATGTGCCGACCAGGGCTGTAGCTAGAGTTGAATTTGAGGTAGGGCAGCATTGATTACAGGTAGGGCGGAAGTAAACAATTAAATTGAATTTATCATAATTGATTTGCCCTCGAAGCATGAGCTCCTTCTTGTATCTTGTATTAACTGATGTTTTTACTTTCAGTTCCGAGACTATTAAAGCTTCATCTGACGCTTAACCGGTGGGCTAGCAAGAACCCACGGGTTTGGGCCCTCCGTTGTGGGTAGGGCCACGCATGTGCTCATGCGTGTGTTTAAGTATGGTGTGTCATCTAAGGGCCATCGAGGTCGCGGTTCGGACCGAAACCCCGATGGTTGTCGACTGTGCAATTAGCTAATCGGTGGCTGGGAGCGGTGAGAACCGCCCCGGAACGCGGGTGTACCTTGTTTACGCGTTGTGTTGGTCTCGCCGTGCTCGGAGGCGAGGGCGAACTAGTGCGTTTGTTGTTGCACTAACTGTGGGTGTAGTGTTATCCGGCGGAACCCCCGGCGGTGGTTCCATCGTTTCTAAGTCCTCTTCGTCGCTCGGGTCGATGAGGACGTTTCGCGGGTGACGCTTGTTGACGTTCGAGTTTGTGTCGGGTTGGTAACTAGCTGCGCTTACCACCAGAGGGTTGGGATGATGTTCGGCTCTATCGAAGTCAATTTGGCCAGGTCTTTAAAATATTCGTGAATCGTCGGGAGTGCAATCGCTGAGCAGGTCGACGTTACGTTGATACCACTGCGCACCGGTTGCGCGGCGGATGAACTTATTTTGTACTATTTGCAACTTGTACAAGCGAGTAGGGTGCGTGTGGGCGAAGGTCATGCATGCGTAGGACATAATAGGTCGTACGCAGGTCTTATATAATAATAATTTGTGTCTTAAGGGCAGTTTACTTTTAGCGTTAGTTAAATTGTGTAGCCGGCCGGAGAAGAACGCGGCGAACGTTATTAATGTGCGTATTAAATGACATACGCGAGTCGAAAGTGACTCCTAAGTATTTGACCTTTTTCTCCCAGGGGAGCGGTTGGCCATAAAGGGATATTTACACCAACTAGCATGAGCTCCTAAATCAATCATCATGTATATCACTGACCTCTAGGTCAGTTCAATAGCTATTCGTAGACAAATAATTTCTGTGACAGAACATGAGCATGGATATAAGCTCTATTAAATCCTTAATGATGAAGAATAAGCGAACAAGATGGTTGAACTTCCAGCTTTGGATGTAGAGATCCACGTCTGAGTGAGAGTGAGGTAATAATTAATTTTTGGATGAGATGATACGACCAAAAATAGCACTTATATCAAATTGTTTCTGCAGACCTTTTATAATAATTAACATAATAATAAAAATATTTAAAACAGCTGAATTTTTCGATTCGCCATGTTATTAAAAATGCGAAGAACTTCGTTCAGATCAACTGATTTTGTCCTTTTTTTCCTAAGGCCAGTAATACCATACCAGCCATTCTCTCGTGACCCATTGACAGCCTTTGAGGCCTATTAATTGCAGTTAAAGTTGAAAACGTAGATTCGCACACTGCAGTGCTACATCCTATGGTCGCCACAGATGCAAAAAGTTCATATGTATCTTTAAACGCCTCTCGTTGCCTGTACAACACTTGCAATGTATTTTCCATTTTGTCCTCGTTACGACTCAAGTAAACTAACCACACTAGCCTACTTGAATTTTTAAATTTTTTAAACTTACCCAAACTTTTCAGTGGAAGCATTTTATCTACATCCAACTCATTGAGACTTGCAATCGAATTGATTAGATCATCATCATTCAATTGCCTATTTTATCCCTTAAACGAGCAATTCTTGTATATATATACATTATAATATATAATCGGAATCTCGGAAACGGCTCCAGCGATTTTCATGAAATTTAGTATGTGCGTAGATTCTGGGGCTAAGCATCGATCTAGCTGTTTCATTTTTAGAAAATGTCCTTATATCCCTGTTTTCAGGGAATGAAATATATCATTCGAATATGACGGTAAATTTCGCCGCAAAAAATTTTTTATAATAGCTCGGTCGGTAATCGGGCGGCCCCAAAACAGACGGCCGCAGTTCGTATCACGATCACACACTTATTTTTTTTACTTTTTTTTCTATACCTGATCATTGC
Organism: Iphiclides podalirius; assembly: GCA_933534255.1. NCBI lineage: Eukaryota > Metazoa > Arthropoda > Insecta > Lepidoptera > Papilionidae > Iphiclides > Iphiclides podalirius. The sequence continues at coordinate 11,994,597 of OW152826.1, forward strand.
TTTCTTTATTTTTTTTTATTTCCAAAGTACATTATTTACCAAAAAAAAACGAGCATAGCTCGATCCTCCAGGTACTTTTTTTATACGAGTACACAGAACAAAGAATTATTAGAATATGAAATGAATGTACACACACTCGTAATGAGTTGATCGCACCCAAGTTATTTCTAAAAGAAAGAAAAAAAACAGTTGTATAATATTTTAATTTTTTTAAGAAAAAAATTACGAATAGGAGGATACCTGCGGAGTTTCTTTCGCCTGTTTCTTCTCTGTTAGAGGAACCTCATGATGAAACGGTGGTAGATTAAAAAAAATACTATCGATAGATGAAATGTATGTTTCCTAAGTCCATAAATAAATTATTTTGATTTTGACAAACTGTGGTATGTTCGGAAAAGTTGAGATACCTATCGCTACAATTTTTATTACAATAATGTATCTTAGTTTTTGAATGAATAAATGAATGAATACTTTATTGTCCACCACACAAAAGAGGATGCACAAAATTAACAATAGACAAACAAATTAATGGAATGCACAATTTGGCAGCCTTATCACTTCATAGCGATCTCTTCCAGGCAACTAATGGCGTAAAGGAACTTTACTACGTAGGTTGTGCAATAGTATAGTATATAATGCAGTAGTAGAGTTTAACAGCCTGTACGGTAAAAGATTTTACAAAAAATTACGTTTTGTGGTTTGGCACCTTTAAAATGAGCTTCCTCGAAGAAGGTAGGATCTTCCCCTAGAAGCCCTACAAATTCAAATTTCTCCTTTAAATAAAGTGGAGTAGAAACATGAAATTGAACACAGTAGGTACAACATAGAAAGAATATACAAATTCCGGCGAAGTTGGATGGGAAATCACTTGAGACGTGTACGAAATTGAAAAACGTTGTCATATTTACGCATTTTTATTTTGGTATTTTTAAGGTAGGGCATTGTGATTTTAAGGTAGGCCCTACAATGCCCCCCCCCCCCCCCCCCCCCCCCTAGCTACGGCCGTGGTGCCGACCCTATAAAGATAGAATAACGGCAGAAAAAAGAAAAAGAGTTTTCACGGCTTTTGACTTTGTCATTTTTTTCTTTTATCTAAGAAGATCGTTAAATATGAAATTATCTTTACTATTGCATGCATTAGTAACACTGCGCAATTGAATTGGTGCGAAAATTTGCAGACACCAACGCCGACCGTTAATTCTTTTACGTATCTGTTTCACATCTCTTGCCAATAGAGTGGGACAATCTGCTGTGGGAACATAAATTGTGTTTATGTTAGAGCGGATTTCGGAAACTAATTTCATTGTTTCAGCTTTTATGAAGACGACGTGGGATTCATCAATAAATGTCCGATGGCAGGGAGATAACTGAACTACTGAGTTACGTAGCATTTTTACGTTTACTTTGCAAATGAAGTGAATAAAATGTTAGAGCCATATCTGAAACAATTTTTTTCCATTTAGTAACTGCAGATCGTGTATTGAATGTTCATGTGGGCGAAGAGGAGGCGTCAGGTTAAGATAATTAATAAGCTCCCTTTGAGCTTTTCAGCTCTGCAGTTCCAGGCTTATAAGACTAAGGTATCCTCTAGCTGTAGGGTGGTATAACTGAAGGCAAAACGGCGTGGTACCGTTGCCACAAAATGGCGAGGTACCGTTTCCATAAAACGGGGAAACTTCAACCGACTTCAACAGGCTTACGGCAGTGAAAATAGTGTAAAATATTTACTAAGTCTAGAGGATCTAAAGATTCGACCATTTACTAATATCATACTCTTGAGAGTATGATATTAGTAAATGGTCGAATCCATCTTAACCTATGTCCATGTCCGTTGATGAGGAATCGTGAAAATTATAAATTTTTAACCACCGTCGAAATCATTACTAAATGAAACTATTCGCGTTCCGTGGGGTCTGTCCCGTGACCATGAACGCTGTAAAGGGTTCTAAGGTAGCGATTTAGTAATGTGTAATCGGGTAATTACAAGAAATTATCACAGTCGACATCATTAAAGTTAGTACGATATGAAAAGAAATTAGTAGTTAAGAAGTATTTTGCTATGAGATAATGTGATTTCAGCCAATTAGCATCTTTTTATTTCTTTTTTCACATTATTCTAAGCGTCTCACAATCTAAAAGTAACGTTTCACGAAATAACGACAGTTCGGTGAGGCGTTTGTGTCGTAAACCGATGAAACAATAGCGAGTTACGGCAAGTCCGGTTGATGGATGCGATCCGAAGTGAGAATGGGCGCGTTTCCGTTTCACGTTCACACGTTTGGTCCACGAATTTATTATTTCTACTTAGGAAGAATAAAATTCGTAAATAGAGAGCAAACGTCAAAGAGTCGAACAATTAGATACGTCTAAACATGTCAGTCAGAACCAGATTGATTACAATAATAAACAATATCTACAACATTAATGCCCAGTTTCCGAAAGGCCAATCAAAGCAGCAATCACATAACACTATGTCAAAAATGATCAGCTGTTAATCTCTTGTTAAACTGCCTTGGGTTTCAGGAAGGTTTGTTCAAGAAAAATTAGCTAATCACTGTATAACCAATGATAATGAATGAAATGAATGATTTACTTCAACTAACTCTTTCTATTGTATAGCCGTCCCTTTTTAAACAAAACTTAAATTAACGTCACTATCCAGTCCTGTCACCGTGTGATTGCCAACGTAAAAATCCGAGCTATAATACAATTTAATTTATATAAATACATGCAAAATATCAAGAAAAAACTTTAAAGAATGTGAAAAAAATGAACTTTTATCCATAAGAAACAAGTAACTATTATAAAAAGAAAGAATCCATATTATTTATTAACTTTTGAATTGCATTTTGTATTTTTTCTAATCGCATAATATGTTCGCATAATAATAAATAATAAATAGGTAATAGAACACATGAATGTCCTTACAACGTATTAGGGAATTATGTTTATTTTGCATAAAAATTAAGATTTGTGATAAAATACATTTTTAACCTACGATTGATCGTCTAAATTGACAGTTTACTTAATAAAACTTTTGACAGCTCGTTGACCACCGAAAATCGATTTCAGAAACTCGATTTTCTGTTGATTGTCCGTTAATCAGTGACTAATTGCAAATCAAAATCAATGTTGTTTAAGACGTTCTAGCAACTCAGATCATGTTAAACAACGATTGACAAGAGATTTATCGTAAATTTAAATTGATTGCGCTTTCGGAAACTGGGTGTAATAAATCAATCTAAAAGAAATTATCCTTAGTATCCTTACTAATATTATAAATGCGAAAGTTTGTATGTATGGATGGATGTTTGTTACTCTTTCACGCAAATATTACTGAATGGATTATAACGAAAATTTACAATAACATAGCTTATACATCAGAATAAGACATAGGCTATAATTTATATACATATTTTATGTATATCTGTCTTTCTGTCAGAATTTTACGCCTTCAGCCTATTCTACGCAGACGTACTCGCGGGCTACAGCTAGTAAAATATAAAATGGATCTCATAATTGGGTAATGAGTATCAGATGATTGTAATAAAATTAATAACTGTACAGAAAAAAGTTACGCAGGTCTTGATGTTGAGAATTAATTTGTTAATTATTCGAATGAAATTTTGTTATAGAGTGAATATAAATAGATCAAAATTTTGTTTGATTCAAGTTATTAAGTAACAAACGTCGGAAAGTCGATGAATGATGGTGATGATGATATAATTACGGTGTTAGAGCCACGCAGCAGCCTCCATCCACTGTTGCACGAATGGGCAGGCTCATCCGGGTAAGTACCACAATCTTACAGAAGACCGGCGTAAAGTGGAAGTATAAAATTTTCCCGTTTCGTCCGTTGAGTGAGGTAGCCGGAGCCCAATTTCCAAAACGTTGTCAACACATCTGGATCCCTCGAGTGTAGCAGATGTCCATGGGCGGCGGTATTCACTTAGCATCAGGTGAACCGTCTGCTCGTTTGGCAACTTTTCACATAAAAAAAAAATATATAATATTATAAGGACGTATTCTTACACAACGTTTTATAGTCGCAAAGTAAGCAACATCTTGTACTATTGGTACTATGTGACTGACTGTTAGTATCGCGCGTTACAATGGAAACGTTTGGCCACCGTTTAACGACTATGTGCAAATTACGAAACAGGCGACATTGTCGGGCTCCGATAGAAGATGCGGCGTCTAGCTCCGTGGGAAAATGCGCCCGAGTTATATACTAACTACGGCCTCCATTTTCATACTCATTAAGTATGAACGAAAACTTTTATAAGCAAATTTTGCTTGTGAAATCCTTTTTTATGTATGTAATTTTTTATTTGTAAGCAGGGCCGGATTTAGGGGAGGGCAACCGGCCCTCCACAAAAGACGGGCCTACACAACAGACACCGGAAAAATAATTTACAAATTCACACTAGTAATCACGAGTAAATAACTTAATTTTAGATAGTTCTTGTTTCCGATTATATTTATGTGTTCGTTAAATAATAAAAGAATCTGTACTTGGTTTCACAATAAATTGTTTATTGGAAAATTCGACTGAAAAAAATCATAAAAGTTCATTTTATTTGGAAAATAATTTGGGACCAAGGGGCCTCCACTCCTCTGTTGCCCCGAGGCCTCCAGACCCCTAAATCCGGCCTTGTTTGTAAGCCACTGTGATCTGACTATATTTATCTATTTATATGATTCATTAATTTAAGCTGTAATAGAATATAAGGATTCTAAAAATGACTATAGATTAATTGTCAGCATATTTTCCATCTCACATAAAGTAAACGATGTCCCTAAATAATCAGCGAAATTAAAGTTAACTTACTCGCAAATATTACTAACAATTTTACAATGTAACGAATTAATTTACTTTTCAAAACTTTCCCAGAGAATTCGGAAGCCATGCCTGTTCTGCAATTCTCTTATTTGTTAGATAACTATTCACTTGAGAACAAAAAACCGTCGTGGTAATTATTTTAAAGTTGTAATTATCTTAAAGTTGGCTTTGCTTGTTAAAGATCTAAGATATGATAATATGATTATTATAATATTTTTATAAGATCAGCGACGACTGGCGGTTATTTTTAGAGGTGTGGGAAACACTGTAAGTCTCAATACCGGACACTCATCCGAAAAAGAGGTTACATTTTATTTATTTTACCGATCTATACAGGGTGGTTCCAGAGTACCCTGCTAAATGAGAAAATTATTTAATATTGTATATTATATTCTATGTTCACCGATCTTTAGGCCGTGGTACTTGTCTTGTTGACTTTTTTTATGTGGGACGGTGGCAAACGTGCCGGGCGATATACCTGATTTGAAGTGATACCTAACCGCCGCCTATTGACATGTGCAAGGGCAACACCCATAGGGTTGAAGATGCGTTTCCACCTTTTCAACAGACGAAACGCAGAAAGATAAAACTTCCAGTTTACGCCGATCTTCTATGAGGTCGTGGTACTTACCCGGACGGACCTGCCCATTCGAGCAACAGTAAAGTCTGTTGCGTGGTCCTACCAAAGTTAACAGCTATCAGATGCTTCAACAATTTTGAAAAGGCTCCGTTTACCTCATTCACTGGATTAAACACAAAAATGACACATCCACTTTAGGCTGGTCGTCTATGGCCTTTTGGTACTCCTCCAGACCTGACTTATACATAGGAAAAACTTTACTTAACTTCTCTGCCATCGGCTCGAAGGAGTGGCAGAGGTACATGAGAGTCCCTTTTATCAGAGTTTTTTGGTAAATAAATGTATTTTCTTTCTTTCTTTCTTTTCCCTATCATAACGGATAACCACATAAAAACCCACATTGCACGTTATCTCTGTCATATCGGCTGGTTAACATGAAGACATCTTGGTGTTTTTGTCTGGAAGAATCCGATGGATCACAAAACAGTTTTCAATACACGTTCTAACCATACATACGAACTATCCTGCGTGTGTATTGAACAGGTTTACCGTATTTATCCAAGATGTTACAATACGCGTTTAAAACTTTAAAATGGTCGCCGTTAATGGTATATCACCAAATATGTAAACACAAATAGCAGAACCACCGTAGATGGGGACCTTGCGGTAATCGTGACCTTAACACTGAATCATGAAACTGTAACAGTTGAAATGAATATGCTCGGCATGAACTTGTATGTTAGATTACACATATACATACATGATTACACATATACATATATATATATAGCATAAATTTTACATTTTTCCGACAGATATAGTTACGGATACCGCGACTTACTGGGAAGGTAAACAATTTACTACATAGTAATTAACGATTTAGTGGTATCTGTTCTAACAATCGTTGCTGTCCACAGCCTACTGACATACGGAGAAGCAGGAAGCGTTGTGGATCCATTACAAGGACGCGGACTTTCACCGCCTTTCTATTCGGCGCGTGCTGCCGATGCGGATTATGTCCGTTCCGGTGACACACGGATGCGGCGAACAGCGACTCAAAATTTGACCAGATGACACCGACGCCCGGCTTCAGAAACACTGATCATCGTAGAAATTAAGTAATCAACCGTCAAATGGCTTGTCAAATATCATTTGATTTGCCAAAAGGATGTTTAAAGTTGTTGAATTGATCGTTCTGATATTTGAATTTATCATTCATCTACCGTTAGTGTACTAGATTTGAGTTTTGTTACAGCTTTAACGCATCCTAGCTACAGCATCTTATATATTTACACGTCTTTCGGCCGGTTTCAATATTCTATCTATAGATAGATATTTTTACTGGGGATAGAATTTTGACGCAGACAGAAATCCCTATTAACCAAATCTATCTGTAGACAAAATTATTAAAACCGGCCTTTCGACACTTAATGTAAACAAAATACACGAAGTGTTCACCGAACATCTTATAACTCTGCTAGGACGCGAAAATTTTTTTTCGCGTGCCCTGTGATAAAAGAACTTCGCCTGTCAAAAACCCCTCGATGTTTTATCATTAACTGCAGTGAACATTAAAACATCCTTACTAAATATTATAAAGGCGAATGTTTGTATGTATGGATGGATGTTTGTTATTCTTTCACGCAAATACTACTGGATGGATTTTAATAAAACTTTATAATAATATAGATTATACATCAGAATAACACATAGGGTATAAGTATTACTTATATACGTATTTTAATGTATATCAGCTAAGTAAAACAGCTTTATAGAGGGCGTAAGGTACATCATTTTTGAGTTTCGCCTTGTGAGTAAGGTGATCTTGGGCCTTGAAAGTTCCAAAGGGCCTTGAAAGTGCCACCCACTGGTAGTCCGGCTGTTTATGTATAGGGGGGTGCATCGCAAGCTCCTTTGCCACCTTTTCGCATAAATAACCTACAAATATTTACTTATGGTTATGTATTGGTAAAAGTAAGCTGGGCAAAAAGCCCGTGTGTCACAGATGACCGCCTTCCGAGGGGCGTGACACATTAGCTCATTAAATATTTTGAAACAATAACTTTGCGCAATCACTTCTTACGTCTGCCAAATCTTGTTCCGCTGCGTTCACTGAAGTCGCCACAAGAGACGTTATCTTAATTAAGTTCGTTGCTAAAAGCTCAGAAACTGAAGATATCTAGTTCCCAATATCAACTTTTTTGTACCATTATTTTTTTTAAATTTCGAATTAACGGTAAAAAATAGTTATATTAATAATCAGGATATTTAATATACCAAACGATTTTAAATTCAAGTGGCCATTTAACATATCATAGCTAATAACGATTCTTTAAATAGGAGTTGAATAAAATGAGTGAAAAAAAAGAAATTTTTTTTATTATGCAAATCGATTTGGAATCGTTTGAGACGCAACGTCGAATTCCTTGAATATTTTATTGCGTGTTTTTACACATTTTCGCGTCGATAACGATATCCGGCTAATAAAGATGTTAAAACTGACTGACTCAGTGGACTTGCCTTATGGTCAGTTGATGACCGCAAACTTTTTGTAGATTTAAGCGTAAAAAAATGGTGAAAAGATAAGTATTTTTTTTTATTGGAGAAGCGAGCAAGTGAGCTGGCGGTTCACCTGGTATAAGTGATAACCGCCGCCCATGGACATTTTTTTTTTATGTGAAAAATTGCCAAACGAGCAGACGCTTCAGCTGGTGTCCGTCAATACCACCGCCCATGGACATCTGCTGGTACACCCGAGAGCTACAGATGCGTTGACAACCTTTTGAAAATTGGGCTCCGGCTGCCTCACTCACCATACGAAACCTGAAAGTATTTGTCATACTTGCACTTTACGCTGGTCTTCTGTGAGGTCGTGGTACTTACCCGGATGGGCCCACCCATTCGTGCAGCAGCCGAGGCTGCTGCGTGGCCCTATCACCGTTGATTTTTTTGCTCCAACTCCCTTACTAACCCTTAGTGTTGCAGGTGCGTTGCCGTCTTTCGATAAAGTGGACTCCGGTCACCTCACTCGCCAAATGAAACGCAGAAGTATAACCCTTCCACATCACGCCGGTCTTTTTTGAGGACGTGGTGAATCCCCGGATGAGTCTGTGCATTCATACAACAGCCTCTACTTTGCTCTACCACATTTACTATGCTCTGATACCCTCCGTACCGAGGAGGCCTTTGACCAATTGTGGGACTATTATTATTTTTCACTACTTCAACTTCAGAGAACTTTAGAAAATATTTTATATAAGTTTAGGTGGCAAACAATAAAATGGCAGACTGCAAGGTAAATGATTATCAGCTACATTATACTTCCACAACACCATTGAGTTTGCGATTGCGTCCAAGCTTTGAGCGCGTGGAGCGATTATCACAAAGACTTTTACTTTAGCCAGTGAGGAAGTCATAGTTTTGAGTCAGATGGGATATTGAGCACTTGTTAGTTCTAAACAGAAATTATCTCAAGGAACAACTCGACGTTCCTATCCAACTATTGCGTGATGCAACTTCGGTAATGATTGTTATTAAGGCGCAGGCGATAGAACGGCCACAAAGGGAAGGGTGTAGACTGCGCCGAGCACCCGTCACATTCTTAAGGCCAAGCCACCAGTAGCCTGTATGCAACAGTATATGCTGACGACTTTGTCTATTTAGTTTTTGAAATATGAACTATACGATTATATACGTCCTCGTTCCCACGGATTTCGTATAGGATACCAGGGAAGTTCTAAAACTACGAATGAGATCAGTGCATCCGGCTCTGGGCATCATCAGAGAATTTTACAACTGGAGTTAGAGCATATTCAGCAAGAAAACATTTTACTCGCTATCATGCACAGACGTTTGCAAGATGTGACATCAGCAGTGGTCAAAGTCTATACTAAATTTTTGTCTGTTTTTACTGTAATTTAAATTCAGTGATCAGGGGGGCTGGGAGAAGGCAATATCGAAGACGTAAACAGATGGGAAAAGCCGCAACGGGCAAGATAACGAGGATCTGGCGAGACAGAAATATCTCCAACAAAACCAAAATGAGACTTGTGAAGAAGCTGGTATTCACGATATTCCTATACGTCCTTAACTTCATACATACTTCCTAATCTTGATCAATTCATGCAGTGGACCGGAAAGAGATCGAAGTGTTCGAAATGTGTTGTTGGAGGAGAATGTTGCGCATACCGTGGATAGCGAAACGCACCAACTAGACCATTCTTGACCAACTAAAAATCAAGACTAGGCTCTCCACAACTTGATATCAACGAATACTAACTTATATGGTCGCTGATAATTTTGAAAAATTGTAGTTGCGAAAGTGGATGGCAAATATATGTATAGGGCGATAACCTAACCATTGCCGTTAGAACCGCAGCCTTCACCGATTCTGTCAAAGTTTTTCAAGACGATCAAAACCTTCAATAACGAAGACCAAGAAGAAGAAGAACTATAATTTAAAAAAAAAACTTGTTTTGAATTAATCAATAGCAAGATGGTGATTGTCGCGCTAATGACTGCGATGGTGATGGCGCGAGTGTATGGAAGTGTGTTTTATCGATTGAACGTTAGCGAAGTACTAATATTATAAATATGGATGGCCGTTTGTTACTCTTTCACACAAAAACTACTGCAATAGATTTTAATGAAACTTTACAAAAATATAGCTTATACATCAGAATCAAGCTTAGGCTATAATTTATATACATGAAGCTTTGCGCCCGCGGCTTCGCTCGCGTTGAAGCCCTTAAATAAATATCTATCCCTTTTAATAACCCTTTTTAAAATTAAAAAATAGCCTATGTCCTTTCTCAGGCTCTTGACTATCTGTGTACCATTCAATTTCATTTAAATCGGTTCAGTAGTTTTGGTGTGAAAGCGAGACAGACAGAGTTACTTTCACATTTATAATATTAGTATGGAAGTATGGATTTTATGTATATCTGTCTGAATGTTACGCCTTCAGCCTGTTCTACGCAGACATAGTCGCGGGCAGCACCTACTCCTTACTAATATTATAAATGCGAAATACAAAGATATTGTGTGAATTGTCCAAAACATAGGTAATGATAAGCTCATTGTTAATTCCTTTTGGCCGCGGGGGTGAAGCCGCAGGTAATAGCTAGTACGATATATTTTGGCAACCGAACTTCGAAATGATAAATCTTCGCTTTAAATTAAGTTGAGACAGAACTGAGTGAACAAGATCGGCTACCTCTACGCCATTGCGTAATACTATGCTTCATAAAACGCAAACTTTTTATCGAATATCCGAACAAAAGTATAATAGAGATGTCATAATGACATTTGAAGACGCAATTCTCAAACCATATTAAGACATATCGCTTTAAGATTATTTTAAATTTGATGATTTAACGGAGAAATATTGTAACTGCTTATGTTTCGAGGCTAAGTTCTATATTAACACTCACTCATTGGATAACCTATAACAATCGTATAATAGATTTTTAAGGATAACGTATAACATGTAAACATCATAAATAGGTCGGAAAAATCACCTACTTATGAGCATTTCGGTAATTAAGAACATATTTTTCTTTTTTGATAAACGCAGTGGCTTTATTTACCTTTTCCTTTATTTAGTCTTTAATTAACCAGTCTTGTCCATAAATGACAACAAACTGTGTTATTTAGAAGTAACCTTTGCCATAACTGGCCCAATGTCAGTTTATCTAACAATTAGATAAACAATACGTGGTAGGGCCACGCAGCATCCTAGGCGCGAATGGGCAGGCTCGTCACTGAGGAGCGGCGTGAAGTGGAGGTGTAATACTTCCGCGTTTCGTCTGGTGAGTGAGGTAGCCGGAGCCCAATTTTCAAAAAGTTGTCAGCGCATCTGCAACCCTTGGGTGTAGTAGATGTCCATGGGCGGCGGTATTCACTTAACATCAGGTGAACCGCCTGCTCGCATGGCAACTTTACACATAAAAAAATAAAAAAATAATTTCATGATAGGAAAAGTGAAGTAAAATAACAGCGTATAAATGTCCCAATGCTGGGCAAAGGCCTCCTCTGTACAGAGAGTATCAGTGCATATTCCACCAAGCGGCCACACTGCGGATTGGCGGTCTTCACCTATCTTCGAAATGTTTTTTTTTTATTTTTGTTATTGTTTCGAAGACATGCAGGTTTCTTCACGATGTTTTTCCTTCACCGCTGAGCACGTGATTATTTAGCACTTAAAAAAGCAATTTCATTGGTGCCGGCACCGTGGATCGAACTCAGGTTGCTCGAGTACATAAAATTAAAAAGCAAGCGCGGACAATGAGCTATCACGGCTCAGGACAGGAAATTCTTTTAAATTGATAAATGTTGTAAGCTCAAAGATAATAGTATAAATTAAATTAGTTAACTATCATAAATGACATAATTTGTGTGACGTGATAAAATTCTATAACACATTTCTTTTTTATTGAAATTCACTCTATTGAAAATCTAGTAAGCTTACACTATCCGATTTGGGAATCAAATTGGAATATAAATATACCAAACTTTGGAACTGGCATTAAGTCGACGACTTGCTGGCCCCCAAAAAAATAATACACGAAGTAACAGCTGATTTAATGTACATTCTCTACTCTTATTACGTCATTACGTTTAGTTTCTCGGTTGTTAAAGAGAACAACTTTATCGAATGATGGTTTGTTTTTCAACATCTTTGGCCAGTATTTCCCAAACTTTATTTTAACAACAGAATACTTTGGAATGACATTAAGAAGATTGTACCCACAATTGTTTATTGTATCGCGTAAAAATGGTAACATTATTTTATGTTATATTATCATTGTAACAAAATATTATGATATTAATTTGTACACTAATTATTAATAGAATGGAAGTATTCAATGTTAATACCAATAAATAAGTAGATAATTATTCTTATTTAATATGAAGTAGATGTCTAAATGTCTTTTGTGCAAACCTTTATATAAGTAATCTCTAGATGTCCTAATTAATATTGTATGTATAAGGTAAACCAAGTATTATTAAGCATCATTGACGCTGCGATATGAAATTATTTAATGATAACAATAAGTTTGCCGCTGCGAACAAATCTCATTTCTGATTTTGCATCCAACAACTGTGGTAGGGCCACGCAACGGTGTTGCATGAATGGGCAGATCCGTCCGGGTTAGTACCACGACCTCACAGAAGACCGGCGTGAAGTAGTAGTAGTTACACTTCTGCTTTTCGTTTGGTGAGTGAGGTAGCCGGGGCCCTCTTTATTAAAAGGTGGCTAGGCATCTGCAACCCTACGGGTATTGTAAATACGGGTATTATAAAAATCAGGTGAACCGCCAGCTCGTTTGCCATTTTGTCACAATTTTTTTTCCTTAATTACTAAATCAATTGTTGCGTATGACATTTGGAAGAGTGTCATTTCATCACTCGTCATGTCGTCATGCCATCTGATGTATAAGATATATAACTATAAAACCGTATCGACGCAATGACTATTAAATTATTTTCATATTACGACAAGTTCTCTAGTATTTTAACCAGTATTGGATAGATAATTAGCTGATGTTCAAAAACTCCTTGAAACTGAATCCGCGATCCTTATTCCATATTATCTTCGCGAAATCAAACAGGCTCTATTTTATTATATATACAAGGTGGCTTTTCTAAGTGTATACATTTTTTTTATTAAATTTAAAAAAAATTATAAATATTTAAAATCACTCGTAAGTAATTAATTACATTCATTTGAACTTATCTCAAAAAGTGCCTGATTTATACGCAACTCATTTATTTTACGCGCCATCATTCATAACTAACACGCACACAAGTTCGTGCACAGTAAAATTTAGGTATTTATGAATGACTACCGCATTGTCAACACGTTCTGTTTTTTAGGGAATAGAATGGCATTTTTTTTGGAAAAAAAAACTTTGTTTTTTATTTCAATAAACGATTATACTACCGAGTCTGAACCTCCTGTGTAAATTTGGGCACTTCTCAAAAAATTTCCCTGTATAAAATCTGACCAACCCAAAAAAAAATCTGACATTTTTCATAACTTATATGAAAGATATGAGATTTTTTTGATCTTTGTATTCATCTAGACATCTAGCACTGAGTCGAGCTCGCACAAGAGCACGATAATAATTAATAATAATTGGAAATCTTAATTTTCATAGTGCTAATCTCTGCACTTAAGATTAAACATTAAAATTTGTAGAAAAAAAGTAGGAAAACCTGATTGCCATCCCGAAGACGCGGGTTTGATTTCCAAAGCGGAGACAAACTTTTCGTACTTTTTTCTACAAACTCTAATAATAATAATTGGTTATCATACCCTTGATCCTTGATTTACAACGGTTCTCGCCATTAACTATTACAAAAATACAACAGTCAAAGAACTTGCCTGCGTTTTACTATCTTTACTTACAAACTTTACTAAAATAGAAAATTACCAATTTCAGAGTCAATAATAGTTGGCATTTCAGCTGTCGTTAAGTGCAAAAGCTAAGCCAATGGCAAAATGTCGCAAATATCACAAGTTGTTGCTTCAGTTGCTTGTAGTTAGCGCTTCCTTTCACCAACCACGGCCTTCGCTTTCGGCGCCGTGTCCAGGTCCCACTGTTGGGCAACAAATCCCACGACTTCAGCGTGTTTACGTGCGTCGCTAAGGCAGTACTTGAAATTATTACGATTATATACTTCATTGTTACAGTCTACGGATGTTTAAAGTTAATTGTATTTAATACCTCTAATATTGTAAATGCAATTCCAACGTTGAGTGTATGTGTGTTTGTATGTTCTGAATAAGTCTGAACGGACGTTAGTGAAATTTCGAATGCCAATGGCTTATTTATATAGGAGTTATCATTTATTTTAGTTGGATTTTATTCTGTGAATATTTACAAATTAATTTCGATATGGTGATTGATTACCAAGTGAATGTGATTAAAATATAATTATTCATAAATATAAGAAGCTTTAATCTTTTCGTTTAAGCTTATTGGTATAAAACAGTAATTAGAATAAGTATAACTAAAGCGTCCGTTGTAAGTGAAAGAATTTCCTATTTGAACTTTTCTTGAAGCTGTTATGAGTATAAAATTCTATCTCCCGGCAGAGTAAATCCCTGTACGAAATATGCGTAAAATCCATTTTTCCCTTTTTTTTAAAGATATTGAACACACCAATTGTCAGCAGAACAAGTGGTATTTCAATAAATTCTATGTAATAATAGGTGTTTGCAATTTGTTGTGTCTTCATTACTATCCTAACATAAAATTAGTTTAACTTTTGCCAAAAGCCCTTAAAATAGTTGACGATAAGCTCTCTTTTATTAACGAGGAGGGAACGCAAAGTTCAGTTTAGGTTAACAAATGCCGTGTTGAGGGTTGGATACCCACGAGGGCATAGAAATTTCCGTAATCCATACGGAGTTGTTTTGATTGTACACTATCCGTGATTCTCAAGTGTGTGGAACTATTTGTATCACGGAGTGACTCATCTGCGAGTGGGACAGATTCAGAAAACGTTTATGCCATCGACAATAAATCTTCACGATTTTCTTTTATCTGAGGCTCACCTGATGGATCACCTGGATCACCGCCGCCCATGAACTTGCAACACCGGAGGGCTTGCAAATGCATTGCCGGGATTGCCTTTTAGGGAAGAATATGCTCTTCTTGAACGTTCCCAGGTCGTAACGGTTCATTAATTAAGTGCATTAGATACGTGGTATTTTCCGCTTACGAAAGCTACGCCAGCAGTGGCAGTGGGTCCGAAACATGTGACCTCAGCGTACATAGTTATGTTCACGCTAACCACATTATCCGCGTAATTGATCACGGATTAGACGCAGCCACATTTCCCTATTGTCGATGCGGTCCTAGTGTACGATATTACGAAATAGCGTTTAGCGAAAGTGAGAGGCGAAGAATCAAACGGTCGACGATCGCTTATTTTGCCATATTCTTATTAACACGCTTTCATGTTTGTACGTCTGTTTGCGTTTACGTGTACTTTTTCAATATATTTTTAAATTAGCTACCCACACCGACTTCGCACGGATGCAATGTATTATACGTATAAACCTTCCTCTTGAATCGCTCTATCTAGTAATCTAAAGTAGATCTTAGCATACATAAGGACAGACGGACAGTATACCGCTGTCTGTCACGTGCTCAACGGTGAAGGAAAACATCGTGAGGAAACCTGCATATTTTCGAAATAATAACAAAAGAAATATTTCGAAATGTGAAGTCCGCCAATTCGCAGTGGAGCTGCGTCGTGGACTATGCTCTGATACCCTCTGTATACAGGCTGATACTAAAAAAGGCAGAGACAACGCAGACCATATTTTGAGTCGGCCTGTTATGCTTTTTATGTCAATCTTATATTATTGTAACCTCACTTTAGCAAGTTAATATAATATAAATGGTGTATAGTATAAATATTCATTAATTTGTCGCATATTAATACCAATTTAAATTCAAAATGTTTCGAATACTTTCCAGCATTCATGGACATCGGATGGACAGAATCGTAAGATGTCCCAATGTTGACCCTGGCTTCCATCAGATTTCGATTTTCATAGGTCAGATTTACGCAGAAAGCGCTAATTGAACATCGAAGTCATGTAGCGGTGATGTGCTGGGGTCTGAATTTAAATGTATTAATTATAGGTTAAAATTTGGATGCTACCATCACTGTGGGATCATGACGGTAGCACCCAAAGCTATTTTCGGTTGAATTTAAAATCTTCTTTCTCCTGCACTTTTCCACACTAGGTGGAGTGGGCACACAAATTGTCATTTTATTTTATTTTTTTATTTATACACTTTTTTTTATTATACAATATTTTTAATAGCCTCTCTAAATTTCCTTGGAGTCAGGAATTGCTGTCCTTTTGTAAGCATGTGTAAGGACCTGCATTTATTTCGGTATTTTGTGTTTAAAATTTGGAAACATGGGCGCGCGACCCATCAATTCAGTGTTTTCTTCTTTTCACATTTCTTCTTCATTCATTTCTTTAATTTCCTTCTTCCTTCTCATTTCACTTCTGTCTTTTTTAATTCTTTGCTTCCCGTCGTTAGGTTCAATGAGTGAATTTATGATTAGCCATCTTATGAATTTTATAAAAATATGTAAGTTTATTTATTTACCTTTTATTGCAAACACCTTAAGCAGGTAACTTCAAAATAACATACCTAACGCCAATTAGCATTTTATACCACACTTATAATAAAGCTTAGATAAAAATAATCCTGGTACTAGAATTATTCTAGATATTCGACTGTACGCATATTTTACCTGTTTATGAATAAATAGATATATGTACAAGTCAACTATACGAGTAGACATAAAGACAAGTGGTGTAGGGGGAAACGCTTTCTGCTCCATACTTGGTATACAGAGCCTACTTGCCGTGTAGGTACTTTGTATTGGTTCGATGAAAACATTGTACTACGTGGCGATGTACCTTCATGTAGATATTATATACACAGCTTAACGAAATATAAAGATCTGAGAAGGTTTGATTCTATTAAGAGTTTACTTATCTTTGTGCCTGTCCATACTTTTAAGAATTAACCAAAATTATTGAGACGATTTTCAATGCTTCATTGTATTGGTATTTAGGACTCGGTTTAATAATGCGTCTGTTGTTCTCATATTAGTTGTCATATTCAGTGGATGTAATATCGATGACACGAACAGATACTTAGATCATGAAACTACTCACGTCAGATGGTATAAAAAATAGACTTTATTATGTAGACTTTAATATGACCAATCAAACTTAGCCGTCTTAGCTTACTTTTACGCGATCGTCCTTAATACTTGATACCGGGCAATTCGAGTTAAGATCCTAATTTTACCAATGACTTTGTGGTTAACTATTTAGCGGCTGATTTTTCCTTAGAATGTTGGCGAGGAAGACGTCATCATACTACCATTTGTTGGAAATGAAAGGATATATACCAAGTCTTGCACTCCAAGCTATGAAACCAAGCTATGTCTTGGTATGATATACGTTCTCTTTTCATAGCAGGAAATTAATACATGCTTTACAGACGCGAACTTTATGTATATAGTATCTAATAATATCTTGTATTTACGCGATTACACATTATAAATGAAACTAATTTTACGGATTTATCGCGTTTACTTTTAATTTTAATTCCCGACATTTCGAACCCTTTACAGCGTTCATGGTCACGGGACAGACTGAGGTGTTAGACGTCTGATTGTCATAGTTAACCCGGGCTACCGTCAGTTTTTGTATTATTAATTTTGTGTCCGATCTATGCAGAGGGAGCTAATTGTATCTTGTCTTGCAGTAGTGGTTCGTTTGGGCTTAGATTTAATTTTATTGATGACAGGATCCCAAGCTGATGGTAGTACCCAACCCCCTTCTCTATTGAAATTAGGGTGTTTTTTAATTTCAATAGCCTTGCGAATCTATTCCGGCAAATATTGTTCTACTTTTGCCGACAGGTGGCGCTATGCCACCTTTTGCATGGGACGCCGAGGAAGTACCACAGTCTGGTGGGTACCCTGCGTACGCCATTGATCAGTGAGTGGTAGCGGTGGGAACTGCGTCGGAGCGCTTAATAGTTATGCCATGTTCATATGCGAGAGTGAACCACAATGTTTCAGTAGGTACTTCAATTTTGTTGGTTGAGGCTGCTAATCGAGATTATTTCCTATGTAACATTTGTGACCATCGGTTCTATCCTTGTCGCCGGTGACTCCGAGTATTAGATCAGCTACGCCCCATCGGGATATGACCTCATTGTGTATTACGTACGGAATTTAAAAGACCTTTAACAGTTATATGATTATGTATAAAAATATAGACTTATTTATTTGAAAATGTGAAACTTCGTCCGATGATGATTCCTTATGACATTTCTTGTATGCAAATGATGGGAAAGCGGGCGAACGGATCGAATTGCTAATTCATGCTAATTCACAATACTTGCTTAATTATATACGCTAAAATATATTAGTTTGATTTTCGCCAGCGTTTCTAATACGCTGAATATTAAACGGAACTAGACTCGTGCCTCCAGTGAAGAATTGTAAACAGCAAAGATTAAAAGTAGATTAATGTCATCAAACCAAAATAATCCATCTTAGAATGAAATTGATTTAAGTCGGCGAACTGAGTATATTCCGTTTCGAGTTTTTGATACTTTTTTTTAAATATATAATGATAAATTATTGAGTAGAAGTTTTTATAGTCTATTGGGTCATAATGGCCTTTTTTTGAAGCCCAAAGTAATTTCTAGCAGAGACCCTTTAAAAAATTTGAACTTTAACAGTTCTGATATTGAGAAATTTATTTAAATATTCTTATTAAAGTGCTGCCGTCATACCGTCCAAATTGGAGTTATTATTTTTTATTATTTAATATCTTTATACATTACATTGTTTTAAACGAACGAATGATTTTTAATTTTGCACACATGTAAGGAACCGATGAAAATAAAAACAATTTCGAGTGATGTATTCTTTCAAGTATGTCTATCTCATTTATATAGGTTTTTCGCGTCATTTTAACATTTTTTATTTAAATAAAACAACTTAGGACAAGCGGTTAGATCAGACATCTCTAGATGCAAACATCTAGAGAGATAGACTGTCAAATGTGCACTCGATAAGAATATATAAAAATTCTTGCTAAGAACAACAGCATTTTATCAGTTTTTACTGAAATTAATTAATACTTTTCTTGATTTAACTAATAACATAGAACTTTATTGCGTCTTCTATGCAAGTTAGCTTAACCTTAAAACTATACTAAAATTGTGCACAGAAATTCGTAGTATAATTTTTCAGTATTGCGAAGCGACGTCATGGTCTACTATCCATGCTGTTGCATTAATATTAATTCGATATTCAACTAGCGTCCCTTTCCACTTCCAGAATATCAAATCATCGATGCAATAACGCTTTATATAATGTTACCGAACGATATGCAATAGCTATTAGCATATTATGTTACTGATGACGAGATCTGTACTCATCCCGCTGGTTCGCGTTTCCAATGCCCTGTCGCCACCGGCTACAGTAATCTTTACGAGTTTTCTACTAAAATTTAAAAGAGTTTATGCCTGGTAGTGCTCGCACTGGCCATGTACCAAGACCTAGAATGCGAGTGTACTCGGCGTATCCATAATCAGGAGTGATGAGAACTGCCCAGGAAGTTATCGTATACACAGTGGTTCCGACGTGATCTTACTGAGGGTGAACCAAATTTTTTTGGTCGGGGCTCATTGAGGCAATTGAGGTAATTCTATGTAATATTTGTGATCATCTACAATAGCTAAGAAATGTTTCTCGCCCGACGTCTAAATTAATGGTTTAATGTAAATAATGTTTTAATTTCGCACAACGTCTATTACTTTGGGTGTTAATAATTTCTGTGAGGCTATATCCGACTTACCACTTCGTTCTGTTTTTCTCAATGTCGTATATCATTGACGAATGGAAACAGATCCAACTTCTTTTCGTGTGCAATAATTAAGTATAATTAACGCTTTACACGGAGTAATAAGTATCCATTGCTATAATTAGTGTTTTCTTCTTAGCTCTAGTAATTACAGACGATGACTTCGTGTTCTAATGGTCGAACTGTCTGGTCTACTTATTTGGTTTGTAATAGAAGAAGCAATCGCGTCAAGTGTACTCTCTTACTCTCTGTCATCTCTCTCTCTTGAAAATCGACTTGACTTTACTATCACAATAAGATAAACCGCTCGATGTCTTAAAACGAACTTTTTCTTACAAAAAGCAATTAAATACCCGGGCAAGTGTATACCGTTGCAGATGGTTGGAAAAAGGTTGATACAGATACAAATGTCACAGATTAAGGCAAACGCGGATGCAGTAATTGGTCCTTACGAAATGGCCTCCATTTCGCTTATTGTTGGAGCAAAATTGCACAATGAATATGCACGAAATGTTCGAGCAGAGATTCGTAGATGATTTGTTACGCGTTTTATGTAAGGCCGTAATTTACGCGCCATCTACGGGCGCCCGTTGCTCTAAGTCATTATTGGGCAACATGTGAGAAACGAACGAGCAGTAATGATCGCCGCTGTTGTATCAAAGACCGCCGAATGAACGTTTACGTAGGCGTTACTTTAAGGCAAGAGCACGAACGCTTTTACTGGCTCAAAGGCATTTACTATCCACCGGTGCATTCGTTGTCAAGCGCTAAAAATCATTGATGAAATAAGTCTTATCGTCGTCGGTTTTGTTATATTATTATAATAAACATATTTGTTAATGAAAAACAAAACTGACTTCAAATATCTCCCTCTGTATACATTTTATAATTGATTTTCAGGAGTTCCCTAACTATCTCCGTAGACCAAGATCCAATGCCAGTGAAATTAATATGAGACCATATGGGAAGCACCAGCTTTCAAATAAAAAAGGAATCATCAAAATCAGTTCTTTCAGGCAGTCATGGTATAAATAAAATTTTCTTAAATGAGTGGTAACTCAGTTTAATATTCGATAGATAATTATAGGTACATTTCAGAGTTTATACACTCTGTCTTTTGTGTGTTTGTGTATAAACTCTGTCCACCGAATTCAGCGGTAACGACAATTCTTAACGGTATAAATATTACTTGAAATTACTTGGTTTGCATGATGAAGAATTTATTGATAGTAATCACGGGTCACGGGACAGGCTGCGACAGACAGACCAAGAACCCTGGAAAGGATTCGAAAACCCGGAATTTTAAAATAAAATTAAAACGCAATAAAACCCGTAAAATAATTTCATTTGCCATGTACAATATTCGCGTAAAACAAGAAATTAAATATCTTGATGAAAAATCGATCTGACTAGGTTTCATTTTTAGAAAATGTCGTATCCCAGTTTTCAGGGAATGAAAAATATCATTCGAATACGACGGTAAATTTCACCGAAAAAAAAAATTTACAATAGTCGGTCGGTAATCGGGCGGCCACTAACAAACAGGCACGGATCAGAAGGCCGTGGTTCGTGTCACGATCATTTACACACTTACTTTATTACTTTTTTCGATTCCAGATCATTGATTTCTCTTTATTTTTTATTTTTTGTCGATCCTGATGATTTTTTTATTTTTTCCCTTTTTTTAAATTTCTTTCTTTTGTGGAAAACACCAGTTCATATTTTCTTATTATTACGTCGGTAAGATCGAAAAATATTATGCATTTCATTACTCAGTAATTTGTATCTAAATGTAATTTCCAAAATAAACGATTTACCAAAAAAAAAACAAACCGAGCAAAGCTCCTCCAAGTACTTTGTCTTAAATTCCTTTTTCCACAATCCAACTGCAATTTATCCTAACGCTCCTAACGTGGCATTAGAGCGATAAACTTATAATCTAACTCAGCGACTCGGTTCTTAAGTGTGCGTAAGACACGAAGCTCGGTGTTGCCGATCAAGAATTGCATAAGTGTGCACGTTTCATCAGTAGAATGTATAGCGGGATATTACGGTGCATTGTTCCTAATGGATCCCAAGGTATTTCTGACGTCGTCATGTTCCTATTTTCTAACAGGGTGACGCCAAGTGCTTAATCGTCATTAAACATTTTTCGGTATAATAATTAAGACAGCAGTATTTTATCACTGTTTTACCATACCTATTTAACTATCAATTAACAATTTTTCACTGCTTATTGGTCAGGTTGTTAAAAGTTTAAATCTTATCGAATTTAGTAACCTTAACGAATTAGATTAGACAACAATGTAGACATTTATGCATCGATGTAGTAAGTAGTATTTATGTAATAATAGCTAACCGAGCTTTTAAATGACAATTAAGGCCAGGTGGTGAGATTCTTCAGGTAGTCTGCTGAACATGACAATTTTCGTTAATTTGTAAGAATTGTTTCAAGATATAAAGGGAACTAGTAATAAAATATTTCTTATTATTATTCCGTTATAATGTTCATCTAGCTTACAACCATGACAATTTTGGTTAATTTGTAAGAAACATATAAAGATATAAAGGGAACTAGTAATAAAATATTTCTTGTTATTATTCCGTTATAATTTTCACCTAGAAAATTACTGGAAATGAGATCAACAGCGGACTAAAGTAATCTGGCATTTGATAGACGCTTAAAATAGAAAACCGGATGACAGTTAAGAACAGTCGATATGATATAAACGGGAATAGGAAATCTACGTTATTTATAAATTGCACCTGAGGCGTAAAAATAATGTCTAGACAAGTTTATAAAACAATTGGACTCATTTTAGCTTAAAGCCACCCCCCGAAATATTACGCCCCAGTCTATTTAGATATTTTAAAATGAATATGCGCGTATGGCCTCCAAAACTTTTGATTTTGAGAAGACAACCAAAGACGGGTGTTGATGGTGATGGTAACTGATGACATTTACAGCGTAGACTTTCAAACTGGAAGAGCAAAATTACGACATTTAAGACCTGCTCTATAATTGCCACCACTTGTATTCCCATTCGCATATACTAAATTGGATGACGTCTATTTATAGTAATGATGTGTAATAAATTGATTTAACGAGTCACGAGTTAAGATACGGGTCGGCAAGTTAAATTAGGAACTAGGCAACTTCTGTCTAAACTGAACTGCTTATTGGTCAAAGATCAAGAAATAAATGAACTATTTGCATAGCGTAATTTTGGTATTTCGAAATTTATCCATACTTAATTGTTTAGAACCTTGATAGTTCAAAGTCGGGAGGCATGATTTTAATTTTTGATTATAAAGAACTTATACTGTTTTATATACAAATAATAAAAACAATATATTTTACCGGAGTCCTGTGTCAATCTGTGATTATGTTAACAAAGCACTTTGGATAGCAGAGGAACGTGGTATATAATTGTTATATTTTACTCGTAACCTATGCTATCCTTAACAATATATACAGTTTATATAGCACACGGTTGCATGTAATGTTTTAGAAAAGAAATATTTTTGTAACCTTGTATTTTTGCTTCTCTTGAAAAATCTTTCTTTCAGCTGCGATTTGACGTAATGATTTTGTATTGTTGACTGAAAAGAAACTGACAAACGTACAACAGCTCACTTAAACGCTCACGTATACTGAAGGGCTTCGATAAAAGAGACCAAGGTTTATAAGATGGCCCTTTTGTTACATTATTTTTCAGTTTTTATTGTATTGTATTAAGCTGTGATATCATTAAGCTGTGTGATAGAGCCAGTGTAATAATTCCGCAGCAGGAGCAATTATATAAAGGACCTTCCCCACTTGGTGATAAGTGTCGATGCAGCCGTAGATGGTAAATCCATAGCTCAGTAAAAGCCTATACACTCATGCCTTGAAGACCGTCCACATCACATTTGTACTGGAAGACGGACATTTAGTCTATGGCCGAGCGTTGATAGTTATCGCGTATCTAGTGGACCCTTCTTCGGCGATCCGCTGCCCCCAATCGAGTTCATAGCACCTTGGCGACTGGAGCACCTAGGACGTGACTACGCCTGTGCCACAAAACACGCAGTCATCGATACATACATATAAATAAATTTGAATGCCCTTATTCCTCTAAACGTTTGAATATTGAACGATTTTCTCTCGGGACCAGCAATGCTTCTAGCATTACCTTATGTGTATTTATCTATAAACTTTCACCTGTCCCAGCACATACTAAAAAATTTTGCTTCGATATCTCCTAATTCATCCACTATCAAGCTTACACATAGCACTGTCTAAATTCGCTATTACTATAGTTATCATAAACAAATTAATCTGCTTGAATGAATGATTTCGTCAAATAAAAAATCTTTGTTCGTGAGTCTCCACCGGGAATTATTATGTAGAGCAAGGACAATAGAGTCATTAGCTATGTATTTCAAAATCGATTGTCTTAAAGTACTAGTTATGGCATTAATAACGGTTTTCACAAGACGATTTAAGTTCGGTAATTCTTTTTTGTGAGAACTAAGCAGAAATATATCCATTCTCGCTCTAATGCACACAGCTTGTGGTTTTGTCCTCGAACGCATTGATTTAACTTGCAGTTACATCAATGATTTTAATACGCTCTCCAATTATTAATATTTCGTTTACTTATCTATTGTCTCCATCTTTTTTAAATAACAAACACAAGGTTTATCAACAGTTGTTTACTAATGAAAAATTATAAAATTAATCTTTAAAAAAATTCAAGAAATAAGTTTAAAAATCCCTTAAAAATTAACATGCACAAGTAACAATAAAAGTCACGGTTAATAAAATCCTAAGGCATGGTAATCTAACGGAAGATACCAATCTCGACTATAATACACACGTATTGTTAATAACTTTTGTCAAATTAGCAATTGAGTTGAAACGTAAATCAATTCGATACACTAGGCCTCAGGCGTAATATCTGTCTGTCACCTCACACCTGACACCAGATTCGTCCTAAAGGACTTCTAGGCACCGAAAAATCAAAAGAAGGTACAAGAGAAATTTGTACTTGAATGCGTCATTTCAGATCTCCGGTAGACGACGCCACGTATTAATAAAAAATACAAAATGAAACCTTTTCTTACTTAAAACCTGGCCAACCTAGTCTTCTTTTGCGCTATGCAATTTTACGTTTAATACGGTACACGTTAGAGCTTAATTAAATCGCTGCCGTTTGCATCGAAAGGGAGACACCCTTGACACGATTTTCGCATCATAGCGATGCCTCTCATTTCACTCGTTAAGTCAAGGAATAATAACTATTTTGTAAGAGATTCTTTTAGAATCTTCGTCAGGCCAAGAAGTGATATTCTATAATTGGAGAATAAAACGCTTTATTCTCCAATTATAACATACCTTTGTCTACAGTCAACGATAGTAAGAATGTGATATTAATAATTATAAGTCATCGCCATCAGAATTCTTAAAAGAGTTCAGAAAAATATGTTTTTTAATAATAAAATCTGATCTGTCTGCATCTTTTTTGCATTTATTTTTTCAATAGCTTTTGTTTACTTGTGATTTATATAAGTTTCTTTTCGTTCTTTTAATAAGTGTTTTTAGTAAGCCTGAAGTATAGGGGAACCTATTTTACTTTAGACGTTTTTGTAACTAAGCGAGTAATTTAGCATGATATTCATTTATAAATTGTATCCCCGTTAGTATCTATTCTCACTTTTAGGCACATAGCTTATTCTCATTTTCTGGCTTAGCTCTTTCTGTTCTAAGAGAGAAAGTGTTCAAACCTGTTCCATAGTCGAATGATTGTAAATAAAAACGTTTAATAAGTCTGCGGTAAATACAGACTGAAGCTAATTTCTCTAACTTACATAATTATGTACATGTAAACAGTTTTGTTGAAACCATAGTTTTGTGTTTGTACGGTATTTTCTAGGGTTCCGTACCCAAAGGGTAAAACGGCGTCCTATTACTAAGACTTTGCTGTCTGTTTGTCCGTCACCAGGCTGTATAACCGTTATAATTAGACAGCTGAAATTTTCGTAGATGATGTTTGTCTGTTGCCGCTATAACTAAAAAACAGAATAAACAATTTTTTTTTAGTTGTTGCTCCCATACAAGAAAACTGATTTGTTTTTGCCCTTTTTTGTAAATAATGGTACGGAACCCTAAGTGCGGGAGTCCGACTCGCATTTGCCCGGTTTTTTTTACTTACAAACTGACCAACGAGTGACCATCCAATACTACGGTATGTCGTGTTACGTGTAAGGTTATTGTGTCGTCTATTTGAATAGTGATAAACTTTGTGTAAAACGCAGCTTTTAGTGTGTATTTTCAATAATTATTGGAGATATCACATTTTAGCATTCCGTTTTAAATTATGATGTAGCCCTAATAATATAATTGGACATATTAATTGCGACGAAACACAATCGAATAAATCCATATGAGGCCAGTCTATGCTATTGCTATCAATACACAGTATTCACGCAGATTGACCTCACAAAAATTCTCTACGAAACGTTTATTGAGATGTAATTGGAGACTTATGCAAATTGCAACAGATGCACTTTAAAATATTTACTAATTTCTTAGTGAGGAATAAAGTTACAATGAAAACAAAATAAGTTGGAGTGGAGAACGGACCGGGATTTACGGCATGGAGAAACTTTTTACATGTGAAAAGTTTGCCTAAGCCTTTAAAAAATTGAGTTAACATTTTTTTTTATTTCAACAGATTCGTGGTCCTTACTCTTTTTTGATTAACATGTTTTTTTTTTCTTCTATCTTCGAAATAATACAATAACTTTCTGCCGGTCTTCTGAAAGAGCGGAGCTGCGGGAGCTGCTGAACCTACCACGTTTTAAACCTATACCTATTATAAATCTCAGATTGTCTATGGTATTCAAAAACGGAACACCGATACAAAAATTGAAAATTAGTGGTCGAAAATTAGCCTTGGCTTAATAAAAAAAAAACCGATAATAATATCATTCAGATACCTACGAAGTAGAAAAAAAGAAAGAGGAATTTTTAATGTAATAGAAAATATCCGATTCGATATTAAAATCCATGGAAATAGATTTTGCTGCACACAAATCAAAGCTTTTCTTTCGTATTTAAAATGATAATTTTTAAATTTGAGGTCTATTTGAACTACTTAATTGCTTTATTTTTATTTCTAAAGTTTATATTGTGGTGACATCAAAAATGAACATTAAGAACTAGTTTGGAATAAATTTTTTTAAAGCCAAAAAGTTTAGGACAGTAAAAAAAATTCAACACTTATAATTAAAAAGAGAAGAGGTCAAATTTAATTACAAATGATCTAAAAGCATATCCATAAGTGTATATTCTAACCCAAAGTATTCGAACGACCTTATCCTATATTTTATTTAAGAAACACTTCCAACCGTTCTCCCATCAGTCTACGCTCATAATGCACTTGTGTTGATTTTTTTTTTTCAAAACTTTACATAATCCACTAATGTGAAGGTTGGTGACTTTCTTTGGCGGGGAGGCTGTACGAGCGTTGTCTTTGCCTCAGTTGGAAAAGACGCGCGCTCGCCCGCGCCTGTGCTTTGTGGTTAACTTTTTTTTATTCAAATCCTGTGCTGTGTTCGGATACAATGCGGCTAATCTTTTGGGTGAGTTTGACGTTTTTTTTTTTTTTTTGTTTGGGTGCCGTTCTGTAACTAGTTCTGTTCGATGCGGCTTTAGGCGCGCAGCCGGCGAGTCGACTTTCTTTAGTGAAAGTCGAATGATCTTCGATTCATCAGATGAGGGCTTTATTTCAACAACTGCTGTTTTGTGTTTGACAGATTTAATTTTAATTTTTTCCAATTATATGAATACTACCTTTTTTATCCCCCTTTTTTAATCATTTACTAAGCGATTATAAATATTTTTTTTTCACTATAAATTTACTTGAAAATTATTCTTTTTATCTCTTATCGCTCTTATTTTCAATATCAATATCTGATTAATCACTTCATAAATAGATTGATGACATAAATAAATAAGCCCAAAGAAGGCTTGCAATACTTTCTTCCGATTTAGTTACATTTTTTTTTTCAATTGTCATCCCAACCAGCACGGGCCGGTTATATTTAAAAAAATAACACACGAGCAACGGAATATTATTACTCAATTTCGCGGCGTGTGGCATTGCATAAACGAGTAATTTTTTTTTTTTTCGAGGAAGTGTGTCAGTCGCCGCGATGTGAAATTCGCGAGCGGAACTCGATTGAGCAAAAGACGTCCACTTCTACACACCGCATTCAATTTTCTCTCGTCTCATATCAGCAGTCATGGGATGGGCATTTTTCAAAGCAAATACGTTCAAAGTAAAAGCTCGCAGGTTTTATTAACACACGGTAACCGGCACAATGACAGTTCAATATACATTTCAAAAAAATTTTGAAACATAATTCTTTCACACATTTAATAAATATCGTGTATCACCCAAAGTGTTTCCTCCAATCAATGTCTTTTTTATTTAAATGCTTTACGTTTCAGTTACCACATTATTTATAAGTTTGTTTTAGATTTGCCACATTAGTTTCTCTATTCGTATCTTTAGTCATTACCATATTCTATTAATTCGTAAGACATCTGTAAAAAAATCTGACAAAATTTCGGCTTTTACTGCTTTACGCAACGGATCCACAGACAGACGAAAATGCAAATTTAATGTTGCCGTTTGAATAAATAAGAAATAGTGGGTTTCTTGTTAGACATGTCGTAACTGGGCTCTAGTCGGCGAATTACACGTACCTAAAGCCGAAGATGTACTGAACGCGATATGATTTTCGTGATTCACATTTTGTGTTATGCAACTGTTTGTGCCATTGTTCTGAATAGCTTACTCTAAATATGTGTTTCCTCACAGAATATTTTGTTATAAACGAAATTGTAATATAAATAATGGGGGTATCTATAATTCATACTATTGACGTCGTGGACAGTTTCAAGGTAGCTTTTTGGGGTTCCGTATCCAAAGGGTAAAACGGGACCCTATTATTAAGACTCCGCTGTATGTCTGTCTGTCCGTCTGTCACCAGGTTGTACCTCTTGAACAGATGATGTATATCTGTTGCCGCTATACCAACAAATACATACTAAAAAAACATAATAAAATAAAAAAATATTTAAGGGTGGCTCCCATACCACAGAAATGATTTTATTGCCCTTTGTATAGATAAATGGTATCCTTTGTTCGCGAGTCCGACTCGCACTTTGACGGTTTTATTCCAGCATCGGATAGGCGTAATCCACTTAGGGTAATATGTCTTATTAAAATGTAGGCATTGTTGCTTGACGGTTCATCCATGCTTTGAATTGTCCAAACTTGACAAGAAGAACAAAGTTTACCATAGTTAAACATATTATTACTTAATATTAAAACAAAGAAATAACACCACAATCAGACTCACTGTTATTTCTATTTTGGTTTCTCTACACCAATATTTTTCGCTATATAGCGAATATCTAACTGTAAAGTGACGCTCTCTATAATGTCATTCAACTATAAATAAACCTATTTTCGAAGTCAAATCTAATCTAGGGTTACTTTCTTGGATATAAGACATGATTATTTATTAGAAGCTATTTATCAATGATGTTTAATAATATAGTATGGGCTTAATTATAATGAAATAACAATTAGTCTAGATCTATGTTAGATCTAGGTCTATCATTATTTTAACACCAAACATTAATTACCGAAATAAAATCTACTCCAGCATAGTTACTTTATTTTAGTTTAGATTCTTACTAAGTTAAAGTAAAAAGTAAAGTAGCTGCCTATACATGTCCCACTGCTGGGCAAAGGCCCCCTCTATACAGAGGGTACTTAGTTAGGTAAGGTTAGGTTACGGTAAAATATTATTTTAGAAATAAATCCTAAACTTCGCTCTAAACGCCTTTTGTAATATTATACGTACTCGTAATAAGCGTTTCACACCTACTAATGTTATAATGGGGAGAATAACTAAGACTTATTTCATGTCGAAGATAAGTAAAGTCCGCTTTAAAATTCTAATACGGGAAAGGAACCGGCGATTAATACCAAGATATACTATTTTACAAACCTTCATTACAATATTAACAAACCTACGCAAAGTCATATCAGGAAACGCGAAAGCATTAGACACAAAACGCGTGCAAAGCCACTGGGTGTAGCTAGTGAAAATACACATTACGAAATCTCCAGAGCGTAGCCTTTTGAGGAGATTGGACCAAATTCCTTATTTGACCGAACCTTACGCCCACACGAAAATCGTTGCCTAAGGTTTGGTCCACACTAGTGAGAGCCCTTTCACTACATCCATATAATAAATAGCTTGTCATAAACGTGTGATTACAGCCTGAATCAAGTTATGATTATTAAATTACTCTCGCATGTCGCGTTTCCAACTATTTCCCGGTAACGATATAACCACACGAGTAATGCTCATGGGCCTTAAGCATTGTCAGGAATCCGACTCATCCACCATGCCCATTAAAGTGCAAAAAGGCGCCAGTTTTTATTCGAAAGCCTACAATGTCGACTGAGTTATGACCCTCGCGACTAATTCCTTGAGCGCGCAACAGATCTGATGGAATGAAGTTCCTTATATATGATTACATTTTCTTTTAAACCGCTCACTACAGTTTGTGTATATAACCAGATGCAGAGCTTACGACAGTTGTCTATATCTAATAAAAATCATCAACCCATTCTTCGCATCTTAATACAGCCTAATCAGCATGAGTACCGAAAACTATTCCACTTTAATTTTATTGTACGATGTTCTTTAAATTGCCCTATTTATGATATAAATGCATGATGCCATAGGCCGACTAACAAGTAATTAGAATGGAACAAAGAATCCGCACGAACGTTTGTATTTTGACTATGATTAAATCAATCCAAATTTAAGATAACATTTATTTTACCTCAATATATCGTTGATATATACACTTTTTAATCAAGCGTTAAAATTATTATTTATTAAAATGATTCATTTTAATTTTATCGCTTCCTCTTTTCTTTTTAATTTTCTCGGTCCGAATAACATAATAGAAAAAGAAGAAGGATTAATCTATAGTGAAAAGTTTTATATGTGACCCGGAACCGGTAACTTTTTTTATCTGTGCTACCACTACCTGAATGCACGGACGGATGGTACCAAAACGGTGACAGGTGCGTGTTTCGATTTTAAAACGCGATCCGTCTCACTTTTTAAATAAAACACATTTTTTGTGAATGCAACTCACGATGATTGGCGATTTCAATAACAGCAAAATTTAAAAGTAATGTATAACAGTTAATGTCCTTTGCAAACACATGGTCTTTCATTTCGATACATTAACATACAGAATTATGTAAAGTAGTATTTTAAAAGCGTAATAACAACTGAATGTTATGAGAATATTACTATCATACCCATATAATATTGTAATTATTCTAACTTGCTTGGTATAATCGTAAAGGTAATTGCGAAAAATATGATTATGTTGTTTTAATTACCATTCAGTTAGCAACGTGAACTGTTACTCTAATTATGTCATACGGAAAACAAACATGTCTTATAAGATTTTTTTTTATGCGAAAAGTTGTCAAACGAGCAGACGGTTCACCTGATGTTAAGTGAATACCGCCGCCCATGGACATCTGCCACACTCGAGGGTTACAGATGCGTTGACAACCTTTTGAAAATTGGGCTCCGGCTAGCTCACTCACCAGGCGAAACGCGAAAGTATTTGTCATACTTCCACTTTACGTTGGTCTTCTGTGAGGTCGTGGTACTTACCTGGACGGGCCTGCCCATTCGTGCAACAGCCGAGGCTGTTGCGTGGCCCTACCACCGTCAAAGATTAAAAAATAACATTCACTCAACGCATTACACCAGCAAATCTTAGTGTTATATTGGAGTTCAAAAAACAGATAACTAACATTACAATACAAAGGTATATAACTCAAACTGAATTTTTACTTAACTTTGACTAATGTTTTGCTTATTTTAAAACTTCACCGAACGCAGAACTCGTGAGATATCCAGGCCCCACGAACTTGATACAGCCCTCCATGTTGTAACGTTTTCCATGTCAAAAGTAACCCCATTGTATTTGACCTAACCAAGTTTGATTCTTGCCCCTAAACGAACAAACAGATTGTAGGCGAACTAACATACAAATTGTAGATTTCTCCGCAACGAACTATACGGTAATCCTTGGCAACAATATTGGCTGCGTTGGCTGTTGGTACGACAAAGCCAGTCGAACAATCATCATCATCCTACCCTTATCCCACCTAGGTGGGGTCGGTGCAACATGTGAATCATGCTGTAAGCGGTTTCGGCTGCTTACTACCGGCCACCTGCCTGACGTCATCCCACCTTGGGAAACAGACCAGAACCGGAACAGTTGTCTGTGGGTCACACAAATACTTGTCCCGTGGGGGAATCGAACTCACGACGCGCGGCGTAGAAGCCTTAGCAACTGCGCCATCGAGTCATCGAAGACAAACTGTGGTAGGGCCACGCAATTATATTCTTTGTTGCTGGAATGGGCAGGTCCGTCCGGGTATGTACCACGACCTCACAGAAGACCGGCGTAAAGTGGAAGCGTTATACTTGCGGGCCGGGGCCCCGCTTTATTAAAAGGCAAATGTTCGTGGGTGGCGGTTATCACTTAACATCAGGTGAACCGCCAGCACATTTACCACATTCTCACTTAAAAAAAAAACAATACCATGAGCTACTCCATAAGTTTCAAAGCTGTCACGGTCCGCTGGGCACCACCACCTTGACTTTGACCTGCGCCTATGCTGCGTCATTGATTATGTCGAAGAAAAAGAATGAATACAGTTTGCGCTAAACGATTTTCATTTTTACGGCACTCGCTTAAAGTCGATTTTAGAGTAAACGTAACATACAATGGAATGTACCCGAACAAATTTGTATCTTCCTTGCTCTCTAATAATAACAGCTTTATGGATAAAATTACAACCACGAATCAGTTTCTCAGGAATCCACCATCGAGTTTCTCAGGAATTAGAAAGATTAAACATCCCATAATTATTACTTGGATAGTATTCTCTAGAAACACTTGACTTCATAAGTAGTCTTTTTCATAACTTACATGTATTGTAAAATTTCATATGACAATTTCTATAAAAGTTGTAAAATGTAAGTTACATTATTGAATTTTTTTATGTGAAAATCGTAGAAATTGGTATACGGTCTTCTGTTAAGCAGTATAAGATCCGAGTTTTAACAATCGCACGTGCTTATAATGGTAATACTTTATTAACAATTCTTTTGCAAAAGAATGTTATTCAGTTCATTTAACAGCAAATTTTAGAACACAGTAACTTTATAAGGAACATAACAACCTAGAACATTCTCAAAAACCTATAAGGATAAATAGCAAAATTTATAGAAAGTTAAACGTCATCTTTGGAAGCTTAGGTTAG
Organism: Iphiclides podalirius; assembly: GCA_933534255.1. Classification (NCBI taxonomy): domain Eukaryota; kingdom Metazoa; phylum Arthropoda; class Insecta; order Lepidoptera; family Papilionidae; genus Iphiclides; species Iphiclides podalirius. The sequence continues at coordinate 12,027,899 of OW152826.1, forward strand.
AAGTTTTTTGAAGATTCTATATAATTTTTTCTGAGATTTTCATACCAGTAAAATATTATTATATTGTGGAACTTATTAAGCTCAGTAAAAGCCAGGCACGTTCAAATTATCGGAATGGTAATTATTAACATACGTCAATGAAATCTTGACAACCATACGGCAAATAGCGTACAAATTATTTTCTGTGACTTATTCGCCGACGTAGCTGGAGAGTTAACGTAAAACTTCGTTGAATCGATTTCCATACAGGATTATATATTATCAAGACCATGTCTAATATCCAAAACAATTAAGTATCTATTTCTTTCACGAATCCTAAAGTAAGAGGGTTATGTCATATAATTAAATAACATCTTTTGAATACACGTAATGCAATTATATTATACAATCGATTACATAATACGTTAGTGAAAATTTTACGGATAATTTGGTAGTAGCTTGCAGCATCTTTGAGTTCGAAACGTAACTCCGGTTCGAGATGACACCTCGTACGTTCGTACGGACACAACCAGCAATGGAGCCGATAGCGCTCAAAAATAATTTTAATAAATTTGATTAAACGTTTGTTGGAATTTACTAGGAGCAGATATAAATTTTTACTTGACTGATTTTTAATGGTGTATACAGAAGCTTATTGTGCGTCTCAACTTCTCAATTGTCTAGTGATCTAATCAATAAAATTATCTAATTATAAAAAAAACAAGAGAAAGAAGATAATATATTTGGAAGGAAAACAAAGTGGAAAACACAATAATACTGAATATTAAAGATAATCGTGTTAATAGGATAATAATATTAAATTTGACATGTACAAAGTTCGCATTAATCATTTAAATGACCCAGGGCCCCATAAACATTTAAAAAACTATCGATTACTTTAGTGTGCCATGACTGCTCCAACGCTTTCGTAGCCCGCGACCTTCTTAGAAAGTATACGGATGGGTAAAAGTATTTAGCACTCTTTGTGTAACCGCGAAATGGTCAAACGACGCGACATCCGCGTGGTTTTCGACCCTACGGCCCACGTATTACGCGCGGACTTGAACATTGTGGGACTTTTACTTTTTTCTACGTCACCTCTGATCAACAGGCTCGCTTTCCTTAGAGCTTATACTTTTTTTACTTCGCTATTCGATGGACGTCCAACACGATGCATCATATTCGTCACATTTATGCGGCCACATCTTTAAACAAAAATACACGATAATATCTGGGAAAGGTTTGATTTTACTATCATATAATGCGCCGTATATTGACCGTCTCTCACGGTTTTACTAATAGCAAGTTTGTTTTGTTAGAGGGAGGGTCCAAGCAATTGCTTATCCCGCAGATGTATCTAATGAAATTAAACTAAACTTTTTTGTGTGAAGGTGTGAATCAGGCAGTTGGTTCCGATGTTCAGTGACGCCGACGTGTGTGGACATTTATAAGACTTGGGATTGTAGTTAGGCTGCCGACCCTTAGAAAGATAGGCGTCATCGTCAGTTACCTCAACCGCAAGACGAACAAACAAACAAATACTTCTAGTCAGTACCGTCTTTACCATAAAGGCACACGGGGCCCGTGCTCAGTGGCCTTGGGCACGGGCCCCGAGTATATGGCAATAAAGGCAACAGAAATATATCATCTCTGACATTTTCAACAGTCTAACTATCACGGTTCATGAGATACAGCCTGGTGACAGACGGACAAACAGACAGCTGTTACCAAAATTATAACCCAACAATTTTTAAGTACCCAAAGTGTACTATTATAAAAATTGTACTGGAAGACAGATATAAAATTTGTACTGGAATTCCTTACGTGGAATTTTCTATTACCATAATTACGAGTATCTAACGTTTCGAAACATTTTTTAAGTTGTAATCGGATTTCGTAAAAGGAATTTTAATAACAATTCAAGATTATCAGTTTGGGCAATTCGTTTCACTTACGCAATGCAAGATTCCTTCGACATCGAGCCTCAATCGAAAGATAAAATATAAAAAGTAATGACGCTCACCTCAAGTGTTTATTTTACGGTCAGCGACCTGTAGTAGACACCATCGTAGCTTAAGTTTTAACATAGCTGTGGGATATGGGAAAAAGAAAGCGTGTATTAGACGGAGATATCTCATTTTTCAGTTAGTCTCTACAGTTAAATTGATAGTCGTCATAAAACTTAATGAACACGACCGTAGTGAAGTGTGTTCGTCCCGTTAATTTCAATGGTTTCTAAGACATTTTTTTTATGCCAGAAGGTGGCAAACGAGCTGGGGGTTCACCGGATGTTAAGTGATAACCGCCGCCCATTGACGATTGCGGCACCCGTAGGGTTGCAGATGCTTTGCTACCTTTTAATAAAGCGGGTCCCGGCTACCTCACTCACCAGACGAAACGCGGAAGTACAACACTTGTACTACACGCTTGTTTTCTGTGAGTTCGTGGTACTTCCCCGGACGGACCTCCTCATTCAGACACAGGCGAACTATTAAGCAACGTGGCCCTACCACAGTACCTCCTGCCCTTACCCCCCGCAAGTGTGATCCACACAAAAAGTGAATCATTTTGTAAGGTTCTCTACGACCGGCCGCCAGCCAGACGTCAACCCTCTTTGGGAACGAACACCCAGATCCGGGAAATTATCTGTGCATCACACAAAAAGTTGTCCCGTGTGGGAATCGAACCCGCGACCTCTGCTGCCGAAGCCAATAGCTCAGCAACTGCGACACCGAGTCTTCTAATCTATATATATATAAGCAAAAACTTTGTACCCCTTTTTACGGAAATTATTCGCTCGGAGGTCTATGAAATTTCCCACACTTAGTTTATATAGAGAAGGAGTGCAGAATGCTAATAAATTATGTATAAAAAATACATTAAATCAATAAAATTAACATTACACACACATATAATTAAATATGGTCGAATTTTGACCACTGCGCTACCACTAGTTATTATTAATTAGTCTTACGAGTACTTAATACAAATTTATTTAATTCCGTTTTATTCTTGTGCGTTAAATGTAGTCTGAATCCAGTCGTTAATACCAAATTCAAAGTCTCTTGATCGCTGTTAGTCCAGTATATTTGCACATTTGCACAGACACATCCTATCGTGTATTGAGTGTAACAAAGATTAGCCCTAAAGGCATTGTGGTCAGCTCAAACCGCAGTGTGGGTGCTACCATTAATTATGTTACTCGATTATATACAGCTCAATTTCTATTTGCTATCGTGACAATGTCGATTGTGAAAAAGACGTCAACAAGAAATAAAGCAATAACGAATGACAAATATTTACTTGCAATACCTACTCTACAACGTATTAAAAATAAAATTGTTTTTGAATCTTTGGTGTTTAAGAAAAAATAAAATAACAATCTACATAATTATATATATATGCCGGGCAAAGCCATCTCGGTAGAGAGGGCGCCCTACTAGGGCGACGTTCCCCTCACAACCCAATTGCGGAGTAGATAGACTTCACATTTTATGTTCCAGTTTATTTTTTTATATGCTTTCGAAAATCCCTTCGAAAAACCTACATAGGCTTTCTCACGATGTTTTCCTTGGCCGCTGAACACGTGATAAGTAGGCACTTGAAATTGTAATTAACAATTTCATTGGTACCGGCTGCCGGCACCGGGACTTAACCTCACGTACTCTTAAGTATAGTTAAGTAAGTAAAAAGAGTTAGTCGCAAACATCATTACTCTAAATAAAACCGATTACAAACAATTTTCTGCAAAAATCACATTTCTAATTTAGATTTGTTAAAATTGGCTATGCAGTTATGCACGATGAATATTTAACACCATTTAAATGCTTTAAAAATGAAAAATTTGTGAAGGCGTAAGTAACTTAAACTAATATATTCAAAATTCTGTTTATGTTCAAACATTTTTTAAATACCTGACCTGCTCACACTTTAGGCCGAAAACTTGGTACGCCCATGTTTCGACTCACATCCGATGACTTATTGGAAGAGGATATCACCTTGTTTTAATGTAAATTTGAACATTTCCGTTCACAGAAAAGTAGCTTAATTTGCTCGACACATTTACACCATCATATACATAAGTTGGGAGAAGTCAAGCAAATCGTACATAAACACTCAATAAACATACCTTCTTAACTATTTATTTGACATTTATTTATTTATTTTATTTTATTATAAAAGCATAAATAAAAAATATTTCATTATCATTATGTCTAAGCTTAAAAAAATTGCGACCCTCGATCGAACATAATCGGATTCATAATTTTATAATTTATAACAATACAAACTGGCATATTGATTCGTAATAAATTATCCAATATAATATCAACAAATATCTATCGTGACTCAAAGTACTTTCCGCCGTCCGTTCGGTTATTTTAATTGATTTGATTTAGCTCGAGGGCTCTCTACGGCGACATACCGACGAAAATGGTGGCTAGCGGGCAGTGAAATTGCCGATAGAGCCTTCAGACACGTCCGCTCCCGTTAGAAATTTATAGCGTTATCATCTGATATCCCGTCTAGTTGTACCACACGTCCTGTGCTTTTATAAGTCACCAGTCAAGATTAAATAACTTTTTTCCCAACCTGCGAAAGAGTGTAATGATTTGCGCGCATGTAATATAATATACGCATGTAATATAATGTACGCAATATATATAATCTGAGGAAAAATTACTACAACTATACATATTTTTGTTCTATGTTTATTAGTCTGTCTGTGCTTAACTTCGAATAAAGGAATGGTGGTCATAAGATATTAAGTTTTCAGGGCCGGATTTAGGGGAGGGCAACCGGGGCTTCAGCCCCGCGGCCCCCACAATAGGAAATTTGGAAAAAACATTCAATTTCAGACTAATAAACACTAGAAAACAACTTTTCCTTTCATATTTTTTTTTTCGCGTTTTACCTTTGCCTACAGTACTTTGTACAAACATGATTACATTGAATATTAACAGAAATCAATGAAAAATTATTTGGGACCCAAGGGCCTCCACTCCTTCGTTGCCCCGAGGCCTCCAGACCTCTAAATCCTGCCCTGAGTTTTATTTATCCAAAAATATGTCAAATTAAGACGGCGATCTTCAATATTTAGCCTAACCTGAAGGCAGGGGCGGCGCTGCGAAAGGGGATTTGGGATAGTGACAATCAATAAAACCGTTTAAAAACTTTTAAGTTAAACGGTTTTATTTTATGTTTTTTTTTTGTTAAATTTTTTTTTTATCAAATTCCGTACGGGTCGAGCTAAATAAAACCGTTTGAAAATACGAAGTGCGCCAAATCATCTCAGGCGGACCGCTTGTGACCCGAAAGAGAATTGAAAGACTTGCGGATATCCGAACGCGCCAAAAGCGGCAGTACAAACGAGCGGGGCGTGTACAACCGCCGAAACGTGCCCAAGCCTCATTACGATGCGCCGGCGCGGGCTTCCATTCAGCTTTCTACGGCATTCCGGTCCCCTGACCAGTCCGCGTACCGGCCCGCCCGCCGCCGGGGAAACTTTTTTTTTAAATCTATTAGGCAACGAAACACAACGGCCATGCCATGACGCACGAGCGGTTCGTACGGACACTTTTGTAACGTACGCAGATCAATTTACGAGACATCGTGTCGTGTCACTTAAATATAACTCAATGGTGTTTAATGATATACTCGTAGATGACGCCCGTCAATACTGCGTTTTGAAATTGTTCCGTTTTACATTAATTGACATATAGAGGTGAATGTGAGAGATGATATAGAACGTATGATACGGAAAGAGATCAATAGAATTGCAATCTAATTACACCAATTGGTGTAATTTGAGTGCCATAACTACTTCGTATTTGTAAATAGTATCATTGATATAACTGTACTGATCTTATGATAAGCATTGCTTTGAGGAAGTAGTCAGAGTAACTTTAGTTGACTAGGTCTATTATTCTATACAACGCGTTGAGGAACGTGATGTGCCGAAATGATGACGGCCTCTGCGCTTTCAAATATCTAAACTTTTACAAAAAGGCAATAATATGTTAAACCGTATTGATATTTGCGGGTTTTTCTCCGCGTAAGCTTAATTTCACGAAACAGTGGTATATTGTGAACCTCAAAATGCTTGGAAAGGGCCTAAATTGAATAAAACATTTTTTTCTATTAATCGACTTTGAAAAAGAAAGTTTTTTTATGCATTTGTTACAGAATAAACGACCTCTGGATATACTGAAATCTCTATAAAAAGTTCGACTCAAATAAAACCATATCATCTGAATGTAGAACTGTTAAATAAGTAAAAGAAAAATTAGTTCGAAAAATGATTATTCATTGTTTTGGAAAATATGCTGACAATTTTGAAAGTCTGTTACTCTCCTTTAATGTAAATATACAACGAACATACAAAATTTACAATGTAATTTAGACTCGTACTTTTATTACAGCGGGTACATTAAAACACATTGTTTTTTAAGAAACTTTTAATTTCTTTTTAGTTTGATAAAGATTAATCGGACTAATATTATCAATGCCGCTGTTTGTTAATCTCTGCCCGCTTTTTAGAAATTTGATTGCATTGCAAGCTGTTGAAATTGGTGCTAACCATTGGATGTAATAGATGTCCATGGGGCGGTATTAACATCAGGTGAACCGACTGCTCGCTTGACAACATTTTACACAAAGAAATAAATATAAACCACGGTTGCGGATTAGTCTACAATAAATGTGTGTTCTATTAAGACAGCATAGTATAATGTCTTTTTCTATAAAGCGCGGAGACATCGGGCTTCCTAATTTGTTATAACTGGTTCTTGTTCATAATAATTTCTTGTGTTTACGCGATTCCACATTACTAAATGAAACTATTTTTACGGATTTATAGCGTTTATTTATGTAAAAGTGATTCCTTCCATAAAAACGATCCCTTTCTTAATAACTATCCCTTTCCGAGGAGTCGAAATTGCCTTGTCACGGATGTCCGGTCGGTTTACATCTCTCAAGAAATATCCGCACTTATCATCGAGGGCGTATCTTAGTGATAAAGTGTGTAGGAAATATATGTCCGTTTCTTGAGCGGTAAATAAGATATATGAGTTTAGGAATTTAGAAGGGAATTCCTTCGGCACAGTGACGTTATATTTTTTTTAAATTGCATCCGCCGGGAGGCCTCGGTCACTTACGGTCGAATTATCGAGCTTGGCCCTATTACTTAATATGTGAAAAGTTTGGTGACCACTAAAGCGCTGAATAAAATACTCAATGTTATTGATTTATTCTATTCTAAAACAAAAACTGTGAGACAAAGCCGATAAAACGGTTTTTAAAAAACCGTTTAATCAACACTGCACTGCCTTGCTTGAACATCTTACATATTTGTTTGAATTTACGCGTTTTATCAATGTTTTTTAATCTACTTTATTATTTATATTGTAAATTACTTGTGAGTGTCTAGAATCATCCTCGATAATGGATAAGTACAAAAACTTTAAAGACCGTACCTCTAACTCTACGCTTACGTGTCTGGTGTCTATTGTCAAAAAACATTTCATACACAAATTCGTTGCCTGTTGTTCTTCTGACAGGCCTTGTGAATTGGTCCTTTGTGACCACATTGATTGCTTGTAATATGTTCAAATGCCACACGCTGTTAACTCACGAGTCAAGTTCAAAAGGTCATCGCCTACAAGACGACCACAACCTTACGTCAGTTTAGTCGGAAACAAATGTAATAGCCCGCCCACAAGGCGGTACGAATGATTCGTAATTGTTATTAGGGTTCCGTACCCAAAGGGTAAAACGGGACCCTATTACTAAGACTCGGCTGTCTGTCTGTCACCAGGCTGTACCTCATGAACCGTGATAGTTAGACAGTTGAAATTTTCACACATGATGTATTTCTTCTGTTGCCGCTATAACAAAAAAGAATAAAAACAGAATAAAAAATATTTAAGTAGGACTCCCATACAGCAGACATGATTTTTTGGCGTTTTTATTGATAGTGGTAGGGAACCCTTCGTGCTCGCACTTGGCCGGTTTTTATTATTGTTTCAAAGTTCACCATTTCGATGTCTAGTGAAATTTAACAATAAACACACGTAGATCGTCTATAGATCAATCTTACGAAGCCTGGTATGCAAATGACGTCCAAACGCGAGCATCCAGTCACGAAGGGAGGTCGGCTTTCTAACGATCATGACAATTGTGACGTCCATTCAGTAAACAACTGGACTTTCCACGCACACACAACTTTTGTGCATTGAACGAGGTGAATTTATCTAAGGACGAAGCACAGCTGCCGTTTCTTTACCGACCACGATAACGGAGTGTCCACTAACGTCTGAACGTACGAATTGGTGAGATAATTGAATTGAGGAAGAAAGGCCTCGTACTGGCCATCGCAGTGTAGAACGACCCCCCCATTAGATGGAGTGACGATCTGTGCAAGTGTGCAGGCAGTGGTCGAATGCAGGTGGTTTTTAATATGTTCTTTTTAACGGCGTTTTATTATTATTTTTTCTACTATGAATAAGCCATGAGCTACTTCATAGCATAATTTAATGCTTCCCGCTTTCACTTCAATTATCGCAATTTCTTGCATAAAAAAAAACATTACACTGTTTGCAGACATTGCGAAAAGTCATCAGTCAAGTCGAGTCCAATATTAAAGTCTGTACTCACAGTTTTGCTATTTAACTAGCAATGGTGTGTGTTGCAGACCTTAAAGGCTCATAAATGAAACGCAAAGTTCGTTAAAGACGAGCGACGGACGTCGAGGGCAGGAATGAATTCTCACCGCGCGTGATTTCACTGGCCGCCGATCGCCCATTCGGTTGTAAATCGCTCCCGCAGCGCGATGAGGTGCGTTCGGAATACGCAAGTGCGTGGTACGACGGTGAAAGTAGCTGAACTTGATCCTTGTAACGATCGGGCATTCTGTCCAAAATCGGCGCGCTCTCGAAGCGCGTCCAGTACGTAGTGGGAGACCCTATTACGAACAAGGCTTTGGACGCGAAAAATGATCTGAGATGGTCGTTTTATTGAAAATTGATATCTTTATAATTTCTTGAAATACTCTGTTAATGCAAAAGGCCAGGCTATAAAAGCCAGTAAGGTGATAACGTAAACGATTTCTAACGTATTAATATATCTTGCTATTTCAGTACTTAATAAGTAAATGGGCCTTGCGACCCGATGACGAAAGTTTTTTCGTATTCACATCGTAAATCTGGCGAGAGAACAATCGCACACAACAAAAAAGCCACGTAGAGACACGATTGTTACATAGTTCATTAATTAAATTATGGAAAGTGACTTCCTAGATCTAATGAAGCCCTGCATTTAACTTCAGCTTATGTTAAGTGATTACTACCACTCATAGATATCTAAAAAAACCTGGGTTGCAGAGCTATGTACTTCCGCTTCAAACTTGACTTCCGCGGATGAGCCTCGTCATTCGTGCAACAGCAGAAACTGCTGCGTTGCCCTACCACATCATCATCATTTCCCCCTATAAGAGTCCACTACTGAACACAGACCTCCCCCACAAACTGCCACGAAGCATGAGTCTGACACCTGCATCCATCGACTGCGTGGGACAAAATTGCACGGGTCGACACTCCATCTAGTTGGGGGTCGTCATACACTGCGATGGCCACTAGGCTGCCACTCGAGAACCCTTCTTCCTCAACGGTTATCGGTTATCGGCCCTAATACAAATCTATAGTAACTTATTATTCATTAACGTCATAAGTACGTAATAAATAACAACGTAATAAAAGCCGCCGACAAAGCCACAGTAGAGAAACAAAAAGCATGATCTGCCATAAACGCACCCATAAAATCAACTGGCTCGTAATTACGTAGTGTTCGTTAATTACTCGATAGTGTGCGAACACGTTATAAAATCGTTGAAGGTGCGAAGAACAAATCTTTACGACTATAAAAAACCTCACAATCGACATGATACTTAAAGAAAGAAACAATTCTGTTGACGAAAAACTTTGACAGAAAGTTAGGATTTCGTAGAATATCACAAAGGTGTTTTTTTTTTTATTGTGACAACTTCATATCTTTCTTAATTCTTGATTAAAATCAATAATAACATTATTAAGCTTATGTTCCGCCCTATTCACGAAAGTTGAGAAATGATTCAATATCATTATTTCAACGGAGTCCCCTTTGGCGCGGGGCCCGTAGCAATTGCTACTCTTGCTACGCGGTTAATCCGGCACTGTTTGAGTTCGTTATCTCGCTGATCATTTATTCTGTGTTTAGCAGGAAGCGATCACCCGTCGATAAGCACACCCGGCTTACGAACCGCGTCGCATTATAACACCTCCCGGGGATTGTTAAAGGCAACAAAACAATCGTACAATGCAGGAACCATACACAATGAAAGTGGTAAACAGTGTAAACTAGGCGTGTCGAAGCACTAACGCAATCTCAAATCTCATATAGTCCGTGCAGACGCGTCGTAATTCAGTTTAGTTTTTATAATCGCGATAGCTCAGTGTCCGGGCGCTCAAATCCCGGTGCCGGTGTCGATGAAATAGTTAATTCTGAGTACTGATTTATCACGTGCTCAGTGGTGAAGGGAAGCATCGTGATGACACCTAAATATTTTCGAAATAAATAAAAAACATTACGAAAATGTTTGAAATCTTACAATCTGCAATGGGGTCGCGTCGTGATCTATGCCCTATCATCTGTACAGAGGAGGCCTTTGCTCAGCAGTGGGACATGTATAGACTGTAACTTTAGTTTTCCTCTATATCAAGAGAATTTAATCTCAATTTGATTAAGAAAAAGTGACTGTTAGAAAGTGCAATATTTACCACCGGCTACAATGGTACTTGCTGGTCAATGCACACGCGGTTGTAGGAAAATAATTTAAAGTACCCATCAATTAAAGTAAGGGTAATTTAATAAAAAGAAACAAAAAAAATTAGCAAAAATAACAATATTTAAAGATAATTCCAACTTAATGTAAATTATCATCGATACATGAAAGTATACCGTTGGTATATATTATATCAATGACGCCGTTATCTTCCCTAAAATTCTGCAAGCTATTCACATAACAGCAGATTTTTAAACTTTGCAACGTACAAATTATTATATAAGGATTACTACATTATCTAAATAAAAATCTTGTATTTTTTTCTGCGGAATTTATTAATGTTACCCCGACCAAGGAACCTTGTCACCGTGTCCGTTTGACATTGAGATTTGTCACCCAAAGAATTTTAAAAAGTAATGCAAGTCAAATAAATATAAAAATATTGTTGAATAATGTTTTATGTCAAAATCAAATAAATATGGAAAGGAAATGTGCTCGTGTTTTCATTGCCTGACTAACAATGTGTGGTCGTAATTGTAGATTATTGCATTGACATCAAATTATATTATGGTATAAAAAAATATGCGCGCAAAAATTTATTTGTGGGCATTAAAGTTGGAATTGAAAGCTTCCACTACTAACGTAGTACGTTGTATGTAACCAGTATGTATGTACGTTAAACGTACATACATACTGGTTCTCCAAACAAACGTAATAAAATATTGTTCACGAAATTCTTTCTGGTCATAGATTAAAAGGAGAAAACAGAAAATGGTCCTATTTTAAATTATAAGTAATTTTAAAACTGTACAGGTAACTACTGCAATCAACGTGTCACCTTGTCAATATCATCATGTCTTTTGTCAGCTTACAATGATTTCTTCGGAATCTATTAAGATGGTTATTAAATCATTATATCTTGGTACGATTACGAATTATCGGATTTCATCTCGGATGAAATAATGACTATGATATATTTTACCTTTGTTTTTAATTTAACAACAAAATGTAAAGCTCTTTGTCTCTACCTATTATTTACATTCATCAAACAATATAAGCAGTTTCAGACCAAGCAAACAATTACAGTTCCATTTGTACTTCTTTCATGCGTCCTCCTATTTTATACCGTAAAAGATTTTTGATACATGGTTAATTAAACAGACGTTAACTCTCTGAACCTCTCCAAAAGTAATAGACTCGAAAACTTTAGTTTTACGTTTATAAATTTTATCGTTTTAACTCTTCTAATCATTCGCACCACACAAGTAAACGTGAGGTTAATTTTCACACTTAATTTAATTTTAACTCACTCAATTATATATCCGTTATTCAGTCGTTCAACATACTCGAACAACCTGAGGTTCAAACCCCGTTTCGGCACCAATGAAAGTTTTTTAAATTTTAAGTGCTGACTTATCACGTGCTCAGCGGTTAGAGAAATCATTGTGAGTAAACCTGCATATTTTCAAGATAGTAACAAAAAATATTACGACGACATGTGAAGTCCACCAATCCACAGAGGTGTCGCGTACTGAGAGGCATGCCTTTGTACTGAGAAGGCCTTATTTATGCTGTTTTTTTTTCCTTTAATTATATCCTACTTTTAATACACATAATACAATTCATTTATTGAGCTTATAAGAAGAGTTACATAACGACTTCTTTAGTTGCATGAATGGTGCGAAGTAAATAATCCTGAAAGTAAACGTGCGAAGTAAACCTTAATGAGACTAGAGCGAAGTAGTGTTTATAATCGAACGTGAGAATGAATGACTGAATGATTATATACATGTAACCGGAGGTGTTTTTTATAAGGTTGGCAACACACGGCAACCCCCTGGTGCGAATGATTATCTATTACATTTGGCTGCTGGTTTGAAAACCTTCTGTCTTTGCAGCACTTAACATCGAAAGACTGAAAGCAAGCAAAAAGAAAATTAAACAAAGACAAGCGCACCATTCCTCGAAATTTCACATCCCAACGAACGTCGTATGTAAATTCTACAGGACATTTACATAAACAATGAATGTTCTATTACTTTTATAGCGGCAAATATGAGTTATAAAATGGTTTATATTAACGCGATGAGCATAATGTAATTACATATGTAATTCGTACGAAAGTTATGTTTTCATTGCATAAAACAGAATAAAATCTCTTTCGTCGGTAGAGAGAAATCATGAAAGCGCGACTGCATCTCTGATTAATGAATATAAACATGATTATTCTGTCATAAGTAACAATTAAATATGTCTTTTAATGTTATGAATATGAATAGGATGATATAAAAACATTTCGCCACCACATTCACGGCCTCAATGATTCAGAACTTAAGAATAATTTGTACAGTTCTGAGAAGTTCGGTTTGTCACCTTAAATTTGCGATTATAAAAATCCTCTAAAGTGATCCACTGAGATTTCTCTTTTACGTTTTCCTAGTCAAAAAAAATCTAACATATATGCCCTTGTACGGAGAGAAATTTATCCTGTTTCTTTTAACCTAAAAGTAACTACTAAAACTAAAACTCTAGACGTTAAAAAATGATTGTGCACAGGGTGCACACGTATACATATAATGTAGATGGATAATAACTAGATATCTATGTATATATCGATATATCAATACCCTATAATTTATTTATTTTTTATGTAAGAAAATAGGGAAGCTGACGGTTCACCTGATGGTAAGTGATAACCACCGCTCTTGAACATTTGCAACACGCGAGCCGCAGGATTGCAAATGAGTTGCCACCTTTTACTAAAGTGGGCCCCGGCTACTTCACTCACCAGACGAAACGCAGAAGTATAACACTACCACTTGACGCCGGTCCAGTCAGATAATAGCTACCGATCGAGCCGAGGTCCGGCCCTCTCGGGCACCCTCGAATCTGAAAGCTAAACGCGTGTTGAGTGACAGCCCAAGCCGAGGTCCCCTCTCGGGGACCCTTGAGCCTGATCACTCATTGGTGCGCCCGCCAAAGCGCCCTAAGAGCTTGGCGGCCTCCCAAACCGGTGATAATAACAGCGTGACGGCCCGAACCGAGGCCCCCGGGAGCCCTCGAGCTTAGTCACCATAACGCGTAATATTACGCCGAGGTTCAGGCTAGGCGCCCCGTGCGCCAGGCCACCTCAAGCCCGTCGGAACTGTAAAGGCCCCTAGGCCAACAGTGACTCATCAACAGACCGCCCAAAAAAAATTGACGCAGGTCTTCTATGAGGTCATGATACTTCCTCGGACGGAATTGCCCATTCGTGCTACAGTGAAGACTGTTTGTTGCGTCTCCCTATCCTGAGGCATGATGATTTGTGTTCTATGTATTTAACTATTAAAACTACAAGTCTATTTACTAATTTAAATGAAACATTTTAATGAGGCTAGTACTTTCGTCTTAGGTTTGTTTTATTTTCGTTAAAAAATTATACAAAAAACTAAGCTTTTTCGTTTAACCGCCGTCTCTTAGATTCGAATGGCCTCGAAGTACGATTATTACTTAACTCATTAGCCCGTTTCACTTTCAAAAGTAAACGAAACCGTGACACACTTTGAGTATGCGAGAAATGTGATTTTATGAATGTTTTAAACAAAACGGTTATAACTAAACGGTTTTTTCCGCTTCTAGTTCTTACTTACCCGACGTTTAAAATTCGTAACATAGTTAATTTTCACAACGCAAAGTGTTCGCGTAAATAAAAGAAATTATTACGTTATAAAAATTGTTTTGATTGTATAACGTCCCACAGTTTGGATTATAAAAATGTCCCCGTTCTCCGAGCACAAATGTACGAGTAATCATTTGCCACCTATTCTGGTCTGATCTGATCGTTTAACATTCCACAATTTGTGAAACAACTCGGGCCGATACGTTTTACCCAAGTGCTATTGGCAGACCATAATATAGTAACTAACTAGCGACCCGCCCCGGCTTCGCACGGGTACAATGGGTACATATAAACCTTCATCTTGAATCACTTTATCTAGTAAAGAAAAACCGCATCAAGATCCGTTGCGTAGTTTTAAAGATCTAAGCATACATAGGGACAGACAGACAGCAGGACGACTTTGTTTTATACTATGCAGTGATAAACGTCATGAGGAGCAAATACAACCCAATTCGAATAAAAATTTTTGCCTCAATCATAATCATTGCGTCACTTCACAAAATCAATAATGTCGATGTTCGGCGTCAAATCAACATCAGCCGCAAGACCACTGCTCATCACAGACCTCCATCATTATCATCAGTTGAACATAGGCCTCCCCCTTAGAACGCCACGTGAAACGACACTGCCATTTTCATCCACCGGTTGCCCGCCCGGCCTCAAGTACATTCAACAGATTCACAGAGACGAACGCGGAAGCCTGCGGTCGCTTTATATCGGACGAAAGTGAACGCGCCGAGATAGCATTCTCTTATTATTGCCGCGAAACGCTCACGTCAAGCCAAGCTAGTAACGACGACTACCCTACATCGTTGCGCAACATAACGTAACCGTTGACCGAGATCCTCGTTCACGATCGTTTTGATAAAAAAACAGGCTCTCTCTCAAACCTAAATGGCGAGAAAGAGAGAGCTGATACACTAAATTTCGCCCAACTTATGCGCTTCTGCATCGCGTAACTCTGAACTTGAAGCTTGAAGCACTGCAGTGTCAAATAAGAAACGCAAAATAGAAAATTTCTAATTTTGCTCCATGTTCGTATGTGAGGTAGCTAGAGTCCAGCCATTTTAGGTTGGCTACGATAGTGCAACATCCAAAGAATTTTCAGAGACGTACTGCTCGCACCAATTGCTATTCATTTTCTTCATAATAATAATATCGAGTGAGACAAGAGCTAATAAGCACAAATTAAATGGTGAACTGACACATTTATAACAATTAAGCATATATTTTAAAACTTACAATTCCTCATATTCTGTTTCGTCTAAACACTTCATTTTCGACACGAAATCTAACTCTCTACAAACATGCAGGTTAATAATGATGAAACGTTAGTAACCATTAGTGTTATTACTAAGTTAATCTCTGCTTGTAATACATAATGACTTTATATAAGAACTTGTTTCATTTAGATCTTTACTAATCTGTGTCACCGATTAGGCCGGAAGATTTTCGACATAATGCCGTTATTTAGTTCTCGACCTTATGAGGAAATACCATGGACAGACGGAAATGACCAAGATAAATGCGTGTGACTCCGCAACTTTTTAATTGGCCGTTAACCTTTCTAATTCACATCATCTTAAATGTCTTGACTCATGTTGTGATGTCCATTAGAAAAACAAAACAGTATCAACGTTTTGTTTTTCTAATGGAACTACGCCTCTCTTTATGATGATGTATATAACACTAATTGGGAAACAAAAAAGTAATCAGCAACACATAATTATTAGGTGCTACTACATTTTTATATTATGCTAAGCATTAGTACGAGAACAACATTTTCTTCTTTCTAATTATATCATTTTATAGCGATATGGATATGGATACCGGCGATTTATTTATTTTGTCCCGTGACCATGATCATAAAAATTATAATTATTTTACTAACGAAAAACAAAACCGTCCTTAAATCGATCTGTATTCATTTATAATTGATTTTCACGAGTTCCCAAGTATCCCCGGTGCCCAAGATCCAATACTAATCAAATTAATATGGGACCACATGGAAGCACCAGCTTACAAATAAAAGAATAATCATTAAAATCAATTCACCCAGTAGAAAGTTATGAGATAACAAACACACAAACAAAGTACAGTCGAATTGAGAACCACGTCCTTTTTTGAAGTCGTTTGAAAAATAAACGCGATAAATCCGTAAAAATAGTTTCATTTATAAGATTCATTCGTTGGCCAAGTCGATAAAAAAGGAAAAATCAAAAGCGGTCAATCACATAAAAACAACGTTCTACAAGAATCTGTTGTCTTTCGATTAGATTCCGGTTTACACGTCCGATTCCGATGAAAAAATTTCACCTTTGAGCATTTTTTGCGTGTTTAGAACAATGGGTGGTGTGCGTTATATTTTCGCTCTTCTTCTGATATTTCGTGGCGGGAACGCTGTTATGTAGTTTGTGTCAAGAAACGTCAGTTTTCTGTTTTTTACGCGAAAAGCAGGCAACAGGGCAGGCGGTTCACCTGATGTTAAGTGATTGCCGCCCGGACATGTTAATCTAACCGTGGAAGGGCCACAGAACAGTCTTCGCTGTTGCACGAGTGGGCAGGTCCGTCTGGGGTAGACCTGACAGAAGACCAGCTGCTATACTTATGCGTTTCTTCTGGTGAACCAGGGCCCATTTTGCTAAAGGTGGCAACGGATCTGCAACTCTACGGGTGTTGCAAACGTCCATGGGCGGCATCCGCATAATACCTTTTTTTTCTTGTTTTGTTTTTTAAAACATTTCTCTTACCTTACGACAATATTATCCTGTGTTGTTAGAACGTTTTACTAACATAAATTTCACGTGGACAAACACCCAGATGCGAAACAATCATTTGTGGGTCACACAAATAGTTGTCCCGTGTGTGAATCGAACGCTTTGAAACGCGACCTACCTTCTCACACATAGAAAGAAACGTTTACAACACCTGAAGGGTTGATTAAGACTCACCTTAAAAACAGCGGTCCTGCTTGCCTTAGTCGCCGAAACTAAACGTATATTACTTTTAATTCAATCCGTTCTTCTGTGACACGGGGAAGGCCACAATGTGGCCGCGGTACTTCCCCGGTGGATCCTTCCCATTCGTGCAGCCACAGATACTATAAATCTGCATGTGAAACTAATTGGCAACAAAATTATATATCAGGGACATAGAAATTATAATAACCTAAGTTCTTAGTGGTATTGTAATTTTAATTATTCATTAATAATATCACACGCCAATTTATCGTTTGAAAATAATCTTTGAAGAACAGTGCATAAGAGAATTCCCACGCTGTTTGATAACAGCGATTAGATAATGGAGTGAAATTTTAATTACTTTCCGTGCGTAGAGTTGAAAAACGTGATCATGAGAAAATTGCGAGTTAATTGCTATTGTAATTCTTTGTTTTTTTTTTTTCATTTCACCTTCTAATAATTTCCCTTGTTCTTTTTAATGCAAATATACGATAGGTTCCGAAGAAAAGAGAATACATTGAATAATGCATTTCATCTAAACACTGGCTCTTAACAATGGCTTGGAACACACTTCAAATGTCTCGTTGTGTATATTTTCAGCGTTTAGGTAAAAATTACAAATATTTATATTAACATACAATTTCTACTAGTGCTTAGGTATTTTTTTAACAAACAACAGAATAGACTCGTTTTATGTAAATTTTCTAGGGTCCGAGGTCTAATACTAATGGAAATAACAGGGGACCGATTCCAATATATATAAAAAAAGTTATAATCGGTTCATAAATGGGAGTTCTGCGAGTTCTGTGGTAACGAACAAAAAATACAACCGAATTGAGAACATTATCGTATTTATAGTCATTTAAAAAAGTAAAAAGTAAAGTAAAGTAACAGCCTATACATGTCCCACTGCTGAGCAAAGGCCTCCTCTATACAGAGGGTATCAGGGCATAGTCCACCACGCAGCCCCACTGCGGATTGGCGGACTTCACATATTTTCGAAATATATTTTTTTTGTTATTATTTCTAAAATATGCAGGTTTCCTCACGATGTTTTCCTTCACCGCGGAGCACGTGATAAGTCAGCACTTAAAGTTAAAAACTTCATTGGTGCCGGCACCGGGGATCGAACTCAGGTTGCTCGAGTATATTGAATTAAAGGCGAGCGCCCGGACACTGAGCTATCACGGCTCTAAAAAAGTATGATTTTTAATTTATTTATTCCAAATAACTAACACAAACAAAGTTAGTGCAATAAAGTGAAGATTGCAGGATAGGTCTTCTATCTTATTCGAGTCCGTACATCTTTATAAATATAGTTCTTCTGTGACTGAACCCTTAAAGAACCGGACCGATTTAGATGTTTTTTTTTTTGTATATGTTCAAGTGGATTCGAGAATGGTTTACATTCGTGGAAATTCAAGTGGAGAAAGGTTAGGTCACAGTTAGTTGCACTAAAAAAATGACTTCCTAAATTAATTTTTTACTAATAACTTGTCGTCGAACTTATGACAAGTGTCTGTCGGGTCCGCTAGTATTATATACTTTTACATTTTGGCAGTTTCATAATTGTGCCGCAACGGCCGATGCAACGTTGCGAAAGTACTCGGCCAATGCATCTCCTCAAGTATACGCGCTAATTTGATTCCAAAGATCCGCGAGCGTTCGCCATTTTGTTACACGTTGCGTAATGTCCGCTTAGCTGGCGAACTATAAGAGGGTCGTTGTGAAATAATTCGTTAAACGTGAAAAAGTGGCACCCGGCCATCTTACTGTTCTTAATTTAAAAAAATTCTTAATTTTAAAATAACCTTATTTTTAATATTCTCAAATAGGAGAAATTATGTGTTCGTTTGAAACAAATTCCAATAAAGTTACGTCTTAATGTTATTTTTTATATAATTTACGTTTTATCAATTTCTATAATTAATAGGTTGTTACTGTGGTAGCCGAGGCCCGATCTTTTCTAGGTTTAAAAGTTAAGTCTAGCTTTTCTAACTTTAAATTCTTTTAAAGTCATCATACCGATATCTGATGAACCGTGTAGGCGGTTGACGTTTGACGACTTTTCAAATAAATATATTAAAAAAATTACAATACTTACACAATGACTTATTAATTTTTGCTTGAGAAAAAACGATTAAAATACAAATTATAATCAAAGAGCTTACGTATGAACGTCATTACTTTTATTACAAATGAACATTAAAGCACGTTACCACAAAGTTATGTACTCATAACATCTTTAAAAAACACGACAGTCTATCGAACGGTAAAGCAAATTATAACGTTGAACCGCGGAATTTCCTTCCACTTAGGCCGAGCTCAACCATCCAAAAGTGGGTAACTTTAACGGGCACTAGTGATTCTCGGCATAAATCACTTTCACCGTACGCACACCTGTTGTATGCGTTACGTGATTCCCGAAATGCGACGGCACGGTGTCAAGTGAAATAAAGACGTCGTAAATTCTTATGTTCTTCGTTCAAGCCCCATCGAAACCCACGATAGCACTGCTAAATGCAAAGCCGATATCCATTTAAGGATGGAGAGATATTGAGAATTTTTAAAAAATACATTTATAGCCTGTGATTTACTTAAAAGTATGTTTGCTTTAATACAAAGGATGATGGATTCTTCTGTTCTATATGCGCATACATCTAGATTAATATTTATTATTATAATTTTGTCGTAGTAAATGCCCTTCCCTTCTTGTGTCATAAAGACGTTTTACGTTCATTGTAACATTAAGGAAAATCGGAAGTTTTTTTTTATGTGAAAAGTTGCCAAGCGAGCAGACGGTACACCTGATGTTAAGTGAATACCGCCGCCCATCGACACCTGCTACACCCAAGGGTTACAGATGCGTTGACAACCTTTTGAAAATTGGCCTTCGGCTACCTCACTCACCAGACGAAACGCGAAAGTATTTGTAATACGTCCGCTTTACGCCGGTCTTCTGTGAGGTCATGGTACTTACCCGGACGAACCTGCCCATTCGTGCAACAGCCGAGGCTGCTGCGTGGCCCTTCCATCGTAAAAATTTGTATGCTTTTGTTTTAATGGTTTTGCTAACATATCATTACTTCTATACATTAGTACCATATCATGACCACGGACGCTGTAAAGTCTACCAAAATTAGTTTTATTTAGCAAAAATGAATGATTAAAAAGTACGAAAAGATTGTCGCCGCTGTGGGAATCGAACCCACGTCTTCAGCATTCGCGGCCTGACGCTCTAGCCACCGACCGGATCAGTGGCTGAAGCTAAAAATTAATGATATCAATTTGGCTCTGATTTCGTTCAGTGACGTTATATTATACCGCACCCTACTAAGTCAAAATAATACAACATTCAAATATTGCCCCGTATTATATTTACATTCTTTTATTTCATCACTGGATCAAATTACCTATAGCCTTTCTAAAGTAATACCGTATCTTGTTTCAGGTTACGGCCTTGGCTGTACTCAGCTTGACATACGCGAAAAATTCGACGACGAAAACAAAGCCGAAGCGACAACTCGAGAATATACGAACGCCGCAGAACCTGCAGTACTCCCTGGTGTTGCCCCATTCGAGGGTCGCACATTTCCGCTCCACGTCAGGCAACCGGAGAATTTCGAATGTGCCCCGCGGGAAACTTCCGCCGTACGCGGTGCAGATGGAGCCGGTCGTTCAATACTCTCAAAAGGATCCTCTGTACGACCCGTACCTCGATAATCTAGATGATGCCGTCGTGAACAAGAACGAAATTCACGCCCAACCGAAAATCCTAAACATTCACGATCAGTCTTCTGAAGGATCATTTGGACCGCCCTATGGATCTTTGCCCACTGCCCCCCTGTATGGTTACGAGCAACAGCCTCATTATATCGACGCCCCCGAACCTATTATTGAAATTATTATCAAGGAGTCCAACGAATCCCTGCCAGCACCTCCCCCTCAGCCGATACAGAAAAAGAAGAAAGGAGCCAGTTCAAGTATTTTACGTAAAGTACAGCAAAGACCCACACTCGCACGACAAAGTTATTTACGAAAAGCCGATACCTGCCATTACTCCACCATCAAATGATGAGGATGACCACCAAGATGCATACGTAACTGTAACCCCTGAACCATTATACTTGCCAACTCAAACGACTACACTCAGAGCTATTATAAAACCGGAATCGGAGGTATACCATAGTGATAGTAGCGTTAAAGTGACGTTTGGTAGTGAAGGTCGTCATTTCACTGATCGTCTAGAAGGGAATTCTCCACACGAAGATCACGAAGAAACCGCCCCAAGGCCTGCAATTGCTCTACCAAATGCGCACCCAAGTGCGAAAACCTACGAGCACTCCGCCTCCTCACAACAGCAATACCATGATTCATCTAGTCGGTCGATCGCACGCCCTGTAGATCACGCTTCACAAAATTACCGATCAGCATCACAAAATGCTCAAAACCGGATTCAATTTCAACAATCCTTTGTGGCCAATGATTATCAACTACCCAGACAGGGGCCATCAGTTGCTCCTTTTAGAACCCAGACACATTCAACGAGATATAGCCCATTTGCACCATCTCCGGGTTTAAGTTCACATTCAACTTTTCCAAGTGCTTCCCCAAGTTCCCACTTCAACAATATTGCACCAACCGTTCCTGGTCCTATTGGACCCGTCTTGTCAACGTCTTTCGCCAGGCCGAATAACGCACCAGCTTTCCATGCCCGCCCAAGCAACCCACCCTCGTTCGCTTCTAGGCCTCATTTCAACGGTCCCACGAGGACGACTTTCCACTCCGGACCCCAAAGACCATTCCATCAAGCCCAATCTCAATCTCAGACATATTTTGATGAGCCCAAATATTTACAAGAAAATTATCACACTATTACAACCGAACAAGTTGAACCACCAAAAGTTCAGTTATTACCAACCAGACAAGCTCAAACTTTTAACTCTAAGCCTAGTCCTAGTTCTTCTACTGGTCACTTCTCAGACAGTAGACCTCAACTTATTCCCTATAATCAACAGTTGCCGCAACAAGTACCTGCTCAACATTTTGAGTCTGTTTCAAATAGTCCATTTTCTATAACACCTAGCAGGCCACCGTTCTTCAACCTTAAACCTTCTCCTCCTCATATTGAAAATAGCCGAATTCCATTCCAATCAGCTCAGCAGCAACCACAACAGCAGTTTAGTTTTCATCAAGGAGCTCAGTCACTACCAAGACCAGCTGTACCCCAGCAAAATCATAATTCGTTTTCTAGTCACATTTCACCTTCACCATCACCATCACCTACTCCTCAAAATCAATTCCTACCGCAACCATCATCTCCACCACTATTCAGTTTTCATCCTCAACCATCTCCCACACCAAATCAGCACAGTTTTCGTCAACAGCCATCGATAAATCCTTTCCAACAATCTCAAAGTCAAACAGAAAGACCTCCTTCAGGGCATCCAAATATTTTTCAAGCCCAAACAAGCCTAGAACACCAACAAAATGTTGGTCAATTTATACCTCAAGGTGGAGAGCTAGTGGCTTCCATTCCAAAATATGAGCAACACATTACAGATGATGGCCGACAAAATCAAAATCAATTTCATGGCTTAAGTGAAAACAGCCAACCAAATCCTGCAACTTCAAATTCACAATATCATAACCAACAACAACTACAACAACAGCTGCAACAGCGCCATCAACAACAACAGCAGCAACAGCAACAGCAACAGCATCAACAACAGCAACATCTACAGCAGGTACAACAGCAACAACAGCATCAGCAACAACAGCAGCACCAACAACAACAGCAGCAACAAAAACACCAACAAGATCAAGAAAAACAACAGCAGCAGCAGCAGCAACAGCAGCAACAATCTTTTGATGCCGAACAAGAACAAGTCAGACAACAACTAGCACAAAATGTAAGAAAACAACAGGAAGAAATCCAACGCCTTCAGACTCAATTACTTTACAATCATCAATTGCAGCAACAGACACAACAACAGACAAAACAATTTGAACAAAGTCAGTTTAATCAGTACACAAATAATTATAACCAACAAGAAAGATCTCGAGCTCAGCCGTCTTTTGCGTCAAGTACATCACCGCCTTTTTACCAGTCCACGTCTAGAACCGTTGAAATAAAGCCAACTACACAAAAGTATTACTCTTCAACTATAAACACTTTACCTTCAACTCCGGAACCAAAAAAAGAAGAGAAAAAGAAGAAACCAGCAATTGAACTACCGGATGAAGTACCGGACGATCTGCGCCAGCAACTGCTTTCCTCTGGTATTTTAGATAACGCTGACATTAGTGTTTTAGATTATGATAAAGTTGGAGAAACTCCTTTGGAGTCTTTGCCCCCGGATCAATTAGCAAACTTTTTCAGCGCAGGGGGTGGTCAACAATTAGCGTCAAGTGAACACAAACCAATCGTAGTTAAACCCAATGGTGATCAGATCGAATCCAGAATTGATGACGGCATTGATGAAGATGATCAAGACATTGCTGCATCAGAAAATGTGGCAACTTATGTAACACCCCCGCCGGCTTCATCTGAAGGGGTAGAGATGAAAGTTGTCCATTTCGACCCCAAGACCCCCGAAGGTCAGAACATAGCGAAGGATTATGTTAAAGAAGATGCAACTCAGGTTGATCCCGTCGCTTTAAATGATAAAAAATACAATAGATATTTACCTTTAAAAGTGAGCGGTAATCAATTTCCTCTACCGGATATTCTCAAAGGCAGAAAAGTAGCATCGGTTGTTGTCTTAGCGCCTGTGGAGACGGAAGAATTAAGCAGTGAGCACACTAGAACTGAACGAGCTACCAGTAACGGCTTAAAAGGAATAAAATTCGTCGCTGGGGACAGTTTGCATGATTTACTTAAGAAGCCGACAACGGATAATTTCAAGAAGTGGCTGGAAATTGAGAAAAAGACCTCTACAGATCAGCAATCTGTCATTCTACTTGTGACAGAGTGAGTAAACGTTAGAAAAATAATTCCATTTTCCAATGCTAACTTCACAATTTCCGTATTTTTGATCACGTTGTAGACTAACCCATTTATACTTATATTTATTAAAAATAGTTGCTCTTTTATCTTTTCACCCTCCTAAGATAAACAGTAATTGGCCATTTATTTCTATTTTTCACCTACATTATTAAGACTTTGTCACCACACACATCCTTATGTGTCAAGCGGTAGACGAAAAATTCATCAGTGGATGTAACTGGGGATCAAAGCATAGTAATAATAAAATATAAAAATTAGAAAAATTTAAATTTTGAGCAGTATGCTAATGATATTATATACAAAGATTATGACACTAGCGCAGCGAAATTGTGGCACTCAAATTACAGCAATTTGTGTAATTAGATTAAAATTGTACACACTTCTATCTCTTTCCATATAATACGTTCTATATCATTTGTCGCATTCACTTAAATTCGTCATATAATGTGAAGCAGAACGATTATTAAACGCCGCGCAGTATGGAAATGTGGCATCAATATTTTTAAACCTCATTGCAGTATACCTAAAGATATATCGTCGATGATACTGCCTTATTAATACAGCTGTAAAAAAAAATATTTTGATATATTATATAAAATATTTCTTAAAAAAAGCTTAACCAGTAATAGTTATATTTTCTTATTTTTATTACACGTCATATTGATAGCCCTTGTAATTCTATGCAAAAATAAGATTAATATTTTATGCAACTATTCTGGGTCGATTGACGTGAAGCCGTGAGCTTACTGCGTTTGTTTTGCGTTCGTTTACTAGGTAACTAGAATTTAAAACGTATCATTTTATTATTCTTTTTTACAATTTCAGAAACGATGAACCGGCGGAGGATCGTGAAATATTTATGTATGACATATCATCGGGTAACGTGAACAAACTCAGTGGCGAATTATCCAACGCATTTGTCGAGGCTGCCGAGAACAATTCATTAAGCAAAGACATCGAAAAGCTAGCCATTGAAGGGGAAGGAACTCCAGAGAGCTTCGACAAAGACGAACAGGATCCTGTAGGGGAGGGTTCAGAGAATGTGCCATTATTTGTAGATTTATCAGGTATAAGTTTAGATCAAGAAGACAGCAAAGTATCAATTTCCTCCGGATACAGTAAAACAAAACTCGGCAGATCACTAAGAAGACAATAATAAATAAGTAAGCGTTCGACCCTTGTAAATAGTGTAGTATTAGTGTTACTAAATTAAAACGACGTGATGTTATTAAATAGTCGTTACATTTGTATGAAAGTGATAATCGGGTTGTATAATATAAAATATTTTTTTAAAAGATGCCTTTTATTTTTGAAGAACTAGATTGATTTCGATGCAAATAAACGGAATACACAAAAATTATATTTTTTATCTCATTTCTTACTTTTATTTCATACTCAAACATACTTAATTTTCAAAAAGAAATAATTTACCTGATCGTAAGTAGTAAAGTATTTTATTAAATAAAAAACAATGGGTGTTTCTTATCAAATCGCAAACGCATCCAGTAGAGAATGTGATTTTGAAATCATGGAATGGGACCAATTTTAAAACTTCAAAGAGCGGTGTTGCAAAAATATTTACCTATAATTATATTATTCATTTATATTTTAACAATCATACTGTATTTACATTAGAATGTTAAATTACTTCAGTGGCGCATAGATTTACATCTTTTAGCAAGAGCGTTAGAAGATAAGTATGTAACATTAAATTTTTGTATAAATAGAAGTTGTTAAATTGAAATAACAAAGAAGCGTATCCAAATTCCCGCCAAACGCGTTTTAGTTTAGCTTCAATTAATTCAATTCAAATTCAATTCATTGGTCGTACAACGCTGAACGCTGAATCTTATTGCGACCTCAAAATCAGTAATCTTATGAATCGTAAATAAGACATTTTAAAAGAATAAATAGATATTGAATAAGTATTCAAGTCAAAACATGTCGGTATCTATCCCACAATCCTCATTATTCGAACTGTCCATCTCCTACCACTTTCAAAATCAAAAATCAAAATCAAAATCAAAAATAGATTTATTCACTTAGGAAACTTACATACTACATTATTTTTTGTTAGTTTACGTTGCCGTGACCACTCCGGTGCTCTGTGATCGTTCTAAAAGATAGATAGACACTTCGAAAAGAAATCAATCTTATCATACGGCATTTTGTTGTGGGGTTGTGCATCTGACATAAATTCTATATTTAATCTTCAAAAAAAAGAGCTGTCCGAGCAATTTACAACATCGGAGCCCGGAATACTCGGAGATCTTTTTAAAGAGATTAATATACTTACTGTTGCGTCATACATATTGTAATATTTTGTACGTTAGAAATAATCTTAATTGTTACCTAAAGAATAGTGATAGACATAAATTAAATACTAGTAATAAGGACAAATTAATTACGCCATTGTTTCGTCTACAAAAAGTTAATAGATCGTTCATGGGGCAAAGTGTATTATAAAATCCCACAGTCGATATTAAGTCTGCCACCTGATTAATTTAAACTCAAAATTAAAAGTGAACTTATGGCTAAGGCGTATTATATCATTGCGGAATATCTTGACGACGCCAATGTGTGGGGTTAATACTGTTGAAACTCACGTAGGCTAAAGTAAGATTTATACCTATCCTATTATATTGTAAACTAATCGTTTTTAAAAAAGAGCAACGGTTGAGTTTCTTGCCGGTTTCTTCTCAACAGAAACTCCTTTCCGAACCGGTGGTAGCTTATTTACGAACGTTAGTTTGTGTGTAAAATGTTGACGTTTCATTTTCATAAGAACGCGCAAGTGTTTTTAAACATCGTTAATTATATTACCATTTACAGTTTATTTATAGTATTATTATTATTTTTTTGTACAATAATTTCTTTTCTTATAATTCTATTCTCTAATTGTGAGCTTAGGCGCGTCGCCGCTTTTGAATCACATACGGCGTGATTTTACTGTTCTTTAATAGCGAGTTTGCATACGATCGGGCTATCATCGTGAAGTCACTAAAATACCTAAACAGTTACAACAAAATGTCTACCAAGTTACACAAATTAATTTTTAGTATTGCAACACTAGGCATATGATTTATTATCAGGCAACGCAATCTGCAGATGTCAAACATATGGATTACTATGTACTTTGTTGCTGCCGCAGTGATTAATAACCGCGGTCGTTGTTTTTAATGTTTTTTGCTAATTGTTTTTAAGTTATACAATCATGATGGAAGGCTCGTTAAGTAAATGGACCAATGTGATGAAAGGATGGCAATATCGGTGGTTTGTTTTGGACGAAAACGCTGGCCTGTTGTCTTATTACACGGTAAGTGACGTTCCTCGCTAATGCTACAGTTGTCGAAAAATAACTTTTGCAGTCCAAATGTACCGCATTATTGACACAACATAAATTACTTTATATTTTATTATATAGAGTATTTAGTTTATGTCACTATTTGTTACAAAGTATTCTTTGTGCAATAAACTGTAAAACTTGTAACAAAATCCAATATGCTATGTTGATAACAGTGATAAAAGTTTGTCTGCCCTGATATATTTGTTCATATAAAACAGCTGAGGAACTTTTTTAACAAAAAGTTCTTTAGGACAATAATTATCTTAAACAAAAAATTTTTTTAAAAAGTTTTAAGATTTTAGTAAGATGATTTACTAAAGATATGATTAAATTACTCGGTATATTATTTAATGAGTAAAATTTTATATTAAATGCAATTATAATAAAGGATACAAGAGACATTCACATATTTAACAAAATGAAAAACAAAGCATGTACCAGTTAATCTGAACTTAAGTATTCTGAACTGAGTATTTGCTCTGTAGCTTAGATAAAACTCATAATGAATGGTATATTCACTCCTTTGCTTTATATGTGCTTTGTTTTTTGTCATAACTGTAACCATTTTGTTTTTCGTTGCTATAGTTGTGTTTGAAAAAATTGTAGAACATGTAGTATACAAATATCACATTTGGAAATTAAATGAAAGATGGTGGCGGACAACTTGGCCGAAATACTTGAGCGCTGTATACAAGCATTAATGTGAACTGGAGCTGAAATAAAATGGTTAATAAATCATATAATAAATGTGTGTAACCTAACATACATATACAACATAATATCTTTACACAGAAAAGCAGAGATATAAGCGTTTAGGGTTCCCTTTTGCCTATGTTACATCTATCCGATTTAGTTCTAGGTACTCTTTGCTGCAGCCCCTTACACTGATGTTGATAACATTCATCTTGGGTATCCACAGATTGAAGACTATTATTGTTTTTTTTATTTAAATAATCAAATTCAAAGTTGAAATTTATCGATATTAAATATTATTTTTAAATTGACTTAGAATTTTAACTATCATATTCTTATGAATATATACATACCATTTGCATTACAGTCAACCACTTCTTATAGTTAATTAGCAACATTTTGACTCTAGGGCTTCCTTCCGATGACAGCAGATAGTAGCTGTACATTATGACATGTACCGCATTATTTATCATAGGCGAGAATAATGTTATTCCACCTAAAATAAATTATATTGATTCATTATAAATACCATAAAACTAAATGATGCCAATGGTGTTTCATCTTGAGTTCAGAGACTACCACTAAAAATATAAAATTAATCTTCAAGAAAATTTAAGAGCAATGTCGACATCTCTTATTACAATTTTTCGTCAATCTTTGAATGATATTTGTGAGGTGTTATTTGTTGTAAAGGTTGCACATTACTTGGCGCCAAGCATTGCTAAACCTTAGCTTAGTTGGTAAAGCGTCTGGGCGCTAAATCAGATGATGCAGGGTCAAATCCAGTTTTTGTTCATTTATCTACAAAAATTTATAAAAAAATTACAATATATAATTATGATGACATCAAAATATTGGAATAAGATATTTGTGGTGACAAATAAAAGGCAATGTAGCTTATGCCATAGGTAGTAGACCGAAACGCATAACTGGCCTGTGATTACTTCTTAAAAAGCTATGAATGTTTATTTAATCTCATGCAAATATTGTGTCTAACAATGAAATAATGTAATTATGTTTCTTATTTATCTTTGAATAAAAATTTTAATGATAATGCACTCGAAAATGAATAATATTAATTATACACATTTTTATATCCCCTTTACAGTTTCTTTGGTAAAATAAAATGTGCTAATAAAAGATAAAAACGCAATGGATATTTACGTCATTCCTCTAACAAGTTTGAAAGCTAAATTTATTGGTTTTTAATAAAATTGTTGACTGATGAAATGAGTTTTGTATACCTTATCTATTCTCATTTTACTCAAAATTGATTTCAATACTCTTTAGATTATATATTTAGAGAATGGACTGATAGGACATTCAATATTAGAATTTACATAACTAACGGCCATACACAGAGACCTCAACTATGTTTCCACTAACATTTAATTTGATCATTTGTTGAGTAGTCTTATAACTGTATCTTTTACCGGTGATGAAATGATGCAGTAGTTGCGATCGTTGCTTGAATTGCTAGTTTGGGAATTTTAACCTTACAGAAGGCCAGTGTAAAAAGAAGTATCTGTGGATTCGAATTTCATCTGAGTGAGGTGACTGGGTCCAATCCTTATAAAGGTTTTGTTTTCATGTCAAAAGGTGGCAAACTAGCTGGCAGTTCCACCTACTGTGAAGTGATAACCACCGCCCATTGACATTTGCAACACTCGTACGGTTGCAGATGCGTTGGCACCTTTTAATAAAGTGGGCCCCAGCTATCTCACTCATCAGACGGAACGCATAACACTTCTACTTCACGCCGGTCTTCTGTGAGGTACTTCGTCGTGGTACTTACCCGGACGGACCATTCGTGTCCGGATTCGGATTTCCTACCACAGTTATTATAAAGCTGGCGGACTTCAATCCTACGGGTTTTATAAGGGTAAACTTCTTTGAAAATATATTTTTTTAAGTTCCGTATCGGGATTATTACGAAACTATGCAGGTTTCCTGAACGATGATTTAGGCCTTCAAATTTCCCACGGAGCACTGTGATAAGACACAACACTTAAAGTTTAAAAACTTCATTGATTTCCGGCACCGGGGATCGAACTCAGGTTGCTGAAACTATTGAATTAAAGGCGAGCGCCCCGGACCACAAACGCTGGAAAGGGTTCGAAACGTCGGGAATTTCAAAATCTAATAATACGTAGTTTCATTTAATAATACTTAAAACCAATCAAGTTCATGAACTGAGGTTAACATAGTTATACTGCAACCTTTGTATTACCTTATTATATACACTATCTTATTATGCTATATTTCCTTTCGAATATAATTAAACGAACCTGCTCTTAGTGTTAGGTTGACTGAATCAGTGCTCCAATATTTTACTTTTGAAAAATTTAATTCAAAATGAAAAACCTTTTGAAAGTCCGTGAGCATGGAAACAGGTGAAGGTTGCATAAATACGGCTGTTAAGTCTCACACGCGTAGAAATTAATGATTTCGTGATAAAATATTTTTACTCTTATGGGTATGGCGGCTGGTTACGCCGTGGGTCGTGGGTTCGATACACACACGGCCAAGTATTTGTAGGACCCGCGGATTATTGTTCTGGGCCTATTTTATTCCCAAGGAGGATCGGGCGTCAGAATATTTTAATTAGTCAAAATATTCGTATACCACAGAGCCGTGATAGCTGATTATCTGGGCTCCCGGGCTAATTTTAAGTGCTGAATAATCACGTGTTTTAAAACATCGTGAGGAAACCTGCATATTTTCGATAATAATAACAAAAAATATTTCGAAAATATGTGAAGTCCGCCAATCTTCTACATCCTCTGTATAGAGGGTGTAGAGGATTGGCCCACATGCTATGGGACATTTCTATGCTGTTATTTTACTTTCTTTTATTCGTGTACCTACTGATATTATAAATCTAGCTATTCTCTTCTCTCGCGAATAAAAGTATTTTTCATAATAATAATGGCGGCTGTCAGTGTAAATATTGAACCAGTTTATTAGTAGTTAAGCTGTATTACGTTCAACATTAAACGCTACTTGTTTACGACCTTGATGTCCGTCATCTTTATATTTTCTCATGACCCCGCCTTATGTTCGTTATACATAAATTAGTTATATTATTTATCAAAGGCTAGTAATTTCAATGTCAATGGTCACCATCCTAACTGATGGTAAGGGAGGGTAATCTCGATAAGAGCCTATTTATTTCTCTTGGTGTGAACACGCCCTCGCTATATTCTGAAATAAACGCAGCCGGCAAATTCCGTTTCTTATCTATATAATACTCGAAGTAACAAACCTTTAAAGAACCCGTAAGTATCTTTACTTTAAATAGGGTTATACCCCATTTAAAGTAAAGATAAGTGATGAGATTTATTAGCTTTAAGGCGTTGTAAATTATTAACTGGACTTTTTTAATGCCTTAAAAGAAACAACGGTAATATTACTATATAAAGACGTACAAAAAATGTAAAAAGTAAAGTAAAGTAAAGTAACAGCCTATACATGTCCCACTGCTGGGCAAAGGCCTCCTCTATATAGAGGGTATCAGGGCATAGTCCACCACGCGGCCCCACTGCGGATTGGCGGACTTCACATATCTTCGAAATATTTTTTGTTATTATTTCGAAAATATGCAGGTTTCCTCACGATGTTTTCCTTCACCGCGGAGCACGTGATAAGACAGCACTTAAAGTTAAAAACTTCATTGGTGCCGGCACCGGGGATCGAACTCAGGTTGCTCGAGTATATTGAATTAAAGGCGAGCGCCCGGACACTGAGCTATCACGGCTACAAAAAATGTACACAAACATAATATAAAACTAAAACAAAGATAAATAATTTTTTTTTTTCTTTATAAGAGCCGGAAATTTGTTCCTCCTTAGACTAATTGATTTCGTTGAGA
The DNA here is from genome assembly GCA_933534255.1 of Iphiclides podalirius. Lineage (NCBI taxonomy): Eukaryota > Metazoa > Arthropoda > Insecta > Lepidoptera > Papilionidae > Iphiclides > Iphiclides podalirius. Next base: position 12,060,231 of record OW152826.1, read on the forward strand.
GGCCTCTTATTAAGCCAAGGGACGAGGAAGGTCTTTCCAATCGATTGAACCGGGAAAACGGGCAAATTTCCGCCTCCAACGCTAAAGGGAACCTCCGTCAAAGGTTTATTTTTAGACGGCAGCAAACGTGAACGGGCGCATCATGTTTATGGAAAGATATTAAATAAAAACATAAAAACGCGCGAAAACCGTTATTCAGCTGTCATGTATTTGCATTAGCGCGTATGTTTCGTACCATTATGTTTTGGTTTGCATAACATTTTTGAAGTACTTATTTTTTTATGCTAAACGATTGCAATCGAGCATGCGATTCACGTGATGTTCCTTCCGCTGCCCATGAGCATCTTTTTTTACATCTGCAACACCAACAAACCATTTTTGTCCATGGATATCTAACATTGAACTGTGGTAGGGCCACGCAACAGTCTTCTCTGTTGCAGGAATGGGCAGGTTCGTCCGATTAAGTATGACGGTTAGAGCCATCTTAGCAGTATACGACAGACTCTCACAGAGGACCAGCGTAAAGTTAAAATGAGTAGTACCTCGTAGAAGATATAACTGAAACCTCACGGAAAAATAAACTGTTTGACAACTTGCGTTTAGCTTGAAATCTAACAATGATCATTATACGTCATTCTGTTAAATTTAAGTTAAAAACTTATTTGAGTTTTTATTTTATTCCGGTGGAAGATGGCGGAGTGTGTAATAATTTGAAGAGCGAAAATAACGAAATGTTATTTTCAGCGACGGTGTCCAAATCGTCCTTAATTTTTTTTATCTATATACGTTGTCATTTACATTCGACGCAACATGATCAATTTCCATATTAAAGGTTAATTAATATATGTTCGTAAGATTTCGTTAATAATCATTAATTCACACAGATTTTTGCAACCAACATTTCCAAAGTTTATAAAATATGTAGTATTTTTTTTAAATATATCGAACTAACGATCCGACTCGCGTAGTAGATAATGTCCCTTTTTCTTGCGCCGAAGTACGTTCGATCCCCACTACTAGAAAAATACTGTATAGCGTATAAAACGTTGTGGAAAAAAATGTGTTCTATCCTGAAATTAGTTTAATTGTTTTTGGATAGTATAAATATGTTAAAACAATGGATAAGGTAATAATGGAAGGCTAAGCGTGATTCTCACCGCGTGGTTGTCACCAATAGAGATATTTCTTCCCGCCATTCAAAATACAGAAAAAAAAACTTATATATCATACTTCATTATATAATATGATATAACATATTCTTATCTTTGTGGCATTAAATCGAGGCAGATCAAAGTTACGCTTATGATTTTTTTTATGTGAGAAGGTGTTAAGTGCAACCACCGCCCATTGACATTTGCAACACCCGCAGGGTTTCAGGTGCGTTGCCACCTAATAAAATGGGCCCCGGCTACCTCACTCACTGGATGAAACGCGTTAGTGTAACACAACCACTGCACGCTGGTCGTCTGTGAGGTCGTGGTACTTACCCGGACGGACCAGCCCATTCGTGCCACAACGCATGTTGCGTGACCCTACCACTGTGTAATTTCAAAACCCATGGTTTATCCGAATTAGACCTCTTTAAACATACAATCGCGTTTTATTACAATTCTACCTTTTTCCCCGTAGTTTTTAAATAATAGCGATATACGCCATAAAATCAGGAAACGTGCCATTGAAGATCACAAGACATTTCCATACGTTGGTTTTGTTTTTAAAAAAACTGAATTGAATTCGTTTGAGCGTTCTTGACCGCCATTTTAGGAACGCTGTTTATAATTATGCGTGCGTTGACATTTTCCCATAGTACGCCCTTTAGGCGAAGCAAATGTATTAATTCAAAAGCAATTTCCTCTATTAAGTGTTGTAACTAATTATTTAGTAAGACACGATAACTTTCCAACTAGTTTAGTTATTGGATTTTTATGTATGTAAACGAAGGTTCGTGTGTATGTATGTATTATGCTTTTAACGTCGCGTGCAACGCTTGCATGGGTAAATTCCATCTATCGTGTGTATGAAAGGCGTGACTCATGCGGTATTTTCTTCTGACTCAACGATTCGATGTCGGCTCCGTCTCAATTGCAAACCGCACCCTTAATAACGCTACTCGTAAGGTTAATCGCTGCTAATCGCAGGTTATTTTGCATATATGTATTTCGTTTAAAACTCTGTCATCGTTCTCATATTTCCAGGAGGATCTCAATGATATATAAAATATCTTATTATAATATAGCTTTATGGATCGTATTCATTATATTCACATAATTCCATATTGTAATTTCGTTATCAAATCAAGTCAAATGATGAATAAATGATTCATCGAAATAAGAAACATACTTTTCATGTATCGATAGTCATGTTTATGGTTCGTTACTAAAAGGGAAAACGGTACCCTATTACTAACACTCCTCTGTCTATCTGTCGGTTGTCTGTCCGTTTGTCACCAGGCTGTATCTCATGAACCATGATAGTTAGACAGTTGATGTATATCTGTTGCTGCTATAAGAACAAATAAAAAACAGAATAAAAATATATTTAAATGTATTAGTATTTTTGCCGTTTTTATAGATAATGGAACCTTTCGTGCCCGTGTCTGACTTGCACTTGGCCGGTTTTTTTTAAATGTACCAGAGTTTTGTGATCAGTTTGTTTATTTAAAAAAAACTTCGTGAATAATATTAAAAACATAACATTTTTTTTTTGTTAATTCATTGCACCTGCCACGGTTTTTTCTCACGCCCGTAGAATTAGTAGTAGTATTTTTAAGGTGTTTTAAATACTGAATAAATAATAAAGTAAATTTCAATATGGTGAAATAAAAGTAATATCCTGAAGGATGGTACAGTCAATATAGCTGGTGATGAGCGCTTTTAGGACTTCTGGTGTCATCGTTAGAAAACCACAGTTAAGTTAAAAATATAATAAAAATTGTCAGCGTAGCCTTCCAATATCGTTCGTTTTGAAGCCAGCGTTTTGCTATTTTTCTAAATGCCTTTTTATGTTAAAATTACCACGTTTTACGGTGGTAGAGCCACGCAGCAGCCTCGGCTGTTGCACGAATGGGCAGGCTCGTCCGGGTAAGTACCACGACCTCACAGAAGACCGGCGTAAAGTGAAAGTATGACAAATACTTTCGCGTTTCGTCTGGTGAGTGAGGTAGCCGGAGCCCAATTACCAAAAAGGTTGTCAACGTATCTGCAAACGCTCGGGTGTAGCAGATGTCCATGGGCGTCGGTATTCACTTAACATCAGGTGAACCGTTTGGCAACTTTTCACATAAAAAAAAAAAAACATTATTTTCATGTAATGTAACAAGTCGTAAAACCTATAATATTCATTCATTTATTTGTTTAGTATCCACTGGCTGATTTATTACTTAGACAAGCAGACGACATATGTTTACGCCAATTTGTCAGCAGTAAATTTCGAACAAGTAACTTTTGCAATATGGCTCTTTGCCTAATTGCTACTGAAAAGTAACGTTTGCGTTTCGCGGCAGGATTTTAATCCTTTTTCTCGCTTTTGTTTCCAGCCAGCGAGAACGGTTTCTTTGGGCTACGTACGTAGCGGCTTCGCGCGCCACGTTTTAAGACTAAACAAAGGCAATTGTTTCATTTGTTAGTACAGTCGCCTTTGTTTCGGATTTGGCTTAACTTAGCTTTTAGCCGATTCTACGTATGGTTCGTTTAAAATAAAAAGGAAACCACGAAGCGTATTTCTTTCGTTCCAATTACGTTAAAATTCGTCCAGTCTTTGAGACGGAAGGCGAAACAACCACTTATAACATATGATCGATAAGTTTTTTTTTTTAAATATGGTAAAAAAGTTTTCGCCGCTGCGGGATTCTAAAGCGGTGAAATGCTTCTCATCCATTTTTTTCTACAAATTTTAATGTTTCGTATTAAATCCAGAGATTAGCACTATAAAAAATTTAATTTTAAATATGATCGAGTTTAAATTTTAAATTCAAAGTGTTTTGGCATTTTTATCCTTTAAAACTCAATAAAAAATTAATGTCTCCGTGGCGCAGTTGCTAAGTTATTGGCTTCGGCGTCGGGTTATTTATTAAATAGTTATTCTTATACGACTTGTTTTATCTTTAATACATAGCTCTATGTGTATTTTTAAGCATTATTGTAATTCTTTTGAGAAGATAGTGATTTATCATCAAGTTTCTTTCATTGTTCTACCGTTAATTTTCCGTAACCGTTTTAATTTCAACTGTCTTTAATAGATCCCTACTAATATTATAAAGGCGAAAGTTTGTATGTATGGATGGATGTTTGTTACTCTTTCACGCATATACCACTGAATGGATTTTAATGAAACTTTACAATATTATAGCTTACACATCAGAATAAGACTGAGGCTATAATTTATATACATATTTTATGTATATCTGACTTTCTGTCTTAATATTGTAAGGTATACCTTTAGCCTATTCTACGTAGACGTAGTCGCGGGCAGCAGCTAGTAATTGATAAATCATTGCAATCTCATCGAAATAATACAAATACTTTTTGAGACGTACAGACAACAGAATGTTGGTATCTAGGTGAGACGAAATACAAGAAATTGCGGACATAAGAGATCGGCCTTTCGTGAGATAACCAATCATCTCAATAGCGCTCTAGATATCTGTTTGCGAGCGGATAATATATGTCGAACACGTTACGGGAATATAAGTCAATGAATCGTGGCTCAGCTCTAGGTTATTCTAGTTTTTGCTGAGTAGGTACCTACTTGATACAAAATCGAAGGATTCCTACTAAACACTTGTCATTTCATTTCACAACAAAGCCCATAGCAAATCTTGTGCGGAAAAACGACGAACACACACAAAACTTTGGTAACAATCAAATTGATTGATAGGAATTCGCATAGATATGCCAATCCAACTAATAAAACATTCAAATGTAATTTCATACCAACTTAACAACAGCCTACAGCATTTTCAATTTCAGCAATATATTACCAGGACAACAAAATTCGATAAAAGAAACCAGGACTACAATTTTTCATATCTAAAATAACACAAATATGTATAAAAACAAACAAACAACAAACGTACATTATTAAATAAAACAAAACCGGAATACATTTAAAATACTATTCTTTTTCGCGCACACCATATTGAAAAAATACTCTATGTTAACCCCACAACTAAGACCATCTCAGATATCTAATGACACCTCACATTTTAAAATGCGTCAAGAGGATTTATATACATACATTATATACAAATAACCTCCTTCGGCAGTCTGGTAAAAACTAATATAACAGAATTAAATAATATACATACTAACTAAATGACTCACCCAACTGACACCTACTGACAAACTACGCAACAACAACAAAATTACGCAATAAATTGTATAATATAATAATCCCAAATTGGGAATATCCGTTCGCATCCACAGTTTAGAAGTTTAATAATTTACCCAGAAACATTCCAAGTAAAAGCAACAAAGGTCCAGACCAGACTCTGAAATGCATTATGCAACTCGACCAATCAGCTGTAAGTAGCGAAGAGGCGAAAGCCTCAGGAAAGTTCAGACATCTGCCTTTAATCCGCATTTTTTGCAGTTTAGCCGTGTAATCCAAGCTTTATGTTGATATTACCTTTATGCATTGCTCAGTTCAGAAGCAGGTTACGTGGGGTTGGCTGAGAGCGTTCATTGCCGTGTTTTCTTATTTAATGTTTTTATTTACGCACGGAATGATTTAAATCTTGCACATTATACTGCTTAATAACAAGACCGTGAGATCATCGGCCGTTTAGCTTAGTTGGTAAAGCGTATGGGCATATAACCAGGTTCGAAACCCGCAGCGGCGAAAGTCTTTGTTCATATATTTACAAAAAATTACTATTTAAAAAAACGCTTAATAACGTTTTAAATATATACGCAATCTGAACGATGAACGCATCTTGCAATTCATTGGTATAAGACTTATTTATTTAAAAAAAAAACACCTTTTACCCACAGATTTGCCTGCGTAGTTCTTTACGAAATACACATATAAATAATAAAAACATCCCTAACAACGTTTTCTATTTATAAAATAAGCGATGTGTTCGAAATGTGAAAAGATCACAAAAAGTGAAAAGTCTATATTGTTTAATGTTCAAAAGATTATGATAAGACATCACGCGTACCATTCTGTGCCAAACAACGCGAAATGTTTGTCGTGTCAACAAACGACGCCATTGATATTAGTACACGACCGTGACAAATGAGCCGATGGATGTGTATTTGCTCAACTATCACGCTTAACACCATAATGTACGCTTTCTTTTTTACACGCGCAGCGGATTCTTTGTAAGAGGGTCCCGTTTTAACCTTTGGGTTAGAAACCCTATTACTAAAACTCCACTGTCTGTCTGTCTGTCGATCCGTGATAGACAGTTGAAATTTTTACATATGATGTATTCCTGTTGCCGCTATAACAACAAACAAGCTAATAAACGGAATAAAAAATAGTTAAGTGGGGCTCCCATGCAGCAGACATGATTTATTTCCCGTCTTTATAGATGGTAATGGTACAGAACCCTTCGTGCAAGAATCCGACTCGCACTTGGCCGGATTTTTTTATTTGAGTGAAACAAACTCAATAGTAGAGACAACTAACCAGCCGATATCTTTGAGTGGTGATCAATTTTTCCAAATCGAAACTTTCATTGCGCTAACAAACGTGGCCCGTGTAATGTTGGTATAAAAACTGTGTGATGATTTATTTATTTGAAGCTGTCCAGCTTTAAAACTACGTTTAAATAATTACAAAAGTTAAAAAAAATAAGTCGTAAATGTTCCAACAATTACAGGTGAACATAAACTTATTCCCTAATTAAAATAATGTAATATCTATAAACCAGTGTCAGAAAAATGTAACAAAACTAAAATCTAATACCTTTAATATGTGCGTAGATTCGCGGGGGAAAAATCGATCTAGCTAGGTTTCATTTATAGAAAATGTCCTTTTATCCCTGTTTTCAGGGAATGAAAAATATTATTCGAATATGACGATAAATTTTGCCCAAAAAAAAATGTTATAATAACTCCGTAAATTATCGGGCGGCCCCGAAACAGAAGGCCGCGGTTCGTGTCACGATCATTTACATACTTTTTTTTTTACTTTTTTTTCCATTCCAGATCATTGCTTTCTTTATTTTTTTATTTTTAAAAACGGTCCTCCATGTACTTTTAATAACGGTTATAACATAATAATTTTGATAAAAACAATTAAGGCGTTGATACTTATACTTATCGTTAATAAATAATATAATAAAATAAATAATTCAAGATTGACTTTTAAATTGTATTTGTAAATCAGATTTTAAGCCGCATAAAACATCTTCTCTATTAACAATGTCTCGTAATGTAAAACCTTTTATTTGTATGACACTTACGCGGCATGGTTTTAATGCGTTTTATACTTGGCACAATATTTCGAGAGCTCAAAATTACTTCAAACAATGCAAGAGTATTTTTCAGAACGATAAACAGTTTGAGAAATTCCATTGTGTTTCAATGGAACAGTTCTAATTTAGGAGATAACGTTTCGGATACACTGATTTCGAAATAATCGATATCTATACATCTATACTCTTTTTCTTTCTATTATACAACGATAGTTGTATAACTTACATCATCCTTGAGGCAATCAGTTGAGTTATTTAGAAAATCGGCCAAGTGCGACTCAGACTCGCACACAAAGGGTTCCGTACCATTATCAATCATGTACGTTATATGAGATCCCCCCTTAAATATTTCTTTGTTCTGTTTTTTAGTATTTCTTGTTATGGCGGCAACAGAAATACATCACCTGTGAAAATGTCAACTGTCCAACTATAACGGTTCATGAGATACCATGTTCCTGTGAGTCGCCGATTGTCTTGGGTTCGATTCCTATACGGGACAAGTATTTGCGTCACTCACAAATTATTTGTCCGGATCTGGGTGCTCGTTTCACAAGGAGGGTTGACGTCAGGCGGCGGTCGGTCGTAATGAACTTAGACAAAACCATTTACATGCGCCTAGGGGGGATAAGGGTAGGAGGATTATGATGATTTGTTGCCCTACTTCGCCACATCGTCTGTCTCACACCTCTGCCAAGTGAATGCATCATTTATTAATTTTCTTCTAACTTTTAAACGTTTCATGATAAAAATTAACAATAAAGGTGAGCTAACTTTACTTTGTTGACATCGATATATTGTACATACCGTTAATCTCCTTTCTATTTACTTAAGTGTAAAAAGCGTTAGAAGCCAATTTCCAACCACATTAGAAGTTACGACACAGCTGGTATTGCTCAAACTTATTTATAGATTCCATAATGTTATACGTGGCTGTGTTGCTTATGAATTTTTTAATTGGGTCTTCAATTTTTATATGAGTACGTAATGTTAATGTCTTCTACGCTTTGCATATTACAAAATTTTCCTTTTCATAACTTTTGTAACATAAGACGCTTGGTAAGCGCGTATCTATTTACACAACTTTGGCGTCAAGTTATTTGTGAATTGCATCAATACCTCCTCGAATCGAATAATGCGAATGGACAGTCTGTGAGTGATACGATACTTGTATTTAATTATATACTAGCTGCCCGGACAGACCTCCTTCTTTTTTAATAGTATTAAAACCTTCCGTGGACCTTAAGGAACATAAAAAAAAATAGCCGAATTGGTCCAGCCATTCGTGAGTTATGCGCTTACCATTATTCATTTTTATTTATTATGTTAGTATTTTATTTATTTATTATGATAAAGTTAGTTACCATACTGCTCTGTAACGGCATGATCGATTTATATGAAATTTTATATATATATTTTGTAGGTCTGAGAGTTTATATACCGGGTCAGCTAGTTTATTGAAATTCAAATATTAGTTTTTTTTTTTTATCGTATGTTACGTACGTTACGGTTATCTTTTCGCATAAATACGAAAGTAACAAAAACGTAATGAGGTTTGTTGTTCCTTCTCATGAGCAGTTATGTTTTTTTCGCATTTGGAAGAACATTTTGCAACTCTTACCTTATACCTTGATGTGTTCATATAACCCTTGATAAAGCCGAATCAGGGGCTATTTATGGGCAAACTTTGTCTATATGGTCTAGTGTGGAGGAATTTTATAAATAATTCATTTAGGTATATACGAATAAAAAATTATACCCCCAAATATAAAACAACTGCATGCATATAGATCTGCCTGCATACTTATTTTTTTTTAAAGCCGTGAAGCTATCACAGCTTTGAGGCGACTGTAAATAACGATCCCGTGCAATTTGTTAGCGCTTCGCGTGCGACGAATTTCCACTGGCGGTAAATTCTCGTACGTACTCAGTCCGGTTATTTTGTCGCGTGTAATTTGCACGAGATTGCTATAGCTTTTTTTTTAATGCGTTTTTCTTTTCCGCCGCTGTCTGGTCTGGCTCACGTTCTCGCCTGCGGTATAATCACGCAGTTTAATGCGGAATTCAGCTTTTCACTAGTTGACCCGTGCGGAACCTTCGCATGATACCGTCACTGAATAGTAATGTACTCGTAATAATGTGCAAACAAGTATTTACCGATGAAATGCATCTTATTTTGAAGTATATAAAGTTTAGCCTACTTGGCTATCTACCTATCTATGTACCTATCTACCTATCTATCTATCTATCTATCTATCTATCTATCTATCTGACGTCAACCCTCCTTCGGAACAAACACCCAGATCAGTGACAATTATTATTATCCGTCGGACACACAAATACTCGTCGCGTGTGGAAATCGAACCCACCAACCCCGCTGCAGGAGCCACCGATTCATTTTACTTCGCTATCTATCACCTAAACAAATTACTTAGCAATTTAATAAGGTTTTAAACTATTGTTTTTTTATGGAAACGTTAACTTTTATTATTTAATCTTTTACTAGTGAAAAGGTAAAGATGCACTTACATAAAGGCTAAAATTATGCGATGTGTATGGAGAAGATGTATTAAACGAATGAAATTGCCAAAATTATAATTTATATTTTTATGTGTTTTTTTAATATTGACCTTACTATAGATTTACATTATTCTGTGTTGTAAGGTCGTTTTGCAAACATAAATTTCACGTGGGTTAACACCCAGATGCGAAATAATAATCTGTTGGTCTACCTTTGAAGTTGACTATGGAGACAAAATAAAGGCATTGATATATAGTATATATCAACCGCCAAATAACTGAGTGACTCGCGAAATTGCTTAAAGGTTGAATTTGTTGTAATCGACCGTTCACGATCAAGTGAAATGTCTTGGTATAATTTTAAAACTCGGTATATGGCTTCCACGTGTTTTTTTCTTCTCAAAGTACAAGCAAATAAGACATTTTTGAAGCGAATCGTTCTTGACGACGAGAAATGGGTCGTTAACAATAATGTTAAGCGCAAGAGATGAGTTAAAAAGACGAACCAGTTCAAACCACTTTGAAGGCCGATAATTTTAAGAAATGACTTTATTTGACAAGAGTTTTGACTGTATACTAAAGATTACGATAGTTAAAACCCTTTTTTAAACGTTACGGACGTTAAACTTCTCTTAAAGATTTTTTGGTGAATAATTTCACTCATTAATACCTACGATAATTTTAAGAAATGACTTTATTTGACAAGAGTTTAGACTGTATACTAGATATTACGATAGTTAAAACCATTTTTTAAACGTTACGGACGTTAAACTTCTCTTAAAGATTTTTTGGTGAATAATTTCACTCATTAATACCCTTCGTTTTGAACGATTTGTCTAGTTCCAGCAATAGACAGTATTACATACGGTACTAATAATAACAGTTCCTGACGGCATTCCGCTTCGTGCTCTCGTACGGAACGGACGTCTCTCTAAGACGGAGGGCTCATGCCACCCGAATTAGACGCTACTCGCAACTTCGGTTGCAAATTAAATCTTTGTGCAAGCAGTGCTGCAGTTTAGTGTAGTGTTGTGCTCGTAGGCAGGTTCCTGTTCTGTAAGTAGAATTCTATACACACTTCTCGCCTCAGAGGCGGCATTGTTTTATTTAATAACTGTGTGCTTGTTGCGATAGGCGACAGCTAGGTACCCACCCTAGCGCACCTAAACCGCAGGTGAAATAGTTGTTAGTTTTAGGCACACACCTCCCTGCCGCAAGGTGGGGAGGCCTATTTAGAAACTACACGCCGGCGGGGCGCAAGCCCCAAAGTTTCTAGCGCCGTTATGGGTTCCCTCTAAGAGGAATTCATTCGCGAACGATGCCTTTCTCGCCTTCGCCGCGGAGAAACGCCGCGTCGTCCAATACGCTAGCGACAACCCGGCTTCACCGGCAGTCGCCTCGCCGCCATCTCCGATGCCCTCTGCGCCAGCTAATGAATCGCCTTCTGCGACACTAGAAACGCCCGTCGCGTCGACTTCCGCCGCCGCGAACGAACCCAACGCGCCTTCCGCGCAACCAAATTCGGCCCCCTTCCGCGATGTCGTTCCTGACTCACAATCGGATGGCGGCTCGGACATGGAGGTCGAAACGACCCCCGCTGATAACGCGAACGCCGACGGCTTCACCGTTGTAAAGTCGCGCAAAAAGGGCAAAAAACGCCCCGCAACTGATAGCGACCCCGAATGCGAGGCCGCCCCATCTAACCGTCCCACCGCAACGCCCGCCAAAAAGGCAGCCGCGGCTGCCCAATTGGTACCCGAATTCGCCTCCGAGCGAAAAATTAAGCCACCGCCGCCAATAATTATTCAAGAAAAGGCAAAGTGGCATCAAGTATGCTCGTGGTTTGAACGCCACAACATCCGCGACCTCCGGTCAAAAAATACACACATGGGTATCCGCGTATACCTGGACACAACAGACGATTTCCGCCGCGTAACCAAGTATTTACGCGAAAATAAGGTAGGTTTTCACACCTGCTTCGTTGCGGTCAAATGGGGTATCTTAAATGTAGTCGGCTGCTATATTTCCCCCAATTGCAGTCTCGCAGAGTATGAAGTATACCTGGATCGGGTCGGCGCTTGCATCAACAGATACTTACGGCATCCTGCTCTTATAATGGGGGACTTCAACGCTCATTCGGTAGAGTGGGGGTCCAACCGAAGTAATGCAAAGTACAGGATATCGTACTATATCCTTTGAGGCGGCCACGGTCGTAGCTCGGTTTCCTCCACTGGACATTCTGGCGGAATTGGATGCGCGAGTCTATACTCGCCTCCGTTCTTCACGGGAGGATGCCGAGTCCCTGGATGCGGGAGAGGTGCGAAAGCAGGAGCGCGTACGAGCGCTGGAGGTCTGGCGCGAGCGGCCGGAAGAGCCACGGAACAGGCGCCAACGTGTTGTCAGCGCGCTCCTGCCAAATTTCGAAGCCTGGCTAAATGCGACGGGGTATGCGCACGTCACGTTTCGGCTAACGCAGGTACTCACCGGCCATGGGTGCTTTGGTGAATACCTAAACAGAATTGGACGTGAACCGACGACGCAATGCCACCACTGTGGAGGGGAACGGGACTCCGCGCAACATACACTCGCTGAGTGTCCTGCATGGGAGTCCGAGCGACGGATCCTTGTCCACAAGATAGGGGAGGATCTTTCTCCTTCAGCAGTAGTAGCAACTGCGCTGGCGGAGAGTTCTGCTTGACGAGCACTGGTCTCCTTCTGTGAAGTTGTTATGCTCCAAAACGAGATCGCCGAGCGGGAAAGGGAGAGGGCCGATCCCGCTCGGAGACGGGGGCGCCAGGCCGGCAGGGGCAGACGTGCTGCCCCGTCAGCCCTGTAGTCCCGGGCTCTAGAATATGACTAAGGTATCTCCTGCCTGTCGTAAAAGGTGACTAAAAGGAGACATGGATTGGCAGCAGCACGAAGTGGCCTCGAGCTGCTGCAAGATGGTGAGGGAATAGGGGAAGGTTTATCCTTCTCCGCGGCTTGCTCACGCCCAGTCCAGAGGGACACCGGTGCGTTCCGTAGGCGATCCCGGAGACCCTCCAAACGTACAGAAGGTGGCCACCGAGGGGGTTTTAGTGGGTTAGAACCCCACATAACCCTGTCATATAATGACAGGGTATCTTACGAAGATTTCCTCCCCGATACCAAAAAAAAAAGGTTTTCACACCTACTCTTTGCCCGAAGAGCGTAAACTTCGGGTAGTAATAAAGGGCGTCCCCAAAGAGTCGGATGTCGATAAGACATCCGCACTCAGGGATACCCCGGACATGCAGTACGACGTCTTAGGCACCCTTGAACCCGTGTCCCTATGGACATGGTCATGGTTGAACTTGACTCTACCCCGGAAGGTAAGGCCATCTTCAACCTAAAGAGGGTCTGTGGGCTCAGTGACTTAGTCATCGAGCCCCCGCGCAAATCAGGTGTTGTGGCACAGTGCCACAACTGTCAACATTTTGGCCACACGGCCAATAATTGCTTCGCTCACCCTAGGTGCGTCAAATGCACCGGTGACCACGGCACAACCGAGTGCACGAGGCCAAAAGATTGCGCAGATCCACCTGACTGCGTAAACTGTCACGCTACCGGCCACCCGGCTAGTTATAGAGGCTACGCTAAGGCCCTGAAAACTCCCGCGAGAAAATCTTCCGCGAAATCTACGTTGCCCATACCCGCGCCCGTTAAATACGTTCCCGCGCCCGTACCCGTCACTAACGCCTGGGCGAAACCCCAGGTGGCCGCGCAGGTAACCACGCCGGTAATCCCGGTCGCCTCACGACCGATCGCACAACAGCTGCCCGCCGCACAACGGCGCCGCGGCCGCAGGTGCAGCCAACTCCGTCAGTTTTCGCGGAAAACAAGGACGACCCATTCGCGCAAATCGCAAACATCTGCAGCCTATTAGATAGGATCAATAGGCAGGAACTCGCCGTATTGTCCGCTAAAATAGCGGCCGCCACATCTGGCAACGAGCGTCTTAGGGCAATTAGCCAACATAAAACGCTTGTGGAAGCCCTTTGGGCTTTTACGAACCAACCGTAAAAGACAATAGTCCGCGCAATAAAACCGCGCTCCGCCGCGTCGTTAATTAGACCCATAAAAACACCTTAATGGGAAGTACAACCGCAGGTAGAACAAAACCTCGGGCTCTGGTTGTTTCGTATTTCAACGCAAACGGCATAAAGGGTCAAAGGGACGAAATTCCGACGACGCTGAATTCCTTCGCGTCTACAACGTAGATATTTTTCTAGTGCAAGAGACATTCTTGAAACCTAGTGTACGAGATCCCAGAATCGCAAATTACAATATTGTCCGCCACGACCGGTTAGCAAACCGTCTGGGAGGCACATTAATTTATTATAAACGGTCCTTGCACTGTTACCCGCTCGACATTCCAGAGCTAAGTCATAGAGGCATCCGCGTGTAGGTTAGCGCTCACCGGCCACAGGCCGCTTGTACTAGTTTCAGCCTACCTCTCGGGGAATAGAACCTTACTTCAAAGCGACCTAGATACGCTTCTTAACTTAGGCCCTTCCGTGATAATTGCAGGAGATCTAAACTGCAAACACGGCTCATGGGACACCAACAGCATCCCAAATAACAACGGAAAGCATCTCTTTAGCTTATCCGATAACCTAAACTTTAGCATAGTCGCTCCCGCGACTCCCACTAGGTATCCTACGGCGGACAACTACCAACACGCGTCACCGAGTGTCCTAGACATCATGACATGATAATGAGTAACTTTTTTTAATCGAACTATTATTATTTGTGTTTGTTGCTACGATAAAACTTTTAGATTTGTGAAAATTACTACTAGATTTAGATTGATTTAAATGGCTCTCCTCAATGGTTTCTAATAAGTCAGCCCTATTACTGACGAATGTACTGAACTGGGACATAGTGGGAGGCATAGATAACGTATTACGGTACTCTTCCCATTGTCTATTTGTGACTGAATCGAGTTTAGCAGATAGCATATAAATAAGAAGAGTGTCCCAATACTGTGTTGGTTCGTTCAGTGTTTTTAAGGCACGTATATTTTTATTGGTGATATCTATAAGACGACGTAAGCATTTACTAGACTCCCTTATAACGGGATTAACACTGAACAAAGCATGCACATGATTATTTACAAGAAGACGATTATTGTTGTACCGATCACATAACAAACTCCATGCCGATTGATAATTATCACTATTGAAGTCGAGATTTTTAATTATTTCGGATGCACTTCCTTTTAATGATGCTCGCAAGTAGTGGAATTTGTTTATGTTGTCGATACTCTCGTTTTGATGGATTAAGGATAGGAAAGTGTCCCTGAACTCTAACCAGCCCAGATAGTTGCCATCGAAACGGGGTAAATCGATTTTGGGTAAGCGAACAAAATTATTATTAAATTTGGTACATCCTGGTATTGAGTCTGTGGAGCCTGCTACACCACCCTCCACATTCGAGAAAAACGCTCACTAGCTGCACCGGAATTCGACAGGAGTTGCCGTGCTCGGGCTACTAGAGTATAGTATTCATCCTCAAACTGCTCCCGCGCGGAGAATGCCTCCTCTGGTTTGTCAGCCATTGTCTCAACCTCCGTCTGTAATTCATCGTAATGAACATATAATGCTTCAAATTTTGAAAGTCGCCCTTCCAAATCAATTTTAAACAGGTCGGACAGGGTAGCTGAATCATTAAATTTGGCTAAATAGTTGCTAAAAACAGTGAGTTTTCCTTTCATAGCACTTAGTTTCCTTTGTAATTTGATTTCGTCTGAAACCTGTGCAGTGGCACTAGCTTTATTTCCCGGCAATTCAGGCATTGTAAATAATTTGTAAAATTTATTTAATTATTTATGTTTAATGATAATTAGAATAATTAATGATTTTTAAAATACTAATAATATTAAACACTACTTTATTATAGACGAACTAGAGCGTGTAATACATTACTAGTAAAAATGATTTGCAGACACGTAGTAAGAATAGCTTAGCAGTATAAACGACCTTGACCGAGTAATTCGGCGGCAACAGCTAAGCTGATAAGACACTACGGATACGATCTCTGCAGATGTGATGATTTTAAGAGTGATTATATTAACATAAAGTAATTACTTACGTATATATATGAATTAGCAAGCCTATTATGACTTAAATAAAGGCGAAATAATGTATTTTTATGGGGAAGAAAAATAAAAATTGAATGTAGGTAGGTTGGGAAAAAAGTTGGATTTTTAGGAAAATAATTGGAACGAACTCACCCAGAACGTCTAATTCCCATCCAATAGCTTATATTTGATGTAATCCCAAGCCAGAAATCAGCACAGTTTTCTTGAAATTTTGAGGTCCGCCAACTGGTTCTTGTCACTAATTATGTATCGTCAACTTCTCTTAATCGGCGATTTTCTAGTTCTTCAAGACGGTGAAAGGACCATTATGTAGGATCCGTAGCTCAAATGAAAGAAGTAGTGGACTGTATGAATGTATTGCGATATTTTTAGGATATAAAAGTATTAAGACCGAACAGTAGTGCGTATCGTCGCCGGTAGGTTGATGTAGGAAAAAAAACAAAAGTGGGGATCGTTATATCGATTCGACGATGACGTTCCGGTTCGCGCGTGAACAAGGGAGGTCTCGCTCGACATCGAGTCGATAGAGACAATCCATGAACTAGACTCAGACTACAGGCCCGTCCTGTGTAAATTGGGCCAGAACGCCGGCGCGGTCCCTCCGACTAAATCCGTAGTGGACTGGCATCGTCTTGAGGTCAAACTCAAGGCCTTGGACCCCCAGGACTTAGTAGACTCACCCGAGACGATAGCTACGTTCGATGACGCAAATCGAGCGATAGCGAGTCTCTGAGAAACTATTACTTCCGCAGTCACAGACTCGGAACGGACGGTGAAACTGTCGGGCGACCGACGGTTTAACTTTCCGCCCGACCTAAGACTGCTAATTAGACAGAAAAATGCAGCCAAACGCGCCTTCGACCGATACCGATCGGAATCGAACCGAACCCTACTTCGACGCCTTCAGCTAGAAGTCAAAGATCGTGGTGTATCGGAACACCGACACACAACGTGGGACACTCTCCTAGAGAACATCGAGCCATCGCACACCGCCTACTGGCGGTTGGCCCGCAGTCTGAAAGCAGACCCCCGCGAATCTCTACCGCCGTTAGTTAGACCTAATAGCGCTTCAGTAGACCCCCGAAGAGGTCCAAGTTATTATTAAAAATTTAAAACCAAAATCCGCCCCGGGCCCAGATAATATAAGTAATAAAATTCTCAAAGCTCTCCCTGGGCCGCTTATCTGTTTACTGGCGACCATTTTCAATGCCCTTCTCTCCAGTTGCTCCTTTCCGGACGACTGGAAGCAAGCCACGGTTATCGGCATTCGCAAGCCGAATAAACCAGCTAATCAGCCCTCTAGCTATCGTCCCATCAGCCTCCTCAGTTGCCTGGGGAAGCTCTACGAGCGGCTCTTGTTAAACAGGCTCAAAGAGCACGTATTTTCCAACGGCCTTCTGCCGACGGAACAATTCGGCTTTCGAGCTAGACACTCATGTCCCGACCAGTTATACCGCCTAACGGAGCACATCCTAAAAGGCCTAAACCACCCCAAACACATCAGCACAGGGGCTCTCTTCTTCGATGTCGCAAAAGCATTCGACAAAGTCTGGCACAACGGCTTGCTTTACAAGCTGTACACACTCAAAGTGCCAGATAGGCTCGTACACACCATCCGGGCCTTTTTGTTGAATTGCTCTTTTCGATATCGAGTCGAGGGCACCCTCTCCACAAGCCGCCGCCTCACGGCCGGCGTACCACAAGGCTCCTGCCTCTCACCTTTGCTCTTTACGCTCTACACGAGCGACATACCCAAAGACCCCCACGTCAATCTCGCGCTTTTCGCGGATGACACCGCGCTCTTTTATTCAGACCGCAACCTTAGAATACTAAACACTCGACTCCAAAGCGCCGCCGACCGCCTCGGCGATTGGTTCCGCAAATGGAGAATAGAAATAAATCCCGAAAAGAGTGTGGCGATTCACTTCACACGAAGTACCTACCCGTCACATCTTTATAATGGCCCTCGTCAATGCAGAAAGTTGGGGCAAATATCCCTTTATGGCCAACCGCTCCCCTGGGAGAAAAAGGTCAAATACTTAGGAGTCACTTTCGACTCGCGTATGTCATTTACTACGCACATTAATAACGTTCGTAATAGAGCCGCGTTCGTCTCCGGCCGGCTACACAATTTAACTAATGCTAAAAGTAAAATGCCCTTAAGGCACAAATTATTATATAAGACCTGCGTACGACCTATTATGTACTACGCATGCATGATCTTCGCCCACACGCACCCTACTCGCTTGCGTTGCAAATAGTACAAAAATAAGTTTATCCGCCGGGGCGGTTTCAGCCGCTCCCAGCGAGCAGACACCCGATTAGGTTCTAAATGCACAGTCGACGGCCGTACGGGCGAACGTCAAGCGTCGCAAAACGTCGGTCCGAACCGCGACCTCGACGGTCCTTAGATGACACACCATAATTAAACGCACGCATGAGCACATGCGCTACCCTACCCATAGCGGAGGGTCCAAACCCGTGGGTTCTGGCTAGCCCACCGGTTCTGCGTCCGATGAAGCTTTAATAGTCTCGGGACTGAAAGCAAAAACATCAGTTAATACAAGATACAAGATACAAGTTCCTGACGGGGATCCCATAACCGAAGATGACGTTAACGGTTAGTCTTTCAAGACTACGTTAACAGTTTTATTCCATGGCCAAAGACGCCGAAAAGTATTCGTAATTCCGGAATTAGCGGCGATACTAGAAAAGTACTATTGTAACTCTAGCCCTAGCCTACCCTATTATAGCCTATAGTGCCCAGAAGTAGAGTATCCTGTTATAGATATATTTTGTCGGATAGACATATCAATTTAACGACGCGATAACATAATGCTTTTGAATTGCACAATCCATGTAATTCACCTGTACATAGTATAACATAGGTCATATTGTTAATGTTATTAATTGTAAAGAAAATTATTAATTGAACGTACCTTCTACGTATATCGTCGCCGACCATACAATCACGAGCGTGCTGACGTGATGGTATACGTGGAGGAAGTACGCCTGCCGCTCCTTCTTCCTCAGCAGGAAGAACACGGTCTCGAAGAGCTCCATCAGCTTTAGGACTATCGTCCACCACATGTACCTGTGCATCCTAAGGGGCTCAGGGTCCGTGGAGTAGTCGGGGGGCACGCACCCGAAGTGGTAATTGGTTGTCCACCCCGAGGTCATGATCTGGAAACACCATGTTCGAAACTCTTTCATCTCAATGATTAATTGGAATGGTCTCGTTTAACTCGGAGTAAGTTGAGTTCTTATATCTTTTTTATGTATAATGTTGGTAAGCTAGCGTGCGATTCAACCTGATATTAAGCGATTACCGCCGCCCACGGAAATCTTGAGTTGAAAATTCGTTGCTTACCATTAAAAAAGTGGGCCCCAGCTGCCTCACTCATCAGAGGAAGAACTTCAGACTGTGGTACTTCCCCGGACGAGTCTGTCCATTCTTGCAAAAACTTTGACTTTGAACCTGGTCTTGGGGTAGTCAATGGTATTAGCGTTTCATCCAGCTCTTAATTTGTTCTCTAACTTGGTAGAAAAGTAACAGATGTCAGATGATTTTAAAAGATTTAATTCTTGGCTTTTAGTGATTTTGCTTAAAAGTAAACTGTACCTTCAAAATAAGAATATGATATAAGTCGAAGCTTTGTTTAATATATTTTACCTACACGAAAGGTGTGGACAATAAGTAATGTAATATAATTATTTAGGTTACTTATACATTTGTAAATAAATAGTTACGGTAGACAAAAGATTGAGTCGGCCAATTCGCCAAAGGTTGAAGTTCACACCCGAAAATAACCTGAAAATGTCACAGCGTCTTTCGGGCGGTAAATGTCGCATTGTATTTTAGCATCATCCATATTGTAGCTGAAATGTTGTTCTTTTCATTTCCCTATTTTTTTTTTCCTTTAACTTTCATCAGAAAACTTTGGACGCGTTTGAATATGCCTGTTTAGAATTAAATATGGAAGCGTATTGTGCATATTGTTGCTAAATGAAAGCGGCTGCATTCAAACTTTAAGGTTATGCAATACAAAATATTTTTAACCGTGACTACGTAGCGAACTAATACACTAGTCACAAAAAAGTAAATAAAAGTATATCACGTGTTTAAAAAGAATCTAATCTAATTATAATAGCAGTCCATTAATGCATACACTCGTTAACCTACTTACATTCCGCATATAAACGTGGACCCCTCGACGCATAGGGATCTTTTAAATGGGTCGTGTATTAAGTCATATAATGCAAGTATCCACCACTTCCTAATAGATGCAAAGTATTAAATTAATTTACTGTTACAGTTATGGGGCATTTAAAATTGACGATGCCGAACTCATAACTATGAAAATTAAAAGCCCTTCCTTAAATTAATGTTCACTAGTGGCCGGGTGTAAAGTGATGTAACAATACTCAATTATTTCTCTACATAGTCAAACTGACGACACGGGCAATGAATTAACGCTAGTCATTCTAATACCTTTAACAATAGATGAAGTAATCGTTATAGACGCTGGAACATTCTTGAAACTATTCGGCGGCTTAACCAATCAATAACTCAAGAAAATGAGATAGTATTTTGTTATGAATACGGACCATTACTGAAGAATACGTGATATAATCGATTATTGTGTTATAGTATGATTTCAATAGATATTTTCTTTTTATTTTCCGTATTTTTAGCAATTTATGAATTTTTATTTTGCGTAAGTAACACCATAGAACGAGTGTAACTTTGTGAACTGTGTGTAATTTACGAAAAATTGTCTCCATAATTATTTCTTGTATATACGCTAATACTACACATTGTAAAACGAGATAAAATCCGTAAAATAGTTTTTTTGAAATACATACATTGGCTTAAATTCTCTCTTGTCAAGGAGAACCCAAATATAAATCGGAGGCTGCCAGCGAGCGCTTTTCTTTTTACCTTTCTTCGTTCTATTTCATTAAACTACCATAACTAACTCCTACCTAATAAGCAGCATTGGTATGAAGCTAACAACAGAAATAGATAGGCAGATATTAAGGCAAAAATCCCGAACACACAATCGTGGAGCCCTTGGTAGCTAAGTGCTGATTCCGCGATCAAAGAGAACGGAAACCGGCATACCCCAGAAATAATAAAAGAAAACCATTTCGAGGAAATTTGGAATCAGTCAATCCGCATTGTCCCTAAAATAATTATAGGTGATACAGCAGTGGGACAAAGTTGTTGTAGTCTACTTTTACATCTTTGGTGTCAGTATAGTTCCCGAAATGTATTGCGATGACTTTTTATCGTTCGTATTGAAATCTCGCATTTTATTGTACAATAGACGCGGCGTACTCACTCCCCATGTGACGGTAGCGTTGGCCACGATCTGCATCTGATGACAGACTTCAGTTCGTACGGCGGATGGCTCCTCATATGAGCCGGCAGTACCAGTTTGATCAGAAACAGGTAGCCCGCGATGATGAGGGCTAGGGGCCAGGGTGACGTCATCAGGAGCCAGTCACTGACGCGGGCGTCTGCGGGTCGAATGCGTTTTAAATATTTCTTATTAAACTGTAACCTGTTTATTGTATTTAATTAAACTGTGTATTGACTGTAACCACATGAAAGTCTTGTAAGTAAACAAATGACTGTGATACAATGAGAGTTCCTTATTTCGTATTAAAACGGCACGTAACTGCCTCTAACGTTTAAAATTAAGATCTCTCAGTCTAGACATATCTATAAACCCTGTTAAAGCGATACAGATATATTTAGTCCGAGAGATTCTGACGAATGAGTGCGAACTTTGAGTTTGTGTGTATGTGTAAGGGAACCGTTTTAACTGCACCTGTTTGAAAGATTTTTTCATCGATTGAAAGGTACACTAAAAATATATGTGACAGCCACTAAATATACTAATATATACACAAATACTAAATAAGTGTATGAACTTAAAATACTACTACACGAATACAGAATCTTAATTGCACCTAGGTGATCGCAGGGCGGTCCACTAGGACGTATATTAATTTCATCCTCGAAGGGATTATGTAAAGAAAGCAATAGCGCGGTGAACCTCAATTATTCTATGACAGCATCGATAATGGGTTCTGATGATTTCAATTTACTTTCAATTCTCGTTAGGTCATCAAAGTCAAAGTCAAAATTTCTTTATTGAACATAGGCTTATTGAACGTCAAAAACTACCACCGGTTCACTAAACTAGAACTGCAAGAGAAGAACCGTTCTTTGAGCACTCAATTTCGATTCCTTGCATGTTCCGCCCGTACGTCTTAAGAGAAAACTCCATAATTTTTACTCGCGGATGTCGTTTCGCCGAGACTGTACACGTACTACGTCTATATTTCGCCTCGAAGATATTGCCCTCGTAGAAAGTGATCTGCCTAAGCGTTGCTTAAATTTTAACCCCTGCATTATCGCGATATGTGGCCGTGTAATCCGCCACAGTCTGTTTTATTGATTTGACCGACTGCAAGCTGGCCGGTCTTGAACTGTGAGGTTCGATGATGAATTTTCTAGCCACTGAATCCGTGAACTTTTAACGTGATGATGAACCTTGAAATTAGGTTACCCACATTAATATTTAGTGAACCTATGCTTTAGCTAAAGATTCTCTACTACTCTCTTGTGGCAATTAGACTTCTCACTTACATTAATATTTAGTTCACCTACACGATATCTATAGATTCCCTACTTCTCCTTTCCATATATAATTATTTGGAACAGAGAAGCGTGAAGAAGTTTTAAACTATTTTTCCCTTTTCCTTGCATTGTATGTAACTTGTTAGAACCGATAAGCGGAAAAATATAATCAAGAAAATGCATAAAATGAGGGTAAAGAATAACAATGTAAATTAATTAATTATAATCAAAGGTGAAAAATAAATTATTCGTAATAATATTTATTTAACTTGAACTGAATTCTTAATCTAAAAATTTCTTAATGTAGACAAAAGTTTTCAGGACTATACCTAATGTTACATGCAATTTGAACTCGACACTGTAACAAGTCGTGATCTTTCACTCTAGAGAACAGAGGCATATAAAGGCGGTTTTACATTCTAAATTATAGATCCGCTGTTGATAAAAAGCCTTTCGAAATGCCTCCAATCCGCACTAATGCACTTATTGTGCCGACAGAAATAGGCCGTTATCGGACGGTGGCATCTCGTGTGGCCTATTGAGTCACGAACAACGGTTCGTTCCTGTGGTCGATTACAGCACAGCGATCGAACGATGTCATTTTCAGAATAAGTGTCCTCCGAGAAGCATATCTCCGATTTGTTGTTCCGAAGGTGTGACGAATTTTTTTTTTTTATGTAAGAATGATGTTACGTGATAATCGCCGCCCACGGACATTTGAAACACCCGTACGGTTGCACATTCGTTTCCACCTTTTAATAAACTGGGCCCCGCCTACCTCAACCACCAAACGAAAATAAACATGTAAGCTGTGGTAGGGCCAGGGCAGCAGCCTCGGCTGTTGCACGAATGGGCAGGCCCGTCCGGGTGAGTACCACGACCTCACAGAAGGCCGGCGTAAAGCGGAAGTATGACAAATACTTTCGCGTTTCGTCCGGTGAGCGAGGTAGCCTGGGCCCAATTTCAAAAAGGGTGTCAACGAATCCTCAACCCTCGGGTGTAGCAGATGTCCATGGGCGGCGATATTCACTTAACATCGGGTGAACGGGCTGCTCGTTTGGCAACTTTTCACATGAAAAACAAAAGCGCTACATCCTGGGATACGCGCGATGACTTTCCTCAGCTCGCTTACATAACAATCAGTTGCGTAACAATGGAGGGCGATATAAATTGAATTACCAGGTCTCTTATAAAACACCGTGTCGTAAGCGTTCGCCAACGCCTCCATTGTGCGGACGTGTGAAAGGACGGAAGTCCTGTAATACAGTTAGGCATTAACCGCACCACACAGCGAACAGCTCACCTGTGAATATTTCAATGATCCACATTTAATTATGCTACCTATTACTGCACACATCCACATTATGACCCTCACTGGTATCGATCATTGTATTTATTGTCGAGTGTAATAGCGAAAGTCGTCAGATGAAGCTTTAATAGTCTCGGGACTGAAAGCAAAAACATCAGTCAATAAAAAAAAATTAGCGAAAGTCTGTATGTTTGTTCGCTGACATAAATCAACCTAGCAAAATGCGAACGGTTTACAAAACCAGAATAGTTCGAATCTCCCAATTTTAGTGTCCCGTACCTGCAAACGTAAAAAAGGACCCCTTATAAGATCCTCTTGTCCGTCTGTCTGTCTGTGTCTCATCGGTTTTCTCAGGAACGGCAAGACCTAGCAAGTTGAAATTTTAACAGATACTGAGGTCTATAGTCCCCCTATTAGGTGTATAAAAATCAAGGTCCTGAGTCAACACGATAAAAAATATGAGGTAATTTAATTTTATGCAAAAACTTATGAGTACCAAAATTTACCTTAATATGTGACGTATTTTCCCTTTTTCAGAATTTTTCCTTGCTTTTACTAACTAAAAATGATAATTCTTTATCAACCGAAGGTACCCTACAGGTTTTGGGTCGAAAACCTATATGGTGTTCACGTATGTCCATAAAATCACGAAATTTGGCAAAGCAAGGTTTTACGGCTTATAAAAGAAAATAAATTAAATTGGCCTCAATTATGTATGCCATCATAGATGACGCCAACTAAAATAGTCTTCTGAGTTGTATGGGCACTCATTCCAATACAACGAGTTCGACACGCACTTGACGGTTTTTGAAGGTATAAATTGACTTCACTAACTTTTTAAAGGAAAAATTATAATTCGTGAAATATGTACAGCCAAAATGGCGTTTCAAACCCCTTAAAGTGTTCTTTGTACGTAAATAATACATTAAAATAGTTTCATTTAGTAATAATGTGTAGACGTATAAATGCAAGAAATTTACATATTGTATAAATTATTATAGGTAAATTCCAACAATGAATCAATTTAATGAATCCTATTAAAATGTACAAATTTTTTCTAAGACTTCGCTGTCAGTCTGTCTGTCCGTCTAGGCCACCAGGCTTTATCTAATGAACCGTGATCGTTAGACAGTTGAAATTTTCACAGATGATGTATTTCTGTTATCGCTCTAACAACAAATACTAAAAACCAGAATAAAAACATGTGTAAGTGGGGCTCCCATACGACAGACATGATTGTTTTTGCCGTTTTTATAGATGGTTGGTTTTTAAACACAATACGAGTATATCGCCCTAGTCTACAATGAATGATAATGAACTAAAAGCATTAACAAATGTAAACGTAGAAAAATAGATATATTCGTGGATTTAGATTTTCTTTTTTACTCTTACAGCTCTATTTGATATTATCGCACGCGTGACGGTGCAGTAAAAAGGTCATTAGCCGACCGGCCAATGTTCCATCTATACATAATATGCTTTGTTCCTGCGCGGAGTGCATTTGAATTGCATTTATAACGCTCACCTTAAGCGTGAAACTGATTTCGCTCAGTCCATCGACACTTATCAATCATTCGACATTTATTCCTTCGTAGGTGAAGATGGAAGTCACTGCAAGACTGCAGCAATATTTGCTATTACGTAATGTCGGTGATTAGAAGGGGTACCTTATCATTATTGGATGGCGTTTTCGTTTCAAGTCTTAGATACTGCGTAGTTCCCACCCACGAACATCTATAAATAATACTCGTGTATTGACAACACATCTTCAACCAATCTTTTAAAGTGTAGCCCCCGGTTACCTCTCTCACCTGACGAAAGGCAGACCTCTGTGAGAATGGGGTGCTACTTCGGTTAATCCTGCCTATTCATGCAACAGTAGAAACTGATATGTGGCCCCAGCACATTGAAAAATATATCTATTCATCAATCACAAAGTTTGCTCACGTTTCTGCACTTATATTTATGTGAAACGTTTGCAAGCAGGCAGACGGTTCACCTGATGTTAATTGATTACCGCCATATACGAGACCTTTGAAAAAGTGGTCGCTGGCTACTTAAGACGAAACGCGAAAGTTTAATACTCCTACATGTCGGCCTTTTTGAGGCTATGGGACTCCCCCGGAACAGCCTCTACGAGCAACAGTAGGAGCTGCTGCACTGCATGACACTACCTCAGTTGGATGTCAGGTGGTTATTCAACTATAGTTGGTTGTTAATTTTTATGACCAGCTTTTGTATGTATATTTTTTATGTGAGAAAGTGGCAAACGAGCCGGCGATTCACCTGATGTTAAGTGATAATCGACACCCATGGATATTTGCAACGGCCGTTGGGTTGCAAATGCGTTACCACCTTTAAATATGGCCCCGGGTACCTCACTCACCAGACGAAACGCAGAAGTGTAACTCTTCTACTTTACGCCAGTCTTCTGTGAGGTCGTGGTACTTACCCGAACGGAACTGCCCATTCGTGCAACAGCGAACAGCGTTGTCGTTTAACATCAATTTTTGACGACCCAAATGGCGTAGTGGGTAGTGTACCTGCCTCCTGCGCCAGAGGGTGTGGATTCGATCCCCACTACTGGAAAAATATTGTGTGAATAACATGGTGTTTTTCTAGTGTCTGGGTGTGTCTATATGTATAATATGTATTTATTTACAATAGAAAAGTATGTTTAAGTATGTTTATCAGTTTTCTAGTACCCATAGTACAAGCTTTGCTTAGTTTGGGACTAGAAAATGTTGTGTACAAATGTGTCCTAAATATTTATTTATTTATTATTTATTTATCAATTGAGATGTTTATTAGTTTTTTTTTTTACATCATTGAAGCATCTATCTAAATAAAATCTCTGTAATTGAACTATGCTACATACCCATTTGCTAGCTTATCCGATAAGAAACCTCCCAATCACCGGAACAAAATAGCTCAATCTCTTTTCTCTGATGCTTCCAGTCCAAAGAGAAGATGACGCGTGGCGTGCGGCGCGGCTGCGTGCGCCTCCGGGCTGCCGTCATTGGAATCGACGACGAGGACGACTCCACGTTCACCATCACCGTAGACCACAAGACGTTCCACTTCCAGGTGCGCTAGAGAACAATCTAGAAATCCAAGCCGGTACAAGCTGACAGTGCTAGGGCCACGCAACAGCTTCGGCTGTTGTACGAATGGGCAGGTCCGTCCGGGTAAGTACTGCAACCTCACAGAAGACCGGCGTAAAGTGGAAGTGTTACACTTCTGCGTTTCGCCTGGCGAGTGAGGTGGCCGGAGCCCACTTTTTTAAAAGGTGGCAACGCATCTGCAACCCTACGGGTGTTGCAAATGTCGGTAATCACTCGAGATCACGTGAACCGTTATTAGCTCACTTGCCACCTTCTTACATAAAAAAAAAACGTGATAAAATCCTTCAATTTTTAACTTTAAAATTTATAAAGGTAATAGTTATAAATAGTTTTATTTGATCATGACTTCTAATCAAGTTTTATTTTAGTAGCTTACTCGCTAGTCGATTTAGTGCAGATTAACGTTTCAGAATGGGACTGCCGCGATAGAGCAGTGACCGTATCGAGAACTAATAAACCTCAGAATATACCACCGGTCCAGAAGGAGGTTGCAACGAAACATTAATTTCATTACAGAGATCCGTGATTCATAGCGGAGCTTGTGTCGGATCGGAAAGGGGGTTGGGCGTCGTGCCCTCTTTATAAGGCACTATATATTACTTTGAGTGCCATCAACAATTTATCATTTACACTAATTTACTATGTATTTTTTGTGTGCAAGTGCACGGCGCTGAAGGAATTTAACCTTCTTCCTCGTGGACTACACGATTATGCTCTAAAATACATCTCTTACGTAGGAATAATACTAGCATAATTCCCTTTATCAGGACATATACGTACTCATACTACTATTACGAAAATGTTCAGAAGTGCATCACCTGTATTCCAGTTATTGCTTCTATTTTTTTTATACTAAAAAACGAAAAGACAATGCCGTTTGATGAAGGCGTTTCAGAAACACAAATTGCACTCAGACAAAGGGTCACCTCCGAAAAATTTATAAGTAGTTGTTACGTATGGGATTCGAACCCACGACGCGCCGCTCCCCCGTCCTTTGCTTAGCAACTGCTTACTGCGGCAAGCAAGTCCTATAGCAACTGGGCTTGCATTGTCAGACGGTAATTGAAGCGAAATAAGAGTTGTTGCAGGCATTGCCAACCACTGACAAACGAGAAGCCAAAGTATAAATGGCTTCACACCTCTCCTCGGTGAGGTCCTGGCCCTTCCCCGGTCGAGCAAGTCAATTCTTGAGGCAGGAGACACTGTTAGCTAGTATCGATCTATCCAGTAAAAATAATATCTTATAATCCACTAACAATATACGCGATCCGCGCCTTACTTAGAGACTAGACTTAGCCTCGCATAATCGGATTAAATCTATCAGGATTGTTTTGCTTTGATTAGGTATACAGCGTGTCGTTACCATCGCGACAATAAATGAACGCACGTCTAACTCTACTTGCCAATAATCATAAAAAAATATTAACGTTAAACAAAATCCATAATTAAAAAAAAGTATTTTTCAAACAAACTAATTAAGTAAAAAAGAAACAAAATTTGTACACATCCTATACAACTCGCGCCACAGCGTCGCATAATTGTTCGCATGTTCTAAAATTCTTTCTTTTGGAAAATTTAATAACTCTGTAAATATTGATGTTTAAAGAATTTAAATGTTTAATACAACTTTAAAAAGTTATCCCCTATATGTGTGTTCATTTATTGTCGCGATGGTAAAGACACGCTGTATAATCAAGAATTTTCGGTTAGAAGCAACTTTAAACTACTAATTTTATGTTGCATACGTGAAATGATTCCCTAAAGCATTTTCGAAGGATTGAATGAGAAGCCAAAGTTTACAAAAATGAACCTAGTAACCGAAACAAAAACTCTTTTTACTTACAAGTTGGAACCTCATGGCAAAGGAAGTTTCGAGGCGAGAGCGCTGGATGCGCGCGCTTGAATAGATAATTACATATACATTTTATATGTTATTCTAGGCAAGGAAAATTGTACCCTGTGCTTATATAAGATCACGATTCATTGTTGAAGCTTTTGCTGTGTAGGGAACCAAAAAAAGGACCTTCCACACCTGGAAATAGGGCCCATTGTACTTCACAGCCGCGAGTCGCGCGCTCAAAGAGACGATCGCGTAACTCGTATGCCGTAAACGAAACTGTACCTTATGGCAGTAAAACTACGGTGCATTGTCGATCTGCCGAAGATGTAAAGCGAGACCTAAAATGTTCTTTATGCAACCAGAAATAGCGCTCATTTTCGCACGTCGCAGGCGCGAGACACTTCGAAGCGCAAGCGTTGGACGAGACAAAAATGGTCTTAATTCTTCCAAAAATAGCGCTCATTTTCGAACGACGCAGGCGGCTCGGAGCGTGAGCGCTTGGCACGCGCGCTGGAGCAGACGATCGGGCGCCACGACCGCCGCGAGCAAAACTGTACCTTTTAACGGGAAAGTTACGGTACATTGTCGAAGTTGCCGAAATGTGACGTCAAACCGAAACTGTAATGCGAGACCAAAAATGATCTTTATGTACCTAAAAATAGCTATCATTTTGGCACGTCGCAGGCGCGTAACGGCTCCAAGCGCAAGCACTAGGTGCGCACGCTAGAGATGATCGCGCGCCACCGCGAGCTAAACTGTTACGTGAGATCGAAAATGATCTTTATGGTATTAAAAATAACGCTCATATTAGCACGTCGCAGGAGCGCGACGGCTCAGAGCGCGAGCGCTGGGTGCGCGCGCTAGAGACGATCGCGCGCCACCGCGAGCTAAACTGTTACGTGAGATCGAAAATGATCTTTATGCTATTAAAAATAACGCTCATTTTGGCACGTCGCAGGAGCGCGACGGCTCGGAGCGCGAGCGCTGGGTGCGCGCGCTAGAGACGATCGCGCGCCACCGCGAGCTAAACTGTTACGTGAGATCGAAAATGATCTTTATGCTATTAAAAATAACGCTCATATTGGCACGTCGCAGGCGCGCGACGGCTCGGAGCGCGAGCGCTGGGTGCGCGCGCTGGAGGAGACGATAGCGCGGCACGGGCGCCGCGAGCGCTGGTCCCGGTGCGTGCCCGCGCCCGCCCACCGCCACTGCGACCTCGAGCGGCGGGTGGCCGAGGCGGACGCCTACCTCCAGATCATGATCGAACTGGTCTCGGTGAGTGGAAATGATAATTTTCTTTAAGTAACACTTCTAAAGCGACTTCCAACAAGGTTGCCTTAAACGTTTAACGCTACCAAGCACTGTCGCGTTGAACGTTTAACACTCCTGGGGGAGGGGGAATAGAAAGAGACAGAGCGAGAGTGAATGCGTGGCACTCGAAGTTTGACTTCTTCCGCGCGGAGGGACTCCACGCTTTTTTTAGAAGTTTTGTCTTTAGGTAACACTTCTTTCGGCGTTTGGGGAAAGCGATGGGAGTGATTTTCTTTTATGTGAGATAGTGGCAAACGAGCTGGCGGTTCATCTGACGTTAAGTGATAACATTGACATTTGAAACAACTGTACGTTGCAAATGCGTTGCCACCTTTAAATAAAGTGGGCTCCGGCTACCGCACTCGCCAGACGAAACTCGAAAGTGTAATACTTCTACTTCACGCCGGTCTTCTGTGAGGTCGTGGTACTTACCCGGACGGACCTGCCCATTCGGGCAGCAGCTTTTCAGCGTGAACCCACAATATACGCTGACAACATCAGCTTCATGCTGTTGAACTCAACACCATGGCAACCAATAACAACTTTTTGACGTTTACGTATAATTCCAAGTTATCTTAGCTATGTTAACGATTCTATTTAATGTCTTTTTTTTAACCGACTTCAAAAAAGGAGGAGGTTTCTCAATTCGACCGTATGTATTTTTTTTATGTGTGTTCGGGGATAACTTAGTCATTTATGAACCGATTTTGATGATTCTTTTTTTGTTGGAAAGGAAATATCCCAAGGGTGGTACCATGATAAAGAAACCGAGATCTGATCTGGCATCCCAGAGAAATCGACTGCAATCCTTAAATGTTATAGGTGTTGACAATGCTTTTAGTTTCCTGTTTGAAGTCGGTTTTTTTTGTTCAAAATTATTAACTATAGTTATTTATTATTTATGTCTTTTGATTGATTTTCGCCATTGATTGATTCTCTCGCCCTGGGTTCAGACTCAAAGCAAAGGGGCACCGGTACATTCTACTGGAGATCCAGGATTGAGAGGGGCCAAATGTGGAGAGTAAATTGAGCTTAATATTAGTTATTGCATCTCTCATACGCCAATAACAGACTGGAAATATTGATCAGCAGAATAGAACATTTGTTTTATCAATTTTAACTGATATTCTTCTGATTTCTTTGCAGAAAATGAGCACACGCGTTTCGGAACTGGCGGATCCACAGGAAAAGAGCAAGGGTCAAGTGATTCTAGATCATTCCAACGTGAGTTTATATGATTTATGGAATTGAGTACCGTTTGTGATGTAATAAACCAGCGAATTTTATAAACAATTATATATTTCTATACAAAGTTTGCATGATTGAATCCTCCGAAGATTTGAAAACAATTGGTGCCGTGGCTTACGTACAAAAATCTACGTCACATTTAATGAAAAGGCAAAGATAAAGCTCCCAAGTTTAAAGTTAAATTATTTAACTCTTTTTATGTGAGAAGTCGCACGAGTCGTGGGCAAATGGCAAGGCGTCGTTCGTTGTGGACGTATTGCGGCCGATGATGGTGTGAAAAGTTGGCAACCGAACATACGGTTCACGTGATGTTAAGTGATTATCGCCGCTGTGGACATCTACAACGCCTTTTACGGTGGTAGGGCCACGCAACACTGTTGCAAGAGTGGGCAGGTCCGTCCGGGTGAGTACCGCGACCTCACAGAAGACAAGTAAAGTAGAAGTGTTACACTTCTGCGTTACGTCTGGTGAGTGAGGTAGCCGGGGCCCACTTTATTTAAAGGTGGCAACGCATTTGCATCTATGGGCGGCGTTTATCACTTGACATCAGGTGAACCGCCAGCTCGTTTGCCACTCTCTCACATAAATAAATTAAAAAAAAAATACCTGAGGAGATGCAAGTGCGTTGCCAATTAACTTATGTTCACTAACCAAAAGAAACGCTAAAATGTCACTTCAAGTCTTATATTAGCCCGTGGACTCCCTCGGACGCTTGTCCATTTGCCTCATTTATCCATAAAAAACCGTGAGTCATAGAGTGAAATTATAAAATGTTTCATTGTTAGATGATATATACGCTTTTAATGTTACTGATGAAATCTGTTATTTGTTCCCAGGCGATGTTGGACAACATAAAACATTCCATAGTCCTCCTACAAATAGCTAAGGTACGTATCTAATCAAAGAACAATGCCCACTTTCCATACATTTAAAAACCTGGCAATGAAAGTGTATGTATAGTTACAAGGTATAGCAGAAAGACTACCTTTAAGTTATAGTCATTTTTACGATTGCTCGTCTACGAAGTCCAAAAATTATTAAAAAATGTTACTTTTTAGGTTAGGATTTGCAGTTACCTAATATGACGAAATAAATGTGCTAGAACTAACTATTTACGCTCAAGTTTACTCTAAAATAATAATATTAGCCTATCTAAGGTCTAAAACGTCTTTTTTACTTGTGAATTCCTAGAAACCGACTGCCCTTACGTCACTGCTTAGACTCGATTATTGTCACTATAAATTGAGTCAAGAGCATTATCCGCTATTTCAACAACTCACATAAGTACTTACTTAAAAAACGTAAGTTAAAAGTGATCATTTATCTGTCCTACACACTTTATTGGCCTGCACTACAATACATAATAATCTATAATATAATACCTGATGAATAAAACGAGGGAAAAAATAAAACACTATGTCACAGTGAAATGCTTTATTAATTATCATCATCTTCACTTAAATGTCTTATAACTATGTTATCCAGAAATTCTGCTATAACAGAGATATTTTCTTGATAGTTCATCCGAAGTACCACACTAGTCATAACATGAGTGCAACATCCTATGGTTTGCCAACCAACTAAACAATTACAACAGTATTCGACTATACTAGCTCTGCCAGACACATTATTTTCTATTAAAATGTAGACATAATATTGTTTTCTTTAAATGTGCTAGGACTTAATTTTTTCCTCTTATTAGTGTTATGTCATCACTTCCACTCAGATTATTCCTAGAAAACTCCTGTCTCCCTACATATTTCTATTCTATATGATCCATTAAAGCGAATATGTTCGCCTTAATAGGATTTGGCTTGCCTTATTTGGTACCTAACGCAAATAAGTTCACTAATAAATTAATCTCAGAAACATAAAAAATAAATTATTTTCAGTAGTAGAAACACCACAAACTTCAGCAACATGCCTAATATGTGTGGCAGCACTCTTACAACTCATCCAGCATGAATGGCATATTCTATCAGATGATGATATCTACAAAAGAAGTAATAAAGCAATAATTATTATACATCTTAAAAATATATTTAAAAAAAAATCAATTATGTATTTATTTGTGGTTAAAATTATTACAGCATCAGTCAATTAATAACAGATATAATAATTTACATCTAAAATACAAAAGAGAAATAATCTAGAGTAATAGTATCAAGTTTTACACTGGCAAATGATTACCAATGTAGAAACATGAATATGTGATGTTGTGAACTTGTTTGTATAATAGCATTTATCTGTCTTTGCTTTTCTGAAGGATTATCATAAACTGTTCTTCGACCTGGTTGAGATAATCCTGAAGCTTGAGCAACATCACAGCTTGTTAATTCCTGGTTTATTATTCTCATAAAGAGTTCATTACAAGATTTACAAATGTAACCTTCCTCAGTAATCTGAAATAAAAAAACATACATTGAGTTTATAATACATATTTTGGATAAATAGATCTTTTGAACAGTTGTTTGTGTTATGTCACAGGTATAATTTATAGGATCTTTGTTAGTTTGATTAGGACATGATTGACATTTTTAGATTAAAAATAATAAACATAAATACTCACAATTACTGGCGAATACCGATGAGTATGAGTCACTCGCAGAACTGTCAAATGTCAAAAAAATCCATTTACGTCAGCCGTGCGAACTTTATTACATGCTGCATTAATAATTTATTATTTTATTTTTAATAAATCTGTACTACTAATAAGATTGATCTTAATATTTATACAAATACTGTTAATTACGTGCTTACTCACTTCTCTAAAACGTAAAATCACGTACAAAACTCAGAAAAAGTTGAATACAGTCAAGTTGGTAGTGTGAGAAATGGAACGTCCTCTGCAATGGATTGTTAAGGTGCGTTCAAAACATGGTAATATGTTTACCCTTGAAGTAAAATAAGCGTAAAGAAATATCAAAAAATATTTTTTCCCCGACCTTCTTTTAACATTGTGATTAGTGTAATTACTATAAAATAAAATAAGCTAAATTCATACACAATCAGGTCAAAAATGGGCATTGTTCTTTATTCCGTTGAATATATAAAGGAATCCTTATAATTAAAAATCATTATATCGAAGGTAAGTTAGATCAAGGTTGATTTCCCTGATAACTATCTCTACATAGTATAAAATAAAGTCGTTAATTTGAAAAAATTAAACGAATCGGATCAAACCGTTCTCGACTTTTGTTGTGGCTGACTCCTAACACCGGTTAAAAATAAATGATAATATAATTTATTAGAACACTTTATTACAAAATTGATATAGTTACGATGATACTATGATATTTAGGTATGATATTTTCAGAACGCGTGGTTTGCTCGATGACCGAACGTGACTGACTGTTTGTCGCGGTATATTTTAATGCTTACGTCGTATTTTTATTTTAATTTATTCGGTACACAAAACAGCAAACAGTAATATACACACCACAATAAAGTTCAATAAATGAAAGTATGAAAAGAGAGGGGAAAAAAATAGTATTGATGGGCCTTAGGTTAAAAGTGCAAACAAAGCTGTTTGGTTCAATAGTGAACAGAACAACTTTGCTTTATTCACTTCAGCGTCAATCTTTTAATGGATTGAGTTTAAATTTTGAGATTAAATACCGCACATGCTAGGCCATTAACTGTTTACGGACATTCTTTGGTTAGATCCAGTTAGTTCACTCAATCGAGTATTAATATAATATAATAATCTACAACTAGTTATGAAAGTTACGAAGCTATGTAACTTACGGCCGTTCGTTGAATATAGGAACCGGGTATTAATTCACGGGCCCACTGAATACCAGCGCTGTAGTTTCGTATCGACTGCAGCACTAAGCTCAGTGCGGTGCGTTTGCCGTATACGTCACACACAAGTGTGTGTGTAAAATGTGTGATGTGTCTTTCATAATTATCTTTTTGCCTTTTGTTAGCGGTTTAAATGTACATTTTTTTTTATTTTGAACTGGCCAGCACTTGACTGCCATCCCACCTGATGGTAAGTGGCGATGCAGCCTGTTGGAAGATGTTGGAACTGTTCAGTCCTCATGTTGCGTAATTGTGCAGTGAATACTTTCTTTCTTTCTTTTCTTTCTTTCTTTCTTTCTTTCTTCACGGGATACCACTGGCGCGCGGGAAGCTCTTTTTAACCATTGGGTGAAGACACTTTGGGACATGGCTAGTGGTTAACACATTTGAACTTGTCACCAGAACACCGTAAACCCCGTGAATGGAGTGTACCAGGGTCCCACAAGTTCATCGCAACACATCAAAGAAGGTATTGCTTTCTGTATTTGTATACCAATCACAAAGCAAAGATTTTATTACCTTTGCTTTTTTTGTTTTCTTTAATTTATTTCGCGTATTGTGTTTTGCACCTGCGTCAAACTATCTCTACTCCCAGAGTTGACTGGAAGAGAATGATTATTAGCATTAAGTTTGCCTTTTGTTTAGACTTAAGTTGAGGTGTAAACAATAAATTTTTAAATAAATAAATAAATACTTCAGTACTGCGGGTGCCCGCTTACCACCATTATTCTTAATATATATAAATTACGTGTCACGTTGTTTGACCGCGATGGACTACTAAACTACTTAACGAATTTTAATCAAATTTGCACACCGTGTGCAGTTTGATCCGACTTGAGAGATACTTTTTATCTCAATTTACGATCGCAATATTTTTTTATTTCAAATTATTAATTTGTTTATAATATGACAAAGAATTAGGAGTATCTTGAGTTCCATAAGATTCTAACAGATGGCGGTGTAAGTTAAATTTATCGGCTGGTTTGAGTAGGTATCTAATAGATGGCGTTATGTAAGAAGTCCAAACATATGGACCCGGTAGATTTGGCGCAGACGAAGTTGCGCGGGCCAATTAGTAATAATATAGTCTCTCCTGGTCTTGTCCCTAGTAGAGATATGTATATCCTGAGCTTGTACTCATCGTAGGTTTTTGTAAATAATCCACATTTAAATACGCAGCAAATAATCAACATTTACGCAGGTGGGTCGCCCTCAGCAAAAAGTTGATGATAAATCACATCTCGCAAATACAGTCTACGTGAACACACTACAGTCTTATCGTCGCGAATAGGGTAGTGAGGGTTACTCGTGTGTATGTGTGTGTCGTGAATTCGCACACTTGTACGACTGACAAACGTCACATGGGTAATGTGCGACAGAGATAACTCTCTACAAAACTGAAATCGACCGACTGTCTCTTTCCAAAGGCCAATGTGCGATATTCCCCACCGATCCGTGTCAAGTATTGATTATTTGAATTATTTAATAATACTTAGAAGATATTCTTAGTATTATTAAATAATTCAAATAATATAATATATATAATAGTAATATTAAATTTGTGATAGGACCACACAACAGTTTGCTGTTGCACGAATAGGCAGGTAAATACCAAGACCTCAAAGAAGACAAGCGTGAATTGGATGTTAAGTGAATACCGCCGCCCATGGACATCTGCTACACCCGAGGGTTGCAGATTCGTTACAACCTTTTGAATATTGGGCTCCGGCTACCTCACTCACCAGACGAAACGCGAGAGTAATTATACTTCCACTTTACGCCGGTCTTCTGTGAGGTCGTGGTACCTACCCGGGCGAGCCTGCCCATTCGTGCAACAGCCGACACTGCTGCGTGGCTCTACCACAGTTAACATTAGGTGAACCGCCAACTCGCTTGCCACCTTCTCACAAAAAACTTCGATATTCCGATGTATCGCATCGCTTGAGCGTCCCTAACGTTGGCTTTCGGGGTGCTAAGGAGCCATCCGTTTCAGGCGAGGACCTATCGCCGCGCGTGGAGCTTGGCGCGGAATGTAGGGAGCTGGTGACGCCCCCACTGCCGCTCACGCCGCTCGAGCACATCGACGCCCCCAGTACGTACTCCTTTCCCCCAGCAGCGGTGCCCACTGCCCGGCCCAGCAGTGGACCCACATGCTGCCAACTGCGCAATCCCCGCCGTCTGCGCATCTGGTCTGAGATTTCGCATGTCATCACTTTAACGCCATGTCGTGAACGCCGCCGTTTTTTTTTTTTAAGAAAGGAAAAACATTTTCGCTGTCCGAAAACGAAACCGAATTCCGAGGAGTTTCATTATGTATCTCTGGAGTTCCAGGTCTTGCTGTGGTAGGTCCACGCAACAGTGTTCACTGTTGCACGAATGGGCAGGTCCGTTAAGTAACACGACCTCGCGGAAGAGCGGCGTAAAGTAGAAGTGTTATACTTCTGCGTTTCGCCTGGTGAGTGAGATAACCGGGGCCCACTTTATTAATGCCCGGTTCCTATATTCAACGAACGGCCGTTAGTTACATAGCTTCGTAGCTTTCATAACGACTTGTTGATTAGACTAACTCTAATAACTCACTTTCCGTGGGTAATGCAACGGCTGGTAAGGGAAACGCCTCGTTTTGTTAATATAGGAACCGGGCCTACACGCCTTTTGTCTACGAGTCGTTGTGAAAGTTACGAAACTATGTAACCAACGGCCGTTCGTCGAATATAGGAACCGGGCATTAAACAAGCTCCGTCGCTATTGGCTGCTGCGACAACTCGCTCCAGCCAAACAGCCAATAGCAACGCAGCTTGCCTTGCTTGGCCAATAAAACGCGATTGGTTACAACTTGCTCCAGCCAAACAGCCAATAGCAACGCATAAAACGCGGTTGGGGCCGCCAGTACCGTCAGCAAAAGCGCCGCTGTCCGCAGGGCAGGCGATGTCCCTGCTGGTGCCGGACACCTCGTACTCCTCTTCGGAGGGCGAGGAGGACTTCTTCGACGCTGACGACGGCCCAGCGGACACGCCGCCGCCGCCGCCGAGGTGAGTGTTGGAGACTGCTAACTAATATATAATATCTATCTTTATCATCATTTACGGTGGTAGGGCCCTCGGCTGTTGCATGAATGGGCAGGCTCGTCCGGGTAAGTACCACGACCTCACAGAAGACCGGCGTGAAGTGGAAGTATGATACTTTCGCGTTTCGTCTGGTGAGTGAGGTGGCCGGAGCCCAATTTTCAAAAGATTGTAAACAAATCTGCAAACCCTCGGGGGTAGCAGATGTCCATGGGCGTTGCTATTCGCTTAACATCAGGTGAATCACCTGCTCGCTTGGCAACTTTTCACATAAAAAAATAAATTTCAGCCTGTTCGAGTCCACTGCTGAACAAAGGCCTCCCCACAGATTGCCACGAAGCATGATCCTGAGCCACCTGCGTCTATCGACTTCACAACAAATCGTTTAATCAACAAAATAAGAAAGATCCATTTCATTGGATAGTCATTTTTTCTTATTTACAACTTCTCGCACACTTGCACAGGTCGTCACTCCATCTAGTGTGGAATCGTCCTTACACTACGAGGCTGCCGTACGAGGACCATTCGTCCTATCTTTTACCGGTTCTACAAGCTATATGTCCGGCCCATTGCCGCTTCATCTTAATAATCCTAAGAGTTATGTCGGTAACCTTTGTTCTCCTGCCGATGTTTTTTTTTTATGTGAAAAGAAACAAACGAGTAGACGGTTCACATGATGTTAAGCGAATACCGCCGCCCATGGACACCTGCTACACCCGAGGGTTGCAGATGTATTGACAAACTTTTACAAATTGGGCTCCGGCCACCTTACTCACCAGACGAAACGCGAAAGTATTATACTTCCACTTCACGCCGGTCTTCTGTGAGGTCGTGGTACTTACCCGGGCGAGTCTGCCCATTCGTACAACAGCCGAGGCTGCTGCATGGCTCTACCACCGTAAAGCCGATGTCTTCCTTATGAACTCACAATATTCTATTTACATTATTTCTCAAAGATGTTTTCGTCGGTACACCGTAACTTCCATAATTCTTCATCAAATTTATCGAATCAAAATTTTAAAGATTTTGTTTGCCGCTATTGACGAAAAATATTCAAGGAGAATAATTTTTGTGTAGATTAAAAGGAGGCATTGAGGTCATTTAGTATACTACCAAGGTCCTCCAGCGATTCTGTCATGGATGCAAGTGGTTCAGGATCGTCAGTGGACTTTAACTAATAGGCTGAAATATTGATAACGATGATGATATTGGAAAATCGCTTAATAATGAAAAGACAATCTTTATTGATCTAATATTTACAAGATTAAATCTATCTAAAATTACATATTATCTAATAAACCTAATCCACGCGGCATGGTGCCAAGAACGCTAGCTGCATTTCCTCGCTGAATAGTTATGCTCAACCTTTGCGCGAGAAAAGAACCAGCTCTCTTGTCACCAGCCGCGGCGTTAAGCCTAGGACATAAATCGCTTATGTTATAATACTTAGTATGACTATACTCACGCTTATTTACGTTAAATGAGTCTAAATAGCCCGTACGTTTTAATTATTTTTTTTCCGTATGCAACGATTTGTGATTCCGCGCCGCAGTTGAAAAGGTATTGGCTTCGGCGCCGGTGGTCGTGGGTTCTATCCACATGTAACAACTATTGTGTGACCCACAGATAACTTATACAGACCTGGATTCCTGTCCACGTTCATTTTATGTTTGTTAAAAGTCCTTGCAATATAGCATAAAGTTATCTTTCAATAAGGCCAGTGTATTTAAAAAAAAATGAGCTCCCTCACAGCACCATAAGTCAAGTCGTGTCTTAAACATATAAGACCTCGTTTAAACCGACTTCAAAAAGCAAGAGGTTCTGAATTCGACTGTAATTTTTTTTTTAATGTTTGTTACCTCAGAACTTTTGACAGATTGTACCGATTTTGATAACTTTTAATTTCTTTTGAAAGCTGTCGCTTCCCATGTGGTCCCATAATAATTTCATTGGTATAGGATATTGGGCTCCGGCGATACTTAGGGAACACCGGGAAATCAACTTTAAAATTAATACAGAGCGAGATATTTGAAGTCGTTTCTGTTTTTCGTTTGTAAAAATATGGTCAATAATAAACGGATGTGAACTTTCCAAAATTACAAGGCCTCATGTGACGTTAACACATGTTACCTTTGACTTGACTTGATACCTCGGCGGCGCAGTGGCTAAACCATTGGCTTCAGCACCAGTTGTCGTGTGTTCGTTTCCCACACGGGACAGTTAGTGTGCCCGCAAATGATCGTTCCGGATCTGGGTGTTTATTCCCAAGGTGAGTCAATTGCGTGTGCCAGTTTCCAAAATACCTAGCCAATAGCGTAAACAACATGATTCATATGCCGTGCCAACCCCACCTTGGTGGGATGAGGGCAGAAGAAAGAAATAAGAGATCATTGACGTTATTCATTACTAGCTGCTGCCCGCGACTACGTCTGCGTAGAATAGGCTGAAGGCGTAACATTCAGACAGAAAGACAGATACATAAAATATGTATATAAATTATAGCCTATGCCTTA
The DNA here is from genome assembly GCA_933534255.1 of Iphiclides podalirius. Classification (NCBI taxonomy): domain Eukaryota; kingdom Metazoa; phylum Arthropoda; class Insecta; order Lepidoptera; family Papilionidae; genus Iphiclides; species Iphiclides podalirius. Next base: position 12,101,159 of record OW152826.1, read on the forward strand.
TTCTGATGTATAAGCTATATTATTGTAAAGTTTCATCAAAATCCATTCAGTAGTATTTTCGTGAAAGAGTAACAAACATCCATTCATACATACAAACATTCGCCTTTATAATATTAGTAAGGATTATATTATATAGTAAGGAAGTGAGGATTTAACCGAATTGTTATGTGGGCGCAACTATAGCAATACACCGCGCACGAATGTAACAATAGCTTTTTCTTCGGAAGATGTCTGAAATACGCAAAACAGTCTTGCATATCCAACCCGTTGCGGGGATACTGATCGAGCTACCAAGAAAATACTACCAGTCAAACTGAAATAATCCATAGACTTGCATGGGTAAAGCTTAAAATCGTTTGCTTTTAACGTTATTAAAAACTGTAAACGATGTGGCTATATATATATTTTTTTATTTAAAGTTTCCAAGCGTACAAGCTATTCACCTTATGTTAATTGATTACCGCCGCCCATAGACATCTTTTTTTTTTTTCTTTTTACGTGGGAAAAATCCTTTATGGATCCCCCGCCGTTGTGACAACACAAGGCAGGTTGTGGGTAGGCATCAGGGGTATGTGGGAGTTACAGGGTATCCACTTAAAAAACCCACGGTGCACCTGCGCTGTCTCTTTGCCGGGGACACAGAAACACGAAAACGCAATCTTCCGCGACGCCCATAGACATCTTATAAGAGTTCTAACGATTTTTACCTTGATCCTACGAGTAGATAACGTCATATCCGGTATACAGTGATGCCAGCGCCAACAATCTAAATTAATTAAAAGAGGGGAAGATGCGTTGGCAACGCATATGCGTTGGCACATAGCCCCCGAATCGCAGAAGTCCACATTTCCATTTCATGCCGGTCTTCAGTGAAGCCGTGGTAATTCCCCGGTCACGCCTGCCCATTCGTGTTTAGACGACCCGAATCGCGTAGTGGGTAGCGAGCCTCTTGCGCCAGAGGGTGTGGGTTCGATCCCCACTACTGGAAGATTATTACTTGTTTTTTTCTAGTGTCTGTGTTTATCTAATATATAAAATTCTCGTGTCACGGTGTTTGTAATTGAACTCCTCCGAAACGGCTCGACCGATTTTCGTGAAATTTTGTGTGCATATCGGCCAGGGTGGAGAATCGGACAACACCTATTTTTCATCCCCCTAAATGTTAAGGGTGGTCCACCCCAAACATTTTTTTCTACCCTACAAATAATTTATATGGCAAGACAACGTTTGCCGGGAGAGCTAGTATATGTATAATAATATGTATTTATTTACAAAAGAAAAATATGTTTAAGTATGTTTATCAGTTATATAGTACTCATAGTACAAGCGTTGCTTAGTTTGGGTTAAGAGAACGTTGTGAAAAAATTTTTCCTAAAATATTTATTTATTCATTATTAAAGGGCAACGGCACGAACGAATGGGCAATTCCTGAATCTGTCCCATTTCACACAGCAACAGATGGTCAGGTAGACACGATTTTCCGCATGGAGATAGACAGGCGATAGCAACAACAACAATAACAACAATATCAGCCTATTGCCGTCCACTGCTGAACGTAAGCCTCCCCCAAAGTGCGCCAACTATCCCGGTCCTGGGCAGCCCGCATCCATCCGCTGTCCGCCACCTTTCTTGAGTCGTCAATCCATCGTGCTGCAGGCCGTCCCACACTTCGTTTTCCTAACCGTGGTGTCCACTCTAACACGTGTCGGCTCCAGCGACCATCAGTACGTCTGGAGACATGGCCAGCCCACTTCCACTTCAGCGTGCTAATTCTAAGGCGATATCACGGGGATATTATTATAAAGGCGATAGTTTCTATTAAGCCAAAAACTTAGGGATTCAGTGATTTGTGAGAAAACTGAGCCTAACGCCCAGGCCTTCGTTTAAAGGCCACTGTTCAACCTCGAAGGAAATCTCGATTGGAGCCGCGAACCACGGCTATTTGTTACAAGTGAGTCTTTTCGAACGTCTACTTTTCGTCTAATAATTAAACGACAGGTAGACCTACAATAACTATTTTTTTCCTAACGAAAAACAAAACCGACTTCAAATATCTCGCTCTGCATTCATTTTATAATAGATTTTCATGAGTTCCCTAAGCGTATTTCCGTAGCCCAAGATCCAATACAAATGAAATATCGGACCACACGGGAAGCACCGGCTTTTATATAAAAAAAAGAATCACCAAAATCGGTTCACTCAATTATAAGTTCTGAGGTAACAAACATAAAAAAATACAGCTGAATTGAAAACTGATTTTGAAGTCGGTTAAAAAAAGGTCCTACTGTATTCTGAAAGGTCTGCATCGCATCTGCAACGTGTTGCTAGTGCATATGGGCAGCGATGATTCCTTGTCATAAAACCTTTAAGTTGACTCAGTATTATACAGGCTGTATGTTTTGTTTACACATGTATATAGGGTATGTCCCATTTCGTAAAGCGCCTTTTTTGCGTCGCGAATCTGGCAACGTTCCAGCCCTCGCTCTGGAGAGCTTGTGGCGATTGTGAATTGACGCGTGGCGTTGGCTTGGGAAATCGATACCGCCATGCTACCGCGTAGAGGGTCGCTAGATTCGTTATCATTATTACAAAATGTTCCGTAATCGGTGTCCGAAATTTGATTTTACTACATTTCCCAAAATGAAACAATCAACAACCTCAAAATTGACAGGAGGTTGCAATTGGCTTAGTATGTCAAGGAATAAAAAATGGCGGCTATCTAGATACGTACAATAATAATCCAAAGTCAATGTTTACGTTTTTCCGTACTCTTTTGATTATATCTTAACACTTTCGTTTATATTTTATGTTAATTTTCTCTACAATGTGATAATTTATGCAGTTTTAACTCATTTGCCACGACCTCACGGAATACCGGCCTGAATGGCAGTGTTAGTGAGGTAGCTGGGGCCGAGGTTATTAAAAGGTGGCAACGCATCTGTCCCCTACGGGTGTTACAAATATCCGTGGGGGTTGGTTATCGCTTAACATCAGGTGACGGTTCACCAGCTCGCTTGCCGCCTTGTGACATAAAAAAAATCAATTCCTCAATCGATCGACGTAACTTGTAGTTTTCTCCTCTAGTAAAATCAAATTAAGTTGTTTTGTTATTCGGTTTTACAATAAATACTTTTATTACGTCGTACGTACTTTATATATTTTTTCAAATGAAGAATGAATAGAAAAAAGATCGAGTTATTTTAAATGCATATTAAAACCAGACTAGAGGCGTACAAGATGTTGACCTCGCCGAGTATATATCGCTACTTTCTCTGCATTTCATCGCCATGATACACACTGTAAATTCCAGAGCGATCCGTCACGCGTCATCTTATCGTGTGGCTGATTTTAAGCATAATAGCATTTATTAAGGGACGACACGCTCTCCGCGTACAGTGCAATGAAAACAAAGTGAGGGAACCCGGTTCATCATCATCATCTTTTCAGCCTGTTCCAGTCCGCTGCTGAACGTAGACCTCCCCCACAGACTGCCTCGTAAAACCATCCTGATTCAACTGCATCCACTGGCTGCCCGTATTTGCATCATCGTGATGCACCACCACCTATGCGATGGCTAATACGAGCTGCCACTCGGAAAACCTGCAAGAAATAAAGCAACAGCCTCTATATGTCCCGCTGCCGGTGAAAGTTTCTCCCTCCTCTGTATTTTAGTACATTGTCCACCACACCCATTGGCAAATTTCATATATGATCTGGAAAATGTACAGGTTTCCTCACGATGTTTTCATTCACCGCTGAGCACCTGACAAGTCAGCACCTAAAATTGCTATTAAAAATTTCATTGGCAACGGCACCGGGATTCGAACTCAGGTCATTCGAGTATATTGACTTAAAAGCGAGCGTCCGGACACTGAGCTATAACGTCCTCAAAACCTGCATGTCTAATGAAAGAATATTGAATAAATCGATTTTTATGATATTTTTAAAATACTGTATACTTTAAAGATAGCATAAATTGAAGGTAATATTTTTAAGAATCAACATATAAATAGGTTCCATAAAACCGAACCTAAAAGATAGAAAAAACACAAAGTTGAGAACACGTAACAAAACTGTTGTAGGTACAGTACCTGTACCGTATCATTGCAAAATGAGTGTTTTGACGACAAAAGTTTTAGAGTGTTCATTATTAAGTAAACTTAATTACTTCTTATTATAAAACTTATTAAGTGAACTTATTAATTTAAAGACTTTTAACCTATATTTTATGTGAGGTAGTTACCTATATAAAACACATGGGGATAATTACCATTGCAACTTAGCATCAAAATTTGAAAGTAACCGGTATATAAAAATTTCGGGGAGTTTTGATTAGAAATAGCTAATATAATGTTTTTAATTATATAGAGAGCCGTTTACCGTGTTTGTTTGTTTTTCTTCTTTGTATCATACTACGTGAAATACTAGATAGTTTGTATTTAATATGATATAACTGTCACTGATAACACTCGTTTGTTCGAATGAAAACAAATCGAAGACAAGAAAGTTCCTTTCGTTTTCTATATGTTCAATCTTATTGCCCGATATCCGCTGCTCTACTATATCTGGGTCGAACTTTGCGCAGACTTGTGTCGTACATTTTGAACCTTACCCAAACGGCATTAGGTTGATACTTTCAACCGCGCACCCAATCGTTTCACCCATTCAATCGCGACCTATAGATTCGGTGGGGTCAATGTCCCCCGTACACTCATTTCCTAAGGCGGTTTCCTACTTGTACCAAAATAGTTGAACTATCGACTTGGGTCAAAGTTTCCGCAATACACTCTACTTTCTTTCGAAATCGACCTCGGACCCTCGTTGATCACGATCAAAGTACTTTTGTATTAATCATTTGTAAATTTATAAGCAAAATGTTTTACGTCTCATCGTTTAACGAAACTATTTAACGGATTATATCACGCTTGATGTTGTTTCCTTCCAGCTAAACCCCACCGGATATAAGACTACAGTCAAACACAATAATACTATAAACTTAACAAACATATATTATTGAATTAAACAAAGTATTATATGCATGATAACGGTTTAGTTAAGTTACTAGGAATTGTAATTATTATAGTTTAACGCCTTAGAAATTTCTCTATACAGCATTCTCTCTTCACCATTTTCGCTTAAATTTGTCAAAAACGCGCCGAAAGCAGTATAACTTCAAAAAACTGACTGCATTAAACTATATATTCCTATTTTTATATTTCGCATACAACGTTATGTCACTCCCAAGCCTGAGACGAATCTAATGACACCTCATATGTTGCCAAGTTCGCCAAGCATTGCTTAAAATGCTAAAAAACAATGTAGGTATATAAAAGACGTTAAGATTTTCGTCGGTGAGGCAATCTTAGTGACTAAAGCGCCGGGCCGCGAATGCCGAAGACGTGGGTTCGATCCCACAGCGGCGACAATCTTTTCGTACTTTTTCTACAAATTTTAATGTTTAATCTAAGTGCAGAAATTAGCAATATATAAAAATTTAATTACTAAAAAGATATTTGAATTTAACGTTGTGTATAAATAATGCATATCTCCGGAAAATATTTATTATATTTTTAATTACGTGTTGTAAGTTACTTCCCGTCGAAGGACACTCATTCCGTTTCCCTCATGAGTGTCGAATTTCACTTCACCCGCCGCTCCTCTCGACTTTCAACCCTCTTGGCTCGTAATCCCTAAGATACGCCAGCGACATACGGACTACCGTTTCGTCCAACCAACGGGTCGGTGACCGGATTAAGTACGTCGAAGTGTAACTACGAAACGAAACGATATTACAGATAAATAAAATTGGCGTGTCTGTTTGTAATATTAAAATAACCGCTTTTTACTAAATGCATATCGATTTATGCACGATATATACTGTATAGACGGAATAAATACATATACCACAATAACATTCTTACAGCTAGTTTATTTATAAAATAAATAGACTTGCTGTGCTCGCGACTTCGTCCGCGTGGAATTTAAAATAAATAAAATTTCTAAAATAAAAGTAGCCTAAGCTACTCCTTATTACATCAGCTTTCTGTTAATGAAAGTCCCGTCAAAATCGGTCCAGCCGTTTCTGAGATTAGCCGGAACAAACGCACAGACAGACAGACAAAAATTGTAAAAATCTTATTTTCGTATATGTACCTGATTTAATAATTTTCTTTTATGTGAAAAGTTGCCAAGCGAGCAGACGATTCACCTGATGTTAAGTGAATACCGACGTCTATGGATATCTGATACACCCGAGGGTTCCAGATGCGTTGACAACCTTTTAAAAAATTGGGTTCCGGCCACCTCACTCACCAGACGAATCGCGAAAGTATTAAACTTTACGCCGGTCTTCTGTGTGCAGTTTCTTTACCCGGACGAACCTGTTCGTGCAACAGCCGAGGCTGCTGCGTGGCCCTACTACCGAGAATGGTATAAACAGTTTAGCCACTATATACGAGATGAGGTCAATTTATCATCGGTAAAGGCATGAAAGAATAAGCAGAAGATTTTGAATATTTTTTTTTCCAATGTAGGCTGTAAAAATCTGAAAAATATTCATCAATTGCCGCCTTCAACTCTTAATCGTCGTCTTACTTCGAAGATCTTCCGTGAGGTTGGGGGGTACAGAAAATAATGATCAGGGGCTATGTCCGAACTGTAGGGCGGTTGATAGATTTCTTCAAATACGCAAACCATAAACGGCTTTTTATCGTCAAGAAGCAATTTAAACTTTATTTTATTGACCCCTTCAAGTACAAAGGGTGGGGCGTAAGATGCGGCGGTAATTTTTCATTTATTTGATTTGACCTTTTTTTATGTCAGTAAGATTCCTCTAGTATTGCAAAAAACTGTGGCCATGGGTTTTCCGGCGGATGGGGTGACTTTAAACTTCTTTGGTGGGTCCGTTCCTTCATTAGCCACTGCATGGACTCCTGCTTGCTCTCAGGATCATGGTGATGAACCGCCGGTAACCGCCACTAGACTGCTTCTGAATATGCTTCTTCATAATGAAGGAGCAGAATCTTGGTAAACAGGCACCATTTCTTCGCGAGTAACTTTTTGAGTCTTTCCATGTTATGCAAGGAATTTTATTACAGCGCGATGCTGGATTTTTTCAACATTGTCGTATCAGTAATCGTACTGGCCTTTTTGTAAATAAATGTGTAATACCCTGAATACTAATGGTGATAATTAAATTGAACTTTATTAAGTAATGAAATAATTTCATTACCCTCTTCGTTTGTATTTACGCCGATACCGAGAATACGTTGAACATTGAATGCCCCGCGTACATATGGTTCATTAATTTTCTCAATCAGCCGTTATATTAAATGATTTCTATAGGTCCGTTAGATTGGTAACACCAGATTAGTCTTCAGACAAGACGTGCATGATGCATAATTTTATTTTCTAATAGATAGATGACAAGGAAGTTCAATCCATAAATCGAAAAGATAGTGCGGTTTTATTGGAGTTGCATAGAGCGAACGATATTTTCAATTTGGCTCCATTATTAAATGCGGTTTGTTTTATAAGACCCAATTGAAGGTACCTATGCATATATTATGCGGACTCTCGTATACCGTTAACTTAAAACGATTACATTTTGTTTTGAATGTTTTAGAATTTATTTAAATATTTTGATAATCATTTGTTTAATGTCACATTTATCACTGCTCTGTATTATTTTGTCCATGGAACATGGGACATTAGCTAATGCATAATTGATTAAAAAAGGTCTATAATTTTGGTTATAACTACATATTCCAAGTGGTAGGGCCACGCAACACTCTCCCCTGTTGAGCTCGTGTTGAAAATGGGCAGCTCCGTCCGCGTAAGAACCACGACCTCACAGAAGACCGGCGTGAAGTGAAAATGTTTTACTTCTGAATTTCGTCTGGTGAGTGAGATAGCCGGGGCCCACTTTTTTAAAAGATGGCAACGCAACTGCACTTATGGGCAGCGGTAATCACTCAAATTCAGGTGAACCACTAGCTCGTTTGCCACCTTGTCACATAAAAAAATAAGAAAACAATATTACTCATTACTTTTTCATCGGTAACATTATCCCTGCCATAAAATTACACTACCACGGTTTTCATCGGCGTTTTAAACGAGTACAAATCTCACACAGACTACTAACGAGGGGCGGACACAAATAATTTTCCGAACGCGGTAACAATTACCCGTAGTGAAAAGCCTTAGCTAAGTCTAAGCTTGACTCTAACAGAGCAAGCAACTTAATTATGACTTCTATTGTCAAATTTACTGTGTAACAGTTATAAAGTATACAGACAAACCATATACAAGCCAGCTAATAACCTCAGAAGCGAGTCGAGTTGTCCCGCAAGAATTAGAGCGTGATCCTATAGAACTACGCATATTCATATAAATGCAACAATGAAGCTGGTTAGTTGCATTAATTTGAATGCCGATTAATCTAGACTATTCAATAAGAAGATATGAAGAATAATGAAGGATAATGAAGAATATTCATAAACAGTTGGATAGATTTATTATACTGTTATATATAAGTCTTTCAAATCGACGGTGTCGCGTGGTGGACTATGCCCAGCTGCCCTCTGTGCAGAGGAGGTTGTTATATAGGCTTGTAGTACTTTATTTAAATTTTATTGCCTAACGATACAACACAACATCTTTTCCGTTGCACGAATGGGAAGGTGCGTCTAGGGAACTCCCAAGACCATGAAATGGAAGTGCGTGTTTTGCTCCCATGTTTCGTCCGGTGAGTGAGGTAGCCCGGTTTTATGGTGGCCCACACATAAAAGGTTGGCAACGCATCTACAAGCTCGCGGGTATTCTAAATTTTCATGAGGTAATCACTCCCGTGACCACGACCACTTGCCCTTTGGCACTAACTCTTGACACTAATATTGAAAATGTTATCCTTCTGTAAGGTCACATCTAAAGTAATGAGAGTAATATTACGGTTACGTTGCCAACGCAATAGAACCATTAAACAAGCCCAGTCAAGTTTTGTGACAACATTTTATTAGATGATTCTATGCGGTGTACGTTATTTATGGGTCGGGAATAATATGGCTTTCCACCCCGCGGATGGCGGGCAGCCGAATTTAATCGGAACACAGATGTACACTCAGAGACTTGATGTTACGTTGACGTATAATTCTCTAGAAGGGGTAACAAGACTTTAATTACCGTATATTTATTTACCGTTAACGTCACGTGTTAATCTAATTTAGTCCCCGATTGTGAAGAGTTATATATATCATCCTTATTCCTGATCCAGTTTTATTCCTTATTTATTTAGTTTAAATCAGTTATATTCTACTTAATAGGAATCTGTATATTCATAACGTTGATAACGTTGGTCAGTGACCAAAGACATGTGCAAATATTCTTCGTGGTGCTCATTTTTTTTTTCTTTTTATTCTTCTACCTTTCGATCAACCCACTTAATTCTACTTTAATTTTACTTGAATAAAAGCTAAACTAAAAACGTTCCAAATAGGTATATCTTCTTACATAAGTACTCACACATTTCGCACCTTTAGAATTAAAGGGACCTAACTAAGAAAATGGTGATTTTGACTTTATGTCAGGAAACGACCTAAAACGACTACCTTTTCAGACTCTAATTAAAACAAGGGCCGAATTTGGCGTAGAAAGCTACATAACGTATACTTCGGTCTTTTTCATTCCCCTCCAATTTCCGCGTTTGTTTAATTCGAGAGAGACACAAGCAGTAAGGTGCCACAAGTATGTCGTTAAGTGTTTAGTTTTATAGTGATCTAAGCCGAAATAGGCCGTTACAAAATTAAATGTAAAGGTAAGTACTATTCATACCTTTTAATTGAATATAGACCTTATTCATAATTGAGTCTATATCATACTAAACTTTCTTGAGTAAGTTGTGACCTTTTTTTTATTGAGACCCTCTTTGATTGAAAAAACAGTAATAATTGGAGACCCGATTCTAATTCGGTCTCTTTAGTTATGAAAATAATGATTATGATTGAAATTAATTAATTATTGTGTCCCTGTTATAATATATACTGTTAGTAATAACTGACTTTTTTAGATATGGGTCTGTCTAAATATTGAGCTATTCTGATGTATTTCTAATTATGACTCAAAAAGTCTAATGTACTTTACATTGTATTCCAGATTTACACCCCTCATTATTCAATTAAGAGAAAATTAAAAAACAAAATGAAGAGACGAGCTGATTACATTTTAGTGAATAAATATCGATACTAAAAATCGAAAAAACACAGATAAATAAAATATTATTCCATGTAACTCATCGGTGGAAAACACTTCCCACGACATACTTAGAACTTCAAGGAATCAACATGTAATTATTGAGGGTACGATTGAAAAACAAAGTAACTTCTCAACAAGTTGTTCAGTTATAGAGAACTCGCCTAATTCGTCTCCATTCCAAAAGAAGTACCTGCTCGTTGCATTCAAGTGTAAATTTAAATATTCGGAAAAGGTAATTGACAGAAAGACATATATTATTTGAAAGATATTGGGCATATTGGCTTATTGGCAATATTGATTTGCAGAGACGTTATATCAGATCTTGTATGATGGAAGTTTGTCCTAAACATAGATAATGTTTAGGACAAACTAAATGCAGCCAAACCTATATCACCGAATAATGATGCTAATAGAATTCGTGTTCTTAAGACATTTTTATTAATACACTTAGCATATGTGAACTTCAAATAAGAACTATAAAAAAGAAAACCAATCCTCCAAATTTCGTCAATAAAGATAATAGGGGCAAACACCTGTCTAGGAAGCCTATAGAGATTGGAAATCTCATTGAAAATATTGAGGGACATTATAAATTCGATTCCTAGGATTCATTATTCGAGAGCTTCAACTAGTATGGAGTATATTAGGTGTGAGAAGACAATTATAGATCTATGGAAATATTTTGATAAATTACAGAAAGAATAAAGAAAAGCCTACATGTAACTACTTGTTGTACTAAAATATAATGACGTAAAGTAGAAATATAATACTTACGCGTTTCATCTGGTGAGTGAGGTGGCCGGAGCCCAATTTTCCAAATGTTGTCGACGCATCTGGAACCCTCGGGTGTGGCAGATGCCCATGGGCGGCGGTATTCACTTAACATGAGGTGAACCGTCTGCTCGCATGACAACCTTTCACATAAAAAAATATATGTAGTATATTTAAGGAGTTCTGTTTTTTTCAGCCTAAAAAAGATAGATGAATGGTTTAGATATTGTATTAGCAAATCCTACTCGAAAAATAGAAGTTCAAGAAAATCATCTAAAAGAAAAAGATTTTCAAGCCAAGAAAAACGTTTAATGCATCAGAATATTGCCGACACAAATATCTGCGCAGTCTATGCAGGCTGTTATGCAGTGTACCCGCTGGAGAAATATCAGCTTTTTTCTATAAATCAAAACTTAATTGATTTAATTTTACCATTGTGGGAATAATGAAGAAATTAGAAGATTTAAAAAATCGTAAAAAGAACAATGAAGAGAGTGGGAATGAGATAGAGGCATACTATAATACTAATAGCTATTTCTGGTTCAGGGAAAAAGTGGTGCTAACGAAATTGGGTCATACGTTTTAGATTATTTATTACGTTTAAATGAGCAGAATTCTAACAAAACTTTACACATCAATTTTTATTCTGCTAATTGTTGTAGACACAATAAAAACATTACTTCATTATATTCTTATGCTGTAACTTAATCTAAAACTATTCACATTATTAAATTTTTAGTAAAGGGCTATACCAAAAAGACGATAATGTTCATATTTTAATTGAAAAGGAGATTAAAAGAAATAAGATGTCTGGACCTATATACACACCATACCAATATGTCACCTTAATTAAGACCTCTCGCAAGAATGGTACACCTCCCGCCGGATAACACTACACTCACAGTTAGTGTAACAACAATCACACCAGTTCGCCCTCGCCTTCGAGCACGGCGAGACCCACACAACGCGTACACAAGGTACACCCGCGTTCCGGGGCGGTTCTCACCGCTCCCAGCCACCGATTAGCTAAATGCACAGTCGCCGGCCATCGGGGTCTCGGTCCGAACCGCGACCTCGACGGCCCTTAGATGACACGCCATAGTTAAACGCACGCATGAGCACACATGCGCGGCCCTACCCTTAGCGGAGGGTCCAAACCCGTGGGTTCTGGCTATCCCACCGGTTCTGCGTCCGATGAAGCTTTAATAGTCTCGGAACTGAAAGCGAAAACATCAGTTAATACAAGATACAAGAATGTGAAAGAGTCGACATACGATTTTTTATAAATTTAAAGATTTTACAAGATAAATCCGGGTATAATTTCAATGAAGGTGAATACAAACACAATGTCTCATGGAACAATATCAGAATTTTGTAAAGCGTTCAAAATTTCATTCATATTTTTCTACAAAATTTCATAAACTCAAAAAAAATTAATATAGTTAATATAAGAAACAAACGGGAGAAAATGGAAAGAATAGAGGACATAATGATAACCAATGTGTATTCACAAACACTAGAATTAAGTGACCATAAGAAAACTGATTTAGATGAACTCTTAAATAAAAACTTAATTCCTAGTTATTACGTAGATTTTTATAATTTGATTCTTTAATTACTTACGTACATAATATTTTTTTTAAAGTTTCTTTTTAATAGATACATTGTTAAGTTTTGTATGACCAATTTAAATATTATTCACAGATAATAATTAGAACTTGATAAGACTGTTATGATTAAGATTGTTATGAAGAATATGAGCAATACTTTAATGCTTAAGTACAGCTAAGAACATGATTTTATTGTAAGCAATTATTGAGACTAGAAGCTACCCTTATATCCTTTACAACCTGTGATGTAGAATTAATTAAAGATTACTTAGTAGGAATAATTATTTAGTAAGTTTACTTTCTAATAAACCTTATTTACTATCTTTTATGGTTTACGTATTAAATAAAAAACCTGAAATTAATCTCAAATTTATTAATACAGGGACTTACTAAGGAAAAACCCAACATTTTCACCGTATATTCAGAAATAGAGAGACCTATATAACAAAGAGTCTTTTAAAAAATCTGAGGCTTTAATATTATATAGACCTAATTTCGACTACTTTTTTTTAAATAATTAAAAAAATACTTCGTTGACATTTTTTACTTTATTTTTTTATCAGGCATGTAGCCAAATAAGTTAACAATCAAATAAAATTATATTTTTATGATTTTTATGAAATTTCATTCTCATAACCTTATTTTTTTACCAAAAGCACAAATGCACAAATCTTTATTTAACGTTTCCCAAAAATTGATATTTTTGAAATAGGTCACTATAATTCTAAAGGTGCGATTTTATTAAGAAAAGCGCTTCCAGCAAAACGCTAGGTTAGGGCTCTTTCGCGGTTATAGCATCACTAAAATAACTCGCATCCCTGTGCCTATTTGTGTCACAACTGTCTAAAATACATATTGATCTCTGAAGACGGCCGTGAAACAAATTAATTACTTTTTTTATTGTACTAATAAAGTTACAATCTGAATTAATGCAAATCTACGATCTGTATTCAATTTTGTAACAAGCTTTCACATTAATCCTACAATCTTTAAATTACTCTTCACCATTAATTGACACGTAAAAATTAATTTACTAATTATGATTTTAATAAAAAGCATTACTCTTTTTTGCTATTAAACAATGCTATTTGCTATGACGATTACTCATTAGAAAACACTAATGAACGAATAATCTACAAACTAATTGCTTCGTTATCGTGGTTTGGCTAATAATGGCATGCTTTCATTCTTACTTATGCTATGAACATATTCTTTCATAATATCGAATGTAATCTTGTGTTTATTAGTGCAAATCTTTTCTTTACTAGATTAAACTAATCTATCTTAAATCTTATAAGCATTATGCACATATGTCGCAGGAAACAATGTTTCTTTTAAAAATAAATTATTTATTATTATTTTTATTGTTAATGGCATGCTTTCAATTGTATTAAAAACTAGCGACCCGCCCGGATTTCGCGCGGGTGCAATGCTGAATGTTTTTTTTTTTTGACATCGCATTAGAAACCTCTAAAATTATCAGTGTTTCTCTACTATATTATGCATGAATTTTAAGTTTGACCTGATGTTAAGTGATAACCACCGCCTATCGATATTTGCAACACCCGCAGGGTTGCCACCTTTTAATAAAGTGGGCCCTGGTTACCTCACTCACCAGAGGAAACGCAGAAGTATATCTTCCACTTGACGCCGGTCTTCTGTGAGGTCGTGGTACTTTCCCTTATGGACCTTACCAACCATTCGTGCAACGGCGAATACAGTTGCGTCTTAATATTAATAGAGACGATATAGAGTATTCAACGTCAAATAAAACATATATCCTCCTTTTTTGAAGTCGGCTAAAATAGTTCAAACAATGTAGCAGTATCGTCTATCAGCATCATGCATGATGGACCATACGGCATGTGACCGTACCCCGTGGAGAGAGGCCGTTGAAGAAGAACCGTATCCATCGTCTGCTTCATAATTCAAATATTACATTTTAGGATTCCGTACCCAAAGGGTAAAACGGGACCCCATTACTAAGACTTCGCTGTCCGTCTGTCACCAGGCTGTGTATCTCATGAACCGTGATAATCAGACAGTTGAAATTTTGACAGAGGATGTATTTTTGTTGACGCTATAACAACAAATAGTAAAAAAACAGGAAAAAAAAATCAAGTGGGGCGCTCCCATCCAACAGAAATGATTTTTTTTGCCGTTTTATGTATTATGGTACGGAACACTAGTGCGTGAGTCAGTCAGGCGCTTGGCCGGTTTATTATTCCCTTATTACAATAGATAATACTCGACAGCACCGCTCGACGCGAGCGTAACTAAGCGTCGGTATGATAGAATTAGCTCTCCTTTTTTCGTCTTCTTTTTTCGAGTTCCGCTGCACCGACGACGTTCCTGTGCTGCCTGTTTATTTATAAACAACGGTGCGGACTCAATGTTTACACGTCGATCCGTCGAGCCGCCCGCAGCGTGGCGATGCGCGCCGCCGCGGTGACGCTTGCCAAAGATCAAACGATCTCACACGCGACACTGCGATCAAAAGTTTAGTTTTTTACCCGCGAAGTTTCTTTATGATACGATGGTTCCTTTATTCAGGCGTGCATAGGTTCGAAATCAATTTGTGAGTGAAAATCACTTCTAATGATGTCGGCGTTTCACTTGCTTAGACTTTTTTAATAGACACATATCTGACAATTGGATTACGGCAATTCCAATACTAACGCCCGGTTTCTGAAACACTGATCATAGTTGCCCAAAGGATTGTTAAACTCTTTGAATTTTCATAAAAATCCGTTTGAAAGCTGATTAGTATATCGTAGATGTCACGATGATCAGTGTTTCAGAAACCGGGCGTATGAGTATTAAATATTTCTAAAAGAAGTAATTGTTTTTACCAGATCTTTAAAGCATATGCGAATGTTAAGTTTTTTTTATCACTTATAGACGTAGGTGACATCTTCCTGTGCAGCCTGGAACTTATTTAAATCTGGGCTAAACTACTTCTAGCTTAAAATGTTTTACTTAATACAGGTTAAAGTAAAGTATCAGCCTATTCATGTCGCACTGCAGGGCAAAGACCTACTCTGTACAGAGGGTATCAGGGCATAGTCCACAACGCGGCCCCACTGCGAATTGGAATATATCGGGCGTCACATATCTACTAAATATATTTCTTTATTACTATTTCGAAAACTTGCATGTTTCCTCACGATGTTTTCCTTCAGCGCTGAGCACGTGATAATTCTGCACTGAAAATTAGCAATTTCATTGGTGCCGGCGCCGGGGATTGATCCCAGGTTGCTCGAGTATATAGAATTAAAGGCGATCGCCCGGACACTGAGCTATCACGGATATGCAGTTTAATCTGTATTAAAGTCTGTATATTTCTTAGTAGTGCCAAATTTCTTTTAATCATTACGCGAGCTAATTACAGTCAAAGTAACCTTAATAATCTTATTAATAACCTAAGACCGTCAAATGACACTAAGTTAAATGTTAACAAACTCACATCTGCCTACCGTTCTGATTTAGGTACTTAATACACACATATCATAATCATTTAACCGACGTGGCAAATGTCCATGGGCGGCGGTGGTCGCTTACCATCAGGTGACCAGCTCGCTCGTTTGTCGCCTTTCTCCATAAAATAAAAATCACACCAGACCAGCTAGCATTTTGACTGTTAGTCGTAATCTAGATCCTCCAAAGGGCCGAGCGTTCGATTAACGCCATGTAATGCCTACGCGGTCACGCTAACCGCTCTATGTGCGGGCGACTCACGCCTTGCTCCAGTGCACGTCGGACCGTGCCGCGGGGCGCTCCTCCGCCGCTTTCGCCACGCGAGCCGAACCGATCGATAACCTAGCGGGCGCGCAGCCGGCACATCACTAGTGCGGCCCGCCCTAGCGTACGCCGAATTGTATGCGCTATCGTTGTTTTCGTTTCCATTTCGGACAGCACTACGCGTTTTTTTCGTCGAATAGGTTCGCCGTCCTTTTTCTCGTTACGTAGGTACGTTTAGTTTTTTTTTTTCTAAATCGCTTTCTTTTTTTTGGCCGGCCAACTTGCTGACTGTTGTGTTCATGAAAACGGTTCTAATATACGACGTTAGTTTAACCGCCGATGCGTTTCGTGGTGTAATTGTTGCTTAAGTTTTTTTTTTTTTTTTTTTTTTTAATAATTTTCATTTCACATTTTGTTAGTTATTCTGAGTTAAGTTTAATTCCCTTAATACATAACATACAATGTTATGTATTCAAAGCGTGACAGTTACTGTTTTGTATTATTTATAATTTATTTTCAGTATTAAATGTTTATTGCAAGTTCGACTGTAACTAAATTAAAAAAAGATTTTTATGCCTTGCGACAAATTTCTTGCGAATTGTGCTAATTTTTGTATCACGTACTACAAACTACATTGTCGCTGTATTTGTGTGTCAAGGATAATGGAAATCGATGTTGTCTAATCGTCGAATGCAGCAATTTTTTTATATAATAAATCAATAAAGAATATTAAATATTCTTTAAAACACTAAAAGATTATATCGGTCTATGAGTAACACTTATTAATCAAGAGATTTTCCGTGCCTGTATTAACTATATAAAATACTAAATGTAACAGCGATAATTTTTTAATTGCCAAGTTAACGAGGCCAGCGTTTTTGATGAAACTTAAAACCAAACATAAAAAAAAACAATTCAAAAATCACCGTTTTCTTTTAAATTAATGACATTTATTTGTGAATGTTGACAAAATTCTTGTTTTTAGAATTATTGTTAAATATTTATAAAATGTTTATGTGTAATCTTTTCTCTACGGCTCTATTATTCATCTTCCTTTTTTTTTACTCTTAGTCTTAACTCCACAGAGTTGCTCGAGATAGCTAAAGTTTTCGTCAAGAATAATCTTTGTTTTTTTTATAGTGATACTTCTGATTATTTCAAAATGATTTCAGTACTTCGTACACGTCGTTTGCTTTTAAAGTGAGAGTTGGTAAACCTAAATAAATTACGCAGCTTACACCAGGAAATTTTAGTCTATGAAAAAGTTTTAATTTTCTTATCACATGCAAACATAATAACAATGGTGTTTCAAATTATTTCGTCCAAATCCACTGTTTATTTGTACCCAATGTCAGTGATATGCATCTTAAAAATGAAGTATGGCACAAACACTCAAGTTTAAAAAGCCTTAAGTTCAATTAGTAGCTCTACTTGTCTTAGAAATCATTGTCCTACTGGTCGCTGAACCCAACACAACAAAAATATTTGAACGTCTGTGACAAAATAGGATGTTTCGTTTTATGAAAGTTTTCAACGTTTACGAACTCCATAATCTATGAGCAATTCCCAAATTTAGATCTGGAGAGCAGAAACGCGAAGAAACTTTGTAAACATTTTTTTTTATCTCTCTTCATCTAGGTACATCTTGTTTTTCTTACTTTTCTAAAGATCTAGATCCTGGTTTTGCACTCTCGATAAATCTGCGGATAAATCGCTTTCATAGCGTTCTATCAACAACCGTTTTTGTTTTAATAAAATTTGTATACAGTGCAAGATGTATTTCTGCACATCTTGATCCTCTTACAAAAGGTAAATATCTAACCGAGCGTCATTGACGCGTGCGTCATTGCTTGAGAATCGAACATCTGTCACCTTTACTTTCTCAAGTAGCCAATGGGTTTTAGTTTAACTTGCACGCCACTGTTATAATTAGCAAACGGATGCAGTTTTGCGTTGAACTGCTTTGTGCGTGTTCGTGAGTCTAACGCGTGCCTACGGTCGTACTGGTTTGCACATATAATGAATTAAGTACGTACGAAGACATGAAAAATTCGCAACTGACAGCTGTTTTCGAGACCATCACATACATCTATTATATACGTCGGTTTTCTTTTTTTTTTATATATTTTAAAAAAAACGACGCACCCACATATACGTCGGTTACATTTATATCGCCAATCATATCAGTATATACTCCGTTTGCTATGAGCTCTTTTGGTCTTTTCTTACACGTGCCGCCAACGCGTCCATAGCTTTATCTTCTTTTATTGTGAATCTTTAATTTAATTTCATTGATGATCTTACTATTCTAATTTCCGGATTTAGGTATATTTAACCATTCATGTAGCCGACCATAAGTTGTACACATCTAGTCATGACTGTCAATCAAATATCTTGTGCATTCGTCTAACGCGTGTGTCAATTTGAGAAATAAAGACTGAATCCGACTAATAGTGCATTTAAACGTGGCTGTGATCTTGGGAAGTTCTCGATGCATTTCGAACTGCATCTGTGACGCTGTGAGTGCTTTGGACGGGAGACGCTACCACCATGATCAGGGCGCTGACGTCGAGGAGGTGGTCATTGAGGCGGGAGAGCGAGAGGTGAGCGCGCTGAAATTATTTTTCACATAGTAAAAATGCTGTCAAGTCGGAGAGGGAATACTGCTGTGGTGGCAAACTTTATTACCTACCTTGTTTACCCGTACAGACTTGTATTTCTCTAAATAATTTTCGAAGCTGCCAGGACTCGAACCCACTTAGCATGGCTTTCGATATCATCACCGCGCAAGAATCTCGATGTCGAATTAACTTTTTTTGTTATTATTGCATTTTTAACAATGTTTGTAGTCCACGGCGCTTAACAATTTTACTTAATTACCAATTATTAGATTTAGTTATTTACTTGCTAGAGTGCCGCACGCTGGTTTGAATCTTGACGGTCCTGAATAATTTTACGACAATTTATCTATGAAACTCACATTTGAATTTCATCTCGAGTGCAGAGTAGCAATAAAAATAAACCAATAAAAATAAAATATATATAATAATATATTAACAATAAAAATAAAAATATAAATTTTCTTGCCATTTTTTTAGTTGACCTGTAGAGAATGTTCATAGGCATTAAGTCCGTCCGTCCCTTTGTAAACCATATTGAAGGTATTTGTAATAAAAGAGTAAATAATTTATAAATTAACGGCAAGTAACCTGTAGGTTTTTTATGGTTGACTTTTTCATTGCCAAAATATTTGGTTCGTGAATGGCGGTATTTCTGGATTGCATTGGCTATTCTTAAAACGTTCATGATATCTCTTCGCGTTCGCGATAAAAAGGAGTGTTAACAGACTGACAGTCGAACAGAATCTATAAGTGTTCCGTTCTCACGAGGGCCAAGTACGAAAACGTAAAAATTAAAAAGAACGATTCCTCGGAATAGCTCGGTACGGAATGCGCCAATGATTTTGTTTTATAAACTCTCACGACCTTCCGTTCGTTTGGAACGGTCAGTTACAAAGATAAATATTTTCCTTTTCTGACTGCGGATCAAACCAGGATCTCATGACGCTTAGACCGCATACTCGTAAATGTTTGAGTTAACCATCTAAATGATGTAGACAAGTTTAAAAACAGACTAGGCTTTATCGTTTAGACACTGGGTCATTAATACAGTTTTGGATTTCATTTCGAGCCTTCATATCAATAGAAGCTCTTTATCTGCTCTTTATACTAACCGATACCACCATATACTAAAACGATTGGTAATACAAAACCAGAAAATCGCCCTTCAAGTTTTATTTACTTAATATGTGATTTAAGGTGGCAACGCATCTGCAACCTTACAGGTATTGCAAATGTCCATGGGCAGCGGTTATCACTAAACATCAGGTGAACCGCCAGTTCGTTTGCCACTTTGTCACTTAAAAAATATTTTCATTCTTTTTATCTTTTTTAATTTGGTATTTTTCCAAGCTTCGTTCGTTATTACGACCGGCTCGCAAAACTCGGACCTGTTTAAGGTTCTTGTCGGAGCAAAAATACATATTGCGGTCATATAAATATTTTTTTTTCTAAAGAAATCAGCAACGGCCACGGTACAAGCCAATTCAAAGGTAGACTCGTTTCGGAACCTCACCGATTTTCTATGATGCAACTGAATAACGGGACTCATCAACAACCGTTGCCTCGACTTCTATCCTCAATTCGGCCGTAATTAATTCAGTTTTATATTTTTATACGTTTATACGAAAGATTTTTAGGTTTTAGGATCTATTCGTATTTCTAGAGCATCACCACGATTATGATTAAGACTTAAAAATACCATACCATGTAATACCAATTAATACCATGTAATACGTTCGTTAACTATAGCATAAATAATATCTAATTTATTAGATGTGATTCCTTTTTTAGGCATTATAATATACCTCAATAATCAATATCTACTTAACTAAAGATTATTTTCTGTTATATTTTCATCAATATGTAATACTATAAAAATACCTATTAGGCGACGCTCGCCGCAGCGTCTGGAACCAATTTCAATTGTTATGTTTGAATAACCTTTTTACCCGACTGCCGAAAAACAGTAATGTTTTTACAGCGTTTATATATATTTATGTATTGTATTGCATTTTGGGCTTCATTAGGTTCTTCCCAATTGTGGGAGTGACATAGTTATTTCTTGTATTTACGCGATTACACATTATAAATGAAACTAATTTTACGGATTTATCGCGTTTATTTTTAATTTTAATTCCCGACGTTTCGAACCCTTTACAGCGTTCATGGTCACGGGACAGACTGAGGTGTTAGGTAGATCGGACACAAAATTAATAATTCAAAAACTGACGGTAGCCCGGGTTAACTATGACAATCAGACGTCTAACACCTCAGTCTGTCCCGTGACCATGAACGCTGTAAAGGGTTCGAAACGTCGGGAATTAAAATTAAAAATAAACGCGATAAATCCGTAAAATTAGTTTCATTTATAGTGACATAGTTATTATTATTTCAATAATATTGTTTACGCGATAGAAAATACAATACTTAGACTTCTAATGAAGTCGGAGTTTTTGTTTAATTCAATTCTTTATTCTTATTTCTAATATTTTATCATAATGGTGATGGTCAAAACATGACACTCACGATTTACTATTAATATATGTACCCAGTCTTATTTTATTTTATAAATCATGTATTACACGTGTCGCCAAGTCGTTTTGTATCGATAAACATTTCCGGAGTCAATTCGAAATTCAAAAAACCAGTCGCCATCTCAACGTATCCAATCAAGAAATTGAATTTGAAATAAGGTATAAAATTAAAAAAAGAACTAAATGTAAATGCATATGTATTGTATATTTACATGACATGTTAATGTTATTAATATTCGCTTTAAATGTAGCTAATTAAATATTTAAATACTTAACAACACCATTACTACTAAAGGTCCCATAACGACGTCATGTTATAAAATGTAAGTCATTTGTTCTTAAAACGAGTGAAAAATACCAAAGTATGAACATATATCTCGCATTCGTTGAGTGCTGATTAACAAGACATCGTTATTTATTCTTGTATGTATAAATATGTTAAAGCTAAAAATAGGTTTTATTGACACATACTGTATAATATTAACTGTTATACATACAGTGTGTGTTAATGAAACCTATTTTTAGCTTTACTTGTTGGATACGGGTGAACTTAATAGTGTTAATGGTCTTCCGAATTAGCGCAATGAAAAACGAAAGCGTGCTAATGAAAAGTTACACGGCCAATCCAATTTATATTTGTCCGTCTTTCCACCGAATATAACGTGTGCGTCTTCTAGGCAATATTGTGTGGGATTTCGCTGGGCTAGAAAGTTACCACTTATCATGGAGGGATGGCCATCGAGAATTTTCAGTCTTTTATATAAAAAGAAATGATTAAATATATATACGAGTAAGTCCAACCAATACATGCAAATGAGCTTTGCCATAATACCCTGTAGTCCCATACAAAAATGGCCCAAAACACTGAAACCCATGATTTATAGAAAGTTAAAGAAAACAAATTTAACATCTCACAGTCATTTTTAGGGTTCATACCCAAAGGGTAAAACGGGACCCTATTACTGAAACTCCGCTGCCTGTCTGTCTGTCCGTCTGTCGCTGTATCTCATGAACCGTGATAGTTATACAGTTGAAATTTTCACAGATGATGTATTTCTGTTGCCGCTATAACAACAAATACTAAAAAACAGAATAAAATAAAAAATATTTAAAGGGTTCTTATATGATAAACGCGAGGCAGTTGTAAGTACCTAATTGGTAAGTACCTATGTACTTACCACTTAGTTTTTTTATAGATAATATACGGAGCCCTTCGTGTACGAGTCCGACTCGCACTTGGATGGTTTTTCATATGCCAAAGTGGCATATGAAAAACCGTTCAAGTGCGAGTCGGACGAAGGGTTCCGTATATTATCTATGATAAAATATATATATATACGAGTAAGTCCAACCAATACATGCAAATGAGCTTTGTTATAATACCTTGTCGTCACATACAAACATGCCCCAAAACACTGAAACCCACAATTTATAGTACGACCTATCTAACTATCTATTAGATTTATAGTACCCATGATATCTAAAGTAGATATCATTTAAGTGACCTGTTATATTATCATAGCTAGTGCATAACTACTCTGTTTATAGTCTGTCTGAAATCTCTGTACACGCCACTATGTGGTAGTACTGTATGTGGTTATAGTGTTGTCTAACAGGAAGATCATCGTGAAACTTGTCTATGCGTTTTCCATTTATTTATTTATTTCTAAAGTTTTCCAACGGCATACGCTATAAATAACATAGTGCTTAAATAAACAATTATATCGTCCCCTATGCATTAGTCAGATACGAAGAAACGGAATATCTCTCTTTAATTTAAAAGTAAATATAAATTGAAAAAGATAGCATTCGAGACAACAACCGTATGTCAAAGTTATTCTCGCCTTATAAGTAACCGGTTTGGTTTTATTACTTTTCGCGTTTTCAGTTTTTGCTGATTCACAAAAAACACTGGAGCCACAGTTTTAATGTTATAAATTTAGTAGCAGTTTACCATTATCCTTTTGTAAGGTTCGATTACTTTTTATTCAGTACACGAATTAGCTCTTATAAAGCCAGTTCGGTCTCGCTTCGACTTCTTGAACTTCCTGAATTCAACGTCATTGCATTGACGTGACATTTTATTCAGCCGTCATTATAAGGCCGATCGTCGGCACAGCCATAAACTAAATGTCAGCCTAGTAACTGACATGTTCCAGCCGCCTCTAAGTTGTATAAAGTATTCATAATTCCCCGAGGTCTGCGTTTGGCGTCAATTAAACCTTCGCCGCGGCAATAATAACGATTTTAACGACTACAGAAGCTTTGAGAAGACATAACTTCGATATGACATTTTTGATTCCGTCTATAACTAGGCAAACGACCAAGAAAACTAAATCCGCTTAAGAAATTTAGTGTACGTTACGAAAAACCATGAATAAAGGATAAGAAAAGTTCTGAATTAAAATGATTATTTATAAACTAGTCATTAACGAGAACATTCTATGGTGAGGAAATGAGAATAAAAACCGTTAAAACGCATTGGGGCGCCTGCTGTTGCAGGAAAGGGCAGGCTTCTCTGGGGACGTATCACGGCCTCGCAGAGGATCAATTTTGCAACTTTCGTGTTTCGTCTGGCGAGTGTGGTAACCGAGGGCCACTTTTGCAAAGGTTGGCAACGCATATGCCACCACTCTGGGAGTTACAGACGTCCATGCGGAAGAAATCACTTAACATTAGGTGAACAGCCTGCCGCCATCACAACTTTTCTCCAAAAAAAGGTATATATATATATAGTTAGAATCCGATGTTCCCATAATTAATTCAAATTGCCTCGTGAACGAGGAATGCTAATGAAATTAATTTACGTTTTTTTTATCAGAAACTTGCCCGCATTATGTTATACCATCTTGAATGACTCACACGTAGAAGGAACGCACTTAGTAAAAGCTTGGAGGCTTTTACTGAGTACGTTGAACTTGAATCGAAATCGCCCGCTTTATATTTTATTTTAACCCATTTAATTGTATTCCGTTCACGATTCCGTCACAAAGCAACACGCTTTAATGAAAAGCGTTAACTAATAGTTTTAATTCGCTAGCGACGATAGAAACGACCCGCTGGCTCCACTAATCGATTAGCGCCCGCCGACCCCTGGCAATGACCCTCTCTGCTCAGTGGCGACGCCTCCAGCTCCACTGGCCGGGGCTGATGTGACCTTCATAATGTCCTGTTATTTCTACTATTTCAAGACTTGACTGTAGTTATTATTTTCGACTGTAGTTAATAATAATAACTTTGTCACATTTAATTTACTTAATGACAATTAAACTACAGTTGTTGATAATTTCAATTTTCAAAAGGTTGTCAACGCATCTGCAACCCTCGGGTGTAGCAGATGTCTATGGTATGGGCGGCGGTATTCACTTAACATCAGGTGAACCGTCTTATTCGCTTGCTTGCGTGCGTTTCGGTGCAGTAAATAATTTATTTCAAACTTACTTCCTGGTGAATTAGACTTTACTAAAGTGACTTTACTACGATGAATAATATTAAACATTTCTCAGAGCTGGGTGATATTGCAATACTTTCTCCACTGTCTCCGACTGGAAGCATCATATGATTTGGTTTATTAAAAATGTTAATGTTTAAGTTTGTTCAAGTAAGGTAACAGCCTGTATATGTCTCGTTGCTGGCCAAAGGCCTCAATACGTAATTAGGGCGTAGTCCACAACGCGACCCCGCTGCGGATTGGCGGATTTCACATATATCTTACGTTAGTTGCCAGGATATTATATTTTGAAAAGACACTTAATTTTGTAACATTAGTGGCTATACAATTACACCTTGCTTCAGCACTCGCTTTTTTTTTTAATCTTATGTACATGTTTCAACAAAAATTGAGAAATTATACTAATACTTTCACTGTCACACTCTTATAATTTCGCAACATTTATATCAATATATTAAAAAATAAATGAACATGCTCATTATTGAGAGCGATATACACAACATTAATTGATTCACATAAATATACTTTGAATTTAATTTAATTCAGATAAATAAATATATATATGCGTGAAAGATAAAAATTTCCGTCTAAACGCATTTGGTTTCTAAAGTGCTTTTAAATTAATTGTTTTATCGCAGCTGGCTTAAGACAGAGAATATCATCGATATTTTTTTTATTCTCATACTAATCTACAATTATTCTCATCTTACTGTATTCATTTGAATGTAAATTGATGGATTATTGTTTCTAATATTACTTACTTAAATTCGCTATATTTTCTGTGTTCGGAAGTTGCGTTTATAATGAATTGTTATCTTTTTTTTATGTTGAACAGACAATAGTCATTGGTCCAACTCACCGACTTAGATCCAGCGGGGCGTAACTAAGAAAACCGAAGGCCATTGAATGTGCCAAGATTCTATAGGAAAACGTTAGAATCTATCCAGGGACACTTCAAGGTCCAAACCCCGAAAATTTAGGCTAACGTTTGAAGGTTATTATAATAACTTTAGGTAATTAAAGAACCACTAAAGAAAGCGGCGTAGGGTTTTATTTTATTTTATTTTATTGGGGATAACAAACAGCTACAATATATGATATGAACAGATCTGTTGCGTTGATGTAGTAATAATATTACAGCCCACTACATTATCCACGTATTAAACTTAGAATATTATTTTAATGGAAGCTACTAGATACGTTACAAAAATAAAAATAAAAAAAACAATAACAAAAAAGGGTTAATTAATAATAGAGGCCTTCGCGTGAATGGATTAGAATCTTGTCAAGATGTTATAAATATAGCGTTGATAACTACATAAGCATACACTCCATACATGCCAAAAAGAAGCTTGACATACCCTGTTGTCCCATACAAACACGCCCCCACTGAAACCCACAAATTAGAGTTAAGTTGTAATTTTTTCTAATCTATTTATTGAAAATAGACTTAACATCTAAACCTTTCGCCACTTTGGATATCATTTATGTAACCTGTTTTGTTATTATCAATCACTTTGAGAAATTGGTAAGTTTATTTTAGTGCATATCCCATCTGAAATCCTTGTGTACGTCACTGACGTCATAACAAAGGATCATAATTTTATTGGTTATGACGTCACCCACATGCAGCATGTCCAGGCATTAGACATTGAACTTAGATCGGCCGGTTTTGTTCAAGCACACATCGTTTCCCTAGCGTGCGTGTTTTTTGTTTTCTGGAAAGTACTTCCTTTATCCGTAGATTGTCATTAACATTTTCGGCAGATGATCGCGATGTCATTTCAATATTAATCAATGTGGTGTAACCCACACTTTTGTAAATATTAGTGTGGATAAATCAATTGGTTCTCGCTCCAATTGATTTATCCACACTAATATTTCATACTCAACCTTTTTCGTAAGCAATCTATCGAGCCACATAGGAAACGAATTTATCAGTCAATCATGACTGTTTATACAGCATTATGTTCTCCGGGAAATGCTAATCGTTTTAACTTCATAATACCTTACAATACGGAAGGTCATCCGTTGTAATGCGGGTTTTAGCCTAGTACCGGCCGCGCATTAAGCTTCTTACTACGATGTGAATTTCTCGTGTGCGGTATTTGTGAGAGGCTTAATCTTTACAAGAAACTGCTAACTATATACTATAACTGTATACTCCTGTTACAAAAGCCAGATGATGACATTTTCATCAATAAACTAATCTCTCTACACAGTTACTATTAACAATATCATTACTTACGACGGTAGTATAGTACTCCCAATTAATAAGGTTAAAAAGTTTAACCCTTGCCTGATAATTACTTATTCACACTTACTTATACTTATTCAACAATTTCATCCGTTATTTTGAACACTGTTTTGTTCGCATGTCAAAACAATAATGAATAATTGAATAATCCGCTCGATACTGAACACAAGATTGACGGAGATTAGATATATTGTACCAATTAAGCACTGTGCTGGAATAAATCCCACTCAATATTCGATAATACGTCTATTCATACCCCTTATTCGTTCCATACAATAGCTCCTATGAATTATCTAAAGAATGCTACGAATCAAATCGTTACCAAGGCTGCCCTTACGGACAAAAGGCATTGCTAAATATAACTAATGGTTTACACAGCCCTTTATATAACAGCGAAATGCTAACCCTGAACAAAGCTGGAACAATTTGGTTGTTTGACAATGAAAAGGGGCAGCCCTGACCGAGTGTCAAGGACAGGTGTGGAGGGGTCGTTGCTCAAGGTCGTCTGATCATGCCACCCACCCTTTTTTTTTTCTGGAACACCTCCGCATACTTTCGCGACCCTTTCAGCACGGCCGCCTCAGCAGCCCCTCCTCGGGGTGCAGCCATCTCTCCTCCAAGTCGGGGACTCTTGAACATGAACCGCGACTTACCACCCTGTATGCTAGAGGTTTTACAGAATTTATTTTATTTTTATTTGTATTTCTGGGATACGATATAATATATATATATATATATATATATCATAGTGGCAAAGCTGGTGGCTGACCTGCCCATTCGTGCAACAGTGAACACCATTGCATGGCCCTACCACAGTAATATAGATAATTATAATACGAAATATAGATAAGCTGTTTAAAAATTATTATATCACTTATGGCGTTAAGTGTATCTTTTACGCTTGCCTAAGGAAATGGCGGTGGCTCGACCAAAGCCTTTAGCAGTTTAGTAGTACGCGCATTATAGGGCCGAGTAGGTAACGCATTATTTTGGAGCGGGAAAAATTTAAATCACACGTACCTTATTGATACGAGAAACATTATTCTCATACTCCTATTGAAACTTATGAAAGCTATCTAGTATCTATATCCGTGCCTTTCTATCCAGACGCTAGTACTCCATACAAGAGAAAAAGCTTTACATACCCTGTCATCCTATACGAACACTCCCCCAAAACGGCTAATAGAACGATTTATAATATAAAACAATAATTTTTAATTAATAATATTGAAGTTATCATTTACAGATGTTAATTGTTCATGATAGTTTTACTTTAACTCTTGACTTTCCGGGTTCATTGTATTTCAATTATTGGTTATTTTTATTGTGCATACACTTTATGAAATATCTGTGTACGCTACTACATACTGCAAGTTGGTGACGTCATAACAAATAATTATGATCAAATAGTTATGACGTCACTTGCATCGCCGGTCATTAGACACTTAACTTAGATAGTCCTGTTTCTACCCATACGGTAGAAAGAGGCATTGGAAAAAATGCGGGCGTTGTATGTATCGCCAGATTCTCAAGCACCTTTCGACGTGGTTACACAAGTATCAACTGTCTTGTTGCAGCGCGAGTCGCACTTGCCCGGCAGAAGGTACGGTGGAGCAAGAACCGCCGCCGGCCGCCGCCGTCGACCTGCCGCGGACCAACGACGGGGAAATCGACTACGATGGTGAGCTCACCACCCCTACATACCTTACACTGATGCTCGAACGTCTAGATGTCGCGCGCGTGACAACGATGGAAATAACACCACCCTTACATGCCTTACTGTGTTGGAACGTCTAAATTTCGGTCCACGAATGCTAACAGGGGTGCCGAGAGCGCCCAGACAGCATTGAATTAGCCGGCAAGGAAAACATCGTGAGCAAACCTGCATATGTTCAAAATAATAACAGAAAAAAAAGTATTTCGAAAATATGTGACGTCTGCCGATCTGAAGTGGGGTCGCGTGTTGCACTATGCTAATAACCCTCTGCGCAGAGATGGCCTTTGCCCAGCAGTGGGATATTTAAAGGCTGATACTTTACTCACTTTACAGCCTTGAATTTGTTCTCGAATTCAAATTTCTTCATTCAATATAGAAGCATTACGTATATTTATTGATTGTCAAAATTCTAACTACTACCGATTCGGAAAAGAATTTGTCTAGTGTCGTATAATGTCCATTCTTTTGGGCTAAGCATAGATTGATTACATTAAAACAAAAATATTAAACAGAAGTATACAGCATACATATACTACTTCCATATAATGAAATATTAATAAAATAAATGAATTAATTATACCTTTACTGAAAGAATCTTTGGAGCTCAACTACTACTAACAGATCTCTCTGAGTGCGGAAGAATATTTACTAGTGTCTTAATTTGATCATTGACTTACATCGATGAACAGAAGATATAGGTATTGAAAATTCTAGTCCAGATCAATCGACAGCTCTGGTGTCAACCTGTATAACCACGCACATTGTGTCCATAATTGTAAAAGTTGCGTTGAAATATTGATTACCTATGCTACTCAAGATAGGGATCGATAAGTGATGATACGATGATATTCGCAAAGTTCAATAAGTTATTTACTATTGGAGCGTACGCAGGAAGCGTGTAATGTGGGACTAACAAAAGTGGAAAATAGAATTAAAGCGCTTTGTTCCCATCCCAGCCCAGTACAGCATTATTTATTGTTTAATAACGTCTCGACCCTTGTGGCCTTTTTAGTTTAGCCAACTTACACTAGTATGCAGCGAAAAGCTATTTTTAGAAATAATAAACTTCGAATGTAAACGTTTGGACGAGTGTGTGTGGAACAAACGGTCCATGTGGCATTTTAACACGCTATATTGTGTAACATGATAAACGTTAATCGTGTTTAAAATTTACCCCGCAAAAAGCTATTATGTAAATTATAAAAAAAGTTTCAAATAAAAGTCATGGAGAATAAATCATTTTTTTAAGATGGATAGACGCATCTCATTGATTAATTCAATATTATAAGAGCTATCGGTCAAAATAGAAAAACCAGTCCATTAAATGGGCCATAAATCGTAAGGGTTCCATTTTACAAACAAAAGTTTATGTGAAATCAGAGACGCGAAATTTTATTCTCCACAGTAATGGTCTATGTGATTTTTAACTAAAAATGCATAATTTCCAACATATCGCCCAAAAACGTTTATTAAAGATGAAAACCTGAAGCTCCACCGGAATTTGTCTGCATTTTCTAATTTTACACTCAATAAGTAAACATACACCTTATAAAATTGTTAAAAATATTAGATCGGTAGTGTAGTGCGAAGTTCACCAAAAATAACCGCCTATTTTACTTGCCTAAAGGCCCATTTACACGATGCCATTTTCTTGTACATACAAGAGCAATAATTGAATGCAATAAATGTCGCGCAATAATTGTTTACACCATTTGTTGTTTAGACCATGCAACTCATTTATTGCTTCATTTTAATTGTATACAACAGGCAAGAAACTGGCACCATGTAAATGGGCCTTAAGCCTCGCCCATAAAAGAACCAACAGTGAGCGTTGGAGCCGCTTATTATGATGTTTCGGCTTCGCGTAAGACGTAACAAGATGCTCGTTCCCGCGGCATTGTATGCTAATATGGTTTCGATCCGTATGGCTCTGCTGTGTGATACGTCATTGTCTTTAGAAAGGCTATGAAGAACTTGTATTGCAATCGAGTTAGAAAATTCGTAAAGGATAAAATACGTACTCGTTTGAACAACAACACAAAATCTTTTATGTTGTTGTTCAAACGAGTATTGCATTTGTCACCATGCCCGCTTTATTTTTACACGGTAAAAGTATAATTATGTTAGTCATACTCCTGGGATAATTGTTTCTCTGGACGAATGTTGTAACAGTTATATTTTTAAAAATCTTTATAACGAAAACGCCTGTGAAAATATTATGTTCATTACGAAATAAAATGAAATTGATGAAACTACTACATTATGTGTAGATTACAATTTTTAGCGATTGTTTTTACTCACTATACTCGCCAAATGCGAAAAACGTTATTTATTAGCCACGAATACTTTTGGACTGTAATATTCCTAACTTTGGATATACGCCGTATACTATACGGTGCTGCATGTAAATATACTTCTATCTGTATTTGTGTGTAATATGTTATACCAAACTTTGTACATTTGTTTGTATGCCTTAATAAAATAAAATAAAATAAAAATAATAATTTGCTCGATTATCAATAAGGTGAGTTCAAAATGTAGTTGCGTTCACTTTTATTTTCTCGTACAACAATCGTTACAATACATTACCATTATACGTTTATAATTTTGTTGTAATAAAATAAGCTCCCTTATGTGTAATAGAATGATTTTAATGTCTAATGGAGTCAAAGAGAGATCGCTTCCAATTAGAATTGAAGTAAACTCGTATGCCTTAGGTGTGTCGTGAAAAGGTACATTTCTATTTTTACAGCGTGAAAGGATCTTTTAGTACACGAGGGAGTTGTATACTTTAAATATAATCAAATATCCAATAACGTAATGGCTTTACTATACTGTACTTTATATAGATGTATAAATAGTTACATAGACGTTTTCTCGTTACGATATGAAAATTAAACAAAGATAGTTATTTAGTTTTATTAAATTGCGTTCTTTGCTGCGCCTATCTGATTCTATATAAAAATTATAAACGCTTTTGACTGTCAATATTTCTCTCAATCTGCCTATATATAAAATCAATGATTTCATTCAAGAAGCGTTCGCTTCTCATCTCAGGAAGAAATTCAGATCACGTGCCAAACGCATTCAGGATAAATTATAACGGCAATAAATTGATAACAATGACTTGGTTTATGTGTTTCCATATAGCAACAGAAATTCGTCTGAAATCTCGTAAATAAGGGAGGATAATTAGCTGCCGAACGTCAACTAGCATAACAGAAATTAATTTGTTTCCCAACGCTAGTCATGAATGATGATAGTTTGTATAATACGTAATTAGAACCCAACGTGGAAGGCTGTATCGATCTCTGTTTTCATTGAAGCTTTAATAGTGTACAGTCTTAAAGCAAAAACATCAGTCAAAGTAATGAAAGTAACATAAGACGTAATTAAGGTTTCACTGTCAAGCAAAATATGTGCATCACCTTTCAACATAAAGGTTTTATGTTCTCTTTGTTAATCGATGTTGTTAATCGGTTCACACCGCCTACGACCGCACTCAGTGGAGGAGGACATCATGTGGTCACGATCCTCAGCATTGAGGGACCGAGCAAGAAGAGAAGAGATGTTAATCGAATTAAAACGGAATTAAAATTCCTGTTTTGAAAAGAGAACACTTCTCTTCATTCAATTAGTTGGCACTTCAAAGCCGGTCGTGTCTACTGCCTCTGTGACGTCACAACCTTCCTCTGCACTCCATTGGCCAACTCAACTGAATATTAACGCACGCCACACTGACGTAAACGCGTTCGTTAACGCTCCCACATCCTTCCGTGTGTAACACGTGCCCACTGCGAACGGTCCGGATAGGTTTAATTGTGTTGCGTTGCCGTAATATCGGTTACATAAACAGTTCTGGCTGCTCACGATGAATTCCGGACGATTCCTGGCCGATGACAGAGGACAGAACACTCGGTCGTATGTAACTGTATGTGTAAGGAGAGCGACGATTATATTATTCGTACCAAAAGAGCTAATATATGTACCAAGTGTACCACAATTTCTAAAGCAATAGATGACCTTAATTGTGAGAGCGTGTCAAAAGCTGAGCACTAGAGCGTGAATGCGCTGGGGATCAAGAATGAAAACTGTTTGCGGAGTGAATCTATGTTTAGCGGTAATGCGGTTATATTTATGTTTATTTTATTTTATTTTATTCCGCTATCTGGATTATAAATTATCACTTAGATCAAACACTTTAAAGTTATAAAAATTACATAACAAAATCCAAACTGTTTCACTATCGTCAATCACTGTTTTAGACGTGATTTTATGACTAAATACATTAACAAACTTTACCTCTTTCGATAAAGTCAAATTCATCGAAAATTCGGTCAAGGATTATTTTTATTCTATTTATTAAGTATAATTTTGCACATATTATATTTTAGTACCCGGAGGACCGAGCTTTGCTCTGTTTGTTTTTTTTTTTGTAAATCGTGTGTTTTGGAAATTACATTTAGATACAAATTACTGAGTAATGATATATGCATAATATTTTTCGAGCTTACCGACGTAATAATAAGAAAATATGAACTGATGTTTTTCACAAAAGAAAGAACTTTAAAAAAAAGGGAAAAAAATAACATAATAACAAATCGACAAAAAATTAAAAATAAAGAAAGCAATGTTCTGGAATCGAAATAAAAGTAAAAAAAGAAACGTGTAAATGATCGGGATACGAACCACGGTCTTCTGTTTCGTGGCTGTTTATTAGCGGCTGCCCGATTACCGACCGAGCTATTATAACATTTTTTTTCCGGTGAAATCTACCGTCGTATTCGAATAATATTTTTCATACATACAAAACAGGGATAAAAGGACATTTTCTGAAAATGAAACCTAGCTAGATCGATTTTTCGCCCCCGAATCTACGCATATACTAATATTCATGAAAATCGCTGGAGCTGTTTCCGAGATTCCGATTATGTATATATATATATATATATATATATATTTCTGTTGCCGATATAACAAAAAAAAACAAAAAACAATAAAAAATGTTCAAGTGGGGCTTAGATACAAGAGGCATGATTGTTTTGTCCTTTTTATAGATAATTGTACAGAACCCGTTCGTGCGCGAGTCCCACTCGCACTTGGCCGGAGTTTAATGTACCCGTCATACCCGATTACGTCATTGGACGTAATTCAATTGGTCAGTATTTATCAGTTGGACGCAGACCGCCATTTAGGGACTCTGGAAATAATTATCCTCTCATAATAAACACCGCTCTAGCCCGTTCCTAAATCTGAGTCATCGCGATTCTTGCCACAGGAAACTGGTGCTTACGCGACGATAAGAAACTTGTGCGGCGATGACTCGTATCCGGTTTAATTATTCCTCCAGGAAAGATCTGATTTCCCAGCTCGAGCAACAATTAAGTTCCCAGAACTAATTGTTGTCGTTTCAAAATTGGGGGACACGGTAAAACATCCATATCTTTGCGTATACATAGATTTGTGTCATTAAGCTATGTCAGATACAACTGTGCCTGGCTCTGGATTTATGAATCCTTTTACATTTTAAATCTTCTCACGATTGAATAAATAAAATTATATTGAGAAATTATCTGTATATGATCATCGAAATGATTAAAACTTGTAGCAATGCATGCAAGCATTCAAGGACAGACGACTCGGAAATAATCCATTTTCCTGAAGCCACTCCGCGTGGCAGTCGTCGCTGTAAGTGTGTTAAACAATTTATCGTTTAATAGACCTTACTGTTTAATGCGCTGTACAAGCTGACCCGTTTCTTTATGCAGAACTTAACTTTAATACACTTTACAATCCACGTTAGCCAGTATCAGGTGGAACTCGTCGTTCCAAAAGAAAGAAAGAAAGAAAACATTTGTTACACAAATACGGGGAAGGATTGAACAGTTGCAACATCTTAGGTATGTGCATTTAAACCGCAAACATAAAAATAAAAAAATAAATAGTAAAAAGAAAAAAATATTATGAAACACATTACAATTTTACATCATTACGCACACACTTGTGTGTAGCGTATATGGTAAACAGACCGTTCTCAGCTTAATGCTGCAGTCGAACAAGTGGAATATAATTTTAAAAAACTCGACTGTGTTTCTGTGTAACTTTTTTATATTAATATACCCAGTGTCATTATCACAGTAAATACGATCCATCAAGCTGTTCAGGCTGCAGAGCGTGTCAAACAATTATACATACATACTCTCGAAAAACATAACCCTCCTTCTGGCGCAGTCGGGTAAAAAGTGTTTCAAAAATGACAATTTTTGGCGTAACCATAGGAACGTCTGTTCCAGCGCTGTACGAAGACGAATCGGACAGCGACCTCGGCTCGATGGAGAACCACGGCTCCGTTGTCACGCATCTCCTGTCTCAGGTCAAGATTGGAATGGACCTAACAAAGGTAGGTTGGAATGTGGTACTCTTACAACAGCTTTCGCTGCTGCATTGATGGGGGAGTACCTACCGCGATCTCTCAAAAGATCGGCATCATATGGCCTTTTACGGAGTAAAAATTAAGGAGTGACGTCAGGGTCCGTGTTGGGCTTGTAACACTTTCTTTGCTGGCAGGATCTTCCTCCAAATGCATTGCAACAGATGGCAATTATCGGTGGCTCCGTAGCGCAGTTGTCATAGTATTGGCTTCGGCGTCGGGGGTCGTGGGTTCGATTCCCACACGGGACAACAATTTGTGTGACCCACAATATAGTTGTTTCGTATCTGGGTATTCGTCCGCGTGAAATTTATGTTTGTAAAACGTCCTTACAACACAGGATAATGTTATCCTAAAGTAAGGGCAATGTTTAAAAAATATATATATATATACCCGGAGAATGTCCTAGTTGTTGTTGTTAGCAACGTACATGGAACTCTATTCATGTGCGACATTCATCATTTACCACCAAATGAACTGCTTATCGACTGTCCCTGACCCCAGTCTTTTCATTACGCTACACAGTATACAATTTTACCCGCTAAAGTCTGACACAACCAAACAGGGGGAATGTTTTGATTTAACTATACTACAATGAGTACTTGGTGTCTCAGTTGCAGTCACAATCGAACTCGATATCGACGACCGACATGGGATAAGTAATTGAGTGACCCACGGATAATTGTTCTGGATATGGCTGTTTATCCGTAGTCTCAACCCTATTTAATAAAATAAAAAACCTAGCATATAACATTAACAACATGATTCGCATGTTGTGCCAACCTAGTTCGAATAAGGGCAGGAGAAAAAAGACACTACAATAAGTTTCAGCCACCAAGACCTCTTTTTATGCGACTAGGTAGTAAG
Source organism: Iphiclides podalirius (assembly GCA_933534255.1). Taxonomy (NCBI): domain Eukaryota; kingdom Metazoa; phylum Arthropoda; class Insecta; order Lepidoptera; family Papilionidae; genus Iphiclides; species Iphiclides podalirius. Next base: position 12,137,406 of record OW152826.1, read on the forward strand.
CCGGGCAGAAAGTTAATCACATTTTACTAGATTAAGGCCGCTTATCAATAAGCGGGTTGCAGATACGCTGCTAACCTTTAAAGTAAGTTTAACCTTCTAAAAAAACAACTAAGTGTAAGACTGCATACTTCACGCTGGTCGTTTGTAAGGTGATACGGTGGTAGGGCCACGGAACAGTGTCTGCTATTGCACGAATGGGCAGCTCCGTCCGGGTTATTACCACGTCCTAATAGAAAATCGGCGTGTTTTAGAAGTGTTACACTTCTGTGTTTCGTCTGGTGAGTGAGGTTGCCGGGGCCCACATTATTAAAAGGTGACAACGCATCGGAAACCCTGCTGAGCGCCGGTTATCTGTTAACATCAAGTGAACCGCCAGTTCGTTTGCCACGTAAAAAAATACATCCCCAGGCGGGTCTGTCCATTTGCACAAGCACACGTGTTTCCCAAGTCGATTATGTGTTGGGGCCACGTCTGTTTAATCGGAACATCAAAATTTCGTCGTTGTCACTGCAGATTTCACAATTTTAACATAATATTTCACAGCGGTATAAAATAACGCCAGTCTAAAATGTTTTTTTACAATAGCTACATCAAATTGGAGCGGCGTGGAAATGTTTAAGTTTAGACATCCGATATGTAAATATTTGGAACGTTCATTAAGTGTTGTTGAGCGTGTCGAAACATCCTAAACGTCAATTTACCGCAAACTGTGATTAAAATGTAAGGAAGGAAAATTTTCTTGGAACGTTCGTTTATGTTAGTTACGCGTAACATTATCAATGTGGGCAACTTTGTTTTTATGTGCTAAGCAAATCAAATTTACCTTCACCGGTGACAGTGAGACCTGTTTTAAAATTCCGCTTCGCAAAGTCGGTTTTTTGGTTTAAAGCAGCCAGACTCGTTTTTGGCATAATCAAATTCGGTGAAGGCTTCTAACATTAAGATAAAACTGTAAGGCCATTTCCATTCAGAATTCTGACATTTACGTTTTTTGTTTTACATTGGCACGTCATATTTAAAAATTCAAAATGACGTTTACGTACGTACTCGTACAAAGTAAGAAATGTGACGTTTCTAACATTTGAGAGTATTCGAGAAGCTTCTCAACTGTAACTGTGTTCGTATGTTTTTTTTTATCTGACCTTTGTCTTATCATCATCCTCCATCCAGTTAGGTGGGGTCGGCACAGCATGTGAATCATATTGTATGCTGCTTTGATTAGGTTTTTTACGTCCAGACGCCTGCCTGACGGACAATTACCTGTTGGTCACACAAATACTTGTCCCGTGTAGGAATCGAACCCATGTCCCCTGCCAATAGCTTAGCAACTGCGCCTCCGAGTCATCCTTATATGTGTCTTACTTGTTAATATATTCTTCACTCTTCCGCATCCGCACAAAACATGGCATTTGTATGAAGAATATCTTGATGCTATGGAATCCGCAACTGTTACAGGTAGTTCTTCCCACCTTCATACTCGAGAGGCGATCGCTACTGGAGATGTACGCGGACTCCTTTGCCCATCCCGACCAGTTTGTGAAGTGAGTGTTAAATTTACCGTTTAAGGTAATGTACATAGGTTACCAAGGTCCACCACTCGGATTGGCGGATTTCACATATGTTGGAAATATTTTTTGGTTATTTAGATAATATGGAGGTCTCCTCAAGATGTTTTCCTTCACCGTTGAGCACGTGATAAGTCAGCACTTAAAATTAACCATTTTTTTGGTGCCGGCACCGGGGATCGAACTCGGGTTGCTCTAGCATATTGAATTTAAGGCGAGCGCTCGCACACCGAGCTATCACGGCCCTTTAAATTTACAGTGTTAAATTTACAAACTTCGTTTTTAATACACCGACGTTTCGAATGCAAACGAACAGCCTTTCCAGCAACCGGGGATATTGCACTGCATTACCCCTTAAATGCAGTGTTCATTTAAGTCGTAGGCTTGTTGAAAAAATATCGATATGTCGATATTTTGAGCCGATTCGAAATATCGATACAAAATATCCAATAGGTGTCAAGTATGTTATATACTTTACATCTCTCATTCGAAATGAAATGATATAACAAATTGTTTGTCTCCTGTAAAAGAGATAACAATAGCGCCATTAAACTTAGTGGTCAAAGCGTCTGGGCGCGAATCCCAAAGAAGTGGATTCGATTCCCGCAGCAGCGTTAGACTTTTAGTTAATTTTTTCTACAAATTTTAATAGTTATGTATTTGTCTGATTTGCACCGAACCGTTCCAGAATAGTCGACATGCCCACGCCCAAGGAGCGAATGGTGCAAGTGGTGCGGTGGTACCTCAGCTCGTACCACGCCGGGCGGAAGTCGCAGGTCGCCAAGAAACCCTACAACCCAATATTGGGCGAGGTCTTCCGCTGCCATTGGGACATGGACGGTGCCGCTGATGGGCACAGCACGTCAACGGAGAAGGTAGCTTGCAGCTGGAATAAAAATATTTTAGCACACATTTTTACACAACACAACTTTATCTACCTCAAAATACTACCATCAAACACTGGAAAAACACTTTGCTCCTCACACAATATTTTTCCAGTAGTGAGGACTGAACCCTTTGCCGCAAGACTCCGATTCACTACCCACTACGCCAGTCGGGTCGTCTATACGTTTAGGCTTTTCCCATTTATAGGGTCGTGACGACATTTTTTTGTTAGTATTATAGTTTAACGTCTTCGGATTTCTCCTTACATACAATTCAGTATAGTACAGTTATATCGTCATTTTGGATACATCATTTTCGGAATTTCGGTTTTTTTGGATGACTCCGTAACCCAGTTGTCAATGTATTGGCTTCGGTGCCAGGAGTCGTGGGTTCGATTCCGCAGATAATCGTTTCTGGGTCGGTGTTTGTCCACATGAAATTTATGTTTGTAAAACTAACTTGCAACACAGGCTAATGTTATTCTACAATAAGAGGGACGTTTTCCAAAAAAAAAAAAAAACAGTAGGATGAGGATGAAAGAGTACTCTTCTATATCCTCATCATGTCGATGACAAATCATATCTTTCCTGTCCACGACTTAGCCAGCCCTATGTAGCAAAACGACCGTAAGTTTAATGGTCTTTCCAGCAAGAGGTAGGAGACGGCCCCGTGCCGTGGTGCTCGCCGGAGCAGCTGTCCTTTGTGGCCGAGCAGGTGTCCCACCACCCGCCCATCAGCGCTTTCTACGCGGAGCACGTCAACAAACGGATCCAGTTCGACGCGTGGGTGTGGACGAAGAGCAAGTTCCTCGGACTGTCCATCGGCGTCCACAACATCGGCCGCGGCGTGGTCACCCTGCTCGACCACGGCGAGGAGTACACGGTCACCTTCCCCAACGGCTACGGACGGTGAGTGGAAGAAGAAGACTTCTTCTATTCTTTTGGATATGGAGCTGACTATTTGTGACTTCGTGGAGCAGTTACCAAGGTATTGGCTTCGGCGTCGGGGTTCGTGGGTTCGATTTTGATTTTGACCCACGGATAGTTGTTTCGCATCTGGGTGTTTGTCCGCGTGAAATTTATGTTTGTAAAACGTCCTTACAACACAGGATAAGGTTAACCGAAAGGAAGGGCAATAATACTACCGTGCTTGTTCACTCTCCTGCCTTCTGGTGATTTTATAGTAATCTTATTGTACCTAACGATGACTAATTAGATAAATGATAACGAACGCCCATAGCAATTCGCAACACAAGAAGGATGTGCGTTGGCATCTTTCGAAAAGTTCCCCGTCGAACTCAACAAGAACAGCAACGCAAGTTTACAGTTGTTTAACCACATTAAATGTCACTCGACTCTCCTAGTGATGCAACACGTGGTTACGTAAAATTCTGTCGAAAGAATGTGCGACTTCTGGGTTTTGTTCTTCCATTTTTTACTGTGAGAAGGTGGCAATCATGCTAACGGTTCACCCGTTGTTAAGTCCAACCGCCCGTTAGCATTTGAAACATCCGTATGGTTGTCGATACGTTGCCACCGTTTAATTAGGTGCCACGGTTACCTCACTCGCCAGACGTAACGCCAGATTAAAACCAGAAGTATAACACTTTCACAACACACCGGTCTTCTGTGAGGTCGTGGTACTCCGTCTGCCCACTTGCCCATTCGTGCAACGGCAAATACTGTAGCGTGGCCCTTCCCTACCCGCTTTGTATTACTGTACGTCTTTACGCAAAACTTTCACCACATCCACTTATATGCTTGGGTCACGCAGTAACTCAGTAACTTGCTGTTATACGAACGGACAGGGGTAGTACCACGGCCTCAAATAAGACCGGAGTGCACTTGAATTGTTACACTTTCGCGTTTCGTCTCGTGAGAGAGACAGACGATAGTGAGATAGAGTTCCACGTTTTAGAGCCCCCTAGTACATACTATACTAGACCATCGACGTCACCTCCAACGTCTTAGATGACGTCGATGGTTGACGGTAACCAATGAACACTAGGAGAACCGCCTTCTCGCTTCCCAACATTTCACATAAACATTTCACATATCATACGTGACAGTACTACGGCCTATAATACACTTATCCATGGGCGGATTGGTATTATCATCTTAGCCCACAAAAAAAAAAAACAAAAAGAGAGTATCCTGTCCGATTGAATGCAATTAATAACTGTTTAAATACCAAACTAACTAGGAATCGTTGGTAAATGTCAAAAAATTGCTATTGGTTTACGTGGTATCCCTGTAAAGTCGTTGTCGCTTTTAGGAGTAGCGCCAAAAGTGAAAGTTTAACTTCAAGAGGATCGAAGAGCTTCTTACTTCAATCCTCTTGAAGTCATACTGCTTTTGGCGAGTCCGAGAAGTCCAACTTCGTGAGGAGACCACCAAAGCGCTAACGAACAACCCAACTTCCGCCGCCAGGTCGATACTGACCGTGCCCTGGATCGAGCTGGGCGGCTCGGTGGCGATAGAGTGCCCACAGACGGGGCACAGGGCGAACATAGAGTTCCTCACGAAGCCGTTCTACGGCGGCAAGAAGCACCGCGTCACGTGCGAGGTGTTCGCGCCGCCGGACAAGAGGCCCTACTACACCGCCCAGGGCGAGTGGAACTCCAGGATGGACGGCCGCTGGACCGAGTCGGGGGTGAGGATGAAATAGTGAATTACTAGTTGAGTGCTTGTTGCGATTGTTACCTGCTCCGTATGCTTACCGCACTAAAACTTTTATATAATTGAATGTGCCTGGGGCTCCCCCGTTCAACCGGTGTGTACAACAGCGGAACCTACTTCATCTTAACCATAGCCAAACTACCATAGACAAACTCATTACTACTCCCCACCATGTCCCGTCTTGCAAAGTAACTGCGTATAAATGTCCCACTGCTTGACCAAAGTCTCCTCTGTACAGGAGGTATCAGGGTATATTCCACCACGCGACCCCACTGCGGATTGGCGAACTTCACATAACTTCGAAATATATTCTTTTTGTTATTATTTCGAAAATCAATGTTGGGCACGTGATAAGCACTTAAAATTAACAATTTCATTGGTACCGGCACCGGCGATCGCACTCGGGTTGCTCGAGTAAATCGGATCAAACGCGATACTGAGCGCCCGGACACCGAGCTATTACGGCTCAATTTAATAGCCGCGATAGCTCAGTGTCAAGTGATAGTCAAGACGGGATCTAGCCAGATGCGCAATGCGTTCGCAGCGCACCGAGGTGGTGTTCGAGGTGGCGCAGATGCGAGCGCGCCGCAAGCGAGTCTCGCCCATCTCGCGCCAGATGGCGCACGAGTCGCGGCGCGTGTGGCGCCACGTGACGGCCGCCCTGCGCGCCGCCGACACGGACGCCGCGACGGCCGCCAAGCGGCGCCTCGAGCAGGCGCAGCGCGACCGCGCCAAGCAGCGCGCCGACACCGGCGACAAGTGGATCACGCAGGTGAGCGGCGCGTGACGCGTGACGCGTGACGCGTGACGCGTGCACGGCGTGACACACTATGTCTTGGTGACGGACGGTGCGCGTACGTTCTATGTTCGCGAGGCGTAACGCGCGTCACGAATGCACGGCGTGACGCACGATGTCTTAAACGAGTGACGGACGGGGCGCGTACGTTTTCGCTTATGTTGAAATGGTCGTGAGGATGCGGTAAACGCGTGTTACTTTTGACTCGGCCAAGGTGATAGGTGCGGCGAGCGTGACACATGACGCCCATCACGCGTGCAAGGCGTGACGTACGGTGCGCGGACGTCTTCCTTGATGTGTCGTATAGTCGCGACATGCAAGTCGTTTGAGTCGACCGAGGTTTTCCGTTAGCCAATGAAGCGTCGATAGGCGTGGTAAGCGTGATGCATGAAGCGCGTCACGCGTAATGACGTGACAGACTACTCGCGCCAACTTTCATTTCCTCGAAAGCATCACACAAGGAATCGTATCGCAGCTTGTGTAGAGTTACCGCGAGAGGCTACTGTGACCCATTATCTCGGCGGTTACATGTTCCGGATGTGTATTGTGACTTCTATACAAACTTGAAACCTATAGGAAATGTTTTTTTTAATTCATCCAGTAAGGAAACACGCGACCCCTTAATTCAAACTTCAAGAGGAAACTTTTCCTTTTTGTGCTGTGCTGCTCACTGATTCACTTCCCATTGATCGTTCCAGCTGTTCAGCCCCAAGGGTGACGAGGGCTGGGAGTACAACGCGCCGCTGAGGAAGCGTCTGGAGCCCTCGGCGGGGGGCACCCCGCAGCGGAAGCCGGCCAACTGCGCGGAGGGCGCCAGATAATGGCGGGCCAGCTAGCTCCCAAACAAAAACGGACTCTAACGACATTGCAATAAGGTAGAACTTCCCACGCAACAGTTTATCGGATAAACTCTTTTTCATCGAAATCCTGGTAGCCCTACGAGGATTTTGTGACGCACCAACGACGCTTAGTTAGGCCGCTAAGGGCTTCGGCGTAGTCTTACGAATGGGAGATTGTATGGTCTAATTGTATGAAATGCGTGTGATTATGTGCTGCGAGTATGCTCAGCCGAATGAAACCCTGTAGATACGATTTTAGACGATATTTCACTATAGGAAATACCTTGTATTTTCTCAGTTAGCGATTTTACCACAATGTGGGTAAACTGTTTTCTTACCAATTCAGTTTCTTTATTTTCGTTTTAAAAATTTATCGAAAATAATTTCATTATTTTTCTACGACTTCTGCACGAACTCCAAATTGAGTTGCTGTCTTGTTATAATGTTTAATTATTAATAGAACTGCCAACCAACGAACATCTCGCAATGTTAAGCAAATGTATGGCAAATTTCTCGTTTACCGAGCGGTATACTAAGCGGTGTACTAGAACAATTTTTTTACTTATAGAACATTGCCCTTACTGTACCACACCATACGTTGTGTTGTAAGGACGTTGAAAAACATAAATTTCATGTGGACAAACACCCAGATGCGACAATTATCTGTGGGTCACACAAATAGTTGTCCCGTGTGGTAATCGAACCCACGACCCCAGGGCCGAAGCTGCGGAGTCATCAGTTCCTTTAGGAAAGGCCTTTGCACAGCAATAACAGGTTATTAGTGGAGACTAGAAGGCATAGATCCCTTTAAGTACCAATCTCCTAATCTGTTGAGCAAACGACTTGAACGATTTATTCATTTCATTTTATATATATTCAGTTTGAGATAAAGCCCAGTGGAAGGACGATTTTAAACTCTGTAGCATATTGGATAATATCTAAAATTATAAATAAACGCGATAAATCCTTTAAAAATAGCTCCATTCAGTAATGTGTAATAGCGTTAATAGAAGAAATTGTCATAGTATCAATTTGTTCCTTTTCGATCTTCATGTCACATAACTGAGCATACTCAGACGACCTAGCAACGACGCTATATAATAGCTGTCGAGCACGTCTAATGTACTTGGCAAATATCGCTCTTACAGCCATTGCAATACGATTCAGAATCGCGTGAATAGGTTATTGCGTAGCGGACTGGATACGGAGTAAAGAAACCTACCTTGTAATATATCGCTTCTCGTGCTTTTTATCGGCACGCCCTCCATAATGCTTTTAAATAATGAGCGATTGTCATCTTCATTTTCGCGGAACCGAAAAAAAAATACCTCGCCATTTCACGAAAACCGATATTGCTAATTAGACCATTCCAATTATCGATTGGAGTAATGGATCGTTTTGTTTGAACGGATAGGTCTTTTTATTGTTATTTTTTTCTATTTGAAAATTTAATATATCCACGTTGGATGGTACAGTCGACGTCGTAAATTAGCGATAGAAGAAACTCAATAATAGCCTACCATCTATAAAAATAAATATTTTAAATAAAACTATATCCTGCATATTGACACTAACTTGTCAAAGCTTAAGCAGGGTTAGACAGGCCTATAAACATAACAGGCGAATAGCTGTTATTTAATAAAAACTTATGTAACAGTTACATAAATATCACTATTTAACAATGTAACACTGAACTGTGTTACATTATTTTGCGTTATAACACATAAGTTATTACATTTGAAAACGACAATGCTCTTGAATAATTGTACGATTTTTCTTTGAGAACTCCTTTAGAAATAAAAGTCCTTTTTCAATGTTCTTAAAAGTCAATTAAATTTAAAAAGAAATTGCTTTGGATTTAGATAACTCTGATTATCCACCATAAAAGCTCGTACGTCATACATGATTTTTAAAACATTATTAGATTAGGGTAAAATACAGATTGAAGTAAATTAAAATTCCAGCACCAGCATGGAGGTAAGTCAGTGATGTATATAAGATAAAACATAAAGAATTAAAAAAAAATTAAATACATTTTATAAACCATATCTTTATATATATAAATCACCACGTAGAATGAAATCCCGTATTTGTTAATTTAAATAAAAACTATGAATGTTATTTCTTTTGGTCGCCTCATGACTATAAATAATTCAATGACTTTACTAGAAAATTGTTCATCCTAGTCACCTCTTAATTCCGCTGAATTAATTGATCTTATACATTTTGTAAGTGCTAGTATAACATTACAGAATATTGTCAATTCAAGGTTAACATGTTCATGATTCAAGCAATTAAATACTATAAAATGATTCAAATCATATTGTTTTTAAAAATCCAAAAGTCAAATGGTATTTGCTTTAATGTTTATTATGATTATCTGGCTTGTGACGCGGCGCTGACTTTACCTGACTACTGTTTTATAAAAATTTATATGCAGTTGACTGTATTATATGGAATATTATTACACTGCAAAAAATGTTCGACGTGGACTATTTATCTACGTAATCATTTGTATGTATCATGTTGAAAAGTTTATGATAATAGAATTCGTAGTGATCCCTGTAATATATTAGAGCTGTCATGTACAAAATTTAATAGAAAATGAAATCTTTGATAAGTTTAATAATATAATTAATTGGAAATAATAGATTCACGGAGATGACATTACATTGATTCTGGAAACGGAACTGTACTCGACTCGTAATTTAATATCGCTTTTTTGTTTTCGTATTTTAAGATAATCGCTACATATCCACATCGTTTAAATAATCACAAAAAATCTCTTGTTTTTTTTTATTTAATTGTAACAATCGGCCTTATTGCATTTAAAGTGAAATTAAAGAATGGAAAGAACGCTCATTCGGCCTTGCGTTATAACTATCCGGTTACGATATAACCATCCAGTTATAACGCGTTGTCGTTGCAACGCGTTGCCGTTACTAGACATGATTGTTAACGTTATAACAAGTTACGAATATGCTATGCGACCGGGACGACGGGAACGCGGCACATACTAACGGGAGATTGTAACGAACTGTGCGGTAAATTATGAATTGTATCCCATCACATACGACTTATATAATTTACATAGTTATAATTACAATGTTGTATATTTAAATAAAAATTTAAATTATTTACGCATCTTTTTATTTCCAAATACAAATTACCCTTTTTCGACATGTTATAGTGAAATATAAATTCTTTTTCTTTCACGAATACCAATTGATCGCTTCACAGGTTTATTTAAATTGAATATACACAAGTTATAATTACAATCGCAACGGGGCGATTTATTTTTACATCACATTCGATTCAGGCTGAATGAGTAGAGCGGCGAGATTAGCGAGATTAAAAATTAATTATTCAACATGGCATTAGTCAACATGAGGGATCGACTTGAGAAGCGAGATTAGCGAGATTAAAAAAAATCCAACACGAATTTGAGTCTTTGGAGCGCTTTGAGTTGGCAACATGGCGCCTCATGGGATCGACTTGAGAAGGCGGGCCGCTCTTTTGAGCGCGTTGAGTTGGCAGCGGCAAGATTTAAAAAAAATCCAACACGGTGGCCCACGGGATCGACTTGAAGAGGAGGGCCGTTCTTTGGAGCGCTTTGAGTTGGCAGCGGCGAGATTAAAAGAAAAATGAGTCAACATGGCGCCTCATGGGATCGACTTGAGAAGGCGGGCCGCTCTTTTGAGCGCGTTGAGTTGGCAGCGGCACGGGTGGCCCACGGGATCGACTTGAAGAGGAGGGCCGTTCTTTGGAGCGCTTCGAGTTGGCAGCGGCGAGATTAAAAGAAAAACGAGTCAACATGGCGGCTCACGGGATCGACTTGAACATGCGGGCGGCCCTCTCGAGCGCGTTGAGCTGGCAGCGCGTGGCGCGCACGAGGCGGGCGGCGGGCGCGCGCAGCACGCGGAAGTTGACGCGCGACGGCTCGATGCGGCCGTACAGGAAGCGCGACTGGCGGTCGCTGAGCAGCCACACGTCGCCCTCCGAGTCCACCTGCGTCGGGCACTTGCTTTTCCTTGGCAGGATACGCCACTGTTGGCGTCGGGGGCCTTTGCAGGTCCGCCGCGCTCGAGGTGGCCGGGCGCTCGGGGCGCGTTAACTAGCATGAACCTCGGTCACGCGTTATCGTGACTAGGCTCAAGGGCTCCCGAGGAGCCTCGGCTCGGGCCTTCACGCTATTATTAATCCACGCTTAGGGCCCTTTGACGGACGCTCCATGAAGTCAATAGGCTCATAGAGAATCATTAAACATAAAAAAATACAGTCAAATTGAGAACCTCCTTCGTTTTTGTAGTCGGTTGAAAAAGTCAGTTGAAAACTTCTTAAGTGCATACATAAGCACACACGTAGTTTGAGTAGGCACCAGGGGATCGATAAAGGGGGAAAAAGGACGACACTACTCTCTACCTCTCGCTCTATCACATATGTATCAATGCGGTTGATGTATATAAAGGTGTCCAAGTAGTCTTTGACCTTGATGTCGTTGGGGAACTCCAGCAGACTACAGTCGCTCAGAAGCAGCGGGGTGTTTTGCTCAGAGAACTCCCGGTCTAGGTTCCAACAGCCGACGCCGTTCTTGCTCAACTGTACGAACAAACAGTAATCAGAACTTTTGACCTGGTGCACGTCAAACTATGTTCCTTTTTAAGTGAATGTTGTCAAACCAGCAGGCGTTTCGCCTGCTAATATATGCTAAATGATGAGCCATAACTGCCGCCTATGGACATCAACAAACAATTGTGGGTTTGCAGCGATATGTGTTTGATAATCCTTAAAAAAATGTGGACCTAACCGGAAGAAATGCGAAAGTAATAATACTTCCACTTCACCCTGGTCTTCTATGAGGCCGTGGTTCTTCCCGGGAAGAGCTTGCCCATATTAATCAAAAAGATAAAATTGAATACCCACAATTAATATGAATGTAAGTTAAAAAAGGTCAACAGTTCAGTCGATTCCGGTGCAAGTCATTGCTCCTAATAAATCTTTATTCAAGAAAATTTTCATCCATTATTTTTAATACAGCGTTGTACGCAATAAGTGAATAAACAAAAAAGTTTTGAGTAATTACACTGAACACATAATTAACAGAAAATAATGCTGAAATAAATCCCACGCGTCAATACGTTCAAATAGTGTCTGATTTATCCAAGGCTCCGAATTAAATAGGCAAGAACAAAAGGCATGCCTAAATGTAATGATTAACGAAATTAAACGAACGAGGCTTATTTGCTTGTTAAATCAGAATCTGGATGCCGTGGCGTACACAAAGATTTCAAAGAGAAGATTACACTTGAACTCTATAAACGCGGAAAGCTAAGAGATAAAGTAAAATTATCATTAACAGTGTAAATAAAAGTTACTAGAGTTCACTGCTGCACTGCTAACCCCAAAACACCACCTGGTGTTTTGGGGCATGTTAGCAGTGCAGTCGCCTTTCTCAATTTGATAGCTCACAATTTCAAATCGCTCTCAATTGTCGCTCACTGACTTTAACCGCTGTAGCACAAATGGGCTGGCCCGACCGGGTAAGTTCACGACCTCACGACCAGAAGACCCGCGTGAAGTAGTCTTATACTTCTGCGTTTCGGCGATTGAGGTAGCCGGGGCCCACTTGATTAAAAGGTGGCCACGCACCTGCAACCCTATTGGGATTTCAAATGTCCATGGGCGATGGTTATCATTTAACATTAAGTGATCCCTCTTTTGCCACTTTCTCACCTAAAAAAACCAAATAGACTTAACAACTCGTTATTAGATAATAACAGACAGTGGTCACCTGCGTGTAGAACAAAACGTTGGTGCCGGGATCATAGTCGCAGGCCGTTGCTTGGGACATCGGACCCCTGTCGCCGACGATCTGAAACGTAACCGTTTGTTTAATCGACCACTTTCTAAGAGGAAACAATGATACTTGCGGCCATACATGTGTCTTGGCGCGGTTTAGAATTCGATGCACCAGCGAATAATGTCCACTTATGTCCCCGAGAACTTTCACTAATATGAAATCTGAATGTGAATTCTATTGCTGAATATCTTGACGACGCCAATGTGTGGGGTTAATACTGTTGATACTCACGTAGGCTAAAACAAGACTATTGTACATGTACTATTATATTGTAACCTGATTTTTTTTAAAAAAGAGCAACTGTTGAGTTTCTTGCCGGTTTCTTCTCAACAGAAACTGCTTTCCGAACCGGTGGTAACTTACGAACGTGTTCATTTCTTGTAAAATTTTGACGTTTCATAAGAACGCGCAAGCGTCTATGTGAATAAAGATGTTTTATTATTATTATTATTATAATCGTGGACAAATTCTATTCGTCTACTCCCGTACATATTATTTTATCACAATAAAAATCGCTTAACACGTGCTCAGCGGTGAAGGAAGACATCGTGAGGAAACCTGCATATTTTCGAAACAATAACAAGATGGAAATACATATTTCGAAGATATGAGAAGTCCGCCAAGCCGCATTGGGGTCGCGTGGTGGACTATGCACTAATGCCCCCTCTACAGCTTCCAGTTCCTTCTCCTTTGCCCAGTAGTGGGACAAATGAAGGCTGTTACTGTTGTTTTACTTTTTTACAGTAAAAAGATAGAAGCGTGACGTGGCAGCCATCGAGATTAACGTCTCAATTCACATAAGTGCAGTAAATATATCGAATTGTACGCCATATAAATTTGAGATAACGATAAGTCTTATAATACAAATGTGAGCGCTATTTAAATAGTGTATTAATTTAGGGTGCGAAGATCATACCTGTACCCCGTTAATGAATTCTTAAATCTTATCCTTTAAACGAGCAATTCTTGTATATATATAATCGGAACCTCGGAAACGGCTCCAGCGATTTTCATGAAATTTAGTATGTAGTGTGGTTTCTTTTTTTGAAAATGTCCTTTTATCCCTGATTTCAGGGAATGAAAAATATCATTCGAATATGACGGTAAATTTCGCCGCAAAAAAATGTTATAATAGCTCGGTCGGTAATGGGGCGGCCCCAAAACAGACGGCCGCGGTTCGTATTACAATCATTTACACACTTATTTTTTTTTTACTTTTTTTCTCTACCAGATCATTTTCGTTAGTTTTTATTTTTTTTATTTGCAAAATACATGATTTACCAAAAAAAACGAGCAAAGCTCTGTCTTCCAGGTACTAGTGCTTTAATTTAGGATGGGGAGATCATACCTGTACCCCGTTATGGAATTCCTCTGGCCCTATATCAGAGTTTCTCAGCAATCTCGTGGAGATTTTCAGCAGCTTCGTGCTGGATGTCGGATGGCAGAAGAGATCCCGAAAGCTTCGTTTGTAAATATTAATAATTTTATTTTATTTCAGTTTAAAGATCTTTAAGTCAAAAATGGCGTTCTTCCGTATTTTCAACCTAAGAGTTTGGGAATGTAGCTTATTCCTGTGAATTACATATACAGTTATATCATACTGGTCAGACGTTATTTACGAACAAGGCAAGAGGACTAGAGCCTCAGTAGCTCGATTCCTTATATAAATCCGTTGTTTTCCTTTTAAGGTCAGAAATTTCTGTGGCAATACCAATGAAATCAATGTCAATTCAAATTCTCATTCACCACACCATCGGTGACGGTGCAAAATATTTTGGCAAAATCTGCAAGTCCAAGAAATAGAAATAGAAGAGAAAGTTATCTATACGAAAATAACCACACTGCTTGGGCTATTAACTTAAACGCACATGAAGCCTTCACCCGTACTAAGAACTACCCGTAAAATATGCCAAGTCTTCCCAAACTCACCCGCAGCTGTTCTTTTGAGAGAGCGCAACAGAGGACACCCCGTCATTCCAGAAGAAATCGATCCCGCCCACGCGGTAGACGCTGGCGTTCGCCTCGTACTTGAAAAGGGGGCTCTCGCGACGCCAAGCCGTGTCACTGCGTAGGTCGTACACCACAAGTGCTCCAGAACCCATGTCCGATATATACGCGTAGGCATTCCGACAATCCTCGTCCACTATATCCACCACCTGGATTGGAAGACCAGAAGAGGCTCACTGATTAGCACGGCCGTAGCTAGGGGGGGGGGGGGGGCATTGTAGGGCAATGCCCTACCTTAAAAATACCAAAATAAAAATGCGTAAATATGACCACGTTTCTCAATTTCGTACACGTCTCAAGTGATTTCCCATCCTACTTCGCCGGAATTTGTATAATCTTTCTATGTTGTACCTACTGTGTTCTATTTCATGTTTCTACTCCACTTTATTTAAAGGAGAATTTTGAATTTGTAGGGCTTCTAGGAGAAGATCCTACCTTCTTCTAGGAAGCTCATTTTAAAGGTGCCAAATCACAAAATGTAATTTTTTGAAAAATCTTTTACCGTACAGGCTTTAAACTCTACTACTGCATTATATACCATACTATTGCACAACCTACGTAGTAAAGTTCCTTTACGCCATTAGTTGCCTGGAAGAGATCGCTATGAAGTGTTATGGCTGCCAAATTGTGCATTCCATTAATTTGTTTGTCTATTGTTAATTTTTGTAAGGTATCCTCTTTTTTGTAATTTTTTTTCTTTTAAATATTATTTAAAAAATTTAAATATTATACAACTGTTTTTTTTTCTTTCTTTTAGAAATAGCTTGGGAGCGAACAACTCATTACCAGTGCGTGACATTCATTTCATATTCTAATAACTCTTTGTTCTGTGTACTCGTATAATAAAAATAATAATAAAATAGGCATTTGAATGATGATGATCTAATCAATTCGATTGCAAGTCTCGATGATTTGGATGTTGATAAAATGCTTCCACTGAAAAGTTTGAGTAAGTTTAAAAAATTTAATAATTCAAATGATTTTTCATGTTCAATTTAAACTAATTTTAAGGTCTGAAAATTCCATCAAGAGAAGAGGCTAGTGTGGTTAAAGTTTACTTGAGTCGTAACGAGGACAAAATGGAAAATACATTGCAAGTGTTGTACAGGCATCGAGAGGCATTTAAAGATACTATGAATTTTTGGCATCTGTCGCGACCGTAGGATGTAGCACTGCAGTGTGCGAATCTACGTTTTTAACTTTAACTGCAATCAATAGGCCTCAAAGGCTGTCAATGGGTCACGAGAGAATGGCTGGTATGGTATTACTGGCCTTTGGAAAAAAAAGTACAAAATCAGTTGATCTGAACGAAGTTCTTCACATTTTTAATAACATGACGAATCGAAGAATTCAGCTGTTTTAAATATTTTTATTATTATGTTAATTATTGTTATAAGTCTGCAGAAACAATTTGATATAAATGGTATTTTTGGTCCTATTATCTTATCCAAAAATTGCTTATTATCCCACTCTCACTCAGACGTGGATCTCTAAATCCAAAGCTAGAAGTTCTACCATCTTGTTCGCTCATTCTTCATGATTAAGGATTTAATAGTGCTTAGATCCATGCTCATGTTCTGTCATAGAAATTATTTGTCTACGAATAGCTATTGAACTGACCTAGAGGTCAGTGATATACATGATGATTGATTTAGGAGCTCATGCTTCAAGGGCAGATCAATTATGATAAATTGTTTACTTCCGCCCGACCTGTAATCAATGCTGCCCTACCTCAAATTCAACTCTAGCTACAGCCCTGCTGATTAGGCTCAAGAGCTGGAGGACAGGCGACGTCATATTTCGGAATATTTGTAATCAAAAGGAACTGATCAGTTTGTTTTTAAATCCATTAATACAGTTATAAAATATTCCTACGGTCACAAGACTTTCGAATGAGAACAAGTCAGGCGAACCATAAGGTTCTGTACCCCGGGACTGTACGATACGAGCTCAAACTTTTTTACTACCCTTAGTGGTACAAGTGGACAAGGAAGGAGCATCCATGTTTCCTCTTCTAACTTATCCTGAGCCAAGCCTGATGATTCATCACTAAAGTCGGACAGTATTTTTTGCCCATAAAATATAAAATAAATTCGGAAAACAGAATACTTTGATTCTCGTGCCTCCATGCCTCCAGCTACTACTAGACCACTACTAAAATTGTAAATGCAAAATGTATCTTTACTTCCTAAGGCTGTTTTTATCAATTGTTAGCCGTTTGTTTACATACTGGCCTAAAATACCCTAGATTTTTCACATCGTTAATATTGACTATTTTTTTAAAGAATCTCATAAAGCCGCGTTCCAAATCTAGTTGCTAAAGTGGATTAAACGGCAGTTTGAACGGCACTAACGATGCTAGTGAAGACTGTCGAGTCTCTCAGCAGGTCGTCGCTGAACACGTGCTTGTATTTGAGCGTGTCTTTATACAAATCAAAGACCAATATGGCGGGCTGCGTGATCTGCTTAACGTTATCTGTTAGGAAAAGGTTTGTATTGCTGTATTTAATCTGTTATACCAAGTACCAGGGTGGGCAAAACATTAATGCGTATTTGTCAGTATTTTGTCAGATCAGTCAGAGGGCACATGCGGCGCGAGATTTTATTCCAGAGGAAACCTGCATATTTTCGAAATTATAATAACCAAAAAATTATTTCGAAAATATTTAAAGTTCGCTAATCCGCAGTCGGGTCGAGTAGCGGACTATGCCCAACCCTCTATATAGAGGAGACAGCTGCCCAGCGGTGGCTGTTACTTTACTTTACTTCGACTACTACCTTTAAATCGAATAAGTTAACTTTCTGTGTACCAGTCTGATCTGAAAGTATGAAACATGTTTATAACGTTTTTTTTTTTTTACTGGAGAATGTGTGGGATGATGCCAACCTAATGAGTAATGACAAGTAATTCCCGTACCTAGAGCCACCAGCTATTCAAATCACCAGTGGGTAAGAAATGTTAAGAGCTCAAGATAGGCTGTTACCTCTATTAAGAAACATAAGTAGAGCTATTTCTACTTGAAACCCTTCTTCCCCAGTGGTACTTTCGGGAAAGAGTATTTTATTCATGAATCAGTGGGCTTGAAACAGTGCGCTTTATTATAAATCCTAGACTTTCGGCCCCATGTTCTTAAATTGTTACGTCCGAAATAATTTTGCGGACATTTTCTTATTCTAAATAAACCTAAGATTAGTATTTCTCTACGGATAGAATTATTATATTATATGTTTTTGTACCCTGCATTGAAAGGAAGCAATAAATAAATAGAAAACATTGTAATCATCACAGTCGCTTCATCATCATGGAAGGATATGGCAGTTCTTACGAGACTTGGTACCTACTGAACATGTCGGTGACACCATTATCGACTACCCACAGTCTGTCACATTTGTCCACGTGGATTCTGTAAGCGGAGACCACACTACTGTTGGTACTGACGCAGCATGCATCGTCGCTTACGAACGCGTCACCCCAGCTTGGATAAGGATTCAATTCTTGCTGCTGGCTGCCGTTCAGGTAAACGTAGTTTAGGGACGAGGGGACACCTGAATATTTGAATGACGATCCATTATAGATATTTTGTTACATTCTCGGGCATGCAGAAGTAAAAATATACTACAAATTCGCCTTTATAAAGACTTTTAAATTATAAAGAAAACATTATTTAAAAACTATTTTTTTAGTATAACCCAAGTTTTTTATGTGAGCAGGTGGTTCACCTGATGTTAAGTGAATACAGCCGCCCATGAAAATCTACAGAACCTGAGGGTTTTTTAGATGCGATGACAACTTTAAATAAAAGTGTGCTCCGGTTACATCGATGGTCTTTGGTGAAGCCGCGGTACTTCCTCGGACGAACCTCCCCATTCGTGCAACAGCAGAAGTTGCTGCGAGGACAAATGATGAATAGAATACAACTTAAATAGCTACACGAAGTGGTTTGAATTTCAATTTTGTATATGAAGTTGTTTATTTAAATATAACAGTGAAACTATATGGAGAATTTCGAGAAAATTAAGGAGGAAACTTTCTCATTTAAAAAAAAATTATACATATTCGCACCTCTTTTCCACCGCGGCACAGTAATAAATAATTTGTCCCTCCATCGAGCTAATCCAGTAGGCATATTGTTTTCAGGTATGTAAGCACCTGAGGCTAAAGCAGCTTGTTTATGTTGACCTTGCCATGCATAATCTATAACTTTCCATTGAAACTCTGGAGGCAGTAGGCAATCAGAAAGTTTAAGCAAAGATAAAGCTGAAAACAAAGCTATTTGCCAATTCATCTTCCTGGTTATATATGCATTGTTTTAGTACTCGATTTGATTACAGGATTTTTAACCATTAAGACTAAAATCACATTTTAATATCTAGTTAAATTATTTTCATTTCACTTGACAATTTTGCGAATTTTTAATATTTTTGACGTTCAGAGGAGCAGAATTTCCATAAGAAAAATATCTAGTGCTAAATAAAAGTATAATTAGGTGTTTCTAATATGCCGTACCTGATAAAACTGGTAATCTAGATAAAATTCCAGGAACTATATTTTTAGGTAATGATTGTATACAAAAGTTATTCAAAATTCTAGTAATATAAGATTATCTATTGTGCAATAATTTTTGAAATCATGAACCTATACTTTGTGGTAAGCACGAATCCGAAACGTAACGCTGAATTGTCAAATCAAATCGTCACTCACTGTGACGTCTGGTGATAATTGTTGTTCATTATTTCTATTGAAATATAGCAAATACTTTAGTTATTGAAATTGTTAAGTTTTATTTATTAACTACTGTACACATATCTAAAAGTGCTTTCGAGAAACGGTCTCATAGCAACTGGGGGAGATGTCAAAGGAGAAAGGTGAAACAATTAATGGTGATGGAGCCGTGGTCACAGAGCAAACAAATGAAAAACGAATTGGTTGCACCCATTACAAACGTCGGGCGAAATTTGTGGTATGCTAAAATACACCATAAAGTATTTAATTTGTAAATTCGGCCGGAATTGCACATAACTTAAAGCTTATGTCGAGTTCGAGGCACTCTATTCTAAAATTAAACATACAGCGCAAAATTTTCTGGATGCGAAAGGTACTGCGAAATTAGAAAACAAAGAGCATGTCAATGAACTTATTTGCAGCAAAGGCAGTCTTTAATTTTGGTATACCTCATTAGTTCTTCTACATGACAGAATCAATAACTTGAAAAATAGATATTTGTAAAGTCCTTTTATCTATCAGAGAATTAACTTATTTAACTAGCATCATTCTCTGTATTTTTTCCTGATAAGGATGGTTAAATTGTTGTTTTTGATAAAATTAAGTCATTGTGACAAAAACTGTTGATCAATGAATTAAACTAAACAATTTTCACAATTTTAAAGTTGATACTGTTTTGATATAAGTTTCTAGATATAATATAGAGAAATGCTTTTGATTAATTGGTGTTGCACTTGCTAAGCAATTGGCTTAGCAGCTGGGGTTGTAGATTCAATTTCCAGCTAGGACAAGTATTTGTACTCAAGAAGGATTGATGTCAGTCAGGCTGATCGTGAAACACCTAGCCAATACATCTTTATTAACATTATTATGAATGTACAGTCTACTTTAATATGCAGATTATTTTTAATGTTACACTTGTAAATTTTAAGTATTCTTTCAAATTTCAGACACCCTGCTGCAACAAATTTTACATGTGTCGATATTGCCATGATGAAAAAGAACAACACTATTTTAATAGAAAATCTGTTACTGAGTTAATTTGTACTGAATGTGATACAAGGCAAAAGGTACAGGCTGAATGTGAGAACTGCGGAGTTAGATTTGGGAAGGTAAGAAAACTTTAAGACACTTGTAGAACACTTTTAGTACAAGTCCCTGAAGAGAAAAAAAATGAACTTTTGAAGATTTAATTTATTTTCTTTAAGTTATAGTTCTTTTCGCGCTTAATTTGGTATGTTCACCTAAAACTTGAGAACTGTTAGGCCAATTGATATAAAACTTCGCACATACAAGGGCGACCTGCAACATCAGAAGTTGCTGTATGGCTCTACCAGTAAACCCAACCAACAAACCATACCTACAAACATATTCATTTCAGTACACATGCTTGATCTGCAACCTGTTTGACGACGAGGACAAACGGCAGTACCACTGCGATGGCTGCGGCATCTGTCGCGTGGGCGGCCGCGATCGCTTCTTTCATTGTGAGCGATGCAACATGTGCCTGCCTGTGCAGCTACAAAGAGACGGGCATCGGGTGAGTTGGTATCTAACACTGGAAAAATACTTATGCAAAGCATACCATATGTATTACCCCAGCCATTTCGTCTTCCCTTAGTCAATGTTAACAGTGTTATATGTTTAAAAATTAGACTAGAATGGTGTTACTATGAATTTGCAGACCACTTTTCTTTATACAGCAATATCTTACATAGCAACCTATTTTCATGAATAATTTGATTTAGGTAATGTTATCTAGGCCTATAGTCTTATTAGTTGGCAACATCACTTACTGTTTTAGTGAGTATATTATAAATGGAGCATTTCTCACTTAGAATTTGTAAAGGTGATTCACTTACTCAGTTGCATATCCGTTACGAAAAAAACAACATTAACATCATTAAATATTATTTTACACTAATGGGACTGGACAGGATTGAGTGTGATGAAATTAAATCTTACAAAATTTTTATAGTATCATTCATTAAATTGACATTTATTTGATTCCTTATAATACTTTTTTCTGTGCGCAGTGTGTAGAGAATGTTTCCCGTTCGAATTGCCCGGTGTGCCTGGAGGACATCCATACGTCTCGGATCCCGTGCCACATCCCGGACTGTGGGCATCTGTTGCACCGACCCTGTTTTGAGCAGCTCCTGCACTCTGGCCATTATGCCTGCCCCACTTGCCAGACTAGCATGATTGACATGTCCAACGTAAGTTACTAGTTTATTTGGTTTCATTTTACCTTTACCAGAAGAAATTTTTTCTCATGTTGTAGGTATATGTTCAGTCCACACAATTGCGCATGAACAAATACTCAAATGACGAACAACGTCTGTGGAACAAATACTTAACTATAATCACAACTATGTGACTGTGATGAAGAAACTAGAGGACTGCAAGAACAGGACATTCATACTTTCCACTCTCCAGATAGTTAATCAACTCAGCAGTTCATAATTTAATACTTGCCAATAAAACAACATCATAATGGATAGCCAGGGTTAACTAAGACATCAAGACATGTAACAATTTAGTCTGTCTTAGTCTGAAATAGAAACGCGTAAATCCGTAAACTAGTTTCATTTATTATTATAAAATAAATTTTATTTACTATAAATGATATAATTAAAAAAATTACTATAAAATAATTCTTAAGATTAACAAATGTGAAATCATCAACACAGTTTACATGGACTTCAGATGCTAGGTGACCACTTCTCTGCTTCATCTATGAAGCAAAAAATTTAAAATACAATTGTTTGAAACATTCAGTTGGACATGGTGTATACTATGTGGTCATCACATTACAGTTATGGGACTACCTAGATTCTGAAGTGGCCGCTACACCGATGCCACCAGAGTATGCTGACTACAAAGCAACCATTCTGTGCAAGGATTGTCACAAGGTAATTTCCATATTTTAAAACACTTAAAATAGTTCATTTGATGGTTAAGTAAGGTTAATTAGTACGCAGATATTGTTTTAGCTTATGTAGCTATAAATTTATGAAATATTAAAATGAGTGAATGTTGAATATTAAAATTCAAAATATCCCTAATCACATAGACGCTTGGGTGTTCTTATGAAATGCACAAAATATCAAAATTTTACATAAAAATTTATATGTTCGTAAGTTACCATCGGTTTGGCAAGCAACAAGAAACTGGCAAGAAACTCAATAGTTGTTCTTTTTTAAAAAGATTAATTTACAATATAATAGTACAGGTATAAGTTATTTTAGCCTACTTTAGTATCAACAGTATTATTAATAAAACATTACCTGTATTATACTAAGTTTAATGGATTTAAGTGAACTTGGGAGTCTGTTGTAGGTCTCAATCAAGTTGATGAATTAAATGTTTTAATTTTCAGCTGTCTACTGTCAAGTTTCACATAGTAGGCCTCAAATGTCAACACTGCGGCGCATACAACACTTGCCAAACCAATGGTTTCCACAAGTAAGTAAGATAATTTTGTTGATTTATTTACTTTTCGAGGCAACATGGTGGTAGTGAATTATATAATTACCATTTGAGTTTATGGACCAGAATGTTGTCTTCTTTGTTTGAAAACAATTATGTTGTCAAAACAACCCTCTTATCTCCAATTAATGAATATTTTTCTGTCCTAACATTGTCATTTCATTTCAAATTCAAATATCTTTATTCAATATAGAAGCATTGCACTTATTGTTTTTCAAAAATACTACTACTGCTAGTATTTAGCCGGCGAATGAAACTTGTACTTGTGATTGATATAACTGGGTGTTCCTCACATTGTCATTGCCATTATATCACTACTTATTGTTAATTTGTAGTGCTTCAATACAATGGTAAGCAGTGATGTGCTCTTATGTACATTCTATGTCAGTACCAACATCTCTGAGTTAGCTCATTATGTAAGCGCTTGCTTTAATTATACATATAATATACTGATGCACCAATGACTGTTAATTTTAAGTGCAGAATTGTCACACATTCTCAGCGGTGAAGCAAAACATCATGCATACTTTCTAAATATTAATAAAAAGAAAAATATTTCGAAGATCTGAGAATATGAAGTCCATCAATCCGCAGTGGGGTCGCTTGGTGGACTATGTCCTAATAGCCTCCGTACACAGGAAACCTTTGCCCAGCAGCTAGACATAATTATGTATGCTGATTACTTTACTTTTACAAAAATCTGTCATCCTTACCTGTACACTTCATCGTAATCGATGCTTCTTAACATTTCCCTTAGATTAATAATCGACATTCTAATAACAGGGAGTCGGGGAGCGCGGAGGGCAGCGAGCCGTCGGCTTCGAACGCTCCGCAGACGGCGGGGTCAACGACCTCAAGCGCGGGAAACGGAAGCTCGGCGGCGGGACTAGGCGGCTCTGGGGCGGGGCAGAACTCGTCGGGGGCGGGGGCGTCGGGCGGGGGCGAGGGCGAGTGCACCCTCCCGCGCGCCTCGCCCCTCGACGAGCCGCCACAGGCATGACCGCCGCTCACCGCGCGGGGGGCGCTCTCTCCCGACGGCGTTTAGCGCGGCGGCGGGGTCAACGAACTCTCGGGCACGAGATCGACGCCCTCGGGAGCGTTCGAGTTGACAGTTCGGCGGTATCAATAGGACAGAACACGGCGCCATTCGACTTTTCAGCTTTATGGTCGCGTTAGGATTTATAATCTTCACGTAAAGTATAGCTGGCTAAATGATGCGCATCCTCTGGACAGTTGAAATTATTTAATCATGTGAAATTTCATGAAATCTTTTAAATAACAACTATAATTGTTTTGCTATTCGGATATATTTTAGCCTAGATTAAAGCGTGTAGGAATACTTTTTTTTTGTTTCACACCTGGTTTTTCTTAATGTCATCATTCCCAAGGCAGAAATGGCGTCCGCGTGTGCGTTACAGTGGCCTGAAGGTTTATGGTTTATAGCAATATTTTCTTTCCGTTATTTATATTTTTTATATTACTCTAATAAATATAAATTATCCATATACTTTATTATATACTATTATACTTCCATCGTTTAACCGGCTATACTTTATAAACGTACAAGCGTCAGTTCGTCAACGTATATAGGTCGCGGAAAACTAAAAGGCACCTGAGTGAAGTTTTGTACAGTCGAGGGCAAGAATCCCTTTACAAAACCAAATAAAAACATTGCATACGCAACTGTACGCGAAAGTACAGTGGGACTGAGACAGCAAGAGGTTTACAGGGCAGTGTAAACGAGAAGGCATTAGTCTTTCTCCTTACCAACACCCCATTATTCATCTATGTATAAACTGTGATCAATTTAAGCATTTGGATCACAGTATTTTGTTTAATGAATCCCACTTATCTATGCCAGAATATAACGCCACCTATCGGAAGACCGAGCAGTCTGTCTGAAAAGATGATGCAATAATATAATTGGACTCTGTCCATTTCAATTAAAAAGTGTTTACTTGTGATGTCACTGTAGACATATCGCTACGTAAATCCGCCCTCCCATTTTGCATGTTGGTATATGCAATACAACTTTGTATGTGACTACCTATAAACGTATAGTACTATAACAGTTATCGCAATTCTAATAACATAACTTCATATCGTAGAATAATTAATGTTCAAATTGTACTCTGTTTAAAATTATATTTAAGTCCAAAATTAAATTTAACGAGAGAGCTGTCTGTCAATCCCATTTTGATTAGGATAAATTTAATGATGTATTTTAATCTCAATGTGAGATGTTAAGGCGTGATCTTAAATTATATTGTAGAAAAAGCAATGTTTTTATAATTATGCTCACATTTTCTATGCAGCCATCGTTACTTTTCCATTGAACTATTTATGATTATTATTCTAAATTGTCACATCACTATTTTAATGTGATAAAAGCAAAATTTCGATTAAGCATATTGTACATTTTGATTTAGCAATAATTAGAATAGTGTGTAATATACATATTTTATATTGTTAAAATAATATTAACATGATAACAATTTTTGATATTTGTTTTATTCATAAGTAGTGTGTAGCATGACTGTTACAAGAAAAGTTCCAATTCACATTGAAAACATTTGCAGACTGTCGTATGTGATATAATTCCAGAACTATTCACCATATAGTAAAAGGCTTAGGTTTTCAACTTTCCAAAATGAACTTATGTAAACAACTATACAGTTAGGCCACATAAGTTGAATCTACAATATTTTAATAGGCCACACACATAATAGTTTTATTTCGTTAACTAAAGAAGCATTACTCTAGTATACTTAGTGGAATTACAAATTGTACCCTCATGAAAAGCAATAATATGTTATCTTGCTTCTTGTATGCATAGAACGTAATTATGTGTGCAGCAAATAAGACCAAATTTTACATTTTGTGATAAATTCAAGTATTTATTACATAAATACCTTTGTATAAGTAAGTTTTCAGTATATGCTTTAGATATAGTAGTGGTAATTTTTTTATTAAAGAAATGAAAACACGGTTAGAGTTTAATTTGGCATTCTTTAAGTTTTTGTTTTCAATGAATCTTCCTACATGTGCCTATACTACAGCATACAAAAGAACAACATCATGAATTAATCGTTTTTTATTTAAGAAAACGATCAACAAACAACAAACATTCAGTTCAATTTTAAAATAAATAATAACAATAATAATAAATATTTTAGGACACATTTTTTTTAACACAACATTCTCCAGTCCCAAACTAAGCAAAGCTTGTACTATGGATACTGGAAAACTGATAAATATACTTAAACATATATTTTTTTTTTGGAAATAAATACATATTATACATATATAAACACCATGTTCATCACACAATATTTTTCTAGTAGTGGGGATCGAACCCACACCCTCTGGCGCAGGAGGCAGGTACACTACCCACAACGCCATTCGGGTCATCAAATCAAATTTAAGGCTAACTAAATAGTTTTAGATATATATTTATTTCTTTATGGGGAAATTGTCTGTGTATTACAAAGAGAAGCCAAAATAAAACTGAGCTATGTATGTTTTAGTTTGGTATGTTATATTATAAATAATTAGATTTTGTATGTAACATGTCTATTAAAACTTGATTTATAACAATACAAATGTTTTGTACAAAGTGATGTTGTCTTACTTACACATAATCAAAATTTACAATGGTTAATATAAATACAACGTAATGAAGAAAATAAAAAGACAATGTACACATATTTTGTAAAGTTAAATAAATTAGGTGTATCTAATATAGAATTAAATTCATTTATAATGCAAATATTTGACATATGTTGTAAACTGGCACCATAATGCTAGGTTATTGAAATATAAAAGTTCCCCGCCTAATTTTGCACCGGACACTATTTAAGCTCATATTTTGGAGCGATAAGGTAGAAGTCGCCATTGGGACTGGATAGTCTCCTTTTTGCTCTCGATCTGTTGCAGTTTCGTTATGTCTGCAGAGAATAACACCGTGTTCAGTACATAACATTTATGTAAAATTTCAACTATCTCACTATCACGGTTCATGAGATACGGCCTAGTGACATGCGGACAGACAGACAGCGGAGTCTTAGTCTCGGAGAGAAATTTGACTTCTTGAAATTTTATTAATAGGGTGCCGTTTTTTTGCCGATGTTTTTGAAAAAAGAAGTCGGTTGGGCTTAATTCAATCAGCGCCTAATTCGAAAGACTGTATGGTCTTACTCTTATCTTGCACTTTGTCGATCTCCAGACATGGTAGTTCGCCGGATGAGTCTGCCCATTTGTGCAACAGCACACGCTGCTGTGGTGGATTTGTACTTTATGTGGAAGGGGTTGGGTAGTAAGAGCCAACGTCCACTGCGACCTACAAGGTCTATTGTAGTCTTCACTTCCTTAATATAGCATGGTATCATCTCATGTTGTAGGCACGTTTCGCATACACAAATCCCACTTGGACAAACACCCAGATGCGAAACGATCATCCGTGGGTCCAACAAGCAGTTGTCTCGTATCGGAATCGGCCCCAAGAAAATCTAAAGACACTCTAGTCCGGCAAGTTCTTTCTGGTCCCAAGAAATATCTTGGCAACTGTCCACGGAGTCATCGCGGCGTGGCGGATGGCTTACCTTTGTCCAGTATGAAGTTCTGCAGGGGCCGTATGAAGGCTCGGACTGGCGCCGCCATGTTCACGTAAGGGTAGCTGGCGCCGGTGTGGCTCTTCGCGGTGCTCACCACCACCCCCAGCACCTCAGCCCGCCCCCCGCTGAGACGGAAGATCGGGCCGCCGCTGGTGGGAGAGAGACGGACATACGCACCTTCAGAATGATCTAGTGACTTATTCAAGAAATATAAATTTTTTTGAGACGCAAAATAATTATTTGTGCACTTAAGAACAAACACGGTGATTGAAGGGGAATGAAATTTAGAAAATAAATACATATTGAATATGTATTATTTTTTAAAATAAATACAAATATATTGAATATGTATTTATCAAAAATGAATACATATTCAATATATTTTTCTCTGTAGTCCGTGTAAGCCGTTCAATATTCCGAGTTGGCCGTTCAATGTTCCTACTGGGCCGTTAAATGTTCTTACTGGGCCGTTCAATGTTTTTATTGGGCCGTTAAATGTTCCTACTGGGCCGTTCAGTGTTCCTACTGGGCCGTTCAGCATTCCTATTGGGCCGATCAGTATTCCTACTGGGCCGTTCACCTGAAACCAGACTGGACGCAGCAGGAGGTGTGCATCATGGATGGCGAGGCGTTGGTGACCCGGCCGCTGGTCACCGTCGGCCGCAGCTCGCGCAGGTGAGTCTCGCTGAAGAAAGGGTATCCCGCCGCCAACACGGGCTCGCCTGCCCAAGTCGTAACAAAGTAAGAATTACATATTCTTTAAAAAAAAACACACTGAGTTAATCACACAATATTTTAGTGTTAAGCGATAACTGCTACGCCAAACGCTCCAAAAGTTAGAAAAATACAACTTCAAAAACTGTTTACACAATTGAATATAGTAGAAATTTAAGTTTAACAGTAGTCTATCTAATATATAAAATTCTCGTGTCACGGTGTTTGTAATTGAACTCCTCCGAAACGGCTCACCGATTTTCGTGAAATTTTGTATGCATATCGGCCAGGGTGGAGAATCGGACAACATATTTTTCAACTGTTTCTCATCCCCCTAAATGTTAAGGGTGGTCCACCCTAAACATTTTTTAATTTATATGGCAAAACGACGTTTGCCGGGTCAGCTAGTTACAATATATGTTGACACAAAGTTGCACAGACAGTGACGTACCTTTCTCGGCCGGTTCCTCGGCGAACAGTGCTGGCGACAAGTGCCTCCAATGCTCCGGGTTGCTGTACAGCAGTGCCAGGTCGTAAGCCTTGTCGTCCGCCGTTTTGTATCGGACTATCGCTGTCTCTTTCACGCCTTCGCAGTACAGGGACACTTTGTACGAGTCGTGCTGGAAGCAAGTCCAAACAATTTTTCTACTTTCTACGAAGCGTGGTCAAACGGAATTAGAGAGAAATTAAATTCATTTGGATTGCACAATAAACAAAAAAAAAGAAATAGTGCGTGGAGTCCCCCTCCCCAGGACCGTTGAACATTTAACGCAAGAGTGCTTTCATACCCCCTCCATGTAGCGTTAAACGTTTAACGCAACTTTGTTGGAAGTCGCATTAATAATAATAATAAAAATAAAATATCTTTATTCACATAGACGCTTGCGCGTTCTTATGAAACGTCAAAATTTTACAAAAAATTATCACGTTCGTAATTTACCACCGGTTCGGAAAGCAGTTTCTGTTGAGAAGGAACCGGCAAGAAACTCAACAGTTGCTCTTTTTTTAAAAAAATCAGTTTACAATATAATAGTACAGGTACAATAGTCTTGTTTTAGCCTACGTGAGTAGCAACAGTATTAACCCCACACATTGGCGTCGTCAAGATATTCGGCAATAGTATAATAGGCTTTTGCCATAAGTTTACTTTTAATTTTTCGTTTAAATTCATCTATCATCTATCACTATCAAGAAGTTTCACTTCAAAAATTTCTCAAAAATTTAATTAATAATAATGTTTGAGCGGTAATTTCATTAGTAACTAGCTAGTAACGCCCCCTTTGCTCGTGTCAATCGACGAAGGTACACAACGGACATTTCAGCAGATCGGTCATAGCTCTGACCTCGCCACAGTGACATTTATCGTTTGGAGAAACCCCACATCACCCGGATATCTTGGCATCTTCCTACACCAGTAAAAGCTACCTTAATGGCAAGGGCCTATTATAATGTCGAGAAATACATTGAGGACAAGGATGTGCGGAAACGACTCTTGCTCTGCACTAGCGAGTCCCCTGGCTCCTGCTAATTTTACCCTTAAATACTTACCTGTCAAAAGATGAGATCGCAGAGTTTCTTGCCGGTTCTTCTCTGGCAGGTCTAGTTTTGTGAGCCGGTGGTAGTTTTTGACGTTGAATAAGAGCTTAATCGTATACGTATACAACATAGTTTATTATATAATAATAATAATAAACCTGTGTTGAATATGCACATAAACATAGGTTTATTATATATATAATAATGAACCTATGTTGAATAAATGTCCCATGACCTTTTTATGTAATGACCTGTCACCTTACATGACAGAGTTATGTGGAGTTCCCACTAAAACCCCCGCGGTGGCCAACGGTGGCCGAGAGTCCCTCGGTACTGTGCGTGAGCACGCCTCGAAGAAGGATAGACCTCCCCCGATTCCCTCGCCCTCTTGCAGCAGCTCGAGACCACTTCGTGCTGCTGCCAATCCGTGTCCCCTTTTAGTCGCCTTTTACGACAGACAGGGGATACCTTAGCCCTATTCTATGAGCCCGGGACTACAGGGCTGCTGT
The DNA here is from genome assembly GCA_933534255.1 of Iphiclides podalirius. Taxonomy (NCBI): domain Eukaryota; kingdom Metazoa; phylum Arthropoda; class Insecta; order Lepidoptera; family Papilionidae; genus Iphiclides; species Iphiclides podalirius. The sequence goes on from OW152826.1 coordinate 12,167,623, forward strand.
GCCATGACCTAGGGGCGTACCTGTCTCACGACGTGTGCGCACGTGATGACGTAGCCCCCGCCCAGGTGGATCCCCGCGCCCCACGCCGCGCCGCATCGCACCAACACCGCCGTGCCGTCGATGCGCTCTACGACATCGAGTCGGTTCCACCCCAAGAACGCATTTCAACAAAGAGTGAAATAGAAGAAGAAGAACAAACGTTTATCCACGGTCTACGCACAATGGATGCATATAAAACTTAAAAATAACGATGTAACTACACAATATACAAAATAATATTGGAGAAACTTAAAATAAATGTAAACATAACAAGGAAACAAACATATTATTTTATTTGTTCATGTTGTTGAACACAGACCTTCACAATAAGTGAAGGTCTGTGTTCTACACATAAGACCGTGAAACGGACGGGACTCGGTAAAAGTCGAGATACAGTAATTAAAATTCGTTCGGATTCCTACACCGGTTTTCAGTCTTGCCCGCACTTCGAGGCAACTCGGACGGCTGCGTTAGTGATACAGAGATAGAATAAACATACTTAAACATGCTTTGTTTTTTGTAAATTAATAACGCTAGAAAGAGATTACGTTCATCGCACGATATTTTTCCAGTAAATGGGAATCAAACCCAAGCCGCAACTGTTAGATTCACGACGGACGAGCATTTTGCCCGAATGGAGAATAGAATATCCGTGGTCTTTTTTATATTAGGCGGCAAGCGGGCTCGCGGTTCACCTGATGTAAAGTGATAACCGCCGCCGATGGACATGCGATGCGTTGCCAACTTTTAACAAAGCCGGCCCGGCTACTTCGCTCACCAGACGAAACGCAGACACTTTCCATTTCTACCTCGGTCTTCTGTGAGGTCGTGGTACTTCCCCGTACGGACCCGGCCATTCGTGCAACGACGAAAACTGTTGCGTGGCCCTACAACAGTTGAATCGTCATACAGACTGTCGTTTGACGTCACGCACTGTATCGCTTACGTAGCCAGCATTAAGAAGATCCTTCTGGTCAATTCAGAGAGTTTAACAATCCTTTTGGCAACTCAAATGACATTCGAAAAGCCATTTGACAGCTGATTAGGAGACTTCTACGATCATCAGTATTTCAGAGTCTGGGCGTTAGCTTTCATAACTGCTTGCTGCATCAACTGAGACCTAACCTAGCGCTGGTACCTAGGACGTGCGCGAAGGGGTTGGGGAGGCGCGGGGGGGCGGCGGTCGAGGGGGGACCCTCAGCTTGGCGGACAGCAGCGCCCCCAGCGGCGCCGCCAGCGTGAGCCCCACCCACTCGCCGCGCCACCACGACACGCTGCACACCACCACGCCCACCAGCGCACCGCTGCAACGGCCACCGTCCCAGCCTATCACCACTACCACGATGGCTCTCAGACGGCTCCAGATCGGGGTGCAAACGTGGTGCTGTTCCCCCAACCATGGAACATTTGACGTCGTGGTCTGCGTGCCCGACCAACTGTACGCGGGAGGAGCTGTTGAATGCTGCCCACAGTGCAATTCGCGTGGCTGAATTTTGGGCTGATACCGTGTGGATGCTTCTTGCCATCGACACGAAAAGAGGAAGACCATTACAACTGGAGGCGTATAGCTCAGCGTCTGGGTGCCCGCTTTCAATTCGAAATATGTGCCAACCGAGTTTGAATACCGGCGCCGGCGCCAATGAAATTGTCAATTTTAAGTGTTGACTTATCACGTGCGCAGGTGGAGGAAATCTCGAGGAAACCTACATATTTTCCAAAAAAAATTAGGAGACATGTACGAGAGGTTACTTTACTTTTTTTTACAGTTAAGTTACAATAAGAGAATAATGAACCACACTGTGACTTCCAAACTAGGCAGTGAATGTGTCTTGGAAAAATATTTAACAAAAGAAAAAAAAACCGCCCAAGTACGAGTTGGACTCGTAAGATTATCTGTAAAAACAGCAAAACAAAATGTCTGTTGTATTGAAGCCAAACTAAAACATTACTTTTATTTTGTTTTTGAGTATTTGTTGATATAGCGTCAACGGAAATACATCATCTGTGAAAATATCAACTGTCTAACTATCACGGTTCACGAGATACAGCGTGGTGACAGACGGACAGAAAGACAGACAGCGGAGTGTTAGTAATAGGGTCCCGTTTTACCCTTTGGGTACGGAGCCCTAAACAGAGTTTGTTATTTACTCGGGGCCTTCTGTGTAGACTGGGCCGCCCTCCGAGCCCAGGGCTGTGGCGGCGTCAGTGAGCAGGAGAGACGGTCTCTTGCCCACCACGCCGCATACGGAACCTTTGGTGACCGCGTTGAGGAATGCCTGGAGCGGAAGAACATCCTTTTCTACATCGACCGCTCAAGATTATTAGAGCGCTGTTTATTTATTATTTAACTGCTTTATAATTTGAATTACGAAAGGAAACATTCTTGAAACTAGAGAAATAGAACCAAATACCCAGGTTGGGGGTCCGTGAGAAACTGCCGCCAAAGCCATGGATCCTCCATGGCTTTGGCGGCCTCCACGAGAAGAGTTGTAATGGGTATTAATCCCATGTAACTCTAAACACCCCATCCACCTGGTTTAGATCCCATTTTTAATTTCATTCTTTCTTCAAGAGATTCTTCTTGTAATGTTAATAAAAACTTGTAATGGGCACAACATTAACATTTTTTTATTGAAAAGTTGACAAGCGGCTAAGCGGTTTATTTTTTACCTGAATCAACTACCTGATTGCCAACCTTTGAAAACATGGTCCCCGTTTACGTAACTCACCAGAAGACAAACAGCGAAAGTACAACACTTGCCCTTTCAAGCCGGTCTTCTGTGGCCGTGGCACTTCTTCAGGTGAGCCTGCCCATTCGTGCAACAGCAGAAACAGCTGCGTGGGCCTACCACTTAACTGTGGTAGGGCCACGCAGCAACCTCGGGCTTCGCCGGGTAAGTACCACGACCTCACAGAAAACCAGCGTGAAGTGGAAGTATAATACTTTCGCGTTTCGTCTGGTGAGTGAGGTAGCCGGAGCCCAATTTTCAAAATGTTGTCAACGCATCTGCAACCCTCGGGTGTAGCAGATGTCCATGGGCGGCGGTATTCACTTAACATCAGGTGAATCGCCTGCTCTCTTGGCAACTTACACAAAATAAAAAAACCAAGTTCTACCACCCAACCGGATACAGCGAGTTAACCTCTGATCCGAACGGCGTAGACTGGACCTCTATGGTGGAACCGCGCCCCGGCGCTGGCTGCACCATGTCCAGCAGCTCCGAGAGTGGTCTCAACGTCTTCAAACCTACGACATGTATATTATTTATTCAACTGTTACAAGAGTTATCTACAGGCACATGGAAGTTAAATCTAAATGTGTGGTAGGGCCACGGTCTTAGCTGTTCCACCAATGGGTAGATCCCTCCGGGTATGTCCCACGACCTCGCATAATACCAGCGTGAGGTGGAAGTGTAACACTTCTGCGTTTCGTCCGGTGACTGAGGTAGCCGGGGCCCACTTTAGTAAAAGGTGCCAACGTATCTACAACCCTACGGGTGTTGCAAACGTCAATGAGCGGTTATCACTTAACATCAGGTGAACCGCCAGCTCGTTTGCCACCTTCTCATATAAAAAATGCTCATGTTTGGACCAAACATTTATTTACGTCGCAAGGATATTTGTGTATATGACCAAACGTTGCTCATTAATATTATATTAATAAACGCGTAAGCTTTAAATGTACAAGTAAAGTATTCAAATTTTTTGACGGTATATCGTATAACTAATGAATCGATTAATTAGTTTATTCAAATTGCACCTAATTATTAAAAATTAATTAGAAGCCTCTCTCATTTCTTCATCCGCTATGTAAGATTTCTATGTATTAAATGCTCCAAGTCATGACATAATATATTGAAATGTTGAATTAAATTTTCGATCTGTCGAAATTAGATTAATTTGGATTAGTTGTAGATATTTTAAAAACTGATGACGATGAAATCATCTCACTGTCTCATCACAAAAAGGCCTAAATGTTTTTTCTTTTAATTCCTAGATAACCCTTTGTTCATGATAAAAACACAAATTAACAGGTCTTTTTAGCGAATTTACTGAATTTATTCAAAATAATTGTAATTATGCCAAACAGCTGAACGTTAGGTACTGGTGCAAACGACGACTTAAGTTTTAAAACGATAACCGATTGACAGTTCATTGACAACTACATAAAAGGATAAAATGTCGTGCAACTGTAATGAGCCGACGCGTAGCTATTATACATACTACGACACGCCTGATGGCTGTGATGTTTTGAAAAAGGCAAGTAATGTGAAAAAGGTAACCTAAATTCGCAGTGGGATCGCGTATCCTAATAATCTATATATAGAGACTAACGGTACACGTAATTATATAGAATACTAGCTGCTGCCCGCGACTACGTCAGCGTAGAGTAGGCTGAAGGCGTAACATTCAGACAGAAAGACAGATATACATAAAAATATGTATATAAAATACAGCCTATGTCTTATTCTGTTATATGAGCTATATTTAACGGTGGTAGGGCCACGCAGCAGCTTGCGCTGTTGCACGAATGGGCAGGTCCGTCCGGGTAAGTGCCACGACCTCACCTGATCTGCATGAAGTGGAGTTACACATCTGCGGTTGCGTCTAATGAGTAAGGTAGCCGCGGTCCACTTTATAAAACGGTGGCAATTACAAACATTGCAATTAAAAACATTTTAAACGATAGAGAAAAAAGGCTCTAATCCACAACCCTAGGGGTGTTGCAAATGTCCATAGGCGGCGGATATCACCAGGACATCGCCATTTCGCTTGCTACATTTAGCTGGATGGTTTTTGAAATAGTCCCGTTTCCTGCAGACCATTGTGACCACACGATACGCAGCAATAACCGCACTAGCGTTTTCTACCATCGATGTTCTGTTCTACTCGCACGCGGTGGGCGTCATCCCCGTGTTGAAGAGGTAAGAGAGTGTTCGTTCAGTGGTAAGTGCTGACTGTAGATATGACGCTATGATTTAGAACGATCTCACTGCTCTGTGACAAGGTGGCGCGGTCGTAGATTTTCATCAATGAATTCGTAAGGACAAATAGGATAAATTATAGGATAAGTTTTATTTCACTTGGTTACAGTAGTCAGAACCTCACCAAACTACGATATGTGAATGTAATTTTATAAACAGTATAAATGAAGTAAAAACTTATTTGTATGTCACCTGAATCGTTTCTGTAAGGTATAATATGCTGTTATTACAGCTAATTGGCTAACCTAAGCAATAGCTTAGGTTAGCCAATTAGCTGTAATAGTACCTATTTAAAATGCATGAATTTCGAGATGGAAATACTATCTATATTATTCTATCTAAATATTAAAGAATTGTAAATAAGCGTACGTTAATATAATAAATACATCACTACATATGATGAAATTTTGTTTCGTTTTACAATTTGAGTGAATATTTCTGCCATGTTATGGTGCTCGTAATATTTTAACATCGCTAATTTTAAAGATTTAGCTGATGAATAATTAAAAGGAAGTTGTTAAACTTTTATCTAATATACATCGACATTATAGTTCCGATGTATATAAACATTTTCGGATTGAGATTTTCAAGCCACGCCTTTTGGGGACAGGTATGTCTACCACATGGTGCCTCTCGGCTTGATGGGCGCCACTTTCTCCGTGGTGGCAAATGGCGCCTTGCATTTTCGTCAGAAGGACGGCCCCATCAATTATCTGCTAGGTGAGAATCGATAATATTATACATGCGATATTTTGATAAGTTTGCTGCTAAATGGTTCTGAACAAAGGTTGAAAGGCATTTGCTAACAATTCACGAAACAAACCGTCGATGCAAAATGCGGGAATAGCTAATATATCAATCACGATCTTACGTAGACGTCTTCCATCTCGGTAGATAATAGATATTATATTATTAAATGTGATTTCAATATACTGACGTACTCGATACGAAATAGCGACATCTATCAATGAGCGCTAACTACTAGTTGTTAACACTGTGCTCAGGTGTTTACGCTCTAATTACCATAGATGGCGCTTTGACGCCATTCAAAAACATATCCTTGAAAACATTTGTTTATCGCAAAAATAAACCTAGCATTAATTACAAGAACCAAAAAATATTTACGCCGACAGTTAAGTAATCGGCGATCGGTATTCCAATAAAAAAGATTTATTTAATTAATTACAAGGTGTTAACTGTATGACAATTTGGAATGGACTGATTTATAATTACAAAAACTTATGAACTAAAACTAATGGTGTCAGCGTTCCTTCGATGCGCCTTCGCCATGCTGAGTCTGCAGTAATCGCGGTTATGACGTGCTAACTCCTCCCTCCTTAAGATAGAAGCGAGAGTTGGAGCTTCTAGCAGCGTCCTCGCTGCTGTTGATTTCCTGTGGTAGTCTATTGCTTTTCCACTTCTACAGCTTCCAGATGGCCGCTACACTCAGCAGCCCGTATAATATTAAAGTTGTCCAGCTGGGGGTTGCCATCAGGGTTGTCCAGTTGGATTCATCTTGTGGGATTTTGTCATCTATCTTGATGATGAGTTTGTGGATGCTGTCTAATGAGATATCCTCTTGAATTTATTCAAACTTGATGTGTTCTTGCGTGATTTGCTGTGCTTCAGGAAGGGGGATGGTTTCGTCGTTTGAAGACTGTCCTCAGGTGGGTCTGTAGTGTGCTATTCAGGACATGTATCCGACAATCTTCAGTCAGTGTGACTATGAAAGTTCCTTTCGTCTTTTTGTAGTCTGTCTTGGTGCCACAATGGATTTTGATAATTTCATCATCTTGCAGGATCAGTATCCAGCTGTTATCCCGGATTTTCTGGATCTTTCCTTTGGTCAGGTGCAGCTTGGCATAACGTGCAATTGGCTTTCTGATGTTGAACCAGCGACGCTATGCAATCTTGTGTGTTTTTTCATTCTTCTGACTTCCAGGGATTTGCAGATATGAGTGTCATTGGTGATTGGTTGGCAGTCTTCTTCCTCGATGTGGGCGTACTCATCGCTACCAAGTGCAAGGTATTTGGACTCTGGGATTATAGTTAGGTTGTTGCGGTCAGGAATGGAGTAAAGGTGAATAAAATCGTATATTTTTGAATCAACAGAGGGGATTTCCAGGATAAAGTTTATCGAGTGTGGTGTACTATATGCTTTAACCTTTATAGATTTCTCTATCTTATGTATATTTATAATATTTATCTCATCTACTGGATTCATTGAATAATAATTACGCAAAATTACTAATTCTTTAATAAGATTTTGTGGACTAATAACGCTTGGGTGCATAGTTCCTAATTGAGCGAACGTGACGGCATCTTCCAAAGTCATTAACTTTTCTAAAATTATTTGTAAACTTAAGTCTATCTGTAAATATATATCTAATAAATGAAAACTGTCCCTAATTCCATTAGAGTTTTGCGTTATATTTTGCAATATTAATATCTGTTATATTTTGCAATATTAATATCTAATATTAATATATTTATTATATCGTTATATTTTGCAATATTATCTTAACTTTTTCGTCTAATTTACTTATTTGACTGCCGAATTCATTGATTATACTTTTTGCTAATATTAAAGATTTCTTTTGTGAATTTTGAACTCTATTAACCTTGTTACTTATATCTGAAATTTCTTTCTCGAATTTAACAGCATCGTCATTATCTAAGTTGCCGGTTATTGTTTTTACGATTGTACCTAATCCGTTTATTATTCCGCGTTTTACTCTAACTGGGGGAATCAAATATGCTAACTTCTTATTTATTAAACTTATACTATATAATATTAGATCCTCGTAGGACTTATATCTATAATTAGATGTTAAGGTATTTTCAACATCTTTAGTGCTTGCATATAATGCCATTAAATTCAATTCATTTAATTGTTGCTAACTTTGTTTGTTGTGTTATACACACAAGCTAGGCTAAAGTACTCGGTCTGTCTAAGTAACTGTCCCTATTTGAGTAATAGTACGCCGTTATCATTACTAATGGGATCCAGGGTCACTTTTGCGGTTCATGATTCCTGCGACGAGGATCTTGGAACAAGATGAGGCCTACGTAGTAACTTGAAGTGAACTCTTATAGAATTTGGGTGACTACCTATTATCTCCGCATATATACCGCATAAACAATACAGCAATCAAAGAAGTAGACACTGTACGTGATCTTGGAGTAATTTATGATAGTAAGTTAACGTTTAATGCACATTTAGAAAATATAACAAAAAAAAAAAAGCATCTAAAATGTTAGGATTTATCGTAAGAAATTGTCATTCCTTTCGTAGTTTCAAAACTAAATTATGGCTTTACAATAGCCTAGTCCGAAGTATCCTTGAATACTGTAGTGTAGTCTGGCTGCCGCATTACGCTACGCACTCATTACGTATAGAAAGAGTTCAAAAATGGTTTATGTGGCATTTGGCGTTTTCTGAGGGTAAGTCAAGAGAACTACGATCTTATGAAGAAAGACTTAATTATTTCAAGGTTAACTCTTTATCTCATAGAAGAGAAGTGCTTGATGCTAAGTTTGTGAGTAAACTATTAAATAACAAAATTGATAGCCCACAACTATTGAATTTGCTTAAATTTCGAGTACCTATAAGAATCCCTCGCAAACCTATTACACCACTTTGTCCACCACTAAGAAGAACAGTGCTGGGAAGTAATTCTCCTTATATTAAATTTTGCAAAACAATTAATCTTTTTAGCGATCAAATAGATTTTCAAGTTGACTCAATAGCCAAAGTCTCTTAAATAATATATACCTCACTTTCTAAAATTTGAATATATACATTTTACCTTATGTAATAAACATACCATAATTTAATTTAATTTATTTTACAGCTGTTTATTTTAAGCTACATTTTAATTTTTTTACTATTTCATTATTTATGTTTTTAATTTTATATTTATTTTTATGATGTTTAACTGTACTTTCTGTGCTTATCTTTAAGTTATTGTTACACTTATACAAGTACTTTGTTTCTTTCCTTTTTTATTATTAAGATATAGTGTAAACAGTTGTTGATAGGCCTTTTAAAAATAAAAAAAAATAAAAGAAAAATAAAATCTCTGCGATACTATTGGGGTGTAGATGGATTACCTTATAGGGTCCTTTGAAGACAGGCTTTGTCCTGTCATTCCGCGCTGTCTTTGCCACCTGCTTATATACTATTTCACTAACCTTGAAAGATACTTCTTCAGCATCTCGGCTTCTTCTCGCGATAACCTGTTCTATGTTACCGGACATGTAAGCTGCAATACACTCCTGTATCGCTTTTACTTTTATTCGGTGATTGAGTACATAATCCTGGTAGAATTCCTTCGGGTTAAACATTTCTAAGGTATTTCGAGATTCTGTGTGATCAAATAGCAGTTCATGTGGTTTATAGCCTGTTACGAAATGTATCCCCTTATTGTATCCTATGATCACGTACTTCATAATATGTTGAATGGGGTTGTCTTTGTTAGTTATTTTTTGTATATAGTTTAATTCACAACTACTATTTCTATTTAAATTTTTAGAGTAAATATCTAATCTAATAGGGGCTTTGTTTGAAATATATTTTTTATCAGCTTTTAAGTTAATACCAGATCTTCTAAACGTCCCGTTCTTAACGTTAACTATCGCTGCGGGTGATTTTAAGCCATCAGACCAATAGAAATCGTGATATAAGTACTGTCCTTCTATGTAATGGGTCTTGAATGTCATTAACTTTTCGCCTCTAGGTTCTTCTTTAAGCTTTTTGGTATGGGTAGTTAAAATATATCGGTATATCCGCTGTTGAGGTGTGTAACGAGTTATTATTTAAATTAATGTTACTTTTTAATTTTCGCAACAAGTCAAATCCGATTAGACCTTTGTATTTTGGATCGAAATCAAAAATTAAAAATTTATGCGTAATATTGCTATTAAACGCGGGTGGTAAGGGCAAATAGACCACATGATCATGACGCGAAACAGTATGTGCCGTTGATATTTCAAAGGGTTCATAATCTACACACTGTTCAAAGCTAGAATCACGAATAACATCGGGTGAAATAGTAGAGTGACTTGTTCCTGTATCTACTAAAAATTTACCTTGAAATTCAGGTAGCTTGATGTAGGGGTGGTGGTCTTTATCTTGGAAGTTCATCTCTACCAGCTCTGGTCGTCCTGTCTCCTCCAAAGGAGAAACCTGGTTGGAGTCTTGCTTGTTAAAGTAAACATCAGTATCGAAGTCATCGCTGTCGACCGGTTGAATACTATTCTGATACTCACCTTCGTTGGAGTATAATTGCGTATGGTTAGTCATCTGACTGGGAGTGTAAAAGATCTCCTCGGTGGTGAACTGCGGTCTTGGAGTCTTGTTTACAGACCTCATAATCACGTCAGAAGGCTTTTGATGGGTTACCTGTTGTTTAGTTATGTTTGGCTGGTCCCTGAAATTGCTGCTTCTGAAGTTGCCTGAGCCACCTGTTCTAAAGTTACCTGAAGTTGGTTGTGGTATCCAGGGTTGCATTGGCTGTACCCACTGCTGCCGTTGTTCAGGGGCTGCTCTATTATTGTGGCTAAAAAGGGGTTGTGGCATATGAAGCGCTAAATAAGTAGGCGCCATATACGGGTTACCATAATTTTGATATGGGTAATTAGGGTTCATTTTAAATAACTCCTTCGCCTTAGCTTGAAATGTTGACAGTGTATTAAAATTAGTGTCTTTATTATATTCAAGCCTAGCCTCTTCCTGTTTAGCCGCTATTATAGCCAGCTCTAACGTATCGGGTTTAGCGATTCTTAGTCCGAATGAGACATGGAAGTCTAATTGATCAATATATTGTTCTATGACCATGTTCTCATAGAATTTTTTTATTGCTATGACTGCCTATCAAGAGTAAGGTGTCTAGCAATTCTCTAAGCCGTTTTCCGAAGTTCTCGGCATCCTCCTGTCTAGAACGGCGAGTATGTGTAAGTTCTTGCATCACCTGAAACTCATTTCGCGGTTGACGGAGTCCTCTAATAAGAGCATTTTTAATGGATTCCCACGTATCTAAATATTCCTCATAGGCTAAGGCTTCTACAGCGGTGTCGCTAAGCCTACTCTTAATAAGACAACTTACTAACGGGTGTGTCCGAGCATGTTCGTCTAGCAATAAATTCAGTATATTTTCGACTTCGCGAATATAGTGACTTAATAGTTTAGGATTCCCATCATATCGAGGCATTAAATCCACTATCAACTTAAAATTCGTATTGAAATCTTTTAAAGACATTGTTTCTCACTAACTTACGATTCCCGTTAACATAAAACAATAGCGATACGTATTAAGTACAGTAAATTCCTGATTCTAAGGAGTTTAATGAACAATGGAATGACGCTCGCGTTCGTTCAAAGTATCGGATGTCTCGTGCGATTGTAGCTAACTGACAAACGAACTGATGATAATTTTAAACAAAGTTATTGATTTTATTATGCATTTTAATTTGTTGTATTTATTTTAACTTCTTATTTAAATAATTTATTGTTGATCTTATTATTATAAATATACTAATAGAATGGGAAATGTCTGTTGCGATTAAAGCTTATAGACATACACACTCAATAAAAAAAAAATACCTAAATTAAGACAGGAAATAGAGCAGGAACACTTGGATAACTAGAGTACTTACCCCAGGATGTTCTGCATCTCCTGACGAGTCCTTGCCCGATCGCGCGATTGAGGTTCTTTAGGATCGCTCAAGGTACGATTTGAGAACCGTGACACAATCGTAATAGAAAATTTGATTCAATACGAAAGTGCTGCGATCCTACCGACTGCGCCAGTTAAGTAATCGGCGATCGGTATTCCAATAAAAAAGATTTATTTAATTAATTACAAGGTGTTAACTGTATGACAATTTGGAATGGACTGATTTATAATTACAAAAACTTATGAACTAAAACTAATGGTGTCAGCGTTCCTTCGATGCGCCTTCGCCATGCTGAGTCTGCAGTAATCGCGGTTATGACGTGCTAACTCGACACATGACAATCAAATGCAAAAGTTCCAATAAATATTCAATATTTTTAAGCACATATCTCACATATATGAATGACCTCTGCGCAGTCTATTTACTGACGGTAATTGTGGGCGATTAGCTCTCATTTGTTTTGCTGGGGCTTTACTGTGAATGGGCTTACGAATATCAGAGTACATTGCTATACAACACAATATATTAACTTGATATAACCGAATGGCATAGTGGGTAGTGTAACTGCCCCCTTTGCCACAGACTACTGGAAAAATATTGTGCGATGAACATGGTGTTTTCTTAAAAAGAAAAGTATGTTTAAGTATTTTTTCAGTTATCTAGTACCCATAGTGCAATCGTTGCTTAGTTTGTAACTAGAGCGCGTTGTGTAAAAATTTGTTTATTATTATTATGATTATTGTGCGCAGGTGGTTTGGCGTGCGGTCCGATTCTCGGCGCGTACCTCCGTTCCGGCCACGCTGTACTCCTCGGCGGGTTGTTTATGGGCGTGATCGGCATGCTGAAGAAGGACGCGGTGGACCACAACTACACGATCCTGCCGCCCCCGCCCGCCCACATGGGCTCTGTGTGGAAGTGGCGCCACGACTACACGTTGCGCGCGGACCCGCTCGACGGTGTATATTTTTTTTATTTTGACCGAGCGCCAGCACAAATTGCGAGCGAACTGAACAGAGTATAAATATGTAAACGTATATTGCTTGCTTTTGCTTGGTGCCGGATTTAGGCATAGGCTTTTATTAATTCTTCTCCTGAAGATGTCAATATTCGTTATATGTTTTGATGACTCCTTGGCGCAGTTGCGAAGCTTCGGCGCCGGAACTCGTGGGTTCTATCCCACACGAGACAACTATTTGTGTTACCCACTGGTAATTGTTTTGGATTTGGGTGTTTCTCCATGTGAAATTTATGTATGTAACGTTTTACATACATACTTACAACACAGCATATTGTCATCCAACAGTAAGGGGAAATGTTTTTTTTTTTATAAAAAACTAGATGTGCCCGCGATTTAGTCCGCGTGGAATTTAAAATAAATAATATTTCTAAAAAAATGAAGCGTTAGTTACTCCTTATTACATCAGCTATCTGCCAGTGGAAGACCCGTTGAAATCGGTCCAGTCCTTTCAGAGAAACAGAAAGACAGGCAGACAAAAATTGTAAAAAAATGTTATTTAGATATATCTTGTAATGGTATTTAGATATACATCCATAATGAAGCATTTAGTAAAAAGCGGATATTTTAATATTGCAGACAGACACTCCAGTTTTATTCATCTATATAGACGTAGAGATCACGCACATTGAAATTTTCACAGATGATGTATTTCTGTCGCCAATATAACAACAAATAATGAAAAACAGAATAAATAATATTTAAGCTGGTCTCCCTTATAAACGGCAAGGCTTTTTTGCCGTTTTTATAGATAATGGTACGGAAACCTTTGTGCGCGAGTCCGAATCGCACTTGGCCGGTTTTTGCACTTAAATTTTATGTAATTTTTTTTTTCAGAGATGCGTCACACGTGCGGTGACGAGGAGTAGTGTTCCGCAAAAAAGTCAACCACCGATACGTTATTGAAAATCGAACTAGTACGTTTATTTTAAATTGTAAGGGCACTGAAGGCCTGAAAAACAGGTTGTGTTGTGTGAGATTCCTAGATCTTGATTCTGGGAATATAATATTATTCATGGTTTTTGAACAATAAAGTTATAATTAATATAACAGTGTGTACTTAATTATACGACGGTATTATAACGAAAACCTACCTATAACGAGAAAAATATATAGAGCGTGTCGTTACAACCGCGACAATAAATAACACACACATATATAGAGGATAACTTTTTAAAATTGCATTAAACATTTACATTCTTTAAACATCAGTATAAACAACCTTATGTATAAAACTGTAACGTAAAGTTCATTTGTAAAGGTCACAAAGCATATGAATGGGTTGAATGAATTTAAAAGAGACAAAACATACTGTTAGAAGGAGAGGCTTGCAATGCGACACTGTGGCAACGAATGAAAAAGTCTCTGAATGTATAAATCAGTCAGTTGTAGTTGTATAGGATGTTACAAATTTTGTTTCTTTTTTATTTATTTAGTTTGTTTGAAAAATATATTTTTTTAATTATGGATTTTTTAACGTTTCTATTTTTTATGATTACTGGCAAGTAGCGTTAGACGTGTGTTCATTTATTGTCGCGGTAGTGACGACACGCTGTATATCTGTACCTCAGAGGTATACAATAGTAACTCCACATTTTTCAAAATTATTTTTCTTACGTCTTTAAAATCGCAAGAAAAAATTATACGCAATAGTATAAAGCATTAAGTCCTACGACGCCTAATTAATAGAATATCCAATCGTATATACATCATAATCAATAATGATTCAATTATTCACTCCACGCACTTTTCTGTCTCTACTGTAAAATTTGCGTTTTGTCGCATAATGCTGTTTACATCTGAGACATACAGATGTACAGTCCATAGAGCAACAGTTATTCTGACTCATGAAAATGATGATTTCTTTCAACGCTGAGCATGTTATCACAGCACTTAATAAATTAACAATTTCATTGGTGCCGGCACCGTGATTGTACTCAGGTTGAATTAAAAGCGAGCGCTTATTTCTTATAAATATATTGTCTATAGCTTACTTGTATAACAATAAATAAAAAATCAGATGAAATGTTACATTAAATTACTCATCTAAAAGATTCCTATTTGACTAACTAGATTTGATTACTAGCCATATGCATAATTGATATTAGTTCCATAATACTTGCATCAAGATTTTAACTCCAGTAATCAAATACAGATAGAATATTGTTACCAGCCGGAAATAAATGAGGTTTACTTGTCGCTAAGTAGATAACAGTCCTAAATGTTAATGTCTTAAACAGAAGTAACTCGAGTGCATAGTTAAGAAACTTGTGTTTTTGGTTTCGCAGTCTGGTGTTCGAAGTCGAGTCTAGGTTAACGAGCATTAGACCACAAATGCCCATTTTCACCAACTAGAATTTAAATTCTGTTTATTTAGGTATCCCTTAAAGTTAGGGATCGATGGTGAAAATGGTCATAAGTGGACGGTTTGTATAGATCGGTCATACCGAGACGTTACCAATTTTAACTGACCTGAAGGATGTAGTACAAACGAGGACACGGAGAAAGGTACGTCCGATCTAATATTGCTGGACGCTTTAGGGTAGAATAGAAGAAATATTACGTGAGAGGCGGTAAGCGAGTTGGGTGTTCATCTGATGTTAAGTGATAACCGCCGCCCATGCACAATTGTAACACCCATAGGGCAGCAAATGCGTTGCCACCTTTTAATAAAGTGGGCTGCGGCTAGCTCACCAGAAGGAACGCAGAAGCATGACACTTCAACTTCACGCCGGTCTTCAGTGCGGTCGCGGCACACCCAGACGAACCTGCCCATTCGTGCAACAGCCGTTGCGTGGCCCTACCACAGTTGAAGTGTAAAGAAATAGGTGTTGAGGCGTAAAGAAAAGTTGAGGTGGAAAGAACTCCCCCTGAGGTGTAAAGAACCCTCCTACCTCGGTTGCCGTCCTCCAGGTCCACGAGTACGAACACGGAGAGCAACGCCTTGCCGAGCTCCTTCTGCTTCATCAGGTCGCCGTCCCGGTGGCCGATGGTCCAGCTGTACAGGATGTCGTCCACGCAGCGGTCGAGGACGGGGCACTGCCACACGTGGCAGATTCTGGCGAGAGCACTCAAATTCAAATATCTTTATTCAACATAGGAGCTTAACACTCGCTTAGTGAAAGTCGAAATACTACCACCGATTCGGAAAAGAAAGGCACTGTACTGAGAAGAACCGGCGAAAGAAACTCACTTTATTTTTCATGTTTTGACGTACATGGTGTGTACATGAATATATTAAATACAATAAACTCCGATTTAAAAAGCGTAAATTAAATAATCTTTAATATTATAACAACCTTTAACACACAAACGTTCTTTTACTACTTTTCTTTTATTAAATTTAGCTATTGAATCACGCTTAAGCCCCTCGCACTGTGACCCCTCCGATATTGCCTGTGTCCCACTACCCGTAGCGACACGCATTTTCTTCTGCTGTTGCATCGATGGAACAGTTCTTTTGTGGAAGTACAGCGGCTTCAGAAGACCGACGTGGAGTAGAATATGTGTGTAATCCATTTACACTGTTCGGATAACCTTACCTGCCCGTGAGCACGCTGATCTGGTAGCAACTGTGCTCGAAGTCAGGGTCGTAGTCCAGATTCCGCTGCCGGCTCAAGGCCTCCACTTCTTCATACACAGTACGGACGTCCGGCTGCTGCTTTTCGCACGTCACGTATATCTCCGGCAGCTTGTCGTAGAACTCCTCGTTGAGGATTGGGTGCCCTTTGGCGTTCTTAATGGCCCCCGCTTCTTTCAACGGCGAGAGTATCGAGCCGTGGGTGAGCACCCAACGCTTAGAGAACATTATCCCCGACGCTGCGACCGTCAGGATGTTGGCCAGCTCCCCGTTCTCGGAGTAGTTGTAGGATACCATCACCCCTTCCACACCCATGTCGGTAGCTGGGGACGAAGGGAATGGAAAAATGATATTTTATGAAGTAGAAGGTTATAGCGATATACTTGCGAGCCGGTGACTGCTGCGCAATTAATATCAATTAACATGTATGATTAAACTATACAATAATTAGGGCCCTAAAAATTGGTGTCCTGGAAATTGGAATAAGGGAATTCTGTTTACACTAATTACCTATTTAGGCTGTCAATTTCAGTCGGTAGTCACTGTCCGGAACAATCGATCCTGTTAAATGTATTATCATTGTACTATCGTTGACCAAATATCAAAAACTTGGCGTTGCTCTTGCCGCCTTAGCTGGGATAAAAATTTGGAAAACCCTCATAACACTCCATTAATTCTTAAGAAAAAAAAATAAGTGTTACCATTGACCAGTGATACAAATTATTTAGACAATTTAATAAAATATATTTTATTAAATTGTCTAAATAATTTTTTTATTTTATTATAAATACATTTTATATATATTGATATTAAATAGGTAACCGATGTTATTCTTAAGATAATTATTAAATTTAGGGCCTACCTAACTGCCTTTCTGCGATTACAGTTGTCCTTATTATAGAACTTAAATGAGGCCACTAATTATTGTAAAGTCTTATAATATCGCTGCTTAAGATTAATATAAGGAGGGCTATTCGCTCAAAGGCAGATACGATTTGATATCTATGTCTAGTTCGTTAGAGTAAAAAAGCCAACCTTTGTATATCTAAGTCGAAAACAATATATTTATTCAATGAGTATTTGAGAGCAGTAAGCAAATTGTGTATTAGCATAAGAAATGTTAAACTTTGTAGTCATCGTTGTGTACTCTTATATAACAGTATTTTGAAATATAATGTGAGAACTGTTTATGTCTGCTACTGTTTAACTGCCTATTAATTATTAAAAGATCATCATCTACTCGAAGCATATAATTAAAAAATGACGATGGGAATTGAATATATCATTAATATGCTACATTTTCTATTGTTTAGAGACTCATGGATGCGCACAATGACATCAACAGCATTTAACCAACATTAATAAACACGTTTCTTTGCGAGAATCATTCTTACAGACTTGCCCCGAACAACTTTACTTATCAAAGAAGCAAATTCAACCCAATTAAAACGCTATTCGTTGTTCATCATGAAGTCATTTATTGTAAAGAAACTCATTCAATACGAATAACAAAATGTTCGAATAGTGCACCAAAGTATGTTAATATTTCCATCAATACAAAATAAAATAAAGTAAAGTCAAATATGTCCCACTGCTGGGCAAAGGCCTCCTCTATACAGTTATTAGGGCATAGTCCACCACGCGACTCCACTGCGGATTGGCAGACATCACATATTCGAAAAAAAATTATGTTATGATTTCAAACCTATTCAGGTTTCATAACTATGGTTTCCTTTACCGCTGAGCACGTATTAAGTCATCGATTATAATTAACAATTTAATTGGTGCCGGCACCAGATTCACTGATCCGATCTAACACACAGATTATTGCATGAAATAACTACCAAATAAAATTTTGTCTCCAGTTACCAAATCTACGGATAGATAGAATATTGAAAACGGGCGTTAGTAAAGTGTAAGGACGTAATCGGAACACGGTCACGTGCCGAACGTCCCAAACTGGCACATCTGATCCAAATAAACTCGCCAATCTAATTGAGACGGGTCAATCCTAACCTGAAGAGAAGCAATTACAATTTAGTGAACCGTTGAACTAAAGTCATCTGAAGTATAAAATATATATTTGTGTGTACTTTGTTGATTTATTTAAACAAACGATCGCAATACTTGTAGATAAAGTGAATAGCTACTAGGTAAATGATAAATTAATTATGCATTTACTGGTATTTAACTATGTCCAACGCATTAAGAACAAAGGAGTTTGTGTGCAAGTTATGGGAAGTTATTTAATTTTTTTTTAAATATTAAATTTGGCATATCAGCAGGCGTTTCACCGTTTAGTTATTGGAAACATACGAAAAAGTTGGGTCCGATTACCTCACTCACCAGAATAAACGCAAAATTATTATACTTAAAATTACAGTATTGGTGTTCGGACGAGTTATAATGCGAGCGTGTTCAAGGCGAGATTGAATGGGTTTACTCTGAGATCGCGGGATTACCTACGACCACTTCCCCACCTGGTACTCTGGTCTATTAGTGCAAAACCAACCAGTTCGCAATGGAAACCGCGGGTCTAACATTGTGCCATCGTATGCGTAGGATCAGCTTCATTTTCCGGCACAAAGCCGCAACAATTTTAAGAGTCGCAATACGTCAAATTGACGACAATTGTAGATATTAAGGAAACCCATTATTAGACTGATGCTATCGCGAGTATACCTCCACACCCGGGCATTGTATGGTCAAGTCATGTCGGAATTCTCGTGGCAATTGTAAATTAACGGTAATAGACAACTCCGGACATAAATCACACATCATATATTACACTTACACAATGTGCAGCACACTCAATGAAGAGACAACTGTTTGTTTTCGGTTCGAACTTACTACAGCTAGCTTTATTTAAAAGACGATAATAATAGTAACAATAAAAATTCTCCTAAGAAAGTTTATATAATACATAAATTTTGTAGTTAAAATTACTAAGGACGTCACGTATAATAAACATGTAAAAAATATTTGTCTAATCTTTGTTTATTCATTTTATTTTAGGAAATAAATATTATTTTTATCATATTAATTGATTAGTAATTGGAAAGAGAGATTATCAATTATATTTTATACAAAGATATGACACTAGCGCACTGAAACTGGCGCATTCATACTTCATCACGCATCATATTCATACTTGCTCATACATGCTTCACGTTTCTGTTGAACGGATTTATATATAATATAATATTGTATAATATTAATTTATATAATATTATTAATTTATATATTATATGTAATTTTATATTTCGGAAACTGCGTAAAATTAAAAGTAATCGCAAATAGTATACCGCACACTAATTAAACCACATCGCATCGGGCTGTGGTGACACTCTGTACCGAGGCTTAGACTGGCTTAAACCAGAAAATCGTTTGTTAGTAGAAATAGAAGATTTATTTATATTAAACTAGCTTTTCGCCCGCGGCTTCGCTCGCGTTGAAGCCCTTAAATAAACATCTTTCAACCCTTTAAAAAACTTTTATCCAATTAAAAATAGCCTATGTCCTTTCTCAGGCTCTAGAATATCTGTACCAAAATTCATTTAAATCAGTTTAGTAGTTTTGGAGTGAAAGCGAGACAGACAGACAGAGTTACTTTTGCATTTATAATATTAGTATGGATTTTATAATAAAATAGATGACATTTAAATTAGAGCCGTGATAGCTAATTTCAATGGCGCTCGCTATTAATTTAATATATGTAGGTATACTCGCAACGTGAGTTCGATCTCCGGTGCTGGCACCAAGGAAATTGCTAATTTTAAGTGCTGACTGAAAACATCGTGAGGAAATCTGCATTTTTCGCAATAGTAACAAAAAAAAACATTTCGAACATATGAACTCCGCCAATCCGCAGTGCGGTCGCGTCGTGAACTATGCCCATTGTACAGAGAAGGCTTTTGCCCAGCAGTGGGACGATTTTACACCTAAATAATTTAGTATTTTGCCCAGCAGGGGCAAGATTTTATATTAAAATAATTTTGTTTACTTGTATCATTAAAAAAAAAAACGGAAACAAAACCGCACAGTCTCATGCCGGTTCTTCTCTGGACAGATGTTTAGTGAACCGATGATAGATTTTTGACGTTCAATAAGGAAATAAAATAAGCCTATATTGAAGAAAGAAATTTTGAGACCTTGGCTTTGAAAATGGTTGTAATAAGCGCAGAATAAAAATGGACTTTTATTGGTCTAAATTGCAAAAGCAAGAAAAAGAGTTATTATGAAATTCCTAAAAGAACCCAACACTTTTTTCATTTTAAATTTTAATCTATACAATGTTGTTAGGTACGATAAAAAAGCTAACTAATTTTCAAATTAGATGCGTTTCTACTGCCAACATTATAATCAAGCCTTTGACATCTCACACGCCTATCGTTAGACAGTATATGAGAAGCGAATAACACTTTGTGAACAATACATTGCGTATTATACAGGAACCTTGTTCGGCCGCTGCAAGCGAATGCGTCAATGTACGCGTTACGTGTGTTATCACGCGACATTGAGTATTAAGACGTGTAGTGATGGGGTGAAAAACGTATTACTAATTCGCCTGACATAAACACACCCTTCGCAATGAATGTAATGAAGCTTATTCAGCGGGTGGTAAATGTCGTACTGCAATTTGTTCTAGTATAAAAGGGCCGACGCGTTACTTTGAAGCAGAAGTCAAACGGTGACATCCCAAGAAAGCACAATAGCCGTCATTGAAAATCGGATTATTCAACGTGTTGATAACATCGCGTCTAACAAGGTAAAAACAGTTCAAAATTTATTGCTTCTTCTAATTAGTTTAAAATTTCTATATTTTATTCGATTTAAAAAAATCATGTTCGTCCCGTACTCTGCATTGGACTCCTTACTTATATTTTGTCAATACTATAAATTATTAGTTATGATAAAATTTTAGAAATATTTGGTATCTTAAATGAAACTAAATCAAAATTTCGTGTATACTTCTCAAGTTTCCGTAGTGTAGTGGTTATCACGTGTGCTTCACACGCACAAGGTCCCCGGTTCGATCCCGGGCGGAAACAACAATTTTTGTTTTGTTTTTCAATTACATATTTTGTCTATATAATTTTTTTGAGATTGAAGATTCATTATTGTGGAGTTGTTTGGTTATATGTAAACAATATTGACCCAGAATCCAATTATGTAATATGACATTTTTGCATTACACCTGATTGTCAAAAGAACTACACAGCGGGCAATTTTTTAACATAATTTGATGAAAAAAATAACAAACTTGTGCAATATAATTTTTAAATTACACTTACAGATCCTGTAGCGATCAATTAATTTCGAGAGTGTGTCATCAACACACACAAACGTTCTTTCACAAGTTTTTTTAAATTTAGCAACTCATTCATTTGGAATGGTGAACCTTTAATGGTGGTCCCATAAAAGGTTAACTCATTCTACGCAATCTAGATTTTATGAAAAAGAGAAAGGTTGTTTTAAAAAGGTGGAGTTAATTTTTTTTTTGCTACCAGCTTATACATACACATACAGCATATTATTTCTTATAGAAAAACTTATATTACTCGATATTAAATCCCTCAAAAAAAGAAACAAAAAGAAACTCCTTCGAGCCGGATTTGAACCAGCGACCTATGGATGCCTTTGGATTATCCTCTACAGTCCACCGCTCTACCAACTGAGCTATCGAAGGTTGGAAACTCGAGTCAAAATTATGCACCACTTCCAATATCTTTATTTTTTTATTAAATAACTTTTATACATTTTAAAACATTCAATTATTTCACGTAAGAATATAAACACTAAACTAAATTGTGTAAAAAAAAATTGTAAATACTGAAAAATCCGGTCTCGACCGTAATCGTTTTTAATGACATAAATACCGGTTCATTTACAACCAATTAAATTACGCAATGACCCAGATCTTTGAACCTATATCTAACTGGATGCAAATTAGTTGCACAGCGATAGAGTCACACTCGTGCCAAATGCCTGGCCAGTTGATACCGATCACATGTGCGAGACCTTCGCAGCTTTCAAAATGCGCGCGCAATATGGCGGATAGTGTTGTTAAAGCGTAAAACACCGAAAAATGCACAAGTAATTATGAATACAGTATCGATATATTGATTCGATAGTCTTCTTATGTCTAATATTTTAGTTTGAATATGGCATAATTTTTAACCTGTTATTCACGAGAATTTATAGTTTTACTTTTAATCTGCTTGGCCCGTTAATGCATTTCGTGTTATGAATTATTATAGCATTAGCATAATATTAATAAACATAATTACAATTGCTAACCCTAAAAGTGATAGAGATTTAAAAGATTGGCTAATTTTTTATCCGAGACAGTTGTCGATTCGGCAGTAAAATGATAAATGAAATAAATAAATCATGCTCAAAATAAGATAATAGTAACAAAATGAAATGATAATAGTAAATTAAATTATTAATTATATTATAACGAGCATTTTAAATATAGTGTTATAAAAATGTTATTCATATCCGAGCAAAGTGACGTTTAGATAAATTCGATTGAATTGAATCCGCGTGTAATTTATGTTTTTAAAACGTCCTTACAACACAGGATAATATTATCCTAAAGTAAGGATAAGGCAGTGTTTTTTTAAAAAAAAGGATACGTTTTTGTATATATCTGTGCGAAAAAACGATGGAACATCACGTATATGTACCGACAATTATGTCCCGTTAACATACTTATCTTAGTAATAATTTAAACTCCGTGCCAATAACCGCGAAAATGTAAGTCAAGCGGCTGTGAACTGTTATCGAGAAGTTAATTATTGTTTCGATGATTCATTTAGTCTCATTGTTCGGAATTTGCCATTCCGCTATAGTAAACAACGATGTATTATCGATTCCAATTTAATGTCTGGCCGAAGCGGAGTTCATAGCGGTCAATATACTTAATACTGGATTTTATTTACAAATATTCTTTAATCATCTATAAAATTTTAAATAACATCATGGTCCAGGAAAAAATGTAGGATGTAAGTACATAATCCACTGTAAAGAAAGTAAAGTTAATTTGTCGAAGGAATATAAATAACCATTTAATCAAAAATAAAAATAATAGAATAATGACTTCTCCTTATCTTCCTTATCTTAATATATATAATTCTTCTGTGCCTCCTAAACGGCTCTCCTAAACTCCTCCTAAAAAAAAAAAAAAAAAACTCCTAAACGGCTGGACCGATTTTAATGAAAACTTTCGTCTTCAGGTCGATTCGAGAATGGTTTAGATTCACAATTCGTTTTCATTTCTGTTTTTTTTTATTTACAAGTTGCTGTCAGATTTAAGTCGTGTGTATTGATCATTCTGTCGGGTCCGCTAGTCGAGTATATATTTTTGTATACGACGTTTTATTATGTGTGACCTACGCAAGTACTCCATATTTAATCAGTTACCTGCCTAAGACTATCTTTAATTCTAAATAGAATTATTATTAATAGTAGGAATGTTCCTCGTGCAAATAATCGAAATCAATAATGAGCAGAATCATCACTATTACAATATATATGGCAACATTAATCTGCAAAGTGACATTAGAACTGGTCAGTTTACTCCAGTGGATTATTAATTTAAATATATAATATATAATATGTAGAACACTTTATCCGCAAATGTCCATTACGAAAAACTGGCGCGATTTCGTCACATCAATCGCGGACTGCGGTAACATTTTCTATTACCTACATTAGAACGTTTACGCGCTTCCTATTAGCGGGAAAAGATGGTGTGACAACCGCGCCCCGTTCGGTAACTGTTATAAGCTAAAATTATTCACAGCGCAACACTGCCATTTATTAAAAATTAATTGGTATTTTTAAACATCAATTCCAATTAAAGTCTGACTAATATTTAAATAATTAGTAAACTCGTATAACAGGAGAAAGTTTTAAATTCCGATATAAACTGTTCAGCGTATTCATGGAAACCGCGCTTTCACTGGTAGAAATTAATTATTTTAGTTAATAATAATGACATATAATTATGTAATATTTCGCTTTTGAAACCGTTAATTGTTGGGGAATTATTCATCATAATAATAATATCTGTTTACAATTTTAATGGTTTATAATCATAAACCTCCTTGGGCAGTGGGGTGAAAATGTATTGCACGAGATTTCCTTGGTAAGGTTAGAAGTGATCCTTTGGTTTGGTTTATTTGGGTGTCTGTCCATCATAAGTTTAGCTAACTAAAGAATGACATCGTATGTCGTCTGTGTTCATCGTAGAGGATAATTATAATGCGAACTAAAATAATATGATGTGCGTACTGGCAGCTTTTCTACTTTTATTTTTTTTCGTGCCACTATTTATTGACCTAGATATAGTATGTAGAATTTTTATTATTTATTCTATCACAAGTTTTTTTTTATTTATAATTTTATTTTATCCATTTATCAATTTCCCCAAATACGTAGCGTTGGTAGGCCTCCCTCTAGGTGGACCGACGACATTGCAAGAGTCGCGGGCAACCATGTGGATGCAGATGGCAGTGTCATTAGTTGTAAGAGGGAGGCCTATGTGCCATCACAGTGCACGTCTTGCGGCTGATGATGAAGTTCCCCGTGTTTTGCCTTTTGAACATAATATTTAGTTTTCGCAATGAAAATGTGTTGAAATTTTGTGCCTAATTAGATATAATTTCACTATGAAATATCAAGTATGATCGATCAATTTTCTGTTGATGGGTACATGTAGAAAAACATGTACCCTTCAACAGAACAACCATCGCTTCTGCAATGTGTGGTCTACTTGTTCGGTTATTATAAACTGATCCCAAGTCTTTCTTTATATCCTTAGTGAAATACAAAAAAACTTTCAATGCGTTTTTCAAATCGCTCAAAGTAATTTCTTTTTTACGGCAAACTAACCATCTCCAGAAACTAAAATCGCCGAACTTGAAAATTGCAGGAGTATATTTTAAAGTTGCGCAAGTTGCCCAAAGTTTATGTCTGACGGTATCTGGAATATTGCAGATTGAAATTACAGTGAAATTGTATACACGAGGAAATACGTTACTTAGACTGTATTTCCGCCGCTGATCTAGAATGTAACCTGAGGACGTCATTACTAGGCTTTAAGTACGGTTTTATTTTTTATTATAATTGTAATTATTTTTATTTATGCTCTGAAATAATTGGCAACAATGGTGGATTGAGTTCTAGCACGTGGCTACTTTAATAAACATTACAGTATTCGAGATTTCAAAACAATAGTTATATTTAATTGCGAAATAATGTTATAATATTTTATTATATACGTGACAAGTGTTTAATCAAAGGTTAGAATGCTGCTGACTTCTGGGCCATGAATAACGAAATGAGTAATGTTTGGACCGACGATCCGGTTACCGCCGGAATCCTCGCGTTCCACCGAATGCCGTCGCTGGTTCCTGTGTGGGAACGGAAACCGTTATCCAAAGCTTCGGACACGCTCGATCCAATTGAGCGAACGGGCGTGTGCGTCCCGAAATCCGGTCCCATCACTTCACGAGCGCCTCCTCTTCGGCCTTTTGTTTTGTTCGCGCGCACCGACCGACGCGGCGCGTGTGAAAAGCGTCGCCATTTTGGTTTATACGCGCCACGCCGGCTGCACTTGGGCGCGTCAGATTTTCGAAAATGGAACGCCGCCGGCTCGAAGCGGCGACGTCTCCTGCGAAACGCCGTCCGGCTCGCACTCAAAGCGCCCGGCGATCCGAGACACTGGCGCACCAACGATAAGCCCACGACACGACAATACAATAATGGACGCTCTTTTGCCTAATGGGCCGCATCCTGCGCAGCCCGAGCGCAGTCCAGTCAATGCTAAGAGGCCGCTTCTGCCGCTCCTGCGCTAAACCGCTCGGCCGACCAGAAAACGAGAGTAGCGGCTTCGTCGACGGCCACGCAACGGGTTATTGTCGACGTTGTAGCGTGGTTCTTTTATCGCGCGTCACTGTCTGCGGCGCACGGTCGCGACGAACGCGCGGACAACGGAAGCGTACACGGGAAACCATCCCCCCCTCCCCCTTTGGTGATTCAACCCGCGAACGGATGCAGTGTTGAGGAGTCACAGCGGGAAGGGGACGAACGCCACAGCCATAGAGAGAAACCCCACGCCCCGCCGCGCGTTGCAACGGACATGCCTAAGCATCAACGGCTGGCATCCAGTGTGAAGAAAAAGAAACAACTTTCGCCGGCCGCTACGTTCAGTCAGGCGCGCAACAGTTTCCATTTGGTTGATGCGATAACGTTTTAGGTGAGTGTGTTTTAGAAGTCATTAGTGCAAAGTGGGAACCTCGTACGACGATTATCGACATTCGGGTTAGTTAGTCGATGTGTGTCGGTACGCCGTTTGACATTTTAGAATGTCACGTGTTCAGACAGTTGCCACAAATCATCGGTCAAGGTAAGAGTTTTACGACTGTAATACGAAGACGAACAATTACGGGGTTCAAAGTAAACAGTACAACGTTATGGTCAATAGTCTGGTCTATGTAACACAAGCGTGTAACAATGTGTCATTTTATTTAACATTCGATTTGGGACTTATCGAGTGTTAGTAGTTAGTAGTAACAAATGAGCACAACTAATATTAACGGCCAGTGACAATGATCTTGAATAACAGATTAATAACTGATTATAACCGGAACAAATAACAACATTATCATATAAACTAGTAAAACTGTGTTTTGTGAATAATATAGGTCAAAGATCACTGCGATATAATGCCTTATGATGAAAACGATTAAAATTTATCTATAATGTTCATTGGAAGCTTTTTTATTAAGTAATAAAAAGAAAAAATAATAATCAAAATAAATGTAATACCTTTTATCCTGTTTGGTATGTCCGTTTGAGGTTAGAATACCAATAAAATAAATTCATTAATCACTATAAGGTATATTCTTCTCAAATACAAAACCAGTACTGAACATGCGTACACAATGTTCACTCTATATAAAGTAATGTTTTTATTTACTACGCGATTAATAAAATTCTATTTCTCTCTAAGCGCTATCAGCTGATAACTTTTAATAACAATAACTTTAGTTTGTTTATTGCCCTATCGACGGTTAAGTGTACTAAAATGACACAGTTAAAAGTTCGTAGGAAGATAGTACATGAAAATTTGTATAGATGGCGCTTTCATAAATTACTTTTAATAACTTATTACAATAATATAAGGGGTAAGGCATTAAGTAAAACATTGATAAAAATCTTAATTATTCTATAAAAACCTTATGTTATGAAAGTTTCGAATGCTCGATAAATATTCGTTTGTACATTGTGTTTTTTAAACTAAAAATTGAGTGTCCTCAAACATAAAGTTCTAAAATTTTAATAACTCCTCATTTTATTTTTCTATTAATATTGAGAACATAAATGACATGAATGAAATTGAATTACCTTTTCTGGAATAACGACGTTCATATTTTAGTTTTATTTAGGTCTCGCCTTATAAATGAATTGTTTTAGGTCTAACAATTTTGTTTTGTCTGCGGATGGTCCGGTCTTCACGTATTTTATAAGAAAAATTTCAATTTATTTTCCATTTGTATCAACCCCTTGTAAAGACGGTATAATTAAAAAAAATGCTGCTTCGTAATAGCCAATTAATTCTACCACGCAGAATCAAGGTTAATTGATATAAAAATAAAGTGTATCCTATAACTTTTAAACAGCCTTCGATAATAAATCACGATTGGGAACACGTGAAAGGATCGTTATTTTCCAATCAAGTTCTATAAAAGAGACGATAATTGATAAAAACCTTGCGCGTTTGCACTTCATTTCGATGAAATGAAGCCAATTTTCACCTTTTATTGACATCTATGATGGAATACCTTTCCAACGAGCAATTTATTAGGCACACTTAAACAATTTTTCTTTATATAATTCAATTCGTTAACAAGAATCATTTATAATTTTAATTTTAATTACTAGAATAGGGACAGTTTTTGTTTGTTTCATTAAAATAATATGTAACGATCATTACAATTATGTACTTTACCGTTACTTTATTGTTAGTTGACATCACTATTATAATAAGTAGCGTTAAAGTACTGAACTTTTTAAATACATAACCATTTACCTAATACCCTCTGTACAGAGGAGGCCTTTGCCCAGCCGTGGGACATACATAGGATGTTCAAAAATGAAAAATTAAAATCAAAAATATATATCTTCAAATAGACGCCTCCGCGCTCTTATGAATCGTCAAAAACGTCAAAAATTAAATGAACGAACCTACGTAAGGTACCACCGGTTCGGAAAGCAATTTCTGTTGAGAAGAGACCGGCAAGAAAATCAACAGTTGCTCTTTTTCAAAAGTATCAGTTTACAAAATAACATACAGGTATAATAGTTTTATTCTAGTCTACGTGAGATATTCCGCAATGGTATAATATGCTGACTTTTAATAAGTTGACTTTTAATTTTACGTTTAAATTGGTCAAGCGGCAGACTTAATATCGACTGTGGGATTTTATTATACATGCGTACACTTTGCCTCCTGAATGACCTATTTACTTTTGTAACTAGACGAAACAATGGCGTAGTAAGTTTGTCCTTATTTCTAGTGTTTATTTTATGTCTTTAGGTAATAATTCAAACTATTCTTTAGGTAATAATTAAGGTTATGACGTATATATACAAAATATTACAATAAATGTATTGAGAAGCAACAGTGAGTATATTAATCTCTTTAAAAAGATCTCTGAGTGAATTCCGGGCTCCGATATTATCACTTTACTTTTTACTATTTAGTAATATTAATTTGAGACATCTTGAAGCATAGATGACGAATACTCCTTAATCGATAAATCAAAATGAACTTAGTTTTCCTCGATTGACCGCTACACTTCAAAGGGGATTGTGGAATACTTTTCAATGAAATGACGCAACAGTTCAGCGGAAGAGCGTTCCGCTAAAGCCATATAATCTATGTCTAATCTCCATAATGCGACGTAGACAAGATGATTGTCAATGAGTCTCCAGTAAATTATTATTAGGTGCGGTAAAAATTGTTCCACCCATGTTTCCTGGAACCTAATGTGACTAATGGCGGTGCGATCAAAAAAATAATT
Source organism: Iphiclides podalirius (assembly GCA_933534255.1). Classification (NCBI taxonomy): domain Eukaryota; kingdom Metazoa; phylum Arthropoda; class Insecta; order Lepidoptera; family Papilionidae; genus Iphiclides; species Iphiclides podalirius. Next base: position 12,197,017 of record OW152826.1, read on the forward strand.
GCCCAGTGGCTCTGACTAACAGATTTTAACTTCTCCCGCAATTAAATGAAGAGTTTACCTATGTTATACGTATACCCGCGAAAGTAAAATTTACGCGTATGTTTAGGCCTATGGAATAATGGTTAAGGTCAGCCAATATTAATGACATGATTTTATTCGTGATGCTGTAAAAGCATCACGAATAAGCGATCTTTCGGCGTCCATTTATCTGTCCTATTAGAATTTAAGTTTGTTCAATGGTAACGGCTTTTGCTTGGCTGGGGTTATCGTCTACTACCTTCATCAAAGAAGTTATACAATTTATCGTTGCTAAGATACGTACTATTTATTTTAAGCCAATATTTACGTTGTGAACTCTTAAAAATATATGATCTTTGTCTTCTTTGCGCGTTACTCGCGCATTAAATTGACACGATGGCTTCAAGTTTTATCTTGTGTGCAGAGGTAGCACTAGAAATAAAGTTCATAAACGGGACCCTATTGCTAAGACTAAGCTGTCTGTCTGTCTGTTATCAGGCTGTATCTCATGAACCGTGTTAGTTAGACAATTCAAATTTTAACAGATGATGTATTTCTGTTGCCGTTATATCAACAAATACTAAAAAACAGAATAATAAATATTTATGCGAGTTTCCCATACAACGGATGTTATTTTTTTCCCATAATAATCGCAATATTTTATCACAAATATCGCTATCAACCTCCTCCTCAAAGTAAGTATGACTAATCGTGAGCCGGCGAGAAAAGCTTGTTATAATTGGCGGCCGGTCATTGAAAAGGCGGGTAAATAACTCAAGGCAACGGAAAATGAACTGTCTGAGGTGCAACACGGCTAGTGGAGGATTTTTACAAAACTAAAGCTTTGGACACACCGCTTCTGTGCCGTTCATTTGAAATGACAATATGCATGGATATGTCATCCATACATATTGCATATTCAAATTAGGACTTTTGTCTTTTCTTGCACGATGTCACATATACCTCTCGCTCGATTTACATTTTGTTTTTGTAGTGTCTACATCCAAACTGTCGAGTTTTGTTGCAGTTTACATTTTTTTATGTTCAGATAAATAAACAAATTCGTAGTATATACAGCGTGTCGTTACCATCGCGACAATAAATGAACACACATATAGGGGATAACTTTTTAAAGTTGTATTAAACATTTAAATTCTTTAAACATAAATATTTACAGAGTTATTAAATTTTCCAAAACATTTTGGAATTTTAGATCACCCTTACCTACAAAAGCGTAACGTAAAGTTCATTTGTAAAGGTCACAAAGCAATCATATGAATGGGTTGAATGAATTTAAAAGAGACAAAACATACTGTTAGAAGGAGAGGCTTGTAATGCGACGCTGTGGCGCAAGTTGTATAAGATGTTACAAATTTTGTTTCTTTTTTACTTAATAAGTTTGTTTGAAAAAAAAAATTTTAAATTATGGATTTTGTTTTTATCGTTAATATTTTTTTATGATTATTGGCAAGTAGCGTTAGACGTGTGTTCATTTATTGTCGCGATGGTAACGACACGCTGTATACAATTAGAAGAACCTCAATGATACAATTGCACGTCATTATTATCATTATACAATTAATAATACTGTTTTGGTTGTGATAGCATAGTATGTCTTTAATAACAGGGTTGTAATATCACTGCCTAATCTTCAAATATTGAGATCGTTGTTCCTGTATTTTTGCTAATTCCCTGTTTCATGATGGCGTTTTAATATGTATATCTTAAAAGTAATGTTATTAAATGTGCACGCGTCTTTATAATATTGTCGGATTGGTTAGGTAAAGTATATATAGACGTATTGTGAATGTAATGCAATTGCACGGAAGTTTTGCGGAAAACCACTGTGATCGGAAATTTATTTTATCACCGTGACCGGACTTTGGCGCGAGATTCGCTGTCAGATTTTTATCGTTTCCTGCCATTTGTCAAATTTATAGATAAAATCTGCATTTTCGTGCTAAGAAACTATTTTCGTATAAATTATACATTTTTGTAAATATTGAAGATTAAATTAAATGTTTGGAAAAAGTATATCGCGTCATATCGTATATACAACATACGGACTCTATACTGACTACACGGACTAGAAAAATAAGTTATTTTTCTTGTCCGAGACTGACTAATAATTTTGTAAAACATTTTTCAATGTCAGGCTTTATCAGCCAATAATAATTGAAATTGAATTTCGACTATATTTTAACAATCTGTCATCGCCTTTTGAAGACAGTGAAGAGTTTTCTGTTGAAAAAATGTGTTTGAATGTCCAACTCCAGTTTGAATTAAACTCGTAAAAATATTTTTACGATAGTGCGAAATTTTTTATATCTGGACTAATAGATTCATGCTGTTTAATAATTGTAAAAATTTTTAAAAATAATTTAATTACTCTAAATTTATTTATTACTTATATTGCCTGAAATAGGTCTTTTCATCTTTTGCAATTTAAATTAGCGTTTTGCGATTGTAATTATTCATTTTACAATTTATTAAAACGTTGGCTAGTGAAAATAAGCTGTCATGGGAGTCTATGACTGCTTCTTTTTTTTATATTCACATTAATGTCATGCTTTGATGGCGCCAAGTAATAGGTATTAAATCAATGTTGAGATTACGGAATGTGGCTAATGAGTCAACTTCCTATTTATTAAAAAAAATACCTGTTACACTCGCGGTTCGGTACGTGGCGTTCTTCTCGGACACGCGTTTTCTTCGAAATGTCTTGATGATAATAATGATGATTGATGATTGATAACGCGCACCACGCTGCACCAGATTATAACGTGCTGATTTTGACTTTTGCCGACGATGGTTGTATAAGTGGTGCCTACAGGGTTGTACTAAATATAATAATTAATGTACTACCCCAATTTAAATCGTACATAAATTAATTTATTGATGACATGACAATTAACGTGCGAGTGTCTTAACTTTTCGTAAGCAATCGACGCCGCCAATCAACAAGCGTAATAACAGAGTTACCAAATTCACACGTTCCCCTTCTACTCTTGGAATATATGAAACTCCTAGGGAGGACTTTTCAGTCCTCAATGCTTCGGATTTTCGCTAAAACCGATGGTGATCAGATCTGGTTTGGGTTAAGGGTGTCTAATGCACTTGGCTGAGATAACTGAAGCCGGATCTCTTATTTAACTCCACCCAACCTACCCCAGTTCTTCAGTACTTTTCTTTATTATAAGTAATTATTAATCATCAGTTTCAAAATACGTGCGATGAAGTCAACACTCGGTATGGATATATTCTTCGATATATGGAAGTGCGCCCTAAACTGCGGTGGTAGGGCCACGCAGCAGTCTCGGCTGTTGCACGAATGGGCAGGCTCGTCCGGGTAAGAACTACGACCTCACAGAAGACCAGTATGAAGTGGAAGTATAATACTTTCGCGTTTCGTCTGGTGATTGAGGTGGCCGGAGCACAATTTTCAAAAGGTTGTCAACGCATCTGGAACCCTTGGGTGTAGCAGATGACCATGAGCGTCGGTATTTACTTAAGATCAGGTGAACCGTCTGCTCGTTTGGCAAATTTTCATATAAAAAAAAACTAGGTTAAAAGTATTCATGTCGATTTCATGACAAGCGCTAATAGTTCTTTTAAGTTAAAAGAAAAACAAAATACCATGGAGCATGGTACGACCATGCTTTGACAACATTAAAAAAGTGGGCCCCGGCTACCTCACTCACCAGACGAAAAGCGAAAGAATAATACTCCCACTTCTTGTATCTTGTATTACCTGATGTTTGTGCTTTCAGTCCCGAGACTATTAAAGCTTCTACTGACGCAGAACCTGTGGGCTAGGGTTTGGGACTCCCACTTAACGACGGTTTTCTGTGAGGCCGTGATACTCCAAATGAGCTGTATATCCCTAAGCCTAAACCGTTTGAGATAATGATCGGTTTTTGTCTTCTTATTAAACTATTGAAAAAGCGCGATTCAAAACGTGTATACACTCTTGTACCAACAACTAGATAACTAGACTCGGCGTTAGTGATCGTAGGTTCGATTCCTACACACGACAACTATTTGTGTGACCCACAGATAGTTGTTTCGCATCTGGGTGTTTGTTCACGTGAAATATATATTTGTAAAGCGTCCTTACGACACAGGGTAATGTTATCCTAAAGTAAGGCCAATGTTTAAAAAAATGCAGTTGAAGATAATATTTACATCTTACAGTTAATATTTGCTTTGCAGAGTAAGCAAGCAATTGCGGTAAGTTTCAGTGAATATACAAATAAGTTATGGATACTGGATTTACTGTTTTCCTGTTGAAAAAAATTGTTGCAATATCCTAACTCCTCCTTGACTCCTGTTTACGATTTTATTTAGTCATACATGGTTTAACTGTTGCATAATTATAGTAGCTTGGATTTACGTATTGTACCGACTGTAAAATGAAACGAAGGTAGTGAAGATAAAAAAAACCGAAATTTAAATTGCTTTGCTTTGCTTTGCTTATGCTTTGAAATTTAATCACAAATCGTTACGAAAAATTACGACAGCATTTTTTTTGTAGCAGTAGCAAGATGACTGGAAAAAAAGACAGTTTAAACAGTTAGCACTCGAGATAATCAACTCTGAAGCATCAGATATCGTGTCATATTCGACCGTTATCCGATAAGAGGGAGACGGGTGCGAAGTGGTAATGACTTTCGACAGTCGAAGATAAAAAACCGGCCAAGTGCGAGTCGGGCTCGCGCACGAAGGGTTCCGTACCATTATCTATAAAAACGGCAAAAAAACATCATGTCTATTGTATGGGAGCCCCACTTAAATATTACCAATAGAAATAAATCATCTGTGAAAATTTCAACTGTCTAACTATCAGAGTTCATGAGATAAAGCCTGGTGAGAGAGGGACTGACATACAGGCAGATAGACAGACATTGGAGTCTTAGTAATAGGTTCCCGTTTTACCCTTTCGGTACGGAACCCTAAAAAGTGGGTTCCTGTGACCTAACTCATTGAATGAATCGCGAAAGTTGGATACTTCCACTTCACGCTATCTGTGAGGCCACGCTACATGTCCGGACGCGCCTGCCCATTCGTGTTGGAGTCGGAGCTTTTGCGTAGCCCTAACACAGCGTTTTTCACCTGCAACGTCTCTAATGTTGTGTATCCATAGGGCTGGTTCCCACTCACCGCTTGGCCAGTTCAGTGGCGGATTTGCCTTAAGGCCCAATATGCCCGGGTCTAGGGCGGCCACGTATTAGAGGCGGCCAAACGTGACAAAAAATTCACTGATGATAACAAGATATATAATGGGTGCTGAGAAAGGGGCGGCTCGCACTTACTACATGGGTTGGGGCCTAGGGCGGCCCAGACTACAAATCCGCTACTGGGCCAGTTGCCATTCCATGTAGAAAAAATTCTATACCCGCTGAATTATGCATCGAGCGGGAGAAATAAATGCGCATCCACAGCCGAAGTTCACCGATCTCTTATTGTTATTGTTTTCGCTAACTGCTCTTACGTTAAACGGATGCTTGCGTGCGTGAGTTGAATTCGGCTTCAGTAGTTTCGAGGATGCAGTGCGCCAATGCAGTAATGAGTAAGTGTTCACGTGTTGCGGAGTGTGAAACGACCACCGGTACGTCCGCGACGCCTGGCTTCGTTTGGCGCCATATAGAAATTCGCAGATGTGTCATAGAGTAATGAATTACGCCATTCTATCTTTTTTTTTTCTTATCTAAGCCATTCTCATTGTAGTGTGCAATGATATAATTATGGGGGAAGGATTTCTAAATTAGCGGACTCGCTCATTCACTCTATCCCCTCGCTCTTTCACTCAACGTTCCGTTTATCTGCATTCACTATCATTCCCTCATAATTATGTCCCTTATGCATACATACAACAGAAAAATACACATGTCCGTATAACAGTCCTCTTAGTAATACGTATAATGCTTAGCAGCACGTTTTGCCTTATCTAATATGGACTGGATATTTTTTTTTTGTAGAAAATACATCCAATTTTTATTTAATACAAATATCAATTCATGCAAATATTCCAATTTTAAAATCATTAAATGTCTAAAATATTCATCTTTACGACATTTTAATAGGTACTATTAGAAAATATTGTAACTATTTACTTTAATATAGTTAGAAAAATTATATCTACTCTGTGGTACAATCCGGATTTATTTTTTTAATTATCACGTTTGGCGCTATTCGTCAATGTTAGGTCATTTTTTTGCCCTTTTTTTTCTTTAAGTTTTTGCGTTATGAAAGACTGCCAATATAGAAGTCAAATATTAACAAGTCAAAGATAAAATATTATGTGTCAAATTCATAGGGGGAACATTAACACTGTCAAATTATATTATTTGTAATGACTGGTTTCGTCCAACGTTCTAACTGCTGTTAACTGCCTTTTCAACTGTCAATGTTATAAAGCAATCTTTTCTTTATTTTTCTGTTGTCGCATTCGGGAGTTAACATTTATCCTAACTTCTTTTATTTTAAATTTTTTGCACGGTTTTTTCTACTTTTATATATTTTTATGTTATTGAATAATAAATAATTATGGAATTGGACACAAATAAACCAGTAAAAGTAAAATCAGATGGGTAAATTTATTTAAGTGACTGTTCTAAATTAAAGTTGAAACTTTATTATAGTATTTTCCAATAGATAATTGGTATTTTTAAAGAAAAATTTAATTGGTATTTTAAAAAAATCTTAAAAATATTCCCAAATGGATTTCACTTCTGTTAACTAACTGCGGACAGAGTTAATAGCGGCCTCTAAACATCACCATGAATTAGCTAATGAGTTATCATTAATTTCGTTATGCGATACCGTACGGGACTTAACTGTTACCGGTTGGTCAATCTTTACTGTGTCATAGATAATCGATACAAGTTTAAGTAACCGTATTTTTTTTTTCGCCAAACAAGTTTAACTTTAGCATAACTGACGCATAATTCCAAGATAAGGAAACTTAAAAATTACAATTATATATTCTTATTGATATCCGACAAACAGACAACTAAAAAGCATGTATAACATTTTTATTTATTTTTTTAAATCAAATACTCAGACTTATAATTGTACCTTCCAATTCTTTAATTTTAAATATACGCAAAGTTTCATTAATCATTTGATTGTTATTGTAATAGACACGTATTATCTATTATATTAGCTTTTCTCGAGCCGCCGACCATAAACATAGCACTGTGGGTTGAAGGCCAACCAATCAACTTTATTTTTTAGTCGATGGCGCCAATTTTTTATCCGAGTATTATTTATTCTATAGCTGATATATTTGTTAACAGATACGTGCAGATTGTTAATCTTATTTATTTGTTTTTCAATGTCGATTATTTTAAATTCCTAATATGTTTCAGCAAGAATTATTAATTTAATATAAAATTGTTTTTCTTTTACAATTACATAGCCTGTAATATAATTAATAACTGCACTGTGAAATTATTAATTACTGATTTGCTTTTTACTCCATTTATCTTGTGAAGTTAATTAATATTTCGTGGATTTTTGTTTCAGGGAAATAAAACAATGCTTAGTGCTTATCTATCGAAGGATATAGAGTTTAGTTCGTTTAGATGCATCTATGAATAAATTTACTAGAATCTTATCACAAGTGTGTGCAGCTTAATGCAGAAAATAAATATTATGTCGCGTTATGCAGTTTTTGTGAGTCGTCTTCGTCTATAAGACAGAATCTATTAGCAACACTGTGTTATAACAAACAGAGCTAAAACCGTTCGAAAAACCAATGGAGTCTAAATTTGCGAGTAAATCAGACTTATGGGATATGCCATAGCATTGCATGAATGTAGAGTTCAGTAGTTAGTATTATCGGCAGTGAAGTAGAGGAGGTAATTTAGGGGTGATGAAGTTGATCTTCATACAAACGAGGTTCTGGATACTCACTGTTCGTCTCTTTAGTATTATCATGGATTATTTTACAAGTTATACAAGACTGTCACATATATAAAAAGTTTTTTTTAGTAAAGAATTTATTACCGTTATTTTTTACTCTACCCAATGTGTATTTGAAATCAGATTAATTAAAATTATAGCGTATGTGGCATTTGAAAAGATTTTTTATCTTTTCAAATGACATACACAAACGATTTTTATCTCACTTGCAAAGATCAGAAGCTTTTATAAATTTATCTTTGAAATTAATACCATCGCCGCTCGTAATTAATTGTGAAAATTATATAATTCCGGCGCCAGACTCTGGAAGATCAAATATAAATAAAACAAAAAAAAATAGATACATTATGAAGTAACCTTTACTTCTATGATTTATTACAGCGCGATATCGGACGATCTGAAAACGTGGCTGACACTGCTTTTTGGCGGCTTATGCGGCGATCTGTCAAAATCTGTTTATTTTTTTTTTAAACTTTTTTTTCGTCGTCAGCCAGCGCTGCAAGGGCTTTACGTCATCGTCTGCGCGCGCACAGCCGCTCGCCGGCGCGGCGTTCGGTGAATTGGACCAAATTAAAAAGTGACCATTAAAACGGAACGACATGCGGACGACGCGCACACGCGGCTGTTTCGCGCGCTATGATTTATGGTTTATTACGGTTGATGAAAGAGTCAATACAGCGAGTGAGTGGTTCAACAATGAGCTTATCGATTCGGAACAGCGATGGGGTGTTCCTGAAACACCAAGCGCCGTCGTGAAAATCACGATTTCAACGCAGTCTGAGCGAACACTAACTTGACTAAACCGATTTTTTAGTTCGACGACCCGAATGGCGTTGTGGGTAGTGTACCTGCCTCCTGCGCCAGAGGGTGTGGGTTCGATCCCCACTAGTGGAAAAACATTGTGTGATGAACATAATGTTTTTCTAGTGTCTGGGTGTTTATTATTTATGTATAATATGTATTTATTTACAAAAGAGAAAGTATGTTTAAATACGTTTATCAGTTATCTAGTACCCATAGTACAAGCGTTGCTTAGATTGGGACTAGAGAACGTTGTGTAAAAATGTGTCCTAAAATATTTATTTATTTATTGATATGAATAAGTAAAGTTAAACACAATAGTCTATTATTGTTAATCGACTGACACAGTATATATAATTCCTAGTTTAGACTTAATCTAACGCGTCTTCCATTAGTGGTGGTAGTGTCGTCAGTAAACCAAAAAGCATTACAATAACTGAGATATAATTTAAAAAAATCGATTCTATGGTACTGAGACGAACGCTACGCGGATATTCGTATTGGCTGCGTTTCAATCAACGATTTCTTACAATTACACTTTACAAATTACGCAATCAGCATCGTAAATAAAATCAATTTAACGCTTGTAGTGTAATATATCTCTTTTGCGCGTAGTCACAAGAAAGCATGGATCGTTTACTAGTCGATTTGCAATTGTGCATAACATGGATCCACGAAACGCGTTCTAGATCTCCGACGATGGCATTTAGCCAGCCCCGGCGACTTCGTCTGCATTCTAAATTTAAACGCCCTTAAACTTGACTCGATAACTCAAAAAGAAATTCAATAATAATTTCTTTTAAATTTTACAGTGGAGCTTTATCTTATAATGGACGCATTAAACGGTTTCGGTTGATGATTTATTTATTTCTTTTAACTTTTTAATGATCTCGTATTCCCGTTCGAACAGACGTTAGCAATCTCACCGCTTAATGCATTACATCGGTTCCTAATAGTACAATCTATTCAGTCTACCCCTGATAGTTTTAGTTTAAAGGTAGTAAACTCTTTTCCATTATCTAATTCGAACGTTTACCTTTGTCTATGGTCCAAACGTCGCTAGAGTAGAATGTCGCGAACGGGGTCACGCCGCATTCGGGTGGCCGCGGTAAAAAGACGCGAGGCTTGCATCAGACTGTGTACCGATCGCCGGAGCCGCCACGGTGAGGCTCTGACGGGCCGTCAAGCGTTGTTGCGTCATTTCTTTCAACGCGTTTAACACTATCGCGGCACGTTAAAAGTCCTACGTCCTAATAGGGTCGAGAGAGATGGGCGCGCCGCTGATAGGTCACGCCACTTAAAACTTTTCGCCACTCCCCGCCGATAAGTGGACTTCCCTCGCGATCAATTGAGTAGTAACTTATTCTAGAGAAATGAACAGAAAAGAAAACAATTACCTCTTTAATTTGTGTAGATTTATTAAGAAGTTAATTTCTATAATGTCTTATATCTTTTTTTTTAATGTTATCTGTTGTAAGACCGATAATATAAAAAATTAAATGGATAATATCTTTTCGAACACCCTTTGGGTTTTCCGAATGTTTAAGTTGCTTGAACTTTATAAATACTTACGTTGATGTGTAATTGGTTTTTTGTCTCTCTTTTCGACTTATTGAGAGATCGGGAACTATTCAATATTAAAAGAAAAATTGGAAGTAGGAATAGCCTAAAACCCCCTATTAAAATTAGTAGACTATTTAAACTTTCCCTTAAATATACTGTTTAATCATAAAGGACCGGGCGAGCAACGCCGCGGGTAAAGTCTTGTGTATTTAAAATCTAAATGGACCGCTCATTTACACCGTCAGAGCTCCGCTAAAACGCTACGAGACTGTTTACATGAAACAAGAACATCAAAACGATCATGGCGCCCTCGAATGTCGATTTTGAACGCAATCACAATACAAATAGAGTATTTTTATGCACGTACTCTCCATCCGTTCATACATGATTCATCGTAGTTCCCAATGACGTCGAATTACAAGAAATATAGCCCCTTTTATACTTGCCTTAATTATTACGGAAATAAATGGACGTCTGCGGTTTCAATTTAATGTGGGTCCACATTTGTTTTGATCCGATTTATACAGATATCAAGTACCAAACCAACTCAAATGTAGAGTAATCAGGTACATCTGTTTAAGTATGTTTTCTTCTACTTTCGGAAATCAAAAAGTATACCTATGAACATTTCTTGTAATAATACTATTGTTACAAGAAATGTTCATATACTTTTTACAAAACTAGATTTAAAATTTTCTTTAAATAACACAGGATAGTTTTATTTTTTCATAATTTCTGTAAATCGTTACCTGATTTTGATGACAGACTGCAGTAAATTTAAATAGGGAATAGTTGGAAATCACATTAATTAAAGGAAAACAATCAGATAATCTAAATATGATAAACAAAATTGGGATACTGATAAGGGTACATGTATTGGGATAATGAATGATACGACAGAGAATCTTGTCACGTGGCTTCAAACGCTGCAAAGCTATAAAAACGTGAAACGTCAAATAAAACCATTGTTTAATTTAAACAAATTTCATCTATAATAATAGTTTCCTATCTTTTGGTCATAGATGCGTCCGCAATACGGATAGTTTTTAAATTTCTGACGCCAATTTCTCACTACAATGTTTCTCTGAAACAGCATGTCTTGGATTTTTTAAAAATAATCATGGATTTTAAGAATGACTTTTCAGCATTCGATGCTCTGCAATCAGTGTCCAACAATCGCTACAATACACTTGTCTATCTAGGGCGTAGGGTGTTCAGATATAAATGATTCTGTCTATATTTCAACGTTTGATTCCTACGCGATGATTTTAATAGTTTGATAGTTGGATATTCTTTACTTTAGAAATGATTCTCGCCCGACCTAAGGTCTCGAAATCGACTTCTCAGACAAGCTTATGACATACATTGTTAAAGTTAAACTTTAGCTTAAGCTAAGCTAAGTTAAAAGCTGAGCTAAAACTAAGGATTTATGTTGGATTTGTTTAATCATATACGTTTATTTCTCCCCGCAAACGATGCAAATAGAAACATAAATGTTAGAATAACTAATATAGTCAGTGGGTTATCGCTTGTGTTACATTTCACCAAGCCCCGTGATTGTTGAATACCAACAATCTCTCAAAGTATACATTGCTAGGGGTTATAAACAAAATAGTATATGTGTGATGTCAGTGTGACTTTAACCTCATAAAACGTCGGTCGGAACGGAGTCGGACTCGCTCACGAAGGGTTCCGTACCATTATCTATAAAAACGGCAAAAAATCATGTCTATTTTATTGGAGTTATTAGTATTTTTTGTTATAGTGGCAACAGAAATACATGAGATACAGTCTGGTGACAGACGAACAGACAGACAGCGGAGACTTAGTAATAGGGTACCGTTTTACTTTTTGGGCACGGAACCCTAAAAAGCATACAATAGATACAAATTTTGCGTTTATGTTTTTATAATTTTTTTTTGACGGCAGCCGCGTTTAAAAATTATTGACCCGTGACCATGAACGCTGGAAAGGGTTCGAAACATCGGGAAGTTTAAATCAAAATAAAAACGCGATAAAATCATTAATATGTATAATCATTAACATGTACAATATTCGCGTAAAATCAAGAAGTCAATGTGTTTTTTAAATTCAATAGCCTAATAGGAGGAATCGGTGTTCTTTTGCGAGGATTTTCGGTCGATCAAATGTAATATAGTGGTAGGGGCGGTCTAAAATATGATCACATACTGCAGACTTCTTCAACCGTCGGTGCTTACTGGCACACAGCTCTGACACACACTGTGCTGACTGCTAGTAGCTCCTGATGATGAGAATTATGCAGTGATTCGCGATGCCCCCACGAATGACACAGAAAGAGTTGAACATTTTGTCAACAGAACGGCGTAAGACCCTCGCAATCAACAAAGAAAAAAACGAGTCGCGCTTAAGCGTTATGCTTGACAACAAACAATTCATCAATGATGATAAAATTCATCATGTGACGAATGCCGTATTCTAAATAAAGCCCCGTACACAATAACGTTCAATAAAATAAAATCAACAATGTTCTCAACAAATCCATAGCTAACATATTTCAGTAATGCCGGTAATTGTTTTTATCTGTGGTAATCCCGGCAGATTCTGTTGCTCAAATAGAGTGGGAAGACCGAAATGATTTATGTTTTTGACTCTCATTATGGCGAGTGAGGTAAGATATCGTTCGTAAAGTTATAATAAAACTCAACAGAGTTGGTTGAGTTCTACTCTTCCCAACTTTGGATATTTAGTAAGATTCCATTGAGATGAGTCTTCCTAATCAGTTAGATTCCGACGTATTAATATTTTATTTTGACAATAAATAACCAGAAAAACATTAATTCAAACATTGTTTGTTTATCCCGTTCAGAGTGGTCATCCTATTGATAAGTGGTTTAGTAATTTTGCTTTCAGCGAAAAGTTTTAGTGCTCGTTAATAGGTTATTGTATTGAGATGGTAAGGCAGGAATTTCTTAAGGCGTCCGTAACGTTTGAAAAAATTAAAAATGTTCATTGAAAAAAAAAAGGTCACAGGTACGTACCAGATTCAAATTTCGAATCAAATTCTGCATATGCTCTGTTAATATGTCCGTCGTCTATAAAATCATCCTGTATATTCAACTGTTGTTTGAAACCGATTTGAAGGTTCTAAGTTTGAAAGGTCATTGCTATTAAAAGGAAACGTGTGTCCCATAATATTTTCCGACATCTAGACAGACTTTTCGAACATTAATTGGAATGGATATATTGCAAACCGCAGTCTGTACGTCGCTTTACATCATAAAATCGTCACGGGTGGAGCCACGAGCTAATCAAACATGAATAAATCTCACCAAACACCGAGCGCCGTTTCGCAGCTATATTTATATACAAACACACACGTACATTGCATATTTGTGTTATATATTCGTCAATGCCGTTCACTATCAGCATTTAATGCGGGGACTAATCATCGTGATGGATCGTGGTGTTTACAGGACCAGTTGTTGTTGGCATTTTTTCCGGTTAATATTAGGGCTCCGTCCAAGGCTGCTTCAGCTTATGCCCTCTTATAGTCGTTGAAGCCGTGTTTGAGGGTGGCTATTCGATTACTTTATTTCACGTGCACCAGTGAGTTTACCTGTTACCGAGTTCTGTATGAGGTATAATCTATTTTTCAACCGACTTAAAAATAGAAGGAGGTTCTCAATTCGACTGTATTTTTTTCAAATAGGCTAACACATCGCATATGTAGTGGTTGTCATTAAACAGTTTTAAGGTACCTAATTGTTATAATTTCCAGTGCCAAACTAAACAACAGTAAGCAATGTAAATTCTCGAGATGAAGGTTTTCATTTCCATGAACGTTTCCACGTTTCGTTGCCATGGTCTTTTATATGAAAAAAATGTTAACATTCATCTGATGTTAAATGAATACCACCGCCCATGGTCATCTACAACACCCGACGGTTGGAGGTGCTTTGACAACTTCTAAAAAAGTGGGCACCGGTTATCTCCCTCAGTAGACTAAATGCGAAAGTAAAATACCGGCTTAAAGGTCTTCTGTGAGGCCGTGGTACTTTCCCGGACGAGGCTTTTTCTTTGATATCATCAAAAGACACCCTGTCAACTAACCTGGCAAAGTTACATGGGGTTCTCACCAACTAAAACCCCATTGGTGGCCACCTTCTGTACGTTTGGAGGGACTGCGGGATCTCCTACGGAACGCACCGGTGTCCCTCGGCACGCCTCGGAGAAGGATAAGCCTTCCCCGATTCCCTCGCCATCTTGCAGCAGCTCGAGACCTCTTCGTACTGCTACCAGTCTGTGTCGCAATATTGTCGCCTTTTACGACAGGCGTGGGATAGCTTGGCCGTATTCTATGAGCCCGAGACTGCAGGGCTGTCGAATCTGCACATTCGTGCATAGGCAGCGAGCCTACCCATCCGTGCAACAGCGAAGGCTGTTCCGTGGCCCAACTGCAGTAAAATGTCCACGTTTTATCACCTGTTGACGGCCCGGTCGTGTTTCAACATTAATGAGCAATTGGTAAACATGTTACCAATTTCGACCAATTTCAAAAGTGCATATAAACGTTATAATTCGACCTCCAAAATCTGAAATTTTCCGATATTTGCCGTCCGAATTTTTCCGTTTCGTCACATTACGACGGTTTTGTAAATATAGGTATGTCTTTTTCTACAATCACTAAGTTCAAGTGCATTCAATTAAAAGGGTTTTACGCTGTTTTATAACGTATGCGCTCTAATCAACCTTACATTGATAGCTTTAAAGTCTTAAATGTACTGTCAAAATTCGCCTCGTAAATTCACAGCCAGATTGAGTTTTATAGGGTTCAACGGCCTAGTTAATAAACCTCTCAAGATCACTTAAACAACTCAAAATATTATATTTAATATGACCAAGATAGTAAACAAATATTACACCGTTCTCGTGATTTTATTGCCCGCGATTACGAATAAGTTACGTGATTGTTAATTCTTTCTGAAACTAAAAATAAAATAAAAGTCAATGAATACTCGGCGAAGTTTGTATGAAGCAATCCAATTATGTATATAGCATAGAGTAAACGGTATCTATTAAAATGTCCAAAGACAAATTGTTGATCGAAATGATCACGTCTTAAGGATTCAAAATACAAATTGAGAGGGACTTTCTTTAAACGCGCTTTACTACGTCAGGGGGAAAACCAGAACAACAAGGAAAAAATACAAAAAACAATTCTTTTCGATTTAGATTAAGAGTAAAATTTGCAACCTTACCAATTCATTCTTCAAATATTTGAGGCAAATGCTGGAAGTAAAGCAACAGCCTATATATGTCCCACTTCTGGGAAAAGGCCTCCTCTTTACTGGGGATATTAGGGCCGCCACGCGACCCAAATGCGAGTTGGCAGATTTCTCACGACTTCGAAATGTTTTGCTCTGTTATTGTTTCAAAAATATGCTGGTTTCTTCACGATATTCTCCTTCAGCGCTCAGCATTTCAATTGCGATTAAAACCTTCAATGGTGCCGGCATCGGGATCGCTCAGGTTGAACTCGGGTTGCTCGAGTACTTATAAGGAAACTTATAGGGAAAACCCGGCGGACGCTGATCTATCACGGCGGTTCAGCTCATGTTAAGTGTCCACCGCCGCCCGTTGACATTTGCAACACCCGTAGGGTAACACACCAGACGAAACGCAGAAGTGTAACACTTCTACTTTACGCCGATCTTCTGTGAGGTCGTGGTACTTACCCGGACAGACCTGCCCGTGCAACAGTGAACCACAGTAAAAATCTTTGCAACACCCGATTGATTGCAAATCCGTCGCCACCTTTTAATAAACTGGGCTCCGGCTGAGTGAGTCATTAGACTAAAAGCAGAAGTAAAGCACTTCCGCTTCTTGGCGGTCTTCTGTGCAGTCGTGGTACTTTTCCTTAATCTGATAGTTCTTGCAATAGCGAAGACAGTTGCATGGCCTATAGTCTTAGTAAGACTGACCCCTTCCTGTTACCGTAATGGTGCTGTATGTATATGGCCTGGCTGGTCAATGGATGGGACTTATCGCGTTTGTATTTGCTTTAAATTGGCGTCCCTTTCAACTCTACAGCGTCTGACTAAGATGTTTCGCGTCTTTATCTCATTGTTAGCGCGGCCTACCGTCAAATTTCAAGCGTGCCTTGCCTGGAGAAGATGGGAGTTGTTCACCGAGAAGGGGCTGCTGGGCGGCCGGCGCTGACCGCGGTCGCGGAATGCTGCGAAAGCATTGGGTGTCCCAATGCTTTCGCAGCATTCCGCATGCTTTTAATCGGTGCGAGTCCGACATAAACCGTCCTTGGGGGCAAGGACGAGGGCGAGTATGCGTTGGCATTTCCCCTAAGTTAACAAAATATAAGGGCTGCGGCTCAACTATTTCATAGTTAATCCTGTTTATTTTGCCTCAAGCAATGACCGAAGCGGGCATGAATGCCTGATGGACCACACTCGCCTTGAGACTCCGCTCACTTCGCGCTGTGCAGTTGCCGCACATACCGTGGGACCATTAAATCTCTATAACTAATTATCCACGTGCCGATGCAACTTGATCGATGGCCGTTGCTAATTTTCACGGCGACCTGCTTCGGTCGAGCCTACACGTAATAATCGATTCGACCTCCCGCTCGGCTCATTTCATTACGATTGAACTGTGTCTGTGCCATTAGAACGAGCGCACAGCGTTTGCGAATGATCATACTCCTATCGCGCAATACTAGTAAGAGGATGACTCCATGGCGCAGCTAAGTCTAGAACTGTGGGTTCGATTCCCACACGCATAAGCATTTGTCTGACCCACTGATAATTGTTCCGCATCTGAGTGTTTGTTCCCAAAAGGGTTGACCTCAGGCAAGCGGCCGGTCGTAACAAAGCCAAAACCACTGACAACATGAGCCACATGTTGTGATCATCCCCGATAAGGAGGATGATGATGACTAGTAGTCTTCGAGTCCTTGCTTACGAGACTCGAACCCGCAACCAGCTCTAAGTAACCTAACAGCCTATTTGTAAATGTCCCATTGTGTTGTGGGTTCGAAGGTGCCAACCCTACATACTTGGTCCATATATATAAATATATATAAGACTATCAAGTGTTGTCGTAGGAAAGTTCGGTGTGTACTGCCCAGTTTTCAACTAAGATTTCGAATGGTCATAAATCATATTAGGGGTTCACTATTTTCATTTAAGATGTGGCGTATTTTATACGTTACGAGCCAAATATATGCCAATATAAGCGATATTTGTCGGGTAATTCAGCCTGTAGTAATGCTTCCAGTTGAAGAACTTTTGAATTCAATTTTCATGCACGTAAAAAAGTGCGAAAAATTCTGCACAATCATTATTGATTGAAATTGTATGACGCTTTGATTTTTTATATTCTCCAGTGATGAAAAATACGTATCCAATATGAATGGTTTTTTGATTTGCAGAACTGTTGCCAGCAACAGTGGTCGACGGTCAATAGCAACACTAAATAGTTATAATAATTCTCATATAACCGTTCAAATTGAAGTTGTTCAATAAATACATGACGATTTTCGACAATCATGTCATTTCTTCATTTGCGAAACATTTAGTTTAACATAAAATTACATAATCATGTGTAAATATCGGATTGGTTTATGTTTACAGTATGTTTTATAATTTTCCAATACAGCCACAGTATATTTTAGGTCGTAGCGTATCCGCCATATTGTATGACGAAGCAATATGTAATCTGGCGTCGTGTCGCGTGGCGTTCAAATTTTTATGGTCAATTTGACTTAAACAGTTCGCGGCTGAAGTGAAACGATACTCGACGCACGAATGAAATCAGTATAAAGTTGGAGCTCTACGACTCGAATACCTTACTTATTGTCAATGAGTTCGGGCAGCTGTAATTGTTCATGTTATAGTCTGCGTAAGGCGTTAGCGGTCTCCATTGAATGAAACATATATCTGTTTATCTATTATTATGTAGAACCATATTGACTTGATGTCAACAACAACGATCGCCTTTAATTCAATCTACTCGAGCAATCTGAGTTCGATCCCCGGTGCCGGCACCAATGAAATTATTAACTTTAAGTGCTGAACTATCACGTGCTCGGCCATGAACGAAATCATCGTGAATAAACCTGCATATTTTCGAAATAATATAAATAATATATGCTCTGGTACCCTCTGTAGAGATGAGGCCTTTGTCTACCAGTGGGACTTTTGTAGGCTGTTACTCTACTTCACTTTCTTTGTCAACAACAACTATGATTCTACTTATTTACTGATCGTCACCTACCTGCCCTTATCCCACAAGTGGGGTCGGCAATCATGTCGTTTGTGGTGTTGGCTAGGTTTTCTCACAACCTGCCTGAAGCCAGCCCTTCTAGTGAACAAATACTTCTCCCGTTTTGGGGTCGACGCCACGACCCCCGTCGCCGAATCCAATATCAACTGTGCCAACGTATCCTACTCACTATTTACAAGTATATTTTTAAAACGGGTAAGGAAGCAAGAGCTCTTGATAGTTGGTGATCTGAAGCCTCGTCGACCATGATACGTGAAAACCGGGTATCTTAATCGTATCGAAGATATACCGCAGGCGAAAAATAATGTAGTAGGGTGATTCTTCTATTGCCAGCACTATTCATTAATATCAGAAAAACATTCCAGGGTAAACCACCCGTTCTGGCTTGAATATTTTCATTCTTAGTCAATGAATAAATATGCATCCGTTAGGTTGCAAATCTTTACAAAGGTGGGCCCCAATTATTATATGCCCGTCTTCTATAAGGCCATGGTACTTCCCTGGAATAGCCGACATTTTTACACAATTGAAAAAAGCTGCCGCGTACCAATGGTAGTACGATTCCATCCGGGGATATTTTAATTATAGATCGGATCCGGGGATATTTAAGTCTGTAAGATTCAACAAGTTTTAAAAAAAAAAAATCAAATGACCAATCGGTATGCCAGGCTATCTTTTTGAGTACTGTCTCATGGACTATTCACAGCAGATATATAAGGAATACATTAGACCGTTCAGGACTATCCTTTATTGTTAAGTAGATCGTTATATGCGAATGCAAATAAAAACGAATGAAACGAAATAATGACGAATGTGAAACATATAAATACTATACTACAGGTATCAAGTATAGCATGTATATGTTTAAGTAGCTATACTCGCCTCACGGTAAGAATATAAATAAAGAATCAAAAGAAATCTGATTGGTTTTGTCAACTTCACAGCAAAATAAAAAAAACACAGGTCAGCCTCATCAAGGCTGCATCTGTTTGCAGCCGTTGCGTCGGTCGGTTTGGCCGAAAAAAGTCCACTCCTTGTCTATGATTAGCGTAGACGACGGACACGCCAACAGTCCGCGATAATTGCATTAGACTGCCTCAGGTAACTGCCCGCTCACCCGAAATGTCTTACGAGCGAAATTAACAAACAATAAAAGTCTCTCAAACCTTCGGAAACATGCGGTGATGAAACTAATCAAAGCTAAAGAGCTGTAGTTATTAATATTTGTTAGAATAGACAACGGTTTATATATTTGTAAAAATATACGAATAGTAAGTAATATACAAACAATTGATGTAATCCTAAAGCATAGAGTTGAAGTAGAGAATTATGTTTTAAGGTTAAAGTAACTCATGTTACATTCATTACCATCGATAATGAATGTAACATGACCTTTGAGCATTTTGATTATATAATATGAAACCAGGTATTGCTTTTTTATTTTATAAGCACATATAAAATATTTTATTTGTATCTTAAATGATATTGCTTCATTATTTTACTACTTTATTTACTTCATTAGTTTAGTTTAAAGTTTTAAAAATGTTATTTCTTTTTATTCGTATTATATGTGTTAGTAAAAGTTGTAATTTTACTAGACTTCTTTTTATAATCTTCTTTCAACTACTATCCTAAATCTTAAATTATGTAATTCAGTCCAAAAGAAAATTCTCCTATTGGAAGAACATTTTTCCGTATTACATTGATTTAATGTATAAATATTGGTTAAGATTAGAGAATTTAAAAAACATAATAAACCTCGTATGACGTGGTTCTGCTGGTGTAATTAAAATAATTTTTAAACAAACAACGTTTCTTTACCAACGTACAATATTGACATAATTACAGAACAAATATTGTAACATCTACATTTAGTTCAATACTTAGTCATGGGTATTGATAACTTTGTTAATAATAATTATTTCTTTACTTGTTGATAATGACAATTGTGCAATAATTATCGCATTTCATTTAATATATTCAGTGTAACAAAAATTTTAAACCTAACTAATGGGACCCAACATTATCTTTTGAAAAACGCATTTATAAAAATTCAGATGAGAAAATTTATGTTTATTCATTGGTAGGCTCATTTTAATGGCATTGTCAGCATTATCAAATTGAAAATTGACTAATTCTGGTTGCATTGCCAATAGTAATGAAGATGAAGATGAATAATATAAGTAGTTATTCAACTGTTTGGAGTTTTGTTCCCTCAAGTCAATGTGTCTGTATTATTAGAACCACGAAACTTGTTACAAACTTGCACATATCTGTTAACGGCTTCTGTATCTCATTCAAATCTCGTAATCCCCATATCAATGTATCGTAACCCGCCTAGATAGCGTCCAAGATGATAAGACGCTTGCAACATTGCCACTAGGAATAAATATAAATATTATGTTTCGCAAATTTCAAATACGTCCTGCAACACTGGTGGTGTCGTAATTATTCACGTTCGAGATTTCCTTAATGTTAATAAAACGTTATAGTTAGAGCTGAATTAATTCAATGACGATTTGCAATGATTTTTTTGGAATTGATCTTAGTAAACATACTGTTCTCAAATCTACTTCGTTCGCTTTAACAATATACCCTACTTTGTGAACGTTCCTATAGGAGTAGTCCTACACGTACGGAAACTAACTTAACGAGTCCAATTAAAGTTACATAAAACACAACAGTCCACCACGAGCCTCCGAAGCAAACAACTAATTATGTACGACAGACACACGGCGTAAACTTCCCACCGGACCTTATTTTTTTTAATAGCCTCGCATCAGTATCGCACGCCATAAAACCTCCATCGTGCGATACAATTAAGACGATTACCATTAGAGAATCGGACGCGCGGCTGCGGTTCCAACCCGGCGAGCCGGCTCAGTTTTGGTAGACAACAGGTGACAGATGGGCGACTTGGCAGTGCCGGGGAGAGGTGAAAAAAAAAATCAACACAGTAGGCTTTCCACTGCAAGCGTGACGTACATCGTGAGTCAAGCGGGCGCGCCGCCGCTCGGCCAATGGCGGCGTTTCCCGCCCCACGATATATACTTGAACCGGCGGCCGTGCGGCTCAAAGTTTAAACGCACTCTGTACGGTACGCACGGACGTTTACGAAGTGACCGTCTCGCCAATAACGCTCCGACCCGCCGCCAGTACGAACGCGCGAAAGTGTTTTGTGTGCAACGCTCGAGGCCTGTTAACAATGTGAGTAGAGCAATTCTCGATGGTACAGCGGCGAGTTGGCCGCGTGGCCGGGGGCGCCGAGGCCAATTGGCCACCACTGCTCTGGCCACCCGACCCACTCGCCTGCGCTTTTTGTTCCGTCCTTGATTATTTCACGACCCGTGACATAACGCGGCTGCTTCTTACAAGCGGCTGTCTCCTTTTTTAAATCAAGCACATTTATTGCATAAGCACCGGCGTTATATATAAATATGTTTGTCTATCTGTCGATTGCGCCGCTTTTATCTGATCGTGAACGGCTTACGCGGATCGACCGCGGTGATGCTGGATGCACTTATCGCCATTGGCGCTAAATGTACTCTCGATTCGATCGTTTTCTTTCGTTATCTATCCAGGATCGTGTTAGTCTTACATCACCAGTGTTGCTACATCAATTTGTAATAAAATTAGGCAGTTTCAGTTAAAGCTAATTTTATTTTGTCTTTATTACCGCGGAGATTCAATATTTTGATGTTTACTTACAAATTTTTATTTGTAATCCATTTTTATTGCTAATCCAACGCTATCCGTCTTTATCTTTAGAACTTTAATGCTTACCGCTCAGTTGAGTGACAGGACTGTACTCGTCACTAGTCACGTAGTTTATCGTGATATGATTGCAAGATGCATCCAAAATGGCTGTTAGGTAATATTATTATATATACTAAGTTACATATTTATCACTTCTTATGTTTTATATCTTGTAATCCCACCTAACTTAATCATTTGGATTTCGCATGATAAAAACCACGATAACTTAACGCCACGCAGATCTTATTTATTTATTTTATTTTTATTTTAGATATTTTTGGAAAACTTACAGCTAGAACAACAGTCATTGTTTAATCAAATTTAACAAAATTAAAGGCCAATTAAAATCTTATCTTATCCCCTTTCCTTCTAAAGAGATAATAATGGATAACTTTGACATCCCTTTGGCGTAGCTTAGCAACATTGGCCTAATATAGCCGAAGGAACTAACAAATGTAGAGTCGCGGGGTTCACAACTGTGGGCTTATTTAGTTATATTCTAAACTGAACATTCTCATGATCACTTCCGTTTCAAATTCATGTATCTACTTATTTAATGAGAATGTTACATAATAGAATTTTGATTGTATGATTAATTTGCTAAATTTTAAATAACGAAACAATTATAATTGGTTTATGAAACGACAAGTGTAAAGTCATTATGTATAGAAAATATTGCAGTTATTAAGCTTTTTTCTCTTTTATATTTGTATCATCCTATAAATTGCGAACAAATTTTGATAGCTTAGATTTTTCGGCCCTTCAAATTGTACTACCCAAGTTCACTTATCTACCGTTTTAAGCTATAACTTAAAATTATTCATGAACCATCTGTGATGATCAGACAGGGTTTAAGCTTACTTATTCAAACCCTCAGCTTTTTCAATATGGTCAATGACCCTAAATTACAATTTTTCTATCATTTGCTCCAACGACGATATTGAGAAGTTAAATTAAAACGTTAAGGTCAAATTCAAGCGACTTCACGTCACAACTTTCAACGTCACTTGAAATACTCGACTCGGAATTAAAGCCGGTACCTTGGACTAGGGTAGAGGTGCAGCACCACTAGAGCTGGGGTATTGCATGTTATTTTACGTAATCATTGGCGTATATATATTTATCGTGCATTTTATGTGGACTTCAAAATTGAAAACTTACTTTGTAACTTCGATGTTAGCAGAGTCATGTACCGCACGCGATGTGGGGCGTCTGAGACATAAGTCTGATTGCTTTACCAATTAGCGCGTCTCGTTGAACCAACAGACGTTGGCAGAGAAGCGAAAGAGTCCCAGGCCAATGTCGACGTCAACAAATGAAATAAAAAATGAACCCTACTAATTCAATTTCCTTCGAGTCTTACTTTTAGGGTTCCATACCGAAATACGTAAATTTAAAACGGGACCCTACTAACACTCTGCTGTCTGTCTGTCTGTGTGCTGGCACCAGGCTGTAGCTCATGAACTGTAATAGTTAGACAGTTGGACTTTTCACACATGATGTATTAATGTTGCCGATATATAGCCCAAATACTAAAAAACAGAATAAAAAATATTTAAGTGGGGCTCCCATACAACAGGCATGACTTTTTGCCGTTTTTGTAGATAATGGTACAGAACCCTTCGTGCGCACTTGGCCGGTTTTTTGTTCTGTTTAATGTCTAGTTAAAAAAGATAAAAATAATTAAATAGTTATATTTGTAATAAAAAAAGCAAGTTCATAAATTATTACGATCTAAAAGCATACGTACGTATTAAATTCGATATAAGTCTTTAATCGTGTATTGTTTAATGGTCAAAATTAAATTATTTAAAAATTTTGTATGTATTGGAATAAATAACAGCAACAAGTTAAAGTTGTGTCAAACTCAAGTCTTAACTAAACTATTTTCAATTGGTTACTATTTTTCAGTACTACGTTTTCAATGTCACGGTGGTACCGTGTAAAAGACATCAACGCAACACTGTCACAGAATGTCAATTTTGTGAACGTAAGAAAATCATTACAAGTTACTTTACATGAAATTCGTTGTTCAGTACTTCGATACTTATATTGTAAACTTCTCATTTATCACTTTTAATATAATTTATTCATTATATTTGTGATTTGAATATTGTATAAAATTAACGTAGAGTACATAAAGCTTAGCAATTATCGCTAGAGTCTTTATTAAAGCTCTGGGAAAATGCTTTAATAGACGGGCCAAAGGATATTACTACACAAATTGTCGCAACGGATGCCAGCAGGGCATTATAAATTTTATAGTTGTAATTTTAATGATGAAAATTGCACGGAGCCCGTTGCAGCAGTAGCATATTAGGCCCTGATTAATCGCTGACAAAGTTGAAAGTATTCGCCTTGACATATAATCAAATAGGAAGTCAATTGCTCTGCGATTATTTATAGCGATTATATTAAAAACCATTATATTAAAAACTCGTCACATTTAAACGGGGAATAGTAACATTGCAATATGCGTAATTTTCGTTTAATTATTCTGGAGTGCTTCATCGGACGTCTCTATTGAAAAAACGCATTTGTACGGACTCTATCACGTTAAGTATTAGTTTAGAAATGTTTAAAGAGTAGCTTAAGTAAAATTAACGATTTTTATGACGTGATAAAGAGATAACAAACTAATTATACTTTTGCGTTTCGTCTGATGTGTGAGGTAGCCGGGGCCCACTTTGCAAATTTGGCAACGGGTGTTGCAAATGTCAATCGGCGGCGTTTATCACTTAACCTTAGGAGAACTGCTAGCCCGTTTGCCACCTCCTCACATAAAAAAAAACTAAAACTTGCGGAATTAGTCAAACGCTTAAAAAGAAGTGGAAGCCGAAAGACTATTTCACTACTGACACTTCGTCTACAACAATTTGAAAACCACACTCTCTGAATTCTAATTACATTTGTATTGATTGCGTATTTTTTTTATTTGGTTTATATATGGTTATATTATATATATTTATATATCTTAGAAAATAGATATGTTATTTGACATTTACGGCTTCATAATTTGCTACAACTTCGAAAATTTCGCCACACATCATCTTTGTCGCGTATTATAGATTCTAATCGGAACTGTTAAACAGATGTGCCTATTTAATATTTGTGCTGAATTTTAAATCAGCCGAATGGTCTGGATCGAAGGAGATATCGATAGATTATAAAATCTATTAATATATCTATAAAAATCTATAGAATTTAAATATAAAACATGTGGCTATGTACAGGTGAGTTCGATAAAGACGTGTTGAAAAAGGAGCGTTCGATTTAAATCCTTATTAAATGTCAAAGATTGTAAATTAATTACGAGACGCTTTAATAATTTGAATACGACCGAACACCTGTTGGTTATCCGACACCGGCGATACCGAATCATCTCCGTAGTTAATATCCCCATAAATAACACGGAATCGTGTTTCTCGAATGTCGCCTCCACGAGCGCGGACGTTTCGGACCTTTTGAATTTCGAACGGACCAGACGGACAATCGATCGAATTTGACGCGACGTTTTCTTTTTTTTTTTTTAATCGTCTCTGCTCCAGCCGTGGCCATAAAGTTCGGTGTTTATTTTTTCTTTTAATGAGTAATATAGTCAACGATTGATTTGTTGATTTATTTGGTTATGTTTATGGACATGTTTGATTTATATTATAGCTTCTGTTTAGCCTTATTATAATAGCATTAATTAAACAATGCAAATGATTGAGTGAGCTTAAACATTAAATCGGCACAATCTCCATTGGTCTCTTCTAATCTTAATTGATCCGTTAATAAAACGGCAACACTGTATTCCCAAAAGCATTAACGTACTGCTTTAGAGTAAATACAGCGCGCCGCGAAGGTTTCGACATGACACTTTCGCCATATTATTCAATTTTAGTTCATATTGGCGTGGATATAAAGCTCATTTGGCAACAACGTCAGACTTGTGTCGCCACACGTATCCTAGTCTGTCATACATGAGGCATTTGTAAACCAACTCCGAACCGATATGATTACGCGGAAGCGACGGCTATGTCATCTAAGTTAAGTTTCAGCGGCGAGCGGAGAGCGGAAACGGTGAAATAAAATTTCATAGGTAATAATGAAAATAGTCTGTCAAAATTTCTATCTCTTTTAGACAGTTATGTAACTAAAAGAGACAGACAATATTAACTGACTTGTTAGTATTTAGAAGCAAAATTTTCACCAAGCTCATGTAAGAGAATAGTTTTTGTCAAAAGTCTCATTAATCTCAACACAAATGCAGTCGCAGACGGAATACAATGTATGTATAAAAATGAATTATCACCAAAATATTTTATGTTTAACTAAACTACTTGACCCATGAGATATTTTCGTTCACAGTACAGTTATCAATCATAGAAAGATGTATCTTAATTTGAAGAATAACGGTAAAATTCAGTCTAATTCCCTATATTTTATTTGCAAACTGTTGACAAATTGTCAACAGATGGCACTATCATACATTGTATATAAGAAGATTTTAAATGAAAGTTTTTTTATTAAAACTATTCTATTTGCAAATTTTTCGTCAATAGCGACAAACATGAACTTTAAATGCTGTTTGAATCATAAAATTTGATATAGAAATATGGAAGTTATGACGTACCGACAACAAAACATGAGATTATAATATACAAAGACAATAAATTAATTAACGAACTCTAGTGTCTATTTATAAATTTTCGTAGATCTGGAGATCATAATTCCGACTTATTTCGTTTATTGAAATGTTTTGTAGTATTTACCATCCTTTTATTAGTTAGTCGAAATTCTAATGACAGGTATTTTGTTTTCCGTCACTGAACTCGCTGCTAACTCCCCCGCCGTTTAGACACTGTGGCCCCACCCCAAGTGTGTTGACATTTGACCTACCCAACTGGCAACCGCGTGAGCGCGGGTGCACGAGGTAACACAACACCATAAACGACTCTCTTGGTCAAACCCGACGTAGTTGGAGCTGGTGACATTTCGCAATACGACGCCCGAATCCAATCGGGTGACATCTGATTTTTGAGCACGTGGCACGGCTGTTGCGAAATCTTCGTATTGAACATAAAATTGTGCCGGTTTCGTGCTCTTGTCTTTTTGCGTTCGAGTCCGAAGTCTTATCGAATATTTTTATGTGAGAAGGTGGCAAGTGAGCTTGCGATTGATCTGATCTGAGCTGGGCGATAACCGCCGTCCATAGATATGTGCAGCACCCGTAGTGTTGGAAAAGCATTGCCTTTAAAGTGGATTTCATTGGATAATTGAACATAAGCCAACTCTATGTATGTAGTAGAGTCCCGCAGGTTCTGGTTCTGCACGGACCGACTCTTCTGGAGACGTACCACGATCTTAAAGAAGATGTAAAGAAAAAGTATTTATGCTCCTACATTTCACAGTGAGTGAGGTTACCGTTGCCTTAACAACGTCGAAGCAAAAAACATGGAGATGGGAGAAGGAACATGGCGCGGGCCACCAATGGAGGAGCTGGAGTCTTGGAGAGGGGGCCTTTGCCAACGGGCATTCTGTTAAATGATAAATTTTAATAACATAATGCAACTAATTGTTCATAAAAAAGGGTTTCATTATTATTTAACTGTAACGTCACAGGCTTCTCGATGTCCAGTAACAAAGCACATTTAATCTGGCGTACCGCCTATTAGCTTTATTTTACGGAAAACAAATATTTTCTCCAAACTTTAAGTTGAAATGCTTCCCAGCATAAGTGTTATAAACATTTTGATTGTGAATACACGTTCATATATTATTTGTAACTGTAAAACTTAACGGCAACAGTAAAATGGATTAAAAAAGAAACCAACCCGACTACGGGCTTCTTTCTGCACGCACTGATATAAAATTACAACTGGCCGGAGGGAGAAAAAGAGGAACAACAAAGGTTTTACATTCGTCTTTCATTTCCGAGTAAGTCGAAATTTATGATTTTGAACGTTGTTAATGTGCGCAATCCGTTTGGCGCGTACCGTGGTCGGCGCAGCGCACGCGGACGCGGGTCCGTTGAGGCGCTGAATTAATGGCGACGCGTGCTCGGCGCTTCGCAGCACTCGAGCGGCGGGCTGTCCGCCGATTGACCTCCTCGAAATCAGCGGGCATTCGTTACACAGTTTTCGAGCAACACTGCAAATAAATACATTAAAACATCTCCCCGCGCGTGAATCATACGGTACGTTGGTGCACTCGAGATCTAAAGACGCCATCGTTTCGAGTGGTTTGAATTCGGTTCAATTTATTAACTCCGCCCGCCTATGTCTTTATTCGCGTCAAAACACGACGCGGTTTGAGATACGGTATTGACGGTATTGGAAAATATATTTGGACGGATGTTCTAGTGTAAGAAGCTGACATAACAGTGATTCATCAATCTAAATATCGATTGAACATGACTCAGACCAGTCCCGAGCTCTGGAGTTCTCTCAGTCGGTAGGGAGAGAAATGTACAGTGGACCTCCCCTCCAACGCAATGCTTAACTGGTGTATACATTTCGCAACAACTTTGCGAATTAACTAAAGTGACAGGTTTGCCGAGCAGATTGGCGCCGTTGCAAAACATTCGCCGGCTCTGATATATTGACCAATGTCCCTGATACTGGTGCTACGTTGAAAGTTATTCTGGCGAATCGCTGTGATCGCCCGGGCAGACGAACATGAAAGCGATACCACACAATGGCGAGTGTACGCATAATCTGAAGGCATTCAGATGATGACCACTCTTTGAATAGGCCCTCCGTTTACTAAAGTCCCCGAATACTCCAAAAGACTTCCACATGACGTCAGTCTTCTTCGGACTCCCCGTGAAATGTACTAAAATTTCTATAGCTCATTTCTAGACGTATTTTAAGAGTCATCTTTATTATGGTGTTTGATGTTTTCGCCTTGGCAGCTAAGTAAGGCTTCGTCGTCACAGGCCCTTCTAGTATACGGACTACTTATATAGCTTTTAAAATGAGAATGACAAAGACCGGAGAGACCTGTTTCGCTCCGTGATATTTTGAAGATGTTTTGACGTAGGATCACCTTCTGCGGAGACTGCGTCAAGTCTACGCACCTGTTCGGTTGAAGATGTGACGCGTTTCCCGAGCATTGTTTCTGTTAGAGAAATTCTGAGAAGAACGAACGCAATATTGGGTTGGACAAGAAAGTGTATGCCCCGTATTAACGTACTAGTTAATTGAAATGTAGTTTACGTATACGCCGATTGGAGATTCAGACACTTATCATCGAATCCTACCTTTATAGACAAACTTTTCGCGTTCAGTCTTAGAGGACAACTGCAGGACCCCCCCCCCCCCCCCCCCCCCCCCCCCCCCTCCCCAAACTATATTCTGCTGAACTTAAATAATGAAACGAAAACCTTAATCTAGAGTATGATGGTTTCGCATCAATACTCCAAGACCCAGTGGCGTCGCACCCAAAACGGCCACTGACAGTCCCCTCAGCCGTGACTCGGAATCGAGTTACGAGTGAGCTTATGTCTGTTCATCCCAAGAAACTTAGCGCGATGCTACTCGATTCCAAATTAGAAATGTTCAGAAATCGAACTAGGCGCCGAATACTTCGCAGAGACATTCGTTTTTTAAAGACTCGTTTCAATATTCTATCTATCTGTAGATCTGGTTACTGAATGTAGAATTTTGACGTAAAATAGATACAATATTGATACCAGCTCACTTAACATTAACAACGTCAATGTGCCATAATTTTGGAGTCTTATTTAGTCTTAAGAAGAAACCGATACGTTACAGCATTCGAAAAAAAATAGCAGATTCTTGTGGAACGTTAAGATTTCAGAATTAAAAACGGGTTTTGAAGACAGCCTGTCTAGTAACAGGTGGCTAATGGAAGCGTTGTACAACTTAAATAATTTATTTTAGAAATGCTACAACATTTTTCGTGTAGCCGATAATTAATTCACCAAACCACGCGAGCTGTGCGGCAAGCAGTTGAGAGAGGTGCAGTTGCGTTTTTTTTAATCTGTACAATATCTGTCCTCTTTCGGAACTCGACTGCGTGTATCCGAACGACGAAGAAGGCCACTATGTTTATCGAATACACCCAATGAGTGCAGTCCGGGCTACACTTTTTCTACTTATTATGACCTAAACTATCGCTATTTTGATTAAAATTTAGTTTATTTTGAAAACAAATGTGGGTAAAATAGTTTTATCTATATTTAAAATTGATTGGAATTAAACGGAGGTTTTTACTATTTGAATACTTTACACGAATATATTTTCACACAGTTATATAAACATTTTTTTGTTATTGTTTTGTAAATGAAATAGGTATTATTTTTACCCGAAGGAAGATAATATTTTACGATCGTATATATGAATGTATGTATGTTTAATTCTTTGGCGCGCTCTACAGCATCAACCTTCCGAGGGATTTCAACGTATGAGGTTTTCGTCTCAGTTTTCGGCTGTTTAAAAGCCGAAGATTTAATATGTTTTTTTTTTAATTTCTTGCTTGTCGTCACAACATATTAGTGTTTTTCAATTGCTATTTGAACTTGTCAGAGAGTTGAACATTGAATTGTGTATCAAAAGAGGAAATGATAAACACGCGTTAAGTCATATATTTCGACATTCCGTGAACACTGCACCGACAAAGGCTGAACAAATATAGTGTAAAGCGTTTCGCGGGCGTTTGTTTTTCGAAATAACCGTCAAAGGACATACAATGTTGCACGTCTCGCTTCAGAAGTCAGAAGCGCGGGGACACATCGGCGAGATTTAATTTTACACCGAAACCAGTGCCAAGTCTCGTACGGACGGCGCCCGTCCACCAAATATTCCTCGTTATAATCTCAATCGTCTAATTATCGTGTCATCGACCCCCGCACGTCAAATACTGACGATCAGTTAGTTACATAACATACGCTCAATTTGTGAACGGTCCATTAAGCCTTTGCGATCAAATACTTGTAATCCTTCGGGAAATGTTGCGTTTTGCTCCATTTTTATTTTTATTGTCGTTTCATCTATCCTATTTTGTTGACCTTTTTCAAATCGACTGTCGATTTTTATTTTAGTTCCTTTTTCAAAAAGGCGGAGGTTCTCAATTCGGTTGTATGTTTTTATGTAATGTTTGGTACTCATTTATGTAGACTCATATTAATTTCATTCGTATTGAACCTTGTACTTCGAGGAAACAACAGAGAATGTATGGTGAGTATGACATTTGAAGAAGTTTTGTTTTTTTGTTAGTAAATGTGTACTTGTTGCTCATTATAACGATTAGTTTATTGTTTCACTCGGAAAGTATAAGTGGAATCAAAGTACACAAATCGACGTGATTGAAGCCATTTAACACTCTTCAATTATAAATATCGTTAGTAATGTCATTGCATATAAACATAATTATTAGAACGTGTTGAAAAGAACTATTGACTAACTTACTATTGATTTTAACTTTGAATAAAGAACGTCACGAATACTCTGTATCTAATTCATAAACAAATACAATGTAAGTCATTTCTAATTAGATCACAGTAAAAGGGAAATATATATATTTTAATTAAATACTTGTATACTTACTATTAACTCCTTGCTTATAATAATTTATTTAGAAAAATATATATCACAATTAATTGTTAATGCTGCTACATTAACTTTTTAAAAATAAACCGTTAAATTATATTCCTGGTTAAACAATAACTAAGTATTCGATAAAAGACTAGCGTTCTGATATAACAATACCTCCGTATAAATATTGAAATAGTATTTATAACTTTGCCCACATATTTTTTAAAACTAACGGTAGTATTATTCTATTAATATTGCTTAATATTATTTTAAAATATGAATTTGTTGCTGGGAGAGAATAAAAGCTAATCATAAAAAACAAATTAAACCTCAAGCCATCGCAATTATGGCGACACAAATTCCAGGGCCGCTCTCAATTGGCCTCTGATTATGGTTCATTCAACGTTTCCCACCATAAACATGAAATGTCATCACGTCCACAAGCGTGGCTCTCGGCGATATGCAATAAATATACATTGTCCCAACGCTTACTCTGTAAGGCGTCAACTAGTCTGAGCAAGACGCTATGCTGTTGCCACACACGAGCTTTCTCGTTAAACGGTAGGGCGTGTGTAGAAGGACCTTTATTTTAATGCGCTCGATGTTTTAATTCGAAAAAAAAAAAAGAAAATGTTTACGGCTCACTATCGTAATGTCATTCTACTTTTTCTTTTCATCACAAGGTCACTAAATTGAATTCACATAAACATAAATTAATATTCCATTGAATTATTTCGACGGTGTTAATTCACAAAACGCGTACCGTGTGAAATGTCGCATTCCATTGTTTTTGTTCGACATTCGTTTTAATTTCAAATATGAACGCGCCCTAACAGTTGCAATCGCGCGCGTTGCCAAGAAGTCTGCCATGGTTCACGCACACAGCGCCGCGAGCGTGAAACTCGCCCCGCACACACATGTAGTCGGGGAAAATCAACCGTGTACTACGTTCCAACAGTACAGACGGCTATTCAGCAACATAATGTATATAAACTGGATTCGTGTTGCTATCACTAATATATATTTCACTTTCCTGTTGGACGCACGGCTTGGCTTTCCTACTTCGCATCCTACCCACGGTCTGCATTCTCGACGGTGAGTCCATTGGCTGCCAACTTAATATTTACTTTGTCATTTTGCAATTAAATGTAGTAGTTGATGGCCGCCCGATGTGGTTGTCTTTGCCTTTTACATATTTAAAATGGCAGGAATACTAAGAAACTCTACATGTAAAGTTATAAATCCCTTTTAATGTGTGCACCATATTTTATTTTGAATAGTGCCAAACTACAAAAATATATATATTGCCTTGATTGATTTTATCCGCGGGAAATTCGTATGTGAATGTTTATTTCGTTCATTCTATACATGTTTAAATTTAAAAATATTTCATAAAAAAGTCATTTTTAAACAGTCATTCTGTCATCATAAACCGCTAGACTTGTATTGCGTGATACATTGAAGTAGAATTAAATTTTCTTACATGGCTCAATATATGTCCAGATATTAACGTCAGTGTCCATGCAATAACGTATAGACCCATTGTCTGGTTTGCGGGCAATCCCACTCGTCATATTAGGTTCAAAAATATACAAGATTGCTCAAGCTGTATTGGTCATTAGTTTATGTTTAAAGTTAAATATTTTCCCGTTTTAACGTTGAATGGAACTTACTTTCCCAGAATTTATTCATAATTATTATACTAACATTGGGACATTGTTTTCATTGATTTGAAGTTTTATTTTAAACATAACGTTTGTTCAAAGTTTATAGATGTTTAATTTTATTTAACTTTTTTTAGAACTCAGACTTCAATATTAACGTAAATGCTTATTTTATGACACACTCATATATTAATCAACTTCCCTGGCCTCGTATTCCATTTTCGAATTACAAAATTTTCCTTATTTTATGCATTATTAACAAAACTTATGTTGATAAGGATGACTGTTGTATATTTACCTATACAATGTTGATAAAAAAAATTATCTTAATTAGGGCAGAGAATAACGCTAAAAATATAAATTGAATTATAACTTGTTACGCAATTTTAATAATATATCAATAACAATTTAAAAATGAAAACAAAATACGTAATCGGTGTAATAGCGACAAGAAGCAAAATTATTTCTATTAATAAATTATAAATGATACTAAAATAGACTTAGAGGCAGTATTTGTAATAGAATCCCGTCGTTAGACTACTTTCGCCTAGCACTGGCTTTAAATATGGGACATCAAATTATCGGAGATTTATGGATATTATACTTGTGTACCCTTTGGCGCCTGTAAATCGTAATTTGAAACGGGGTTCTAAATATACATTTATAAGCCATACCGATTCAAAATGAGCGCAATATTTTATCTTTCATCATAGTTCGAGCGTCTTTAAAAATAATACATTTATATATTAATACATAATATATTTGAACTTATAAGAGAAGTTAATGGCTAATTTCCAAAAAGGTAGAAAAATAATAGTATTTTTTTATTTTTGATACCGATACCGATTACTGTGCCGATTTTTCCTTCAACCTTATTTAGACGTTCATATACAAGGAAAACGCATACAACATATTTATAGCTATGGGGCGGCGTGTACATTTCATCGTAGTATCATTTTGTAACCGCAACGTTCACCTTCCTACGTGTATAGTCGGCGTTCAAAGTCACAATGAAACTGTAAACATTTCGTGACGCTCCTTTGTCCAATTTACATTGTCTACGGTAAAATTTGTAAGAAAGATATATTTTTTTAAGATTGTTCAAAAGAGTTTAGTAAATAGCTTTGGTAGGACCACGCAGCGTCTTCAACTGTTGCACTATTGGGCAGGCTCGTCCGGGGCAGTACCACGAACTCACAGAAGACGGGCGTGAAGTAGAAGTATTATACTTTCGCGTATCGTCTGGTGAGTGAGGTAACCGGGACCTAGTTTCTTAAGGTTACCAACGCAACTAAAAGCCCTCGGGTGTTGCCGATGTCCATGGACGGCGGTAATCACTTAACATCAGGTGAACCGCCTGCTCGCTTGACAAATTGTCACATAAAAACCTTAGCGTATCTATTTGAAAGAATATCAGTGCATTCGTGGTTTGTCAAGTCAATTAAAAGCATGCTAACAATAACCACGTAACGTAGCTATCCATAAGATGTATTATTCACTGATAAAATAGATTTAACTAGTGTAAAGATATCTTAATTCTATTACCATGTCCCATCGACATGCATATACAATGAATATGCTAATGACCGTTATTTAAGTTACTTAAGTACAGTCATTTTATAATGTTTGTAAATTCATGAAAGTTTTCTGTTTTACGCATCCAAATTACATTGGCGGTTGAGAGAAATCAAAACAATTAAAAAATAGTTAGTAAAAAAACCGACTTCAAATATCTCACTCTCTATATATTTTCTATTTGATTTTGAGGAGTTCAACCAATAAAATAATTAGAACGTACTCAACCGAACCCAGCGCAAAAATAATATTGCTTAATAAATTACGGAGTTCTTACGTAACGAACATACAGCCGAATGGAGCAACTGTTCCTCTTTAGAATAAGGTGGATAAGGTTAAAACGAACTGAAAAGTCGCAATTGCGGACATTTTTGCCAACCGTACCGTGTCTGCGGTCGGTGTAACACGCAACCTCGACGCTGGGCGGCTTCGAACGCGCGGCCCCGCGTAAACACGGCGCGGCGCCGCTAAATTTATACCGTCTCCTCGCCGGGTGGTCCGGGATCCTATCCTGCCTTCCGAGCGCGAAACCCTTCCAGAAGCATCGATAGATCGTTGACGTTACTTTTCGGGCATGCTGAGCTTCAACGAGTCATTTTTTTACTAACGAAAAACAAAACCGACTTCTATCTCGCTCTGTATTCATTTTATAATTGACTAACCTTTCGCCCGCGGCTTCGCTCGCGTTGAAGCCCTTAAATAAATATTTTTTTTTAATCCATTAAAAAATAGCCTATGTCCTTTCTCAGGCTCTAGACTATCTGTGTACCAAATTTCATTTAAATCGGTTCAGTAGTTTTGGCGTGAAAGCGAGATATACAGACAGAGCTACTTTCGCATTTATAGATAATATTAGTTATGGATTTTCAAGAGTTCCCAATCCAATACCAATGAAATGAATATGGGACCACATGGGAAGCACCAACTTTCAAATAAAAAAAGAATCATCAAAACCTAAGTTTTGAGGTAACAAACATAAAAAAATACAGTCGAATTGAGAACTTATTTCTTTTTCGAAGTCGCCTGTAAAGCGATCGGGAGCTTAGCGTAAAGAAGTAGTTTAATATTAAATATGGTAGTAGTAAGTGGTTGGGCCACGCAACAGTCCTCACTGTTGCACGAATGCGCAGGTCCGTCCGGGGAAGCACCACCACCTCACGGAAGACCTGAAGTGGAAGTGTTGCACTTCTGCGTTCCGCCCGGTGAGAGAGGTAGCCGGGACCCACTTTATTAAAAGGCGGCGACGCATCTCCGACTCCACGGGTGTTACAAATGTCCATGGACGGCGGTTATCACTTAACATCGGGTGAACCGCCAGCTCGCTTCCCACCTTCTCACATAAAAAAGGTGGAACAGTGGAACAGAACAATGGAAAGTGTTCGGGGATATTTTTCCAGAGATTTCACACGATAACCTTCAAATTGTGCACATGTTTATTCTCAGTGCAAATGAGTCGATGCCAAACAACAGTTAAACGGCATAATGCGTTGCTTTTAATCAATCTATGATTCATAATGTTTATCTTATTCGTCTTCTTCCAACTTCAGATCGTACTACGTAACATGCACTGGCATTATAGTACGATACCTCGTGATATTAGTATTACGTATCGGAATTAATTTAACCATTGTTGTGCGTTATTTCTTGAATCTTCTTAGACCTGAATAAACGATATTCATGTCGCATATGGAAAAGCCGTAAGCCGTTATGGCTCACTATCCGGGCGCTCGGTTTCAATTCAATATGCTTGACCAACCTGAGTTCGATCCCCGGTGCCGGCACCAATGAAATTGTCACTTTGTTAAATTGTTGTGCTGCCTTATCAAGTGCTCAGCGGTGAAGCAAAACCTATTGAGTAATTACATTCATATTATAATTAAAACATATTTTGGAAATAATAACAAATAATATTTCGAAGATACACGAAGTCCGCCAATCCGCAATGGGGTCGCATAGTGGACTGTGCCCTACTTACCCGCTGTACAGAGGAGGCATTTACTCAGCTCTGGGATTTTTATAGGCTTGACTTTGCACTTTTACATAAAAAACGACGGCTTAATTAACGATTCGGACAGTTGCAGTTAAAAGCTCATAATGACCTCGTAACATACCTACTATACGATATACTTATAAGATTGCACAGAGTTTAATGCCGACTAATCGCTAATTGCGGTCTCTGAGTGCGCCTGGCGTCGAGAAGCTTCGCCTACAGTGAATGGGCCCACGCGGCGGCTTGGTGAATGGGCCGGTTGGGTTCGTATTAGCGTTTGGAAGGCGGCCAGAGCGCTGAGCAACGTCCAGGGTTCGACCGGCGATAAATAACCACCGCAGACGCCGCAGACAAGCTGGCCAGACGCAAACCCCGACAAAAGAACTAACACGAGCAGACGGACGCCTCAGACGGTATCCATGACTTTTTTTCACGTACCCGAAACGAGTTTCTTATTTCTGTGTTATTTATTTTTTTTTTTGCCGTCCGGATTTACGCGTCGCGACGATGTTTCCTTTGACTCGGTGTTTCTTTTTTTTAATTCAATAAAACAGATGACAGATATACAATGTTTATACGAAATTTAACATTTGCGTTGCTTTTTATTAAGATATAGTGATTTTATGCTTTTTTCTTATCTAGCCGAGCACTGCGCTTCGTTGAATAAAACTGTTACTCCGTTTTTTCGCATATTAATATAGTTTTAACTTGTATTTAGAATCGCCCCGAAGTGAGGTGTGCATTATGCTCCAGCTTATGTATGAAAATAAAATGTAAAATGAGAGGAACGAAAAGGATGCTACTTTTTATTCGATATCGTCTTATAAATTTTCTTAAATGCGACTGCATAAATAAACGCGTATGTTAAGTTTGACGGTTTCAGTTGTCCCTTTATTAAATTATCTGCAGATGTGAAGACAGAAAAAGAATATGGCGATTACTACCTAAATGTGTAAATCGCCGGTAAAGTCTAAAGATTGGAGCAATCAATTATTTCTTTAACATAGTATAAAACAAAGTCGTCCTGATGTCTGTCTAGCCCTATGTATGTTTACATCTTTAAAACTACGCAACGGATCTTGATGCGGTTTTTTTTACTAGATAGAGTGATTCACAAGGAAGGTTTATATATATTATACTTTGCACCCGTGCGAGCCCAGGCGGGTCGCTTGTTTCTTTAATAAAAGACAAAAGGTGTTGTCACTACAGTGTCTCACTGAATCACGCAATCCGAGCACTCTTCCCTAATGGAACCCGTAGTAGAGGACACTTGCATTAGCACCGGCCGCGTCCATCAGTGACATCAAAAGGAGCACGAGCTCTATCCGATTGCATCGAGATGGGGAATGAAAAATGAACGTCAACAGCCGCGCTTATTCTAGAAAGATCAAAGGCGGCATCGAAATAAAGAGCGCTGCTAATGCAATATATCGGCGTGTATTTCATCCGGATAACAGTACTCGTGTCTGAGACTAGTGCCTTTGCCAATATTAAAAGGCATCTTTGGCATATATATTTTTTTTAAAAAACATTGCCCTCAGTTTAGGATAACATCATCCTGGTTTTTACATACATAAATTTCACGAGGACAAACACCCAGATGCGAAGCAACTATCTGTGGGTCACACAAATAGTTGTCCCGCGCGGGAATCGAACCCACGACCCCCGACGCTGAAGCCAATACCTTGACGACTGCGCCACGGAGTCACCATCCTTCCATACAGCCCGGAGGTCTTCTTCCCTCCATCAGACACAGAGCTTAAGAACTTACATTGTTTTGCTTTTGGGCTTTTGCGAGGAGTTTACGCCGCGAAACGGAACGCACTTTCGGTTTTCGACTTGTTTATCTCATTATGGAGTCGAGTCTAAAAATATGCCATCGTCATACCGGTTTGTAGGACGTCCCCCACCAGATAGAGTGAACTGTGCAAATCTGCGGGAAGTCGATGAAGCTGATGGATGCAGGTGGCTCAGGATCGTACTTCGTGGCAATCTATGGGGGAGGCCTATGTTCAACAGTGGACTCAAACAGACTGAAATGATGATGAATGATCATACCGGTTTTATACGGCCCTGGCGAAGAAAAAAGCTGGCAGTTGACTGGACGGAGGAGACTCACAGAAATCAATACGCGACCAAGACCGCAATGAGGGCAGGTGGACGAAAGTACAAACACTGTAAAACAGTAAAACAGTGTTTTTACTTTGTGAGCAACGAACAAATAGCCCACCTAATGAAGAGAGACAATCCCCTACTAGAGTAGCTGGTTTCACGTGATCGGATACCATGTTCATCACATGAGCCGCTTGCTCGTATACATATATATATATATATATATATATATAAAAATCACATGATGGTACATAACCTATATAGCCAGCGCAATGGCGCGAACTTGAGCGCAGGAAAAACACCAGAATCAACACGGCCGATATTAATAATTGGCGCCGGCACATATACGTATATACCACAATCACACCACTCACCAAGTGAACGGGAAGTAGAGTTCACTTCCTGATCGCAGATTACCTGTTCGCGGCTCCAGTTATATTAATGCGACGTTAATAAAATGAACAATAAAATTTGGCATACGCATAAAGTGTACAGTTAATCACACCCCGTCAGATGTGATTTTACGTCTATACGTACCTATATACATATAAACAAATAAAACTGTTTGTTTATCTCGCACCGCGTGCTCGGCAGTAAAGGATAATGTAGAATAAGGATACATATTATGTACTACACGCGTAAAGCGCTTTAAAATCGGTGCGTTAAATTATCTTCATTTAAGTTCTATACATATCAAGCAAACCGCATGTCACGCAACTGGATCGAAAGTAAATCACACTCAAGTAGTTAATCACCCAGATAAATTAAATACTTATATCGTTCTTATGATTTTTACAGT
Source organism: Iphiclides podalirius (assembly GCA_933534255.1). Lineage (NCBI taxonomy): Eukaryota > Metazoa > Arthropoda > Insecta > Lepidoptera > Papilionidae > Iphiclides > Iphiclides podalirius. Next base: position 12,237,043 of record OW152826.1, read on the forward strand.
TTATACTGAACATCATCACTAAAGTCACAGTATCTACTTTAGATTAACGCTATGTATACTGTATCCCCCATTATACTATGATAAAACCTTAACGTTCAAGTTATACGCGGGCAAGTTTAATTATTCACCTACTACAAATCAATACATAGTATAAAATAAAGTTGTCCAGCTGTCTGTATGTCCCTATGTATGCTTAGATCTTTAAAACTACGCAACGGATCTTGATACGGTGTTTTTACTAGATAGTGTGATTCAAGAGGAAGTTTTATGTGCATAATACATTGCACCCGAGCGAAGCCAGGGCGGGTCGCTAAATTAAATACTAAAAAAAAGACATTATATAAAGACATATTTCCACGTCAATATAAACATACATCAAACGTTGTAAAGCCATGATAAAGCGATACCCAACTAGAAAATCAGAGGATAGCATAATATCTAATACCAACATTATACGTCGCATCGCTCTTAATTATATTTGATGTTAGATTTAACAGTTTGATGTGCCGTTCACTGTGTCACGAAGTCTATACCTATCGCCGTTTTATCAATTTTTTTACCGTTTTCGTAGATAATGGTAGGGAATCCTTCGTGCGCGAGTCCGACTCGCACTTAGCCGGTTTTTTTAGTTTGTTACCCCTGGGTTCCCGCTAATTAATTTAAAAAATCTATCCAAATGCAAAAATATTTTTTAAAATCAATAAAATCATCAAATAATAAACATAAAAAAAAACCGAATTTAGAACCTCCTCCTTTTGATAAGTCAGTTCAAAATGTATAATGAGTGAGATTTGAAGTATCTTTTACTATTTGTCCATAAAAATATTTTAGCTGTGTTCCGTCTTGCTGTACGCCGCGCTCTCAATATTTCTACGCAGCGCCTGTCAAAGCTAATTAGCATTTCCATAATGCCTGTAAGCATTCCTGACGTCCGCTTCCTTAACCGTTTCCGCCTTACGTTGTATCGCCTATAATTGCTGCTATGTGTGTGGCGGAATATTATCACAAATGTTCCGTCACTTACTGAAAACGTCGCGACCACAATGTCGAAATTTCAAGCGTTCGTCGCGAATTCTATCAATGAAAGTCTGAATATTTTAATTTTGGTGTGACAATTTATTTTGGACGTAAAATATAATCAAATTAGTAGTAAATAAATGTGTTCTTTTAATTTTTCATAAACATCACTAGACGTGTACAGTACAACACATAACGATCAAGATGTTGTCAATGTTACCGACGAAATTTATAAAAATAACATCAATGAAAAGTTAATAAAATTTTCTAGAATACTCGTCGAAATCAGTTTAAATCTGTATTGTTATAACCTTGTAAGATTATTGAAAGTAATAAGTGTTTTCCAGATCGAATAACACTCACGAAATAAAAATGAAGGTTTCTTAAATGTGGAACGTGTTTTTCAAGTGGGAAAAACCTAATTTGGTCATTTCGAAAAAAAAAAAGAAAAACACGTTTCGTCAACATGATATTTCCACGTTTATTCCGTTATTAATATTAGAATAAATACATACAGGAAAAAGATTAAATATACAGGTAAATACTCCCCAAAGCATATTTGTATTGTGTATTAATTACACTTTAAAATTTTGTTTTGTCTAAAACATCCGTAGCCTTGGAGAAATAGCTGTATATATATAAGGTAAAATTCTATTTAAAGAAATGTAGGTATTTTAGTATGAATTTAAAATCTTTTTATTAAATCACGCCTTCATTTTCCCTCTCCGCTTCAGCCGGTGCAGTGACTATATTTAAGCGTCAATCGGTAAAGGCTCTGTTATTATGCTGTATTAAATTTATCTCTCGTAATCCAAGGCCCACCTGTGCGGTTCAACGGCACTAGACCCAACCAGTCCGTCTGGTTATTTTAACCGGCCAGCATAAGTTTGCACTCGTCGTTGAATCGTCCGCTCGATTCTCGCTCATACGCCCCTACTCATAAAGGCCGTGTCATCTTTAACGACGTCCAAAACGTCACTTGCCGAAGAAGCGCCATTTATGTATTTATTTATTTATTTTTTTAATCTGTATCGCGGTACGAACGTTTGTGATTAATGCCAGCCAGCGCCCGCGCAGAAGTAGACGTGAACACCTTTTATCTTTTTTTTTTCTCGCTCTGCCTTTTCAGGGTGGGCCTAGGCACAAAAGATAAGTGACGTATGCGTACTGTCTATGGCTTTTTGTTGTGTAAAATAAAAATATGTCAATCAATCTATATTAATATTTTACTCAACAGCTACTCTGTTAATTATAATATTCGACTATAGAAAATATATTTATTTTATTTATGTATCACCGAGTTTCGTTACATTGTTCAATTAATCGATAAAATACCGCGCACAATTAACGTTAGTGATGTCCCAAAAATAGCGGTATAACCTTTATTCAGAACAACATCCAATAAGGTCTTAATGCTTTGGTAAACAGGTTATCTGCTAAGGCTCGACGATTTTAATTCATCCAAGGATCCGCAAGCAGATTGCAGCGACGTTGTCAAGTGCTCCAAAAAAACGAATAACAGTGCACAGTTTATATAAACGATCTAGAACGTTCCGCGGCTTTCCTGCCGAACTAGCCACTTTGTAACGACAATTTTCCAATACTTACCTTCGTTTTTATTGACTCTCGTTATACCTGTCGATACCAGCGACTATTGGCCGTACGTAAATTATAGCGACTGTACGTGTCCTTTCTGTAATTGTAAATTGGTTGTTATTTAAATAAGCCTTCCATTACGTTTCGCGTTATTCAAATGTAGTGTCGATTTATAAGTTTCACTTAATTTGTAAGCGAGACTTATGTTTCATTATGAGAAAATATGAACTAAAATAACTTGTATTTCAATTTAATTAAATTCAAATGGACGGTAATTATTTTGATTAAAATTTATTACATTTACTTTATCCCTATTTCATTTCTTAAAATACCAAGAGTGAGCTAGGCGATGCGTCAAATTTAACATACATACATAACATACATAAATCTAATATTAACATACATACATAACCGATAGATCGTCAGCGAATTCCGCGCGTGTTACTCACCTTTATTACGCGCAGACAATGCTGGATGCAAATTCAACAATTTGCACATAACTTGTCTATGCCGATCACGCCGCGGGCGCACAATGCAGCCCGTACAGTTAAGAATACGTTTCGTTACGAAATTACATCGATCATTACTCATAACAAACACCGGGCCCAATTTAGCCGCCAAATTAGCAGGTTCGAGTTCAGTTTGCCGGTTTCCCGCGTCGCCGTAACCGCGCAGGATATACTTTGACAGTGAGCACAGAGTAAATACGTGACAGAAGAAAAAAATAATCAAGTACAGCCTTTCGCCACAATAGCATCATTACTCGTCGCGCTTATATAAAAGTGGTCCAGTTTATTTATAAACCAGGACTTGTTAAGTACAAAATAGTCGCTGCCCCCATTTGCCACCTGCGTCGCTTGAGGTAAGTGACTTCGTAAACGATCATGTGAGAGTCAACGACAGATATCGTAATACCTTTGGTTGTCTCTCGTAGATAACATCGCAACACTTGAATATTTTGAACATTGGGACATGTCATTTCTGTGATTTTTTCTAAAAATTATACAAAACAACACTTATTATTAAAAACGGAAGATCGAAAAGAAACTTAGAAAGTACGCTATTAATTATGTATTGTTTTAAAAAAAAAATTATAATCCTATAAATTTACCTGTACGGCATTTAGAAACTTGAACATCTTAATCGCAGTAATATCATGGCTGGTGACTGACACCGGCAGCCTTTAGTGATCAAATTAAAAAGAAAACAAATGTCAAACGCACGATATTTCGATTTCGCTGTGAACGCGCCAATCTTGCTATGTGTGCGTCCGTCTCGTACTTTTTCGCCGCTCGAAACCACACTGCAGGTGAAACACATGCATAATTCATTCCGCGTAGTCTCGATGCAACATGATTATATACAAGTACTTAGCGGGCGCGTGTGACAGAGCGGCTTGCGGCGGCAGACGGCGAGGCGCGTACAGCCCGCTCAAGCGATTGCGGACGCACGCCACTTCGAAAATGGCACCATGGCAGACGATTCGCTTCGCACTTTCTACTAACACTCTTTCAAATATTTCTCGATGAACAGTTATAAAGATTCAGGCAACACACGATTTCGCATCTTTCGCGGTTAGCCTATCAATCAGGTCAGTTTGCGGCGAATGAAGATCGCTTGTCTTAACTCGCTCGCGAATCGTTCTTTCCGATGGGAAATATTAATTAAGGATTCCTTTCTCTCGACGAGGCGGCCGGCCGGACGCTTTGCCTTTCTCATTGTTTCTTAAAATACCAAGTGGCGTCAGCTGTTAAATTATAAAGCTGACGCACTCCAAACCGAGAGAATATAATAATAAATTGTAAATTTTAAGCAGATTGAATCGATTTGGTATGAGGTTAAGCATAGTAAAGAGGTAGTTTTATAACTTGGCAGCTCGGCATGGCTTATGTTTAGCTCTGAAGACCGATATAGTGGAAGTATTGTTTATGCATCGTTAAGTTATGAAAGAGGTAACCGATAAACTACCCATAGGGTTGGATATGGTCCTTAATAGTAATCTAATATAGCTTTGCATATGCACCGGCTATAACCGGCTATGTAGCCGGTTATAAGTTATAATTTGTATATTCCCCATAAAGAGAAGCAATACTTCGCTTAAGGATTTATAATATATTTACAACGATAACGGTGGAATTGTTATTCAATTGCAACAAGAGAATTGTTGCCAGCTAATAAATAACGACCTATAAGGAGAGCTGGGCCGAAACAATGGAGTAAGTAAGAGGTATGAACGCAGGAATTGCAAAGATAACATGAAACCACATAAAAAAGTGAATATCATAACTACTTTCGAACTTTGTAGTCTTAGTCGATTCTGATGAGTTCTTAAGTGTTCTTTAAGTTTACATGAAAATACACTCCCTCAAGTTTAAGTATACCCGCTTAGATCTGTTCGATGTCGCCATCATAAAAGTACCTAAGACAGGTCGCGCCGTAATTACATATCCTAGTTAATGTGGCAATAATTCCGAGGTGAACTCGGTGATACGAGTTTCAAGTAACCTCACAACTCGACCGGACCGCGTAAATACCGCACGCTACTAATTTGAACATCTTTTTGCTACTATAAAACATCCGCGGAGGAAAAACTGTTAAAAGCGACGAAGGCACGAACCTTCCAAAGGTTCTATTTAACTGTTTTTTCTGCTTTATCTATAGGCGCACCATAGACAAATAGATAAGCAGTTTGTTTACCGCCGTAAAAAAGACTTTAGTCTATAGTATGTTGAAACAAGCGTCCAGGACAACTTGTGATTGAAACTTGAAACAGTGCCATCGTATCTGTTATACGTTCTTTATTTGTTTCTTTTAATTTCAATTTTAAATATTTCCTATCCAGTATTTGCAACTCGGAACGTTTGTTTTTTTATGGGAGAAGATGGCAAGTGAGCCGGCGATACACGTGGAGTTAAATGATAACCGCCGCCCATGGACTTCAACTTAGCAACACCGGTAGGGTTGCAGATACGTTGCCACTTTATAAAGTGGGACCCGACAACTTTACTCACCAGACGAAACGCGATATACGCGATACGCGTATAACACTCCCACTTCGCGCCGGTCTTCTGCGAGGTCCTGGTACCTCCGGTACGGACCTGCCTATTAGTGCAATAGTGAAGACTGTCGCGCGGCCCTACTACAGTGCTGTATCTTTCAAATGAAATTAACAAGAAAGTATAGAGCGAAATCGCATCGTTCTACAATCTTTTGGAACGTCTCTTCGACATTGCGTTCGAAAAGGCACACACGGCGGTGCTTCGATAACGATTCAGCATCAACGCTCGATACCCTCACAAGGGCCACACAATGTGGCATGTTAAGTTTCGCAATCGTTCCGAACGTCGGCGCCTTGTCACCGGTCGGTTTCAGCTGTAATTCCCCGATGTCCTACATAGCGCGCACGTGGCTAATTGCCCCTCATTGGCGGGGCCCGGGCGGCCATCGCGGCTCCGGCCCGCCCAATTGACGGAGCCGCTTCGGAGCGTCACGCCAGCTGTGCCCCGGCCGCCTTGCGTGACGTTTCCGTGTCAATGTCACCGAATGCGACCAATGTCGAGCTGGGGGGGGGGGGGGAGTAAAAGTGTTCTCACTCATGCGTTTCGTCAATCGAGTGCGCCGGAGAGCGTTCAGACGGTTCGACTGATGTTGAACGATAGTGCTCTCCCATAAGCCTTTGCCTATAAAGACCCGGCCTGGTTATCTCACACGAAAGGCGGAATGTGAAAGTATAAATGCTCCCACCGAGTCTAAAGAGGAAGTTGTATCTGCAACCCAGTGCGACTGCAATCCAGATCGACAATCACGTTCTTAAAATCGCGTGAAACGTCTGCTAAAACAAATGATATACGTTTACTGATTCCATGCTATACATCTCTTATCTCCTTAGGAAACTAGGTAGTGACGGTCCAATCGCTTTTTGTCCGAGCTTAGGTTCACGACGGCTTCTGGAAAGATTTACCATGATCCTATACCGATTAGACGGCAAAGGGTACACAGCTTACGCCAATAGGATCTGATACATAGAGGTCTTGCATAAAGAACTAGGTAGTAATCGACTGTTATACTACTTACTAAACGTCGGTTAATACCTAAATAGCCTTTATCATGCCAAGGGATCCACTGTGTATTCGAGCTCTACTCTTTAACTGTATACCCCGTTCTATTTGACATGCCAGACCTATCTCAACGATACGTCGCAAACGCGAAGACAAATGCGACTCATTTAGTGTGTCATTTCGCAGAAACACAACTGGCCCGGCTTCTAATTGCATCGGCCGAACCCCATGGCCCATTCAAAGTTCAACCGCGCGTTGACGTCGTCCGCTATTTTAGACGCAGCGCCAATTCCATTCCAGAGTATCCGATGGCGCCCGACACACTAACAAACTGGAGGTGCAACGGGCAGGAAATCCGATATTACGACTGGTTTAACGTCAAAACTATATTTACGGTAACGCCGGGCGAAAACGGTATCGGTATCGATGACTAAGCCCAATAGCATGAGATCTGATCACTCAATGTTCTGACTCAGAGATTTGGGGAACGTGGAAGGAAAGAAAACAGGTTCGGTTATTTTAATTAAACTCGACACGGATATAGAAATATCGTAAAAAGGAAGAAGAATAAGTTAGAAAATTGTAAATAGATTGACTAAGAAATATGGCGACATTTTAAAGTTTTAAAAATAACATTTTAACGTTTAATGAGTAAATCATTGTAGTTATTTCTCGTCAATGAATGTGACGCATCGTACATATACAGTAGCAGGTTTCCTCGTACATTAATATTCGACCATAGATTAAATTAAGGAAACAAATGAGCTTTACGAAACAATTTGAAATATTTGATTTCATTCATTCGTTTCACAAAGGAAACCGTTTTTTTTTTTCTATTTAACCTTTTTAGAAAAAAAAAATCTATGTGTTAAAATTACTAGCACACCATTCGGTGATTGGGTCTTTCACAGGACATTTTAAGGAGTACTTTTTGTTCCAAATCTAAATATCGTTTTGGGGTTTTCTTTACCGTTCGTAAACGAGTACATCCCTGATGAAACTAGGAAGTGAGAGCGGCCGGACAGATTCGCCGCTAAGGCCGCGCGGAGGTCGGCCTGAAGGTTAACACTGGCAACAATGGCCCACGATCGGACTGTGATAGCCGCTTATTGTCTACCTGTTTGAATACGAACATCATATTCCACCTGCGTTTAAAAATACATGACAAGAAGCAACACAGAACGCAGAAAAATGTATCAACTCATCCCTTACGCTGTCATAGATGGCGGATTTTATTTCTACATTATTATTAGTTGCGATTATCGTACACGCGTTATTCAAATCGTATTCCATTTTTGAAAATCTGCGCAGCGTAACTCGTAACGTTTATTCGTTCTGTTGAGAGCAGCTAAATTTATCTTTCATGTCGTCTGAGCGCCTAATTGGTTGTTAGGTGTATCGTGAAAGATCTAGAAGCTTAAAAGTAGGCTTCGAAAAAGGAAAAGGCGGGTGTAATGACATTTTGCCGCTTTACATCAATGCCTTTACGCAATCGGCGCTCATTTGAAATCGCAACGCGTGTTTCTGTTTACTACGCACATGCATACACACGTACACACTGCCACATATTCTATATTCAATCTGTACGAACCAGTGGGGTATTTGCTATTGTGATTTGAATAAAGAAAAATAATAGCCTTAATAAAATTGTGTAAGACGTTTTCGAATTCGCAGCGGTCTTATTATTTATGCTTCAAAAAGTGAACAAAACGACGTGAAACTTCAAAGTGAACACCGCAAAGCACTAAAATACCATGTTGAGTACACCGAATGAAGATGTAAGACGCAATACTGTGCAATTTACTAAGTGCAGCAACGACGGAATGCTAGTTAAGCTGCAAATTGACGGTGGCGGTGCCATTTTGTCTATAGCCAACGTCCACTTAAACGTGAGCTCCGAAACTCGTATCGAAGCAGCAGGTGCACGCGTGGTAGGGACCCGGCTAAAATGGCAGCTTACATTGAGTTGTATGCGTGTCGCGGTTTTAGTAAACAAAATAAAATCGCCATATTTATTGCGGCAACGCTTAAATACTTTAGTTTCGCATTGACTTTACGTATATGTTGGATCTATATACAATGTCTTTTTAAAAGTTACACTGCTTTTGGTGGTTTGGAAATAAATATGACACGGACAGCCAAAAAGCGACATCATCAACTTCGTGAATTACACGGTATCACCATGGCAACCAATAAAAACTTTTTGATATTTGCTTATAATTCCGAGTTATTTAACTAAACCGTTAGCAATTGCATTTAATATCCTTTTTTCCAATAGACTCCTCGCACAGGGGATAAAATTTTGAAACAAGTATAACTTCTGAAGTACATAAATAAGTATATACATACTTTTTTTTATTACAACGCTACTCGCTCGAGAGTTTATAGGCGCTAGCCTTTAACGTTACAACCACCTCGTAGGGACCTCGACTGTCGCGTCACACGGTGACTTGCATTCTGGCGGTAGTGTTTCCACACGCGTTTCTGCGCATTTACGTAACGCAGTTATGCCGAAGCGGCCGCTAATAGCGCCGTGTCGGTTTATCTAATCGGTCTAAAAAGTGGGGTGTGCGCACCGTACCGATCCGGTTCGGAGGACCAATTTCTCGGGGCCAGCTGTGCCCCCGCTGCCGAGCAGTCTGCGATGCGCGCCATTAGTATTCCGCGCCAAGCGAGCGCGGTGACGTAGAGGTGCGTTCACTCCTAGAAACCTTGGTATTTGATCAATTGCGGTGCGCCCTCACCTCGTTTTCCAAGTATCTGTGCAGCGAGCCGCGGTAATCATATTTCTCTCGAAGAAGGGCTCAGCCTTTATGCACTCTATTGTACGTTTTTTTCTTAACTACGTGATATGTTATATTTCTTTGAGTTTTGAACGTGAAATTTTAACCGATTAACAATTTTACTAACACAGCCATTCCTTGCTACACGGTGTGTAGTGGCTAGCTGCAGTAATTATTAACACAAGAGGGTGCAAAATGAAAAGATTAGCGTCTTTGTACGTGTTAAATATCTCTCTCAAAATAACTAAGCACAAACCATACGTCAATATGAAACGCTGTCATCATTTAATATCAACGGAACTGGTAAAATGACGATACTTGTGATAGTTATAAAGGAATATAATTATATTGATTGTAGAGAAGGGTTAGTATTTTATTATCTATGCACACTTAAATTTCATTCCGTGCCGTCAGAACACCCAAGCGAGCCGCTGACTTCCCACAATCGTCTGCCAAGAATGGCGCGTTGTAAATTGTGCACAGATTAAATGTTTTTCTATAGCAATTACTCCAACTGCCTAATTATCGTCCCGCGAAGGAGCGTACCTCGAACAGTGTTGTTTAATTGTTTAATAAGACAGTATTTTTTTTTTATTCAAAGATTCCTGGCCTGTTACACTTTATTGGTTCCATAATTGCATTTTTCCAATCCATTTAGCGAGCCGACATCGGCCTGTTAGATTAAAAAAATTGTTGTTTATTTACATTTGGCAGTTCACTGCATGAAGAGTTCGTAATCTGTGCTACTTTATACGTAGATATTTTCACTTTTGAAATATGCAAATTATAATAAATGCAGTTAATCCATTGACACAAAAAGTTATTTCTCTTTATACGTACGAATATCTTAAAATGTTTTCATTTAGCCATTTTTATGTCCATCATGTGTTTACTGGTAGTTTTAGTACCGTGCCTTTTCAAACAATACATCGTAAGCAATACGAATTCATGATAAGTAATAAACCTCGTTTGGAGCTCATGATTCGTAAGTTCATCGAGGATCTTGAAAAGGTTCATTTGATAGCAAAGACGCTCGCACCTACTCTTCGGCACGTGGCCGTGCATGCCCACGGCGATTTCCATTGACACTTGCTCGATCACCATTCCTATTAAATACAAAAAGGCGGCCCACCCGCCACCACCGCCGCGGCATTATTTAAGGAGCGCTCAATCAAATTGCCAGTCTAAAAATAACCAGGCCCGGCGAACTGGCTCATTAGGGCTCGGTTCCCATGCGAAACGAGATCGGCCGCATAATAACTTTATCACAGAGCGGGCATGAATCGAAAAGCCCCGGGCGCCTCGCACGCCTCGTTACTCGGCAGGGCCGGGGCGAAGCCTCCTTGCGACCACCCGAGCGGGTCCCACGCGCCTCCAGACCGCCACGAGGGCCCGTACAGTCCGAACACCATATTGGTCAATCATCGTTCGAACGCGGTGCAAAGTGATGGGTTTTGGCTGGATCTACTGTGTGATTTACTGCGGTAGGACCACGCAACAGTATTCGCTGTTGCACTAATGGGCAGGTCCGTCCGGGTTAGTACCACGAGCTCACAGAAGGCCGGCGTGAAGTAGTAGGAGTTACACTTCTGCGTTTCGTCTGTTGAGTGAGATAACCGGGGCCAACATTATTAAAAGGCAACACATTTGCAACCGGTGTTTTAAATATCTGTGAAAAAAAAGCCTTTACAGATCCACCGGGCTTGAGGTGGCCGAGTGCTGCGGGCGCCTAGCCGGCACCTCGATTATGGGTCTCGAGGCCTGCCGAGAGAGCCTCAGCTCGAGCCGTCACGCTTTTGTTATTTGCACCGGTTTCGGCTGCCGCCAAGCTCTCAGGTCGGCAGACGCTACATAGAGGAACTAGGCTTTGAGCTCTCGAGAGTGGACCTTGGCTTGGGATGTTACTCAGTAGTGATAATTACGCACCCTGCCTTGATTTCAAACGATGCTATAGCTTGTTACCGCTTTTGTAAATCTTTTATCATTTGATCATTAAAGCTCTTCTTCTTTCTCCTGCCCTTATGCTACACTAGGTAGGGTTGGCACAAAATGTGTTTTCCTTCACTTTGCCCTATCAATCGCGATCTCATTACTCACCCCCTTTCACAGACATATAATTTTTTCACACAGATTTGATCATTATAGCAGCAGTGGGATAATCCCTGACCTATCCAAATATGTTCCGCTAACAGTCGTAAAATGGAATTGCTCGTCGGCTGGCATGCCGTCTACAGAAACGACCATTGAGTGATGGATCGTGAATGCAACGCATTCAGCCATAACTAAGGTTTTATTATTCCGATGCAGGACTCTATAGAACCGGTCCAGTTTTCGACGTATCGTCGAGAGCTCCCACACACGACGCGCCGCGTAACATCCTAATTTTTTGAGAATTTAGGTACCGCCGCTGTTGAGATTCGCATGGGTCTTTTAGAATGCTATTTCAGTAATCACCCTCGATCTCTTGATATTTCTTTGGCATGGACTCCGTTATTATTAGCCATTTTAGCCGAAGTGAGTTTACGACCTCGTTACTTTAGCCTTAATGAGCTTAAATGGTTGTAAACTCACTAAAGCTATAGCTAGTGCTGACTTTATGGAAATTTCAAACTATTCGGCTAAACATAACTATTGGAGGACACGTTATTAATACCAAAAACAATTTATGACCACCAAAACCGTAATAAGATTAAAGCATTTTCATTCACTTTGTACTTTCTAGAAACATTTCAACAGAATTACGAATTAATTAGATTCTTAAAGAAAAATATCGTATACCTGATTCAATCTTAGAGTAAGTATTTCTTACAACCTCAAACTGGAGCGGCGGCGGTGGTCCGAGCTTTAATCGTGCGGCAGTTTACTCTCCACGGCTGTCTGTTTTACTTAATCGCCCTCTCAGAGCACTTAACAAGTACAGAGAAGGAGGTTAACAGCGTTATATAGCTTTAAGGAACTGCCACACTATAGCGGTGTAGCGATATTAACGGGACACAACTATGAACGCACCAATATTTTTTTTTATTTGAATAATAATCATATGTTATCTATATTTCCGCATTACTTCTTCTTTTTTATTAATGACTCGTTTCATAAGTTATCACAATTGCGCCAATGTCAAGGTTTTAGTCATTACACGTAGGGGAATGACAGTCGTAAATCATAAACCCCATTATTTAATACAGTTACCGCTACTGTCAACCTTTAACACGCAACTCTCAAAAATTACAATTTAAAAATTAACTTTTCTATTCTAGATGTTAATATTTATTGCAGTGCATTAAACGGTAATTATTTTAATTTAAATATTATAAGAGTGCTATAATGCTATAAGATTGTCGTTAATGATAGTCCGGTATGTTTAGTCTGTCGTTTAAGTTGTCTGTGCCTGCCCCCTTACACCACACTGCGTCGATGCGAGTAAATCTAGTCGGGCAACCCCGCCTCTTCGTTAAAAACACGTGAAATATTATACTAGTCATCTACCTTTTGCTTCGCCCGACTATCGGTGTTCGATTGAGAACTATCTTGCACGCAAAATTACTAACACAGTCTGTGAGAGAAAATGTCACCTCGCTATAAAATGCATTGAGGTTTAATTAATACCGTATATTTTTCTTGCTTTATTGTAACTTATTGCTTGTTACAACAAGCAATAAGTTTATTGCTTGTTGTAATTCTATGTAATAAAATCACAACTTAAAAAAATCTTAAAAGGCAATTTTTGTATCGACAGAACAGGAACTTTGTTTGTCGTCAAATCGCCCATTATTTTTATCTATGGGTCGAACTGCCCGGGTAAGGCTTGAATCGTTAGAGGGTAGTCAGATTAAAAATTAATAAAAATTACTTATGATTTGGCTCGTTCAAATACCAATCGGAATTATTACGCACCTGACTAATCCCTACAAAGTATAAAACAAAGTCGTCCCGCTGTCTGTCTGTCCCTATGCATGCTTAGATCTTTAAAACTACGCAACGGATTTTGATGAAGTTTTTTTTAATAGATAGAGTAATTCAAGAGGAAGGTTTATATGTACAATACATTGCACCCATGCGAAGCCTGGGCGGGTCGCTAGTCTTGTATTAAAATAATATTGTAAGCTGACTAACCTACAATAGGTAAACATTTTTTTTAAATACCTATAAAGTGCTTCTACTTCTTCAAGTGCAAAAGTCATTGATAGTCGTTCGTTTATTTTAAAGTCTGCGTCGGCGCGGGCACACACAAAAGGTTCTCTCTGTTATCGGTACTTTCACTACGCCGAGTGAATTTATTTTCATCTGTAATAATGAGGTAACTGTTCATGAAATTTATCGCGGCGGGAACCAGTCGAGAGTTCGTTTTACACGCTCAAAAACTGTCTTTTGTAATTGATATCGCTCAATTTAACTGTACTTCTCGGCGCGATAAGTTAATTTTAGAATTGAGAGGTTCAAGTCTTCAGGTCGCATACCGTTTATACTTTAGCATTTTAAACAGCATGAAGGATACGGGTGAAATATCTTTATATATCGAGGAATATTAGACTACTTTTTTGTGGGTCAGATCGTCCCTTTATCTGGCTAAGCGCTCAACACTGCACTCATCTAGACAAGGATACGTCATTCTGGTAATGAACCCCTCGCAAGAAAAAAACGAAATTATGGTGTGCGTTAACTTTTATACTTAAATTATTGTCTCAGGCCCTGCTACACACTCCCGAGTAGTTAGTTTCTCCTTAACCAAACCTCTAAGGATTCAGGGTAATTGCGTGTTTCCCTCGTAAACATCTGGGAAGTCTTTTGTAGCCTCCCGGATGATAATGAGTGTATTGCATTGTTCCAGATGCATCTAAGCTCAGTGCGTGTGGCGTTGGCGGCAGTGTTCGCGCTGGTGCTCGGCGTGGCGGCGGCCTCGCCCCCCGCCCCCCACCACGTGGCGCGCCGCTCCTTCTTCAAGCTGCAGTGCAAGGGCATCTACGACGCCTCCATATTCGCCCGCCTCGACCGCATCTGCGACGACTGCTACAACCTCTTCAGGGAGCCCTCGCTCTACAACCTCTGCAGGTAGCTGTCGCGATTCGAATTTCGAATTAAGTTTGTTTTTTTTTTTCGTTTGTAAACATAAATCCGCCGTGTCCGCGGCCTGTCAGTTTTTACACCTGCCACATTCGTTATGGCGGGCTATTTGCCATAGAGAATGTCGCCGGGATTTGAGATTTTAAACTATTAACGTGGAATTAGTTATATTTTTTTATTTTAATATAATTGATCATTACTTTTTTGAGCATGTGAAGCCACGGCTGGTTTTGAATTTTAGCCCGCATATTAAAATGTTTGTGTTCGTTGTTGGGGCACAGGAAAGACTGTTTCACGACAGATTACTTCAAGGGCTGCGTAGAAGTTCTGCAAGAAACCGACCAGCTCGAACTCTTCAAGACGTATATTAAACAGTTACACGGGGCCGATCCTGGGATTTAGGTACAATGGAGTTTTATATGTCTCCTTACATCTCTTATGTCACTTCTCTCTTTTCTCGGTTGGGGCGCAATACTAATTGTTGGAAGTTCCTCTCTTAGTTATATATAGTTCCTCTCTCAGATAATAAAATTTGTTCTCAGCACCAACTTACATTGGACTGGCATTTAGTTTAGACACAATACTTTAGAATACTCATGTACGATCGAATTTTAATTTTCTACGATTTTAACATTTATTAAAAGTAACATTTTAATTATAAAGTAGTGTAAAATGACTCAGATAGTAATCAATAAGGCTACAGTCGCAGTCAAAGAGTATTATAGAAAATCATTGTTTGTGAAACATGAATATAATTAAATGTGGGTATACTCTAGTTCCGTATTATGGAATAGAGTGTGCTCTGTGAAAACTAGTAGCCGCACATATGGGAACTTGTAGGTGATGATTATTATTGCATTCTACACCTTTCCAATCGCCTGTTTTCAACGCAATCTGGCTTCGCTGTCTTCCATTTCGCTCTTTCGGGAGCGACTTAGGCTTTTGGACGCTTGTGGTTCTCTTAATCGGACTCCCTTCTCTATGGTTCACTAATGCAACACGCTGCACGCGCATCGCCTTCTGCATCGGAGTACAATCTTCGTGATAACTAACAGCACTAGGGCCTTACTTAATAACTCTTAACACTATTGCATGATACTAACGCAGATCTTAAGAAAAGGTTTGGCATACTTACGACACGAGATGGTCAGGTAAGTTGGCTAAAAAAGAGAGCAACGATAGAAAACTAAAGTGTCAGTTCAAAATAATATCAATCTACATTGGTCGTCGATTGCTACTGGAATCTGTACTTACCAGTTTGTGCTTGCTCTGCGTATTCGGACTTATACATGTTGGGTCAAACACGACGAAACAACAACGCTTGAACTGTAATAAAAGTAATTTAAATATCGATTTTCTAACGTTAGTATAAAGATATACAGAAAATTTACACAGCAATGAAAAATTGGTACGATGTATCAAAGTAATATTATGTTAACTTAGTACAATAATATTATGGCACGAAGTGCTTTCGCGTAACACTAATGATATGTGAACTAATTAGTTTTTACCACTTTGGTTACGTCAGTAACATTTTACCGCTATCAATTTAAATTTATTGTAAAGATTTAAGTTTTTCTCAGCACTCGTCGTAAAACGTGAACAAAGAAAATGTAATCACTGGTTTTCCAACTAAGTGCGACAGCTAATACTTTTCTGTGTCGTAACGATTCATTTTACAACACTTATGATATGTTATCCATCATATTGAGCAATTTCCTGTTCTTTTGTCGAGGAAACGATTATTTAACGATGCCGCCTGTACCCATTGTGCTCAAGCACTAACATATTTTGCGTTCACTATCTTAAAGGAATGTAAGCTTTGACCTTTTCGTATATAACTAAAACCTAAAGCTTATTTGGAACTCTATCTGTCTCTTTCTATCTTCGAACTGTCAGCCTCTATAAATGGTGCGGGGCAACTGCTACAGAGACTAAGGTGTCGAGATTAACTTGTGCAATTTATGTTCGCAGGCAGAAATGTTTTCAATCGGAATACTTCATGGGTTGTGTGGAGGCCCTGTTACTCACAGAC
This sequence comes from Iphiclides podalirius, assembly GCA_933534255.1. Taxonomy (NCBI): domain Eukaryota; kingdom Metazoa; phylum Arthropoda; class Insecta; order Lepidoptera; family Papilionidae; genus Iphiclides; species Iphiclides podalirius. The sequence continues at coordinate 12,253,593 of OW152826.1, forward strand.
GAGAGGGACGAAATAGAACAGATGGTCGACTACGTCGGCAAACGCTAACGCACAACACCTTCGGCCCAAAAATTTCGCGCCACCCGTTGACACGACGCCATTACGTATAACCCAACCGAGTTGACGCGCCACCACAGTATAGTAGAGCTCCGGCCTTCGTCACGGTCTACATAACTCCACCGCTTTGCCAACAAAAGCAGAAACGACTGTCAAGTTCCTCCACACTGACGTCTGCTTTCTATCCTCAACGTATTCTAGTCTTTATCGCGACATAAATGTATTTTTATGTTTGCAACTAATTGTAATGTTATCATAATTTGTATTAGATAATGTGTATACAAAGTTAAGGACTATTTGTGTGTTTAATAGTAAAACAAAAATGCTAAATATGTGTTAGTAGTTGTAGTGGTAGCCTATGCGTGCTGCTGAAGTGTAAAGTACATTAAATATTTGTTTTATTGTTTAGGACACCTAAGTATTTGAAAATTGTCAGATAACAGAGGCAGATGTTTCTTTGCTTTGATGCTGGTCATCTCGTTTTATCTGTCTCGTGAAAACACTTTCCTCGACTGAATTTTCTTCATTTTAAATATTGCGACGCCATTCCACGGTATTTAATGAAAAATTCTCGCGCCTCTCGTTTATAAACTTCAGTTTCCTTAACTAACACTGTATTTGACTTATTACTTTTATTATTGATGGTATTAAATTATGTATTATATTATAATTAAGCGTTTGCGTTTATGTATATAAACCATATACATAAAAACTTTAAAGTGTTGCGCACGTTTCATTCAACAATAACATTTCGTTGAACCCACATAAAGATTAGGATTGTCTCTTTTGGTTCAAGACGAACATTCTTTCGTTCTGAAATATGTTAAAATCTTTTTTTAAGTTATATTAACAGTTTGCTGACAACCCTACAAAATATTAAATACTTCTTGACTTCAGCAATGAACGTTTAAAACTAACAGTTGATTAAAGAAATGTATTTTATTCGAATTTCGACAAGAGAATCCATTATTTTATTATACTTAAAAATTGTGTATCCTTTCATTGTGAAAATTATTTTTCTATGACAATAACTTGTTGAATTTAATGTGCGACACATTATTTCCGTTTATTAGTATTTTCGTCTTTATTATCTTAAGTTATAATTGCACATTTTGTATTTAATGCATCACATATGCTTAGATTTATTTAAACCATATTGGTAAGTCGTCATAAAAACGGAGCAAAGGAATTCCTCGTAAATTGGAAGTACAATCATAGAAAATTTTCAGAGTTTAGACTTTGAGTGTAGTTCAGATCCCTTTCAAAAACATTATAATTTCACGTAAAAGCGATCACGCTTTTTTAGCGAAAAAATAAAATAAAATCGTCAGTTGCCTTTGCTCCTTTCCGTTTCGATCGCAATAGCGAGTTTCAGTTTTAAGCGATATATTATATAATTTAATTAGTTTTAAGTATTTATAAAGATTTATTATTTTTTTTGTACACCTTCGAACTATTTATTATTTGTTACTTTTTAACGTTTTATTTATTTCGGAAAGGAAAATCGGTATTATATATGCCTGTGGCATTGTACAAACGGTCCCAGTGCCTGTGATTAGGTGAAAAAAAAAGAATTATCTTCACTCAGTCGCGTACTTCTGATATATTCTGTAAGTTGAAGCGGTTTATACTTACTTTGCTATACGTTAGTTTCATCAAAAGCCTTCTCTATGCTCGAATCTCAGCTATTTATAGATTTCTATTAGCGTTTCTTAACCTCACGTTGGATTGGACATCGAAAACGCCTCTTTTGTTTGAGATTTCGGTTTTATCACATAGATCTACTTGCACACCTGTGCTGAATATCAAAATAATAATGGTGCCAATTTTCACACAAGATAGTAGTTTTAACGAATTTAAATTATATTTATAGGTGTTGACAAATTATAGGAACTGTGAAATTATTGTAAAGAATAAAAAAAAATATAAAAAAATGCTTTAGTGAAATATTGTATAATCTATTTGTATAAATTTTATATAAAACAGCTAAGAAACGCTACGGGTTCCACGAAATATATAACATTATCAAAATGACCACCGTGTATTATTTCTATAGCTTTTTGTTCCAGCTGTGCAAATGACAGAACTTCCCCGTTATATAACTTGTAATTCTTCTTCTTTCGTTCAGATGACTCCGTGTCAGTTGCCAAGGTATTAGCTTCGTCGTCGGGGGTCGTGGGTTCGATTCCCACACGGGACAACTATTAGTGTGAACCACAGATAGTTGTTTCGCATCTGGGTGTTTGTACGCGTGAAATTTATGTATGTAAAACGTCCTTACAACACAAGACAATGTTATTCCCAATGTTTTTAAAAGTAGGATGTCTCCGTCAAGTTATTGAGGTATTTTTACTGTCGGAATTCAATGTTCTAGACATGAATCGGATGCGGTTATCCAAGCTAGAAGGAAATAACGACCATAACAAACCCTTTAGAGGACCCTCAGTACGATTATAATAAAATAAAAGCGGTTTCGTCCGTGAGGCATTCCTCGTAATTTTTAAGTCATTACTTATTGAATACTTTTGTGGATGTACTATAATCTACTGGAATTCAATGAGCGTTTTACATATTTTCAAAAGACTTCAAACAAGGAGTTCGACGAGCCAAATCCACTGCATGTTTTGCAGGGTTCCGTACCCAAAGAGTAAAACGGGACCCTATTAATAAGACTCCTCTGTCTGTCTGACATAACAAGAAATATTGTAAAACAGAATACAAAAATATTTAAGTAGGGCTTCCATTCAAAAGACATGATTTTTTTGACGTTTTTATAGATAATGGTGCGGAACGGTTACGTTTGTTAGGTTAGGTACCTCAAAAATCCGTCATGTAGAACCGATGTTAAAAATTATTTATGCATACGTTTTTTATGTATGAAACGATTTAAAAAAAGTTGCATTGGATTCAGTTTAGCCATAGTAATTTCATTTATATTCGTCCTTTGGCTCCAAAAATACACTCTGGAATTTCTCAAAGTTGAATAGAAAATGTATATTGAGCGATATATTTGAAGACGGTTTTGTATATAATGGTCTTATTTGTATATAATATCATTGACTTATAGGCGTTACGTTCGCTCTTTGTAACCCCTGTTTGATGTGATTGCAATAGAGAATAAATCTATAAATGACCACTATATAGGTAGTCTTACCGAGGAATTCATTCCAGAGTCACAGGGGGTTTCACAAATATGAACTCACTGTCACATTACATCCGACTACAGTATATTTGCGAGTCACACAATTTCGGCCCCGTCACGACACGGCGCGCAATATCAGTTAGCGAGGTAGCTGAAACCGTTGAGTTGGACCGCCAAGTCATCGGCAGTAGCTAACAGTGAGAATAAACACTTTGTATAACAATAAACACTCAAACACAAGTAAAACAAGCGAATGTGTGATGGAAGAATATTTAACAACTGATAACATACCTTTAGTGTTGCTTATTTGGATTAAAATAATAAATTTTCTTACGTGTGTACGTGTCAGTTGAACCCTTGTATTACATTAGTCGGCCCCGCCGGGAAAGTATGGCTTAAAGAAGCATATAGTAGTATATATTCCTTAAAATTTTGTAGTAAATAAAGTAGTTGTATACCAAAGGTTTCATGGAGGTTCATAGTCTATAATCACCAGCATTTTAAATTCTAGCTCAATTACCAACTTCGCTCATAATAAATGGAGTCTTGGCGATTCTAAAAAAACAACTTGACTCCTAGCCTGGTTTTTAAACGGTTTTATTTAGCTCGACCCGTACGGAATTTATTTGTTTATTTGGGTCAAAATTAGAAATTGAAATTTAAGCACCTTCCCGTTGTCAGATTGATCTGAAATTTGGTACACACATTTAATTTAGATGACAATACAATATTGTAGTTTTCAGTGCACATAAAATAAAACCGTTTAACTTTAAGTTTTTAAACGGTTTTATTAATTAGCACGATACGATATTACATACCAGGCTAGATAAATGAAAAATATGCATATCTGGCGGATTTAGCTCAGCGTCCGAAAGACGCTTTTATTTCATATGCTCGGGGTACCAGAGCTCAAATCCCGGTGACAACACTAATGAAATTATTAATTTTAAGTGCTGACTTATCACGTGCTCTGCGCAAAAGAAAACAGCGTGAGCACATTTTCGAAATAAATAAAAATATATTTCGAAAATATTTAAGTACGCCACACTCTCTGTACTGAGGAGGCCTTTGCCAGCAGTGGGACATATATAGGATGATACTTTTATTTTTTGTCTAGAAAGATGGATTTAGTTAGTTCATAGTTATAGTTAGTTCATCCGGTCCGATGTGTTAGCATGTCATCGTACTTATCGGTATTGAATATAAAAGAAAAATAAAACACCTGTATACGAAACAATAATATTTTTACTTAGTTTTTCTTTTAACACTAAATTCAATTTACAAAATGGAACCTTTTGATGTTACTTGTGTGCGTGGTCGCGAACATAATAATTTCATTTAACTAGTCAAGGGATTAAATGATAAGGTAGTGTATCTTCACTGGCCAAACAATCGAGTGGCTAAATTATATACAGAGAACGAAAAAAATCCGTCCTAAATAGAAAAGGAAACAGTATTTTCCAAGCACACAATAATCCTACAAAATTTATATGCATCCACTAATGAAATGCTATTTGTCTTATAATCCATTAATTTAAACTAAAACTATTAAATGTATATAAATAACGACGAATTGGAATAAAATATAAATATATAAGTATAAAGCATATTATTGTTCTTAGGGATATTTTATTGACTACGTTTACCGGTATTAAATGGCACGATACAATCATAATAGTTATTCACACAAAACGATAAAATCAAGGAGGGTAGAAATTAGCACAGCCATTTTAAAAATCAAGAATATACATTTAAATTTAACAGTAATGGGATCATTTTCCATGATAATTATCAGTTCATCGGAATGTCTGAAATTAGAGATAAAGGCGGGTGATCTTTTATCGTACGGAATTCTGCCTCGTTATCTCAACAATGCAGCAGAGATACGGTGCAGAATGGAGACTAAACGGACGATTTGACCGAAACAATAACTTATATAACAGCACATAGAAGACTAATGTGTAGTAGAAATATTTAAATCACTATCAATCTCTATCATTCATTTTGCAACTTCTGCATCTCTTGCATTTTATGTGAGAAGGTGGCAAGCGAGCTGGCAGCTCACGTGATGATAAGTGACAAGCGCCGCCCATGGACATTTGCAACGTTGCCACCTGATAATAAAGTGGGCCCCGGCTACCTCACTCAACGGATGAAAGCAGAAGTATGACTTGCATTTCGCGCCGGTCTTCCGTGAGGTCGTGGTACTTACCCGGACGGACCTGCCCATTCGTGCAACAGCGAAGACTGTTGCGAGAAATTTCTAAAGAAAAAAACGAGTGGAAAAACTTCCCTTAGCATTAAGCATTAAGTCCGACCATTGTTACCTTTTTCATTTAAGGTTGGCGAAGTTTAAATAAACAAAATATTTACACTTTGGCGTTTTTTCTGGTGTTTCTTGTTTTTTTGTAATTTCTTTGGATCAAAAGAATTATTTTTTTTAAATCGTCACCGCCGATGTAAATGGTAAAGCCGTTTTTTTTTATTTAATCTACATTTTGTTTTCTTCTATCAGTAGATGCTTCAAAAATACGATTTATCAAGTTTTATTTTACCCCCCTAAATCCAACCCTGTCAGTGTTTTTAAAATTATGATAAGCGAGGTATTAATTAATAAATAAAGGCTACGCATCGTCAAAAAATTTCAAGACCGCTTCGGTTTGTGTTAAAATGTCACTAAGTTTTTTTAAGCAAAAAATTGATTACATTCATCGAACTCAGGACGGAGAATATGATAAATGTAATATTTAAAACAAGCAATATTTGCCGCCTTTAGTTTGATCGATAGTTTTTTTTAAATCAAATAAAACAAAATCATTCACTCCGTTTCAGTTAAAATCACTTCCATTGCCATGTATCTCCGTTTCTTTGAATATTTATTTCTATATAATGTCTAATGTGTATTTTATTTTATTTATTTATTAGTCGCTAACTGCACAGATTTATAACACGATAAATCACATTTGTATCTTAGGAATCCGAAATGGAGGTATAAAAGTAGATCGACGAGTAATAAAAACCAGAGCGTACATAACTTATACAATTCTGCATTACTCAGTTAAATGTATTGTTAAATATATTTATTTAAGATAGGGATTTATCCACAAAGCCCTAATAATACATTGTCACTTACTTGATTATATTCATATAATAGGTATCGAAATTTCTAGATGGCAAGCGCACATCGTTAATTTGCACTTTCATTGAGGAAACCAGACTTTGATGCAAATATGAAAGAGATGCAAGATAACATATCAGAAACACTGTCCACTTAAGTCCGAGATGTAGAAATACAATTCGTGAAATTACTTTTTTTCGAAGTTTCAATCGGAATTATTCCATATACGTTATATATTCTATATGTCCAGTTTTATTATTACTTCTGAACGAAACAAGGGAAAATTCTAGATGGAAAGCGCGCAAATGTTGAAAGAATTCAATCCAGGTCCTTCAACTTTATAACGAAGGCAAAACGTCGATATGCAAAGGTCTGTGTGTTAAAATAGCCTATGTATGTCCAATTGCTGGGTATTTGGGCATAGTTCACAAAGCGACCAGCATAAAATACTTCGCGTACTCAAATAATTTTTTATTAATTATTATTAAAACATGCACATTTCGCTGGTTTAGTAGTCATTCCGTCTGCAATGAATTGAAGTTATCGGGTGCGGAACAAAGTTCTGTATTCTGAGTAAATAACATGATGATGAGTTGCATTAAGCTGATATAAGTTATGTATACTCGCTGGTGAAAACTTAACAGCCGAATTCGTCGAATCTGATTGAAAACTACGGACTATAAAACATGTAGGCATCTTCGGCTGTGTTCCGGTAACTTTTGTCCTTTTGTATCTGAAAAGTAAAGGGTGATGAATTTAAAAGAAAGAATTAGTCAGCACAGAACAGTCCAAGTGATATTTTAACGACGAACATACGAAGAAATTGCAACAAAATGCGGTATAGAGTGATGAGCTCAACATTACTCAATTCTAGAATCGAGCTCGTAAATTTGAAACTATGTTCAACGTTACACAAGGGGATTTATTACCAACATTACTTATTTTTAAATGTTTCGTAAATGCTTAACGAAGAGGTTATGTGATCCCCAATATGAATTGATTCTGATGCAGTTATAAGTGTTTGGAACCTCATCCAACGATCTAGCAGACAGTCCTATGACTTTTTAAATTCACGCATGTCCACATGTGCGTCTCTGTTTTGGCTCGATAATGTACGCATGTCCATCTGTGCGTCTCTGTTCAGGTTCGATAATGCACGCATGTCCACATGCGTGACTCTGCTAAGGTTCTATAACACACGCATGTCCACATGCGTCACCCTGCTTAGGTAGGGTCCATAAAGCTTGAGGAAACGCAATCTTTCCACGAGCTCTGTGCTCGATGAAACTGTTTTTAAAACATTGCCCTTACTTTAGGATAACATTACCCTGTGTTGTAAGGACGTTTTACAAGCATAAATTTCACGCGCACAAACACCCAGATGCGGAACAACTATCTGTGGGTCACACAAATAGTTGTCCCGCGTGGGAATCGAACCCACTACCCCCGACGCCGAAGCCAATACCTTGGCAACTGCGCTACAGACTTCAGCGCAGACATGTATAACCACAAAGACAAGACAACGCGCGTGTGATTGATTGATCCCAGGCTTACATCGGTTCAGAAGTCGTCCAAACAGAAGTCGAAGTGATCCTCCATCACCTTGTACTGGTCGCTGGAGAAGCGCATGCATTTGGGGCAAGTGTACACCTGGAAGAAAAAGCGGAATTGTGACGAAACTCAAACACGTAAAACACAGGTTAGTACGAACACACACGAGACAAACGACAGATCTGAACAGTTTGAAGTCGCATTCACACAAACGCACATTACAACTTCTGAATGTTCTTCGAAAATTATTATTAAGAAACCAATCAGAGAGAAATAAATATTTGTTATCTGGTATCAATAGATGTTTCAGATAAAAGTCGATAGGTTAATTAATAATAGCTGTAGGAAAGTAGAAAATAATTAAATAAAAACACGGCTGGAAGAAGACAATTAAATATAAACAAGCGTGTATTACAAATTCATTATATTATAACGATCTTTGTATGGTATCAAGACACAACATGCTAATATACATTTTATTATTCTCAAGAAAACATGTCACATGCTACAGTAATATTAGTATTTTTCCCGAAAAGAGATACACTTAATACGAACTGATAATACAGTTTTACCTCAATTTTATTTACGTAAATAAATATTAAGACAAAAGTAGCCTCGACTTCAAGTTATGAAATTATATTATATTTGTTTAGTATTTCATAATATCCACAAATATATAACTTTAGAGATGATTCAAATCAAAATCAAAATCAAATCATTTATTCATCGAAATAATAAATATACATTTCATCTATCGATAGTAATTTTTTAAACTACCACCGTTTCGTAATGAGGTTCCTCTAACGGAGAAGAAACAGGCGAAAGAAACAAACAAAGATTCATCTATGGACAGAGGTTCTCAGCAAATTCTTCTGTTGCATGAAAACCGGCATGATCATATCGTACTGTCACACTCAATCAAGCAAGTTAGGTAGCCATGGTATACAGAGTTAAAGGTTGGCAACATATTTGCAGCTCAACTGGTTTTTTATAGATGTCCATGGGGTTCGGTAATCACTTAACATCAGGTGAACCGCCCGCTCGCTTGACGACGTATCACATAGAAAAGACGTCAATTAAAAAGGATCAAAATCCAGTTGATTGTCGTGTTTATCTTACATTAGTAAAGTCTGGATCAAAGATTTTTTTTGTTTATGAAATAAATTATTTTGCGCTGCAGATTAATAAATTTCACCGTCTATTCTTTTCATCCAGTCTTATTCCACTTTTAATGTTAATTGAATTTGAAACGCTGTAAAATCCCGTACACGACCTGGCCAATTTTGTAGGAGAAACAATCAGGACGCCCAATAAATTTTTTAACGGTCGTCTGGCGTCTGGCAACATTACTTATGTCAGCTGAGACATGTTACATGTATATGAACATGTTTTATGTTTTCACTACAATAATTACCGAAAGATAACTACGATAGGGATCTAAATAAGTTGAAGGTATTCCTGAAAATTCTTCACACCACTTATAGTAAGCGTTAGTTTGAATAGTCAGTAAATAAATTCTAAATAGTCCTTGAAATAATATGAGAAAACATTTTGAAATATCACTCAATAAAAGTTTTCGAAATAATAATTAAAATTAACATAAAGATATAAGAAAAATATAATTAACATAAGAAATAGTTAATTGTGGCATTTGCTGTAGAAACTTCTGCTGTAAAACATTCCGTCAAATCATTAATAAAAATTAGTACAAAGATATACGAAAATTATAATTAATATATGCAATAGTTAACCGTACCATTTGCTGTAGAAACATGGGGAGGAAATAGTAATAAAAATTGATACAAATATAAAATCAATAATATATAATTGATTGTACTATTTATTTTAGAACTTTAGGTGCGTACCCAACAAACGTATTATGAAAGGAAGAATTATGACGAAAAGCTTAAGTAGGACAATTCAGCTAAGAAATGCATATTCTTGGCACTATGCCGTGGGCTGGGTTTGACTAAGTTTGGAAGATAACGCGTTATTTAGTTAGTATACGTAAAAATGTTTGTTTAGTAATCAAAAAAAATGTTAACATTTTTCTCATATTAATATCGGTGTTCAAAACAACAAAAAACAACACAAACAAAAATACGTGTTAATTACCTTGGCGTTTTCTTTTTGGCTTTTCTCTTATTGACCAATATATCGCTTAATAATAAGACTACAATCGTTCCGCCATTTTATTGACAACGAAAACAATTAACGAAAAAACTTAAATTATAACAATAAATAAATACAATTCAAAATGCAATACATGATAAGGTCAATGTTTCACATAATGACATTTTACATCTTCATATATCCGATAATAAAATTGAAGTTCTGTGATTTCTTCTCTTGTGTTATTGAAACTGAAATTATGCGATGGTTCTTTTTCCAAAGGTCCATGTGCAATAATAATGTGTAGAATCAAATCAATTGCTCCCCCCCCCCCCCCCCCCCATTCTCACAAACAAATTCGTATCAAAAAGAAAGTGATACATGGTTGATGACTCCGTGGCGCAGTTGCCAAGGTATTGGCTTCGGCACCCTGGGTCGTGGGTTCGATCCCCACACGGGACAACTATTTGTGTGAACCATAGAGAGTTTTCTGGGTGTTCGTTCTCGAGAAATTTTTGTATGTAAAAAGCCCTTACAGCACAGGATAATGTCATCCTAAGTAAGATGGCAATATTTTCGAAGGGAAGACTACAATAGATATTTCTAGCTCGCAGTGGTCGTTCGGACTTACTACCGAACCCTACTATATATACAAGTAATACATACATAAGTTAATGAATCCTTACTAATATAAACGCGAAAGTTTGTATGTATGGATGGATGTTTGTTGCTCTTTCACGCAAAAACTACTGAATGGATTTTAATGAAGCTTAACAATAATATGGCTTATACATCAGAATAGGATAAAGGCTATAATTTACATACATATTTTATGTATGTCTTTCTGTCTGAATGTTACGCCTTCAGCCTATTCTACGCAGACGTAGCCGCGGGCAGCAGCTAGTAAATAGTAAATAAAGGATCGGTGCAGTACCATTGCGTCGCGCATCACATTTCAGATAATCATCCCGTATTCACAATGAATTTTTCACTTGCACGCGATTAGTGGGAAATTCTGTTTTTGTTGGCTTCGAGGTATCATTATTTCGCCTCGCTAGATCTCACAGGAGACAGTGGTCGACGTGTTGCTGCAGGAATATGAGGGTCTTGAAAGACTGGTCGCACACCGGGCACACGTACATCTGCGGCGGCGGGCTGACCCCCCGCGCCTCCCCCGCCCCCGCCCCCGCCCCCTCGACGGCCTTCCTCTTTTTGCGGACCTTGGTCACAACCCGTTTCTCAGTCATTTCCACTTGGTTAGAGCGTCAGGCCGCGAATGCCGAAGACGTGGGTTCGATTCCCACAGCGGCGGCAAACTTTTCGTACTTTTTCTACGTATTTTAACGTTTCCAATTTGTTCTGGACTTTTCTGCTGTTATATGCTTTCGGAAGAGCGGGACTGGAGTGGGAATTTCATGCTTTGACGTTCCGTGCGGTAAGTGAGGTAACAAGGACACACTCGTTTGTGAAATTAAAGTTCGGAAACGCATTTGTGTGTTGCAAGCCTGTCGTGTTTTGTAGACGTCAATAGGCGGCGGTAATCAGTTAACATCAGCATGAAATAATATACATTCATACAATTATTTAGATATTAAACTTATTAATTTACGATTAATAAACAAAATTAATGCCAACTATTAATCGCAGTGTTTTTGATTTTGAGTACGAAAAGATTTACCTAAAACAGGCGCCATCGAACCAAAGCCAAAATAAACATTAAATATAAGATTTTGTTTTTTATTTGGTGGTGTGGTCAGAAATAAACAATTATATATTATTTGAATGGGATGAATCATTTCAAAACAATATTAAGCAATAGTGTCACCTAATGAGCCTTTTCGTTCCAATTGCGATCGAGTTCAACGAGGAAAAGTAAAAAAATAAACCTATCACTGTAAATGAACATTTAAAAATATGTAGATAAAACTTTCGCCGGTTTTCTAAACTGCCAGGAATTGAAACTGCGCTTTCCACTACGCGTACAGACGCTCTAGCCACTGAGCTAAGCGGCCGACATCGCCGCACCAATTTTTAAGTTTCATCTCAAGTGCAGACAGGCGCTTAATTAAAATTAAATTACTTCCATTATCATTTTAACCTTGCGAATGCAAATAGCTCATTGTCTGCTCACTCGTTTTTAATTTCCGAGCAACCGGAGCTCAAGTCGCAGTACCAGCACTAATAAAATTGTTAAAATATGTAAAAAAAAATTTTATAGCGCAAAGATTTGCACTATAAACACTTTAAAATTTAAAATTTAAATTTAAAATTTAAATTACTAATGAAATTGGTTAATTTTAAGTGCTTAACTATGACTTCGATTGGATTAAAGAAATAATCTCGAGGAACCCTGCATGTGTTCCTAATAATAACAAAAAAAAATATTTCAAAGATATTTGAAGCCCGGCCAATCCGCGGTGGGGTTAGGTGGTGGACTAAACACCGATACCCTGTGCACAAAGTAGGCCTTTGCCCAGCAGTGGGACTCGTATAGGCCGATGCTTCACTTTACCTCAATCTATGAGACATTGGCACTTTGCACCACTCACCATGTTCCCAGTGGTGGTGGTGGTCCTCGGCGAAGAGCTGGTGGTTCCGGCTGGAGGGGGTTTCCTCGCGGTGGCGGTGCGGTACACGCTGGGACTCAGCTTTCGCACCTCGTCCAACTGACGGGTTTTCGAAAGCGATTTAACACTCGACATACACAATCGAAAATAGAGCCGTGATAGCTCAGTGTCCGGGCGCTCGCCTTTAATTCAATATACTCGAGCAACCCGAGTTCGATCCCCGGTGCCGGCACCAATGAGTCACACGAGTCAGTTTGTCAGTCAGACAGTTCCAAAACTAGTTGTAAGTGGAAAGGGTTCGAAACGCCGGGAGTTCAAATCAAAATAAAAAACGCGATAAAATCCGCAAACTAGTTTCATGTAATATGTATAATATTCGCGTAAAAGCAAGAAAACAATGTCATTGGGTAGTTAAATAGAGGTACTCACCTGCTGAGTGAGGTCCTGAGTGCGTTTGTTGGCAACCCTGAGCTGGGCGAGGAGGTCCTCCTTCTCGCTGGCCATCTTCTCCCGGGCTTCGCGCTCAGCGTCGAAGTCGCTCCTGGGCAAGATTTCGTTCCATATATCAGAGTGATAATACGCTACTCGATATAACGGTGCTTTATCTATAAGGACCTTTGACCTTAGTTTCATTACGAAAAAAAGTATAAATAATCCATGCATCCCTTCTTTACAGAGGGTATTAGGGGATAGTACACCACGCGACCCCACTGCGGATTCGAGGACTTTACATGCGTTCGAAACATAATTTTTCTTTCACCGCTGAGCACGTGACAGGTCAGCACTTAAAATTAACTATTTCATTGGCACTAGGGATCGAACTCGGGATGCTTAAGTAAATTTAATTAAAGGCGAGCGCTCGGACACTGAGCCATCGCGGCTCTTGCGGTGATAATATATCATATGCTCATTTGGCAACGTGTTACTTTATAGAACTCCGATTATTTTCCAACAGACTTAATACGTTTCTCGCAAAATAAAAAGTTCCCACTGAAGGGTTGAAGTTGAGATAAAGATTATTTTGACCAATGGCCTATCAAATACCGAAATTATGATGATGGAACGTGAATGTATGATATTTTTATACGAATAAATGCCAATTAGCAAATCAGTTTCGAATAAGACCCGGTGCATAGCTGGATGAACTAAGTTGAAAACGAATTCGAAATATAAACATAGGCAGAGAGATTTGCGGAAGGGTCACACGGCAGCTTCTGTCGTTGCACGAATGGGCAGGCTCGTCTGGTGAAGAGCCACGGCCTCGCAGAAGACCGGCTTGAAGTGGAATTGTTATACTTTCGCGTTCCATCCGGTGAGCGACGATTTACGGCCCGCCGTGTGTCGATAGGGGTGAGTGGGCCGCGCCCCACTTTACGCCGGTCCTCTATGGCGATAGGGGAGAGTGGGCGCGCTCCCACTCCACGCCGGTCCTCCGCGCCGATAGGGGTGAGTGGGCCGCGCCCCACTTTACGCCGGTCCTCTATGGCGATAGGGGAGAGTGGGCGCGCTCCCACTTTACGCCGGTCCTCTATGGCGATAGGGGAGAGTGGGGCGCGCCCCACTTTACGCCGGTCCTCTATGCCGATAGGGGAGAGTGGGGCGCGCTCCACTTTACGCCGGTCCTCTATGCCGATAGGGGAGAGTGGGGCGCGCTCCACTTTACGCCGGTCCTCTATGCCGATAGGGGAGAGTGGGGCGCGCTCCACTTTACGCCGGTCCTCTATGGCGATAGGGGAGAGTGGGGCGCGCTCCACTTTACGCCGGTCCTCTATGCCGATAGGGGAGAGTGGGGCGCGCACTTATACAGCTGCAGCTGCGCCCGCAGCAGCTCTGCATCGTCGGCCGGCGCGTCGCGGCGCTGCAGCTCGGCGCGCAGCTGCTGCAGCTCCTGGCCGCGCGCCACCAGCGCAGCGCTCAGCGCCGCCACCCCGCCCTCCTCGCCCTGCGGACACGGCACACATCTTCACTTACGGATGCCCCAAAAATATATCGATATTTTTTTTTTTTTTTTTTTTCAGATATATCTTTTTTATTTTCGGCATCCCTATCTTGACTTACATCACGCCCCCCCCCCCCCCCACATACCTCAAAAGCGCCTCCCCGCCCTACAGACACGACAGACACCTAGCCCTATGTTACACACAAAGATTAAGATTAAGCCAGTTAAGATTTTCGTCGCTGTAGCTATCAGCCGTTTAGCTCAGTGGCTAGAACGTCAGGCCGCGAATGCTGAAGACGTGGGTTCGATTCCCACAGCGGCGACAATCTTTTCGTACTTTTTCTACTAACTTTAAAGTTCAATATTAAGTGCAGAGATAAGCACTATAAATAATTTAAATTTTTAAAAACAATAACACTAATTTATTCGGACAGATACTCAATAATCCGGGAAATCACCTAAAGGTAAAAATACTCATCACCTGTATCAAACGCACAATCTACGAGACGCCGAAATCGATAACTTAACAACTACTAATAATATTATTATCCAGCCCTTGTCATGCCACTGGATAAACTTTATTTTTTTAAAGGCACAAGATACGTCTGTAAATGGAAATGGGATGGCATTTAATATTGAAATTTAAGATTTTTTTTGTTTACTTCTGCCCAAGTCCCTATAAGTACAATTAAAATAACTCACGTTCTCTGGCTTCGCAATCGCCTTCTTCAGGAGCTCGTTGTAATCTTTGAAGATGCCCTCGAAGATAGACATCATGGCGCGGAGTTTGCCTCTGGAAGTACACCGAGCAATTTACATTACTTATTCAAAACCAAATCTAAAAGCATTTTAACTGAGGTAGGGCCACGCAACGGTCGTCTCTGTTGCACGAATGGGCAGGTCCGTCCGGGTAAGTACCACGGCCTCACGGAAGACCGGTGTGAAGTGGGAGTGTTCTTGTGATGCTTCTGCGTTTCGTCCGGTGAGTTAGGTAGCCGGCCTTGTTTTACAGTTAGCATATTGATTAATCCGTAATTAAAAAGAGCCGTGATAGCTCAGTGTCCGGGCGCTCGCCTTTAATTCAATATACTCGAGCAACCTGAGTTCGATCCCCGGTGCCGGCACCAATGAAGTTTTTAACTTTCAAGTGCTGACTTATCACGTGCTCCGCGGTGAAACTTTTGTTTATTTTTTAAAACATCGTGAGGAAACCTGCATATTTTCGAAATAATAACAAAAAAAACTATATATTTCGAAAATATGTGCAGTCCGCCAATCCGCAGTGGGGCCGCGTGGTGGTGGACTATACCCTGATACCCTCTGTATAGAGGAGGCCTTTGCCCAGCAGTGGGACATGTATAGGCTGTTACTTTTATATTGATTAATTATAATAATTATATTGATACGCGCTCGCTTTTAATTCAATATGCTCGAGCGACCCGAATTCGATCCCCGGTGCGGGACCAATGGAATTTTTAATTTCAAGTGCTGACTTATCACGTGCTCAGCGGTGAAGGAAAACATCGTGGGGAAAACTGGATATTTGCGAAATAATATGTCTGTGGATTAGTGGTCTATATCCTAATAACCTCTGTACAGAGGACAGTGGGACATAAATATAGACTGTTACTTCTAATATATAAAATTCTCGTGTCACGGTGTTTGTAATTGAACTCGTCCGAAACGGCTCGACCGATTTTCGTGAAATTTTGTGTGCAACATCTATTTTTCATCCCCCTAAATGTTAAGGGTAGTCCACCCCAAACATTTTTTCTACCCTACAAATAATTTATGTGGCAAAACAACGTTTGCCGGGTCAGCTAGTACTTTTATAATAATAATGTTTCCATCACGAATAAATAAATCTAATAAATGAGCTAAATTGCTACCATTCAAGGACCAATCGCCTGGTCTTTGTGTCTGTAACTTTCAAGTCCGCCGGGTGTCGCCGACCCAGAGGCCCGGACTGAATAACTCAGACGGAACCCTGGACCAGGTAGGAAAAGTCGGCCCTTGCCACTCACATGTTGTTCAGCGCGTTGCTGTGCTGCCTCTCGAGCTGCTGTTTGACCTCGGATAGCCCAGACTTGAACCTGTCCACGGACGCCCTCTCCAGCTTGTAGTCGTACAAACTCGCCACTGTGCCCAAGGTCTGCGCCAGGCTGTCCGCGAGCCTGGAAGTGGTAAGACAACATTGCCGAGTTAGAGAAAAAAATTTGAAAAAATATCACTTCTCGCGTGATTTTCTACGCATCAGCGTTAGCCGGGTGCTCGAAATATTGAAAGTTTTAATTTTTTTATTTATCTTATGGATAAAACTAAAGCTGGGCAATGGCCAAGCGGGGGGGTCGTGACTTCTGAAAAAAAAAAATATGACGAACGAAGATTCTTCCGAGAAATTTCAAAGGATTTGCCTCTCTGAAAACTAAAACAAAACACAGAAAATTAACATTTATCATGTTTCAGAATTAATAATTTTTTTATAACTTTTTTTGAAGTGAAACTTCTAATGCGACTTCTAACAAGGTTGCTTTAATCGTTTAACGCTACCACGGAGGCGGCATGAAAGCAATGTTGCGTTAAACGTTCAACGCCCCTGGGGAGGGGGAACAGAAAGAGACAGAGACAGAGTGAAAGCGTGGCGCTCGAAGTTTCACTTCTTCCGCGCGGAGGGACTCCACGCATTTTTTTCTATTCTAAACTACGATAGATTTTCAATTTATTTTTCCTACATTTTTTTTAATTATCTAACTAAACTATATTCAGCGGGAAAGACGGACGACAGCAAATATTATTATTATTTAATGTAATTGTTATGTTTTTTTAAGTAGTTAAACGAAAATGAAAAAAAAAAAACGAAATGCAGGAAGGTTACGAACCTCACGAGCAACAGTTTTCTTTCAAACTTTTCCTACATCGAAACCAAGTTCTGTCAAACCAAATTTTGGCGTTGAATGCATTGAGACGCAATGGATACGCTATTGGTCCCCCCTCCACTGGCTAGCGGTGCGCTTGACCTTGATTTCTTATCCTTAGATCTATCCCCCCCCCCTCCTCCCACCACCACAACCTCCCCCCCCCCTGCCCTTACCCGTTGGTGAGGGTGTTGAGGAAGTCGGCCAGGTGCTTCAGGGTCCTGTCGTAGAGCTTCACGTTGGCCGCGAAGGTCACCAGCTCGGGACTGTCACCATCCGGCTCGGCGCTCAGCGAGAGACGCACCGGCTGGAACATCTAAACGCGTGTCTGTCGTTAACACACTGTGGTGGGGCCACCACA
The DNA here is from genome assembly GCA_933534255.1 of Iphiclides podalirius. Taxonomy (NCBI): domain Eukaryota; kingdom Metazoa; phylum Arthropoda; class Insecta; order Lepidoptera; family Papilionidae; genus Iphiclides; species Iphiclides podalirius. The sequence continues at coordinate 12,271,355 of OW152826.1, forward strand.
CCTCGCTGTTGCACGAGACACCGTGGTAGGGAAACGCAACAGTTCGATGTTGCACGAATGGGCAGGTCAGTGTGGGTAAGTATTACGACCTTGCAAAAGACCGGCATGAAGTGGATGCGATATACTGCTGCGTTTCGTCTGGATAGCGAATTAGCCGGGGCCCAGTTTATTAAAAGGTGGCAACGCATCCGCAACCCTACGGGTGTTGCAAATGTCCATGGGCGGCGGTTATCGCTTAACATCAGGTGAACCGCCGGCTCGTTTGTCACCTCATATTAAAAAAAACACGACGTTGTCTCCAAGTCTCGCCGGATAACCGTAACCGGCGAGACTTGGAGACAATTATATTCTCGCATCTGGTGAGTGAGACAATCGAAGTCCACTTTCCTAAATGTTGGCAACGCATCTGCAACACTTCATGTGTTGTAGATATCTATGGGCGACGGTCATCACTTAATATTAACATCAGGTGTACTGCCTGTTCGCTTGCCAAGGTTTCACGTAAAAAAATAACAGACTAGCCTGAAAATCTCAGTTTGATAGCGAGGTATTTGACAATTTATGCCATTAGGTTTAACCAATTCCCCTTCGAGTTGACTTTGAAATATAGAAAGCTTTGTCCAAGCGTAGTTTAACTACTTCAACCAAAAATTATGTCAGAAGTAGAAAAGTTTAAACTCGTCGTAAGGTGAAATCTATTTATCAGTTACACTTTCTCCGTGGTCTACTGCGAGTTCTGTTTCCTTTATATCGCGGGAAGAACTTTCTTCTTGGACTTGTTTGATGTTGGTTCGTTGGCTACTCACCGTGGTCTGTGCGTCCTTGAGCCTGGTGCTGAGCTCCTGGATCTGCTCCTTGTACATCCTCACGGTCTCCGACACCCCGGACTTGTGCTGGGTGAACTCCAACTGCGAAAGACAATTGATTAATTCAAGCGATACAGCCCGGTGACAGACGGACAGACAGATAGCGGAATCTTAGTAATAGAAACCCGTTTTACCCTTTGGGTAAGGAACGCTGAAAACAATATTACTTAAATTTAACAAATCTTCTGAGACTTGACCATAACAAGAGGAGTTTCCTTCTGGATTTATCCATTTTTTCATAACAATTCCAACATAGTATTTGTTGCAATCCGCAGTGGGGCCGCGTGGTGGACTACCCCGATACCCTCTGTACAGAGGAGGCCTTTGCCCAGCAGTGGGACATGTATAGACTGATGCTTTACTTTTTTCTATATGCTGCAACGGTAATATATTAATGCGAGTACTGTAAATGTTCCCTTTGCTGGCTACCTTGATGTTCTCCAGGTCGAGGATCTTGATCTGAGCCATTCTCAGGTCGTTCTGCAGACCAGCGACTTTAGACTCTAGTAGTTGGATCGCTCTATCGCGGGATGCCACCTCCTCGGACAGGGTTTGACTCTGTCGGGAGCATACAAACAGCAAATTAGATGAGCATTGGTATTTATGAACTTAAACTCTATAAAATATCATTACAACAACGGCCGGTTTCAATACTTTATCTACAGATGCATACAGGTTACCTGTGATAAAACTTTGACCCTTTGAAGTGGTGACCAAATCTATATGTAGATAGAATATTGAACCGTTAAACTACGATAGGAATTCAAAAAAATCATGTCTTGGATTTAAGAAAAAAAATAATACGTCTATTGTCGAGAGGAACGGAACGTCTGATATGAAAATATATTGTTGGAGCGTAACACAATCGACAATATCGGTAAGACATATTTTTCTAATGATATTTTTTCAATTTACTTAATTAGAGCTGTCATTGTGACAGATTTGTGTCAATGTACGGAAAGTCGATGGATGCAGGTGGCTCAGGATCGTTATGATGATGACGAAAGACTAATTTGTTTGGATACTTGCATCATTTGCGGATTTCAGCTGACTCTGCAAGTTCTGGATGATCAAATGCAGTTTCTTCACCTCCTGAGCGTGGTCGCTCTCAGATGTGGAGAATTGCAACTGGAACATTGAAAGCAACCTTTTTTAAATAGCACGTCTTCACTTATAGCCAAAAACGTAACTCAATTTATCACCTTTTATAATAATGTTTATTTACACCTTACTCATTAAGTCATTATAAGAGTTTAGTCTATGTTCAACAGTGGGCTCAAATTTTTGATGACTCCGTGGCGCAGTCGCCAAGGTATCGGCTTCGGCGTCGGGGGTCGTGGGTTCGATTCCCACACGGGACAGCTATTTGTGTGACCCACAGACAGTTGTTCCGCATCTGGGTGTTTGTCCGCGTGAAATTTATGTTTGTAAAACGTCCTTACAACACAGGCTAATGTTATCCCAAAGTAATGGCAACTTTTTTTTTAAAACATGAAAAAAAAAACAGGCTGTAATGATGATGACGATGATGGAGAGTTTAAGTCATTTTCGTGTCACCTCAAGTTTCTTCAATTTCTCTTTGATGTCGTCCCTTTCTTTCGATGTTGCGTCGACGATGTGCTCTAGAGACTCCTTCTGCCATGTCAACTTTCCGTTATCGACTATAACCTGAAATGGATAATAAAATATAGTAAACTATACCCATTCAAACTTCAAATCTATAAACTTAGTATTGAGTTGTTTAAATGAAATATGTGTTACACTAAATAACAACAAAGGGAATAATAAAAAAAATGTCCACAGAGTACAGGGTAAAGTGCCTCTGTAGCACTTAACACTGTACTCTGTGGACATTTCGGTCCATTTTCTTATTTGCGTCTTAATTTTTACAATTTAAATTACATTGCCTGTTTGTATTTACACAAACAGGCAATGTCTATAAACATCCTGCAAACTATTTCATAACCCAACGTAAGCTATTGCATAGCTTTTATCGCGGGCTTTGAGGGCGGCGACTGAATCAAGAAATTCCGTAACGAAAATAAAACCTAAAACCTCCCACTCTGCCTACCATGTAGCTCGGCCGAGCGTTCTCTTAACGTGTATGTACGAAGCTCCCACAGGTCGACGGGCGCGTGCGCGCGTGTGCGTGCACGTGCACGTGTTAACTTGTTTCGCCTCTGCTTCTCGACTAGCTCCAGTCCCCGAGTGCCACAGGTTATATTTTACACGTGTGCGTAATTGCGCACTAGTGTGCGTGCGACCGTGCGTGCGTGCCGTACGCGAGGGCGCGTCACGACGTGTTAACTTTCGACCCACCTGTCCCTCTGCTTCTCGAGGACGCACCGCGACCGTCGTCCGGCGGCGTCCGCCCTGGCCGCGCCCATTTGCGCCGAGACGCTCTCCGCCAAGCGGGCGGCGTCCAGTTTCAGCTGCTTGTTCTCCTGGCGAAGCTGTAGGCAGTTTTGTGATAGAAATAATAATAATGATAATAATAAACTTTTTTTTTTATTTATTTCTCACCACATCGGTTTGTACAATTTATACAATATACAACTAAATTTAAAGTTCAAAGCAATGTGGGAGACTAATGCCTAAACTACGCAAAGCCTGTATTTAAGGCCATCAGGTCCCCCTCCCAGTTATAAATATGTATCCACTATAAATGTATTACTATTTGCCAAATACAATACATTCAATTTCATTAGAAAAGTGTGCGTGGGTGAGTATATAGAAATTGCGTGGTCAACGCCATTTCAGCCTGTTTTTTTAATTGAGAAGCTGGCGGTTCACCTGATTTTAAGTGATAACCGCCGCCTAATGGACATTCGCAACGCCCGTAGGGTTGCATATTCGTTGTCATCTTCTTAGTAATTACATTATATTACATTATATTACAGATAGTTACCTCGCTCTCCAGACCGGCATGAAGTTGAAATATGAAACTTCCAGATCACGCCGGTCTTCTGTGAGGTCGTCAACCTAACGGGACGGACCTACCCATTCGTGCAACAGTATTGCGTGGCCCGACAACAGATCAAAGCTCGAGTCCACTTCCGCTAAAAATAGCCCTCCCCCACAGACTGCCATGAAGCACGATCCTGAGCCACCTGCATCCATCGACTTCCCGCAAATTCCACGGGTCACTTAATCTGGTGGTAAATCATTCCCCCACTCACCAGACGAAACGCGAAGTTTTAATACTTTTTCACGCCGGTCTTACATGGAGGCCGTGGTTGTTCCCCGGAACTGCCTGCCATTTATGCAACAGCTTCAGCTGTCCTATCTTTTCCCCCGTCGATTATCGATCCTACGAGCTATAAGGTCGGCCAATTGCCAAAATTGCGTGAAAAAACATATTTATCGTGACAATGAAAGTAAGGCTGAACTAATATCGTGGTGATAAGTTTCCTAAGGGATTTTAATTAATAAACTTGCATTTATTACCTATAGCATTCCAAGAGTATTGAGTCCATCGTATAAGGTATATGCCGATAACAACAAGCAAACCTATGTAACTAATAATATCACGAATTTTAAAAGAAATTACGTACTTATGCCACAAAAATCTTATCATAATTAAGTTAACGTAAACATCTGAAGACACATTGCATGGAACTTACGTGCTTGACAATTTGTCGAAGATAACACTAATGTTAATGTAATTGTTTATAATTATTAGACTCTCTTGTTTTTTCAACCGATTTGACAGAAATAGCTAAGCAACTCTCCTAAACAAATATTTACGAGCATATCGTAAATATTTTAGACTGTGGTAGTGCCACGCAACAGCGTTAGCTGTTGCAAGCATGGGCAGGTCCGTCCGGGTTAGTACCAACGACCTCACAGAAGAACGGCGTGAAGTGGAAGTGTGTGTCTACTTCTGCGCTTCGTCCGGTGAGTGAGGTAGCCGGGGCCCACTTTATTAAAAGGTGGCAACGCATCTGCAACCCTACGGATGTCGCAAATGTCTATGGGTGGCGGTCATCACTTAAAATTAGGTGAACCGCGAGCGTATTTGCCACTTTTTCGCGTAAAAAAAAATCAATCGTTTACTGATCAGAATAATATCAATTATCAAGATGTATAGGTGGCTAAGGATATACGAAGGACAACAATTGGCACCAACTGGAAAGGATAGTCGAGAATTGGAATAATTGACGTGTTACGGAAGCCTATGGCCAGCAGTGAACTAATGTACACTGATTTGAAGAATCTACTAGCTGGCTAAAACATTTAAGCACAAAAAAAAACAAGATTTAAGAGAACATCGAACAGGTAAAGTTGATTTTTACAATTTCATTAAGTATCCACAACTGTTCGAGTATATGTTAGTGCAAATTGGTGATTACTACTGCTCCTGCTTAATAATCGAATCGGATTCTGTAAAGACGCAACGCGAGGTAACATTGATTTGTTTAAAATTTTATTTGACGGCCCGATCGGCCTAATGATTATGCGCCAGACGGTGTGTGTTCGATGCCCACTACTGGAAAAATATTGTGTGATGAGCATAGTGTTTTTCCAGTGTCTGGAGGATTATGCAGCGTGTCGTTACAACCGTATTTACGTTCGTATTTACGTTCTTTAAACATCAATATTTACCGAGTCATTAAATTAAACAAAACAAACATTTTTAGAACACCCTTACGTATAAAGCATATGAACGGGTTAAATGAATTTATAAGAGATAAAACATCCTGTTAGAAGGAGAGACTTGTAATGCGACGTTGTGGCAACGAATGAAAAAGTCTCTGAATGTATGAATCAGTTGAATGTAACAGAATGTATTTGTATAGGATGTTCCAAATTTTGTTTCTTTTTTATTTAATTAGTTTGTTTGAACAATATATTTTTTTAATTATGGTTTTTTTAACGTTTTATATTTTTTTATGATTATTGGCAATTAGCGTTAGATGTGTGTTCATTTATTGTCGCGTTTGTAACGACACGCTGTATATTTATAATGTATTGGATGTAATGTAATATGTTTTTCCGTTATCTAGTATCCATAGTACAAGCGTTGCTTAGTTTGGGACTAGAAAATGTTGTGTAAAAATATGTCCTGAAATATTTTTAACATTGGTTTCTATTTAACTAAATAACTCGGGTGCCACTGATGCACTCCCATAAGCTCTTTGCAACACCGGCATTCATTACTTAGTATGCTGCCTGCTTAGATGCTCATCACTTAGTATCTTCTAGATAAACAACCGAGGCCAGTGTATACGCACCCTCTCCACCAAGTCCCTGGTCTCGTCGAACTTCTCCTTGTGTATCCGGTGCGTGTTCAGCATGTCGTCCTGGCACGAGGCGATCAGCTGCAGCTGTTCCTTCATCGAGTCGTTGTTCTGTTTCAGGGTCTCCTTCAGGATGACGTTCTCGTCGAGAAGCTCGCCGAAGCGCTTCTGCAGCTCCTCCGTGCTCCTTTCTTCGGTCACTATTGTGCTGGCCACCATCATGCTGGCTGGCGACGGCTGGGGGGTAAGAGTCAGCTCTGATACCACAGCACGATACGTTCGAGTATTACCATCAGCTCTGAGCTGATCGAATCAAATATATATTTAAGTAAATAAGTGATAACCGCAAGTCCCGGGTCTCGCAAAACCCGAAAGATAGAATTACAATAGTTCTACTTCACGTCGGCCTACTGTGAAGCCGTGGTACTTACCGGACGGGCCTACCCAATCATGCAATAGCAAATGTGGCTGCATGGCCCTACCACAGCAAATTATCTATAATCTATAATGTTATGCAAGGTATTATGCTATGAATCTTATTACTATTTTTTTTTCAAACTATTGAATAACACGAATGTATTATTCAATAGTTTGAACAAAAAAAAAACATGAGCCATAAACAAGAGCCATAAGCGATCAACGTCTTCGCAATAACAAGAAAAATAGCTTGATAAATTTTGATTTTTCTAGTCCGTGTATCCTCCTATTTATTTATTTGCTTGTTCGTTAAAAATTCGACATCGGTTAAAATGACGGAAGCACACAACGACTGGGTCCAACAGTTGCACTTGGCTATTTCAATTACAATCTAATACCGTTAAAATTGCGAAAAGACTTAATTAACCCACAGGATGAATATAAATAAGTTTTTATTTAATGCCAACTAAGCGCTTATTTCATATTTCATGTTTTTACTTCAACACAAACGAATCATCCCAATACATTTGTATCATGTACCTCAGCTTACGGGCAGCGAATCATGTTAAACGGCTGATTTATTTCGCTTTCTTGGAACGTTCAAATATAGGAGCGGGTCGTAAATACTACAATTTAGTGGCTTGCCTGCCGCGTATAAAGTACCTATGCGAAAGCCTTGATACATTCATTGTAAAACTGATACGATAAACGGAAAACGATGCAAAAACAAGGTAGGTATCTCGGTTTTTAAACATTAAGACATGAGGTATACATACATACTTGAAGTTTTATGCGAGTCGAAGGGCTGCAAATACTGAGTTTTAAAAGGATCTCTAACACGTCTACTTGCAAATTATTTTATAATAAAACAATAGTATGCAGAATATGTTCGTCTGGTCAATGATTTCGTTACAGCCGACTCAAAGCGATAGATGCACTTTTCTATGCACCATGATTATATGAGCGCGATAATGTACACTAGGGTTGCCTTACGAAAAAAAATCATTAATTTTTAATAGAGCTATTAATTTTATAAACTTTCACCTAGAATTCGTTATGACGTTCGATTTTTTTTTAATCTTTACTTGCATTCAAAAAGACTAGGTGGTGGAATTTGAACAATATTACAATGATAAAATTCACGACCCTTTCACACCCGAAGTTTATAACTAAGCAAGAAAATTAAGCCCCGCCTGATTTCAAATAAGATGGAAAAATAGATATTTAAAATAGTTTAATATACCTAGTTATTATTTATTTCAAATGATTATGAATACTAATCTTTAAAAATTTAAATTATTCAATGCTGTTCAAATTTTGACAATAAGATGTAAAAGTTTATAATTATGTTACGCAGTAATTTTTGAGTATCACTTATTTATGAAGATTATTTCTTTTAAAAAAAATATTAACTTAAATTCATTTAAATCCTTCAAATTGTGACAGGTCCCAGCGAGAAAAGTAGGCAGCCCTACAGCAATTCCTCGGGAACTTACCAAGATAGAATATTGTTCGAGTATTGTTCATTAGAATTGCACTTCCCTATAAACATATTACGAAAGTCACTTTGTAAGTGGCATCAGAGTCATAGTTTACATACGCGAAAATGCAGGTTTATAAGAATTGACGATCGTCCACATTAATGAAGTGATTGATCAGGCTAAACTGAACAACTTACCGAAGGGGTTCTTAAAGTAACGACTGTACTAAACAATTACAATACTATTCTTAAGACCAATGATAGCTCATTGTTCGGGCGATCGCCTTTAATTCAATATACTCGAGCAACCTGAGTTCAATCCCGGTGACGGCACCAGTGAAATTGTTAATTTTGAGTGCCGTCTTACCACGTGCTCAGCGGTGAAGGAAAACATCGTGAAAAGACCTGCATATTTCAGAAACAATAACAAAAATATTTCTAAGATATGTGAAATCCGCCAAAAAAGGAGTGTTAAACTATACGCTAATACCCTCTGTACAGAGGAGGCCCTTTCCCAGCTGTGGGACAAATAGAGAATATTTCTTTCTTCCTTCACTACAATAATATTATCATTATAAAGATTTTCAAATATCGAGTTTTCGATTACTCCGCATTTACCATGGCCATGAAAGCTACGGAGAAGTAGTTTTGTTCAAACTCTTGATAGGAAGTCAACACCAATGAAACAAGTCGCTACGAACGTTGAAAGTTGTATGCTTATTTTCTAACAATCAAAACATTTTTGGATGTGGTATTTAGTTCAAAAAAAAAGTTTTTTGTTAAATGTATTTCGTTATAAATTTTCTCCATTTACCTTCTTTTACCTGTCTAAAAATTTAATAAAAATAAAATAAAATTATATGATTGTAAAACTGTCCCAGTACGTGTCAAATCATGCCAGGCCACGTATTTAATTTTTGATTAATCAATGTTAACATTTCGCCCTTTAATTTCGTCTATTTTTAAACGGTTTTATTTAGCTCGACCCGTACGGAATTTGTTTATTTATTTGGGTCAAAATTAGAAATTGAAATTTAAGCACCTTCCCGTTGTCAGATTGATCTGAAATTTGGTACACACATTTAATTTAGATGACAATACAATAATGTAGTTTTCAGTGCACATAAAATGAAACCGTTTAACTTTAAAGTTTTTAAACGGTTTTATTTCAGACATTTTTGACTTAGTTAAGTCGCATTTTCTTTTTTTTTATGGATGAAGGAGGCAAACTATCAAGCGGGTCACCTGGTGGTATGTGATCAACTTCCCCCATGGTCACTTGCAACAACGGAGGAGTCACAACTGCGTTGCAGGCATTTGAGCAATATCGCTGTCTGGAAATACCGCTGGCGACAACTGGTTCCACAAAGTAGCTGTGTGGGGCAGGAATTGCGTAAATACCATACAATGGTGGACCACCAACCATTAAGATGGTGTCAATGTTATTGGCGATTTGACGAGTTGTACGATGGTGAAATTCGGATCAATCCGAACATATTCCTCAGAGCACTCCCGTGATATAACCGACAGAGGAGTAAGAGAAATAGTAAAATGATGCAACATCTCTACGCAAAGACAGGACCTGGTCGACAATTCGAACATCTCTTGGTTGGATGCTTTCAAATAGAAGGAGCTTGTATTGGGGTGCCCCAGACCAGAGGCGAGAACAGTATACCATGTGCGGCTAAATTGGTGCTTCATAAAGCTAAAAGCGATGTGCTGGCAGAACATGTTATCTCGCTCTATACAGAACACCAAGCTTTTTAAAAGCCAACTTGGCTTTTTCTTCCAAATGACCGCGAATTTGATTGCCACTCGATATGTCAAAGCCAAGAATTCCGATCGAGTCTTTGACAACATGGGGGGAGCTTTCAATAGAGGGAGATAGTTTCAATAGAGGTTTCCTCTTCGCGGTAAAACAACCTGTGTCTTCATGGGATTGAATTGGATAAGATTTAGTGGTGTGCTAAGTCCAGAGGCAAGAACGGCGTTCCATGTGCGGCCGAATCTGAGCTTTGCAGAGCTGCAGAAAACACTGTTTTGTCCAACTTAGGAAACTGAGCTTTTTAGAAGACGACTAGATAATCGGGCGACACAGAAAAAGCAGGCTATCGAAAGACAGGTTAGCGTATGTAATGCGAACTTGCCCTCTCCCCGAAATCTTTCCCTATCACCCTTCCCGGGCGCACTATTTTAAAGGTTTACGACGTATCTGTTACCATTCAGGTATCAGAGATCCCCATGGCGGCAGTACTTACATCCATCCACTAGTCTTAACATCTGACATAATTCTATCATTTCATTTATATAGAAGATGAATGTAGCTTAAATAATTATGTTAAATAATTAGATTCACCATTTTCTATACGTTAAAGGAGAATGTCTTCACTAAATCGCATGCACAAGAAAGAAGAATATTAAAACAGGTATTTCGAAGATATGTGAAATTAGCCATTTCTAACAGGGCACTTTCTATCAGCCAAGTTATCGGACTTATATCATATGGGCTGTGACTAACTTGATGGAGTTTCATATTTTAAGGCCGCATCGATAATCAATTGCTTGTTGTGATATTGACATGTTATAGACGGAGGAAATTCGTTTAGCGAAGCGAAGCGAAATAATAAACATAAGAGTAAATAATGGAAGAATATGACGATTAGCTCTAATTCACATATAGACTCCATTCGCGTAGTCTACGTGTAAATTTGAAATTGAACGAGGGGAGTTAGATATATAAAGAAAATGTCAATGAAAGGAAGGAAAAGATATGTTGTTAGTTCTCAAGCAATTGAAAAAGGGATATACCCTTCATTATCATTATCATATCATTATCATATATTTATCATCATCATTTCATCCTATTGGTGTCCACTGCTGAAAATAGGCCTCCCACTGACTGCCACGAAGCACAATCCTGAGCCACCTGCATCCAGCGACTTCCCACAAATTTACAAAGGTATACCTTTATTATATTAAGGTATACGTTGATATTAGGTATATCTATCCAGGCGTACGGCGGGGCTCCACCCTAATGCTGTCGACGTTCCACGTACACGAACAAAGCGATTCGCTTCTTCATTTATCATCCGTACAGCCAAGGAATGGAATAACCTGCCGGCGTCCGTCTTTCCGTCCGATTACAACGTAGGCGTCTTCAAGGCAAGAGTGAATAGGTTTTTACTGAGCTAGCGCGCTTACCATCAACGACTGCATCGCCACTTACCATCAGGTGGGATGGCAGTCAAGTGCAGGCCAGTTTTGAATTTAAAAAAAAAAATCTAAGGATCCGTTATGAATACATGAATACTGCAGTTAGAGATTTCTTCTGGTTAGCTTTAATCGATGCGTTCTGCTGAAAGGACAAAACAATATCTCCGCCTACACTTTGAATAAACAATCGTCTTGATCCCTTCCGAAGCAGACATAAGCGACAGCAACGAAACATAGCCGGTAAAGCAAGCGGCATAGAGTACAAAACGCACGTGAACAAGATCGGCCGCCATCCGAGACGTATGTCGAGGTAAAGTCCCGTCGACTAATCTGAAATTACTATCAGCTGTTCGATGATCGAGTGAATTGGAAACGAGATAGGTGCCATACGCTGGCGCAACAAATATGTAACGAGGGACTCCACGCGTCCAGACCGCAGCTGCTGACTGAGTGCTGAATATATCATCATGATTTCATCCTATATCTGGCCTATGCCTCCCCCACAGAGTGCCACGAAGCACGTTCCTGAGCCAACTATATCCATCGACTTCCCGCTCATTTGTTCAGGTCGTCAGTTAACTCGTTAACTGTGGTAGGAACACGCAACAGTATTCGATTTTCTAGTGTATATATATGTATGTAGCTCCGTCCGGGTTAGTACCTCGACCTCACAGAAGACCGGCGTAAAGTAGAAGTGTTACACTTCTACGTTTCGTCTGGTGAGTGAGGTAGCCGGGGCGCACGTTATTAAAAGGTGGCAACACGTCTGCAATCGGTGTTGCAAATGTCCGTGGGCACATCGGTGGGTTGTCCTTCACTGCGTTTGCCAATACGAGGCTGCCGCTCGAGAACCTTTTTCTCCATCGTTATCGGTAAAAGGATTTTAAAGCACATTCGTACAAGGCGGGTAAAACTTTAATGCATGCCTGAAGGTGGCCCGAGTCGGTTTTTTATCATTATTACTTCTGCGTAGAATAGGATGAAGGGGACATTCAGACAGAGAGAAATATATACATGAAAATATATTCTTATATATCATCAAATCAAGGTTTTGTCTGTCTGTGGTTATTTTTTATATATTGTCCGCATTACTGATCCGCGAGCACACCACGTAATTGGCCGTGGGGAAAATGGATCTTCAGTCAGTCAGTTAATCTTCTGTTTGAGTGAACTGATTGCAATGAAACGAAACTTGAATATTGCAAGATAGTTATACTAACTAACACACTAATACAACGTCTTATAAATTATAACCTGTGTTATTCTGATGTATAAGCTATATTATTGTAAAGTTTCATTAAAATCCAGTCAGTAGTATTTGCGTGAAAGAGCAACAAGCATCCATACATACATACAAACTTTTGCGTTTATATTATTATTAATAGTATTAATTAAATGTATTAAGTATTAAGTATATTAAGTAAAGTAAAATAAAGTATGGAGTAAGGAAGTAAGGATAGTTTAATGTCTTGGGATTTCTCCATGTAGGCTATTCATCATTGACTTGACATTTAATTGAGATATTACTTGTGTTGATCTTAATTTCAATTTTAATTAATTCAAAAAACTATATTTCGTCGATAGTAAGTAATGACTTACTATAGTTAATAATAGAAAAATAGTTAGTTCATAGGAAGCACTAATAGAATGCAGTGGGTTTTGCTAAGCGATTAATGCGCTTGATAATAGAGGCCAACTATACTCCGGCTCAAATATGGCGCAGCGTTAACTTAGTATTATATGGATACTAAAAGGACACTGTCTGCCTTAGATAGATAAGATTATTGACATTGAAATTAAGCAGATTTTCTCTTGGATCTGATTAGCAGATCATAACTAAAAGTATATACCACAACAACTGAGCATGTCTGAACACTAACGAAAACAACGAAGTATTAAGAAGTGTGTCACATGGACATTTACAACACCCATAGGGTTGCAGATGCATTCAGTTGTGCTATAAACAAACAATCATCACAAACTTTGACCAGCTGTAATAGAGCTATCAGCCCGAAGAATACAGCTGCAAACGCCATCACTGGTTTCGCGTAACTACGTGCAGGACATATAGGAGGCACATGTTATGCGGTGATTGTATGATTCAGTTAGACAATGTTTGTGGTCCATATATCACTCTAGATGAAAGAAACATTCGTAATTAGTGTAGTGCAAGTCATTAGAGTTTACTAAAAAATTTCCTAATAGTAGACAAATCAACTCAAATTTTGATATGAAACTTATGACTATTTCAAAACCTGATGCTTAAAAACCTTGGACTTAGTGGTTCCTTAAGAACAGCATTACAATTATGCAGTTGTTTATGAATGTTTGAATGTCACAACATCCCAAATGGCAGGATGTATACAGCGTGTCGTTACCATCGCGACAATAAATGAACACACGTCTAACGATACTTGCCAATAATCATAAAAAAATATTAACGTTAAACAAAATCCATAATTAAAAAAAAATATTTTTCCAACAAACTAATCAAGTAAAAAAGAAACATAATTTGTAACATCCTATACAACTCGCGCCACAGCGTCACGTTACAAGCCTCTCCTTCTAACAGTTTGTTTTGTCTCTTTTAAATTCATTCAACCCATTCATATGCTTTGTGACCTTTACAAATGAACTTTACGTTACAGTTTTATATGTATGTTCTAAAATTATTTGTTTTGGAAAATTTAATAAGTCGGTAAATATTGATGTTTAAAGAATGTAAATGTTTAATATAATTTTAAAAAGTTTTCCTCTATATGTGTGTTCATTTATTGTCGCGGTGATAACGACACGCTGTATAGCTGACTCTTTAAGTGACTAGGTACTTCAGATTTTTCATACAATCAATATATGAAATTAATTCATAACTATCACATATTATACTTCATATGGAATTCGTAATTGCATATTTCACTGCATGATAATCATAAAGATGAATACTAATTGTCAACACAACTATCATTTAATGCACTAAAGTACAAATGAAGATCTCTATTAAAAGCTTATAATTTTTAAAAAATATTAGCATTCTACACTCCTTCTTTAACTAAACTTTAAGTGTGGGTAATTTCAGACTGCTCTGTTCGTGCAATTTTTGTAAAAATGGGTAGTTTTTGCTTCTCGTTTTCATATATACATAGATTTCATATAAACATATCATTTATGTGATAAAACCTTGCAACAACTTCTGCCGTAGTATGAATGCATGGGCTAATCTAGTGAAATACAACAGTGCAAAATGTGCAGAGTCTGGTGAATTGTAGCTAGGGCCGATTCTTTTCAATGTTGATATCACTGTTGCAGATGTCTGTGGGCAGTAGTAATGGAAATCACTTAACACGAGAAACCACTTGCTTGCTTCACTAATATAAAAATATAAAAAATAGATATATATTTTTACTGAGGCCATGGATTAATATAATCTATTCATTAGTGACTCAAATAAATATATACAAATATTATTTACTCACATTATCTCCAAGATTAAAATGTGCTTTAAAAGCCATAGAAGCGTCAGCAGGAAGATCTCTCATAGCATCCTCCATTTGTGCCTTGTCCAGCCCATCTCCATTTTCAACACCATTACATCTCAAATCCATGCTTGTGCCAGGTGATGTGCCGAGGATGATAAATGAATCATCCTCATTGTTATCCACTTTAGTTGCCATTACTGGGCATTTATACTGTAATTAAAATATACCATTAAAAAAAACTCCGGTAAATATTCCGAACAGTACGTCTCGTTTTTCAAGCTAGAAAAAAATTTTAATCGATAGAGAAATGTTAATAATTAAATATTACATACGTGAAAACCAAGGCAAACAATTACTTTTAATAATAAAAAATATTTAAAACTTGTTATTTTCACTAAATAAACCCACCATTTTGTGTTTGACAACATGTATAAATTTAAGAATTCACTCACTTTTCCAAATTATAACCTTCGCATTATTAAAAAAAGAGTCTTTAAAAATGTTTAAAGTACTGTTATACTAAAGTTTTCTGGGTGGTCATAAAAAAAAAAAACCTAACATAGAAGGCTAAGGCGGGAGCTTCGCTCCCGCTTAACCTTCTAACGTAACCTCGATCCGAGTCGGATCGCTCTGTGTCGGATCTGTGACTCATTTTGAACCTAATATTTGAGACATTAAGTGTACACTAAGTCACAAATTTTAAATTTTAGAAATTACATTTTAAAAATACATGTTCATGAAGTAAAAACTTGTGTTTTTGTGATATACCTGTGTATTTGTGTCTTCTTACAACGTAAAAAGTGAAAACGTAAGTTTTTAACTTAAAATAATAGTCTATAATGAATAATGGACGCACAGTAATGACGGATTTCAGTTGTATGAAATTTAATAACTTTGTTAATTTTTTCCTCATAATCTAGTGGTTTTCATTGATTATAACTTATATAATATTTAGTTATTAACATTTCTCTATAGATTAAAATTTTTTTCTAGCTTGAAAAACGAGACGTACTATTCGGAATATTAGCCAAAACTCCCTATATAACTGAATTTTGATTATTCACTAATACTTCTTACCACATCTTTCGTTAACATACAATTTCTGTTAAAATTATAATACTACCGTACACATACTAAAGTATTGATTAAGAAGGCTTAATATGACCCAAAAAATGCAAATTAATATCATTCACTTTATTTCTATTTATTTCACTCATCATTTTATGATGGTATTCAAATGTTTATAATTTGCGTAACTACACTAAAAATAACGCACTAGTAATATTTGGCAATTAATATCACTTACCTATTAATTTGAGTGGTATACGCCAATTCGAATGTTCGCAATACTGATCTTTACATCAAGTTCAAGTTAATAACAACAAAATTGTGCAATAAACAGCAAAAAAACATCAACTTCCACCCTCAAGCAGATTGACATTGACAGTGAAAGAAAGAAAAGTGATGTACGAGATTAGCACAGATGTCAGATAATATTTTTTTTTAACGTATGGAGTGTAGGCTATAAGGCGGATGCTCTTATAGCCACATAAGTGGTATAAATGACCAACGATAAATAGTACATAACATATCAAAACGCACCAGAATGGCGCTAACTTACTTAGCAATGATGTAATGTTTGACCTAACTAGCCGAGTGAATCGTAATAAAATATTAATTCAACACCACTACCTAGTACCAACCTGCTACCATAGCGCCACCAAATTAACACTATTCAACGCGTTTCATACACAGAGACTGTTCTCCTTACATCTAACTATCTATACGTAGTCGACTTTAGTGATGCTACTAACTATCAATATAACATTCGAATTGCAACCAAATTGATGTATGCTTCAGCAAGTCAATTCAATTCAATTTTTAATATAATGCCTCCATCAAGGATAGCTTGATGATTCTACCAAGCAAGTCAATTAAGGCTCGATTCATTTGACAAGTGGAAAAATAAGTATGAGCCACGTATAACATTTCTCCTATATTCGATGTTATTCCGTCAAGCCGTTTAGCCTGCATATCATTACAAATAAATCGACATAAAAAGTTACATGGTCTCAAAAACAGCCCTCTAGTTTGGTTAAATATATTATATAGGATTTATTTTTAGATGAGATAGAATTTAAGCTTAGATAAAGAAATATAAATCTATCTTTTTAATTTGAAAAGAAACGAGACTAACGTTAATTTTTTGCTTCTATTGCTTGATTCGACATCGATCTAAGTAGAATACGAAATTGACGCCCGGTTTCTGAAACGCTGATCATCGTAGATCATTCTGTTTCTGATCGTTAACATGATCATTCTGACCAATTCAGAGAGTTTAACCATTCTTTTGGCAACTCAAATGAAATTTTTAAGGCCATTTGGAAGCTGATTAGTTAATTTCTACGACGATCATTATTTTAGAAACCGGGCGTTAATGTATTTAGCACAGGACATTTATATTGCATGTTTCATATTCATAGTGAAGTAGAGCTATTATTTCCTTTTATTAATCCAAACATAAAAGCTTCAATAAGAAAAAAATAAGTTCTTTTACATTAATATTATTATTTAATTGTTATTATTATTTAATACTAACAATTTATAATATTTATCTTAATACACGAAAGAAACGTCACGTCATCTTGTTCTTATTTCTTGAGTTTCAGTTTCAGAATTCAGATCCAAGTCTGGTCAGACGTCAACGTCAGTTTCAAAGTAAGAGCGTCAGGAGGTCTACTATAGTTTATTTAGTTAATTTGTATTATAGTTTTTAAAAGAAATGTCTAATGAAAATAACTTAGATTTGCATTATGTTCATCAAAGTTTTCAAAGGAGTCTTAAAGAAGAAGACGATGTAATAATAGAGGCATATATAGATGGATACAATGAGCTAGTAAAGTGAGGAGATAAAATATTGCAATATGTGATCCATATGTTCCTTATTTGATATATATTTAAATTGTTTAGGTTCTTAAACCTGATCGGGTCAGTGTTCTCTTTCGTGAGTAGTGATGTGAAGAGTAAGATTAAAGTAATGGAGAAGCATAGGGAGGGTGATGATGCCATTTACTATGAATCCTTTAAGAAGATGATGAAGTACGAAAAAGAAACCACTTTACACGAAAAGAATGGATTTGTTTCAGGATCTAGAACTATGCTACGATTGCATAGGGGCTTAGGTATGGAAATAGAAAAAATTGGTATTTTTTAATAATCTTTTGTAATATTTTAATCCTATATTTTAATCTACCTTATACAGTAGCTAAATTAGATTTTATAACTGTTTTTTGTCTAAAAATTAAATAATTTAATTAATATATTGTCCTGTCAGCTGACATAATTGCTTTAGAAAAGTCTACTTTGAGTAATTCTTGAATTGGCCACTTTGCAGACTTCATAAGATTGTTTCTGAAGCGCCTAAGTGAGTCTGATGATGCAGTAAATACATGTACAACATGCCAGTGCTCTTATAATGAAACTCTGGCAGAATACCATCCTTGGTACATTAGAAAGGCAGCAACATTAGCCATGCATGCATTACCATCTAGACCGGATTTGCTGAAAAAGGTCAGTTATAATTTTAGTAATATAATCAATAACCAGTCCAAACTGTAATGCCTTGTACCTGTATTATTTCAAAAAAGTTTCAGTGTTAGTCTCAAATTATATTACATTTGTCTTTTCTGCAAAAACAAATACAATTTTTCATACTTAAATGTATATGAATAATCATTCTTTGCTTGGCCTTTTGTAATTATCATTTGTGTCATTATCATTGCTCTATTTTACCGTTATATAACTGCCTTTAAGCCTACATGATAAAAATTTATGAATATTTATGTTATTACAAAGATGTATAGAGCTGATAGTATAAATGGATTTCATTTAAGAAAAGATTTCAATAATATCACATATTGCAAAATGACACGTTTTTTTTTTATTACTGAAAGAAAATAAAAAGTAGACTGTTAGAGAACTCTACTACTCAACTAAAATAATCGAAAATTATTTGTGACATTTATATACTAGCATCAGTAACAGTTTTTTCAACCCATGCTATGTGGATTTACTGATAATAATTATTATTTTTCAGACATTCTATTTTTAAAGCATTCATACTTATAATACACAGTTCAATATCCAGAAATTAATTTAAG
This sequence comes from Iphiclides podalirius, assembly GCA_933534255.1. Classification (NCBI taxonomy): domain Eukaryota; kingdom Metazoa; phylum Arthropoda; class Insecta; order Lepidoptera; family Papilionidae; genus Iphiclides; species Iphiclides podalirius. The sequence goes on from OW152826.1 coordinate 12,290,207, forward strand.
TGTAAAATTTAATTGTAAATTAAGCATTGTCCAAGTTAGATTATTGCAAAAATACATGCTGCAACATATTTCCTTCACATACATTTAGCCTTCTTGTGAGGGAAGACTGACAATAGTGATGTCACTACTTTATACTGACATCTCTTTCACTAATACAGTAGGATCTGCTTTCTTCGACATGCTATTTGCTGACGGAATGTTCTTCTGAGTACACCTGAGTACACCTGTACGACTTTTCAAATAAGTTCATATAACATCTGTACTCATATCTATTAAAACCTACCCACAATGGAGGGCCCAAACCCGTGGGTTCTGGCTACCCACCGGTTCTGCATCAGATGAAGCTTTAATAGTCTCGCGACTGAAAGCAAAAAACATCAGTTAATACAAGATACAAGATCTATTAAAATGCTCTTTTTTAGAAATTAACAAATTCCAAAACATCACAACATTCCTTTCTCAAAATTTTTAACATTAACATTTTATTTTTCTCTTAGGTCTGGGCCAAGATATTTTAACTGTTATTACGTATTTCCTACAGTCTCGTAGTTATACCTACCGCACTTACTCGAATCTATATGTACTTTCTGCTTCCGACTTGCTAACACGCTAATAGTTTATACGGCAGAAGCCTTACCAACCTTGTTATATAATTAACCGACGATATTAGTTTCGTTTAACGTTTCCCAGTTTCAAGGTTCACAATAATTAGCATCAAATATTTGGACTAAAGAGGGGCCACTTAATGTCAAAAGGTGGCTATGCATCCGCAGTCTGCACAGGCGTTGCAAATGTCCACGGGCGGCGGTTATCACTTAACATCAGGTGAACCGCCAGCTCGTTTGCCACTTTGTCACCTAAAATAAAAGAAAGTTATCATTTTTAACCTATCGATTGACTTTGTGTTAGCGAGCACGCGGCATTGTTTCACTGTCGCATTTGTTTTATGTGAATATTTATTCGCATTGTGCGCGGTACAAAGGCTTTGTGAAAACCCACATATAGCTCAACAACGAGTCAGCGATTACTTAGTGGCTGGGGCTCCGTGCTAAGTGAATTGAATTTGGATAAGCGACAATGTTCGCACGCAGCCTGTCTCTTTTGGGACCGATTTAGCTCCATAAGAGATGCTCGAAAACTCGATGGCTTGTTAGACCAACTTATTGGAACATATGATAACTTATGTTTTAGACTTGCTAGAATGATTAGGCATACTATATAATGGGTTCCTATTTCTCCATGTTAAACTCGTTCAGTCATTCAACCGCAGAAGTTTCTGGTGAGTCTGGACTCTGGTGCCGCGGCCTCAGAGTAATGTAAAAAGAAGTACATAAATTTTGCGTTTTGTTTGGTTACGGAATGCTTGTCTCTTTTAAAAAAGCCATTTAATACTTTGGTTTTTTAACTACAGCACTCTGCGAAAATTACAATTACTGCACATCGACCTTTGGTAAGAGACACTGATTTCGGTTTCGTAGAGCGCTGTCTCTGTCGCACGAAGCACTACAATACAACTGTTACAGTTTGGAGGAAGTGTGTGTGCCGAAGACAATTTATAGTGAACATCGTCTCTCTTTTGTTTTCCTCGAACCCGTTCTTGTCGCGCGCATCTAACCAAACACCTTTGAATAGATTATTTCAGTAAGTAAAGTAACAGCCTATACATGTCCCACTGCTGGGCAAAGGCCTCCTCTATACAGAGGGTATCAAGGCATAGTCCACCACGCGGCCCCACTGCGGATTGGCGGACTTCACATATTTTCGAACATTTATTTGTTATTATTTCGAAAATATGCAGGTTTCCTCACGATGTTTTTCTTCACCGCGGAGCACGTGATAAGTCAGCACTTAAAGTTAAAAACTTCATTGGTGCCGGCACCGGGGATCGAACTCAAGTTGCTCGAGTATATATTGAATTAAAGGCGAGCGCCCGGACACTGAGCTATCACGGCTCGTTATAGCTTTCAGTAATATTTCAGTAACCGACTACATTTTATAACGAAAGTTGAAGGACGGTACATGCCTATGCAGAAGCGTCACACGCTGGTTTTCTGAGGCAGTCTTATTTCCCCGAAAGAGCCGCCAGCCCATTCGCACAAACAGCGAAGGATAATGCGTGGCCCTACCAAAATTAAAGAAAGCATAATTTATTTATTTGTTTAAATATAGATTGTAATGAGAATTTATATTTGTAATTCTCTCGAAATTAAAATTGAAGTAACTCCATTTAAACAACTGAAATGAAGTAGGAAATTAAGTATGTGATTCTGCAGAATTTGCATAAAATGTATAAACAGATATACCGACATAATTTGTTTAAGATTGCCGATTGTCGATAGGCGGACAGAAAGACAGACAATCATATACAATCAGAAATATATTAAAATCATCATCATTAGCCGGAAGACGTCCACAATTGAACAATAGCCTCCCTTAGAGCCATAATGAACGACACTCTATTTGCATTCACCTTTTGCACGCCACTTGCGATGTCGATCTACCTAGTCAACTCGATCAGGTTTGTAAGTCGAAGTGACAACGTGCTGGCCATATGATTATTAAGAAAAAGTCTGCCATACTCGACTGTGACACACGGTGCTCATTTCGCTGTGCCCGTACCACTGTAACTCACCGCCGTTCCAGATCTTCGGCTCCGAGGAGAGTCTGAAGGACGCGATGGCAGTGCTCCCGCAGACGCTGCGGTCCTGCGACGAAGTCTACCAGCGCGTGCAACAGCTGTACACGGAGTTCGACTTCCACGGGCTGCCGTAGACCATTGCCTTGTATAGAGTTGACATCTTAAACCAAAGCGCGTGAAAGGTATACCATTGCTTTGTTTACAGTTGACATCTTAAATTCAATCGCCTGAAAAGTAGACCATTGTCTTGTATACAGTTCACATCTCAAATACAATCGCGATAAAGATAGACCATTTCGTGTATACACTTATCATCTCAAACCCAATCGCATGAAAGGTAGACCATTACGTGTATACAGATGACATCTCAAATCCAAACACGTGAAAGGTAGGCCATTGCGTGTATACACTTGACATCTCCAACCCAATCGCACGGAAGGTAGACGATTGTCTTGTAGTTCACATCGCAAACCCAATCGCGCGTAGGGTCGACCTTGGCCTTGTATACAGTGCACATCGCAAACCCAATCGCGTGTGGGGTCGACCAGGGCCTTGTATACAGTTGACATCTTAAACCCAAACATGTGAAAGGCGTCAAGGCGAACGTTGGACTGCGGCTTTTGTGCTTATCAAAAATAAGAGTAAACGGTGGCGACAGATCACCGCCGGCCGTGTACATTCAAAATGCAACTTAACTAGTTGACCTTTACAAGTCTTACGCCCGGTTTCTGAAACACTGATCATCGTAGATGTTGACTAATCAGCTGTCAAATGGTTTTTTCAAATGTCATTTTAGTTGCCAAAAGGATGGTTAAACTCTCTGAATTGACCAGAATAGTCTTCTCAATTCCAGTAAGTAAAAGAAGTTATTATGATAAAATAAGTTTGGTTAGCTTCGTATGATAACATGCTTTTTAAAATTTACATGATGTTGCTTACTTTAAAACGGAAAACATTAAGTCGTTTAAATAATCATTTCAATTATAATCGGCTTCGGTGATAACGTTTTAAATGCGCCGCCTTTATCGAACCGCATTCATTGTTTATTTATTATTTTACTTCACGTTTTTATCACACGACGAACGAATTAAAGAACTGTTTCGTGGAATTGTTCACGTAACATGCATTGTTATAGACAGCTTGGCTCTTTTTTCTTTAGGATAAATATATTCAATTTAAACTGCGAGATGCGTGTTCGCTAATTGTATGTTTCGATATGCGAATCTACTACGGTGGTTATCAGTGTAATCAAGTATTTTTATGCATTCGCCATATTCTATCGTTCGAGAGTTTATCGTTTAATTATAAACCACTTTAGATATGACGGTGTACTGCGCGGATAGATTACGAATTTCGATATAAAACCTTATAGGAACCTATCTTGTTACTATATGTCCAAAAGTATTTTTAACCAAATTGTACATTAGTTTATACAATCCTATAAATTCGTAAATGAAAAAGAATAAATACGCACCATGATAGAGGCTTCTATGTTCGCGTCTGCACTAAAAGTTGATACCTGTAAATGCCTACTCATAATGAAGAAAGGAGGTTGTTCCTAATACCCTTAAGATTTAAAAAAGTACAAGTAATTCGTTTAAGTACTAAGTAAGTAACAAAGGTCAATCGCCGACTTCGAATTTTGCCTTGACGCCTTCGTAAGAATTACATATATTATTGATTTTTTTTCGTCTTGTGACATATCCTTAGGGTTCATCCTAAGGATATGTCATAAGATGTCAATAAAAACGTCTGGAATAAAAAAGTCAATAAAAATGAGAGGAATATGGACACGCTGCAAAATAACCGTGATATTCATCATTTCATAATATATGAAAGATCTCACCTAAAAATAAAATGTAATTTAGGATTTGGCAGTAGTCATAATAACTTGAGGTTATGTGAGGCGCAAATTGTCAAAGAATACGCCCGGTTTTTGAAACAATGATCATCTTAGAAATCAACTAATCAGCTGTCAATGTTTGACAAGCCATTTGACGAAGTGTTTCAGATTTAAAGTGTTTCAGAAACCGGGCGTAAGGCTTCGTTTTTTAAGCCTAAATTATTAGCTATTATTGTGTGGAAGCTATTTCGCGCCATAATGACCTTTATATTTAAACGATATTATTCATTCAATTGAATTGTCAATGGATATTGATTTGAATGAATTTTCTGTGAGCTCAATTGCAACTCTTGCTCATTAAAACTTTTTACGTATTTTATTGTATTAATAGTTGAGGTTACAACTTTATACGCAAGGAATTTGTACGTATGTTTATATTTTAAAAGTTTTAAATATCCTGCAGCCATATTAGCACAGATAATTTAAATTAATTAAATAAATGGCGTGTAAAGCTTAAACTTAGTACGCCTCGTTGTATGGTTTTTATAAACTACAGTAACTAAAATTAGCGATATATGAAGAGAGATTTTTGTTTCGTAAACGACGGAACTTGACGAAAACAATGTGACAATAAAGTCCAGAAACTTAACGAATCTAAGCTGAGAATGTTATCATAAATAATGTTTACTTCGGAAAAATGTTTGTATATGGATTCTAGCAGTTGTTAATTATGCCCTTTATATATTTTTTTAATGTACATAAGCGCCTCCAAGATCGTTTAACAAAATAAGGCATTTCACAAATATGTAATATGTAATAGACAAAAGATTTTGTCTATTACATAATAATTTATTGCAAAATTTTTATTTCGTGTTGTTAATATTAAGCCAATTAGTTAATATAAGTGATCAATTTGTAACAGTTGCTATTATGTGTAAGTAAAGTAATGCTATTTTACCTAGATTGTAAAAATATTTTAATAAGTTTTTTAACTTCTTTTTGTTTAAATGTACCGATTTCAATCAAAATGAATGTATTGTTGTTATTTTATTACTTTAAATATATTTGTTTTTAATTTTACCTTCTACATAATCTGTACTTATCTTCTTTTACAGCAAAAGTTTGGTTAGGACTTCCTTTATATAAGTTAAATTCGATTTTACCTTCAGTTTACAGATGTACATTCTTCGTCTAAGCTAATGTTGTTTTTAATAAAAAAAAAACCTTAATAATATAATATATCAAAGTATTATTTTTAATACATTAAGTTTACATTCCCAAGTCATTCCTAAAAAGTCCTATGAGAAATAGTTGTTATATTTTTATTTTAATAATACCTAATTGTATTTTTACGTGATTAAAAATCCTCGCTTGATTATTTTGTGGGTTTTATTTTTGATTTAACGTTAAGTTAATGTTTATATGAAAGACAATAAAAACAGTACTAAGAATAATTTGAAATAAATTCCATGAAGTTTATTTAAAAATAAACAAATTAAAATAATGCTTAAACAAATTTCAAAGAAACAATGTCCCTATTCATTCTGGTATTTGTTCAGCGCCTTGTTCTTCCTCTTCAACCTGAAATATATTTGTATATAATATCACAAATTTTACTTCTTCCATACAAACTACTCTTATTACATTCTGATTAAAAAAAAAACATTTAACAAAATTAAATAATTAACAAGGAAAAAACTGATTCAGATTATTAATCATCTAAATGGATTTTCCTTGTTTACTTCAAGCACTATTACAAAACGGAAATTACCAAACGTATGAAGTAAACGCGAATTATTGGTATTGTAGAAATTTAAAAAGCTATGTTAATACCTTAGGTTCGACCTGGGCCTCTGGAATAATTTCCTGTAAAGAAGAGTTAAGCTATTAATTTAGTATAATTGCCATTTCATAGTATGGAATAATATGCTTATATACTAAAAGTTTTGTTAACATAAGCACGAAATACTGTTTGCTACATGCCCAGGTCAGGTAGACGCAACATCAAATGTTGACTACTAAGATCTCGTGATAAATCAGTAATCTAATATATATGTATGAATACGGCACCATCTATAATTATGTATGTCTCACTGCTGGGCAAAGGCCTCCTTTGTAATATCCTTCAAGCCCGTGGTAATTCCCCGGAGGAACATACGCATTCGTGAAACAGCCACCTAACACCTAAGTTTGTAACTTTTATGGCCACGCAGCAGCCTCGGCTGTTGCATGAATGGGCAGGCTCACCCGGGTAAGTACCACGACCTCGAAGCAGACCGGTGTGAAGTGGAAGTATAATAAATACTTTCGCGTTTCTTCTGGTGGGTGGGGTAGCCGGAGCCCAATATTCAAACGGTTGTCGACGCATCTGCAACACTCGGGTGTAGCAGATGTCCACGGGCGGCCACTTAACATTTTTTTAATGGAGAAAAGGAGGCTGATTGTAAGTGAATACCGCCGCCCATGAACGCCTGAAACACCAAAAACGTTACAAATGCGTTGCCGGCCTTTAAGGAGAGTATTCTCTCTTCTTGAAGGTTCCCAGGTCGTAAGAAAGACCGCCGGCGGCAGATGGTTCCGCAGAGTGGTTGTGCGAGGCAGGAAATGCCTTGAGAACAACGCGCTGTTATGGAACGCTGGACATCGAGATGGTGTGGATGAAATTTTTCTTTTGGCATGATGTCCGATGGTGAACTTCAGCCGCCGGGATCAATCCAAACAATTCTTCGGAACACTCCACGCGATAAATGCGGTTGAAGATGCAGTGTGATCGAACATCGCTACGCAGAGTCAAAGGATCAAGCCGATCGGAAAGAATTTGGCCGTCGTTAACCCTAGCCACCCTACGTTGAATGCGGTCAAATCGAAGAAGCCGGTAATGGGGGGCTCCCGCCGAGAGACGAGAAGTAGTCCATGAGGGGCCGAATTTGCTTCTTGTAGAGGTTTAGGCGTGAACCGGCTACTCGCTTGGCAACTTTTCACATACAAAAATTCAAAGTTCGAAGACTACCTCCTCCTCGGCGACGCTCTCCTCCTCGACGTAGTCGTCGCCGTAGCCCACGGGGAAGAGCGCGAGGCAGTCCCTCTCGCCGGAGGAGGTGTCGCTGCTAATGTAGCAGGGGTTCAGGCCGGCGAGGGTCAGCAGAGCCACGCTACGCCGCCGCGACACCATCAGCGCGAGCCGGTCCTTGCTGAATGTTTTCGTTGAAATTCCACACATCACATGCCCATTACATACGTTGCAAACTATGTGTCGGTCCATCTGATGTTGCGAAGTTTTCACCGAGAAAATCAAGACCCGTCTGATGCTTGCTTTGTCTACTTTATTGCCAATGCGATTATAACATTTTTGGACGTCGGTCTTCTATGACTGGTAGAAATATAGCAACTTGTGTTAAATGATTATCATGATTACTATTAACATAAGCACCGTAAAATTACTCTTGATGTCTCTTAATTGATGTTCTTGAGTGAACATATTTTGACGTATTGTATCGCGTCCATTTAATATAAGCTTAAGTATCGACGTTTAGAAGAGAAGCGTTAATTTACGAAATTTCAATACAGTACGTAGGTACATACAGAACTACATTGAAAATAAAGCAACATTGTATAGTCAAGCAGATATTTGCCAAAGAGCCATGAACATGAAAGGTATCGGAAGCAAATGGATCGAATAACAAATGAAAAACTAGCTGAGAGACAAAACAAAAGTGATGGATATTCCGACCAGGATTAAGCGACACAAATGTAGAGAGACAAGTCGTACGATCGGCGGCAACATATGAGAAAAAGGCAGGACGAAATAAAACTTGACTGCAGAAGAACAGTTCGAGATTGGATTCAATAGAAATTGCTCAAGAACCTGAATTGATGAGGGATATACCTACTCTAATAAAATAAAAATGCTACAAACTGATCAGAACAAAAAGTATTTATTAATAATTATATTAGATGAAACTAATCCGCTTTTATAGAACCAAAATTTGTTTACCTACACAGAGAGTATTGGAAATCGTTCCTATTCCGGAAGACATGTTTACCACATAGTGTAGTTTACGTTAATGGTATAAATATTTGTTAGCTGATGCGTACTACTTCGAAATAGGTAAAACCGGTGCAAGCACACGTTGAAGTATCCATTAAAGCCACAGCTCTAATCTAGGTATATCGAATCATATCGAGGCCAGTTTGAGCCGGGCATTACTTTCAGCTTGGAGAATAAATAAATTGATTATTTTATTATAAAATATAATAGTATAAAATTGGTTTTATCCATAAACAAAGAAAACATCGTTCAAATAACTAATGATGTGGCTAGGCAGCTGGCAATCAAATACCTATTGAGTTTTATCGTGGCATGGCTTAGTAATAACAGCAAATTACATGTACTGCTACAATCCGAGAAAAGAAACAAGACGACTAATTCATCATTTAGACCAAATGATACAGTAAAACCAGCTTAAACATTTCCTTACTTTTGCTGCCCAGCCGAATCGTAATTAAAATTATATGAAATCAACGAAACGTTTCACAAGACATGCCTTTTTTTGCTTACTTTTGACAAGTCTTTTTGAACTACGACTACAAAACGATAGTTATTAATAAGAAGTGCTTAAACAGACACGGAAAGTGTCACAAAATTGCAAGGTATGTAAAAGAATAGAAGATACATTTTTTTTTTTTGTTCTGGATGAGCCACTGTTGGCCTTAGGGGCCTTTACAGATCCGACGGACTTGAGGTGGCCTGGCGCACGAGGCGCCTAGCCTGAACCTCGGCGTACTATTATTACGCGTTATGGTGACTAAGCTCGAGGGCTCCCGGGGGAGCCTCGGCTCGGGCCGTCACGCTATTATTGTTACCGGTTTGGGAGGCCGCCAAGCTCTTAGGGCGCTTTGGCGGGCGCTCCATGGAGTGATCAGGCTCAAGGGTCCCCGAGAGCGGACCTCGGCTTGGGCTGTCACTCAGCACGCGTTTAGCATTCCGATTCGAGGGTGCCCGAGAGGGCCGGACCTCGGCTCGATCGGTAGCTATTTTCTGACTGGGTGAAGATACATACGCACCGTTTACTCATAGACTGGTTCGGAATAAAATTACCTAAAGAGATTGAACGGCTAAACTAAATTTGAGTCAATTTTAAATGCGAACTTTAAATGCATTTGAATATGCAACGTTTGTTGGTTAAAGACATTACTTGCAATATGTTTTATCGTTAAAATTTGTAGCATATTAGCAAATTATAAAGGACTTGCATGCGCCAAGGGGTTCCTCTTAAAGCAAAAGTAAACCAGAAGTAGCGTAAACTTTGCATAACTTACTGTTTTCGTATGCGGGTCATCTTGTCGTACTGCTTGACCGTGTAAGCGACGTGCTCCGCCGCAAATGGATTGTCGCCCATGAATATCCCCGACTGAAAGTACTTGTAAGATGGTTATGATCTCACATGTTTTTTTTAATTGACAGTGATAAACGAGTATTAAATAGTCCAACAACCTTAACAAAGAGATCACACTGAAGTGAGCCAATTAAGCTTCTCATTTTCCTTTCTATAAAAAATCCTTTCCATATATCTTTTAAAAACATGTATATCGGTTATCTACTACCCGTAGTACAAGTTTTGCTTAGTTTGAGACTTGAGAATGTTGTGTAAAATATCGGCTAAGTGCGAGTCGGACTCGCGCACGAAGCGTTCCGTACCATCACCTATATAAACGGCATTCTGTTTTATAGTATTTGTTGTAACAGCGGCAACAGAAATAAACATCTGTAAAAATTTCAACTAACTATCGGTTCATGAGACACAGCTTGGTGACAGACGGACAGACAGACAGCGGAGCGTTGTAATAGCGTCCCATTTTACCCTTTGAGTACGGAACCCTAAAAATGTCTTATGTCCTGAAATATTTTATTCAAGAATAAAATATGATGCATCGAATAACATAACAGGTATAATTAGCATTGTATCAGAATCTTTTTGAGTTTGTAATGTGGATACTAGATTGAACGATCGTATTTGTCTATATATAAATTACTTTTCCAAACGCGATAAATGCCCATTACCAATATCGAATGCGAGTGGCCGTGAGAATAGGAACATTTATGCATCGGCCGCGAAATTGTCACATTGTTTACTCGTTAAATGTGAAAATGTTGCGGCGCCAAAGACCCACAAAATTTGAGTAAACGCATACTGCTTCTACTTGAGCGGGTATGCTGATTCGTAGCAAGCGTTTATGTGAGAAGTTGCCAAACGAGCAGACGGTTCACCTGATTTTAAGTGAATACCGCCGCCCATGGACATCTGCTACAGCCGAGGGTTCCAGATGCATTGACAACCTTTAGGAAATTGGGCTCCGGCCACCTCACTCAGCAGACGAAACGCGAAAGTATTTGCCATACTTCCACTTTACGCCGGTCTTCTGTGAGGTCGTGGTATTTACCACGACGAGCCTGCCCATTCGTGCAACAGCCGAGGCTGCTGCGTGGCCCTACCACCGTAAAACTCGACAAAGTCATTTTTTCCCCGTTTCTCGGGTAGTAAAGAATGACTTCGTCGAGAACATTGTCGGATGTGCTAAACATTACAAAAAAGTCTCTCTATTGATCAATCACTCGCTACACTGGTGGCCTCTAACAACATAACACAAGATATCAGCAATCGTCGCTGGAAGCTAATGCAAGCGAGCACCGTTATAGCGTGACTGGACTAACTTGTAATATGTCGTTCGGGAACTGCTGCATCGCGTCGCGCACTTCGTGACGTTTGTCCACGTTGAACATCACCAACACGTGCGGCGGCAGATGCTCCGACTCCAACGGAGTTATCGCTTCGATGACCTGCCGAATATGCCATCCATGAGCAACACTAATCATATGAATCCAAATTTAGCGTGAGCGCTTGTTCGAGGTTCAAGCCTGAACGCTGAAGACAGGGTAAGATAAAATAAAAGTAAAGTAACAGCCTATAAATGTCCCACTGCTGGGCAAAGGCCTCCTCAGTACAGAGGGTATTAGGGCATAGTCCACCACGCGACCCCACTGCGAATTTGCGGACTTTACATATTTTCAAAACATATATATTTTTTGTTGTTATTACGAAAATATAATGGTTTCCTTACGATGTTTTCCTTTAACGCTGAGCACGTGATAATTCAGCACTTAAAACTAACAATTTCATTGGTGATTGCACCGGGGATCGAGCTCAGGTGGCTCGAGTAATTTGAATTTAAGGTGAGCGCCCGGACACTGAGCTATCACGGCTCTAAATAAAATAAGCTCTAAATAAGGTAAAATCGAAAATGTAATATACTAGTATGATGTATGGATATGCTTTACATCTTCTTAATTTTTAACCTTTTTTAAACAACCTGGCCTAATGAAAGCTAGATGAATTCTAAAACAGATGAATGCTAAAAATATGTACTTTTGGGAAGAAGAAAGCTAGCCCGTTCGCTTTAGCTAGGTCGTTTGGCGGCGAATAGAGTCCGGGGACAAAAAGTCCGCCAGGTGGTATGTACTCTTCGTCTTCCACTGATATATCGGAGTGAAATTCTTCTTCCGCCTCCTCCACCTCTTCCAAATCTCCTGCTGCCTGGAATGAAATATTTCATGTTCAAAGTGCCAACGGAAGGATTTAAAAATCTTTCATATCTATATATTTTTATTATGTATAAATAAAAGAGAATGTGTATGTATGTTGATCTAAAACTCGAGAACCGTAAGCCCAATTGATATGAAACTTAGCGCATATATAAATGGCGACGTGACTACTCCGACGACGTTCTAGGTGAAGCAAGGCGCACCGGGCACCAGTTTGTCAAGCTATAAAAACCACATATAATTACTTTACGAATCACTAAGACTGTTGTAGTGCTACGCAGCAGTGTCCGCTGTTACACTAATGGGTAGGTGATAGGTCCGTCCGGGTAAGTAGCGGGTGGCGGTTATCACTTAACGTCAGATGAACCGCCAGCTCTTTTGCCACTTTCTCACACAAAACACTATGTGATAATATCCTTTGTCACTACTCGGAGGAAGTTCAATTTATTTATGCTTGCTGAACGTTTATAGGACCCTTAATATATTTTATGAAAAGGATTAAGCGTACTACTACCTCTGTTTCTTTTTCCTCCTTGAGCTCCTGATTTTCAACCCCTTCTTCTCCGACACCCTCTTCTCCTACACCCTCTTCTCCGGTGGCCTCTTCATCAGCCGGCTCCGGTTCTGGATCTGCAGGTAACTGCGGAGGAAAATTCAGTACATAAATTAGTCGATACAACAAAGTAATGACTTTGATCCATTATTATCCACTCATGAATGGCAATAGAAAGTTTTTGGAAAATAATTATGTGCACGAATAAATATAGAGTAAAACCGCCTTTGGAGTTTTCTCGTACGAAAAACATTGTTACACACATTTATTACTACTACGAAGGTAGGTCAGAATTCATGGAATGGAGGTTAAAGAATAAAACTCAAATAATATTTTCCAAATTAGCCGGAGGAGGTTATCCTAGCACATTAAAAACTATATTACCGCGTGTAACTCAATTTTCTTCATGTTGTAAATTTTCTTACGAACTTACGTTACGTTCTTACGTTATTGACTAAGTCAATAACTTGCATATTTGACCGGTAGGTATATTTAACCGGTATTTGATAGGTGAATAAATCGGAAACTGTATTTATATAAGGATATCAATAAGGAATGAGTGTAAAGTGCAGATAAAAATTTTAATTCCTCCCACCACCATACAGTGGGACATACTCGTAATACACTGTTATTTTATTTTAAAAACAATGTTTTTCTAAGAAAATGACAATGCTTAGGTTATTAAGTAGAAAAAGATAATTATTAAAATATCGAGATGCGTGCCATCTGCAACACCTTTCGTTCATGGGTGGGGCTCGACGTGAACCTCACCTCACTTGCCACCTTCTCACAAGAAAATAACACAGGAAAACGTCTTACTCCCGCTTGTATCCTCGCCATTCGTTCTTCTTCCTGCCGCTGCTTCTCTTTCAGCAGCCGTTCCTCCTCCGCCTCGCGCGCCAAACGCGCTTGCTCCGCTGCCAATCGTTCTTGTTCTTCTTTCTCTTGTCGCTGTAACAACAATCTTAGAATTAATCAACTAACTGTAAGGGTAGCGCTCTGTGGTTCCGACACACAATGTTAAAAAAACCGGCCAAGTGCGAGTCGGACTCGGACGAAGGGTCCGTACATTATCCATTATCTTTCGTCTGAAAAAAATCGTGTCTGTTATATAGGAGTCCAACTAAAATATTTTTTTTCTGGTTTTTAGTATTTGTATTATAGCGACAACAGAAATACATCATCCGTGACAATTTCAACTGTCTTACTGACACGGTTCATGAGATACAGCCTGATGACAAAAACGGACAGACAGAAAGACAGCGGAGTCTTAGTAATAGGGTTCCGTTTTACCCTTTGTGTAAGGAACCCTAAAAAAGATAATCGGACTGAGTATGGAAGTTGACTGCCTTCAATTAGCTAAAGAAACCGATTTTACATAAATCAAAATTGCTGACATATCGTGCCAAGCAGCAGCTTATGCTGTTTCACGAATGGCCAGGCTCTTCTAGGGAAGTGCCTCGGTATTATTGAAGATCAGCATTTACACTTTCGCGCTTCGCCTTCACGTTCAAAGTGAATTGTATTATCAAGATAATTATTAAAAGTGCGAGGAAACTACTCAGCCCCAATGGTCATTCAATGTAAGACGGTGACAAGCGAGCTGACGGTGACAAGCGAGCTAACGGTTCACCTGATGTTAAGTGATAACCGCCGCTCATGGACATTTGCAAGTCCCATAAGTTGCCCGCGTTGCCACTTTTATAATAAAGTGGGCCCCGGCTACTTCACTCACCAGACGCAGAAGTATAACACTTCCACTTCATAGAACTAAGATTCGATTGAGTTGTGTATCTGCGAGGTGAGTGTTTTAATTTTTAGTGGACTATAACATTATCTATCAGTGTTTTGTACTAAACTTCTGCTTCGTACTAAAGATTCACCTTCATTGAGTTCTGCGAAGACTTTGACAGGGAATCATCATCAGACAACGTGCCGGCGTCTGTCTTTCTGTCCGATTGTAAGGCAGGCGTCTTCGAGGCAAGAGTGAATAGGTCTTTACTGAGCTAGCGCGCTCACCGTCAACGGCTGCATCTTATGATCAGATGGGATGGCAGTCAAGCGCTGGTCAGTTACGTTTAAATCGTTATCTTACCAGCTTTTGCATTTTCGCCTCGTAGCGCTCTCGGCGCACCTCGCGCGCCGTCTTGCTGACTGCCGCGTACCTTTCGTACGCTGGCACCAGGGGGACTTGCTTCTCCGGCGGCAGGTCCTCCTTCGGCACCGGTATCTCCTCGTACAACGCGTGCCGTAGGAGTTCTTTGGAAGAAGAAGTTCGTGGGTGGGAGTTCGGCGATCGGAGGGAAAATGTAGTAGCAACATATCTACGTTCATATACGGCCGGTTTCAATATTCAATCTACAGATATATTTGATGACTGGAGATAGAATTTTGGCCTAAGTATTCTGGAGCGAATGTCAAATAAATCGCTACTTACAATTAATAGCCAAATCGATCTGTAGATAGAATATTGAATCCGACAGATTAAGCGATAATAAAAAAAGTAAAAGTAAAATACCAGCCTATACATGTCCCAATGCTGGGCAAAGGCCTCCTCTGTACAGAGGATATCAGGACTCACTGCTGATTATTTTTACATATTATATCGAAATTTCCACACGATGATATCCTTCACCGCTGAGCACGTGATAAGGCAATGAGCTCGCACGGCTCGCGTGTGCCGTACAAAGTAGCAAGTCAACCAAATAAACAATAAACCAAAAAAGCAAAATGTATTTATTGTATTAACTCTTAAGCGCTAACAGCAGTTGTGTTAAGCTACAACCCAATCAAACGATACGCGAACCTGATTGGGAATAAACCAGGTAATTTCTATAAATTACCTACTAACTTATGTAATAAACTACCTACTAACTTATGTAAAGTGACAATTATATAATGTAACAGCATGCAAATTTGGTCATGCGAGTTGCAGCGATGATTTCAATAGGCGCTTCGCGAACAGAACGCATAGCGAATATAATAACATTCATTTTGTATAAGATGCTTACTGACGAAGTCCCGGTTATCGGTGTCGAACATTTTAAATAGCACGACGAGCACTTCGCCGTCGAGCAACGCATGAATGCAAGCCTCGTTAGGTTCCACGTCGCTCATATAAAGCACCTCTTTTACATCAGCCTCGTTCAACTGAAACGTTTCCTTGGCCCCCACTTGAATATCTAAGAAAGCAGAAATAACGAACATTCTAATCCATGCATTCTAATTTTCGAAACTTTACCGTAGAGTAACGTTTTACATATACATATTTCGCGTGGACAGAAACTTGGATCTGAAACGATTATTTGTGGTTCATACAAATACTTGTACCGTATGGGAGTCGAACCCACGAGCCCCGGTGCCGAAGCCAACAGCTCAACAAAGCACCACCGAATCATCAATTCGCTTGATACAAAGAGATAGTGATTATGTTCACTTTAATCTGGCTCATTTCAGCTCATAAAAGTAGCTTCCCTTTTTTGAGGAAATGAGTAAACTATTAATATGATGGTAGGTGATCAATGCTGCTCGTGGACCACAGCAATACCTAACGGGCTGCCTTGCCGGGATTTAACAAGTGGTCGACTCCTCCCAATTACAAAAGCACAGCAGATATCATATTTTAACTTCACGATTGTCTTCCATGAAGAAGACTTCCCCAGTCGCATCGTTTCACTCGTTTAACAGCAGGAGTCCCCACCACGGGTCACTGGTTAAGGCCGCATCATATTTATTTGAGATTGGACTCCAGTAAACTAAAACACTGGCCACAAGAAATTGTACTGATAGAAAGGTTTTATAGAATTAATGTTTATTGTAATATGATTGTACTGGGAAATATGTTGATCATTTCTTTCATTAGCAAGTATGGATACGAGAAAACTGAAAATCTGATAAATGTTGTTCTAATCTATGTATGTAATCAAATCAAAAATATATTTATTCAAATAGACGCTTGCTTTCTTATGAATCGTCAAGTTTTACATCAAAAATGATGTATATAGGTTCGTAAGGTACGACAGGTTCGGAAAGCAGTTTCTGTTGAACATCATATAAATAAAATATGATGTATGAACTTCATATAAATAAAAAGATGACAATAGCAGATGTACAGGTGTACAGATAGTCGTCGTCGATATCGTCTGCTGGTCTGTATCTAAGTTGGAAAAATCATCAGATTTCGGGTTTAGATTAATTATTTTTGTTTTTATAAAATTCAATTAATATATAAAACTTGATACTAGGTATATCAATCAAGAAAACATTAAATTTTTTTAACAAATATCCTCGTGGCAATCGTCCTGTAAATCCGTTGTAATTGGCTGTTATATAACCATTCTAAATTTGAATTACCTCTGCTTTCTATCAGATGGAACAGCACACTAATACTGGCCAGTTTATAATTAAAAAAGAATCAGTTACGCGTATATACCATCAATGCGACTCACTGATCAAGTCCCACTTTTCGTATAGATCGTAGTGCGCTTGCTGGCAGCGCGGCCAGTACAGGATGTAGTTAAGGCGTCGCACGTGGTGCGACAGGCGTTCCGCCACCCGCTTCTTTCTGGCGGCCAGGGTTAAGACGCGAAGACGCTCCCTGGCCTCGCGCGCCTCTTCCTCCAACTTGAAGTCCGACTCTATCTTTGCCTGTTCCGGAACGACCATGCTGTGCTCGAATCTCGTCATTATAAAGTACCACGGCCTCACGGAAGACCGGCGTGAAGCGAAAGTGATATACTTTCGCGTTACGACTGGTGAGTGAGGTAACCGGAGCACACTTGTTGGGAACGCATCGGTAATCCCTCAGGAGATGTAAATGTCCCAGGTGACGGTATTCACTTAACATCAGGTGAGCCGTCTGCTCGCTTACAAACTTTTCGCATACAAGTCCATATTTTTACTAACAAAAAACTAAACCGAGTTCAAATATCTCGCACTGTATTCATTTTATAATTGATTTTCACGAGTTCCCAAGTATCTCCGGAGCCCAAGATCCAATAGTAATGAAATTAATATGGGACCACGTGGGAAGCACCAGCTTACAAATAAAAAAAGAATCATCAAAATCGGTTCCCCCAGTCGAAAGTTCTGAGGTAACAAACATAAAACAAGAATACAGTTGAATCGAGAGCCTCCTCCTTTTTTGAAGTCGGTTGAATAATACTGAAACTTGGAGGTTTGTACATGTCGAAACAAAACCGTACCGACTCCTCGGGCAGCAGTTCGCCAATCTCCTGCTTGGGCCGCTCCACGCCAGTTTCAAGCTCCTGCCGCATCAGACGCATCTCGTCCTCGATGATGCGGCAAAGTTCAATCCCGTTCGCCCCGAACATGGCGCGAGTCAATTTACCTTTCTAAAGTAAAATTACGACTACATTTACGTAAAGATTTCATTCTAATACTTTGTGAAAAAAGTAAAGTCTTGTAATAGCCTATATATGTAGAGGGTATTAGGGCATAATCGAGCACGGGACCCCACTGCGGATTGATAGACTTCATATATCTTTACAATATTTTTTACGTTTCCTCATGACGTTTTCCTTCACCGCTGAGCACGTGTTAAATGAGCACTTAAAATTGCGACTAACAATTTCGTTGGCATCAGCGCCGGGATTACAACTTGGGTTACGATTACTATTATAAGGGAGCGCCTGGACTTTGGTCTATCTTTAACCCGTGGGCCCCTTTTGTATGGAATCTAAAAACCTTTGGCTGTCAAGTTTCAAAATTCAAAATAGAAACGGCTCCCGATGATGTTAATGTTAACATGTTAGTAGTAATCCAAAAGCTTTAAGCTTATTTTATTTATTTTAAACGACTGTTAATACCACAATGACATAAATTACTTAGTACTTACCGATATAAAGAGGAAAACAGGTTCGCTTTTACCTTTGAACCTCGATAGAACATCTATATTGTCAGCTTGCGCCTAAAAGTATAATCACATTAACGGAACAATGATTTAGCGTACGTAAGTATTGCAATCAATTCAATTAAAATATTATTCAGCGAGGAAATGCAGTTAGCGTTCTTGGTACCATGCCGCGTATATTAACTAGGTTCATTAGATAATAATTATGTGATTTAGATGGATTTAATGTTGTTAATTTTTGATAACTAAATTGTATATACAATAAAAATATTATTCTTTACTTAATCTGAATTGCGAGAATATTTAACAAACAATTATTATTATTCAAGGATATTCAATTAAAATGATGATCAAAGTAATTGCAATAAGCAAAGGCTTATTGCAATTGCTTTGATCAAGAAAGCCATTGCTTTTACAATAAGTAGCCTTGTTCTGTGTTCATAGCTTCTTGTAGGTAACACAATTTTATTCCATGAAACATTATTAATTATGTAATTGAATCGGCTAAACTCACGTCCAATTTTGGTGTAGTTACCGACTAGTCATTGGACCCATCGGAGATCCTTCGCCAGGGTGAGTGGAATGAGTTCGCGGTCGCGCCCCGTCCCGAGCGGGTTCCGAAACTAGTAGGTACCTTCACCGATTGGACTTGGGTTTAGACGTTGTAATTATTTCATTTCATTTCAATTAATTAGCTCAAAATACCTTCACCATCGCTATGTCATCGGTGCCTATTTCCAATTTGCCCTTTCTGATTGCATTACCTGTTGCCAGGCAGGGTCCACAATATTCTGAATACACTTCCATACCTGAAAAGGAATTGAATTTATTGAATCGGAAGTATTTCATACTCCCGTAGACCTGATGCCAGAAGTACTTAAACAAACTATTTTTTGCTGAGCTATTATATTATATTTGGCGAAATGTTATGTTTTTTTGTTGATAATTACCAGAGCTTAATGGAATGTATATTGTACGTCATGATTTAGCTAGTGACTATATATTAACAGAATTAGATCAGAGCCTATAAAATGAATACATATGATAGGGAATAAAATAGTGTGAATAAAATATTTATTAGTGTCGGTGAGCTTGAAATATTAAATATCTTTCAGAACCATAGTAATAGCATCCTCTATAAATATTCACTTTACTTTTTAAGGTCCACTCACATATGAGTTGTTTGCTATGTTCCTTCAGATATTCTTCAAATTCTTCGTTCGTCTCCACCGAGTCTTGTATTGATACTTGGCCTTTGCGTGCCATATTTCCTTTTATACACAAAGATAATATAACCACTACGTTTATACATGTATTTTGTTGGTGAAGTTTGAAACTGTCACATTAAAGCAGAATGTTTCATCAAAGACTCAAAAGCTATCCGGCCAACCGATACGAGTTTTTAACAAGAGCGTTTTACGAATTAAAAAAAAATACATTAACATTTCAACCAATAGCCAACAATATGTTACGGGTTTATTAGAATATGGTTCTGAAGTACATAGATGATCTTTTATATTATGTAAATTTTAAAATTTATATTTTGAAGTAAATTGATTATTACCATACACAATAGGTACTCAAACGCTTACAAAGTGCTTTAGGATCACCCAATCATTCATTGCGGAATACCTAGATAATAAGTGTATCGAATCTACATAACTTGTATTGGCGGATTTTCAAAAGCTGGAAAAAATTGAACACATCAGATTTATTATTTATCCGTCTATGTCTATTTGATACTGCCTACCAATTCACGTTTTTCAATACTCTACTAATTGTCATAATTGACATGGCAATGGTTGATGAAATATAGAAGAATTATGTCATACATTTAATCGTCATGTCATCAAATAATAACTTTTGGCAAAACTGATAAATTACTTTAAAAAAAGACAAGAACACATTTAATTAACAATGAGAACTTTTATAGTTTTAATGTGGATGCATTGCATATTGCGAAGGCGACAGTGGTTGTTGACATGCATCGAGTTCATAACGCCATTATTACTGCTACTGCCTATGCTGTTCTTTGAAAATGTACTTAGAATCAGATCGGAACCAATTTCTAGGAGCGCACCGGTAAGGAACAATTATAAACATGTTTCAGATTTCTCACTATCGGCTGTTTGCTAATCATTATGTAGATTCAAATTAACATAATAACATAACATGATTATACACAAACTTGTATACATACGTGTCTGGTTATATAAAATAGGAAAGAGGCTTGAAAGAATATACCATGCAGCGTGGTCAACACCTTACTCGTTTTAACTTTAATTTATCGCTCCTTTAGCTATTTTAAAATCCCTTTCTTTAGTTTCTAAACCATATAACTTATCTGCCACAGCCACTAGAGTGTGAAACATTAATTAAATAAACACTAAATTTGAATTTTTCTATATTACGAAGTTTTTGCATCCGTTATTACTTTAAAATGCTAAACTGTACATACTTTTATATGTAGGTAGTAGGCCCACGGGTGCTGTACACACCTGACAACAAGTTGACCCGAGTGCTCATGGATGAGGTCGGCGAGGCTCTGTACCTTCCGCGCTTCCATTCAGTGACGAGTAAGTAAAGTAACAAATAGGCACAGTCCGCTGGTTATCTTAGAGACGGTTTAAGAGTCTAATTAAAAGGCAACGGTGAGTAGTGTTTACCGTCAGATAGAATACTAGCCAAGGAAATCGAAAAGCATTTTATAAAGGTGGAAAGGGGGTGAACAAGTAACAGTTATAGGATTATGTATTATATGAGCTTGGAAAATTAAAAAGTTGAAGCAGATGATTGTTGATGATAATAAGATGAAGTAGATTGGTACCGTGGTGGGGCCACGTAACAATTTTCGCTGTTGCACGAATGGGCATGTCCGTCTGGGGAAGTACCACAATGCTTCTGCATTTCTTATGGTGAGTCAAGTAACCGGAGCCCACTGTATTAAAAGGTGGCATCTGCAACCCTAAGCGTGTAGCACATGTCCACGGGAGGCGGTTTTCACTCAACATCAGACGAACTGCCAGCTAGCTTACCACTTTCTCACATAAAAAAAAATGTCCCTTGATTTGGCTGTAAGACTAAATATTCTATTTTTTTCTTGGATTAGATATATGTATGCGCTTAATTCCTTTCAAATTATTAAGACCGTTAGATGTTGATCCTCTCCCGTATAGTGATTAACTTGTTGTAAATTTTTGATGTTGTGAGTGTCGATAAACGAATATTCATTTTGTTATTTTTGACAGAGGACTACGAAAGGTCTCTAACGTCGAATAACAGTCTAAACGACAAAATATCCAAGGTCCTGCGGACCGCAGATGCTGTCGTTGTATTCGAGGTGAATAAATATTCATTTAATTTTGTATAATATTTTATTCATATAAATAAGTACGGAAAGTACAGTGATATTATAGCCGTGATAGCTCAGTGTCCGGGCGCTTGCCTTTAATTTTTATACTCGAGCAAACTGAGTCCGGTGCCAGCACCAATGAAATTGTCAATTTTAAGTGCTGAATTATCACGTGCTGAGCGGTGAAGGAAAACATCGTGAGGAAACCTGCATGTTTTCGAAATAATAACAAAAAAATATATTTTGAAGATATGTGAAGTCCGCCAATCCGCAGTGGAGTCACGTGGTGGACTATGCCCTGATACCCTGTACAGAGGAGGCCTTTGCCCAGCAGTGGGACATGTATAGGCTGATACTTTATTTTACAGTGACAGTTTGCAGGACTATCTATGATATAGTTGGACATCCAGTTTCAGTAGCGCACCCCAAGGAGGTTTTGCGTTTTGCTGTATTTTGGTGTTATACAACTCCTGACCGAGATTTGTACCCGCACTAAGAGAGATTTTTATTAAAAGATACTTCTTGTGACGATACTACCTGACAATTTTTTTCACAAAATTTTATTTAAGTCGTCTTCTCTAATTTGCAGCATCCATTTCTGTCATTTACCAAACATTGTCATTATCATCATAATTTAAGCCTGTTTAAGTCCACTGTTCGCCTCCCCCACAGACTGCCACGAAGCACGATCCTGAGCCACCCGCATTCATGGATTTGCTAGGTATTCTTCAGCGTGATAGAGTTTGCAACGCAGTAGTCTGGAGTAGAACAATATTAACCGAGATGGCCCAAATGAATAGCAAGCTGAAGTGGCGATGGATGGGCCATATAACTCGTAGAACCGGTAACCGTTGGGGAAGAGAGGTTCTCGAGTGGCAGCCTCGTACTGGCAATCGCAGTGTAGGACTACCCCCCACTGAACATAGTATTTCTAGATACAATAATTCGTTACTGTTTGCTGCATAAAAATATTTAAATTTCAGAATATCAAAGGCGAAAGTCTACCGGACAAACTCAATTACACGGTGCGCGTAAACACGCCTATGGATACGATGAACTCTGTTTTGTTGGGGAGGCCTCACGAAAATATCGGTAAGGCTACAATCATCATACATACGTAATTTATCTAATATATAAAATTCTAGTATCATGGTGTTTGGAAATTGAACACCTCTGAAACGGCTCGACCGATTTTCGTGAAATTTTGTGTGCATATCGGCCAGGGTGGAGAATCGGACAACATCTATTTTTCATCCCCCTAAATGTTAAGGGTGCTCCACCCCTAACATGTTTTCTACCCTACAAATAAATTATGTCAGCTCGCAATTTATAAAAGTTTGTTTTTATGTGAGAAGGTGGCAAGTGAGCTGGCGGATCACCTGATATAAAGTGGTAACCGCCGCCTATTAACGTTTGCAACACCTGGTGGGCTGCAGATGCGTTTCCATCCTTTATTGAAGTAGGCTCCGGTCATCTCAGTCCCCTGACGAAACGCAGCGCAGGAAGTAGTGCAACACTGGTCTTCTGTGAGGTCGTTGTGATTCTCCGGACGGATCTAACCATTAGTGCAACAGAGAAGACTATTACGTGGCCCTACCAAGTCTTCTAATCTTTACAATAACAATATTGGATGATACAGCTTGGTGTTGCTCCATATCGTTCATCTATATCCCGAATTTGGTTTACTCTCCATATCTTAAGATTAAAAAAAAATCGTTTCGTTTAATGACTGTGAAGCATCATGCACAGCGGGGAGTGAGACACTACTGTTTTGAGGTAGTTTCCCGGCTCTAAATTTTGACTCAGCGAATCCACGTCGATCATTTGACCCCACCTACATAAAAACCATAGTAAAGTAACAGCCTATACATGTCCACTGCTGGGCAAAGGCCTCCTCTATACAGAGGGTATCAGGGCATAATCCACACGCGGCCCCACTGCGGATTGGCGGACTTCACATATTTTCGAAATATATATAATTATATTTTTTTGTTATTATTTCGAAAATATGCATTTTTCCTCACGATGTTTTCCTTCACCGTGGAGCACGAGATAAGTCAGCACTTAAAGTTAAAAACGTCATTGGTGCTGGCACCGTGGATCGAACTCAGGTTGCTCGAGGATGTTGAATTAAAGGCGAGCGCCCGGACACTGAGCTATCACGGCTCGTTAACCATAAGTATAAACCATAGTATGAAACAGTTAAGGTGCATATATATGACGTCAAAGTTAGACACAAAAATTTAATAATGCAATGTGGCCACGTGTGTACATCAAATACGCCAAAAGTCCGAATCAAATGTGGAGTTCACAATTTATGATTACTAGCAGCCCATTGCGCACAGATTGCGTTTACAAAATAATTAAATCTCTGTGTTTCTGATCGGTTATGGACAAAAAAAAGGACATGTAAATACATGTCCTTTTCATTGAAGAACCGAACCATAGTTTACAGAGGGCTAATTACATGTCAAACCATTAAAACTATGATTGTAAATGAAAATACGGTAAATGTGTATAATTTATTTTTGTGCTTACGTAAAATAAATTGTTCGCAGACGAGCTCAGCGAATCATTCTTGAGACTGCAGTGGGCTATAGATTCGAGTTTCATCAAAATGAAATCAGGGTCTCCTTTCGAATTACAGGTACTCGCTCCGATTATATCTTAAAAAAATCTGTATATCCGGTGGGCAGAAAGAAATATTAATAATTCTTTTTATACGAATGACTTATTTTATTTATATATATTTTAACTCCTCCTAAACGGTTGGACCTATTAATATTTTAATGAAATTTTTTGTGTCTTCAGGTCGATTCGAGAATGGTTTAGATTTACAATTAGGTTTTTCTTTTCGTCCTTTTTTATTTATAAAATGTTTTCGGATTTAAGTCGTGTGTTCCGGACAACGTCTGTCTGGACCGCTAGTAGATAAATAAACTCCGAGACACTAGAAAAACACGCTATGTTCATATTTTTTCAGTGTCTCTGATGGAAGATACATTCTCATCACTTCATCCATTACGCCAATGTCGTCAAAATATATAATTATATCATACATGTGTGTTATATGTAGAGCGGTGTGTGCCAGACCAGAAAGACAGACCACACCATCAGATGGGAATAATAATTTCACAGGAGAGAGAGAGAAAAAGATATATATAACTGTCTTATATTACATAAATGTAATACATGAATAATATCAATATCTGTGATATGTGACACCTTATTCCAGAACATCACTATGAAGCATTTCCATGGCCGCCCTCCCCACATCGATTACCACCACCCTCCACACGTGGTCGGCGGTTTCAAATTTCTTTTTATCGAAGCAATTGTGTTTCTCGCGCCGCTGCTCACCTTTGTACTCGTTATAATACGTTTGACCGAAGAAAAGAGCACCGGTTTGGAGGTAAGAAGCTTTTTTTTTTTTTAAGGTTGGATAGATAATTTTTTTTATCTAAGAAGGTGGCTACATCTCTCACCAGACCAAACGTGGATATATAACACTCCCACTTCACAGCCGGTCTTCTGTGAGGTCGTGGTACTTCCCCGGACCGATCTACCAATGCGTGTTTTTCTACCTACCCTACCATAGTTATTTATGTTATTTGTTGATTTTTCATAAGTTCGTGCTTTACTTCTACTATTTTTGCTGTATGTATTCAAAGTCAAAGTCAAACTCAAAATATCTTTATTCAACATAGGCTTATTTTAAGTTCTTATTCAACGTCAAAACTACCACCGGTTCACTAAACTAGACCTACCAGAACAACCGGCAAGAAACTGCGGTCTTATTTTTTTTCTTTGATTTTTTTATTATTATAATTATTACCGTTGAAGAATCAGTAGAGGCAGTCTGTTCTATAAAAAATTAACTGTAGCCAAGCCCACGAGCCTTGAGCATCCACTTACTAACAATTTATTAATAATTTCCATTTGTGTCATCTCATCATAAACGCGAATACCATGGAATGTTCTAGAAATAAAAGAACGCTGTGTTCGATTAAAGAACTTGCTCATTTCACAGGAGGTAGTCAAAATGTTCGGCGCGTCTCCATTGATGATCGACATAACCCAGTACCTGAACGCTCTACTGCCCTCCATTCTCTTCAGTGTCGCCGGCACCTTTATACTATACGCAATACCCATCAGAGTCCACCCAATGATCCTATTCCTGGGGCTGTTCTTGCATTACGCTTCGATGATCGCACTGGCTTTCGTGTGCAGTTACATTAACATGAGCGGTAAGCACGGCATAGCATTATAAAGTTGGGCTGTAAGACGCATATACGAATAACGAGTAAGATATAAAAGCTTACTCGTTATGCTTTTCAGCTATTGGTTTTGTTGCTTTGAAAAATGCCTAAATGAAATAAGATTATTCACAATTATACTTTAAATGTGGCAAACGAGCTGTCGGTTCACCTGATGTTAAGTGATAACCGCCGCCCATGCACATCTGCAACACCCAAAAGGTGGCAACGCGTCTGCAATACGGTGTTGCAGACCTATTAATAAAGTGGGCCCTGATTATTTCACTCACCAGACGAAACGCAGAAGTGTAACACTTCTTGTTCACGCCGGTCTTCTGCGACGTCGTGGTTCTTCCAAGGACGGACCTGCCCATTCGTACCACAGCGTAGACTGTTGCGTGTCCCTGCCACAGGGTGAAGTTACTTAAGGTTTCCTATTAATGCAATAATAGTGTTTCTTTAGGCCAGAATACTGCGTCTACTGCTCTATTCCTGTACTTTGGCACATGGATCGTGGTCATGCTCATCTGGCCTGGTGACAAGAACAACATGTTCCTAATCCTAAAAGGTTTGCTGCCCCACGTCCCACAAATCTGGTTTATTTACCAAATGTACAGCGCGGAGCTCTATAGTAAGTTAACATCAAGAGTTTTTATTCTTTTACACTATACTAAATGAAACTAAACTATAATTAATTACAACTAATCAAACATATTCTAATCAGTAATTATGTAGACACGAGAATTCACCTTTTGAAGATTGAGTATCGCCTCTAATGGATGTTTATAATATTCTTGTAGGACTGAGCTGCTAAAAAGTTGTCAAACTTTAAAAAATGTTGACGTCGGCAACCAATCTGATCACATGAAAAGCAAAAGTATAGATATTTGTACCTTACGCCTGTCGTCTGTGAGACTGTTATATTTCGTCGTACAATCATAATATAACAGCGCCAACACATGCGAGGCTACACCACAGCAGAGTCCTGTGTCACACAGGCGAAAGAGAAAATCCTCAGTGTTACCAACTGTTTAAAAAAATTTCAGCTCTTCCAAATTCCACATACGCTCAGACATGCACTGGGGTTACAAGTACTTTGAATGCAGCTCTAATTAATATTTGCTTTTTAATTTTCTTTGACACCAAATACACCAATCGAATTCAGATCCTCCTCCTTTTGAAGTCGTGTAATCAAATAATTACATTTTATATTTTTATCCGACAGTTTGGCGTTTCAGTGCGGCTGAGTTAGATTTCAAACAGTGGACGAATCAGTTCCCTCTACCTTGGGACCGCGTGGCAACTGGAAGCATAAGGATGGCATTCCAAATGTTCCTGATTCAAATTTGCCTCCTGTTCTTGCTGTCCTGGTACTTGCATTTAGTAAGACCTAGAAAGTATGGCATTGCGCTGCCGTGGAATTTCCCCTTTCGGGTACATACTTTTCATGAAATATATTAGCAGTCGACACTACAACAGTTTTCTTTATGTCAAAACTTGACCAGCAATCTGGTGGGTCATCTGATGTTAAGCTATCACTACGGCCTCTGTACATTTATAACAACTGGAGTGTTGCAGATGTGACCTTTGTGAACAGCAGGCCCCGGTTACCTCACTCACTAGATACGCAAAAGTATATTACATATAGTACTTCCAAAGTATATGACATATAGTACTTCCGCTTCTAACTAATCTTTTATGAGGCCCCGATACTTCCCTGGATATGCTATGTTGATAATAAAGTTCAAGTTTATTCGCAGTACATTACAGAATAGTACCAAATCACCCGGTAATGTCAATGCATTATATACTTGCTTCATAGATCAGCCTTGTAACAAAATTGAAACGCATAACGAAACCAACAATTACTAAATTTGACAATCAGCAATTTTAGATGTATAACAATTATCAATATAAAAGCTTAAAACACCGCACAAATAAGCAATATTTCACAAGAAGATTGTGTTAATTCATTTGTTATTATTAATTGTATGAAATTAACAATGAATTTACATTAAAATTATGAAATTACGTCACCTAAATGTCGACTAATTCCAGAAAGACTTTTGGGTAAAGAACTGTGAATACATACCTCACAGTATTAGCATGCAAAACCATCATCCCGCCTACGACCGTTACTTCGAGAACCCTCCCACCGATCTGGAAGAAGCTGTAGAAGTCGTCAATATCAAAAAGGTACTATGACGTAGCCTATTGCCAAAAAAGAAAAGCAGCACATGTTTCCTACTTTTGTACAACAGTACATATTATATGATGCCAATTTATACAAGTATTGGTTTTTTGATTACTTGATATTGTCCCTGCTACCCCAAAAAAATAATCTATTTGTTATTTTTCTATGATAGGCACAACACGAGCATGTACTTTCTCTCCTTTTAAGTGATTTTTCACCATCCGAGGATATCCAACCTGTGGTCCCACAACAGACGAGATTTAAGAGAATATTTAGAATATTTCTTTACACCTATCTTCTGTGAGAGCATAGCTGTTCCTCGATAGAGCTGACACGTTCTTGAGACTGCAGAAATAAAAAAAAACTCAAAAATTCAATAGCTACTCAACATTATAATTTGTACTGCAGGCTTACTCGCTAAAAAGATCTTCTATTGTCGCTTTGAACGACATATCCCTGAAGTTCTACCGCGGTGAAATCACTGTGATCATTGGACATAACGGAGCTGGAAAAACGACTCTCATTTCCATAATAGCAGGTTAGATATAATTGTTTCTTATTGTCAATTATTTATAACTATGAATGGTCTGTAAAGGACAGAACGATTTTTATGAATTGTTTTTATTTCGGACCTTCAGTTAATCATTAGTTAATAATGTAATCTATATGGATGGGATTATTCGTATTAGATCTAATTGTTCACGTAGAAGCGACAGCTGATTTGTCGGCCAGATTAATTGACTACTTTACCATCCAGGTAACCTAACCAAAGGACAGATTGGTTAAATATTTAATAAATAAAAAGTAGTACTTAGTAGTTTATCGTAAACAATAAAGATTTGAGTAACTTACAAGTTAATCTTATAGCCCTTGATAGATCTAAGTCTAACCTGTTTTCAGTATAGTATACCTGGAAATAATCTTAAATGTTGGTCACAGACCCAAGTTCTTCAATAGTTTGTAGGCTAAAGTTACATAAATCTGGAGATGTATTGAAGGTTTCACTTTGCAAATAAAATTTTAATAATAAGATACCGCTAACCTGTTCGTAAATATTTACCTGAAATAACGAACCGGCAAAAGTCATTTGAGTGACAATTATTTACTAAGTAATTCGATAAGGAGTTTTTGAGGAAAATCCAATCACTCCAGAATGTGATAAGTTAATTGGACATTTATATTGAGATAGCATGATGACTCTGAGTAACAGTCGCCAAGGTATTGGATTGGACGTCGGAGGTCGTGGGTTCGATCCCCACACGGGACAACTATTTGTGTGTCTCAGATAGTTATTTCGCATCTGGTTGTTTGTCAGCGTGAAATTTATGTTTGTAAAACGTCCTTACAACACAGGATAATGTTATCATAAATGTTTAAAAAGAATACAAAAAAAAAACATAATAAATGGTCTTAATTCACTGTTCGATTTGTCCTCAGGAATGATACAACAGTCCTCCGGTAAAGTGTTTATCGACCGTTTGGATACAACTACGCAGATGGCTAAGATCAAAAAGCAAATTGCCTTGTGTCCTCAGAATACTATATTGTTCCCCGATTTGACAGTTAGAGAGCATTTGATGTTTTTTTCCAAGGTTAGAAATGAATTTTATAACAGTTATACGAATTAATTCTATTCTATTCCAATAGAACATAATACATAGAACATAATGCTCTGTGAAGCAACTAAGACCCCGAGAGTGGACCTCGGCTTTGGCTGTTACTCAATACCCGTTTAGCATTCCAATTCGAGCGGGCCCGAGAGGGACGGACCTCGGCTCGATCGGTAGCTGTAGTCTGACCAGAAATAATAGTTTTGTGCGCGTACACAATCTTGTGTTACATACAATTATTCCATCGCTCGCACAGCTAACCGGGTACAATAGCGACGACTCGAAGAAGGCCACCGAGCGACTTCTGACGCAGATGGACCTAATAGGCAACGCCGCGGCCACACCTTCTAAACTTTCCGCCGGCATGACGCGGCGGCTGCAGATCGCTTGCATGCTTTGCAGCGAAGCCAATCTTCTGCTTCTCGATGCGCCCACCGCTGGCCTCGACGTCGAAGCAAGAAAGGACCTCTGGCAAATATTGTTTGTGAGTATTCACGCAATGACATTATTTTATATGTGCAGTAACACTGTTGCAAGGATAACTTTTGGCGTTAAATAACTTTGAGATTGAGATTGATGAGACACCCACAAAACTCAAACTAAAATCTCTTTGAAATTTTTATTATCAATGATTTCTTCGATATCCAATCTTCTAGATAATTTATTATATAAGATATTCTAAATAATTTATTTCTACTCTCGCAAGGCTCGAATGATAATATACCGGCAATACACATGTGTCAAAAAATATACAATTACTATTATATATTAAAAAATAAAGTCCATAATTTCTAGACGCTGCGTGGGACCCGTACCATTATTATGACGACACACTTCTTAGATGAGGCTGATTTATTGGGGGACCGTGTTGTTACCTTGCACTGGGGAGTCCTACGCTCCTACGCCACGCCCCTCTTCCTGAAGATGGCTGTAGGTAATGGATTTACATATGTCGTGCCATAATAGTTAACATCCACTGAAAAGTCCTTTCCATAAGACAGTAAACAATATAGAGATTTCCATTATTAAGGATAACCAGTAGCGGACTAAGGCCTTCAGAGGCCCGGGGCGGTAAAGCAGTACGAGTCCCCTAGTTTTAGGAACTGATCTAATTAAACAAGCTTTTTGTTCACTTTACATTTGTATGTATAGGTAAAAAAGTAAAGAAATGTAACAGTCTATAAAAGTCCTACTGCTGGGCAAAGGCTTCCTCTGTAAAGAGGGTATCAGTGCATAGTCCACTACACAACCTCACTGCGGATTGGCGGACTTCACATATCTTCGAAATATATATTTTTTTGTTATTATTTCGAAACTATGCAGGCTTCCTCACGATGTTTTCCTTCACCACCGAGTACGTGATAATTCAGCACTTAAAATTAACAATTTCATTGGTGCTGGCACAGGAGATCGAACTCTATATCAGACACAAAATTAATAATATAAATACTGACGGTACTCAGGACTAAAATTGACATTCAGACGTCCAAAGCCTCAGTCTGGCCCGTGAAAGGAACGCTGAAAAGGTTTCGAAACGTCATATACTAAAAATAAAATCAAAAGCTATAAATCCGTAAAAAATATTTCATTTGGAGCGACTTCCAAACGACTAGCTGGAGTGACTTCCAAAGTAAAATTGATACTTCGCCGTACAATACAGTAAGTTATGTAAACGAAAACCCCCTTTATTGAACGTTTGCAACTTGCCTGCACTACCTAGACTTTTATTTTGTTATATAAGTAATTGTAATAAATTACATAATAATTGGTATTAGTATTATTACTTCGTCGTATTATTACTTCGCTGTGTATGGATCGGTAAGGCATTGAAGTATTACGAAGCGTGAAGGTCAGCACTGAAAATCAGCGCTGTGTTGGGGCCTTGACTTCCGGCACGGCATAATGCTGAGCTGCTGACATAATTTATCGAAATGGGGCGTAGAATGTTTTTTTTGTTTGTTAGTTATTTTTCATTTGTTTTATATTTTAATTATGTATTTATGTTCTTTTGCTTTAATGTATTCTGTTTTTATTTCTTGTATTTTTTTGCTTTATTTTTTGCTAAATTTAGTTTTTTATTTCACTTTTGCTGTGTGCGTTCTTTTTTTGGGGAAAATAAAAGTTTTTTTTCTTTGTTTACCTACTGTTTTCCGTTTTTGTATGGAGTTTATCATTTAACATAAGCGACCATTTGTAACTTTGCCTTTTTTTTGAAATCTATTGTATTACGTCACCAGGAAGTGGCTCACGGGTGGCCTTGACGACACTCCAGCCGCCCGACCTGGACTTGATATCGCGGATGGTCCGCGGGGCGGCGCCCGATGCCACGTTGTACACCAGGACCGTTCGGACCCTGGTCTACGACATACCGCCCGGTTCGGACATGGCCGCGCTCTTCAACAACATCGAGGCCAACAGAGTAACGCTGGACGTCGAGTCGCTCGGAGTGGGCCCAGTGTCACTGGAAGAGGCCTTCATGAAGTGAGATACAAATGAATTATTCATGGCACCAGTTCTGTCCCTAGTTGTCTAAAGGTCGGTCTTAATATTCAATAGACAGATACTAGATTGAATTTTGACATAAGAAATACAGCTAATGTCAAATAGTTACCTATCGCTAGTAATCAAATTTATCTGTAGATTGAATATTGAAACTGTCCGTAAGTTGTTTAATTCACCGGCCCCCTTGATGGCGTATTGATAGATGAATAATGAACCAAAACGACAAACTTATCGTTATAAATGGTGCTCAATTATTCTAAGAACGTGAAATGTATCTACAAATGAACCGTTAGTGGCATAAACTGCATCGTAGCTGACGTTCGACTACTGGATGTATGTACATTTGGAAGAGGATGCAAAGGTGTTTAAGGATCGAAGATAGAGTAAATCAATAATCTCCATCTACCTCTCTATGTATTACACGTGACAGGTTACGGATTCGGTGAAGTATTTTCAGCGCCTCCTAGTGCTCTTCTTAAAAATAATGTTTATCGACTTTTTCTACTTTAAACTTTGTTCCCTGTTCACCGCACGAATCGGCAGGTCCGTCCGGGTAGGGGAAAGAACGGGGAAGTACCATGACCTCACAGAAGACCGGCGTAAAGTAGAAGTGTTACATTTCTTCATTTCGCCTGGTGAGTGAGGTAGCTGGGGCCCACTTTATTTAGGTGGCAACCCTACTGGTGTTGCAAACGTCCATGGGTGGGGGTTATCACTCAACATCAGGTGAACCGCTAGCTCGCCAGCTTGTTTGCCACTTTCCCACAAGAAAAAAAGCTCTAACATAATTAACCCAAATATAAATAATCAATGTTTTAGGGTTAAATTGATTGGATGAAAACCCAATAGATTGGATTACGATATGTTTCCAAATCTTAAAACGCTACACTGTTACATAAATTAAGGAAATTTAAAAAGCGTTACTGCTGCAAATTGAGCAGATTTATTTAAAGCCTCTAGATTTCAACATAAGGACTAAAGGCAAAAGCTATATCCTGCACCGACACGTCTGGTCAGGTGTCTAGTTCCAGTCCTCTTGTTTGAGACTAGAATAAGGGCTGCTTAATTCGCGGAAAAAAAAGCATAAAATTTACTAAATTTATAACAAGTGTATCTTGCAATAATGTTAGGTCTTTCTCTCTTACATCTCAAAGTATGGTGCTGATCTCATGCAATATAAAATCTGTTAATACACAGTTAAACTTATTGTGCCAAAGATTATACAGTGGGATAATTTGCTCACTAGTATTTCTTTCCATAATCGGATAACGAGATGTTTGCCGCGCCTCTACTCTATCTTTATGTTTTCGAGATTCCACCCAATTAAGCATACGAGCTTGCTACGTTCTCTGTTACTCTTTAACAAATGAATGGAAAATCTGCTGATGACCTTCATTGCCCCACGATTGTGCTAGTTTAATTTTAGTACAACGTAAAAAATATTTAATATTTGTTTGTATACGCCTCAAAACATTTAGAGAAAGCATTTTCATCTAAATAATTCTTGAGGTAAGGTTTTTTCATTATTGTCACTGGAAGGCAAAATTACTAATTTAGTAATTTTGCCTTTCCAGTGACGTATTTAATTACTTTCTTTAGATTGAGTACAGACGTTGAAGTGGATACCTTTAAGGAGCGGGATCGAGTTCTGAAAGATCCCGGTAAGTATTATTAAACTGAGTAAAATACAAGAACTATTTTCCTCGGCGACGGAGTTTTCTGAGTTGTTAGAGTTAATGTTTCACAAGTGTATTTCACCCTGTACTACTTAATCATCTGGATTATGTTTACACACATAGCCAATACTAAGTAATTCTACGTGTTTTATTTTTGGATGCATGCTCTAAAGCATTTCGATAATACGCCTATTGAATATTCAAACACCTAAGGAAAAACAGCGACGGCATACATTACACTTCGTGTTGCACGAATAGGCCAGCTCACTGGGGAATCACCACATGCTCATAGCATATGAGTTAGTTGTATTGTTGAGTGTATTTGCAACCACTCAGGTGTCTATGGGCAAAAAAAAAAGTTATGGATACAATAAAGTATAAACACTCGGGCTTAGAACAACTTTTCATGGATCACATAAATTTTTGGCTCTATGAAGATTGACGTGGCATTGTGCGGTCAATATTTATTAATTTCAATGAATTGTTTGAAATAGGTTTGGGTTTTAAGTTTATTTATTCAAAGGACAAAACTAAGTATAATTAAGTAAAACAAAAACTTTCCAACCTGTCGTAGTTAGTGGACTTTTTGACTCTTTAACGAGTTACCAAAAAATAGATAAGAATTTGTACAAAATATGTGGTACGTTCTAATTAAGCGATATACAATAGGTCTTTATTAAGGTCTATAACAGTGTCAGGATGGTTATATTCCAAAACTGTAATGATTATTAACAATTCATTCTATATATTAAATATACACACACGTATACACATGATACCATAGGCATAAACAAATGTTTATACGTGAAATCAATAAGTAAATATTTTAACTTGTCAGTTTTGAAACATTTAATAATTTTTCTCACCCGCAGAAGAATTCAGTTATCCTGATAAATGGCCGGTGTTAATAAACCGAGTACGGGAGTTATTTAAGAGGCAACTGGATTACAGCCTTTCTAACCTTCTGGCATTTATATTTCTCGTGAGTTCCTTTAGCCTGCTCCTTTCTTTTACACATGCTTAGCAAAAGAATTCAATTTTAAAATTCCAATTGGACCCTTCCAGCATTTCATTGTACCCATATCTATGTGCATAATCGTCACTCTGGTGTTCAACAACACGAGGCACAAGGGTTTTATGATGATGGACCTGAGTATATACGACGAGGCGGACACGCCACTGGCGACGTACAACATCAGGGGGAACTCCACCAATAGAATGCGCGTCATCAACAAGCTGAGAGAGCTTTACCCGCAGCTGATGTTGCGAGAGGAGAACGAGGAGCACGGTGGGTGACTTTTATTATTATCAGCCTGCGTTGACGCAGCAGAACGAGGGAATTTTGTATGACTGGGCATTCATTTTATAATCGGTTTGCCCCATCGACCAAATGTGTCAGTGATGGATGGCGATTAAATTTGAATGATTCCGTCTGTTGTATGAATTGGTGTAAAATGGATTATGAGAGACGACGGGTTACTTACCCAAGTTACCAAAACCGAGACCCAGATTAGTTGTGCAACGAATCCAGTGAAACCGCTGTCACACTTTAGTATCTAACTATAGCTACTGTTTAAATCTTCAGTAGTTTTTAAAATATTTTGAATATTTACATTTTATTTGAATCTACGACGGTGGAACGAATATATCGAAAATATGCAACCTAAAAATTATTTGTAGAAGAATTAATATGGTATAACATAACATACCTACAGTTGCGAGATTAATTGATTGCTCCAGGCTCTTTCAATCAGATTTCTTTTATTGTACATATAATACATTCATGTCAAACAGTTTATTTAAAAAAGTGAAAAAAAAAGCCTTTCTTTTCCGAACCGGTGCGGTGGTAGTATTTTGACTAT
Source organism: Iphiclides podalirius (assembly GCA_933534255.1). Taxonomy (NCBI): domain Eukaryota; kingdom Metazoa; phylum Arthropoda; class Insecta; order Lepidoptera; family Papilionidae; genus Iphiclides; species Iphiclides podalirius. The sequence continues at coordinate 12,326,165 of OW152826.1, forward strand.
CAGTAAGCGAGTGTGATACTCCTATGTTGAATTATAAAACATATTTGATTTGATTTGATTTGTTATGAAAGTTCCGTAAGATATCCTTTGCCTGTGTATAATGCGGAGTGGTCATGGGTTCTCAAGCATCGTAAAAGTCGGCTGCCTCTCCCTGGATAGGATCAGACGGTAATCAGAAGAGAATCTACTATTGGAAACCCCGGAGAACATCCATTTCAGGGTCCAAATGCATTACGGGTGACCTCTGAGGAGGTATTTTAGCGGGTAGAAGTCTAAACCTGTATTCCACCCAGAAAACAGGGTATATTTCAAATATATCCGCCTCGATACCGAAACAAAAAGCCATTGGTATAAAATAAAATCCTTGATTAACCTAATCTGAAACAGACAACAAATTTACACAGACAAATTTTGCACCTGCAAGCAATGCAGCAAACGCAGTGGGAGGCCATTCTCCCCGAACATAATCGACATCTACGTGGACGAGCACAACGCAAGGCTGAATTACGACCGGAACGTGAGGCACTCTGCGGCAGTGGGGCTCAATCTGCTCAGCAACATCGTTGCGGCTGAGCATCTGCCGCGTTTCGCCGATAAAGCAATCACCATGCAGTTGGCGTATGTTCACATGCACTGGCTGAAGCCCAAAGACCAACTGAACTGTCTGCTGATGTTGATATTCAACGTTTACAGTAAGTGAGGTTTTCTCAATTGCTTAGTTACTCGTTTTGCAAAGCATTCGGAATGCCGAAGATTACATGTTGTATCATGTGCTTAAAGGTGAAGGGAAACATCGTGAGGAAACCTGCATATATTCTGAACAATGATAAAAAAAAATATTTTGAAAGTATGCGAAGTCCGCCAATCCGCAGTGGGGTTACGTGGTGGACAATGCCCTAATACTAATGAGGAGGCCTCTGCCCAGCAGTGGGATATTTAAAGGCTGTTAATTTACTTTAAATTTTTACATGTTGCTTAGCAAGCGATCAAATTTTTTCTGTAGTGGCATTGATGGGCCGGCTCGACAGGTATACAACGCCGAACAGTAGACATTAAACAAGTACTATGCATTAGGAGTAATCTTGAAATCCCAATTTATGGTTGGTTGTAATAACTTGCATCACTTGAAGGAGAGTGATACCAGAATAAAAGAGTTGAAAAAATTGTTCTGATGAAATCACTAACATTTGTTCAACTCCAGACTGTGTTCGCTTTGGTTCTGAGAAGCGTTCACCATCATTGATTGCACGATTATTTAATTTAGATGAATCTCAGTCGCCCTACTATTGGAATAAGTATGTTTGCATTTCGTTATAAAGACATTCTTTTGATTCTCCCGTGCCAAATGTAAAGCAACTATCATCCCCGTAATATCAAATCGTAGCCAATAAATGTAGATCATACCTTTTAACGCATTTCCAGTCGTAATGGCGACCGCGATCAACGACGTGGGCCTTCCGTGCAGGGAACGGCTCGCGAACACCCGTTATTTGCACATCATGGCGGGCTGCCCGCCAGTGCTCTATTGGCTGGTGACCTTTCTGTACCAAATCATCTGCTATGCGGTGCTTCACTGCACAGGCGTCGTCATCGCTGTCGTTTTCTTGGATAAAGACGAAACTTTTAACAATTTTCCCGCGATGCGTTAGTATTGGCATTTTTAATATTGTTGTTATTCTTGGCTGTGACGATTGGTAGATTTGAGTTTAATCTGAAGGACAGTTTGCATCTGAAATTGATATACAATAAGCGTGCGTCATTCCTGAATCTTTCCTATGAACAGCTCAAGCTCTGTACCGCAGGGGTAATCTGCTTTACTCTCTCATTCCATCGTATGTATTAATAACGGGGACTTAAATCAAATGTACATGAAGCATAACACCTGAAAAGACGATGATAATTTTCCTCAATGCCAAAAAAATTGTTCTAGAACCATACGAAATACATAAACTAAACCGGGCTAAACCGTTTGGTATTAAGGTCCTCGACCCCACCAAACCGTCGTACCACCCCTACGTACACACTGTATATCGTGTCATCACACTGTCATCTAGATAAATTCATAAAAAATTATGTATCATTTTAATTTTTATTCTATTCTTATAATTAGCCCATTGCAATTCTGAGAACACTTTCATACATTCATAGTAGATTACAAAATTAAGGTACGGAAAAGAACAGTTTCTAAAATGTTTCATTAATAACGCTTAAGGTCACTAGGACCAAAAATAAAGAATATAATTTTTGCGGTACAGATCGTGCGGTCGCATCACAACTTGTGTTACGAAGCAAAAGATCATTTAGCCACCGTCTGTTTGATTTTCAGGAGCATTCTTTGTAGCTTTACTTATCTGCGGCATAGATCTCTACGCATTCTTTTACCTGCTGAGTCAGTTCTTCGACGAGAAAACGACTGACGCGATAATCCTGATGCTTCTCATTCTCTTTGGTCAGTGAATTTACAAAATCAATACGGACGCGATGAAATGTGTCGGCCGTGAGAGCAATTTGGTTTTTATTTTGTCTGTGTGCGCAGGTATATTTACTCCGTTCTACATGTATACATATCGAAATTTTCACCCGCACACACCAATGTTCCATACGTGGTTGGAGAACGTCGGCGTATTCGTTCCAATGCACATGTTCACACGAGTACTCAGACAAATGTCGGATATTTCGCGGCTAAACGCCCACTGTCCCCGCGTCATGGGCTCATGCCCGAGGGTCAGATACTCCTACTACGATATGAGGCCCTGTTGCGGTGAGTTTGATGTTTCCACACTTTATTTCAACAGACTCCAAAATATGACGATGCTCCCACTTCGGTTGTATATTCGAAGTTATATTTCTTTTGGAGCGTTTTGAATAATTATTACCCTCAAAAAATGACACGATGCTCGGTTACCAATTCAATCTTGCCAAGATGACTACCAATAACAAATTTCTGACATTTACCAATAATTCCAAGTTTTTTTAAATAAACCGTTTACAGTTGCCTGCCTGCCTGTTGTCTTTAGGATAAAGAAGTATAACTTCTTATGTGCGTACATAAGTAAACACATACTTTCATTATGAAAATATGTAAAATATGTACAATTTTATATAACTTTAATCTTTATTGTTAATTACGAAAAGTTATTAAAGGAAGATATTGTAAAGATTTTGCTAAATATCTAGCCGTGTTAATTTGAATCCATGGGAGAGTTTAAAGACCTGTATCCAAAGGTAGAAAGATTTAGAAAAAGTGGGCACTAATTCTGATATATTGATTATAATGAATTATTTTATTCAGACAGGTCCAAGGAGTATGGTTCATGGTTCAATCATTTCACATTCCCAACTGTTGGCATGGGTGAATCCTTGATCATTATTGCCGGCCACATTTTAATTTTCACAGTGAGCAACCATTATAAATAAACTAATTAGTAAGAAGTTTTTATAATCTAGAAAGAGTAAAATGTCCTTATCTAAATTCACCATAATTTTTGTTCTGAAATGTCTAGCCTTCTTCCATAGTTCTGCGCATTTATTACAAAGCTTTGTTTAAAGCCTTTCTTCGGATTTGATTGCTTTAACACTAGGTACCTACCTACCTAGGTAGGTTTTAAGGTAAGATATGATTTAAAAGACGTTTTAAGGTAAGACATGATTTAAAAGACATCTCCTCGAAGTGTATTCGTCGGATTTCAGAGATAATAAGCCTTTCTTATATGTTTGCTGCTGTTGGGTGGATGCTTTGAAATTTCGTACCAAATATCAAAAGTTAAACTAACTAACCAACATTTTGTTAAAGCAATCATTGATGTTAAACATATGTCACAAAAATATATTTCAATATTTAATAAATCAAAGATAATTGTAACCAGAATGTGAGGAATTGATCGTATTTGTTGGACAGAGTCTGCTGCTACTGGTGGAATATCGAATGTTCAGTAGACTATGGAACCAACTTGAGAGGCGGCGCACAATTGTTATGCCAACAAGGAAATACGAGAGTGCAGATGTTGCCGCTGAAAAGGAATATATAAAACACACCATTAAGAGATGTGAGTACATTTATTACATTATTGCATATTAGTATTATGACAATCCAGTACAATAGTTAGGCGGGCAGCATCTTACTAAAGCAACAACATCATCCGATAAAGAAATCAAGTATCAATTGCAAAACAAAGTTAATAATGAAATGAATGAATGAATCTTCTTTGTTATATGTAATGAAAACTATTATTAATGTTTGTTTTTGTTTATCAGCAAAGGAAACAATAAAAGAATCGCTGCTCGTTAGCCGAACATGGAAAGTTTATTTCAAGATCTTTGACGCACCAGTATTTGCACTGAAAGATCTGAATTTTTCTGTTAGAAAAGGTAATTTTCGTGTATCATTCGTTTACATGCTTATGATGAAATCACTTTTTATGCTAACAAACTAAATATAGTTATAGTCTTTATCCCATAATCCCATTACACTTTCTTGACTTGAAACTTGAACATGAAAAATTTCTTGGTGTACGACTTCATCAAACATTTTCTTAGTGTACGAACAAAACACGATTGCCTTTTTATCAAGGCCTCCTAACCTCAAAATAAAAAGAGAAATTCTTAAAATTGTGGAATCAGGTTGCTTTGGGCCACTGGAGCTTTTGAATAATCTGCAATTGATGTTTTTACTTTCGGGAATGAATCAACTGAATAAAGATATGATATCGGATGATAACTGTCGTAGGGCCAGGCAACAGTGTCCACTGTTGCACAAATGGGCAAGTCCGTCCGGGTAATTACCACGACCTAACAGAAGACCGGCGTAAATTAGAAGTGTTACACTTCTGCGTTTCGTCTGGTTAGTGAGCCGGAGCCCATTTTATTTCATCGGCAACGCATCTGCAACCCAGAACCCTACGGGTGTAGCAAGTGTCCATGAGCAGCGGTTGACTTTACTTTACTTTACTTTTAGGTGAGTGCTTCGGCATTGTCGGTCTGAACGGTGCTGGAAAAACTACGACCTTTAAAGTGATGACTCACCAGGAGCTCATCACCAAAGGCATGCTGTACGCCAATGGATACTACGCGCACGAAAACACCGCCCAGGTATGTCTTTCTTGATTCCATCCATTTTCTGACGCCGCCGATTAAAGTTTGGGACGGGTGGACTTTTCGTTTGCCTCCTTTTTCCATAAAAAAAGATGACCTTGTTGTTGTTGTGATCGATTTTGTTGTTTGTTGCCTTTTGTCACTATCGTGTTTTTTGTCATAATTAAATACATTTGGTTAACCATCAAACTAAATCACACAATTGATTATCTAAGTACAGAAAGAAACAAAATTTTCGGTGATCCGGAATTGGGAATCCGACACGAACTTTTCAATTAACTTTAATACGATTTATAAATATGACCATATTAAAATAATTATGTCACTGTACACAGCACTATCGACAACATGGCTGAAGAATCGGCCAGTTCAGCCGCCAATACTTTGAATTATGGGAATAATTGTGAACCTACGCTTCTAGTATCTGTGGAGTTTGGGCTACAGTCCACAATCTCTGGCCCTGGACACATTCCGGTCGGGGAGTGCAAACTTGCGCCTGCTACTGTTCATGCGCGGACTCGACGAGGAAGACGTCAGAAATGAAACTGGAGCTTGGATCAAAATATTCGGTGCGAAATTAACATATCACTCAGAGTTTTTCAGCATTATTCTCTATTCACATGGCGTGGTGCTCGCGTGATGTTGATCAACAATCAATGTAGTAGTGTTCTAGTAAATTATTTTTGGATAGTCTAAATCATCACCCAGACCCATTATTCAGACCCTAATCTATCTAAGGCTATTCATGGGGTCGAATTCGTGGTAATTTTGGGATTTGCTGTCTTACAAAGATTTACACGTGGACCTTTACACGTGGACAAACACCGAGATCCGACAAAGTCATCAATTCAGTCGTATGTTAAACGTTTAGCGGCTTGTGTAAGATGCGACGCTGCCCAGGTCTGGAACGGTACTCGCTGCTCAACGTCGGCGAGTACAGCGCCGGCATGTGGCGGCGGCTGAGCGTGGGGGCAGCGCTGTGCGGGGGCCCCCGGGTGTCGCTGCTCGACGAGCCCACGCTGAACGTGGACCCGGCCGCCCGCCACCAGCTGTGGGCCGCCCTGGAGGACGCGCTCTCCATCGGGCGCTCGGTAGTGATAGCGTCGCACCAGTAAGCCTTAAATGACATTTTTTTTCATGTGAAAAGATGCCAAGCGAGCAGACGGTTCACCTGATGTTAAGTGAACACCGCCGCCCAAGGACATCTGCTACACCCGAGGGTTCCAGATGCGTTGACAACCTTTTGAAAATTTGGCTGACATATACACTTTCCTTAGTTCAGTCTGCCTCTTCAACGCCAACCTTCTTTAAAAGCTTTAGAACTAATCGAGACAATGCGGAAACAGATGGGTGTGCGCTTTTGAGATTTTGTATATTTGACATGTCACAATAAATTATTATTCTTATGAGTTATAATTGTTACAGCATCACGTAAATTAAAATACTTTCATTTGAAAGTTTCACCTTGTAAAATATGTACCTGTTTGTTTAGCTATTGAGTCCTAAACATTAAAAGATTTGATGTTTGAAATCGTTCGATCAACTAAAGTTATCAAACGTCAAAATGTTTTTCTTTGAGTGGGTTACATTTAATTTATATACTCAATATTTTCAGGGGAACTAAGTACCAATAATAATACAATAAATAAATGTAAAACAAAATGCCTATTAAAAGTTTGCACATCAAATGTTCAATTAACTAATCAAAGTAGCAAAATATGTTGTTAACCCCTTAAAAAATCACATAGATTATATCATAAAGCAATTATTTATGTAACAAAGTATCGTTAATTAAGAGAAACGTCATACTTGTAGCATGGAGGAAGTCGACAACATGTGCAACCAACTGACGATTCTGGACGATGGCGAAATGGGTGCACTCGGCTCGCCCAACGGTTTCAAGAAGTCATACGCGCCGGGACATACCGTTGTCATCAAACTGCGTGCCAATTCTGTCCTCAGTTGTGAGTAACCATTCTTGAGGTGCATCATAAGAACTCTCTGGTCAAAAAACGTCTGGCAGATGTGAAACGTCGAAATTATGTTGTAATGATAATATGCATTTTTTTTTTAATGTGAAAATTTGCCAAACGAGCAGACGGTTCACCTGATGGTAAGTGAATACCGCCGCCCATGGACATCTGCTACACCCGAGGGTAACAGATGCGTTGACAACCTTTTGAAAATTGGGCTCCGGCTACCTCACTCACCAGACGAAACGCGAAAGTGTTTGTCATACTTCCACTTTACGCTGATCTTCTGTGAGGTCGTGGTACTTACCCGGACGGACCTGCCCATTTGTGCAACAGCCGAGACTGCTGCGTGGCCCTACCACCGTTAAAAGGATATTTTATGAAAGAAACTAAATATGGCATTATCATAAATAAAGTTATCAGATTTTATTTTTAAAGGAAAAGGTGATTCTTTATTTAATAAACATTTATAATAATTTGATACTAAAATTAGAAATTCATTTTTTTTTTCTTTTTCGTTACATCACTTGAACGTCACATCACCGTATAAGATGTTTCGTACTATCATATTATAATGTGCCGGCGACGCGTCGCCACGCCCACAGTAGGTCTGACCCTATAGTAGATGTTTCACATCAAAAATCTACCCAGCCTCGAACACATTTTCACTATGTCCTAGCCCTCAGTATTTTGCAAAAATCGCTTTGCAAAGCGTGTCACTTGATTCTCAACAGACCTCCACCGTACTCATCACGGGGACGCTGCTTTCGAAGATTTCTACCAAAGAAAAGTAAAAAATGTTTATCACCAGCGATAAGATAAATATATAAACAGTTATCATCAGGAGTTGGGTAGTCAAGCACCAGTTAGTTTATGACTAAACAAAGAATGTATTATGTTTTAGCCGCCGGAGCTGCTCGGATTCAGGCGCTGAAGGATTTCATGGCTCACGAGTTTAGCTCTTTCCTGAAGGAAGATTACTTTGTATGTTTTTTTTTTTTGATTCTTAGCATAAACTATTTTGTTTTATTCAGTGATATGACCAGTATGATATTTCAATGAGTATATTTCGTTTTTTTTTTTTGCATAATGTCAAAAGTGCTAGTTTGGTTATTAAATAAAGTTGGTGCTAATTTTTAATGAATTTTTGAGCGCATGTGGCGTATTTACAGTTTGCGTATTTATCGCATTGGTAATTTAGTTACTTTCCAGTGCATTGAGAATTTTGGACAAAGTAAATAACAGCCTATACCATGTCCCACTGCTGGGCAAAGGCCTCCTCTGTACAGAGGATGTTAGTGCATAGTCCTACACGTAGCCCCCCTGCGGAGTAGTAACTTCCATAACTTCGAAATATTTATCTATGATATAACATAAAAATATGCAGGTTTCCTCAAGATGAGCACGATGTTTCCTTCATCGCAGAGCACGTGATAAGGCGGCACTTAAAATTAACAATTTCATTGGTGACGGCACCGTAGATCGAACTTTAGTTGCTCCAGTAGATTGAATTAGGAATTAGGCGAGCGCCCGTGACACCGAGCTAACACGGCATTAGCAAATATTTGTTAAAATTAGAATGATACAGTTTCCTAAACCCAAAGGCGGTATTCAGGGCACGGCACACATGGACGACCCCGTGTGTGTGTACTGGGTTTTTTTTTAATGTGAGAAGGTGGCAAACGAGCCGGTGGTTCACCTGATGTTAAATGATAACCGCCGCCCATTGACATTTGCAAACCCGTAGCGTTGCGGATGCCACCTTTTAATAAAGTGGGCCCCAGCTACCTCAGTCACCGGACGAAACGTAGAGGTGTGAAACTTCCACTTCACGCCGGTCTTCTGTGAGGTCCGTGGTATTTACCTGAACGGACCTGCCCATTCTTGCAACAGCGAAGACTGCTGCGTGGCCCTACCTGCGTAGGTGGCTCGGTGTTTATGATGTCTTTGTTACCGCCCCAGATCGCGCTCCGCTACATCCTGTCGGACGATTTGAGGTATAACGTGATATACAGCAAGCTGAGCACAATGGCGAACGAATTCAGGGAAATCGTCGAGGACTTCTACGCTTACGACGCCAACTTTGAGGACGCCTTCGTGCAGTTTGTCAACGACAGCCGCTACTTCATCAAACCGAAGCAGACTTGGTAGGGGCGTGATTATGCTGTGCATATTTAGAAGCCCTACAATAAGTCCACGCATAATAGTTAAACATTGTAAAATATCATTAAAGGAAAATGATGTTCATGTCCGCATAAGCTCTTTTTGGAGCAGGCGATTTAAATAAACGTTAAACGCATGCGAGATTTCATTGAGAGTTGACAATCATCTGGCAAAAGTGCCCTCAAATGTTCCTAGGCGTCTAAAGTTTTGACGCTTCCAAGCTTTACTTGTGAATATCACTGTTTATTGTGTTGTGTCTATACATTGTGATTTTAGAACAGTTTTATTTATAGTTAGCTTCGTAAAAGCCAAAATTAAAGGAATTTTGTAATTATTTCTCTTTTTTTTTCTCCCCACCTCTCTTTGTAAACGTTTTTTTTTTTTTCAGAAATATTGTACCTAGAGTGTACCTAAATTATAAGTGTACTTAATTATACTTATTGGTATGATACGTAAATTGAGTGTTGTACAGTCAATATTTTGAACCTGTATGTCTTCTTACTTTTTAGGTACTTATGTATTTTTTCGAGTTAATGATTCAGGAATTTCTTTATTCCATCATAATCATGATCATTTCAGCCTGAATCAACTACTGTAAATAGGCCTCACTGCCACGAGAACAATCCTGAACCACTTCCATATTTCGACTTCTCGCACACTTGCACAGGCATCACTCCATTTAGTGGGAGGTCTTTATGTACATTATTATATTGTTTAAACTCCAAGAATAAGCGTCTTCTTGGAATATGCAACGTGATTCAAAACTACCTAAACGAAAACACTACCTACCTCCTGAGGTCTTAGTGGGTAGAACGTCTAGAGGCTTAATCCTGATTAAGCCTCTAGACGTTCTACCCACTAAGCTTTGCGGTAGTATCTACTTTGTTTTTAAAAAGTAAATAGGACACCTATTCTTTCGTCTCCCACAAAATCTCATTGGTGCCGGGCGTCGGCACTGAAAATTGAACTCGAGATCCTCGAGTATTTTGATTTAAAAGCGAGCTCTCGGACAATGACACGGTGGGTACTAATCTATAATTTATTTTAAGAAACGTGATCACCCCTTGGATACAGAATCATCCATTCCGAAAATACACAGACACGACATATCCGACACAATTTTATTTTCAAACGATACGAAAACGTAAAAGCTTCTTAACCGATTGCGGCGCTTACGCTACTTCCATATCGGGTGTTTGCAAATATTTGAGATAGTCGAACAGTTTGTCCGGGACGCAAGACACCCGGGCCGGTGTGTTGCAGGTCTGGTTGCAGTGGTACTCTGTCAAGAACTTGTTCACGTTGCCGCCGGAGCCGCTGTAGATGAACCTCTTACAAACGCCGGAGCGGGGATCGTAATACCATCTGGAACGTTCAAAGAACTAAGCTTTCAGATTGGACAGCCGTGCTTTCAGACAAGTTCATTTTTTTATTATTCAGTTCATTTACAAAACCGACTTCAAACATCTCATTATGCATATATTTTATAATTGATTTTCAGGATTTCTCTAAGTACCTCCGGAGTCCAAGATCCAATACGACTGAAATTGATTGATTGAATATGGGACCACTTGGGAACATTTACTTGTGATTGTTTTCTATTATACCGCTAAATATCTTTGCACCTGCCCAACGGCGTAGCTGTGTTTTCGCTTTAATGGGCATTTTGGTTTACGTTTTACTTTTCCAACATACGAGTACAACTAGACTCTAGTTCATCTGCTTAATTGTTTCTTTTAAAATAATATTTTTTTAACTCAGCTATGATACCTCTGATTTTATTACCGCGCGATCCCGTGAACGCGATTTATGAGTATGTGGTTTGAAAAAAATCTTGCACCAAACTCGTTAGAAAATGGCCAATTTCTGCATTAAAAACTCCATACCGTATATACCAGTCGGTGCCATTTCCTTTCACTGGCGGGAACATGCATGATGGGGATTGTCCGATGTAGTTCTTCATGGCAGACTCGGGTGGAGGATTGGATCCAGTGTTTCCAATACCAATTCCTGCAGAGGAATTTTAGGCTTTGAGAGCGTGATTTTGGCTCGTGAATGAGCCGTACTGTTGATGACTGAACTTCAAAAGTTATATCAACAGTAATCATAACACATTGTATGTTGCTAACAAATTATAACCCGACACGATTTTGTCATAAATGTTATTAGCTCATTTCCAACAGGAACTTTTCAAATAAATACATTCTTGCAAGTACTTTGTTCCTTATATAGAAGCGTGCCTAGCTTGTTGCAAAGATTTTATTAGAGACTAGACGAAGTATATAAATAATTAATTATATATATAATAAAACAGTTTAAAGCGAGGGATCAACTTGAGAAATTAACGTCTTTAATAATTCTTATGCAACTGTGGTTGGGCCACGCAGCAGCCTCAGCTGTTGCACGAATAGACAGGCTCGTACGGGTTAGTACCACGACCTCTCAGAAGACCGGCGTAAAGTGGAAGTATGTCAAATACTTTCGCGTTTCGTCTGGTGAGTGAGGTAGGCCGAAGCCCAATCTTCAAAAGGTTGTCAACGCATCTGTACCCGTCGGGTATAGCAGATGTCCAGTTGCGGCGGTTTTCAATTAACATCAGGTGAACAACCTGCTCACTTGACAACTTTTCACAAAAAAAATCTTATTTCTGTTCTGTTTTTTTACTGTTTTTTATTTTTCGCTTTTGAAAATTTTTTTTTGAAAAACATTGCCCTTACTTTTTGTACAATTAGTCTTCGCCTGACTAGACAAGATTACATAATCAAAAAAGTGACAATTCAAACAGTCAACGGAATCGACACACTACATCATACCTTTCCAAGGGAATCCGGGCTCGTTTTCCACGTCATCCTCGATACCGTCAGGACCAGCGGGCTGTTTCTTCTTCGCGACTTCCCTGGTCCCCAATAGATTCACAAAGCCCCACCAGTCGTCGTTGTCGGGGGGCAGCTGCCAGGTCTTCCAGTTCCGTGGCCGTTGCCACGCTCTCCTCGCCCTTGGTCTCATCACTTCACGTATAACAAAGGTATCCCAAGTCTGGATTGATTCTAGTGCATACAAGTTAATTAGAACCGTGACTAGCCTCACGTTCATTGTGTCGGAAATTGGCCACGAACTTCACCGATCCAACTCTAATGCTATAATCTCGTCTCATGATTGCAATTAGCCTCGCTTAATACGGAATGCCTGTCTTTCTATTATAGATAATCAAACCATGGTTTGTTGCACGATATACACGATAAGGCAACAAAACGTATTTATCAAACGCTCAACTTCGCACAACTTTTCACCATGTTAAGTATAATATGTCTAAGCATCATGAATTTAAGGGGCTGTCACATTTTATTTTGATTTTAGTCCCGCGACACACCATGGATTTTGTAAAGTGTTTAAAAACGCGATCCCTAAAATGTTTTTTTAAACAATTATGTAAAAACAAAATATTAGAGGTGCACCAAATAAGGACTCAACGGAATACGAATATTCTGCTGAACTTTCGACAAAATTATTCGGTTGAACAAATGATTCGGTAATTCGACATAAGTAAAGCTAAAAGCGAATTAATAAGTACTCGATACTTGTTTCGTGTAGATTTGAGTAGTATCAATAATTGGTAGCGCAAATGTCGTCTATTGTGAACCAAACGCGAGCCAAGTAGCCAAGCGAAGTGAATGACAAACAGTCAATGGAATAAAAGTTGAAAACGTTTTCAACTTTTATTCTTTTATTCAACTATAATTGATTAATATTTGTTTTATGGAATAAAATAAGAAATATAAAAAATGTTACTACATTATTAAAATTTTATAAGCCGTGTTTCAATTCCCCCAATCAGAAAGTGTAATCGCCAGTCGTCAGACACTTTCACCGTTCGTTCCGATTCTATAGCTCGACTTGCGTTGCGTCTTAGTGGGTAACTATCTCCTCGGGTGAGTCCTCTAGGAACTTTGGGCCTTGAACGTTTAACCTCAAGACGATTCCAGACGACTACAGTTTTGATCGGAAGGATCTCATCGGCATGCTGGTTCCGTTTGCACTGTACTGGGATGGTTTCCATTGACTCTGTCGAGCAAGACCTCCTTCAGTAAAACAATATCTAACATGCTGAGAGTTTCGAAGTACATCGTAGAGGAGTAGGGCCGCTAGAGCAATAATATTAAATCAATAATGTGTGTGGTGGTGCTGTTCTTCAAGAAAGGCCATAACGCTCTCTTGAAGAACTATAGACCGATATCCCTTCTGAGCCGCGTCTATGTGCTGTTCTCAAGAGTCATCTTGAATCGTCTCGCTTCCAGACTCGACGACTTCCAGCCTCCGAACAAGCCGGATTCCGAAAAGGCTTCAGTACCATAGACCACATACACACCTTGCGGCAGATTATACAGAAGACCGAAGAGTATAATCTGCCCTTATGCCTAGCGTATGTGGACTATGAGAAAGCCTTCGATTCTGTCGAAATGTGGGCGGTACTCCAGGCTCTTCAGCGGTGCCAAATTGACTGTCGGTATATCGAGGTGCTGAGGTGTTTGTATAGCAAGGCTACGATGTTCGTCCAAGTACAGTCCAGTAGTACAAAACCTATCCAACTGCAGAAGGGTGTAAGACAGGGTGATGTCATATCCCCGAAACTCTTCACCGCTGCGTTGGAAGATGTTTTCAAGCTTCTGGACTGGAAAGGACAAGGTATTAACATCAATGGCGAATACATCACCAACCTTCGATTTGCCGACGATATAGTCATCATAGCAGAATCGCTGGAGGACCTGGGTGCTATGCTCAATGACCTCAACAGTGTCTCCCAACGGGTGGGCCTTAAGATGAACATGGACAAGACGAAGATCATGTCTAATGTCCATGTCACGTCTATACCGGTTGTTGTTGGGAGCACTGAGCTCGAAGTTGTTGACGAGTACGTTTACCTAGGACAGTTAGTCCGGCTAGGTAAGTCCAACTTCGACGCAGAGGTCAATCGGCGAATCCAACTCGGATGGGCAGCGTTCGGAAAACTTCGGCAAATCTTCTCGTCGAATATACCTCAATGTTTGAAGACTAAAGTCTTCAATCAATGTGTGTTGCCAGTGATGACCTACGGAACCGAGACATGGTCTTTCACTGCTGGCCGTATGAGGAAGCTCAAAGTCGCTCAGCGAGCTATGGAGCGGGCTATGCTCGGTATTTCTCTGCGTGATAGAGTTCGTAACGAAGACATCCGCAGTAGAACTAAGATAACCGACATAGCTCAGAGGATTAGCAAACTGAACTGGCGATGGGCCGGCCATATAGCTCGCAGAACCGATAACCGTTGGGGAAGAAAGGTTCTCGAGTGGCAGCCTCGTACTGGCCATCGCAGTGTAGGACGACCCCCCACTAGATGGAGTGACGACCTGTGCAAATGTGCGGGAAGTCGATGGATGCAGGTGGCTCAGGATCGTGCTTCATGGCAGTCTGTGGGGGAAGCCTATGTTCAGCAGTGGACTCAAACAGGCTGAAATGATGATGATGATGATGAATAATATTGTGACATGTAACGAAACCTGGGTGACTACTTTGAACCGGAGAGGAAAAGCCAGTATGCAGAATGAGTTGTTCCTTTTGAAGTTGCCGACGAAGGTAAACATATTTACGTTGCCGATGAAAGTAAACATCATACGCCAAACTCAAGACATTACATTAACATGTCGCTTGAAAACGAAAGGACAGTAAATTGGCACGTACTTAGAAAAGGAATGCATATTTAAAGATGTATTTTATTGTGTAAACTCAAGGACCTAAGGTTTAATAGTGTAGTGGTCCTTGTAAACAAATGAAAGCCAACCCAGTTTTTGAAAAATCTTCATTTATTTACTTTTGTAATTTAATTATACTATGATTATGTTATTTACCCTTATAGTTTAGTATCAAATTAAAAATAATTATATTAATTTCAGTTGAATCACATTTGTCACATTGTCACTGCAATCACATTGCTGAGATAGACAGCGGTGAAAGGAAATCATCGTGAAGAAACTGTATATTTTGAAAAAACGTGTGTGTGTACTTATTTACACGCGTTAGAAGTTATACTTCATTGGCGTAACAAGATAAAAATATTTTCAAAAGTTTTATCTTTCGCCTTATTCTACGTTTGTAGAAAAAAACCACAATAACAATAGAAAAAAGGTATGTGATACATTTAAAGTTTTATTATAACGCATTATCTAGTTAAATAAAGTTTATTTAAATATCACATAATAAATATCGTAAATACAGTTGTCAGTTCTCACGTACATGTCTAGCTAACTTCAGAGTGTCGGTTTTTCGTGACGGTGTGTGCGCGCATCGTAAAAATTTACTCTCATCATTTTTCCATAACGCTCCAAAAGAAGCATAACTTCAACAATAATTTTAACAAAATATTGCGAAGATATGTGAAGTCGGCTATACATGTGTCCCAGTGCTGCGAAAAGGCTATTTAAATTATCCTATAAACAAATGTAGTTTAGGACGTGAACTAAAGACGAGAACTCCCAATTGAGACTTTTATAAAAAAACATATCTATGGTATAAAAAATATGTGAAATATTCTGGACTCGAATCAAGATTATTTGCTGATGAAATATTTTCTTTTCTCTTTTTCATGTTGTAGGAAAAATATAATTCAACTTTTGTAATCATTATTAAATTAATTTTATTTGTTTAACATTTCGACTGTGAGACCGTATCCAAGTTCTTAAAATAAATTGAAAAAGTTAAAAGTCTATTTAGTCAATGTCAACTGTCACTGAACTGGCTGTCAGAATTTCTAAATGTTATTCTTTTTCACAGTGTACAATCTACATTTCATTAGCTGTCGCTTTTTACGGATCGTTGATTCCTATATTGCTTTTCCCATACTTTTGTAATAACTAAAAAATGTTAGGCTATTAAAAGTAACCTTTATATAAGATAGCCTTTCTATGGTGTTGTAATAAAATTCTCATCAAATTTTACCTACAAAGAGATTTTAATCAATCTCTGATATTTTTCTGATTTTGAACAATGATTCATGTTATTAAACATATGTGCCTCAAAATGTAAATACCTGATCGACTTTATAATGTGCAACCGTTAAGCTTCTTTAACGGTTTTTAAAAGCATAAAGTGTTATCGATCAGTACAAGTTGTGAAAATGAAAGGAACTCTCAAAGTTCTGATGTTCAAGCACCTAGTGGTGCGGGTGCGGAGGTTCATTCATACGGCTGTGGAGCTTATTTCGCCCACTGTATTTTTCATAATTCTGTTCAGTTTCAAGGACTACATAAATGAACCAAGCCCAAAACATGCCATGGACGTGTCTAACATATATAAAACCGTAAGTTCTAATGTAAACGTTTTAATTTATTGACCTAATTTACTGTACAGCCTTGCTGGCACACTTAATATTTACAATGCATAAATGATTGTAGTGCAATGATTCATAAAACAGTAGTATATATTAACATTAAAAACATTACTTAAATCTTTCTTTATTAATTGCATAGTTTTTACTATGCATATTAAATTATAAATGGTAGATAAGTTCCAATTATTTCTATTAATATAACATGAATGTCTCTAGACCATCTAGCATAAATGTTCTGTTGTATAATTAAGCTACAAATATATTTATTAAGTATATATGGTAAAATAGATTTAATGTTTGTATAACTGAGGTTGGAATGGTCTGGAATGGGTTGAAATGGGGTTGCATAAAAATGGATAAATGCCAAATTGGCTAGACATCCTGCATACAAAATTTACTGAAGTAAAATCTAGGTTCTTTCACATTTAGGTATTTTTTAAATATTTTGTTGCTTATATAATAGGGAAAATCTAATGAAAAACTAGTGTATGAAAACAGCATACATTTAAAAAGGGGTTGAACACTTTAAGGAACATGTATCAATATGATGTAATTAAACTTAAAAAGAACTTCTTAGATTGGAATCAAAATATATTCCTAGTACTTATTGTCAATTCTATTATATATTATTAGCACTATTTAAATACTTGTTATGAATATGTTAAAAACATTTTAATTCTTGTGGTTAATATTTTGTAACAAAATCATTTAATATCATTCTCTAATACAAAACCATCCACAAAAAGTAAATAGGTTGTATATAGTTCATGGGGCAAAGTGCGCCCACTTGTATAGTAAAATGTATAATAAAACGCCACATTTGATTTTAAGTCTGCCACTTGACCAATTTAAACTCTTAAAATTAAAATTATGGCTAAAGCATAATATATCATTGCTGAATATCTTGATGACGCCAATGTGTGGAGCAAGAATATTATGCCTATAGATAATTAATCTCATCTTTTAAAAAAAAGAGCATCTGTTGAGATTCTTGCCAGTTTTGTCTCAATAGAAACAGTTTCCCAAACCGGTGGTAACTTACTTATGTACCAATTATTATGTAAAATTTGATGTTCCTTAAGAACCCGCAAGTGTCTATTAGAATAAAAAAATAAAAGCAATATTATAATTTTTTATATCCAAACTATTCATTGAGTCCATTGGCCATTACAGAATATGAAATTCTTTGTTCTTATGATAAAATTCAAGTTTTTGTGTTCAATAAACCCACAAATTACCAGCAATTGCTCAAATTTTCCCCTTAAATTCCATTATCCCCATCATTATACATTTATCTATATTTTGAAACTTTTTAGTAGGCAGTACAAATGTTTGTTTCTAAGGCCATACACAAATTGGTTTTTGTGCGTTTGCTGCTAATGCTTTCGAAATGAATAGCAATGTTTTATCTTTTTTTACCCAAATGCGCCAGAAGGAGGGTTATTGTTTTTCGAGAGTATTTATGTTTGTATGTATGTATGTATAGGCATATGTTTGTATGTATGTATGAATAATTGTTTGGCACAGCCTAAACAGTTGATGGATTTTAATTTGAAAGGTGTCGTTAGACTTGTATTCACTGTGAAAGTGACACTGGGTATATCAAAATAAAAAAATGCACAGAAACATAGTTGTGTTTTTTAATTTTTTAAGTTATTTTATGAATATATGTATAAATGTAATATATGCAATTATCCTAATTTTATATTGCCTTTGATTAACAAATTACCTTCAATATGTTTTTTGAACAGTGATAAAGCAATTCATTTAAAAAAAAAATGACTGTAAGGGAATTGGGGAAGAAAGGTTCTCGAGTGGCAGCCTCATACTGGCCATCGCAGTGTAAGACGACCCCCCACTAGATGGAGTGACGACCTGTGCAAATGTGCGGGAAGTCGATGGATGCAGGTGGCTCAGGATCGTACTTTATGGCAGTCTATGGCGGAGGCACATGTTCAGCAGCGGACTCAAACAGGCTGAAATAATGATGATGATGAATATAAAAAAATACTCTTGTTGAAATATTTGAAACCTTCATTGACAAAAAAGATAAAATAGCATTGAGTATTGCTCAAAACAGCTGAATAAAATCAAGAAAGGCCACTGAAAGCTTCATATTTATATTATTGGTTTCATCATTGTTTTCAAATAAATATTTATGTTGAGAGGTAATTTACATATAAGGATATTATATCCTGTTGCTGGAAAGAGTAGGCTCGTATTTTTACTGTCTTCTGCGTTGCGTATGGTGAGTGAGGTAACCGTAGCACTCTTTAAAAAGGTGGCAACCCATTTGCAACCTCACCTTTTCTTATCGAGCCCTGATGCTCTGTGGCTGGGAGGGGATGTCAGACGTGTGATGTTAAGTTTCAGTATGGCTCAATGATTTTACTGATTACCTCGCCATCAGCTACAGCCCGGCGTATTGTGGATTTCGACCCTACGCGGGTGAAAATTCTGTGTAGTGCACAAGTCGGATATCCATGCCTAAGTGCACTTTATGTTTGTCTTTATCAAATGCTTATCCTCGGTGCTGGTTTGTCAAAACAGAGAATTAACTTTTGCCTGCAAAAATCATCAGCATCACTCATAAAACCAACATTTTGTTGTCAAATTAATTAAAATTTTTAGGCATTACTATTTTGACTAACCAAAGTGAGGAAAAACAAAAGCAAATAGTCTATTAATGAAATGTTAGTTAATATTGTGTTAATTATTTCAACTATTTGTAATGAAAAGAACAATACTTATATATTATATTATGTATATAGTATACTTTATTTATCTTAGCAAAACGTAATACTCATTTGAACAATATTATTGAATACAATACAGGGCTTTTTGGGGCTTTTGATAATTGCATTTAGAGACCTCAAAAATGGGATGAAATAATCTCAAATAACCATTTGAGGTTATTTCATCCCATTTTTTTAGTAGTCGACAACACTGGATTGAAAGGCGTGTTGGGTTTATTTGCAGTCTCCCATGTCATGGCACCGCCGTGGTGGTTGTTACAGGAGCCCATCGCCCTGGAGTCGGTCCACGGACCAGAGCTGGTGTTCTACACGCCCGACAACAACGTCACCAGACAGCTGATGGAACGGGTCGGCGAGAAACTGGGACTCAAGCGCCTCAAATATTTCCCGGGTGAGGGACATTCGTATATCTGTGTATGTTAGCTGTTTATGTTAGCTTTTTTTATGTGAGAAAGAGGCAAACGAGCTGGCGGGTCACCAGATGTTAAGTGATAACCGCCGCCCATGGACATTTGCAACACCTTGAGTTGCAGATGCGACTACCTCACTCCCCAAACGAAACGCTAAGTATGACACTTTCACTTTACGCCGGTCTTCTGTGAGGTCGTGGTACTTTAAAATACCCAGATCGAGAAATCTGTTAATAGGTATCTAAATTCATATTATCTTGACTACATACTATATTAAACAATAAAAAAGAGTAGATATATCGGTTCTTTGATAGTTTTTAATCATTTTTGTCAGCATTACTTTGCGGTAATTTTGGATAAAAAAATATAAATGATTTCATGAAAACTAGCAGTGGTCGAAATTAATTAAATATATTTAGCTTATTAGATATAGGCAGGTAGTCTCAGTTATAGAGTTAATAAAATTCGACTCTTATAGATCTTTTTGTTATATAGGGTTTTAGCTCAGTGTGATTGAATGATTTGAATCAGGTATTTGAACCAGTGCCAGAACCAATGAAATTGTTAATTGTAATTTTAAGCGCTGAATGTGATTTTATTTTGCTCTTCTTGCATTAATGTTGTCAGCAAAAAAAAACCAAAGCTAATCCGCTGCGGGATCGCGTGGTGGACTAAGTCCTAATACCCTCTGTAGATAGGAAGCCTTACTTTATAGGTTTAAAATGAAGGGCCCTCACAATGACCCTCCTTTAAAGTTTTCTCGCTTACCTACCCCGTTGTCACTCACTCAGGTTTACTGCATGGCTGATATTTAGCTAACTGTGGTAGGTGTAACGCAATAGTGTTTGTTGCACGAATGGGCAGGTCCGTCCAGGTAAGTACCACGACCTCACAGAAGACCCGCGTGAAGTGGAAGTGTTACACTTCTGCGTTTCGTCTGCTAAGTGAGGTAGCCGGGGCCCAATTTATTTAAAGGTGGCAACGCATGTGCAGCCCTACGGGTGTTGCAAATGTCCATGGGCGGCGGTTATCACTTAACATCAGGTGAACTACTAGCTCGTTTGCCATTTTATCACATAAAAAAACAACATAATTTATATTCATTGTGATTGAACATTCTGAGGTTAGATTTATGAGCAGTTCGGGAAGCCACCAGAATTGACTATAATAGCAATAAAGTAATGCCTCCTTTTATTAGATCTGAACTAAATTTGAATTGAGATACCTAATCACGACGGAGAAGGTTAATGCTAGTGGTGCGTGTATGTTTGTTTACTGTACTGAAATTTTCTGCGTCAAACCAATCGCGCTATCGTGATATTTTCGGTTGCCCGCAGCCGGATTGAGGGGCCGCGGCTTCTACCCTATTGCTGACGTGTCCGAGTTGAGGGAACAGATCAGCGGAATGGACGAGAGACAAGCGGTTGTCGTTTTCGAGGTAAATACTACTTTATTTTACGTTTTCTTATTTACTTATCCGGCTCGAAGGACCAGCGTCTATGGCCTACAATATAGTTATTAGTGCTGTTAATAGAAGTGAATCATTTCCTGTGCAACAGAAAATCCGGTTTATTTTTAAAACCGGCTCTGACCTGGCCATTTCTTTGCAATATATTATGAGTGAGTCAATAAATATTTTTAATTTAACTTCACCAAGGCAAAAATATCCTTGGTAAGATAATTTTTCTTTGGTGTAATCTTTTACTTATCGTAAATATCAAATGTTGTTTTCTGAAATAAACATAGTTCGTTAATATAAACGTAATGCGTGTTTTATAGTACTTCTTTATACTTAGCAACAATGAAATTATTGAATGAATCATCTTTGTCTGAAACAATGCATCGATGTAATCAAGTTTTAAATAATGTCTACTCTACACACTTGGCTCTTCGTTGAATTGTTTCCCATAATTATGTTCAATTCATTACTTTGACACCCATAAATTTGAATTAATTAGCATAAAGCAATGGTCTAAGCATGTAATTAGATAAATTTTTATGACTTTATTGAAAAGAAATTTATTTACATTAATACTGATACAAGTTCAGACGTTATTGAATACGCTTCCAACTTGTATTGAAATTACAATGTATTGAATCGGATCGATTGATTGTCTTCCATTTCAATAATAAATGAACTCTTAGTAAAAGGGCATAGAATCCAAATTACCACTTCGGCTGCTGACGTGAATTTACCCCCCGTAGTAGAGCGCCATTACAAATTAAGTAATTACTTTCCTTGATGTCAAAGTTCATTTTACATTCGATATTCCATTGTTTCCGGTTTAAATAAACCTTGAAAATGAACAAACACGTCGCTAATAAGTGCTGAGGGTTCGTCAACGATTCTTAGAATATAATTGAACAGAAATATTTACGTTTGCATGTAAGAGAAAAAACGTGATGAAAAATTAATAGATTGCACTCTATCTGATAATATCATAGCCGTGTAAGATCCAAATATGGATAGAAAATATAAGATAGACAACGAAAAGCTAATAAATAAAGAAATAACATAACGGCTATTGTTTAGGAGACCGATATTTTGTTTTTGAATACATTATGTAAATACATGAAAGTGAAATTAAAATCTATCTCACTATATTAAATTCAGGATATAATTAGTATCTTCATCAATTTTATTTTTACATTGTTGCTTAAGATTTTTGAGCTAATTTTAAAATATTTTTAACCGTCAATTTGTTTAACCATCCTATTGGTACCAAATTGTAATTCAGAAATCCATTTGACAGCTGATTAGTTGACATCTACGGATGATCAGTGTTTCAGAAACCGGGCGTTACTAAGTCAATGTAACGTTCAATCCCAAAGAAATATCGAAGGGAGAGCCAAGTTGGGTTCTAAAAAGCTGGATGTGTTAAGTATATTATTTTCAGTGGGTCAGTATTTTCTACCGACCAATCGCCTGCAACTCTACAAAGCGCAGATTCCGCCGCTCTTGGAACACCTACTGTTCTCTTCAGGGGGCTGGGACACCGCAATACCAGTTGAAATTTCATCACAATCACACGCGACAGTCTTCGCTCTTACACGATACATTCGGTTCCGTCCGGAGGAGAACACAACTCACAGAAGAACGACCTAAAGTGGAAGTAAAACATTTCTGCGTTTCGTCTGATAAGCGAGGCCACCGGAGCCACTTTATTAAAAAGAATCTCTAAGCAAACGGAATATGAATGAATTTTCTTTGATACCGTAATGATAATCTAACAATAACAGATAATATTCAAACAGCGGTTTCTGGGTAGTCGTTTTTAAACTGAACCACGACCGCGTCTTTATGGGAATCGCCACGCTCATGTACCATTGTAACCGTACAATACGAGTTCCGATAAACACATTCCAGTGCAGAGATCGCAACACTACTCAGAAACATCAATCGTAACGGTGTTTAATAATATCGTTGTAAGTTGGCACCGGCCTCCCTTATCTGTCGTTACACGGAATTATGTTAATTAACGAGGCTCGTTGTTACAAACGTCCTTCATGCAGCATCGTTATGTCTTTATCGTGAACTATCTAGACACAGTAGTATCTGGAGAAGGCGTTAGTTACGAAAATTTGTTCACTTTTGCCTTGAAACACTTTGATACATGAACAAAACGATGTGTAGAACCAATGATGTTTAATAATACATATAGATGACCCATACTACGCGGCCGTTTAAAAATTGTTCTGCTTTGCATTTTATTACATATATAAGTTAATGTGACAGATGATATGGAAAGAAATAGCAGTATATAGAATTGCAATCTAACATCAATTGGTGTAATTTAAGTACCTCAATTTTGGTGCGCTATTGTCACATATTTGTATATAATATCATTGTGTAGTACAATGACGCAATTTTATGCTTCGAACAAAGGCAAAATCAAGTCATCAAAATGCATTTCGACTTGGAACTTTAAAAGAGTTTGATCCGAATATATGGAGGTTCTCCCTTCAACAGATCTGTGATCGAAATGTTTTTGAAGAAAGAAGAAGAATTTTCATGTAGATTTAATTGCATTGTATCCGTAACTTTAATGTCTGCGAAACCTCCAGCGACGCAGGAACAAACTAGTGCAGGCGTCGCTATATAAATAATTACAAATGTACAGGGGACTTATAACGGACGTTTTTACGAGTCATCATCATATTCTTTCTTACTGTGTGTTTACGCCCTTCTAACACGAGGACAACCTGATTAGAAATTCTGTCTATTTAGCAATTAATTTTGTTAACTATCTTTATTTTGGCATGCAATAGGTTACGATAGCTTAATCAATATAGTATATTGAAGGCACAAAAAAATTCAACTGTTACAAAAATGAAACAACTTAATTATTAACGCGTCTCAATGGTAATCCATAAAATATACTGCCTGTCTTTTCTTAATTAAGAGCGAAATATTGAAAGTGACAATTTTTACGATTTGTTTAGCGCTTAATTCAATTTTAAACTGTCGCTCTGTAATGGAATAATAATTTACGTATGACACATTGGAAGACACACTTACGCCCGGTTTATCAAACACTGATCAGCGTAGAAATTAACTGATCAGCTGATCAGAATGGTCAATTTAAAGAGTTTAGCCATACTTTTGGTAAATGAAATGGCATCTGGCAAGCCATTTGACAGCTGATTAGTTAATTTCTTAAGATGATCAGTGTTTCATAAACCGGGTGTTAGCTTTCGGAGGCGAGTATGGAATCAATAACATCGCGATTCGTGATACAAATAATCTATATTTTATACTAGCTGCTGCTCGAGACGTAGGTCTGCGTAGAATAGGCTGAAGGCGTAATATTCAGACAGATATACATACAAAAATATGTATATAAATCATAGCGTATGTATTATTCTGATCGCGAAAGACTTGCCCCAGCGCTTGGAGTATACCATACGGATGAAGAACGATTTCATGACGCACATCTACAACTCTCTGGACGATGAAGCCGGTCCTCACGCGAACTTTGGTGAGTGTTTAACAATTTGAAAGTAAAAGTGCAATTTATATCGTGAGATAACCGGGACTCAGACTAACGCCCGGTGTCTGAAACACCGATCATCATAGATGTCAATCATCGATTGTTAAATGTTTTTTGAATTGATCATTATTATCATTTAGAAGATCATTCTGATCAATTCAGAGAGTTTAATCATCCTTTTGGCAACTCAAATAACATTTGAAAAGCCATTTGACATGTGATTAGTTGACATCTACGATGATCGGTGTTTTAGAAACCAGGCGTAAGAGACCTACAAAGTACCTCGGGTTTTGTAGATGCCCACAGTGGGCGGTTATCACTTATGATCAAGTGTAACTCTCTAGCCAAATTTTTCAAAAAAAAACAATATCCCGTTCTTATCCCAGTAATATTTGGTATTTCGGTTTGTATGGAATGTTGACCAGATTGGCGATACTAATATTTAGGTCGATGCATAAAATCGAAGTATAAAATCGGATATCAGGGGCATAACTGATACACAATAGCTCTTCTTACAATTTAACTGGTCTTATTATACTAGTCTCACTTGTCTGGTAAAGGTAGACGTGTCGTTTTGTCTCTTCACTACTTACGAGCCCACAAAAAACTCGCACAAATCGCAGGAAAATAACTCGCACGCGCTAATGTTTGAACTGTTTGTGTTCTCATTTTTAGTTCTCTCATTTCAGCCATTATCTACGAGCCTTTTATGCGTCTTCAATGGGCCATCGACTCCAGTTACCTTCAGATGACAACGGGTGTCAATATCAACCAGGTGAGTCTTTTAATTCCTCATATACATTGTACAGAATTTCAGTTAACATCTACACCTTCATAGTACAATACTTATTATATTTACACATTTTTACTTAACCAACTGATTAAAAAAACCTCTGGTTAACCATCCAACTGATATATTTCATGTAAAGTAACAGCCTATAAATGTCCCACTGCTGGGCAAAGACCTCCTCTGTAAAAAGGGTATCAGGTATGATAGTCTACCGCGCGACTCCACTGAGGATTGGCATGTCTTGGAAATATTGTTTTTTGTTATTATATGCAGGTTTCCTCACGATGTTTTCCTTCACCGCTGAGCATGTCATAAGCGCTTATTTCATCTCTTTTTCTGTCTTATGGTTAAGATGGTTGACCATCATGAGAGTGTATCAATTTTTTGTAATTTTGAAATTTATCTCGTGGGAAAATCATCATCCTCTCTATCTACTCGCATCACCGGCATAGAGGTACGTGGTGATGTTATTTAGTTGTGTTCCTTGAAGCGTCCACTTCTAATGCGACCTCCAACAAGGTTGCGTTAAGCGTTTAACGCTACCATGGAGGGGGTGTGAAAGCACTGTTGCGTTAGACGTTCAACGCTCCTGGGGAGGGGATTAGAAAGAGACAGAGCGAGAGTGAAAATAATAATTTATTTATTTATTTTATTAATTTATTATTATTATTACTAAGGTTTGTCTTAAAGAAACAATATGACTTCACTAAAAATCAATTTCTACCCCTTCCTATTTTCATTTCCACATTACGAAGCTTCGCTTCTTCTGCGTGGAGGGACTCCACGTTTTTTTTAATGTGAGAAGGTGGCAAGCGAGCTTGCGGATCACCTGGCCAGGCACGAATGGGCAAGTCCGTCCGGGTAAGTGCCACGACCTCCTGTGGCACCACAGTAGACTGGCGTGAAGTGGAAGTAAGTACCGTATGGTCTAATGAGTGCGGTCATCACTTAACGTCAGGTGTACCGCCGGCTCGTTTGCCACCAATTCACATAAATAAAACGTTCCACCTAGCTCAGAAACCGCTACCGCAGAACGCGAACCCACCACCGGCCGCGATGCGAGCACCGCCACTTGACACTCCACGCCGTTGCCTTTATACCCCAGGAGCTGATCAAAATGATGGGCGTCTCCACGAACCTGCTCTCGTTGAGCCACTTCCTGAACGTGGCGCCCACCGCGGCTGATGTACACGGTGGTGAACGCCGCCCTGCTCACCACCACCGCCAACCCCCTGGTGCCCGCCTCCAGCCCGCTCCTCATCGGGCTGGTCCTCGCGCTGCACTTCGTCAGCGTGGCCGCCATGGCGTTCGCGTGCAGCTACCTGATCAAGAACAGTGAGCCGGTTTCATTTCTAAACCAAAGGGAATCGGGGCTGTTTAAGGGCTATGCCGGTCTCTATGTCATAATATGAAACCAAATTTCATAATGGGAAATGCTGTGAGTGTATCAACATAACGGTATTTAAAAAATAAAAAGACTGGAAAAGTGTATATATAATGAAAATAGTAAAATAATGAAAGCGCCATCTACAACCTTTAATGAGAACTGTACCAGGCGAATGTGATTGAGAATGTGCTGATATAACTGATAATATAGCAGTTTAGCGGGCAGCTTCAAAGGTGTGACTTTTGTGTTACAGTGATGCGCGCGTATCTTAAAATTTCACTCTCATATTTTTTTTATAAGGCCTAAAAAAGTAAAACTTCAAAAAGGTTAATAATAAATACATATTTTGAGAACACATTTTTACACAACGTTCTCTAGTCCCAAACTGAGCTCTTGTACTATGCAGAGCAAGGGTCATTTCCACACATCGTTGATAAAAAATTAAAAAAGTTTATCAAGATGGTCTTTAGTCCACTGCACAAAACGTTATATTACCTCATAGTAGTTACAAAAGCCGAATTATGCTATTAAATTTGAACAGTGAAATTTATTAGTCGCTTTATTTGGTGTCATCGCTCAATCGGACCGTTAATATAATTAGTGGCAATAAGAATGTGCAATGCCTTGCGTATTATCGCTCTGTTTATAAGTCACAGCTACCTGCTACTCTCATTGGGCATGTTTATATAAGTACTTGTTTACTTATAGGTAACATACGAACTATTTTTCATTATTCTTCTGGCGCGTTTGGAAAAAAATAGAATAAAACTCTTTAAGACGCGCGCGCACACCGACAACAAAAAAGCGACATTATGAATTTGTTTACAAACCGACTAAAATCGCTACTTTACCATGGCAACTTTATATTTCCAAATTCTTTAATCGACCTTTATCGATTGCATCTAATAACTTTTTTACGAGCGAAGAAGGTAAAGGGATATAAAAATTTTTTTGTTCTTATTTGGTCACGCCAACGAGGTATAACAAGAGTTGTACCATAGCCGAGACGGTTGACAGAATTCAAGAGAACAACGTAGGCTGACGATTACAACGTAGGCGTTTCGAGGCAAAGAGTGAATAGGTTTTTGCTGAGCTAGCGCGCCTACCATCAACGGCTGCATCGCCTCATACCATCAGGTGGGATGGTAGTCAAGTGCTGGCCAGTTTGAATTTAAAAAAAAACAAGAAAATAAAATTTTATTAACCAACTACGATCACCGATGTGTACAGTGTCCACGCGTTTGACTTGATACACATGGATCACAGGAATAATCCATGGCCAATATTGAATTTGGAAAAAGAAAACGAAAGTCATATTAACCAGCTACGGCCACCGATGTGTACAGTGCCACGCGTTTGACTTAATACAGTCAAACGCGTTTTATCTGCAAACCTTGTCCTGGGTTGTCCAGCGCGTCGTGTACTTCCTCCCCAGCACAATACGCGGTGACGCTGTCGCTGTTCGCGTACACGGCGCTGTGGGTGCCGACGCAGATACTGTCCAAGAGGGCGATCCCTGCGGCGCTAAGGCCCCTCGTCGCCCTCCTGCCGCACGCGCCTCTCAACTTCTTTTGGGACGAGCTGGCCGCACTAGAGAAGTTCGGTGAGAAACCAACAACTCCACTTCACAAATTCCTCTCCATCTCCCAACATTCCCTCCCATCTCCCAACATTCCCTCCCCAACGACACCTCCATCTCCCAACGACACCTCCATCTCCCAAAATCCCCTCTATCTGAAAACATCACCTCCATCTCAACACCCCCTGCATCTCCCCACATCCCCTCCATCTCCCAAAATCCCCTCTATCTGAAAACATCACCTCTTTATCCCAACACCCACTGCACCTCCCAACATCCCCTCCATCTCCCAACATCCCCTCTATCTGAAAACATCACCTCTTTCTCCCAACAACCCCTGCACCTCCCAACATCCCCTCCATCTCCCAACATCCCCTCTATCTGAAAACATCACCTCTTTCTCCCAACACCCCCTGCACCTCCCAACATCCCCTCCATCTCCCAACATCCCCTCTATCTGAAAACATCACCTCTTTCTCCCAACACCCCCTGCACCTTCCAACATCCCCTCCATCTCCCAACATCCCCTCTATCTGAAAACATCACCTCTTTCTCCCAACACCCCCTGCACCTCCCAACATCCCCTCCATCTCCAAAAATCCCCTCTATCTGAAAGCATCACCTCTTACTCCCAACACCCCCTGCACCTCCCAACATCCCCTCCATCTCCCAACATTCCCTGTATCTGAAAACATCACCTCCTTCTCCCAACATCCCCTGCATCTCCCAACACCCCCTGCATCTCCCAACATCCCCTCCATCACCCAACATCCCCTCCATCTCCCAACATCCCCTCCATTTCCTAAAGCCCTCTCCGTCTCCCAACTTTTCTTCCCACCTTCATCGCCATCCTCCCTCCCTTCCCACCACCGAGTATCTTGTTATTATTGGCTAAGTTCTTCTAAGAATTACAAAAAAATAGAACTTCTCATTACGACTTTAATGATTCATACAGTATGTAACGTAAATATTATTACTTTATACTTTTATTTACAGTAGTGCTAGTTTAAACTGAACAAACAACATCTATAATATAATGATCTCTTTATTTTTCTGTAATCCTCAAAAACTACCAAATTAACCCATAGAGGCTAAATGTTTGATGCATAGTGCATTAAACATTTATTTGGTAAAACTGATAAGATAATATAAGGCCACTCAGCTTTGTCACTAGAACTATAATTCTGACTACTATCATTATCCGCCGTCTTTCAGGTCAGGGTCTGACGTTCGCCAACATGGCGACTGCTCACAACGCGCACACCTACTCCGTGCTGCTGTGCTTCCTGGCGCTGATGGTGCAGAGCGTCCTGTTCTTCCTCCTCGCCTGGTACCTGTCCCTGGTGAACCCCGGCCCGTACGGGCAGGCGCTGCCCTGGGGCTTCATCTTCCAGGTAGGCTTTTGCCACCGGTATAACAGCTTGTATCCCAGCTGGACTCAATCTGTTAGTTCGCACAGATTTTATCGCGTTCAACTAAATTTAATAATAGTTCAAAACTTAAGTATCCTTAATGAGTAATTGTTGAACAGGTATTGGTCTTTCACCAGCATATGTCCCTGGGACATGTGTCCTAGAGTCCGGGCAAATGACGCTCAAGTAGCATCTTTATAAACCTATGTATCAATATATCCAGCACATCAATTCAGTCTATTTTTTTATGTAAGAATACGGCAAGTGAGCTGGCGGTTCACGTAATGTTAAGTGGTTACCGCCGCCCAGGTAGGGTTGCAGATGCGTTGCCGCCTTTTAATATACTGGGCCCCGTCTACCTCATTCACCAGACGAAACGCAGAAGTGTAACACTACCACTTCACGCCGGTCTTCTGTGAGGTCGTGGTGCTTCCCGGGACGGACCTGCCCGTTCGTGCAACAGCTATAACAGTTACGTGGCCCTAACACATTTGTAAGTTTCAGCTCTAGTGCAGAGTTTTTTTTTATTCACATAAAAGAAAGTGGCAAACGAGCTGGCGGTTCAACTGATGTCAAGTGATAGCCGCCTGCCTATGGACATTTGCAACACCCGTAGGGTTGCAGGTGCGTTGCCACCTCTTAATAATGTGGCCCCGGCTACCTCACTCACCAGACGAAACGCCTAAGTGCAACACCTCTACTTTACGCCGGTCTTCTGTGAAGTTGTGGTACTAACCCGGACGGACCTGCCCATTCGTGCAACAGCGTTAAAAGATAGTACATAGAGAGTGTACCGTTAAAGATAAAAGTTAAATCCAAATGTGTCTCGTTCCTCAGCGTCAGTACTGGAGCCAGCGGAAGGTGACCCCGGACATCGAGGTGGAGGAGTTGGAGGAGCCCATCGCCCAGGACCCGCTCTACTTCGAGGAGGCCCCCAAGAACCTGGACGTCGGCATCAGGATCGTCAACGTGTCCAAGGTAAATAATAATAATATTTTTGGAAAAAATTTCACACAACATCTAGTCCCAAACTAAGCGAAGCTTGTACTACGGATACTAGATAAACATACTGAAACGTAATTTTTTTTGTAAATAAATATACATTATCACTACATAGTAGAACAAACTCATCCCGCTGTCCGTCTGTCCCTATGTATGCTTAGATCCTTAAAACTACGCAATGTTTCTTGGTGCGGTTTTTTTACTAGATAGAGTGATTCAAGAGGAAGGTTATAAACCTTCCTTTTGTATAATATATTAAACCCGTGCGAAGCCGGGGCGGATCGCTAGTAATTATAATATTTTTGAAAATGTTTTCACACAACATCTAGTCCCAAACTAAGCAAAGCTTTTACTAGATAACCGATAAACATAATGAAACGTTATTTTCTTTTGTAAATGAATATATATTATACATATATAAACATACATTGGAGAAACACTATGTATATTTCCTGTAGTGGATTCGGACACGGTGTGTGTTCTAAACCACTCAGGCGCAAAAGGCAGGTTCTTTTGTTCATTTGGAAAACATATTTATTTTATTCGAGCTCCTCGCTCGCGGCTCCGCTCGCATGTACTAAACCTACAATCATCATCATTTTACCGAGTGTAACATATAGTAAACTATATATAGCATTTTATTGCACAAATCCTCAATGCGGTTCTTTATGTTGACATAACTTTTTTTTATTTATGAACCGATTTAAATAAAACTAACACTAAAAGTGAATCTTACTACAATGCGTTAGTGAAAGTTCCATCCAAATCGGTTTAGCTGTTTCTGGGATTAGCGCGCACAAACGCACAGATAAATAGTTTTTTGGGTTCTTTACGGTTTTGGTTATCTTCCATGTACAGACAACGATCACTTACATTTTTTTTTTATATGTATAGATTCGCTTAGTCGCCCTCAGGTTGAATGTTGTGTTTTGATAAATGTTCTTATTCGTACACGATATCAATTTGTTAATTGAATATTACTAGCTCAGAGGAATGCTGCGATTTCTTATATTTTGATATTATTCCTTGCGTCATAGGACATTGGATCGATATCCACTACTGTAAGAATACTGTCTGCGTGTTTGTTTGTTCAACCTAATTTCTAAAACCATAGGACATTTATCGCTTACAATATGGTTCGGATTTTCGCTCGAAATTATTTCATAAAATTAGTTTTATTTAAAAATTAATGCGAACTGCGACCCCACTTAAGGATAATTCTAAGCAAAATTCTCAACAACATCAAATCATAAATATATAAATTCCATAATTCACATCAAGTATTTTACAATAACTTGGAATATTAAAATTTAAATTAGAATGAAAAAGTTCATCAATATCCTTGTATTTCTGGTGGAAGTTCGACAAACGTCTATCTAACGCCGAAGTTAGATGTGAAATGCGACTTTTGCTTAGTCCGATTTGATTCGCAGGTGTTCAATAAGAACTTGGTGCTTTCCAATGTCTCCCTGGACATCTACAAAGGCGAGATCACGGTGCTGCTGGGCCACAACGGAGCCGGGAAGACCACGCTCATGAACATCATCACGGGTAACGGTCCAACTTTAAAAATAGTAAAGCAACAGCCCACATGTGTCCCACTGCTGGGCAAAGGTCTTCCGTAAACAGTAGGCATAGTTCACCCCGTAACTCCACTGCGTATTGGCAGACTTCGCATATCTTCGAAATATTTTGCTATTAGCTGCTGCCCGCGACTATATCTGCGTAGAATAGACTGAAGGCATACAGGCGTAACATTCAGACATAAAAAATTATTATTTATTTAAATATTTATTTATTTACATAGAAAATTTCGCGTTTATAATATTAGCAAGGATTATTCAGAAACTATGCAGGTCTCTATTGACCAGCAACAGTCATCAAAACTACAAGGAGCGAGCGAGAAAGCCAGCCGGCCATAACAGCTCTTCAAGCACCTATCAGCAATGATCATCAGAACTATAAGGGTGGTCAATTCGCAGGAATGTTGAGCGCCACTTCGGGCAAGGTGTACGTGGAGGGAATGGACAGTGTGACGCAGAAGGACGAGGTGCGCCGCCACCTAGGCCTCTGCCCCCAGCACAACCTCTTCTTCCCGGACCTCACAGTTCTGGAGCACATCATGTTCTTCACGATGGTACACCCCACTTCTTGTCCTGTTACGAAATCTCTGTTGTTTTCACCTTATAACGGGGTCTAGTGGGTGTACGAATCAAAATGTTAGATTATGCCCTAATACTTTCTTTTTTAATTTGTGAAGATGGTAAGCGAGCGGGTGGTGCTTGTTGGTGGAGTTCCGTGGAAATTTGCAACCTCCATCATAGGGTTGCAGATGCGTTGTGACCTTTTGTTAAAGTGGGGCTCGGTTACCTTGCTCACCAGACGAAACGCGGATGTATGACACTTCCTCTTTACGCCCGTCTTCTGTGTGGTCGTGGTACTTACTCGGACGGACGACGGTTGAAGCGGTTGGTTGACTCGACCATAGTTAAATAATAATAATAATAACGTTAAAAGAAAGTTAAGTAACAGTGTATACATGTCCCACTGTTGGGCAAGGGCTTCCTCTATACAAGGAATATCAGGGCATAGTCTACCATGCGGCTCACTGCGGATCCGCCGATCCGTACTTCACATATCCACGAAATATTTTATTTGTGTTCTTTCGAAAATATTTCCTCACGACGTTCTCCTCCGCCGCTGAACACGCGACAAGTCAGCACTTAAAATCAACAAATTCATCGGTGCCGGCACCGGGGATCGAACTCGGGTGGCTCGAGTGTATTGAATCAAAAGCGAGCGCCCGGACGATAAGACAGACAGACAGACAGCCAGCGGAGCCTTAGTGATAGGGTCCCGTTTCACCCTTGGGTACGGACTCTCGGTCACCAGAGCAAATGCTGTCCAAACGCTCCGCCGTCTGTCTGTCCGTCCGACAGACGGAACCCTAACGAGTAACACGTCGGCAGCTGAAGGGCGTGCCGTACGGCGAGGCGAGCGGCGATTCGCGGCGGCTGCTGGAGCGGCTGGGGCTGGCGGCGAAGGGCGCGAGCGGCGCGGCGCAGCTCTCGGGCGGCATGCGGCGGCGGCTGCAGCTGGGCTGCGCCCTGGCGGGACGGGCCTCGCTGCTGGTGCTGGACGAGCCCACCTCCGGCCTGGACGTGGAGACGCGCCGCGGCCTGTGGGACCTGCTGCTGGTTGGCACGCTGCTATCACCCTGTTCACCCGAAGTCATTAACGCTTAACCGCCGCCCATAGACATTAGGCACAACCGTACGGTTGCAGAAGTATAACGCTTCCACTTCGCGCCGGTCTCTAGCGAGGCTGTGGTAATTCACCGGACGCGCTTGCCGATTCCCGAAATTGCGGAAGGTTTCGCTTCGCCCTGCCACAGTAGTGAGTTTTGAAGCTTTCTCGTGGCCCTACTACAGTAGTGAGTTTTGAAGCTTTCTGGTGGCCCTACCAAAGCAGAGAGTTTTGAAGCTTTCTCGTGGCCCTACCAAAGTAATCAGTTTCTAACCTTTCGCGTTGCCCTACCACGCTAGTGAGTTTTAAAGCTTTCTCATGGCCCTACTACAGTGGTGAGTTATGAAGCTTCCTCATGGCCCTGCCACAGTATTTCTGAACAGCCATTCCAATCGCAGTCCCTCCGTGGCGAGCGCACCGTGCTGCTGACGACGCACTTCATGGAAGAAGCGGACGCGCTGGGCGACCGCGTGGCAGCGCTGCACGGCGGCCGGCTGCGCTGCCACGCCACGCCCATGCACCTCAAGCGCGCCCTCGGTAACGAGCGCACCATAGTGGCAGACGGTGGCAAACCGCCGTCTATTAGTATTTTGTGTGGAGGAGGTTGGGTAGTAAGCCCCAACGGTCAACGGACCCAGATAGATCGATTGTAATGTGTTTATCTCGTGCGGGAATCGTACCCGTGACTCTCCATTCCGAAGCCAACACTTTAGCAACTGCGCAATGGAGACTTAGTGTCGGATCTCCCACTAAAAAAGATTTTAAGGTCCTGTCCTTAAACATTATAAATTTGCAAATAAAGTTGTATAGGCGTGTTCCTTTATATGCGATTTATTCAACGTACACGTATTGCAAATTAATTGTTCTTTTTAGGGTTCCGTACTTTAAATGCTAAAAAAGATCACTCTCGTGTCTCTCTATCCGTTTGTCACCAATTATCCCAGGAACTGGTAGACCTATCAAGTTGACATTTATACTAAATACTAAGGTTTATAGTCCCTATTAGGTGTATAAAAATCAAGGTCTTGAGTCAACATGATAAAAACATATGGGCAAATTTAGATTTTCGTGAAATTTTGTAAGTACCAAAATTTTCAACTTTTTTAATTTTAGAATTTTTTCCTTCACTCGTGCTGTAAGACCTAATTTTTTGCCAAATTTCGTGATTCTAGGTCAACGGGAACTACCATAGGTTTTCGACCCGAACGAAACAAACAACCGGAAATACCATATAGCTTTTCGACCCAAAACAACAACCGGAAATACCATATAGGTTTTCTACCCAAAACGAATAACGGTACACGATGAACGTCGTTCCTCACCAGGCTCCGGCTACAGGCTTTCCTTCACCACCATCGGCGTGCCGAAGGAGGCCGCCATCACGGGCGTGGTCAGGTCGAAGGTGCCGGACGCCTCGCTGAAGGAGGCCGCCCTCAACTCGATATCGTACAACCTGCCGGCGAAGAGCAGCCACAAGTTCCCGGAGCTCTTCAAGGCATTGGAGTCCAGGAGGTCGGAGCTGGCGGTGGACTCCATCGGCGTCGGCGTCACCACGCTGGAGGAGGTGTTCCTGAAGTGAGTTGGTCGCCTGGCGAATGTAACCGACTTCAGAAGTAGGGGGTTCCCAATTCGACTGTATTTTTTTATGTTTGTCACCACATAACTTTCGACTGAGTGAGCCGATTTAATGGTTCTTTGTTTTTTTTTTTTTTAAAGCTGGTGCTTCCCATGTAGTCCCATATTAATTTCATTGGTATTGGATCTTCGGCTCCGGTGATATTTAGGGGAATCCCGAAAATCAATTATAAAATGGACACAGAGCGAGATATTTGAAGTCGGTTTTGTTTTTCGTTAGCAAGAAAAAATGCTTACGATTCCAAAAGACAAAGAGTATAACATCAATATTGGCAAATGCGTAAAGGACCTCTCAAGAAACTGAGGTCTATATAACAACGTTGTTCTCAAACGTACACCGGCGTGTAGCGGGAACGAGACAGAGAACGATTTTTACTGCGGTGCGAACGAGAGAATACTTTTCTGCGCCCCATATATTATTGTCTCTGATATATTAATCAGTTTACTGCACAATAAATTGGACGAACTTTGCGAGACTCTTAAATTCTATCTCCTATTAATAATTACGTTAGTATCGCATAGCTATCCCTGTCTTTTAGTCGAATTTACATGTCTGATGCAGTTTCAATTTCTCATTTATATTGAAGCGGATCGATGATTGATGACTCCGTGGCGTAGTTGCCAAGGTATTGGCTTCGGCGTCGGGGGTCGTGGGTTCGATTCCCACACGGGACATCTATTTGTGTGACCCACAGATAATTGTTCCGCGTCTGGGTGTTTGTCCGCGTGAAATTTATGTTCGTAAAACGTCCTTCCAACACAGGATAATGTTATCCTAAAGTAAGGGCAATGTTTTTAAAAACAAAAAAAAGATTATCTATTAAATAGTAAATTAAAAACTGCAAAAAGCTGTCAAGGGTCACAACTTTATGTCCATTGCGCAATGACATGACAGGCTCGCCACTTGTCACGTTTGGGCCTTAGTAAGTCTATAGAGAATGAATAGAATAAGACAGAAGGTATCTCAGTCTATCACTTACCGTTTAGATGGGTTGCTTTCTTTTTATTAATCCAGGACATTGTCTACAGATTGTGCAGCGACGTGGACACCACATTCGCTGCGGACTCCGTGGACGGTGCGCCCGTGGGTACGTCTATTGGTCTTCCGTTAGAATGACCTGATATAATAATAATAATAACCTTTTAATTAACCCAACAAAAAACACTGGCAAAAATTGACAATCAACAATGTACATCTTATGTAAAAAAACGTATAATTAATATTAGTAAAAAGGGAAAATAAAATAATAAAGTAATAATAAAAGTAAAAAAATAATAGTCAACAAAAAATAACAATATACAGCGTGTCGTTACCATCGCGACAATAAATGAACACACGTCTAACGCTACTTGCCAATAATCATAAAAAAAATATTAACGTTAAAAAAAATCCATAATTAAAAAAAATATTTTTCAAACAAACTAATTAAGTAAAAAAGAAACAAAATTTGTAACATCCTATACATCTCGCGCCACAGTCGCATTAAAAGCCTCTCCTTCTAACAGTATGTTTTGTCTCTTTTAAATTCCTTCAACCCATTCATATGCTTTGTGACCTTTAGAAATGAACTTTACGTTATAGTTTTATACGTAAGGCTGTTCTAAAATTCTTTGTTTTGGAAAGTTTGATAACTCGGTAAATATTGATGTTTATAGAATGTAAATCTTTAATACAATTTTAAAAAGTTGTCCTCTATATGTGTGTTAATTTATGTCGCCATTGTAAAGACACGCTGTATAAAGAAAATTTGAGCGTTGCAATGCTCAGTCGATAGAAGTCAGCTGCTCAGCATATAGTTGAAACCCCCGTAGGGATGACCAGCATAATATGTTGGTCTGGCCAGTGCCGGATTAACCACGTATCAAGAGTACCAATTGCTACGGGCCCCGCGCCAAAGGGGGGCCCGCATATTTAAATCCACTCATCTCTACCTGAACCTTAAAATTTTTTAGCGAAACTTATTAAATAAGTAAGTGTATTAAGTTGTTTTTTTACCAATTTATACTAAGAACCCATAACAGATCAAGGGCTGTTTGAAATAATTTGCTACGAGCCCGGCGTTTGTGGCACTGGGTCTGGCTCTTCTATTTCTCGTATCTCTTGTTTCAAGTAAAATAGTAGTTCAGTTAAATACAAATACAAAAATATTTATTTCATTAACATATTTCTGTTAACTTTATAAATACTCGGAGGTACCTTTTAAGCAAAAGTTTTGCTTATTTTAGGCAGCACCGCTAATAGTTAAGTTCATTAATTGTCCATATGTATCGTATCCAATATCACACTGCGCCATCACAATAATAGGCATGTTAGTGATTCAATAAAATAAAAATAATAGTGTGCAAGTTTTTAAAAAATTCATACGTGATACAACGAAAATTGCGAGAACATAACATTATGGTTTCGTATTTAAGACTACTAATGACCAATTGAGATAGACAAAGATTTAGTACAATTGAAATATGCATAAAATGAAAAAAGTGGTGCGTAACCTTTACGCGCGATTGAAGTAAAACTTCTTTGGCGTTGACGGCATATATCACTGAAATGATTAAATATTTAGTAACGTCATAAGTATATATATATATATATATATATAGTAAATATGTCATATTTTAAAAATGTGACATATACTTATGACGTTACTTCCGTCAGAAAAAATCTGAATTACTCCCTAGTCGCGCCTAAAGAAGTTTTACTTCAAATTTATATAAACACGGCTAAACAGCTGACTGCAAATCTCCAAGTATTCTGTTTTCAGCTTTTTAAGTTTTTAAGCACGCATTGCTTAGTGGTTGAGCGTCTGGGCGTGATTCCGCATAAAGTGGGTTCGATTACTATCGAATGCAATCTTCGACTACCACTTTTGATGTGTCATTATAATTGCAGAACCCATATTCAAATTAAAAATATCTTTATTCAAATGAAACTTATTTATATTTATAAAAAATTATTCGTATGAAACGTCGAATTATACATAAATAATTAATACATGAGTTCGTAAGTTACCACCGGCTCGAAAGGCCGAGATTGGCACTATGAAACGTGATATAAAATTTATTATTTTGTCTATTTACCGGATGTACATTCAGCACGTTATAATCAGGGTTTTGTACTTTTTACTTAAAACCACTTTAGTATTATATCATTCATCATATTTCAAACAGAGTCGCACACCCATGAGAGACTGAGCGGCGCTCGACTGTACTGGCGTCAGTTCTTGGTACTCCTGAAGAGGCAGGGCAGTTATATGCTGTCGAAGAAGTTCTCGATTTTGATGCTGGTAAGTGAAGTGTCTCAGTTTTATAAAAAAAAATACCCTCAAAATTGGCTGTGCTCTGTATGCTCGTTCAATATCTCGTTTTCTAGCTTTCATTCTACTAGAAACTAGCATATGCAAGAATCAAATTTATATTTAACTTTTTAATATACACTGTACAGTTAGACACATTTGTTGTATTTGCATAAGAAAATCGAGACGACTCTGTCTCGCTATAAAACACTAAGTCTCGCAAAACTCGAATGCCTATATGCCAATAATAATATTGATGTTACCGATTTCAGTGAAGCTTCTACAAACCGTCGAATGGTGTAGACGACGCTTTTCATACTGGAAAACTTTGTTTTCTATTTAAATAAAACACCATATTCTGCCACTAACTTGTTTATACATTTACGAAATTTGCATATTTGCTCATAAACATACGACCCTCTTTAAAAGTAATTTAGAAATAAACAATCGAAATAGTAGATTCTCGAACAAACTACATATGCCTCCCCATCGTACCACAATGTTCTGCAGAAACCGTTATTGTATGGCCATTAAGATATGTAATAAATTACCAAATAGATTAAAAACTTTTAAATTTAAAATTGTTTAAGCGAAATCTGTTTAACATTCTGATAAGTAAATGTTACTATTCCACGGGATTGTTGAAATGATAAATTTAAAAAAAAAACACTTCTAGATTGTTTTTTCTTTTGGTTTTTATTCTTTGCATGTGTTTAATATAAAATGTAATACAGGTGGCTTTCCTAAAGGTGCCCAAATTCACACAGGAGGTTCAGACTCGGTAGTATAATCGTTTATTGAAATATAAACAAACTTTTTTTTTAAAATTGCCATTCCATTCCCTAAAAATCAGAACTTGTTTACAATGAGGTAGTCATTCATAATTGCGTCGTATACTTTTGAAACGAACTTGTGTGCGTGTTAGTTATGAATGATCGCGCGTAAAACAAATTAGTTGCCCATAAATCACGCACATTTTGAGATAAGTTCAAATTAATTTATTTAATTAATTACGAGTGATTTTAAATATTTATCATTTTTATATAACATTATTTATGTCTAGAATTTAATAAAAAAAATAGATACACTTAAAAAAGCCTCCCTGTATTTGTACACGAACACGTGAATTACGTGTTATGAAATGGTAGAACATAAGGGACGATACAAATTTTAAGACCTATATTGTACCAAGTCCTAACAAATAAACGATCTTTCTTTCTCTCTCTCTCTCTTTCTTTCTCTCTCTCTTTCTTTCTCTCTCTCTTTCTATTCGGATCGTCCTCATTTACGCGTTCCAGCAAGTGGTCATACCGATACTCACTCTGGTCGTGTTCACGCGCAACTCCGTAAACGACGAGCGTCCGCCGCGGCGCAACGACTCGGCCCCGATGGATCTGGGCCTGTACTCGGACATGCCGGAGCGGCGTGTGCTGCTCAGCGCTAATGAGACCCTGGGCAGCCTCAGGAGCCTCCTGGGCCACTACGGCGACGTCCAGCTCGAGAGGACGGACGACGTGGCGACAGGTAACCCCCCTTCTAGATGATTGCTTGAGTTAATTCTGTTCGGACACTTACAGCGTACAATGATCGCATTGCAGAACAACAATTTAATCGGATGAGGATTAACTAATAATTGAATATAAAAGAAATAATTAAAATAAAAAAAGTAAAGTATCACAGCCTATGCATGTCCCACTGATGAGCAAAGACCTCTGCACAGAGGGTAAAAGTAAAATGTTTATATGCGTGCGAGCGCGAACGCATGCGTACCGGTGTACGTGTGTGCGTGCGTGCGTGCGGGCGCGTGTTGTGTGTGTTATACTTCTTCACAAACAAAGAGTACTGGTGCGGGGGATAATTTTTCTTTTGTTACACTAAATAAGTATATACACTTTTTTATGTAAGATGATGGCGAGTTAGGTGGTCGTTCACCTGATTTTTATGTGCTAACCCCCAGGGACATTTGCAAAACCCAATGTTAGGTTAAAATGCGTCGCCACCGTTCAATAAAGTGAGCCCCGGTCACCTCACTCATCAGACGAAACGCAGAAATGTACACTTCCTCTTCACATCGGTCTTCTGTGACGTCGTGATAATTACCCGGACGTAGCTGCCCTTTTGTGCATCAGCGAAGATTGCTTCCCCTATTTTAAAGCTTGATGCCATTAAACTTCTTCTCTTTTATTATCAGACTGTGAACAGCGATGATGATGAATGCTCCATTTGGCTGATCTAAAGTAATATAGCGAAAGTAAATCATCATTACATCAAGGATATATATTGCCTGATGTGAGTCCACTGCCGAATATAGATCGCGCACTCCCCTCGCCGTCCGTGGCAACTATGGCGAACCCCCCACCCCTCCCTCCATAGTTGATTAGTTATTAGAAAATTATATTAATTAATGTCAAGACTGTCTGTAATTATTAATGGTTTGCGCATTAAATAAACGATACTTTGGTGCAGTGGGGAACTGCTGGTTACAGATTTGATTACCAGCCTGGATTATATTATTATTAGGGGTAATGCTTTAAATAAAGAAGAAAAGGGTATAATAAACTTGAGATTAGAAAAAAAATAAGGTACGATCTAAAAACGCAAACAGCATCCTTAATATATAACAACCTTTAACTTAGTAACAGGTATTTGATGTTGGAAAATAATTCTTCCTAATTCAATTTCAGCTTTGATCGCGTATGGGAAGGATCAAATCGAATACAACAAGTACTTGGTCGGGATCGAGCTGAACGATACGGATGCCAAGGCAAGCGGCTCTTTTAACAATTATTGTTATTTCCGGTATATCTTTGGTAAAAATAGCTTAATTCTGATTTGGCGTGTAAAAATGGACGTTTATCTTCGTGTGCGTAGTTCTTCTTCCAAAGGAGAGTCGACGTAGCAGACTAAAGGCCCATTTACACGATGCCATTTTCTTGTACATACAAGAGCAATAATTGAATGCAATAAATTGCGCGCAATAATTTGTTAGACCATTTGTTGTTTAGACCATGCAACTCATTTATTGCTTCAATTTAATTGTATACAATAGGCAAGAAATTTGCACCGTGTAAATGGGTCTTTATAACATGATTCATATGTTGCCGTCCTCGCCTAAGTGGGATGATGCAAGAGAAAGAGAATAAGAAGACTGAACTGATTTAGAAAAGGAACAATATTTTTTTTATTTGCAACTGGCCAGTAAACATATTTGTATTAACAATAAACAAAACCGAATTTAAACACCTCAAAAATGACGCAGTTCTGAAAACCTAAAACCGAATACTTCCTTTTTAAAATCGATTGAAAAGCGCATCATGAAGCACAAGATGTTCTGTAAAGGCAGCTCTGCTCCTTGATGATCTGGTGCTGTGGCAATATCAACCTTACTCCTTTCTTTATTCGGTTAAAAAACATAAAGCACAATTATGTTCTGTTCTGTAGCCCTGTTCCTCGGGTGCTGGGGCAATTATCAACCTTATTGCAAGCGTACAATGTGAACATATTTGAAAAACTGTACAAGATGTTCTGTAACTGTAGCTCCTTAATGACCGCTGAGGGGCTGCGGCAATATCACACTTATTGCCAGCAAACAGAGTCTGATCATCCCTCGTCGCAGGTGTTGTACACAACGCGGGTGCGGCATGCGGCGCCCGTGGCCCTGAACCTGCTCGCCAACCTGGCGGCGGCACGTGCTATGTCGCTTCACGGGCCCCACCACTTGTCGCACCAATTGCCTGCACTCTCCGTATTGAACCAGCCGCTGAAGGACGCTAGCAAGGATCTCCGCCGCCTCTCGGGCCTCGTGGAGCCCAAGTCCATATTTATGTGCGCCGTGTGGGCCACCATAGTGGTGTTCGGTGAGTACGCAAATAGCCATAAAATCCGTTCGCGTTATGAATACAGTGGTTCAGTCCAATTGCAGCGTAAGTGTATTCATTTGTATTTATTGTTATCTGTTGTGTGTTTATTGGTTACTGTTACTTGACATTCTAATTAAGCACGATTTCTTTGGTTACGGGGCGTGGCTAGGCCGAACGATAGTGAATCACTCACTGCTTTCTTAACGCTAATGAACTATAGTCCCGTCTGTTTGAGATTTTTGGGACAAACTGATTCGAACACACCGCCCCTTACGTCGGAGTCGTGGTGATACTCTAGAATCTAGAAGAACTGGTCTTAGAATGGCTAAATTTAGAAAATCGTTTATTTGTAATAAAATTAATGACATCCATGGACTACAAACAATTGCAAACATTTTGTAAGTAGTACTTTATTGAAACCAGAATTCACCAACATTACCAACATTTTCTTGGAGAGTAGATACTTTCACACTGCAACAGTTCTTTTGGTATAACACAATAAAACATCGCAGCACTGTCCCGACCGGAGAGTTTCGACAATACGAAACCAGAAGTCACCAACATTTGCAGACTACCATCGCCTCATAGAGTAGATGCTTTCACAGTGCAACACTTCTTTTAGTATGAAATGATAAAACGTCCCCGCCCTATCGCCGACTATCGATCGGCGCGTTTCAACAATACGAAACCAGAAGTTGCCAACATTTTTAGACCATCGGAAATAGATTTATAACACTGCAACAGTTCTTTCGGTATGAGATGATAAAACGTCGCCGTCCTATCCCGACTATCGATCGGGGCGTTTCAACTGTACGAAACCAGAGGTCACCAACATTTTTAGACCATGAAAAATAGATTCATAACACTGCAACAGCTCTTCTGATACCAGATGGTTGATCATGATTAAACCCGCG
Source organism: Iphiclides podalirius (assembly GCA_933534255.1). Lineage (NCBI taxonomy): Eukaryota > Metazoa > Arthropoda > Insecta > Lepidoptera > Papilionidae > Iphiclides > Iphiclides podalirius. Next base: position 12,370,027 of record OW152826.1, read on the forward strand.
TGGGTTCCGCAGTGCTGCTCGCGACCAGCATCAACCTGGTGTCGCTGCCGTGCAGGGAGCGGCGGGCGGGCGCGCGGCACCTGCACGTGCTCGCCGGCTGCCCGCCCGCCCTGCACTGGGCGGCCACGCTGCTCGCGCACGCCGCGCTCTGCACGCTCACGCTGCTGCTGCCCGCCCTGCTGGCCGCCGCCGCCCTCGACACGGACAGCACGCTCTCGCAGCCCGACTTCCTAGGTACTATACTAAATAAATAAATAAATAGGTATTTTAGGGCACGTTTTTACGCAGCGTTCTCTAGTCCCAAACTGAGCAGCGCTCGTACTGTGGGTACCGGATAACTGCTAACTGTAAATAAATACATATTGTACATATATAAACACCCAGACACTGGAAAACTATGTTCATCACACAATATTTTTCCAGTAGTGGGGATCGAACCCACACCCTCCGACTCAGGAGGCAGACACTACCCATTACGCCATTGGCGTCGTCAATACTACTTCCTGCAGGCCTACCCTCGACAGATTCGAGTTCCGAATCAGTCGAATTTGACTCGAATTCATGGCAGTTCGTACCACTGAATCTGACACCAGCGCACAATCGAGTGGCGGCCCTAATCGGATCTAACTAAGATTAAGCAATTGTTTTTTTTTTTTTTTTTACTTTTTTTTTTTTAAACATTGCCATTACTTTAGGATTATAGTATCCTGTGTTGTAATGACGTTTTACAAACATAAATTTCACGCAGAAAAACACCCAGATGCGAAACAACTATCATCAGTGGGTCACGCAAATAGTTGTCCCGTGTGGGAATCGAACCCACGACCCCTAACGCCGAAGCCACTACTTTGGCAACTGCGCCACGGAGTCATCAGTTTCAATTGAAATTTTATCCAAGAAAAATTTTATGACCGTTAACATGGAACATTTGTCTGTGACGTAATTGGTAGGATACAATTAACAGATTTGATTTTGTACGATCCTGTTTCTAGTTTCGATTCGGTTCGGGAGTGATCTTTTCGAATCGAGTTCGGATCAAGAGTTCGAATCGAAAACAAGAACAAATCCGAATCGAATTTGGGGAGTAAGACGGCTGGCCGTTGTCGGTCACTGCGACTGCGTCAGCTCCGGTGGTTTAGGCGTCCATGAGCTCTAGCGTGGCACAAACAAACCAATTTTGTTGACAAACGTCCTCGCGCATAATGGACGTGTGAACACACCGCTGACATTATTGTAGCTTACTGCCGCATATGCTTGGGTTTTCAGCTCGTCCCGTCTGACGTCTAACTCAATACATCGACGGGACTCAAGTTGAGAGGTGTCTGTTTTTCGACCAACCGCCAACAGCCCGACTGTGGTAGGGCCATGCAACAGTTCGCTGTGGCACTAATGGGCAGGTCCGCGCGGGTAACCGCGGCCCCGCAGAAGACCGGCGTGAAGTGGCAGTGTAAGACTTCTGCCCTTCGTCTGGTGAGTGAGGCAGCCGCGGCCCACTTCGTTGAAGGGTGGCAGCGCACCTGCAAACCTACGGGTGTTGCAAATATCCATGGCGGGCATTTTTAATCAAATCATTTAACGGTTTCTTTTCGGCCTTCATTTCTGATTTTAAGTCCCGACTTTTCGAATGTTGCGAGCAAAAAATCGAACTGACGTTCGGAGATAAAATCCGTAAAGAGGTTTTATTAAGAATTGAATTAAAAAGAACAATATTTATGTCTAGAAACCTTTTCAGGTGCCATATTCGTTGTCCTGCTGCTCGGCAGCCTCTCGTTCTTCTCCGTGATGTACCTGGTGAGCTTTTTCTTCGGCGAGCGAGGGTCAAGCTCAGTGCTCGTCGCCTTCGTTGTCATTTTCGGTAAGTTGACCCCGACCATAATTGTTTATCGTGAAATGTAACATCGTTGAAAAGTATCTCTTATCCCCAAAAGATTTTGGATTTTGTACATGGTTTAATAGGTTATTTTCCAGAATAATCACAAAAATTGCCCAAAAGTGTGCTCAAAATTATTCCAAATCGCACGTACCGTAGGTACTTAAGCGCGATACGAGCGCGCTTTCAATATAAAACACGCTTGCATGACATCAAAAGCACTGGATCTGGGACCGCGCCCCGTGGCACGCCACTGTCGATCTCGTTCCAAACCGGGCGTATAGTCGAGCAATAAACCCTAGCGTGGGTTTATTATATATAAAAGGCACTTTACCCCCCAGGGCTGTTCACGACCTCGATGAAGACCGCCGAGGAGGTGTTCAAAGGGCAGGGCTCGCGCGACGTCACCCACTACGTGTTAGTGGCGTGCGGGCTGGCAACGCCGCCGCACGCGCTCACCATGGCCGCGCTCAAGGCCGCCAACGTGGCGCGCCTCAACGCCTACTGCCGCCTGAACAAGCACCGGTGCCCGGCGCTGCTCGTGCCCGAGGCGGGCTTCGACGCGGTCGCCTGCTGCGGTACGGACTCTGGAGTCAGAACAAATCCAAATCAAAAATATATTCATTCAAATAGACGCTTGCGCGTTCTTATGAGTCCGCCCCTGTAAATTCGCTCTGAACGAGCCAGAAGAGAAGAGTAGTTACACTTACTCTTCAGGGTGCGCGACACCTTAAAGCGACATCAACTTCACGGTGTCACCATGACAACCGATGACGGATGTTTGACAGTTACCTATGATTCATAAGATATAAGACATTTCGAGTTATTTTAATCGAACCGTTTGCCGCGGTAAGGGTCTTTTCTTCTCTTTGAAGTTATACTTATTTTCTCTTCGTCTCTTCTACGTCACCATGGCGACCGATGACAACTTTTCGACATTTGCCTATGATTCAAAGCCATTTTATTCATGAACCGTTATCATTGCATTGGAATGTCTTTTTAGGGCACCGTACACAATGGGTAAAACCGGAACCCATTACTAAGACTCCGCTGTCTATCAATCAGTCTGTCACCGGGCCGTATCTCATGAACCGTGATAGTTAAGACTGTTGAAATATTCACAGATGCTGTATTTCTGATGCCGCTATAAAAACAAATACTAAAAAACGGAATAAAAAATATTTAACAGGGGCTCCCATACAACAAACATAATTTTTTGCCGTTTTTATAAATAATGTTACGGAACCGTCTGCGTGTCCGACTCGCACTTGGGTGGTTTTTATTTTACGTGCATATTTAAATTTCTTAAACATATTACGACAATATACATATTAGATACGTGTCACGTATTGAACATAAATGCAAACACAAAGTGTCTGGATAATTTACATTTATTTAGAAATTACTTCACAATGAAAAATTAATATAAAACAGGTGAGAGCGCAATGTTGACCGTTATAAAGTTGAATGATGTGTGTTTTTGCAGGGAGGTACTATTTGACAGACGTTCAAATATGATTTTATAACGTATTGATGCGTTGTTGAATCTGTGCAATAAATTGCTTCATAAAAACTTAGGCGCAGACAATACGCTTTGTCTGATAGTATGATTGTTCACTTTAGTGTTATGTTGTTGTTACAGAATTGGACACTTTGCCACGGTGCTACTTTTGCTTCGACGATTACGCTCCCGGGGAGTTCATGCTGATCCTGTTCTGCCAATTCATTGTTTACATGGTGAGAATAAATTTCTCTTACGCAGCAAACAAATAACATTCTTACGCCGAATCTACCAGAGGGATCTTCTTAATGATCAGAATGATCAATTCAAAGAGTTTAACCACCTTTTTGGCAACTCAAATGACATTTGAAAAAGCCATTTGACAGCTGATTAGTTTATTTTTACGATAATCAGTGTTTCAGAAACCGGGCGTTAATGCGTGATTTATAAATCAGTCGGTTGTTTTTAACCAAATTTTTATATCTACTTGTATGTGGGTAGTAAAATTTTAAATTAAATTTGGAGAATGAAACAAATTCCATCGGACAAATCTCGTACCCGCCGATACTGTTTATGTCCATGGGCGCTGGTAATCGCATGCTTTTCAATTAAACTGCTCTCCAAACGATGGACCATGGCACGAGGATACTCCATAAAACTGTATACCACCGTGTAAAGGGAGCGTGGAGTGGGAGCGAGACAAGAAACGGCTTAAACCGACGAGAACGAGAGAACAGACCCTCCCCTCGCCTCCCCGCTTTTTAATAAAAATGATGTTTTAATAAATAATAACGCATGTTCATACTGCGCGACGTTTTAAAATTGTTCCGTTGTACGTACATTATATGACAATTATGTATGTAAACGTGACATATGATATAGAACGTATTCCGTATAAGGAAAGAGACAGCAATTCTAGTATTTGCAATCTAATTACACAGATTGGTGTGATTCGAGTGCCTCAGTTTCGCCGTGCTAGTATCATATCTACCTCGTAGATATATACAGGGTGATTTTTAAGACGAAGTACATATTTTGACATAAAGTTAATTGAGCATTCCATAATTTAAAAAATATTTTATTTTGACAAGAACTATATTATTGTAAAGTTTCATTAAAATCCATTCGGTAGTATTTGCGTGAAAGAGTAACAAACATCCATCCGCACATACAAACTTTCGCCTTTATAATATTAGTAAGGATATACAGCGTGTCGTTACTATCGCGACAATAATGAACACACGTCTAACGCTACTTGCCAATAATCATAAAAAAATATTAACGTTACTATAACTAACTATAATTAAAAAAAAAAGTATTTTTTAAACAAACTAATTAAATAAAAAAGGCAAAATTTGTCTATAATCTAAATAAAAAATACAACTCGCGCCACAGCGTCGCATTACAAGCCTCTCCTTCTAACAGTATGTTTTGTCTCTTTTAAATTTATTCAACCCATTTATATGCTTTGTGACCTTTACAAATGAACTTTACGTTACGTTTTTATAGGTAAGGTGTTCTAAAATTCTTTGTTTTGGAAAATTTAATAACCCTGTAAATATTGATGTTTCAAGAATTTAAATGTTTAATACAACTTTAAAAAGTTATCCCCTATATGTGTGTTCATTTATTGTCGCGAGTGTAAAGCCACGCTGTATATATATTCTAAGGATTGACGTGGAGCGCCCTCCCCAGAGCCTGGTGGTGCTGATCCAGCACGGGCTGTTCAACCGGCTCGCCGAGCGGCTGTTCAACCGGCGCTACCGGGCCACCGCGCCCCCTCCCCCCGCCGAATCGGAGATGGTCCGCGCGGAGGGCACCTACGTCGGCAAGGCCATCGCCCTGCGTGAGTGCACGCTCCCATTGCTCCGCCGATCTGGAGGTCTTGGCACTGCCCGGGGAACAAGAGCTATGCCCTGGACCTGCGGTAGGGGTGTCGAAAAAATATCGATATATCGATACAACACATTCAAGTATCAAAAATCGTATCAAAAACGATATTTTTTCAAATTCTAATCTGACACAGCCCGTACGTGTCTAATGTTTAATAGTTGACATTTGACTTTTTTTTGGACAACGGAGCCTAAGGAGATAATATCGATATCACGATATTTTCTCTTCGAAATATCGAGGCCGATATTGATATTTTTATAAATATCGATGTATCGATATATTCTTCACTTTTGACATCCCTAATCTACGGCTTCGCCTTTTATAGTGCCTAAGCCTCCTATTCCTCCAATGCTCGGGAGGCTTTGTATCTGCTTGGGAAAGGGTAAACTATCCCCCGGGTTGATTTTGCAGGTTGGTTTTACAGTCCCTAAACCCGAAAGCGAACGTCGTCAGACAGCAACAGGTTTCGGCATAACCACGCTGCGGCATCTGCTATTTTCTTCATGATCACCATGACAGCCTGTTCGAGTCTACTTCTGAACATAGGCCTCCCCCATAGAGCGCCACGAAATACGATCCTGAGCCACCTGCATCCATCGACTTCCCGTACACTTGCTCAGGTCGTCACTCCATCTAGTGGGTGGTCGTTCCATCTTCTGTCTCCCACTGTTTTCCTACTTGGTATGGTCGGCACACGATGCGAATCATACTGCTCTTATATACACTGAAAAAAAAATATATACACTGTATAACTATATATTTGTTGAGTAAAAAAAATGACAAAGAAGAGGAAACCTACGGAGTTTATTTCGCCTGTTTCTTCTCCGTTAGAGGAACCTCATTACGAAACGGTGGTAGATTTAAAAAATGACTATCGATAAATGAAATGTATATTTCTTATTTCGATGAATAAATGATTTGAATTTGAATACATATCAACTCCTCTTAGGAATAGACCCAGGTCCGGAACAATCATCTGTGGGTCGCACCTTGTCTTCCGTTTTTCAAGATTCGTGTACAATATATTTAATTTGTACTGATTTTATGGCAATATGATTAAAATCGCGACCGTTACGACATCGTTAGAGCCGCGGACAACCGGTGGATGCAAATGGCAAGGTGTCATTCGTTGTTGAAACGGGTGAAATGCCGACAACAACAGTTTCTCCCTCCATGAGGTTACAATTACAAATAAACATATAATAGCTGCTATCGTACTGTGCAGAATAATGTACACACTTAATTTATTTATTTATTTAAAGGACACCAGCAATACCTTATTAGGTGACACAGCTTTGTTTCGGCTAAATTACAAGAATAATCGAGAACAATAAATGCAAAAAATATTTAACAGCAAATAGTTAAGTATATAATAGTTTCAGTAAAATTAAGAAAAAAAAAATAAAGAATAACAAGCAAAAATACAAATACAAAATAAATTAAATTTAAATTAATATTTAAAAAATCATTAAAATCATCAACACCAATTAAAACTAATAAATTTTATACGAGAATACATAATGTATACAATAATCTAAATTAAGAACGAATTATCTGATTAATAATAAAAACATTAACGGACATGACTCAATATTAATTTCTTGAATTTTATAAAATTTAAATGGAAATGAATCCATTCTGAGTAGCTCTTCACAGATGGCATTGTAAGAATTACACTCAACATATAGTTGTGATGACTAATCGCTCTCATCGTGTGTTAAGAAATATAAAGGCTGGCAAGCACTGACCTGGACTGTCCTCAGTTGCCGTAGTCGATCCGGGCCCGGTGTGGATAATCTTCTGGCCTGATACGTCCACGACTTCCCTTTTATCCACAGGTTCGGTAGAGGAACTGTCTTAGTATTGAGTTTGGAGCAAGGGAAAAAAGATATGGGGTTGGACAAAACGTATTAACGTTAGCCGATTGCGCACGTAATCTTGTTCAGCGTTAGAACGTAAGTGAGTGGTCAATTGGTCAAAAGGTCGTTGCAAAAACGGACTTTGAATTCAAATTTTGAGTGCTTGCCAGTAAGAAAAAAAAAGAAGGGTTAAGTGAATATTATGAAAATTTTTGACTTCCAAATTGTGCTGTTTTTAGATTCCTAAACGTAAGAAGAAAAAAAAAACAATATTTAAATATTGAGTAATATACTCTGTACGCAACATCGTGTTTGGTGACAATTGACGCGCTCAATCAACGTGCAATACCATTCCCGCAGCGCCGCAACAGATCCAGGAGGCGATGCTGGTCAACGACGTGCACAAGAACTACCTAAGGGTGTTCAGCAAATCCTGTAACGCCGTCAAAGGTGTCAGCTTCTCCGTTAAAAAGGGTCAGTGGAAGACTAGTTTTTTTTTAATGTGAGAGAGTGGCAAACGAGCCGACGGTTCGTCTGATCTTAAGTGATAAGTGACGCCCATGGACATTTGCAACACGTTGCAGATGCGTTGCCACCTTTTGATCATGTCTGGCTCCAGACGGAAACGCAGAAGTACAACACTTCTATTTAACGCCGGTCTTCTGTGAGGTCGTGGTACTAACCGGACGGACCTGCCCATTCGTGCAACAGCGAACAATGTTGCGTGGCCCTACCACAGTTACACAATGTCTTTAATCCAATGTAAGATACTTAATAAATTAATATATATATGATAGCGTTTAGTTACTGCAGAAATGAATTTAACCTGAATAGCTATTAACTTGTGTTAAATTCCATTAATTTAAATAATTTGCTAATTATTGTGATTATTGTAATTTGTAATCTCGGTGTATTTATAAATGTAAGTTACATTATATTACGAAGTAACAAATCTCATCTAAATCTTGATAATTGTTGAAGATTAATTGTCGTTGATTTGGTTGTTGTTTTGATTAGATCAATTGACGTGTTTTATAGTATAAAAGCCGATATCTGCTTCAAGCTACATCATTCTGTTCGGAGTGTTCATAGGGTGTGAGTGTATTTTGAAGTAAAAATTATAACAGTGATCAAGTTCTTTTATTATTTTGTGTGCGTAATATTACTACAATGTCACATCGTACACTGCTGTTCAGCAATGGTGGCCAAAACTTAACATATATATATATATATATAAAATTATTTATATATGGCATGGTATGCTATGGTACCAGATAATTGATGAACATACTTAAATAACTGAATAAATAACGTGACTTACTTTCGTAGGCGTCAGCTGCAAATCAGCGCTAACTCAACCGTAGCATTATGTTCTCTTTTTATTTTTGTAAACGGTGTTTGTGTACGATAAATAAAGATTTTTCTATTCTATTCTAAATAATAAATATTTAAGGACACATTTTTACACAACGTTCTCTAGTCCCAAACTAAGAAACGTTGTACTATGGCTAATAAATAACCGATAAACATACTTAAACAAACTTTTCTTTTGTAAACAAATACATATTATACTTATGTACACCCAGACACTAGAAAAGCACTATGTTCATCACACAATATTTTTCCAGTAGTGGTGATCGAACCCACACCCTCTTACGCAGGAGGCAGATACACTACACACTACGCCATACGGGCCGCATATGTTAGTACTTAAGTTATTATGGAAATTATTGTCTCGCAGGTGAGTGTTTCGGGTTGTTGGGCGTCAACGGTGCTGGGAAATCGACCACTTTCAAAATGCTCACCGCCGAGGAGTATCCCACGCGTGGGACTATGTTCGCGAACGGTTATCACATGGACGAAAACTGCGGCAAGGTATTATTACAGCACTATAATTCTCAACTTAAAAGTTATACAGCGTGTCGTTACCGCCGCGACAATAAATGAACACACATATAGACGATAATTTTTTAAAATTGTATTAAATATTTACATTCTTTAAACATCAATATTTACCGAGTTATTAAATTTTCCAAAAGAAACAATTTTAGAACACCCTTACGTATAAAACTGAAACATAAAGTTCATTTGTCAAGGTCACAAAGCATATGAATGGGTTGAATGAATTTAAAAGAGACAAAACATACTGTTAGAAGGAGAGGCTTGTAATGCGACGCTGTGGCGCGTGTTGTATAGGATGTTAAAAATTTTGTTTCTTTTTTACTTAATTAGTTTGTTTGAAAAATATTTTTTTTAATTATGGATTTTGTTTAACGTTAATATTTTTTTATGATTATTGGAAAGTAGCGTTAGACGTGTGTTAATTTATTGTCGCGATGGTAACGACACGCTGTATATTAGATGTATTAAGTAGTTGTGTAGTGCGTCAATTTCAAGTCAAATTTTATTTAATCTTTTTATTCGTGTAATCAGTAAGATAAGTAAAAAAACCGTAACAAGTTCTATGGCGTATACTTCTTTGGCGTAAAAAAAAGAAAAATAACTAAAAAATTTATCCCATGTGCCAATACTTGAAAGTAACTAATGCATTACATCATTAAAGCAATTGATAATGGTTTAATTTAATAACTTAGAATTATATGTAAATGTCACAAAATTATTGGCTGTGTTTACCATGGTAACACCTATATTTGGTGTCACTTTCGCTTGTCGCCTATCGTAAAAATTCAATCTCATCATTTTTCCGAAACGCCCCTAAAGAAGTACGTAACTTAAAAAGCTGTTGTGATTTCAGATGTGTTTCGAAGGTACGAAAAGTTCTTTTTCACTTGCGTTGTCGACTGTATGTCTTCATAGACTATATTGTCTCCTTCGCGTTGCATTCGCAGTACATGCGCTCCCTGAGCTACTGCCCGCAGTTCTCCGGCCTGGACACCTTCTTGTCCGGCTACGACAACCTGGCTCTGCTGCTGACCCTACGCGGGCTCGGGCCCGACGACGTGAGGAGCGAGACCAAGTCCTGGATAGACATCGTCGGTACGCACAAGTCATTCAACGACATAAAAGACAGTTTTCATCATAATCATTTCAGCCTGTTCGAGTCCGCTGTTGAACATTGGCCTCTCCCACAGACTGCATGAAGTGCGAAGCTCAGTACTCAGCCACCTGCATCCATCGACTTCCAGCACATTTGGACAGACCGTCACTTCATCTAGTAGGGGAACTGTCTTCCCCATCGGTTATCGGTTCTACGGGCTATGTGGTCGGCTCGTTGCCACTTTAGCTTGCTAATTTTAAGACAGTTTTACTAAGAATCACCCGATTTCTCATTTGTTGACGATGACTCCATCACGCAGTTGCCAAGTTATTGGGCTCGGCGCCGAGAGTCGTACTTTCGGCCCGTGTTTACCGTTCGAATCCGAGTGCTTGTCCACGTGAAAATTTACGTTCGTGAAACTTCATTACGACGCAGGATAATGTATGTATGTATGAGTAAGGGCGACGGTTTTACAACAAACCGGAGCATGGCGCAAGCGACACGGGCTTGGATTTGTGATCGAACAGGGCTGGAGCAGTACGAGCGGCGCGCCGTGTGCCGCTACAGCGGCGGCATGGCGCGGCGGCTGGCGGCCGGCGCGGCGCTCGCGTGCGCGGCGCCCGTCACGCTGCTCGACGAGCCCACCGCCGGCGTGGACGTGGCGGCGCGCCGCCGCGTCTGGGCGGCGCTGCGCCGCGCGCTCGCCTCGCGCCGCTCCGTGCTCGTCACGTCGCACAGGTGCGCCGCGTCACGTCGCTGACGCCGCGTCACGCTATTGACGCTGGTTCGCACTACTCGCGTCACCTACGCCGCGTCGCGCTACTTACACCGTGTCAAACTACTTACGCCGTGACACGTCACTTATCCCGCGTCACGCTACTTACGCCGTGACGGGTCACTTACGTCGCGTCGCGCTACTTACACCGCCGTCACATTACAGACGCCGTGTCAAGTTATTTACGCTGAGTCGCGCTACTATTTCTGTATGGGAGAAGGTGGCAAACGACTTAAGGATAACCGCCGCCCATGGACACCTGCAACTCCTGAAGGAACGAACAGCTTGCAGATGCGTATGCGTTGCCACCTTTAATAAAGTGTGCTCAAGTTACTGCACTCACCAGGCGAAACGCAAAAATATAACACTTCCATTTCACGCCAGTCTTTTGTGAGGCCGTGGTACTTCCCCAGACGCGAATGCCCATTTGTGTAACAACAGAATCTTTCACGTGGTCCTACCATAGTACTCCCGTTGTAACACGTTGAGTACGCTACATCACGCTACTTACAGTGTCATACTCGCCGTCGTCACTACTTACGCTGCGTCACGTTACTCACGCCGTCGTCACTACTTACTCTGCATCACGTTAATCATGCCACCTTACTCTACTTACGCTGCGTCACGTTAATCATGCTGCCTTACTCTACTTACGCTGAATCACGTTATTCACGCCGTTTCACGCTCCTTACGCCGCGTCATCCTCTTGCTTTCAGTTGTGCCCTTATCGTCGTGTTAAACTTTTCGTCTAGCGTCTAAGCGTGTAATGCTTCTCGAAACGCGAAAACTCATTTAGGCTCAGGCATAAATAAGCTTTAGACATAAACGGGTGCAAAAAGCTGACTCCTCATACGGACAAGGTTTCCACGCGATGCTTCATCACGCCAAGATTTAATAGTTTCACAAATGAAGACATTAATTTTATGTATATTTCAGATGCTTTCGGATCTCTCTCTCTGGATATTTTTAATATTAACACAAACAAAGTTTTCATCCTCATCATCAGTCTATGCCAATCCATAGCCGGATCTATATGCAATGGCCTATGTCTTACCCAATGGCTTCCACTACATGCGGTTCTCCGCTTTCCGCATCCAAATTCTAATCTTTATCAAGCCGTCAATCCATTTCAAGGGCGGGCTGCCAACGCTCCTTCTTCCTAACCGTCGCCTGAACTCTAGAACTTTCCTTCCTCATCTGCCATCACTGTCTCAGCTTACAGATTTAGAAATCAATTCCGACCACTTTTGTTCTCTGTCGTATTGGCTTCGGCGCTGGGGATCGTGAGTCCGATTCACATACGGGACCAACTATTTGTGTGACCCACAGATGACTGTTTCCGATCTGGGTGTTTGTATGAAATTTATGATTGCAAAGGGTCCTTACTGCCTACAAAACTTACCTCCTTACCGCCTTAAGAAAAACACAATCTACGATTAAAATTTGTAGAAAAATTACGAATAGATTGCCGCCGCTGTGGGAATCGAACCCACGTACGTCGTACTTTTTCTATAAATTTTAATGTTTAATCTTAAGTGCAGAGATTAGCGCTACTACATGTTTTTCCTCCCCGGCCGCAGCATGGACGAGATGGAGGCGCTGTGTTCGCGCATCGCGATAATGTCGGGCGGGCGGGTGCGCGCGCTGGGCTCGGCGGCCGCGCTAAGGGCCGCGCACGCGTCGGGCCACGCCGTGCTGCTCAAGCTGCGGCACCGCGACGCCCCCCACGCCGACGGTGAGCGACGCCCCCCTTTCGGTTACCGAAGCGACGCCCCCCGCGCCGACGGTGAGCTACGCCCCCCTTTCGGTTACCGAAGCAACGCCCCCCCTGCGCCGACGGTGAGCGACGCCCCCCCTTTCGGTTACCGAAGCGACGCCCCCCGCGCCGACGGTGAGCTACGCCCCCCTTTCGGTTACCGAAGCGACGCCCCCCGCGCCGACGGTGAGCTACGCCCCCCTTTCGGTTACCGAAGCAACGCCCCCCCCGCGCCGACGGTGAGCTACGCCCCCCTTTCGGTTACCGAAGCGACGCCCCCCGCGCCGACGGTGAGCGACGCCCCCCTTTCGGTTACCGAAGCGACGCCCCCGTAACGGATAAGACCCGCGTTCGCCCCTGTTTCAGTTACAACAGCAGCTACGCCTCCCCAACCTGAAGAAAGCTACGGTCTCCATACGAATAAAGCTGCGTTCGCCTCCATTTCAGTTAAAATTTTATCGAAGCTAATGCCCCCATACCGAATAAGACCCGCGTTCGCCCCTTATTCAGTTACAGTCGATCTAGCTAGGTTTCATTTTTAGAAAATGTCCTTTTATCCCTGTTTTCAGGGAATGAAAAATATAATTCGAATATGACGGTAAATTTCGCCGCAAGAGAAAATGTCATAATAGCTCGGTCGATAATCGGGCGGCTCCAAAACAGACGGCCGTGGTTCGCGTCACGATCATTTACACATTTATTTTTTTACTTTTCGATTCGATTCCCCGTAACGGATAAGACCCGCGTTCGCCCTGTTTCAGTTACAACAGCAGCTTTTGTCCCCAACCTGAAGAAAGCTTGGTTCCATACGAATTCTGCGTTCGCCTTAAATTTCAGTTAAATTTTATCGAAGCTAACCCCATACCGAATAATATTTTCTTATTAGTTACACATGTCGGTAAGATCGAAGAAAGTATGCGTCCGCTCCCTTCGCAGTTAAAACACTAATGTAGAACACATTTCAGTTAAAACTAAATGTAATTACCAAATACAAACATTGCCCAAAAAAAAAAAAACCGAGCAAAGCTCGCATTTACCCCTTTTACGGTTAAAATACTACGTAAACCACGCCAAAAATTACTCACCCGCAATTAATACAGATTATATCTTTATCCTTTAAACGAGCAATTCTTCTATATATATAATCGGAATCTCGGAAATGGCTCCAGCGATTTTCATGAAATTTTGTACGTGCATAGATTGGGGGGCGAAAAATCGATCTAGCTAGGTTTCATTTTTAGAAAATGTCCTTTTATCCCTGTTTTCAGGGAATCAAAAATATAATTCGAATATGACGGTAAATTTCGCCGCAAGAGAAAATGTCAAAATAGCTCGGTCGATAATCGGGCGGCCCCAAAACAGACGGCCGTGGTTCGCGTCACGATCATTTACACATTTATTTTTTTACTTTTCTTTCGATTCCAGATCATTGATTTCTTTATTTTTAATTTTTTGTCGATTTGTTATTTTGTTATTTTGTTATTTTTTTCCCTTTTTTTTAAAGTTCTTTCTACTGTGAAAAACATCAGTTCATATTTTCTTATTATTATGTCGGTAAGATCGAAAAATATTATGCATATTTTATTACTCAGTAATTTGTATCTAAATGTAATTTCCAAAATACACGATTTACCAAAAAAAAAAAACAAACCGAGCAAAGCTCGGTCCTCCGGGTACTGAGATTTAAAGAAGGAACAAGTTTTTCAGAAAATGTACATACCGGCAAATGTGCTAGGTGGTGTTAACTAAAATAAGAATTTCCAAACATACGTCATTTTTAACTAGTACATAATACCGCAATATAAAAATCTGTCAAATCGTCAACAATTCACACAAATATTAATTAACTTGTACCATGTATCTTGTATCATGTGAGTAATAGACGGCCCAAATGTACTTGAAAGCAAACCTTGATTTTTTTTTAACCTAAAAACCATTTAATTAATATAATTATTACACCTACCACAATATCTCACCACGCCCCGGGTTGACTGGGAGAGAATGCCAAAAGGCATTAAGTTCGCCCTTTAATCATCCTCGCTTAAGGTAATTGCAATAAAGAATAAATAAATAAATTACAAGTAATGAAGATGTAGGTAATCTTAGAATTAAAAACAACTACACTAGTGATAGAGACTGTTCACCCTTCCATTTCATTTCAGTCACTGACGGGGGCAAGTCTGACGTTATAAAGCTGAAGAGCGAATTGCAGCAGAAATTCAACTGCCAGCTGAAAGACGAGCACAAGGTAATGAATTTCGAATACAAATACAAATACGAAAATCTTTCGAATACAAAGCAAAACAACCGGAGGAATGTCACTCCAATCCAATCGCTGATATTGCTGTCATTTAAATTAAATTTCTCTATACCGTTTATTATAATAAAGAAATTCAATATAAATTATTATAATAAAGTAACGTAATGAAGTAGTATAAGTATAGAAAGGACGCATGAACATGATCATGTTATAATCACTAAGATTATTTTTATTATTTTTTTTAAAAACATTGCCCTTATTTTAGGATAACATTATCCTGTGCTGCTTTATGCGGACGAGCACCCAGATGCGAAACAAATATCTGTGGGTCACATAAACAGTTTTCCCGTGTGGCAATCGAACCCACGACCCCCGACGCCGCAGCCAATAGCTTGGCAACGGCGCCACCGAGGCCCAAATAAATAAAAAAAATAAAAACCTCTAGCAAAAAAACTCGTCCACAGACCATGCTCCACTACCACATAAACGAGACGATGCGCTACAGCGACCTGTTCTCCGAGCTGGAGGCGCTGAAGGGCTCCAACCCCATCGTCGAGGACTACTCGGTGACGGAGACCACGCTCGAGGAGGTGTTCCTCTCCTTCGCCAGGGAGGGCGAGAGCCAGCAAGGGGAGGCTCCCATCACCCCCGTCTGAAGGTCGAACCGGCGCATCCACTCACCATTTTCCAAAGATCTCCCTAACTAGCTCCCGCGGAATTTTTGTGTATTTTTTTATTCGAACTGGCCAGCTCTGCCATCCCACCCGATGGTAAGTGGCGCGTCACCTCAGTAAAAATCTGTTCACTCCTGCCTCGAAGATCACGTTGTAATCTTCCGGCAGATTGTTCCATTCCTTAGCTGTACAGACCGAAAATCTCCGACCCCTAAACCTACCATAAAGTAATATTTTTCGTGTTCGCATTCGCGCTCCGTTCTCTCAAAAGAGATAAAACTCTTCAGTTTTTTCAGAATAGTACACACAACTTTTACCTTACCGTGCTGTTATACTTTCTAAGTTTTCATTTCAGTTGACGGTTTATTATGTTTGAACACCACAACCATGTATTTGTTCTTATCGTCTTCTAAGTTATATAAGTAGCAGTTAAGACCACACATTATTTCCGCTTCACACATAACAAGTCTTTTTAATATTTAATTATGTTATAATTATATTAGGAGCAGTTAACATTGTTTCCTCTTCACACATAACACGAGTTTGTCGTTAATTAAGTTATAAATAAGGAGCAGTTAAGACAACACATCATTTCCTCTTCACAAATAAGAGGGAACTTTAAAACGAACGGATACAATAATTAGCCATCATACAAAACCTTACGAAATTAGACGAATATGCGACGGAATTCCTAGTAATGTGTGCCTATGCCCTATGAAGTTTAATAACGCCATCTATTGGTAGCATTTTGAATCGCTTTATCGATTACAATAAAGTCGATCTTTAAAGTATTACTCTAAAGAAGACTCAAAGGGATTTGCCCTGAATTTAAAATCTTACGAAAATTATGAAAAACAAGACTAGTTAGCAGCTTTATTAAACATATTGCAATTTTGATTTAAACGTATATGTTGTAATAATCTAATGCAATAAATAATTGAGGTTAAAATCAAAAGTAATTGATAATTAAATTTTGTCTCGTTCCGAAATCCGTCCATACGTTTCGCTTGAATTTAATCAAAGAAGAAATTTCAAAGAAGTCTCCCATCTAGGTCTCTATAGTATGATGTATGTAATTTTGTCTTTTGTCAAAAGTAAGTTATGTGTTCCCGATTTAGGTAATACGTGGCGTGTATCAAAGAAAATAGCATTCCGGTTTGATTCTAGTTGATTTTGATTTAGTGCGTATCGAACAATGATTGTGATAACATGTATTTTCACACCGACATCGAAAAAGGGGCATGTTTTCGATTCGGTTGTATTCTTTTTGTTATGTTTTTCTCCTCAGAACTCCGTCATTTATGAACCGTTTTTAAAATTATTTGCCATTTGTCAACATAATAATTTCAATGATGAAATTCATCGTGAAACTCCTGAAAATCAAGATGAATCTATATTGAGTGAGATTTATGGAGTCGGTTTTTTTTTTAATACGAATTTTACTTTATTAGTGTAGTCGTTTTTCGCTTTCACAGTCAGCTGTAGCTACAACATTGCGCCAGATTTGTCAATACATCAGATTATATATTTATAGAAAAAATGACACTCTTTGAGACTAGGTTTTATGGCAATATAAAGAGATAAGTATAGACCAACATCTCGCGGTGTCTCATCTCATGTAACAAGATAGGAATTGCTATTGAATTTATGAAATAAACAGTGATAGTATTAATAGATAGTACCGTTCGTATAGTAATAATATCATGTTATGCGGGTTAATTCAGTATTTAGTACCTTATTGTATATACTAGCGTAAAAGATACACGACGGCGCAACACCGAGTTGCATTGGTTGCTTCGTCTTGCAAAATGGATTTCTTACAAAACGGTTTTATAACAAATTTGATAGTAAACAATAGACGGGAATCGTTTCTTCATTCAATCCATTTGTCAGGGCCACGCTTTTGCAGGAATGGGCGTCCAAGGAGTACCACGACCTCACATAAAACCGGCGTGAAATGGAAGTCATACTTCTGCGTTTCGTCTGGTGAGCGAGGTAGCCGGGGTACACTATATTAAAAAGTGGCAACGCGATGCAACCATGCGGGTGTTGCAAATGTGCACGGGTGGCGGTTATCACTTAACATCAGGTGAACCGTCGGATCGCTTGCCACCATCTCACATAAAATTTAAACAAATCAATAATTAGATTGATGGCCTATGTGACATAATACAACCCGATGCAATCCTTGTGTTCCGTCGAGACCGTCATTGAAACATAAATATACATGTTGGGAGAACCTTTTGCTAGTATTTTTTTTACCGAAAAAGAGGCAAAACAACCTTTAAAAACTGATCAAACGTAACGCGAAAGTTTAATACGGTTTATCGCTTTGTACGGGTGTGATCTGAATCCAAATATTCACTATGTGGAATATATGGAATTGTTTAGGAGTATATAATATACATGTATAATAATCAGAGGCTCTCCACAATTTCTTTAGACGATTTATAGCGAGTCAATTAGTGAAGATTGTGGGCGTGTAATCAATTATCCTAGGCAATAACAAAGGTTATTTTAATTACTTAACGGAGTGAGTTAATTTTAATTGGAATTAACTTTTTATTATTATGAATTCATCATCATTCCAACGTCAGTAAATTTTGCAAATAATGATGTATATTTTTCTGAGCTTACGAACAAAAGAGTATGTATACTGGTAACTGTAATTATTAAAACATTCAAAATAAATATTAATATTTGTATTTTTTACTTCAATGTACAATCTTCAACATTGAAAGGAACTGGTTAAATTAATGTCATGTATGGCAATAGAAACATAATATTGAAACTATTCGTATGGAATTAATGATTTCAAACTTTTCACTATTTGGGACAGTAAAATCAGTTGAATTGTTACAGCCCTGTTGAATCTTTGGCAAAATGTTTGTGCTTAACGACGGCTACGATGTATATAGTAAACGACAAATTATTTATAATCATATTAAAATTTATTTTATGTATTTATGACGATAAATGTTATTCTCAATCAACTATTGTTACAATAATCAACATAAATGTTATTCTCAGTCTTAGTTTAATTAGTGTCGCGAGTTTTTCCTTTTTTATATATGTATATAGAAATTAGAATCATTAGAAAACGTCTTGACACCCTTTTTTCATATAAACACATACATAATGTTTCAGTCGTAAATAAGTAACCAGATAAGTTTGACACTCGACACCAATTTCAAGTTAAAATGCTTCTGTAATTCTAGTTGGTATTGATAAATATTTTTTTAAATAAATATATTTTCTTTTAATTTTTCATCGGGCCTACGAAAGTTTGCTTCTGTGGCAGTATTAGGTCTTCCTCGAAATGAGGGCTGCAACTATTAGAATTAAAATTATATAGTATTAGAACTATTTTCTTAGAGTACTGATGTGGCAATGACATGCCGTTCAGCCGATGATAAATGATGTACCCAAATAGATGTTCCAAATGCGCTGCCAATTATTCTGGATTCTTGGAGGCGTAATACTTGTACCTACTTCCCAGGGCGAGTCGACTTACTCGCATCAGCTAGACGCCACGTGGCAGTGCCTTAATCGAATCTTTACGATATTGACAGTTTAGAAGTTAACATTTTCCAATTTATATTTTTAAGTTTAGAAAAATCGTTTTCATATTAACTAAAAAATTGATCCATTTAAGTTATATTTCTACTGTAATTAAATTTGATATTTCGTGAATTATTATATATTATGACTAGTAGATACTTATATTTTATTTAATTAAAAGTTAAATTATTTTTTTAAATTAAAATTACAATTTCTACATTCCTAGTGTTAGAAAGGTAGTATGGGCGAGGTCTTTTTGATTTCATTGTTATTGACGCCATAACGACATTTATAAACACCAAAGACTTTTTGAATTATTCTCCATTATCGGAAATTGTATAGGAGATATAATCTCGACGTGTTGTTAAATTTTGCCTTGAACACAGTACAATAACTTTTTGACTCGAATGAAAGAAAGCCTTGTTGATAAAAATATTTTTATGATTAACATACACAGCGTTTATTTTATAGAAAATATTGCGTGTATTTTATAAAAAATATCGATATATCGATATTTTTGCGGCATCCCCACTGCAAAGTTTGAAAAACAGTTTTCAGAAACAAAACTTTACAAAACTACTTTCCGTTACTTTCCCAAACAGTTTTTAGACTATAAAGTGTTGGTCAATCTGTGTTTACAACCCTACCAGCTAGATTTAATTTTATTCTGTAAGAAATGTATTACGTATTATTTAGCCTATAAAGACAGACAACTTTGGGATGGGGAGGGATCTCGTAAAAAATTATACCATAAAGTGGAATTTATGTTTGTTGTTTCTCTTAAAAATTGCTAGTTTTTGTTTTTGACATATGCAATCAAAGAAATTTGTTATGATGACTCCGTGGCGCAGTTGCCAAGTTATTGCCTTCGGGGCCGGGGGTCGTGGGTAGGATCCCCACACGGGACAACTATTTGTGTGAACCACAGATAATTGTTTCGCATCTGGGTGTTTGTCCGCGTGAAATTTATCCGTCACGTCGACGTAAAACGTCCTAAACACACAGGATAATGTTGCCCTTAAGGGAAATGTTTAAAAAAAGAAAGATAAACAGATTCCAAAAACAGCTAAATACTAATTATAATATTTTAAATATGTCTTTTCCATTTACACGTTTGTTTAATTTTTCCTTGAATTATTGTGTCGTATAAAATTATTATGCTTTTAATTTAAGGTAGTATATATAGCGGGTTCTCTATTAAGCACTACATACACCTTTGTACTTATACATTGAATTATATAAATAAATATAAGACTGCATTTACGCTGCTTTAAATAAATGTTAACGTGTATTTTAGTGTTTTCTTTTCACAAATACCTCAAACATCTTTATGGGCGACTAGAGTTGGGGTTATGATGACACAAAATACTTTTAGGTAATGAATGTATTGTTTTGTGGGCTATATTATAAAAAAAAAACATTTTCTACGCAAAAATAAAATAATAGGATAAACTGGATTGATCAATGACTCTAGCTACCCTTATTAGTAAAATAGAACTTTACACGCCTGAGAAACCAATCCCCTCGTAAAATGTAGTAGGTATAAAACATTTTTAGTCACCCTTAAAAAAAATATTTATTTTTTTGTGCAGCATGATAGCAAAACATTGAACAAAAACGAAGTGCTTCTAAGAATATACTAAACTCCAACAGGTTTGAGTAGCTGCCTAATGAAGGTCATTTTAACACAAAAATGACAAGACAAAAGTCTAATTGAGATAATATACTCCGCTTCTATTACGTTATCATGGGCATATAAGCATGACTCTCCGTTTTTATGTACTTTTGTAATCAGTACACGTTGAAAACGTTGCTTCTAATTGATAAACTAATATGGGAAATATAAATACTTATGATAGAGAAATGACGTCATATGGTTCGATCCGCGATTGCTGATTGCATTGGCTTACCCTTGAAAAAATAATGAAAAACCTTTAAAATTGAAATTAAAAGAAAAAAAATATTCTAACCGGTTTCAATATTTATGTCTTTAATAGCGATAGGTAGCGATAGGTATTTGACATTAGCTCCATATTACCAAAGACCTTACACTTACTAAATAGCTACCCTAATTAAATGGTAATGACCATGAACGGTGTAAAGGGTTCGTCGGAAATCGGGAAAAGGCGGAAATGAAAATTAAAAAAAAAACGCAATGAATCCGGTAAAATTGGTTTCGTTTATAATTTATTTCTTTTGTCAAGTACCACGACCTCGCAGAAGACCGGCGTGAAGTGGAAGTGTTATACTTCTACGTTTTGTCTGGTGAGTGAGGAGTAAGGTAGCCGGCACACTTTATTAAAAGATGGCAACGCCTCTGCAACCCTACGGGTGTTGCAAATGTCCATGGGCGGCGGTTATCACTTAACATCAGGTGAACCGCCAGCTTGCTTGCCACTTTCTGACGTAAAAAAATGCCGTGCAGTATTTCTTTTACCTTGCAACTTAGATAAAATACATTGTATTCTATAGGAATTTCATTACTTATACAACCACACGAACTACGAAAGCATCGTCGCGAATTATATGCAACGGCGAAGGTTATATCGCCAAGGGCACTTCCGTACGGCCTCGTTCAGAAATCAGAAACAATCGGCTTCTCTACTCTTTCGACGAAGACCGCTATTTCCGTCACTCGTATTATTTAGGGGCACGCATTCCGCGCATGTGCCTATCTTGACTGTACAACAATTTACGAGACGACTCTTGCTTTCATAACTCATTCTAAATTTCAAACATTGTAAAAATCCACATGATTTTAGAATAAAGTTATTTCATACATAATCGCTATTAAACGAAATTACAATTTGTTTTATACCCAATATTTACAACATTAAATGTAACTAAAATACATAATATAAGCGCAAATTAATCAGTACTGCTGAACAACATTGGCGATGCATCTACAATCTAAGTGTTGCTAATGTCCACGGGCGGCGGTTATCACTTTAGTAAGGTTGAGTGATAACCGCACCTTTTTTATGTTTGTAGGTGGCAAACGCGCTGGCGGTTCACCTGATAGTAAATGACAACCGCCGCCCATGGACATATGCAGCATCCGTAGGGTTGCAAATGCGTTACCACTTTATAAAAAAATAGGCCCCGGCTACCTCACTCACCTGACGAAACGTAGAAGTACTTCCACTTTACGCCGGTCTTCACCAAAAGAAAAATACTATACTAAATTCCACAACAAAGCTAAAAATTGCCACCATAACTTTATAGGCAAAAGTAATAAATTCCTAAAGCCTTAATGTTTTCCTTGCTTGCTGTTTGTCCCGATTTAATATTGAATAATGCAATGAAACAAAATACCCATTTGATTATTTTTTTTATTATGTCGATTTGCTAAATTACAACACAAATAGATTGCATACAATATGGGTGGTCATGAATGAAGATTTTGCAAACACTGCTTGCTTGTACAGGTATAATTTTTTAAGGTTTGAAGTTATTTTAGGCTCGATCAAGTAAATAACAGTGTTGTAAAAAATTGCAAACAGATAAGTGGATTCATTACTTTACTTTTTAAAATAATTAAATATGTAAATATTATGTATGTATCAACATTTCAAAATTCACAAGTCCAAAGCGAGCAACAGCAAGCTAACACCACATAATAAATAATTGAACTCTTAAATGGCATTCCCATGCTTGATTTTATGGCTATGAACCACTTTTACTATTTAAATTTGCATGTAGTAATGAAGGTATAATTACTCTGCCAGTCCACACTTCATGACTTATCTAGACTGTGATCTCATAAATTACTAAAAAACTAAATAGTTGCATCATAAAAACTAGCTTGTCAAGGATATTAGATAATGACTATGAATGAAACCATTTGTAACAGTTAATTGCTTAAATTTAAATTCTGCCTTGAATTGATGTCCTTTCATTAGACCACTGACTAATAATATCAGCCTGTTACTTTACGTTAGTTAACACTGCTGGTTAAACAATTGTTGCAAAAGTAAGTTAAAACACGCCATAAAATTAACAATCCCCTATTATTGTGTACCATTAATATATTTTGAGTCCTATAATCACTGCATCAGTTGTGACGAAACTAAAATTTTACAAGTCACATCAATTGGCAATAAATAAACCTCATGGCCTCTTTTAAATTGATGACATGTGAGAATACATGACCAAAAAGATTTGAACAAGTATTACTCTCATATTTCCCTTTTAATAACATTTATTAATTTTAACTTATTTATGGTTATTTCATGACACAACTGTACAATAATTATTAAGTATGGATTGTGACCAATATTCACAATAATTGTAATCAATTTGTTATAAATGTTCATATTTCCTACAGCACATTACTACATGGTTGCTTTAAATAATATATTTCCTATATCCATCATGGGTATAATAGTTTAGTTGTATATATGATTTTTCATTTATTTGCTAACAAAATCATTGAAGTAATATCACAGGTGATAACTAAAGTGTTATTATTTATTTTTTGCATAAGAAATGAGCTAACTTTACTCTTAATCTAAACTCATGGTATCTTTAGAAGCCCAACTGCCTAATGGACAATCAAAATAACGCTATTAAATATTCTTAGCAAATAATGACACGGTCACACTATATGAATTGATCTACTTATAATTAGCACAATTTAGTAAACTAATTTGTTTAGTCCTGCTGCATCAAACACCTTCTTAACGTCTTGAAACACTTCTTCAGGTAAGACCTCGGCGTTTATCCTTTTCACCAGGCCCAGCTTTTCATAATGATCGATTATTGGCATTGTGTCATTCAAATAAGTATTGAAACGCTTTTTCAAGCTTTCTAGGTTATCGTCGGAGCGTCCACTGCCCGCCGCGCCCCGACCCAAGCACCTTGTTGTACACAAATCTCGGGAACATTCAAAAAATAATACAAACAAGAGTTTGGTTTTGTCCGACATAACTCTATCCCACCCATCCAAGTTGTCCTTATTACGTGGAAAGCCGTCGACAAGGAAACGCGTTTTGCCGGACTTTTGCATAGCTTTATGAATAAGTGAACACGTAACCTCGACGGGTACTATTTCTCCATTTCGTATTTTTTCTTCTATCATTTCTCCATACTCGGACCCGGGACGTTGCCGTTCTTCCCGCAGCAGGTCACCAGCAGATAAATGTACGAAGTTATACTCTTTAGAAATATAAGAACATTGAGTGCCCTTCCCTGCACCGGGAGCGCCGAGTACGAAGACAACTTCAGGCAACATTCTTCGCAAATAATCCGACAACTGCCGGAACGATCGGCTCAGCATCAATCTGAGTGACTAATTCATTTAGTCAGATGTAACTTTTAAAAAACATGCGCACAGCCATAACCTTGAGTATTTCGATTTTGACGTAATTCAATGACTTTACAATGTTGCCATTTCATAAACTCTTTACTAATTTAATAGTAATAATCAGTGATAAGAAGGTAGTCAAAAGAAACAAGTTATGAAGTGCACGCCGACGATACGATGAAGGTATCAAAAGAATACTTTTACGTACAAAATGTCCTCTCAATTTTCTCTCTTTCCCCTATTGATGAGAAACAGAAAAAAATTCGACTAACTAAAGAGGGGCACGAGCACGACATGATCCAAGGGCTTGTCAAATGGAGTTTTGAACCTTGGCTTGGATCGCAACCGATCATAAACAGAAAAATAATTGTGTTTAGGTAAGAAAACAAATAATTTACAAAAAACTAAAAATTTAAGTGGTTGAACCATTTGGAAATATTTAATTTTATAAATAAAAAGTATTGTAATTAATTAGGCGACGAATGAACGACCGTATGCAGGTGAACATCACGTGTGTGATTTAAAATCACACACGTGACGGCGGATGAAAAAATTCATGCGGGTGATGGCTGTTCAGAGAAAATACAAAATATTGAAAACCTTCAAAATATTATTTGCTTTGCTCAAAACATTTGGAACCAACTTATTTGGATAGCAAGAAAAGAAAACTGCTTTGCAGATGTCGCGCCGTTATTATTTGCTTGACCGGATTTGCTTTTATTAAAGCTAGCACAATAAAATTAAAATGATACTTAGCATTTGTAATTTGTAAAACATTAGCCTGATGCTGCATGATTTATTCGGAGATTTATCTCCACATAATACGGCCGGTTTCTGTAGTCTATCTACAGATAGCCATTCAGCCCACGACTGATGTCGACGAAATAAAGGCTTGCCTCAAAGCATCAAATCTGTAGCGCTATGTGAAGGAAATTCAACTGGCAAAAAACTGAGTTGCACTGTTAAACGATCCATCTGCTGAAGATTTGTCGACGCGATTGCTGGCTATCGCTAATGGCCAATTGGATGGATTTCATTCCCTAGGAATTTTTGTAATTTCGTCTAATCATTACTAACATATAAAAATAATAACTAATGATTGAGTGAGGGAGCAAGTTTGGCGGTTAAAAATTAAGATGCGGACCACCTAAACTTTATAATTCAGAATCAAATCATTTGTACTCTGCATTAATTCAAATGTATTGACTGTGAACAAACGAAGACGAAACCGCTAATTATCTAATTGAATTTTTAAACTATTTGGTTGTGCCTGGTTTATTTTACAACGGAAGGTTGGTTCGGTATTAACCGTGCTTCAAAATTTAAACCAAATTTGTACGTGACTTGTCCGCGTGTTGGCAAACCAAAACCGTTTAATTTTTTTTTAAGTTAAACGGTTTTATTGAAAATAAAGATTAAAGTGATGTAGAAAATGTACTAAAAGCTAAAAAAAATACGGTATGTCCTGGATACTAGTCATCACACCACTCTCCTCATTAATTAAGGACATTACTTCACATATTTTTTTTAATTATTATTTTGAAAATAAACAATTTCCTCATTATGTTTTCCTTAACCGCTGAGCACGTGATAATTATTCAGCACCTAAAAGGTACTCAGCTCTATAGAAATTTCACACGCTCGACGTTTTATTTTTTAATTGAAAATATCCATTTATCGAGATTAAAAATATCGATTTTTTATGTATCATACAGTTTATTAATATTTATTTATTGCGGTACGGTACTTCAATATTTTTAACCCATTAACCCATTGCTATCGCATCATTCTTATCGTTTTGGTCCGACTACGAGCCCGCGATAGTGAATATTTAGGGTGTTTATAAATAAATAAATATTTAGGACACATTTGTACACAACATTTTCTAGTACCAAACTAAGCAAAGCTTGTACTTGTGGGTACTAGAAAACTAATAAACATACTTTTCTTTTGTAAATAAATACATACATACACTAGAAAAACACGATGATCATCATACAATATTTTTCCAGTAGTAGGGATCGAACCCACACCCTCTGGCGCAAGAGACAGGTACACTACCCACTACGCCATTCGGGTCGATGCCGGACGCTTTCTATGCAAGGTTTCTGTATACTTATTGCATGTTTTCTTTCCATGTATTAAGATTAAGTAAAATTTTGATAGCTGATTTTATGAACAATCCAAGCTAGGGATGGGCTAGTAAAAAAATATCGATATATAGCAATGCTTCACACGTTTATTCTTCCACGTACTCGTACATAATACATGCAGTACTTAATGTAATTCTTCAGTATCACGTAAGCCTCAATTTATTTAAACCAGTATTCCTCAAACATTAGTAGACCGTTTGCTCTTGTCAACATATCTATAATTTAATGAGATTTACGTTTGTCCCAAAAATTTCGAGACATCAAAGCTTTGATTTGACGGTGATAATGGCTCGTCCTAAATTGGAACGTATCAGCTCCAAGGTGGTTGGACCTTTTTCATAAAAAGCGCAAGAAATATGTAAGAATAACTATTTATGTAATCGTTACATTAAATATGGAACTAGTTGCAATAAAAATATATGAAAATTCTTCCCCCCCTCATGGAGAAAATGTTTCTTTATAGTAAAAATGGTTACTGTAAACGTTATGCCATAGCCAAACAAATTTGCTAACTTTTGCCACAACCAACAGCAAGGTGAATTCTTGCGAGTTGTTTATTTACTTTAAACTTAAAATATTTAAAAAAATATTTTGGTTTCAGGGAGTTTAGTAAAAATTATATCTTTCTTCCGTCTGTTTTTTTTACATCTTGCTCCAAAGCACGCTCAGTTTATTACATAGGTACGAGAGGAGGGGGATAAAGAGTGAAATTAAATATCAAATTATTGTTCCTTTTCAATATTTCTTAACATTAAAACATTTCTCAAATGCGGTTATTCGAAGCAGCATCGATGAATAGCAGCAGTATCCACTTGATACTCTTTAGTAGTATTGGCTATTACAGTGAGTGACACCTCGTTCTTTATAATCTATCAGTAAGATACCAGGTTATGATCGTTTCAGATACTCCAACTACACTCGGCGTCAAAAAAATCGCACATCCGAAAAAAATAATTTAAATACTATTTTAACACAACAGGCCAATGGCAATGTTGTGGTTGAAGGGTATCATTCGAAAGGTAATTTCATTAGCTTTCAGGAATTTTAATTGAATTTTACTTTTATAACGAGACGAAAGAGAAATTAAAGAAAAAGACAGGGTATGTACAAATTTGCAAATTAATAATTAAAAAAATTCTTAATAAATACAAAAAAAAGTTCTTAAAACCTAGTGTTAACCCCCCTTGCCTTGATAACGGCTTCCATGCGATCTTTCATGGGACCTTACAAGGGTCGCAACAGCCTCTTGGGGTATTTGTTCCCCCTCTTCAAGTACCGCATCTTGGAGCTCTTGAAGAGTGGTTGGAGCTGGATCTCGAGCTCACACGCGCCGTTTTAGGTCATCCCAGAGATGTTCTATTGGGTTAAGGTCTGGACTTCGTGCTGGGCAATGCATAACAGGGATACCGACCTCCTGTAAATAATCCCGTACAATAGCCGCGGTGTGGCAACGAGCATTATCATGCATTAAAATGAATCCATCACCGACATAACCAGCATACGGGACCACATGTTCCTCCAGGATTTCAGTCATGTACCGACCAGCATTTAATGACCCTTGCCCACGGCCACCCCGAGTCCGGGAAACGCACACAAGTTCCGTTTTCCCGTCGAAGGAAATGCCGCCCCAAAACACACGAGCCACCCCCGGGTTCGACGGATTCTTCGAAGCAGGGTTGTGTGAACCTCTCCCCCTGTCTTCTGTAGACCCTTCTACGTCTGTCATTGCAGAAGAGACAGACCCTCGTCTCATCAGAGAAGAGTACGGTCCGCCACTGTTCTAGAGTCCACTCGCAATGATTGCGAGCAAACTCTAGGCGATCTCTGCGATGCTGTGCAGTAAGTTTTGGACCTTTAGCAGGTCTATGGGCTGTTAAACTCTTTTCGTGTAACCTTCTTCTTATCGTAGAAACACTCACAGATGTTCTCCGAGTTGATCGAAGCTGTTGTTGCAACTCAACAGCATTTGTAAAACGGTTTCGTAAAGATGTCGTAACGGGGTGAATGGTGACGTGGTGATGAAACGGTCATCTCTTTCTGATGTGCACCGTTTTCTTTCAGATCCCGGTTTTCTGACATAACCACCAGTCTGCTGAAAACGTTGGAACACCCGTCGAACTGAAAAACGGGACAGGTTCAACTGTCGAGCAACGTCACACTGCCGCATCCTCGACTGCAATAGGGCAATCACTTGAGCGCCTTCTTCAGAGCTGGTGTCCATCTTTACTTCTTCTCACTTGGGTTACTTGTTCACGTGTGTTCACTGCAAAGTCTAAATTACGACTGACCCATATTTCTTCCAGATCGACCCTTTTATACCCTTTTTAGTGTGTTTATTTTTGACAGTGATTTCATGATTTTTTTATTAATAATGTAAAGCTATTCAATACCCATTTCAAAAACATACCAATATTTATATAAATATAATTCGTTTCTAGCCATTATAGCCATTTTTCGCGCAAACTCAGAGAGGTGCGATTTTTGTAACGCTTTCTCGATGATTTCTGGAGGTGGCCGCAATTGGCCGCCCGAAGCGATGGTCAACTTCAATGGAGCCCCTGCCTTGCTTGAAAAGGGCATGCCACTTGTAAAGGTCTTGCTTGGTAAGGAACTTAATGACCGCACGGTATTCAATTTTCTCCATTATGGCCGATTTCTTCCCGATGGACTTGCTCACTCGTCAATAACTCGATTGATTAGGTTCAAATTTGATATTAGTTGTTCTACTAGTGACTACCAGGATTAATTAAACAATCCCTTCATTCCACAATAACCCATGTCAGCACAAACTGCATATCTGCAAAATAAAATAAGAATATTAGGAGGTTTGTTAACACACTTAAATTTTCAGTTACATCTGTATAATTAAAAAAAAATCAGAAATAAATTTTAACCTCAAAATAATTCAGAACAGGTCTGTGAAGTAATCATCATATTTAATAACAAGTAAGATTAATAATTGAGTAGAAACAACCATCAACCCAATTGAATACTAACACTGTGATGAAATGAAACTGAAGTCTATTGAATTTGGAACATAAATCTACTTTTATAAGAAATTGTGAATTTGCTTACCCTATTTAATCCTTCAGTATTCACTTTCTCTCAATTGCATTGTGCAATTTTTTGGTTGAGTAAAGTACCTTAAAAAAATTACGAATTGTCAATATAATACATCCTTCAGTGCACATAATCAGGAAACAAAAATTAATTTTCAGTCCTGTTGAGCTTTTAAATACCGTCATGGTGGCATCAGGGGGTTTTTTTAACATCATTAAGAGTATTTGAAAAATATTGTCTTTAGAATTAGTTTTTACTGAATTTGGAAATTTTATGAATATGTAATACCTTAATTTTTTTCATGTCCACCAGTTTCTGTTTACAATCAATACTTTTTTTCATACTTTAAATAATTATAAAATTTAACCTTGGGTATTCATCATGTGATTGATAACCTACAAAAAGTTTACATGAAATTTTCGACCCAAAATTAAAAAGTAAATACTCACTTTTTAGCGTTTACTCTTAATTTTAAAATCTAATGGTGTACAGCTATTTTCATTCTGTTTAATGTCTTCTTCCCAGATTATATATGCTTCCTATGTTCTCAAAAACATCTGTAATAAAGAAATGTCATTAAAACATGTGAATAAATGAAATGAGTAGCCATTTTGCGATGGAATTATCAGTCCTGTTGAGCTTGTAATGACCGTCATGGTGGCATAAGGAATTTTTTTATCATCATTAAAAGTAACCAGCGTTTATGTTTAAGATCGGATTGTATGTACATAATGTATGTAACTTAACTACCTTCTTACATTGAAATGTAAGATTAATAATGCCAAATGCCATATCTGGATGTTAATAACAGTGATTTTATTTAGTAGATATGTCTAAAGGTCTTACACAAAAGTAAGCATTTGTTACTGAACCGTTATTTTGATAGAATTAAATTTTTTAACATAAATTTATGATAGTTGCATTGTTGATAGATAATTGCATACTGCTTTGGTTGTAACTCAAATTTAATATTTAATTTTACTTACATTTTATTGACGAAACATTGTAGAATGTTGAAATATCTGAAAAGAGAATAATTAATTATAAAGTAAGATATCAATCAGCATTCTTACAAAAAGTTAAAATTAGAAATTATTCAGAAATAAAGTGGTTCCTCAAGAATATCAGAACAGGTCTGTGTAAAACTCATCAGTATATTAGTTTTGAATAAAAATATTGTCTAAAGCATTTTGATCAATGAACAAAATAATAAATTCCCATTTTTTAATTTAAATAAAGAGATTAATAAATACATATTTTTCTAACTGTATCAAGTGCTTACCTTCAAGGATGTAGGGTTGACCACAGGAACTGAAAGAAATATAATATATTAGCACCAGGATTTTTTTTACAAATTGTTAATATAAAATTATTGTTTTTTCAATAGAGGACCATTCTTATAAAAGTGTATATAAAAAGAACTCACCTTCTGTTTGCTGTACTTTCTCGCCCTGTTATATTTTAAAAATTAAACAACAATTTTTTACAATAAAAAAATTATAATTTAAAAATTAATTACAGTATAATTAAAGATGTCCAGACTCCCCAACTACATGACAACATATATTAGTGTGAAGGGATTGTAATATCGTTTTATAAAATGTGATACTACCTTTAAAGTCTAGTATCACATATTGTGGTAAATATTAACAATACACATCTTCCATCTCATATTTTATTGAAATTTCTCAAACACGGCTCCCGCGTTTTACAAACTGAATGAGGCGAACAATGTTTTGCTTGGAATAAATGGAAAATAAAGTATGACAAATAAATTGCGGTGCGTGAGGCGCTTGGTAATGTTACATATATTACAGTATAGATTGCATTAGCTACGGCGTTTACAACTTGTCCAGATATTGAGTCAAATCGGGAAGACCCTCCTTCAGTCCTTTTCTTTTCCTTGTGTCCTGTTGAAAACAAAAAAAATATCGTTATATGTATAACTGAATAAGATATGTCTATTATATTAAAACATTATCGCCTAATGTGGTTATAACAAAGTAAAGTTTTCTTTTAATGTAAAAGGTTGGCTATTAGGTCGTGTGGCTGGTCAATTTTTGATGGTTACCACCCTTTGACGACTCCTGAGGGGTTACAGGTGAGTTGCAAACGTTTAAAAAAGTTATCCGCAAGTATAACCGCAAGGATAGATTCAAAACTGGGGTATTAAAGTATTGGAGGAGGAAATGGCATCTTAACCACACTCACACACACATACACGCGCGCACACGCACAAGTAATCCATAATAATGCCTAAGTATCAAAAGTTTTCAAATTGGCTATAAGTTTTAGTAATAAGATTTATATATATTTAACACAGTGCTGTGGATTTTATTATAACAATAAAATAAAATAACGTTTTCACCCCATAGTTCAAGGCGCACGGTACTCCAATTTCAACATTGGCAAGTTATAAAATGTGAAGCTTATAATGATTGAAGTATAATTCGTGTGGATATAAAACAAGAGCTTACCTGGACAACCACGTAGGGTTTGCTGCCGGGCTCGCACGGGTCTCCGGGCAGGACCTGCCAGTGGTCGAAGACGCACTGCGGGAAGGCCTGCCCGCCGGTGTTGGAGCGGAGGTCGGCGGTGAAGCCGAACGACTCGTTGACGGGCAGGTACGCCTTCACCACGAACATGGGGGTGCCGGCCACCTGCGACTCCTCGAACACGTGGCCACGGCGTCTGTTCAGCACGCCGTAGATGCCACCGACGGCCACCTCGGGGCACTGTTGGTTATTTGATCCATTATGGTCTGTTGTTCCTCATCAACTTTTATCATATCAACTTAATTTTTTTTTAATTCAATTTAGGCTTATAGTAAGCTCTCTTATTGAAGGTCAAAAAAGTACCACCGGTTCACAAGTGTTGACAAGAGTTATTTCCACACATTATTATCCCTCAATGTATTGGGTAGTTTTACAAAAATGTTTACACTTAGTTGTTTGTGGAATTATGTAAGGATGTTTATTAAAAGATAATGAATGACAGATAATTAAATTGAGACATGTATTAATTTTTTTTTTGTTCTTATATGAATTTTTGTTCCAAAGGACAAGCCAATTTGGGTAGATTGTTAAAATTTTCAAGGTTAAGACTGTTAGTTCCCCTATTCAGGCAAGGCGTATGCGTTGTGGCAATGCCGAAACAAAGAACTGATGCTCTACCACGTGTCGGAAAAGGCGGACGAGCGAATGCATGCCTGGCCGCTCAGGATACTACGTGGAATATTGAAAATACAGAAAATACGCTTAATTAAGCATTTGGGCAAAATTAAGGTCAATAAAAAAGTTGAGACAAATTTCACATAAAACAAGAATTTTAATATAATGAAAAAATATCTCCAGTACTCTACAATGTTGAGGAAATGCAGAATTATTTGGACTTAGCAAAATTTTAATTGTATATACCTGAATCTCGCAAAGGTAGACAGGCTCCATAATTCTGGGCTTGGCAGTTAGTAAACACGCATATAGACATCTCCTAGTTGTTGGAATGATTTGGCCACCACCTCTGTCAAAGTTAAAATTAACGAAAATCAGTTGAAATATTATACTATAAAATTAAGATAAAATAATACAATATCTCTAGTTAATCTAAAGTTGTTGATATATATAATAATCAAATTCTATAACATTACAATTTTTGTTTCACAAACCTGTGGATGGCATCAGTGTGCAGGGTTACATCATAGATGTTGAAACGGACACCTCTTAAGTTCTCTTCAGCCATGACACCTTCTTTAGTGGCCCATTGGAAACCAGCGACCACAGAGTCCTTGATTTCATTAAGGTACTGCACTCCCTTAGAGCAGTCTACAAGAATGTTGGGGCCAGTGTCTTCAGGACCGAAGCACCAGATCTTACGGGCCTCGGTGACGTCATATTGGTATTTCTCACCAAGGTAACGGGCACGAGTCTTAAAGTCGTCACGTGGGTTAACGCGGCCCTGTTGACAAAAATTATTTACCTCTTTATGGAATGTGGTAATTGAACAATTCTACTTATCCACTGATTTATGGAATGTGGTAATTGAAAGTCTAGTAGTAGATGAATGTAACATTAAATCAATTAAATGGATCTTAATTAAATGTATATGTATTACAATATTTCGCTAAAATATTCGCAAAATTATTATGCCAAAATTGTAATGTTTGAAATTGTTTTCAAACATTTAGAAAAATATAATGGCAGTTAACTAAATTGATATATAGTTTTAATATTTTCTTTCATAATAAGAGATGGCAAATAACTTAGTAACTTATGATAAGTCAATATTAATCATAAAAATTGTATAACAGGCGCCGTAGCATGCACTCCTCGGACATAAGGATAGAGGTCCTATGCAGCGTTTAGACGCACGTTAAATTTATTCTGCTTCCCCATTAGCCGACACCTTCACGGTGAGACGACGCAAAGCATCGGACGCACTAAGGCGCGGCACGTTATTAGGGAAGGGAAAAACGTGGTTCATAGAATAATTTAAATTTTCATGAGAATTAACACACACAATACCTAATATGATATACAGTTTGTAACATTCATCTCATAGTAAGAATATTAACAACACGCCACACTAATAGAACGAAATTTGAAATTAAAGAAAAGAGAAAAATTGGAAATATTAAACATAAAAAAATCTATGCACTTAGCCAATTACACTAATAAAAATTATGCCCACACTAACCTCATCAATATCTTCAGGCAGACCATCAGGCATAGGCTGAGCCTTCATGAACAAACGGTTGTGCTTGTTGGGCGATTTGGATAGACACATTTGGTCAGACTCCTCGTTAACGGTTTCACGGTACGACACCACTGGGTCGGACTTTTTGATGGGAATGCAGGCATGGTCTTCTTCCAAATCCTGGTTTAAAATTTAAATAATTATAATGGTAATTCGTTTATATGATTTTCTAAATTGTTATACAAGTTTTTTAATTTTACCTTAAGACAAATTTCAAGATGCAACTCTCCTGCACCGGCAACGATGTACTCGCCAGACTCTTCACTAATACATTGTACCATAGGATCGGATTTGGCCAAACGCTTCAGACCTT
Source organism: Iphiclides podalirius (assembly GCA_933534255.1). Classification (NCBI taxonomy): domain Eukaryota; kingdom Metazoa; phylum Arthropoda; class Insecta; order Lepidoptera; family Papilionidae; genus Iphiclides; species Iphiclides podalirius. The sequence goes on from OW152826.1 coordinate 12,404,757, forward strand.
CAACCAATTTCGGTAGATCGGCAGGGTTCTTGGGCTCGACAGCAACACGCACAACAGGCGATACACTGAATTTCATGACCTGAACAGTGAAAAATAATTTTATGAAATGTCAGGCAACAAAATGAAAATAATCTTAGAAAATCAAAATAACAAAAACATGTCTTTACTAACAAACAATTACAGTAAATCAAAACTAACCTTCATGTTATGCGCGTTCTTGAAGGTCGTGATTGTTCCGGTCTTCACCAAGAACTGGTCAACACCAACCAGACCGCAAATGTTACCGCAAGGTACATCTTCGATGGCTTCTACGTAACGTCCCATCATGAGGATAGTACGCTGGATGGTCTTCTCATACAGATCCTATGGAAATCATGTAAAGTAATATTAGTGCTTGAAATAAAAAAGAAATTCAATGGCATTATTGAAATACGTAAAGGATGTGTCACAGGCGCCGTAGCGTGCAGTCGTAGGACATAAGGATAGAGGTCCTATGCAGCGTTTAGACGCCCAAGAAATATTTTATCTGCTTCCCCATCAGCCAACGCCTTCCTCGTGTGACGACACAACGCATCGGACGCACTCAGGCGCGGCACGGTGGTGGGGAAGGGAAATTTGAAAAAATCTATTTAGAACATATGTTCACACAATAGTTGCGCCCAAGTGGTCGGTATATTCAACTACATCCTAAGAAACCTATAAGCTGAAACAAACTGTATATTAAGAACAAGAAGGCTTCAGTTAAATTGTAGCAAAAATCTACGTACCTCTTTCTTGCCAGGTTGGTAGTTCGGTCCCATGATTCGGCCCTTTTGTCCGGTGACAACTTTTCCAGAGAATACACGACCGAATGCGTAGAAACGACCCTTGTCAGAGGTAGGCACCATCTTGCTCACATACATCATGAGTGGTGCTTCTGGGTCACAGTTCTGGTGAAATCATAATATAGTAATAAAAAAGTTCACATTTGAATCATATTTATGAACAGATTTATTTATTGATACTTTGAAATCCATACTGACCTTGATACCAATGGCGGCCTCATCATCCTGAGGACCTTCGTAGAGCATTTCCATACGGTACTTTTGGGCCACCACAGGTGAGGGCAAGTGAATTGCAATCATCTGAAGAAGAGCTTCACCAGCTGGCAACCAACTTCTCATAACAACCTGTATAATAAAAGGATTTTCATTATCTATAAATTGTCATAAAACAAAAACTTATAAATTTTCTTTGATCCGATATGAATGTTTCTTTCATTTATGGGGTCACAAACAATGTAAGCTCACAACCAATTCCAGAAAGACATGCTGTAAGTCCACTTTGACACCCAGAAACTAATGTGAAAGTAACTGGCAACACTTGGGACTATAACAGTTTTTCTAATTTCAAAATATAATTCAAAGTTACTTTAAATAACATTTTTAGTTCTTTAATATTTGCAAGATTAAATCTAAAATTACATATTACCTAATATACCTAATCCACGCGGCATGGTGCCAAGAATGCTAGCTGCATTTCCTCACTGAATAGTTATGCTTAACCTTTAAGCGAGAAAAGAACCAGCTCTCTTGTCAACAGCCGCGGCGTTAAGCCTAGGACATAAACTTTAAAAAAAATTTGATGTGCGGGGACCCCATGGACCTAAAGTTCCAACAGCAACTTGCACAAATACGTAATCTAAACATACGACTCATATTTGCGCCATTTACTAATAATAATTTCAAAATAGTTTACAAAATACAAATACACTTTTTCACCTTAAGCAGAGCCTTTCCATCCTTATCAGCATCCTCATGTTTGATGGTGACACCAAGTTTCTTGATGAGACCGTCAATCTCCTCCTTGCGGAAGTTCATGATGGCGTCGAACACCTTGTAAATTGGGTCCAGTACGTACATGCAGAATGAACGTTTGTTATCAGCATCCTTCTGTTTGGACCACTTCTTAGTATTGGCATTGAAGAAGTTTTCTCCCCATAGCCTATTGGACAAAACATTTAAATTAAAACAAACATTTAATCAATCATGTCAATTGAAAGAAAATTACTTTCATTAAAAAAATGTTTCTTGGTGTTCGTTGCAAAATGCCTACAGAGAACATTCCACCAATCCACCCCAAGAAGATAATATCTGTCCCTGTCTGCCGCTGGTGTACAGTATGTATACATTACCCAGCATCAATGGGACAAATATACAAGAAATTCAATATGTAAGGATATGGTTAACTGATTATTAATTATTCTATTATTTAAAAACGTAAGTGTTAATTGTTCTTAATTTGCAACATGATTTTTGACAGCTTTGTGAATTTTTATTTTAATATTCTTATATTCAGATTTCTATATTCTTATACAATAAGGCTTCATTATTTCAATAAATTTAAAAATGCAAATGTTTGAATTGGCCTTTTTCCCCAATCTGAGTCTTGGGATTAAGTAAATGGTTACGAGACAAAGAGAAAAAGGTTATTTTTTTAATGTTACTAAAGAAAAAAAGATTTAATAAGTCCCTAACCAATTTGAATTAGTGATATACATAGAAATTAAAGCATTTAATATTCATTCACCTGTTCATAAGCTTGACAAGGTCAATCTTGAACTTGTCAGCATACATCTCGGCAAACTGCTTCAGGGTAAAAGCCCAGCCATGGAGGCCGGAACCGAAACCCACAGAACCCTTACTTGGGTCAACGCGCACCTCACCTAATTAAAGTTAAATATATTAGATTTTTTTAATTTAATTAAAATAAAAAAGGTTAGAAATACATAGTCCGACTTAAGGTGGTAGCAAGGTTATCATGTATTATCTTAATGTCAAAGGGACTAGAAAATCTAAGAAGGTTGACCTACTGTTTATGATGTATTTTGATTTTACTAATCATGGTGTTTTTACACATGTCTTTTTAGAAATATTGTCTTATTTACAATTTAAACAAATGAGAATTAAGTAAACACTGTACATAATGATGTTTTATTAAGTCCACTTTGATGCCAAAAGCATATTGGTATATATTTTGAAACACTGGGACTGGCCTTAAATTCATTAAAGTATTAAAAGAAAAAATATACTTTTAGAGATAATTATGACTGTTATTAAGGCCAGACAGGTCCACCTGGGCAAGTTTCACAACCTCACAGAAGACAGGCATAAAGTAAAAGTGTTATACTTCTGGATTTGGTCTGGTTAGTGAGGTAGCAAAAGCTAACCTAGTTTAAACGTGGCAACGCATTTGCTTAACATCAGGTGAACAGCCAGCTCGTATTCCACATTCTCACAAAAAAATAATAAAAAATAGAATGGACAAAATATTTCAACAAGTCTAAATTGTATCTTTATTTTGTTGTCAGAAGTATTGTCTCTGAATAAATATTTAATTCCATTATTAGTTATAATTAGCAAGAGTAAACAGTAGATGAACTACGTAGTTCATGTAGTGTTCCAAAGTACATGTCAACATTACTTGCAGACGTTGGTAATATAATAAATGACATGTTACTATTTCTAGACAGTGTTTTAGAACAACCTTTATTATTAACTTCAGTTTGGAATATGCACTTATGAAGTACTCAATACTATGTACTTGTTTATCTAGGTTATATCAAGGGCGAAATTAATATTAACGCACATTTGGAGCTGCGTTTTATCAAAGCTGCTCCAAAGTAAATTGCGATTTACTTCAAGAATGAAAAACATCCTTTTGCCTTCAACATCTCAATCAACAATTTGTAGCTAAGTGCAAAATGCAGTAGATGCAGTACGTTCGACCGCGTCGCCACCGCTAACGATTTGAAAAGCCCATGCAATGGGCATGTGCTCGCTTATCTCACGATTACACATGAAAATTATTGATATCTAATCTTTCGTTATAAATTTGCATTTTTTGTTGTTGAAGACTCACAATTTCTGCAAATAACATGGCCATAGTATAGCAGTCCTATAATGCATAATATTCTACTACATTTATTATTTTACTGTATGCAGAAACCTTTCCAAAAAAAAAAGTCCACCATAGAAGTTAAGACAAGAAAAGATATAGTTTACCAACCTATATGAAAAGAATTTTATTCAACCTATATAAAATTTTGTTGAACAAATATTTCATTGTTCATCAAATATTTCAATTAGAAATAGGACAAAAAGGATAATGTAAGGAATAAACATAAATATTATAAATCTGTTATGCTGTTATAAATAATTATTGACCCAGCTCTTTACTCACCCATTGGACCACCATCGTCATTATAAGTAGCAATGATAACGTTAACATTTTCAACAATACGCTGGAATGTCTGGTACAGTTCTTCAGACTCAAGTTGAAGCTCTAGTAGGGCACGGTCCATTTTGTTCATGAACAGAATAGGCTTTATACGCTCTGCAATAGCTTGGCGCAGCACTGTCTCGGTTTGTACACACACACCTATTATCACAAAAGAATATTTATTTTAAATGCATAACAAGTTTTGAGCTGTAATGATGATTAAATAAATTACTTAAAAGGAGTTAAGGATAAAAAATTATTACGATTAAATTTCCAGTACTAAGCAGCTAATTTAAAAATATGATGCAATAACAAAAATTTTGCAATTTATTATTTATTTTATTAAGAATAAAAACATAATAAATGCTTTTTTTGTAATTCAGTGATTATGCCACATCATCAATATGTGTACTTTCTCTTTTTGGTAAATAAAATCAATATTACACATAAGCTGTTGTTTTCTTAGTTGTTCACTTACTATGTGGTAGTTAATGTAAAAAGTTTACACAACTGAATACAGTTACACAACTAATAAGTTGCGACTAAGTTGTTTTCATCAACAATGATAATGATAAACCTTATTCCTTCTGCATAATAACTACATATGTCTTTAGGTGAAAACATACCTGAGACACAGTCCACAACCACCAGAGCACCATCAGTTACACGGAGAGCAGCTGTCACTTCAGAAGAGAAGTCAACGTGACCAGGTGAGTCAATGAGGTTGATTAAGAAGCCCTTCTCACTCTTCTCACGCTGATCAGGATTTGTAATGAAAACCAAGTCTTTCTCTTCAAGTTCAAAGAACATAGAGATGGCACTACAAAAAAACAACTGATATGAAATACTAAATTTATTTAAATTTCACAACTTTTTAAGTACATGTCAAAGAATCAGATGGCCGTTCTGAAGTTCTTCAAAGAATATCAGTTAACATGGTTAGAACAATCATCACGAAAAAACAATTTCAATTTACTAAAATTTCACATTACATTAAATTTAAACAGTATAGAACATGTGTTAAAATGATATGCAAGAATAATAAGGTACTTTGAAATTTCGATTCCATATGCGGTAATTACCATATGGGTCCAATTATTCGTCTATAATTATTACATTATTTTATAGGATTATAACAACAAAGAATACTCACGTGGATTTGATGGTAATACATCTGTCTTGTTCATCCTTCCGGGTGTCGGTGAAACGTGTTTCGCCGGCTCTGGCGTTAGCGATAATACCGGCTTTGGAGACGAGCGAATCGGTCAACGTGGACTTGCCGTGGTCTACGTGGGCGATGACGGACATGTTGCGGATATTCCGCTTCTTGTCCATCATCGTCCTGATCTCGTCTACCGTGAAATTCACCTGGAGAAAGGAGGAAGCCAATCATCATTTTGTTGTGCGACGAGAGGAAAAAGTAAAATAAGATTTAAAATATTTTAACTACGCACATTTTTCGATAAGCATGAACCGTTGCAAGCTTTTCTTAAAAATTAATAGGATAATTTGCATAATACAAGTTTCAACACAACACTTCGACATAATATCACCTTCAATTTAAAAACGTCATCCGATACAAAGACGGTCATCGCGCAGAAACTAAGTTTTATATTGTAATAATTCAATGAATACGTAAAAATAACTACTCAGAATATAACTATAAGAATGCAGCTACACAATTTTAAGCATAATTGTTAAAATGTATACTCACCATATTGGATGGTTTTTGATTTTCTTTCAATAAAATATACTACCATACGCCAGCGATGGCGTACGCTTGAAAAAGGGCCCTATTTTCTTCCGTGGCCCGGATGTACCTGCCAGCCGTCAGACGACGTTCCAGTCATAGACAAGTAATGGTGCCAGTTGCAAAAATGTTCGATGTTAATTATAAAATACGACAAATAAAAATTTAAAGTATTGTATGATGAAAGTATTATGTTTTGTTAAATAAAAAAATTATAGGGAAATTTTATTATATATCAATTATAAGTTGTTTCGTAGATGGCGCTAAAGTAAATAGGATTTTCAGGTTTTCCTTAAATATCATCATGTTTTTCCAAATAGCATAAAGATGTCATTGATAAAGCTATGCGATTTTAAAAAAATGAATCTGTTTTTTGGTTACATACTTAAAAAAAATAGTTTTTTTCTTGGTATTTTTATATAGTAATAAGAAATGTGCAAATTGTGCACTTCATAATTACAGGTTCTTGTGAGATCCAATTTTGTCTAGGTACGAGGTATTTAATTAATGTGATTAAACATATTATTTAATTTCGATATATATACGGCGCGTTGCCGTAACAAAACAAATCAGGTGTATTATATGGGGGGTAATAAATATACCGGTTTGAACCTGCGTCTCCCGATTTCATACGCTTTTCTAAATAAGCGTCCAATGATGCGTTGCAAAGAAAATATAGTACATTTTACATTAATTATGTGGTACAATTTGCTAAAATATAATAAGATAAGATACTGTACGTTATACTATGGATGGCAACCCTACATCTGTGTCGTGTGAACTGTGAGTGGTAGGGATGGGTTATACTTGCTAAGTCGCGTACCAGGTCTTAAAAGGACGTCCACCTTCTCATACCAGGTACAGAAACCAGGTATCAAAATACTTTCAAAGTATTTTCTGTCGAACGCAACGAGTCGAATACTTGTTTCCTTGCAAGTATACAAATAAGATTCAAAATATTCCAATCAAGACGTAAAATACTTTGAAAATATTTTATTTCCCGTATAAGCACAATCTGTACCTTATGTGTATGAACATAAGTTATCTAATCAAGTGAGAGAGACACACCAGTCGAGACCGATATACATTACTTCGCCATTGCGCGGCTTCGCCAACTTAGGAATTTCTTTCTAAATTTAGGAATAAAAAAAGTTTTTTGGGACGTAAATTAAAAAAATAAAAATAAAATTTTTAGTAGTTATTAGTTTAGTGCTGTGCTGCTTTGGACGACTTCAGGCCAAGCCCTATGTGTCTGGTATGGATATTTTATGTTTCTTATAAATATTTTTTTTTATATTGTTTTGATTTTATTCTTAAAATATTCATTTAAAATGAATTATATTACATTTGATGTTCTTGACCATTTTTAATGAAATGGTTTATTTTATCAGATAATTATTTTGCCTTTACCTATAACATAAAAAATTCGTGATTTTAAATTTAGAAATTTTTGTTTGAATTTAATAAATTACTGGGTTTTCGAATTGCTTTCGGAGTATTATATTTGAACAGTTGGTAGCACTGGTTCGACTTCGATTGACGTCTAATTGTTGAATGCTCAAAGACTACTGTTATAAACTGGAAATACTTACTTTGAAGGGCTCGTACACTTTAATGAAAAAATACTTTCAAGTCTTGCTAGTATATCGGGTCGGTATCGGTACCTGGTTGGTATACTTGCAAGGAAATACCTGGTAACGTACATACACACCATCTCTAGTGAGTGGTGGTGACAGGCAAATTTTGGCCGGTGAATTAGTTGTTGGCGGGCGTACGCTTTTTCCAAGAAATTGTGGTGCAAGGGTGACTATTCCCACTAGAACGTCGCGTTGTCGCGAGGGCAATTTTTCTTGGCAATACCAGCGGAGTTTCTTGCTTGACCTAAATTAACATCTGCGAAAAATAAAACAATTTTTTAATTTAAGCTATAATCAGTTACATAAAAGTAAAAATATATATTTATCTATAATTGGTAACTTACTTACTTATGAACATAATTTTTTTATGTAAAATATCGACGTTTCATAAGAAAGTGCAAGTGTCTATGTGAATAATAAAGATATTTTTAATTTTATTTCATTATTGAGTACATTCAAAATGAAAAGTTCGCTCTTTCCAGCTTTATGAAAATTAATTTTCAAAATAATTATTTTAAAAAGTCACAAAGAGCACGTTTGGGCAGGTCCGACTGGGTAAGTACCACGACCTTACAGAAGATTGGTGTAAATTAGTACTAGAAATATTACTCGTACTAGTTTCTGCGTTTCGTCTGGTAAGTGAGATAGCGGGACCCACTTTAATTAAAGTTGGCGACGCATTTGCAACCCTATCATCCTACGGATGTAGCAAATGTCCATGGGCGGCGGTTATCACATAACATCAGCTCGTTTGCCACTTTTTCACATACAAACATCCTGTTTCTTTTTCAATTACACCTATAAGTTTTATTTTGCTCAGATTTTCACGTGCGAAAATCTGAAAATCACTATAAGATTGTTGACAGGTTCATCATCCAATACATACAGGACTAGACAGGTTGAACACAACGTAAATAATAGCGAGAATTTGTCCTTTTAAGGTTAAACGTTTAAAGGGTAGTGTTAGTTAAGTCTTAAAAGCATCTAACAGGAACAAGAAGTTAAAATGATACTGATGAAAACAAGATACATGGTACACTGCCAACCATTTTCCCGTGAATCACAGCTTTAAGGCGAACTATTAACAGTTCAAGGTCGTATCGCAATTATCTATCGTCTTGTTAGCTTGCCAACGACACAGGAAAATAAGGTTTTTTTTTTATAAAAGACACACGAGTAAATTGTGTAAAAAAATTAACTTGTTCATATTTTTCAACTTCAAGGTGAAGATGGTTTTTTGAAGAAAAAAAAAGGCCTGCTTCGGGAAAAATTTCTCTATTAAGATAATGTGTTGTTTCCGTGATTTTGAGTAAATATAATTAACTACTTGATAGTGCGGCATTCCCGCAGTAGGTACCGTGATCAGTCGCCGAATGGTTATGTTGTTATGCTGTTATCCCGGCGGCTTTGACAGCATCAAATACAAGTTAGCAGATGGCATTAAATTTTTATTAATTAAATATTTTTCTTGAAAACAAATTTATTTTACATTTTATTTTGTAAGAAGATTGCAAGCGAGCTTACTGCTCACCTAATGTTAAGCTATAACCACCGCCCATGGACTTTAGCAACACCGTAGGGTGCTTCAAACCGGAAACTAAAAAACATTGTTAATACCTATAACATTTGAGGTTTGCCCTCGATTTCTCAGGGATGCTATCATCAGATCGGGGTTTCCTTATCATGGTACCACCCTTGGGATATCTCCTTTCCAACAAAAAAAACTTCGTCAAAATCGGTTCATAAACCACGAAGTTACACACACATTAAAAAAATAAAAATATACAGCGTGTCTTTACAATGGCGACAATAAATGAACACACATATAGAGGATAACTTTTTAAAATTGTATTAAAGATTTACATTCTTTAAACATCAATATTTACCGAGTTATCAAATTTTCCAAAACAAAGAATTTTAGAACACCCTTACGTATAAAACTATAACGTAAAGTTCATTTCTCAAGGTCACAAAGCATATAAATGGGTTGAATGAATTTAAAAGAGAGCCGTGATAGCTCAGTGTCCGGGCGCTCGCCTTTAATTTAATACACTCGAGCAACCTGAGTTCGATCCCCGGTGCCGGCACCAATGAAGTTTTTAACTTTTAGTGCTGACTTATCACGTGCTCCGCGGTGAAGGAAAACATCGTGAGGAAACCTGCATATTTTCGAAATAATAAAAAAAATATTTCGAAGATATGTGAAGTCCGCCAATCCGCAGTGGGGCCGCGTGGTGGACTATACCCTCTGCATAGAGGAGGCCTTTGCCCAGCAGTGTGATATGTATAGGCTGTTACTTTACTTTTTTTTACTTTTAAAAGAGACTAAACCTACTGTTAAAAGGAGAGGCTTGTAATGCGACGCTGTGGCGCGAGTTGTATAGGATGTTACAAATTTTGCTTCATTTTTACTTAATTAGTTTGTTTGAAAAATTTTTTTTTTAATTATGGATTTTGTTTAACGTTAATATTTTTTATGATTATTGGCAAGTAGCGTAAGACATGTGTTCATTTATTGTCGCGAAGGTAACGACACGTTGTATACGGTCGAATTGAGAAACTTCTTTCTTTTTTGAAGTCGGTTAATAAAGCGAACGGAACCGAAAAACCAGGATATTTAACAGTATTAAAACTATTAAATTTTATAATTCTGTCACTGGCACCACGCCAGCTCGCTTCGACGATTACATACAACCATAACGTTTTCTGGCGACATTGTTCTCTTTACGTGGAAAAGGAAACTTTGTTGTTGGAACAATACAATCAGCTGCCAAATCGCTTCGTTTGATTCACCAATTGTACATTTATATTATAGGTCTTCGTGTATCTGAGACCTAATTTGCTATTGTATCGAAAAATAATACAGGTCTGCAACTATGAAGATATTTTATAGTCACATTAATTCTTCATATTCCATATTTATGTGAACACTCAATCTTTATATGTATATATATAATTCTACTCTACGTGTGTATGTCACTGAACTCCTCTTAAACAGGTATACCCATTTTAATGATTTTTTTGTGTCTTAAGGTCGATTCGAGAATGGTTTAGATTCACAATGCGGTCCACTAAATTTTTTTTTAGTTTCTAAGTTGTCGAATTTAAGTCGTGTGTTTATAAAACTTTTATTATATTAAATGAGTAGTTAGAAATAGGTTTGACGTAGTATATTATAATTTTTACGTCTTAATAAGGATACTCATGTTTTGTGTTTTGTGTCGTAAAATGATTTATGGTAACCAAACACTACGTGTACACTATATTTTCATTAAAGAACCAGGTTCTTAAATAAAATATGGTGAATATAATTATTAAAAGTACGTTATTGAAGCAATTTAAAATAAAAATGGTGTCGCCTCACATGAATTTAATTTAACGACCAATATCTTTTTAAGTGAAACAGTAGGTTTAATGATACAGTCAACATTAAGTTAATATGAAATGTTTTGTTGAATTTTGTGAATATGAATTTCGTTTCTCGTTGCGTGTGTTTACGTTGATTTCTCTGAAGTGCAAAGTATAGATTCGTAAATGTCGCCATTCGTTCACTTCGTAAATTAGTTTAGTAGCTCCCGTGAAATCAGCTGAATGAGTTTTAACGAGCGATGAATGAATTGTGAGCGAAATTAATACGAGAGTTTTTATTCTACGATCTTTTTACACAAATATACTCTTTGTTGTAATGGCATAAGTAAGATATTAGTTTAAAAGTCTTAGTTGAAAGTGAGCACTTCAGCTAGTGGGACACTTGCCAGGACTTCTCGAAACAGATAGATAGATGCATAAAGTAAGTATTGTGATGACGCAACACCATATTTTGCTCTTTAAATAATTTCCTTTACATTACATAATGCATGATAATATTGAAGGTTTTAAGGTATTTTAAAACAATAATAATATCCAATAACAGATGTATTATTATCACTGATATAACTCAGTAAAGTGAAACAAATGTTCAAAACCAAAGAAAGGAATCGCTATTTTGTGAATTTCAGTCTTGAGATATCAAATACAGTTGTTTGGTCGAATGGTTACTGTACCAAATGTGCGTATCTGTGCTCCCTCGTGGATTTCTTTGATGAGGAGGATATAATAAGACGAACGAAATATATTTTAAAAATATATTCATAATATAAAATACATTAGTAAGTTATCGTGTAAAGTCGAGGCAGGTCATGAGTTAAGTATACATTTATGATTGTAGGTAGGATAAGTTTAGTATTGATAAATGTATATAATTCAGCCGCGTAAAGCTGTCCCAGTTTTCCGCTAGCGATTACTAGATGGCGCTAGGTGCTACATAAAACCAAAGATCTTATAATTACGAACATTATACTTAGTAAGTGTAAGGTCTTTGCATAAAACAATCTATGCTACATACAAAACTAAGTAGATATTATAGTTTTGTGTGTAGCATAGATTATAAAATGTGTAATACAAAATAAACTTTTTTGTGCAAAAAAATAAAACTGATACACTACATAAGAGACACGGTATAATTTTGGTTTAGAATTAAATGCGTCTTGTATTATCTTGTATTAACTGATATTTTTGCTTCAGTCCCGAGACTATTAAAGCTTCATCTTACAGTCTGACACAGAACCGGTGGGCTAGCCAGAACCCACAGGTTTGGGCCCTCCGCTGTGGGTAGGGCCACGCATGTGCTCATGCGTGCGTATGCTATAGTATGTCATCTAAGGGCCATCAAGGTTGCAGTTCGGACCGAGACCCCGATGGTCGACTGGTTTTCTAGCTAATTGGTGGCTGGGGGCGGTGAGAACCGCCCTGGTACACGGGTGTACCTTGTGTACGCGTTGTGTTGGTCTCGCCGTGCTCGGAGGCGAGGGCGAACTATTGTGTTTGTTGTTACACTAGCTGTGGGTGTAGTGTTATGCGGCGGGACCCCCGACGGTAGGTCCGACGTATCTAAGTCCCCTTCCTCGACCGGGTCGATAAATGCGTCTATTATCATGACAGCATCGTTAATAAGTACTTCACTTTATATATTGCCGTTAGAAATGATAACTGTACTATAATTATATTTTAATGTAATTTTATAACAGCCAAAACACGATTGCTGTTAAAGGCTTACATAAGCCTGAAATAAATCATTGAAACAAACTAAAATATAATATATATTTTTATTAAGAAACTGTAATCTCCGCTGATGTTTATTTATTGCAGAAAATTTTAAGCTCGTTGAATTTAGACGAATTTAAATTTAGAAGAGCGCTAAAAGCGTCGTACGAAAACAAAAAATAAACGTTGAAAATAATTAGATCGCAGGTGTCTAAATTAGATACAGAAAATTAAAATGAAAAAAAAAATAGTCCCACATAAAAGACAAAAATTGTTTTATTTATGTTTAATTTATTAAAAACTTCAGTTTAAATAATATAATAGAAAGGCGCAGTCCTCCTCAGGTTGATTGAATGACAGAGTTCGACAACGAAAGCCGGGTCTATCTTCATATTGTGATTATGGAGATGGATTTTGGGGATTTTCTTCTCATATAGTATGAAATTTATTCCTTTTACTTGAAACCCCACAAAATAACTTCTATAATAGTAACTTTACCTATCTTTTTATAGAAAAATTATGTTTGCAAATGATCGGTGTCAAATGGGTTCCGTGGATATTAAAAGTATTAGTAAAATAAAACCAACCAAGTGCGAGTCGGACTCGCGCACGAAGGGTTCCGTACCAGTATCTATAAAACAGCAAAAAATCATGTCTGTTGTATGGGTCAAAATATTTGTTTATTCTGTTTTTTGTAGTATTTCTTGTTATAACGGCAACAGAAATACATCATCTGTGAAAATTTCAACTGTCTAACTATCACGGTTCATGAGATACAGCCCGGTGACAGACGGACGGACAGACAGACAGACAGATTGACTGCGGAGTCTTAGTAATAGGGTCCTGTTTTCCCTTTGGGTACGGAACCCTAAAACAATGACACGCCTACACATGTGAGGATCTCAAATGATTTAAAAACAAGCACTGATAAAAAAAAAGATGATCGCAAATGATTTCAAACGTATATGGCGTAAACAAGTAGTAAACTTCAATATACATATATAATTAAATTGACAATCACGTACGTGGCGCAAGGTTAAAAAAAATCTGTCCAGATTGCAATCGGTCGTAAAACGAGTGTGCAGAGTGACTGTTGAGGGCTGCAAATAGCATACTGGGTCCGTACTAACGGGCGGTTTTAAAAAGCGATTTATTTATCTCAGCCAAGTACGAGATAGGCGTGTCAAGACCACAAGCGCACGTTTAAAAGGTTTAATCTGTGCTAACTTTCCTATTTTAGTCTAGCGTCTTGTGCATTTGTTGTATAGTTAATTTTTAGACCTCAATGACGATTTACAAAATATTTTAAACAGTTATTTAATACATTACGCTACGTGTATAAATTATAATTCAATTTTGGATTATGAACTGATTGATTTTACTTTGAATAGCAAAAGCCTCTAAACCACAGATAAAAAATAATGTACAATTTGTGACGATTCTTATTTGAACAGTCTAGTATCTTGTTTTAACTGATGCTTTTGCTTTCAGTCCCGAGACTATTAAAGCTTCATCTGACGCAGAACTGGTAGGCTAGCGAGAACCCAGGGGTTTGGGGTTTGAACAGTTGTAGACTTGTAGTGCGCCCGTTTTTAGCCGACCGTTGGGATGGGTGCGACGCGAGTTGTTACTTGACAGTGCTTTTATCGTAAGGGCTATTCCTAGACTACGTACAATGAGGTTCGCGTACTGCAGAGCTAAGAAAAGATTTAGAATCCTTTAATATTTCATAATTGAGAAGTAAGTAGGCGTTATGGATTCATTTGGTAATGCTCTTGACAAATCGATAAACAACTGGATATACTTTTAGAGTTATTAGGTAATCTGTGCAAAAGCACATTAAAACGATGTTATTACTAAGCGGAGAGGGGAAATAATAAATTATATTTTACATTAATACAAATGTATTAACCTAAAATTACTATACTGAGATACTATCATAATTTTGGGAACTAACAGACATTATTAAGGAGGCCTTGTTTTAATAAACTCAAATTTATTTGAATGTTATGAAGATGACTAAGGTAACGACGACTATTAAAAATAGATATTAGATCAGCGTTGTCTTAGCGTGAATAAGTCGAAGTGAACGGTTGCTTTGCTAACCCTTTAATTTGTTGATTACAAGAGACGAGGTGTTTGCGACATTTGCGCCGATGAAATTATTCTACTCACAGTTTAATAATAGAATTCGTGTAAAGTTCGTTTATTATATTTAGTTTTATAGGCACTTTTCAATAACATTCGAATTAATGTCATCTATTTTATATATAATCAAATATGGATTTAATATTTTGTCACCGGTATGTTATTTCCTGGGAATATTTTGGAGCTTTTGTAAATTCTACAACGCCTTTCATCTGGTAAATGGTTATGGATGTATAAACATAGTAGTATATTGGTAATTCACATTTATTTAAGTATATTTTCACGGTGGTACGGCCACGCAGCAGCCTCGGCTGTTGCACGAATGGGCAGGCTCGTCCGGGTAAGTACCACGACCTCACAGAAGACCGGCGTAAAATGGAAGTACAATACTTTCGCGTTTCGTCTGGTGAGTGAGGTGGCCGGAGCCCAATTTTCACTAGGTTGCCAACGCATCTAGAACCCTTGCTTGTAGGAGATGTCCATGGGCGGCGGTATTCACTTAACATCAGGTGAATCGTCTGCTCCTTTGGCAACTTTTCACATAAAAAAAGTAGGTACATCATATCTATAATAGTATGGTTCATCAATATTGCTTTATCGCTGTACTGTATGTCAGCTCTAAGAGATTAAGTTTCTACATTGTAATATTGTTAAAGTATAACGACAGTAAGGAAGAAGCAATAAGGAGTAAGGAGAACAACTTTCCCGCGTAAATCCGCGTAGGTATCGCCGCGTCCGCCATAAATCCTGCGGCGTCACCGTCGCGTGAGTCATGAACGGCCCGCGCCTGCGGATGATTTTTCAGCTCGTTTCATTCTATTTAAAGTGCACAGCTAATAATTGGGAAGCAACAAGTGCGAGGGCGACGAGCAACATTAATTGTATCGCTACAGATGGCCCGGACACATGTGGACTTCTGTTCGGGGATAACGAAAAAACCGATTTCTTAATACATGTAGGTACTAATAAATCGACTTTTAGTGTTACTTTGATGCAAAGCAGAAAAAAAAAAACTAGTTGCTTTGCCTTATTTATAGATCCTCCTTGTTTATTTTGCTTTTTTTGGGTTGACCTAGAATTGTCAATTTTGGTTAAAAGCAAAATCTTAAAGCACAAGTAAAGGAGAAATTCAATAAATTCGAAAAAAAAATTGAAAAATGAAAATCAAGGTAAATTTTGTTACTTATAAGTTTACGCGAAATCTAAATTTGCTCATATCTTTTTATTGTGTTCACTTTTCCACACCTAACCTTTTTATGATTACTGAGGTCTATGTCTATGATACTGAGGTATATCTATACTCCCTACTATAGTCCCTAATATATGTGTCTCTGTTTCCAAAAAGAGTGCCTAATCCCACTTTTCAGCGACGCTTCTGCAGTTCTTTTGTCCGTGGGTGGCCGAAATCACTTACCATCTGTAGATGCCTTTGCCAACTACTACAAAAAAAAATATCGTAAAAATTTGTCTAACATCTTACGTTTTTGGGTATAGTTCTTTATTAGTTTCACAACTAATAAATTTGTGAAACTCCAGGGAATTTCAGTTACTCATCCGAGTTTAGTTAACCCAAAAAGAAAAAAAAAATTGCGTAAGAACTTCCGGGAACCGATTACTGTAAAGAAGCGAGCACGGCCATGGCATTTTACAAGTCTATCCGAGGCCATGAAGAATTTAAATGTGAGGCCGCCAGTTCTAATCCCAGCCGCTATCTAGTATCCATTTAATAGATTGTGATGAGTAAAAATAATTTATATTTGGTGACACTAGCCTATTATATCGTAAATCGCATTTCGCACTGAATGAGGCCGATGGAAAGTTCAGTTTACACCTAAAGGCTTAATTCAACACATAAAATTATTTTAATATACTGAAGACTACTACTCTAATACACTAAGGCCCGGTTTCTGAAACACTGATCTAACTAACCAGCTATCAAATGGCTTCTCAAATGTCATTTGAATTGCCAAAAGGATGGTTAAACTCTTTGAATTGATCATTCTAATCAACTTTTACTTATTTAACCATCCTTTTGGCAACTCAAATGACATTTGAGAAGCAATGTATGATGAAAACGGTGTCAGTGTTTCAGAAACCAGGCGAAAGGGTGCGGCCGTAACTGTAATGTTAGGGATTTCCGAAACGCCCACTGTTCCATCGCAGGGAGGTTTGCGAAACGTTGTCTTGGGCAATTATTCCGTCCATCGGAAAACCCCCGTCTGCAAGCGAGGCGGATGCGAGCGGCCTTAATTCAGCGCACGCGCCGGCCGCATCGAAACTTCTGGTCTTACATACGCGACCGTCAAGCCGAAGGAAACCGTTGCGTCGGGGCGGCGAGTAGAACAAGCCAGCGGACACCTACTTACGTGTTTTTAAAATAATCTTAACTTGAATGTTATTTACAACAATTATATTATACATATAGAAATGGTAGATATGACACAAGCTCGCCGAAACCGAGGCATTCAAATTTCGGCAATTGGTGTAATTTATCTTCCGTTCGGTAATAGGTTGGGTTGGGTTAGGTTAGCCGTGATAGCTCAGTGTCCGGGCGATCGCCTTTTATTCGATTTATTCGAGCAACCCGGCGCTGGCATCAATGAAATTGTTAATTTCAAGTGCTGAATTCGTGATGCATATTTCCGAAATAATAACAAAAAAATATTTTGTGTGAAATCCGCCAATCCTCTTTACAGAGGAGGCTTTTGCCCAGGAGTAGAACATTTATAGGTTGTTACTTTACTTCGGTCCGATTCTATCTATGCCTAGCGTGCGTCAAATGTTAAACACACTAGTTCGCCCTCGCCTCCGTGCACGGCGAGACCAACACAACGCGTACACAAGGTACACCCGCGTTCCGGGGCGGTTCTCACCGCCCCCAGCCACCGATTAGCTAATTGCACAGTCGACGGCCATCGGGGTTTCGGTCCGAACCACGACCTCGATGGCCCTTAGATGACGTACCATAGTTAAACGCACGCATGAGCACATGCGTGGCCCTACCCACAGCAGAGGGCCCAAACCCGTGGGTTCTGGCTAGCCCACCGGTTCTGTGTCAGATGAAGCTTTAATAGTCTCGGGACTGAAAGCAAAAACATCAGTTAATACAAGATACAAGGCGTCAAATGCAACTCTATAAACTGCTATCCTCCTCTGTACTCTCCTGAGAAACATAAGAGGGTACTGAGAAACCAAAAGCAGTGGTGAGTTGAGTCATGCGTGCTATCGCTTGTTTTTGGCTCACCGTAGCGAAAACAAGGATGAAGATTAGAAATGGATTGTAACTGGAGATGAAACTCGGGTTCATTATGAGGCTGAGAAAAAAATCAGTACTTCAGTATATTAAATAAAATGCATTTAGTCAAGAAAAACTACTAGATAGATTTCTATTAATTGTTCATTTTTTATTTCTAAGACATCTGGATTAACGTAAAAGTTAAAATTTTTAAGAGACAAATATTTTTATAAGCGCTTTGTGTTCAGCTCAGTGATGTACGTTTTATTGCCGTGGAGAAGTGAGCGAGTGTTGTAGCTGTTAGTATAATAAGCGCCGCAAACAAAGCCGCGGGTATCAGCTAGGGTGCAATATTTGCATGAGAGTTATATTTAATGTTCGGCCGCCGTGCGTTTTTTGACCTCACTTGACCCATTTTGATCGCGACGTAACAGGTCCATGGGGCAGCGAGGCGGCCGCCTCGACCCCAACCCATCGAACTACATAATTAAAATATTGCCATATTATAGGGTTGGTCGCCCCTACCACGGTGATGACTTAATGCAACTTCCATTGCATTTATTAAGCCATGATTGCAATTTTTTATTTTTAAGTTCTTGTGTTCTATTTATCTTTGGTTTATCATCACAATTGGATAGAAATAGAACATTGTATTCAAAATTAGTTAATTTACAACAATTGTAATAAAAGAATTCATTTCCAAATGTTATTACTTTTTCGATTCCTCTTAAAGAAGGACATAACACCGTCGTAAAACCGAGAAGATAGAGACATAAAACAGCCTCGGCTGTTGCACGAATGGGCAGGCTCGTCCGGGTAAGTACCACGACCTCACAGAAGACCGGCTTAAAGTGAAAGTATAACAAATACTTTCGCGTTTCGTCTGGTGAGTGAGGTAGCCGGAGCCCAATTTCCAAAAAAGGTTGTCAACGCATCTGTAAGCCCTCGGGTGTAGCAGATGTCAATGGGCGGCGGTATTCACTTAAAATTAGGTGAACCGTCTGCCTATAATGTGTACGAAGTGTATGTTATCCTTTAAACGAGTAATTCTTGTATATATATATATACAGCGTGTCGTTACCATCGCGACAATAAATGAACACACATATAGGGGATAACTTTTTGAAGTTGTATTAAACATTTAAATTCTTTAAACATCAATATTTACAGAGTTATTAAATTTTCCAAAACAAAGAATTTTAGAACACCCTTACCTATAAAAGCGTAACGTAAAGTTCATTTGTAAAGGTCATAAAGCATATGAATGGGTTGAATGAATTTAAAAGAGACAAAACATACTGTTAGAAGGAGAGGCTTGTAATACGACGCTGTGGCGCGAGTTGTATAGGATGTTACAAATATTGTTTCTTTTTTACTTAGTTAGTTTTTTTTGGAAAATATTTTTTTTTAATTTTGGATTTTGTTTAACATTAATATTTTTTTATGATTATTGGCAAGTAGCGTTAGACGTGTGTTCATTTATTGTCGCGATGGTAACGACACGCTGTATATACAAGAATTGCTCGTTTAAAGGATACTATTATATATATAATTGGAATCACGGAAACGGCTCCAGCGATTTTCATGAAATTTAGTATGTGCGTAGATTCGGGGGCGAAAAATCGAACTAGCTTGGTTTAATTTTTTGAAAATGTCTGTTTTCAGGGAAT
The DNA here is from genome assembly GCA_933534255.1 of Iphiclides podalirius. Classification (NCBI taxonomy): domain Eukaryota; kingdom Metazoa; phylum Arthropoda; class Insecta; order Lepidoptera; family Papilionidae; genus Iphiclides; species Iphiclides podalirius. The sequence goes on from OW152826.1 coordinate 12,424,539, forward strand.
GAAAAATATGTTATAATAGGCGTGCGTGCGTGCGTGCGTGCGTGTGTGCGTGCGTGCGTGCGTGCGTGCGTGCGTGCGTGTGTGTGTGTGTGTGTGTGTGTGTTAGTGTGTGTCTGAGTTAATGAGTTAGTTCACCTCACTACATCATAAGTTTCGCATTAAGTCCTAATAAAATAAAATATCGAATCGTACGTGACATCTTTGCCTCTCCTGTAAAATTAGTGTTTTGTCACCTAATGCTGTTCACCTTCGAGGTACGTTGTGATAGAATTTCTGTCGGTTCGAGTTTTAGCGGTAAGGGGCACCCCAGTGCGGGGCGGAGGCGCCGAGACGGCGCGACCGTCCGTCGGGCGCCGGTCGCCTCCCGCTAATGCGGCGGAAGAACTAGACAGAGACACCTCCGGCGAAGCGGTCGTACAGGAATTGCGAGGAAGGCACGCCGCACGCACTAATTGGCGGCAATAACTTTTACACTATGACATTTAACATTTTTAATTTATCGCCGCCTAGGTCTCGAGGCGTTCAGCCTACTGCGGCGCATTCGCACATAGTACCTACTTTTCAATTTTAGAGTTGAAAGTAAACGAGTCGAGTGGGATTATTAAAAACTTTTTTAATACTTACGAAAACAAATTATGTGTAGTTATTTTTGTAAGTATTTAGATGTAACGGTTTATTTTAATCATAGAGACCGTTTAACCGACCACAACGCATGGATAGGTACGTAAAAAAATTTAATTTAGAATCATGAAAATTGAATTTAGAATTTACAATTATGATGACTCCGTGGCGCAGTTGCCAAGGTATTGGCTTCGGGGGGTCGTGGGTTCGATTGCCACACGGGACAACTATTTGTGCGATCCACAGTTTCGCATCAGGGTGTATGTTCATGTGAAATTTTGTAAATACGTCCTTACAGCACGGGATAATGTTATCCTAAAGTGAGGGCAATGTTTTTTAAACAAAACAAAAAAATGAATCCTCTTTGGATGTATCCTATTAGGTTTCCTTCAATTCCATTCATCTTACTTCTTGTTTGCGTATAGGGATAAAAATAGAGATATTACAACGACGGTAACACAGATGATGTAAACAAAATACAGATTCTATATTTAAATATTTTTTATTAGTGCTGGTTTCATATTTATTATCTTATTATTGAGTAATTAATTGGATCGACAGCGCTCTTATTAATTGAGAGTTAATAGAGGTTTTCAACATGCATTTACTCAAGTACAATTGTTAATTAAATATCTAAATCTAAATACATTTAATATCGTGCTTCCGCATACAGGGTTTGAGTTTTGTTTATATCGGATAGACCAAGAATTTTTCTAATAACCATCATGGCTTGGCCTATCACGTACATACGTCTGGGACTCCTATATTATATTTTTACTGTATATACTGTTCATGTTTCTCAGCTCTAGATGTGCATGGCAGTGGTTCAGCATTGAAATGATAGGTACGATGACATTAATGCGACCATTGATGTTTTACTAAAGACGACACATATCCATATTTCGCGGCGATTGAAAATTGTTACGCATATGACATGTATAAGTGAATGCGACAGATGATATAGAACGTATGATCCAGGAAAGAGATAGCAGTCTCTAGAATTGCAATCTAATTACTACAATTGGCGTAATTTGAGTGCCTCAGTTTCGGTGCGCTACTGACATAGTTATCAACTGTATTGTATTATATTTGTATTTGTATGTAATATCATTGAATGCGATAGTGTAACTGACAAGTACCAGGCGAAGGACATACTGATATAAAGGTATACGGTATTTGTAATCTAACGATGTATAATAATTTCTTGTATTTACCGATTATATAATACCGATATCTAACTATGTATTTTTGTTTTTCAGAGAATTTAGGAACTTCGAGTATATACTAAAACCGGTGACATTAATTAATATGGTTGATTATAATATAATTAAACGTAACTACATGCTATTTCAACCAACAGCAGCCCAGTACAGATAGTCTGCGCATTTTGTTTTTATTGACGTGTAATACATACATCGTCATTTCTGTTTATTTTGTTATTTTCATTTAAGTTGTACAATTGCTAGAATAAGTAGCGATTTTTGTTGTTTGTGACACTTAGCAAGTTCTTACGGTCTCAATATTACAATTTTTACACTTTACTTGATGTTTTAGTTGACGATCTCGTTACATTTGAATATTATGTAATTATTTCAGACCGAACCGGTGGGTTCTGGCTAGCCCACCGGTTCTGCTTCAGATGAAGCTTTAATAGTCTCGGGACTGAAAGCAAAAACATCAGTTAATACAAGATACAAGAATTATTTCATGCTTGAGTAGTAAGCTTCGACGCCAAAGAGCCATTAGGGAGTCGATGGTCATCGTAAAACTGGATTAACGTCGAAGCATAATTAATTTTATAATGGCATTCGGAATGCGATATTTATGGAGTGGCCACGTGTTGATTGCTCCGGTTTAGGTATTTTAATTGATTTCAATACGAACTATAATTATTGTACTGATATTTTACACTAAGATGTAAACTTAGTTCATCCTTTCGTTCGTTAGCCGTAAATCTCTGTTTACCCCATAATGGTCAGAAGTCATGAGTATGTATTATTATATATATATATATATTTTATATATATATATATATATATATATATATATATATATATATATATATATATATATATATATATATATATATATATATATATATATATATATATATATATATTATTTATACTGCTTAGGAACAGTGAGAAAGTTAGGGGGAGGTTGCCACGCGTCAGTTTCCACTGTTGCACGAACGGGTAGGCTTTTCCAGGTAGAGCCTTGTGCACGGTCACAAGAGATCGACGTTAAACAGATGAATTTAGTGATAGTTATACTTTTGCTTTTCGTCTGGCGACTGAGGTGAATATAACCTACTCTCGAAAAAGTTGGGAATCCATCAAGTGTTATAAATGTCTGTTATCGTTGAAAATTCTTAAGTTTAGCTGAACCGCTTGCAAGTTTGCCACATTTTCTTGTCAAACATTTTAATATGGCGTTGGAGACTTCACGGCGATTTCACTGACGTCATAGGTATTGTAACGTTGTTTTGAGCTTTCATTCGCTGATTTGGTGGCGCCATTGCTAAGCTATCGGCTTCAGTGTTGTGGGTTCGATTCCCAACAAGGGACAAGTATTTGTGTGAGCCACAGATAACTGTTCTGCAGTAGGGTGTCTGTTTCCCAAGGAGAGCCGACGTCATGTAGGCGGCGGGTAGTAAAAAAACATGGGCAAAACCGCCTACAACAGCATTCACATGTTGTGTCGAACCCACCTAGGTGGGATAAGGGCAGGACGACGATTGAGGTTTCAATTCCCAAAGTTTCATGTAATCAGCGCCTTCGCAAACATACACGCCGTCACTGCATTTATTCATGTCGCGGCGATTATTCGAGAACGCTTTATACAACGGCGGACAGAGCAATAAAGCGGTGTTTTATGGCGGGCCGTAAAACGTCCCGACGCCCAACGTAAATACGCCCATACTTGTTAATGACATGCGTCGCCATACTTACGTGCTTGTCAAACAAAGGGTTCCGCTGCTCTTGGCTTTGGACCCGAAAAGCGGCGGATCAAGTCTCTGCTGTCATAGCTTGATAGTTAACGTAACAACAAACCACGATGGGATTCATCGCGATTCAACAACAGATTACGTCCGATTACAACGTAGGCGTCTTCAAGGCAAGGTCATTTTCATTTCAAGTTTCAGGTTTTTACTGAGCTAGCGCGCTCACCATCAACGGCAGCATCGCGACTTACCATCAGGTGTCCTATATCGTGGTTTTTTTTTGTTACGTTTGAAATTTAATCAATGAATAATCATTTTTTTTTATGTGAAAAGTTGCCAACCTAGCAGACGGTTCACCTGATGTTAAGTGAATACCGCCACCCATGAACATCTGCTACACCCGAGGGTTGCAGATGCGTTGACAACCATTTGAAAATTGGGCTCCGGCCACCTCACTCACCAGACGAAACGCGAAAGTATTATACTTCCACTTTACGCCGGTCTTCTGTGAGATCGTGGTACTTACCCGGACGAGCCTGCCCATTCGTGCAACAGCCGAGGCTTCTGCGTGGCCCTACCACCGATAATTAATATAACTATTTAAAAAAAAATGCGCGTGGATCTCACAAATTTAAATCTCTAAATCAATTGTCTCACGTATTCTTCACTAAAAGCCTCAAGTAATCTGTAACGTTTTATTAAAATTTTATATCACAAACCTTCGATAATTGCGTCGAGTGTAAAGCTTTTAAAATCAAGGCATGTCCATACTTAACCTTCCTTGATTGAGCAACACGAAATCAAATCATGTTTGATTAACAAACAAACAAACCTTCAAATGTTCGATAAATTACATCACGATTAAAGACGTCTAATGTTGACTTATCGCATGTCAATATTCCTTAAGCTTGTTTAATGAGCTTGGTTTTACAAAACAGTTTCTCTCGAACACAACAAGGCAATGTACGTTTTGGCGCTAACAATGTTGACTACGCTTTGATTAGATTACAAATTAGAAAATACATAAGTATTTTGTTTTCTATATCTATATTGTCTATTTTATAGGTATCTATATTTTCTTGATGGTCTAACGGATTTTTAGTGAAATTAAATTAGGAACACTTGTCCGCTGGATTAACGCTTCGATTAGTTCTACGCTTATCCGAACGGTCCGCGACTTATCGCCGTGGATAACTATCATAATGTGGTTAAATGTCATTTAAGATTTAAGTTTCAATTTTATTATTCGTCATTTGTTGGATATAATCCAATACTAAATTTATTTCCACATATTTCTAACCATTTAGTAACATAGAAACGTAACATATACGTAAATTTTAGGTTATATATCCTTTTTTTATGCCTTATAATATTCATTCAACGTCAAAGTCTGAACGTCAAAACGACTCCATAGATTCACTCCTTAAATACTATGGTTCAGTTGTACGCGGCCGATTGGTAACGATGGATGGTTCAGGTACGGCGCTTGTGACGGCCCGGCGAACGTGATCAGACGCAGCCTCGCAGAGCTCGCTTAAAAAAAATTAAAAAAAAAATTTACGTTGATGGCCTAATCCGGCATAGTCCATGTACAAGACTAACGCCCGGTTTGAAACAGTTATCATCGTAGAAGGTAACTAATCAGCTGTCAAATAACTTTTCAAACGTCATTTGAGTTGCCAAAAGGATGGTTAAACTATTTGAATTGATTATTCTGACTATTAAGAAGATCATTCTGATCGTTTCGAAATTGACGAAGGTACTGATTGTGTTTCCTGATCGCAATTGTTTGGATTTTATCGTAAGTTTGCCCTTTACGGCACATTGTTTGAACAATGCAGCGGGACCTAATTTCTATTTAAAATGCTGTCGTGTATATAAAAAAAAAAAATAACAAGCATGTCTGCAAAAGTTAGATCTTAACGTCTATGTCATTTTAATGGACGACAGATGACTAGTGCGTTACTCGCGAAAGTTTCTGCTACGCACTATCAGTTGTTACCAGCGGCATTTTTGATCAATATGACTAAGGAGTAGGGACTACGTTGTCTGAAAGGTCACCTCAGGTCTTCTTCAAGTCCTCAAGTTTTTCTAGTGTTCTTGGACACCAGAGAACAATTCTCTAACGCTATTAGATAATAGAAAAAATAATTGTAAGAAGAGCTCTACATTTTGAAGCAAGTGTAACGTTTATTTATGAAGACAGATTTTATCTGGTAAGGCAATGTTTAAAAAAAACTGACGATGCAAGTCCCAAGGCCTAACTAAATGAAGTCCTTTATTTCATATAATCTTAACTCTACATCTACATAATATACTCTTATGCTACATTAGCGCGATTCACATTTTCAGTTAAAACTCGTATAGATACTTATCTTTACCTATATATTTCATATTTATAACGTAAATTGATTACACAGATATTTTTTTAAAATAAAATAGCATTTAATGCATACAATATCTAACTATAACGTAATTGATTTATTTTGTCTTTCGAAATGTCGTGAATTTCAAAAATAAACGTATAATCCATAAGAAAATATTGTGCAAACCCTTTTAAAGATCACGAAACTTCATTTTTGATATTATTTTTTTTACTATCCGTAACGTTGGTCACCATAACTTACGACTTTCATCGGAGATCAAGTGCGCAGCTTACACGGCGTACGTGACGGACGGCTTGGCAGATCGCATTAGAATGCACCTAAATGTACAATTGTAATCTCAAATCTTTCGTTGACTTATAAATAAAACAGTAGGTCAGCTGTGTGCCAGGCAGCACTAGAACCGGGAACGGTATAAATTATTGAAATAAACACAGTGGAATCCTACTCGTGGTTCCGATTGGAATTCAAAATGGCCGAAACTTTCCAGCTGCTTTGTGTCACACCATAATTCTTACAAATCTGCTAAATTTCTTTGACACTAATTTATAAACGATTTCGAATTCATTTATCATATTCATATGTATTGTTTTTACTGCATAATTATGCCCTGAACACAATACATATTTTACATTGTTCGCCAATGATCATTGTATTCTTTTCAAAACATGAAACAAAATTTGTCTCTGTCAAATAATAGCAACATAAAGGTCAAATAATACTCATCTTTTCATCATAATTCAGTAGCTCTTGATTTTTCACCGAATTTTTTTAATCTCAACTAAATGATTGGTGTTATTAGATCTTGATGAAATTAATAAGTTAACTGAAATAAAATCAACAGTGATGTATTTATCACCCGCATTGTCTATTGACATAATATATTTTTTTTTTATGCGAAAAGTAGTCAAATGAGCAGAAGGTTCACCTGATGTTAAGTGAATACCGCCGCCCAAGGACATCTGCCACATCCGAGGGTTACAGATGCGTTGACAATCTTTAGAAAATTGGGCTCCGGCTACCTCACTCACCAGACGAAACGCGAAAGTATTTGTCATACTTCCACTTTACGCTGGTCTTCTGTGAGGTCGTGGTACCTACCCGGACGGGCCTGCCCATTCGTGCAACAAAGGCTGCTGCGTAGCCCTACCACCGTAAAAATATATATAGGTATCTATAGTATACCGGACAGATCTTGAAACTATTACTTTTAAATACGCAAATACGGTTGGTATCCATTCCACCATCTCGAAAAAGAACTTTTATATGTTCTAGAGTCTAGACTGTTAAGAAGCAATGTTATTATTAAGTAAACAATAACAAAGTACTAAATTAACGATGCCAATTGAATTGTAAACATTGTATTCGGCCCACGCGTTGACATGAACAAACATGCTTATTGTAACTTCGTCGCGGGAAAACCAACGTTGCTGTAATATTACCACTAAAAGAAGACACCACAGTACCCTCTTACCGCTAACGTTTTACATCGAAGTGGATAACGGGCTAAGATTCATGTTAGGTTGGTCGTTGGTTTCGATCGTCAAGCGTTTGTGTTGTAATTGAGTGAAAGTGCTTCGTGAATGTTTACATTATTTGGCCTCGGCGGGTGGATTTCCCGCCTTTTTTGCATAAAAATGCAAACATTTCTTGTAAATTTTCAATATTTTATTTTATTTAATCTTTATTGCACTGAAAATTGCGTAAAGGGGCGCTTAATGCTATACTGCATTCACTACCAGCTAACCCTAGGTAAAACAAAAAGAGAATGACAGAGTTAAAAAAACCGGCTAAGTGCGAGTCGGACTCGCGCACGAACGGTTCTGTACATTATCTATAACAAACTTTGATAGTCACCTACCTACCCTTTGGTTGCCTAGCAACTGCCTCGCGTTTTTTGTGGGGCCCCCTTAAAATTTTTTTGGTTTATTCCGTTTTTTAGTATTTGTTGTTATAGCGGCAACAGAAATACGTAATCTGTGAAATATCAACTGTCTAACTAACCGTTCATGAGATAGGGACGGACGGAGGTACGGACGGACAATAACTTATTTTAGTTAAGTATTGTTATTAACCAAAAAAATGTTGTCTATAGAGTCTATACCATCTCCAAATTGTGACGTAATATAAATAATTGCGACGAGAGAACTAGCCATTATGACCAATTTACGCAATACACATTTCTATTCTATGTAGTCGCTTAGGGTTTGATTCGCTGCACGTTTGCAAGGCCCGCTGTGTTTGCATTAAACATAAAACAATTGACACTTGCAATGCCGTCAAAGGCACCGCTCAACAGCTAAGGATTTCAAAATGGCGGCTCGCAGGCCTTTATTATTTTTAGAACGTGTTCGCAGCGTCTGAGTGCATAGAGATAACACGTCGATAGTGTGGACAGCGGAGAGCTAATTATTGTATGGCAATTTTAATTTCTACGCCAAACGGAACACAATAGTTTTTCCTGTGTACCTATAAGTTGACCCTCGACTGCAGAGATATAACAACGCATTACTTAATTAGCCACATAGCTGTCTTAAAGCTTATTTTTTGAAAGCATTTGATTTGTGTATTTGCATTGTAATTAAATAGTCCGAACAGCATTCGGGTTGCAGGTTGATATACGAATACCATAAATATATTTTGTGTATTTTGTTTAATCTGTCAAAGAATTATTACTTTAAGTAGGTACTTGTAAATGCAAAGCTACTGTGTATTGCTGTGTGTGTCAAGTGGACTTTGCCAGAAGGTTACAACATATCACTTGGACAGATGTGGGCAACAAAAATTAATGTGTTTAATATAGTAACTGATGTTTACATTAAGGCATTACTAAAGAACGAACGAAGCTTGCCTTGACCCGAACAACATTTCTGTCTCATTCGAGTTTAACCTTTACGCTCTGAGGTTGTTCTGATCGCGCCTATATACTAATTACCTGTGACTTTTTATATCCCATCACTGGGAGAAGGTTTTAAGGTGGACAGCACTAAGGTGTTGCTGCGTTTTTAATCATAAACCCTTCCGAAAAATAAACCGTACTAAGTTTAAAAAAGCCTACTGATTAATTTCAACATTTTTAAAATAAAGTTACGTTTCATTATGAACTTCGATTCACTATCATATATGTTTTTAATTTGTACACATAAAAAAGTATAAAGAACTTCAAATAAAAAGTTATAAAAGTATTAAGGATATTTACTTAAAAGTGTTAAGTTTTACTTTAGTAATTTTACCTACTTCTTTATACATCACTTAAGCCAAACACATTTTTGACTAACCTCGCATTCCTTCAAGTTTTTGTTATGGTTCTTTTCTGTTGTGTACGCGTGCTTTATCGACCATTTTGTTTTTTTGCCCCTTTTTTAACGTAGGAATTCTGTTTTAAAGGACGAAAGCACGCATCAGTATGTCATTTGTGATGATGAAATGAATGGATACATGGTTGGGCGAGAGGAAAGATAGACCTCTGTCAGATTTGGGGCCCTATTCTTTTTAAATCCTGTGGAGCATTTACATCCTGTTCTTCAAAATATTACACACTACAATATTATTATAAGTGTTCGACCCGCTAAAATTTGTTTTATTTCGACGACCCGATTGGCGTGGGGAATAGTGACCCTGCCTCCTGCGCCAGAACGGGTGTGCGTTCGATCCCCACTACTGGAAAAATATTGTGTGATGAACATCGTGTTTTTCCAGTGTCTGGGTGTTTATATGTGTATAATATGTATTTATTTACAAAATAAAAGTATTTTAAGTAAGTTTATCGGTTTTCTAGTACCCATAATACAAGCGTTGCTATAGTATATTTATTTATTTTTATTTATTTAACAACATCCAATCGTAGATGAACTGTATGTAATAACATAAAAAGGCTTCCACATTTTTCGATATAAAAATACAATAATTAACAAAGTGAGTTACATAAAACCTTAATTATAGTTGAATATTTAGACCCGATTACCAAAGGTTTCATATAATATACTAAAATCTTTGATAATCCTGTCTATATAAAAATGTCATATACAAAGGATATATCTCATGCAGTATGGGTATGGGCTATGGCTGCACTATTTTGACCATAGACAAAACTAAACTTAAAAAGCATAATTGATAATATAAAGATGAAACGACAGAATAGTGATGAGACAGAACACAACAACTATTTGTAATCAGTCCATGTTCGTAACATTTTAAAGATGAATTGCTATTTCTTCTATTCCCACGCAAAGAATGTTGGCTGTTGCAATAGACGTTTCAAAAATTCCTATAAATGTTTACAATTCCGTCATACGAGACAAATACGGAGTAATTTAATAACTAGTTTATTAAGTTGCATATACCGATCTCGTGGGTCGGAAGCGTGATTCATTATTTTCAAGTGATACATCTGCTATATATAGCCTATCACGTTTTTTGCCACATTGACGGAGCACGTGGGGTGCCACGCAACTCTATTTGTTCAACTCGTCCTGCACAATTATTCATTATTCCCACGTTTGTAGCCTACACCGACTATTTATATCAAATTGATCGCGTTCGAATGCATTGACAATGAAAATGCTCTTTGAATGCCTTCCCGGATGTGGGGATTTGCAGTATTTTCCTTATCGTATTCATTTATATCGGCTTTAGCTTTTAGATGTGAAAAAGTCAATATACAGGGTGGCTTTTCTAAGTGTATCCATTTTTTTTTAAATTAAATTCTAGACATAAACAATGTTATATAAAAAATTATAAATATTTAAAGTCACTCTTAAGTAACACAAGCTCGTGTACAGTAAAAATTAGCTATTTATGAATGACTACCGCATTGTCAACACGTTCTGTTTTTTAGGGAATAGAATGCATTTTTTTTTTTGAAAAAAACTGTTTTTTATTTCAATTAACCATTATTCTACCGAGTCCGAACCTCCTGTGTAAATTTGGGCACTTCTCAAAAAATTTCCCTGTATAAAAACACATTTTCCAAAGATAACAATCAATTTTATCAAATAAAAATTTAACTTAGAGATATAGTTAGGGCTGGTTAAAAACTTTTCGTTTTCTCTTGTTTGTGTCTGGTCCGCGGTGATAAGTTTGTTTAGCATAAACAAATTACAAATGCGATGACATGATCTTGTGAGAACCATGGCCAGCCAGGTCAAAAGATCATTGATTTATATGTAAGCGTATTCTATACTTCGACTATGGATGTAATTAGAAGCAATAAATGCAATTGATCCGTATAATTGGAAAGTGTCTTCGATATTATTAAAATCAGTTCATGTTCCTGATGGCAACGGAAGACCACATCGTATCCAAAAAAAAATATAGCAATCCCATCAAATTAACTATTTTTTAATTTCTTCCAGCTTTTAGACTACGATGCATCAATGGAACAATCACGCGGTAAGAAAATAATACAGTGAGGTGATCTAAATATGAACTATGTAATTGACTGTCCGTTAAGAAAGTTATTTATATATAAAATTGTCTTGAATGATAGAGAGAACTAATCAAAATAAATGTTGACTTATCGTGTGATCAGCGGTGAAGTAAAAAATCGTGAGGCAATTTGCATATTTTCGAAATCATAAAAAAAATATTTCGAATCCGCAGTGGGGCCGCGTGATGGTACATAGCCCTAATACCCTCTGTACAGAGGACCACCTGCCACTTTGCCCAGCAGTGGGGCACGTATAGGCTGATACTTATATGTTAAATGTGATACGTATGTATAGTGTCGTGTAAATAAAAGAAGTTATTTAATGTTTAATATGTTTATCTGTTAAATAGTACCCGTTGTATAAATAGTAATCTTTAGTTTGGTGTCAGATAACGTTGTGTAAAATGTATCATGAAGTATTTATTAATTTTATTACAATTGTGCGTCAGCAAATTCAGTTCATTTTGAATAATAAAGCAGGATGAATAAAATCTTACATTTTAATGTAGCTGTAGCTATTTTAAAATAAACGCTTGTAACTTGTGCTAAAGAATAAACTGAGGTTATTCTTAATGCTTTATTTATGCACGTCTTGGTGCTGTTTGTAATTACTTCTAATGCTGTTTATTGCTATTTTTTGCGCGAGGAGAATTGCAAACTGCATTCACCTTGCGCACGACCTTCCTCAGTGGCCAGACAACACGTCTCTGTTGATTATAGGTATATAGATATAAAATTATATGTCTTTTTGTCTTAATTCACAATGTTCAGCTGCCTAGCTAGTTCGCTTTTTGTGGGGTGCCTTGTTATCCTCTTTTTCTTTAGTAATAAATTGTTTTTAGTTTCCATTTTATTAAAATGTGAAAAATAATGAGGTTACTTTCATAAAGAACAGATACTTAATTTAACAATACAATAATGATAACAGTAATTTATAGATCTAGATTACAGTCATAAAATTATACTACTTATATACCTTTTAAACTAGATGGCGCTAGCAGTTTCTAAAGATTACATATAACATTTTTCGTTAGTTCTTTTAATAACTTAACGCTTAAGAGAGCTCTAACTAAAAGAACCTTTCCCAGTGAGTTATACAAATGATCTCTAGATAATATGGTACAGTGGATAATAATTTAGATTGAATAACGAGAAGCAACTTTGAAGGCATTTACTTTTTTTTAGTAGGTACTTAATGTTAATTCAACTGTTTAAATAATAGTATTAATTTTAAAGCATTCATAATGTAAAATCTATTAAACAATTTGAAATCTTTTGAGTAAAACAGGATAAGAAAATACATATTAATTCAAAACAAAAGATGTATAAAATTATTGGTGTTACAAAAATGCTAAACGAATAATAAAAATAGACCCTCATTGGATTGATAATAAGTCCAAACTGTCAACCTTTTTCTTACCAGTCTCCTCTTATTAATTGAATATATCTAATTGCGAATTATATTGAGTTATATTGTTTCTTTTATCCCACATCTTGTGAAAACATTATAACTCGTCTTGAATTGTTTTCTGTTTTGCCAAATTGTTTTGAACACGAGATACTGAAGCCAGTAAATCTACTAATAAACGACAAATTTTCAGTTTATTTTTTCAAATCTGATAACTGTATCATTCGTTTAATGTATATTGCAGTACGCTACTCCGACAATAACACCATCGAACATTTCCAAGCATACATTATTATGTAATAATATAAAATATGATTAAAAAATATACCAACCTCAGATTATAACCTAGTTACATATTTATACAAACCTTTTAGATAATACAAAAAAAGTAATAGCATTTTTGTTTCTTTGCTTTTTGTCGCAACTATAGTCCTCTAAGTCACCCATATATAGGGATTTTCAAAGAAAACATTTTTTAACTGTATGAAGTGATTCGTTACATATGATAAAAATTATGAGCAGTGTTCGATAATCATACACATTAAGGAAGTATTTCTTTGGTTAATCGATATCGTAACCTTGACAGCTGCTCAAAATAACCCTTTTGTCAGAATCACGTAAATTAATCAAACAAAACATTGAACAGTTCCGTTTAACTATTACTGAAGTAATTATAATTTATGTAAACGCAATCTAAAGTGTTAAAAAGGTTTGAACAAGATAAGCAAAGAAAATTAGACTTACCTATTACTAATTAGAAATTCAATTATGTACCCAGGTGGAGGTCAACTTAATACAGTCACGGCAATATTTATAAAATCTAAGAGCAAGTTGCCATTAATATTATATATGATAATTTTTTAGCAATTTTGATTTTGAAGTGTCTTTATTCGAACACTCAATTGACTGTAAAAGAACGCCGTGTCTTCATTTAGTTTTTCTTAATATTATTGGAATAGCCAACACTTAAGGTAATATTTTATCTACGAGCGTCTTGACCTCGCTCTCAATGTCAAACAATTTTAAGCAATCTTATCGGCTTTTAGGCTAAAAGCAGGATTTTAACTTTCCTTTTTCTAAGTATACATGTACCTTTGAATGTACAGAAGTAGATAAAGATACTCGTGAAAAGGTTACGATTAAGAATTATGGAACAGGTTTCACGGTACAAAATCGGTAGTGATGTCCTCGAAGTTCGTTTTTTGAATTGCTAACGTGTGTTAATTTCGTTCTGTGATTTATGGCCCATCGTGAAACAATAAGTAAATATATACGAAAAAAAAGGAACGAGATGAGAAGACCTTGAATGCTAAACGCGAGGCTAGCACCCACACACGATGTTTACTTCCGTGCTAGTAGGGATGCCGAAGTGAATAAATATATCGATATTTATAAAAATATTAATATCGGCCTCGAAATATTGAAAAGAAAATTTAACAATTTTCTTTTTAGGCCCTGTTGTCTAAAAAAAAACTTATGCCAGATATTAAATATTTGAATGAACGGTCTTTGTCTCGGATTCGAATTTGAAATAAAATTTCGTTTTTGATACGATTTCGATATTGAATATAATAAAATATAGCGGATCAAATTATATCGGCTAAAAATTATTATATATTATTATTATGCCTATTAAAAAATATCTATATATCGATATTTTTTCGGCGTCCCTACGTGCTAGTAATCAATAGGGTTGATACTTTGTAACAATAAAACGAATTAACGTCAGCCCTGTGGCGATAACTTGTCAAATGATTTCTGGAATGAAGACAATGCAAAAAAACGATGTCACATTATCAAAGAATCTGTGTCGCTGTTGCTAATATTGGCTACGGCGCCGGGGGTCGTGGATTAGGTTCCCACGGGACTGTTATTAGTGTGACTAACATATAACTGTTCGGATCTCGGTGTTTGTTCCCAGAGTGTGTTGACTGTTATCCTGTTTCGTCAACAGGACGTCAAGGAAACGGCCGGTCGTAAAAAGCCTAGGTCTTAAAAAGTCTAGCCAATACCATTAACAACATGATCGACATTTTGTGCTAACCCAACCTTGGTTGGGATAAGGGTCGGAAAAGAGTAGAATAAAAATAACCAGTAAATAAACAGTGTAAAATAAAATTTCTGGATCCCTTATCAAGGGCATTGTTTCCCAATCATTTGTTACATATTTTTCTTGAGATTTAAATAGTTTGTGGGGATAAAATATTTTGAATATTATAAGTGATGGGCCACGTTTTTTATCTGTGTCAGGGACAACCCTAGCGTGTATAAACGTCTCGTTATCTAATAAAATAGCGAGCTCTGAATAGCTTGTACTAGAATTGTACTGGCACAATAAAAAAATCGAGCCGCTATAGGTACCGTCAATACAATGTTTTGAACGGTAAGATTCTATGGGCGGACTTATTCTACCATGCTCGTGACCTTGTTAGAACACATTGTTATAAGAATGTTACAAGTGCTTGCTTGATTTTTTTTAATGTGAAAAGTTGTCAAGCGAGCGGGCGGTTCACCTGATGTTAAATGAATACGGCCACCCATGAATATTCTCAACATCCGACGGCTTGCTGTGGCGTTGACAACCTTTTTTGTCAATTAGTTTTTTTTTTTATTTGTAAAGCGGGTATGCGCCTGATGTACGCCCCGGCCACTTCGGCGACTTCCACTTCGTTTTGGTCTTTCCCCGGACGAGCCTGCCCATTAGTATAACAGCAAAAGCCATTACTTGGCTCTGCAACGGTGCTGTGTAGTATTCGCGTAAAACTTAACAGATATTTATAAAGGATACTTCCAGTGGGAAGAAAAAAACCAAATTTAAAGTGCTTTTAAATGTTTGGTCCCTCTGCCGGCACTAAAAACTATATGTCTGAGAAAGGAATACCATTGTCCACATATCACCAAGCAATATAGGTAAAGTAGGTAGGCAAATATTACTCCAGAGAAAGAATCCTTATCTTTATAAAAAAAAAAGTAAAACTGTAACTGTAAACTCATGGTAACACGGGAAATCTAATTGGAGAATATGTTTTTGAGATCCGATGTTAAGATCTTATATAGCAAATCCGATCTAGGCGACTGACCTTATGAAGTTATACTTATTTTGGCGCGTTACTAAAGTTACACCGACCCTCAAAAAGCGTCATGATAAAGTTGGTGGAGCAGCAAATGCTTTATAACCAACTTCACGGCAATTACCATGGAAACCAGTAAACCTTTCGACATTAACCTATATTTCCAAGTTCATTATATTAAAAAAAAAACAAAAAAGAAATAAGACCGCAGAGTTTCTTGCCGGTTCTTCTCTGTCTTCAGGTTGTTCAGGTCTGGTTTAGTGAACCGGTGGTAGTTTTTTGACGTTCAATAAGAGCTTAAATTAAGCCTAGTAAGTATATTGAATAAAATTTTGACTTTCAAAAAAAAACCGTTGTGTATTAATTAGATTTAATGTCTTCTTTAGAAACAAAGAGCAGTGGCATAGATAAAATTTTTAGTTATTTTTCTTTTTGTACACTAAACGTACCTATAACTTCTTACGTGCGTACATAAAGACACACATTTACTTTTTTGTTTTTATTATTACTTTCCTTGCATTAGGCGCATGTTCACTGCCCCTGTCTATACAACACGACTTTTTTAGCGACAAGAGATAGGGGTGGAATTTCATTGGGGTGTACTACAAGCATAGAAATCGGCTATTACTTCAAGAGCGCTTCAACGCAGTGATGGCAGATCAATTATACGTATAAGTTATGAGTGACTGCTATACGTAAGTATTAGAAATTTGTCTTATACCCGTTTTCACCATCGGTCCCTAACTTTAAGCGTGACAATTAAGCGGTGGTAAAAACGAAACTAACACTTAATTGTTTCCCTTAAAGCTGACCGATGGTCAAAGCAGGCATTAATCTCACACTTTAGTTTTGATCATAGGCGTATATAGCATGGGGGCCGGGTGGGCCATGAGTATCGTCTAGTGCCCACCCCAGGATTTTGGTGATTCAAAATTCTTGGCCCTTCGAAACCTAAGAAACTACTTAAAAAATAGTTGAAATGAAATAATTATCTACAGCCGAGAAATCTATTTACGTACTTAGTTTTTATTAAAAAAAAAATTTAACGGCTACGAACTGTTAATTTTTTAATGCGACGCATAGTGTTCGATTTTTTTGTAGTAAGGGCCCAGGCCCACCCTGAAAAATAATTCTAGATACGCCAATGGTTTTGATTGGAATTCGCTTAATTTAGAAGAATTTATTTTTAATTCGATATTCATAATCTTATAAGCAATTCTATTTTTTTTATTTATTAATTATCTGTTAATAAGAGATACTACCTCTGTATTCCAAATGCTATGTCGAGGAAACAATGGGAATATCAAATATTTATGGAAGGTTAACTAAATTTAACAGTTGTCAAAACTTTACTGTAATTCATTATTTTTCCTCGAAATTTCTGATCTAGTCAATCAGCTTGTCAATTCAAGATTCTTTGGCAACAATCTATTCTCTGTTCCGTGTTCTCTGTATTGGCTACAATTTATTTGTACAATGACCGTGTGCACGCATTTTATCTAATCCCAAACTAAGCAACGCTTGTACAATGGGTGTACCACCAGATCACTGATAAACATACTTTCCTTTTGTAAATAAATACATATTATACATAATTATATAAACACCCATACACTAGAAAAACACTGTTCATCCCACAATATTTTTCCAGTAGTGGGGATCGAACCCACACCCTCTGGCACAGGAGGCATTACCTTCTACGCCGTTCGAGTAAATTCTATTGAATCTAATTTGTCAAATCGATCAGTGTACCACGTTCCCCTGGCTGCCCTCATGAATTCTCAGACTTAGGGGATACACGCGTACCCCTCTTCTCGATCCCTCGTTGGAGTGGTGCGAAATTTCCCCCTATTTAGACGTAACTTGCGAACGTCCAAAAAAGGCGAATATAATGCTTGTTTACAAGGTAACATTTTCATATCTTATACGGTTTTTGTTAACTAGTATTGATTGTGTTTGTTGCAGAAGAAATAGTTGAAATTCAAAGGAATTGTGATATTGTTTTGTGGACACAATAATTGTATCGTAAGCATTTGTATTTTATTTGTATCAAAGATATTTTATTAATGCCGGCTTGACATTCCGTGATTAATATACTGAAATAAAATTACCCTTTTACATACATTTTATAATTGATTTTATAAAAATTTCTACTACTACTATTTATTAGTCTAGTGTTTATATAAATTGTGCGTTCAAAACAAGCGGTGTTGTTTTCAGAAGTATATTGTACTTAAAAAATAGCTGACATGTAAAGCTTAAAAATATATTTACGTTGAAACGTATGTTTTAACCGTTAAACTGTTAATGGGTGTCGTAACATAGTAGATAAGAATAAGGACAATCTTTGGAGGCGAAGTGCTCAGCTTTAAGTTTATCAGTTCGCTCCTTCCACCAATAGTCTAAGAGCTAGCAAATTTTTCGAGAGAGAATCTGGTAGGCTTCATCTTCATCAACGCATTCATGAATGCAACCTCTACCGCCAGCCTATATATGCATATTATACAATTGCGGAACATCTCGACTCACGTAGGCTAAAATAAGAATATTAATAATATTCTTATATATGTTATATCTGTTATATCTATCTTATACAGTGTGTCGTTACCACCGCGAAAATATTGAACACACGTGTAACTCTACTTGCCAATAATCATAAAAAAATATTAACGTTAAAACATCCATAAATATTTTTTTTTCAAACAAACTAATTAGGTAAAAAAGAAACAAAATTGGTAACATCCTATACAACTACAACTTCATACATTCAGAAACTTTTTCATTAATTGCCATAGTGCCGCATTACTAGCCTCTCCTTCTAACAGTATGTTTTGTCTCTTTTAAATTTATTCAACCCATTCATATGTATATATGCTTTGTGACCTTTACAAATAAACTTTACGATAGAATTTTATACGTAAGGTTGTTCTAAAATTCTTAAATTTCTTAAATAAAATAATAATAAATTTCTCTAAAATTCTTTAAATCATGTTTAAAGAATGTAAATGTTTAATACAATTTTAAAAGTTATCCTCTATATGTGTGTTCATTTATTGTCGCGATTGTAAAGACACGCTGTATATGTTATATTGTAATCTGAGCTTTAAAAAAAAGAGCAACTGTTGAGTTTCTTGCCGGTCTCTTCTCAACAGAAACTGCCTACCGAACCGGTGGTAACTTATTTACAAACTTATGTATTAATTATTTATGTAAACTTGGACGTTTCATAAGAACACGCAAGCATCAATTTGGATAAGGATATTTTGAATTTGAATTTGAACCAAATAGTCCAGGAGAATGACGTCCAGGAGAGTGAGAGTGATAGCATATCTAAAACTGGTCTTCCTGAAATTCTTGCTTTCTCGACGTTGCCAGCTCTCGTACCACAAGAGGTTAATTTGACCGCCCCTTATCTATGTGGGTTGGCGGAACGCGTATAAATGTGGATTCATATCTAGGCTTTATCAAATTTCTTTGTTAGCGCTTGAGTTAACAATGTGGCCCCTTTGAAATCGGGAGCGCGTCCTATCACTTCTTGTTTGGAGCTAATGCCATTCCTGGATATCGTGGGTGGCGTGATTGAGTTCGGTGAATCCGATCGGTACCTGTTATCACGGCCTTTAGGATATTTTGAAACAATTGAAATATTTTTTACTATTAAAAGAGGTATATTTAGGAAAAACTTTCTTGCTACACGTCCCTTCTTTATTATAACTAGTGGTCGCCTAGTGGTCAAAACTCGACCACTAGGCGGTACATGATAGTGTGTAATGTTCTTTTTATATTGATTTAATGCATTTTTTATGCATAATTTAAAAAGAAATATTATCATTCTGCACTCCTTCTCTATATAAACTATGAGTATGGGAAATTTTATACTCCTCGGTCCGAGCAATTTTCGTACAAAGGGGTACAACGTCTTTGCTTCACGTATTAACATATCTTCATCAAGTGTTTCCATGACAAAAAGTATGGATACATTTTAGGACAGTGTATGACTATAAATTCTACCTATATTTTATTTAGAGTCGAGTTTGAAGGTGTGATTTAGATCGCTTCGGGATGAAGAATTTTCCATCAACAAATGGAAATGGTAAGAAGGAAATTATTAGCCCTGTCCTTCATCAGTTCCCGATGATGACAATTTTAATGTAATATAACAAAATGCGTTGTTTGTCGCAAATCACTTCCTCAATAAATCCTGGTATAAACGTGCAAAAGCGAAATGTCAAATATAACATTAAAAGCGATAATTTTTATTTCTCACACAATGGCATGTTTCCCAGAGACAATCGCGGTCCACACCTGCGTATTCCATTCATCCGGGCGCGAGTCGCCTTCTATGGTAAACATTAACATCTGTCTATGGTCCGCCGCGCGGCAACTTTTAAATATGGCTGACAATTATTTACATTTGCTTGTGCTTGCAGCACACGTGTTGCGGTGTGCAAAGGTTTCTCTTTCCATTGTTTTAACGTTAAATAATCTGAACTCTTATAGATGACCCGATTGGTGTAGTGGGTATTGGAAACTGGAACCTGCCTCTTGCGCCAGAGGGTTTAGGTTCGATCCCCGCTACGGGAAAATGTTGTGTGATGAACAAAGTGTTTTTCCAGTGTCTGGGTGTTTATATATGTTAAAGGCTCACTGCGATATGATTTACTGCTGTTAGTGGCCGTAATGGTATCCATTACGGTGTTTCATATAAATTTTGCGTAAAGAAACAAAATGCTTACTAAAATTATATACAAATTGAAATGAATAATGAAACATCCTTATATAAAAAGAATAATGGGTAACTAATGTAAATGAAACTACGTTTAGGGATTTATCGCGTTTTACATATCTGACCATGAACGGTGTAAAGTGTTCGAAAGGTCGGGAGTTAAATTTAAAAATAAACTGGATAAACCCGTCAAATTACTTTCATTTATAATTTGTAATCGCGTAAATACAATAAATTATAATGTCTAATGTGGCTATACCATTGTTTGTACATAGTTGTTGTTAATTATTAAAAGGAGCCCCGTAGTGGGAACTAGGAAATAATTTTCGTATAACGGACACGAAACTCTCGGATATAAAGTGCCGTGGACCAAACTTTCGTCTCGTGTGGTATCGGTACCACAACTAAAATTATTGAACCATCTGTGCAATGAAGTAGAGTCTATCTGTAGTCGTATAGTCGGGATATTTAATTCAATTTTTATCTATCTTTTATGTTATCCTAATACCATCGTGTTTGGTCGTATTTGAATAGGTAGTTATTCTAAAAAGTTTGTAGAAAAAATGGACGAAAAGTGTTTCGCCGCTGCGGAAATCGAACACACGTCTTCTGGTCTAGCACCCAACGATTTAACTACAAATCTCAATGTATCATAAATACTTACAATGTTTTTCGCATTTAAAGCAATGCTTGACGCATCTAATGTTATCACCTTCAGCAGACAAAGAATTTCAAATATCGTTTTACAACAATAATTCGAACGAGACACGCCGCCATAGCTATTTGAAATTATTTTTTCAAGGTCATCGTTGTTGTTACAAAACCAATTTAATGTCTCCAACGTGACCTTTTCGATTGCGATCGTCCATACTTAAGTACTCGGCTTGAAAATAATCTCGCAAAATACTCGAGAGACACCGATAAGTCCGACGGGCACTGATAACGTATCACTGGTATGTCCACAAAACAATAAGCAAACAGGTAATGATTGCGTGGAAAAGTTTCGCGATACCTTGGTCTGCTAATGTAGTAAACAGATTAAATACCTTACTTTATGTTTCGAATCGAAAAAACAATAGTCGTCATCATCCTTGGAAGGAATCGATATTCTTTTTTCAAATTTATCTAATGTTATCACTAGCTTAGGATCACACACATACAAACGATAGTAGAAATAATGATAGATAGAATAAGAGAAAAGATTATAAGATGATAGAAGTAGCTAGCACAAATACCGTCGCTGGTCTTCAAGAATGTTTTTTTTATATTTATGGCTCTTTATTTTTTCTATTTATTATGTCAAGCACCGTTTGGTCACACAGAAATTAAGTCGCTTAGATTACATATCAGGTATACACACACGGAATGATGATTTACATACTTTTTAACAAATTATCGTATCAAATCCAATGTAATCTATAGTTCTGCCCAAAATAACTAACTAAAAAGTCGACTTTGAAACCCTGATTGGTTATCTATGACAAAAGCACGTAGTCCAGCCTTAGACTATTCCGTGGCATTGGGCAATGTTAGCCTTGAGACGTTGAAAAACATATTTAAAAAGTTTTCCTTTGATGAAGGAATTCTTAATGGAATAAAAATTATTAATCGTACCAACAAGTTTTTACAAGATCGCTCTTTCCGGGGGTTACATTTGTATAAAATTCTTCATCATATCAGCAAGAATCTTTTCTAGTATACATATCAACTTCATATCTTATATATTCTTAATAGAACTTCAACATAATTAAGATAAGCGCGCTAGGCAAGCGAACAGCGCGAGCTAGAATTATTCTCGTGTGTCACTAATTATCTTGTCAGTGATGAAGCATCTTTATATTTATTTATTTATTTAACAAGGCTTACCAACTAAATACACATAGAAACAATTATTATTCTGATGAGATGCACTCAAAAATCAAGTTAAACATTGTATATATGCATTTAAATTAAAGGTAAAAACAGCATCGAATAAAAGACTTCCTTTAAGGACAACAGTAACCTACAAAACTAGCACTGTAATAAAATAATAAAATTAGAACAAAAAAAAAATACCTAACTTATATAATGTATAAATAGAGAAAAGAGAGGAAAGAAAAAAAACTTTTAAAATGAAAACATTATTGGGCTGTGTAGTGTGTTAGCGCATTCGTCTTTAAAACATTTAAGCTATCAAAAAATATTAGCACCTGTGATCCTGGTGACGGATGTTCTGGTCACCCACCATCAGGTAAACAACAATACTTTTATCCCTTCTCGATAGAACAACACTGTTTTATTCACAAAACTGTAATGTTAGTCCTTTTCAACCGACTTAAAAAAAGGAGGAGGTTCTCATTTCGACTGTATTTTTTTTTCTGTTACCTCAGAACTTTCGATTGAGTGGCGAACTTCATAACTCTGAATTCGATGTTATCTTCGAAAAATTTTTTTTTGTTATTATTTCGAAAATATGCAGTTATGTGTTTTTCCTTCACTGCTGAGCAAGTGATAATTAGTACTTAAAATTGACAATTTCAGTGCCGGCAAGAGGGATCGAACTCGGGTTGCTGCAGTATATAGAATTAAAAGCGGACGCCCGCACAATAAGCTATCACGGCTAATTATAATGACTAGACATTCAAAGTAGCTAATTTCTTTAAGTTATACTCTAAGGTAAGGAAGGTGAGTTCGACTGTAGAAACTTTCCTTGGTGTCCCTATATTCTCACACCGATCAATGAGGATTGAAGTCGGAATATACAGGGAGATTTTTTGAGAAGTGCCCAAATTTACACAGGAGGTTCAGACTCGGTGGTATAATCGTTTATTGAAATAAAAAAACAAATCTTTTTTTCCCCAAAAAAACATGCCTTTCTATTCCCTAGAATACAGAACGTGTTGACAATGCGGTAGTCATTCATAAATACCTAAATTTTACTGTGCACGAACTTGTGTGCGTGTTAGTTATGAATGATCGCGCGTAAAATAAATGAGTTGCGTATAAATCACGTACTTTTTGAGATAAGTTCAAATGAATGTAATTAATTACTTAAGAGTGATTTAAAATATTAATGATTTTTATATAACATTATTTATGTCTAGAATTTAATTTAAAAAAATGGATACACTTAGAAAAGCAAACCTGTATGCAGTGATTGTAGTGTATCATAAAACTGATTATCTCAACTATAGATCTCTGATGCCCGTTTTCTGAAACACTGATCATCGTAGAAGCTAACTAATCAGCTATCAATTGGTTTTTAAATGTTTTTCAGGGTGCCAAAAGGATGGTTAAACTCTCTGAATTGATCAGAATGGTCTTAATTATCAGAATGATCAATTCAAAGAGTTCAACCATCCTTTTGGAAAAGCCGTTTGACAGCTGATTAGTTAACTTCTACGATTATTAGTGTTTCAGAAAACGAACGTCAGAGATCTACAGCTGGCGGTGCGCCAGTCAGCACGGGGTCAACGACTATCCTTCCAATTTTTTTCTTTTTAACAGTTTATGGTAACTGAAATAAGAAACATAAGTTTGAGATTTGATATTCTCTAAATGTCATTTCATCATATGATAATATTATAATATCCATCCGTGCGAGCTTCGTACAGTAGTACCATATGCATACACGTTAAGTGAATGCTCGGCCGAGCTATATGGTAGGCGGAGTGGGGGGTGTTAGGTTTTATTTTCGTTGCTAAATTTCTTGATTCGTTCGCCGCGCTCAAAGCCCGCGATAAAAGTTATACAATAGCTTGAAATGTGTCTTCATTTATATAAAATGTTTACAAAACTATTAGGTACCGAACCACTTTCCTAAAACCAACGCACAAATCGTCTGATAGCGTTGAATTCGAGTAATTATCGATGGTAAATGTCGCCCAAGAAGCGTTGAATTATATAAACTGTGGCATATTGTATATTGCTACACGCTGGCGTGTTTAGTTGCGTGTTAGATTTAACTGAAACGTGTGCGTTACGTGTTACTTTAGAAATAGAAATTGAATATAGTTTCGTGGTCGTGGAGTAGCTTGATGTCGGAACGCAGTTCGCCGTTTGGAATACAAGTAGCATAAACTGATGACTGATAATACTTTTTAGGGTTCCGTACGCAAAGGGTAAAACAGGACCCTATTACTAAGACTCCACTGTCTGTCTACTGTCTGACTGTCTGTCCGTCTGTCCGTCTGTCACCAGGCTGTATCTCATGTACTGTGACAGTTAGACAGTTGATATTTTCACAGATGATATATTTCTGTTCCCGCTATGACAACAAATACTATAAAACCAAATTAAATTAAAAAAATAAGGGGGCTCCCATACAACAAACACGAGGCGGTTGCTAGGCAACCTATAGGTACCTATTAGTTTGTTATAGGTAATGGTATGGAACCCTTCGTGTGCGACTCAGACTCGCAATCGGCCAGTTTTTAGAATTTATTATTAAGGTTTATTATAATATATTAATGGACCTGATTAATGCCTAGACTCAGACCTCTTCAGCAGCCCCTTCTCACGCTGGAACATTCAGTGAGCTGTTCTTTTTTTTCAGTGGTACTCTTCTGGAGTGGTTGTGGTCCGGCCCTAAGCCATCCCTGAGTTTTTAAATCCATAATATTGGAAAATCAATCACTACGTTATTCTACAAAACAATCGATATATAATATAAATTTCATTCATAATTTATATCAATTGCCCAATCTTCAAAAGGTTGTCAACGCATTTGTAACCCTCGGGTGTAGCAGATGTCCATGGGCGGCGGTATTCAGTTAACATCAGGTGAACCGCCTGCTCGCTTGGCAACTTTTCACATAAAAAAAATCAAATCAAACGAAAAAAAAATGTGTGATACGCTAACAAATACGACAAAAAATTAATTTGCATGTTTATTTAATTATTTCTGTTACGTTATCATTTTAACAAACTTATCAAGTAGATGTAAACTTTTCTCTATTTCTTTTACTATATTTTATTTAAAATATAACATGCATTCACTATTAAAATATAGCTTCATGCGTCATCGCATTCTTGAATAGAATACACACAGACCAACAACAATGCAGCAATAAGTCATGAAATCCATTTAGTTTTCATTTTGAAGTAAGTTCGTATGTACATACCTGCTTATCTTCACGGCGGTGACCTTACTACGGGAAGTCGACCGGATGTTCGCCGAGAGCGAATTCTTGACGAGCGGAGCGATTCTAGGAAACGCCGTGAGTCATCGCGACGCGCGCATGAATTACAATCCAGTAGTACGGGACGCGGATCTAAACCGCTTTATCGACGATTTTCATAACGATTTGTTCATTCAAAACAACAATAATAAAAGTCAACGTTCACAACGAAACATTTCTACTTTCAGCGTACTTTATATAAGTGTTTCTCATAATTAAAAATTATTTCTTAGAGCAACGGTACCCAAAATTTTGCTATGGACCCCTTACTAATAATTTTTCAGTGATAGGACCACGCAGCTTATATTGTTGCAAGAAGTACAGATGAGCGACGTAAAGTGAGAGAATTTCCTCGTTTCGTGTGGTAGTTTTTAGGATTCCCGTACCCAAAGGGTAAAACGGGAACCTATTACTGAGACTCTGCTGTCTGTCTGTCCATCTGTCTCCAGGCTGTATCTCATAAACCGTGATAGTTAGACAGTTGAAATTTTCGCAGATGACATATTTCTGTTGCCCCTATAACAACAAATATTAAAAAGCAGAATAAAAAAAATATTTAAATAGGGTTCCCATACAACAGACATGATTTTTTGCCGTTTTTACAGATAAAGGAAGCATTCGTGTTTAGGGAGGCATTTACAGATCCACCAGGCTTGAAGTGGCCGGGCGCTGAGGGCGCCTCCACAATGGGTGCCCGAGAGGGCCGGACCTCGGCTCGATCGGTAGCTGTAGTCCGTCTAGGAGGATTACTAGAGCTATCATCACTACCACTTCGGAAGATTGGGGCTGAGAGAAGAAATCTCGAATGAGGTAGCCGGGGCCCATCTTTTTAATGGTTGGCAACGCATCTGCAATCCGTCAAGTTTTCTTCTTCTTCTTTGATTAATGACCTCTCTTAAAAGAATTCGCTCAAACCGTCAAGTGTTGTAGATGTTTCTAAGCGGCGGTATCACTAAAATGTCAGAATAATTAATGATAAATGCTAATAATAAATGAATATAAAGCGCCTGCTCTCTTGCAAATTTTTGTACATAGGAAGAACCAGAAATTACTTTGGAAATACTGAGTTCAACCTTTCCGATAAATATACCTACATATTTTAACATTTTTCGTCGACCTAGGGAAGTGCTTCATTTATTATTTTTATTATGTACATTGTATTTATTTATCTTTATTATGTACATCCTCAAAGCAATTTTTATTTAATACTGGCTTACGTCCATATGTACTCTGAGTAACTTGGTTTTAACAATTAATTAATAATAAATAAATATTGCAAGGCACATTTTACACAAATTTCTCTAGTCCCAAACTAAGCAACGCTTGTACTGTGGGTACTAGATAAATATAGGGGAGACCGGGTATGGTTGTCTCACGGATTGGTGGTCACAGCGGTCATAACAGAAAAGTAAACGAACGAATACGGAAGTTGATCGGCGTTAAAGAATCGCGAGGGTATCACCTCCCTCCCCACTTCACTTTGGTTCGCTCAGAAACGCCGCCACGGAGAAACGTGCGTTTGTTTAAAATATACACCGAGTTAGATTTATTTTTTGGGGTTATTTTCTAAAATGTGTTTTGGGGCAGGTTGTCTCAGCTTAACGAGGGCTGGTAGACACATGTGACAACCAACCCCATGCATGTCTGCTGGCTCTTTTGTTGGCTTTTTGGAATTTTGCTACATAATAACGAGCTTGCTGTCTCCAATAAGTTGAAAGTTCCACACTCTTGGGATTCAAACAAGCTCACTGGCCCCGATTGATTTACGTCGTTTATGAAGAGACATCTTTCTCTGTCCATTAGAAGACCTAAATCCACTAGTTTGCTCGAGCCACCAGTTTTAATCCACAAAATGTCAAATTATTTTTTTAAAACTTGAAATATGGAACATGGACGAAATTGAGGTAACTATGGTGCAAAAACTTCACCGCGCAAGCCACAGCGGCTAGAAGGTGTAAATTAGCAATTCTGACAAATTGACAATTTGAAATGACACCTGAGAATACCTATTTAGAAGAGAAAAAAATAACAAGAAACGAAAAAGAAAGTATCTATGTTTTTTTTTTTAAAAACTTACATAAAGAAAGAAGATTAAATTGAAAGTAGTTGACAATGATGAAGATGAAAAAGAGTCTGTTTATCTCCATATTCTGATAGCAAGTCTAAGGGAGTCTGGATACAGTACAAGTTTACAAGCTAGGATTACAAGTTTTGGGCTCATGAGGCATGCACACCTGGAAAACCTTACTACATTTGCCAAAATTGTGAATCTGAATATCCAGACCGATTATTTGGATTGACTTCATATTATATCGTCTGCACTTTTATTTAAAAGTATAACGTCCAAATAAATCAGTGCCTGTTTATGATTACATTTTTGTTGTTTTCGTAACAAAAATTCTAATTTTGTTAAATGGAAATTATGTATAAGTGAATTTGTTGACTATTCTTGTTATAATGAATATTTTACATTCTTTTCATTTTGTATACCTGTTCAAGATTCTATTTCTAATAAAAATACCTACTCATTTGATTTAAATAAGTGATTTTTTTTTAATATTTTCCTCCCTTGATTTACAGTGTGACTACCTACCCCTGGCATTGTGACAATCATCCCTGACATGGGGTTAGAAGTCACACGTTTCCTTTTTCTCAAAAATGCAATATTTCCTTAATGTATAATGTTAATATCAAGAAGTATGAGTTTATGTTGAAACTAGATTAGATATACTATCCATTGAGATATAAATTTCATTGATTTGCTAAGAACATAGGCACTTAAAAATTCATAATCCAAAAATGTGACTTCCAACCCCGGTCTCCCCTACTTAAACATACTTTTACTTTTGTAAACAAATACATATTAAAATATATATAAGCACACAGACACTGGAAAAATACTATGTTAATCTCATAATATTTTTCCAGTATGGTTCACTATCCACTAAACCAATCGAGTCGTCAATTATCTGCAAATGTAGAAATACGATAAGCAATACATATATTTGTATAAAATAACTTAAAATAATCCGTAAAAGACACTACTTAATCTTTACCAACATAATACGGAAACGTCGATTTTACATTAATTTATCTTTTAAATGTGATCAAAAGTTAATATTAGAATTAATCTGATGATAAAAATGGAATTAACTAATTGCGTATCCACGTTTCGGGCTAACTCGCAACCTTATAGCTTAATGACTTTATCATAGATTGGAATTATTCAAAATCGCACAAATCGTGCGCTATCTATAAATACAGTTCATTAGTACACACCACCAAGGTTTAGCAATACACGCGTTCAGTTAAAACGTACAAACAAATATTTGACCGATGTAAAATCGGCCGCCAAACAAACAAACACGGCGCGCGGACTTAACAATGAAACTCGAAAATATTGATTCGAACCCGGCAGTGTATTATTGAGCAAACTCTAACGGAGCACTAACAGTGCGCTGGCTGCGACCTTCGCGCCAAATTGCTGCGGGTTTTGGAAACGCACGCTAATTTGACCGACGCTGCCAGCTCTGGAAACTTGTAAACATCTCTGTACAAAGATATAGAACTAGGCTTGCCGACGAGGTTCCGTGGTATTTGTCGACGACCCGAATGGCGTAGTGGGTAGTGTACCTGCCTCCTGCGCCAGAGGGTGTGGGTTCGATCCCCACTACTGGAAAAATATTGTGTTTTCCTAGTGTCTGGGTGTTTATTTATATATAATATGTATTTTTTTACAAAAGAAAAGTATGTTTATCAGTTATCTACATAGTGCAAGCGTCGCCTAGTTTGTGACTAGAGAACGTTGTGTAAAAATGTTTTCTAAATATTTTTATATTTATTTTCACATGTAGAAAAAAATAAGAAACTTAGGATGACGACACAGTATACAAATATAATTTTAAAAAAAAACCTTTTTGACTCTGCAAATCTATCCCAAAGCGATCTCCAAAGATTTATATGTCATTATGAATAACAATAAGAATAAATAATATTTTTTGAAGTTATACTTCTTTTGGAAAAAACTTTGCGCCATAAAGCAACATGATGAAGTTGGTTACAAAGCAACCAACTTCAAGGTGTTGCCATGGCAACCAATAACAACTTTTTGAAATCAACCTATAATTCCAAGTCATTCAATTAAAGAATTTTTTGTGTATTGCTGTCGGTGTACAAAGGCAACTAAACAAAAAAAACTAGCATCATTTGTTACTAAAGTTCTTGTTGTCCACTGAAATAGTAAAGAATATAAATCCTTACTAATATAATAAACGCGAAAGTTTGAATGTGTGGATGGATGTTTAGTACTCTTTCACGCAAATACTACTGAATGGATTTTAATGAAACTTTACAATAATATAGCTTATACATCAGAATAACACATGGGCTACAATTTATATACCTACTTACATATTTTTATGTATTTCTGTCGGAATGTGACGCCTTCCGCCTATTCTACGCATACGTAGTCGCGGGCAGCAGCTAGTATAAAATAAATAGTAAATCTCAAATATGTTGCACCTAACTTGCTGTTAAATGGATAATATACTTACAAGATGTGATTAGGTGAAGCGATAAAACGCGTCGCACGCAGCGCGAACTAACAACCGATTTCGCCAATGTTTGCCCCATCCAGCGGCCATATAGCTACGTCCCATTAATTGGTAGCGGAGCGGGAAACGCAACGCGCTAATTTTGAGGCTAAACTCGAAGGCACGGACTGTGTGCACAACTCGTTTCACCAATCTTCGAGTTTTTGAAGATCGTGAAAATGAACGGGAGCAGTGCTTCTCGATTATTTTGTATTTATTTTATGATGTCTCGCAAATCCGTTATTTTTTATTTTAATTATTGATACTCAGGTCATCAATGGTTATTATTAGAACTAACAACAGTTCACTAATTTGAAGGAACACTAACGCCCGGTTTCTGAAACAGCTGGCAAATGGCTTTTCAAATGTTATTTGAGTTGCCAAAAGGATGTTTAAACTTTCTGAAATGATCACAGTGATCTTCTTACTCATCAGAATGTTCAATTCAAAGATTTTCAATCCTTTTGGCAATTCAAATAACATTTGAAAACTAGTTAGTTGACATCTACCATGATCAGTGTTTCAGAAACCGGGCGTAAGAAACATAATTAAAATTTTGTATACTAAGCTTCTTTAAATTTATAAACCACTTTTTTTGTGTTGGAAAGTAGATATTTTCGACGGGGTGTCGTTTTAATTTATTGGCATTGGAACTTTGATTTCGAAGATACAACAGGGAACACAAAATCTGTTAACGGCGGTAGGGACACGCAACGGTCTTCGTTTTGAACGAATGGGCAGGTCCATCCGGGTAAGTATTATGACCTCACAGAACGGCGTGAAGTGGAATTTTTATACTACTGCCATTCGTCTGGTGAGTGAGGTAGCCGGGGCGTGACTTCATTGAAAGGTGGCAACGCATCTGCGGCCCTACGGGTGTTGCAAATGTCCATGGACGGCGGTTATCATTTAACGTCAGGTGAAACCAGCTCGTTTGCCACCTTCGCAACAAAAAATTGTTTTGTTTTTGGCAATAGTTTTCTTTTTTTATTCTGTAAACTGCTTTTTACTTATAGATGTTAATTTTCATTAGTCGTTATTGTGTTACTGTCTTTAGAATAATGTACCAGATTTGTATTATAATCAGTAGGTGTTGTGTTATTGTCCTTAAATTAATGTACCCGCTTTGTGTTAATCTTAGTCTAGTTTGTTATTTATAATTTTAAATTTTTGGTATGTACTGAAAATCGGGAAATCGTACCGAGTACATACCTATTTAGTTTCATGTCTTAGATATATATTCTTTTTATTGTTAACATAACTGTGTTTGTTGTTGAAACTAAATAAATATTCATTCATTCATTCATTCATTCATACATATTTGAGATCGCCGCTGCTCTACCCCGCTTTTCAAATCTCTGATATCATTTAAGATATTCATTTTATCGATATGCTGTAACGGACAATTTTGATCTACATGAAATACATAACGTATCTAATGTAGGTATTTAATTTGGATAAGAATAAGGACTAATAATAACAATAATAATATTAATAATATTAATATATAACAATAATAATACTTTAATATCGATATTTTTAATTTATTATTGAGTTATTTGCTTTATCTTGTAAGGTTTAGCCAACGCTTGCAATGTACGCACAAAACTATGTCTGTTACATCACACTAAAGGTCTTTGAATTTCTCGGCTTTTCTCTACTATAATATGCATGTATACTGCGTATAAACCTTACGCTTTAATCACTCTATCTATTGATGAAAACTGCATTAAAATCCGTTGCGTAGTTAAAAGATCCAAGCGTACAAACAGTCCTTATTGTCTCGCGAGCGACAAAACCTTCAAACGCTCAGAAAAGCGAATCTTTTCGACCGACTTCAAAAACGGAGGAGGTTCTCGATTCGACTGTATTTTTTTTTTATTTTTGTCACCTCACAACTTTCGTCTGAGTGAACCGATTTGATGATTCTTTTTTATTTGAAAGTTGGTGCTTCCCATATTAATTTCATTGGTATTGGATCCTGGGCTCCGGAGATACTTAGGGAAGTCCAACTTTCGATTGAGTGGACCAACCTGATGATTCTTTTTTATTTCAATGCTGGTATTGGATTTTGGGCACCGGAGATAATTAGGGAACTCCTGAAAATCAATTATAAAATTAATGCAGAGCGAGATATTTCAAGTGGGTTTTGATTTTCGTTAATAAAAAAAAATGACTTGTTGAATCTCAGTTTTTTTCCCCCCTACTA
Source organism: Iphiclides podalirius (assembly GCA_933534255.1). Classification (NCBI taxonomy): domain Eukaryota; kingdom Metazoa; phylum Arthropoda; class Insecta; order Lepidoptera; family Papilionidae; genus Iphiclides; species Iphiclides podalirius. The sequence goes on from OW152826.1 coordinate 12,457,081, forward strand.
TGGCTCGACTGATACGTCAGTGATTTTGCCAATGACTTGGTACTTGGAGATCGACCAGGCTGAGGACGTGACAATAATAACCTACTGTATTAAACCACTGAATCTCAGTTTATGTGTATAATATCGTTATTGTCGTATAATATTCGTGCTTGCCAATGCGAGGCAACGATATTATGTACAAAGGCGAGGTAAATATAACTAGCGCACCGTAACCGAGGCACTCAAATTACACCAATTGGTGTAATTAGATAGCAATTCTATATACTGCTATCTCTTTCTATATCATACACTGTATATCATCTGTTATTATCCATTTATCCGCCGAATATATCCGTTATATTTCAAATAGCCAGTTTACATGTAACACGTGCGCAGACTTGCCGTTTTAGTATTCAATTTAGGCCGCAAAAGTAGCACTCGATGGAGGCTCTAAATGAAGATTGCGAAAACAAAAACACGTTTAGACGAATGCCGAGAATGCGTTATTTTTGTTTTTGACTTCGCATATCAAAACAACCAATGTCGAAATGTTGCCAGTTCAATGAGCCGCTTTCGTCCTCTAATAATCTGTCTCCAAAACAAATGAGGATGGAATAAAAATATACCTACGGTTTTCTATACAAACTATTATTCACATGTCTAATTTGAAACAATAAACATTATGATTTCTTTAAATCCAGAACTAACATTTTGCCTGTCGGTCATCTCAATTTATGGACGAATCCGTTTGTTTTATTTTTAAGCGAACTCTGTAGTTTTCTGTTAGCCAGACAACTCGGAAAGCTTCGTCGGAAGAGGTCCGAGCTGGGAGCTACGTTGTTGATTCTAGAGAAACAACGTATCTTTTATTTTTTAAATTTTACTTTTAAACTTTTACGTAAATTACTTTTAGTAATAAGGCCGCCCATTGTACCTATCATTTAAGCTTTAAAGTTTTGTTTTGTATATTTCATTTTGGTGTGCAATAAAGAATATTTATTATTATCATGGGGGGATATTCATTTGTTTCCTCGTCTAGTTGGGTTTATAAATAATAAATAAAAATAAAGATATATATATATTGCATATATAAAATAAATATTATGGATAAAAATATACATATATATAATATATATATATATATATATATATATATATATATTATATATATATTTTATATAATACATATATAAATAGGACCCAACCAGACGGAAGCCCTCGGCAGGGGAGACCAAACGGCCGAGGGTTAGGGCGAAAGGGAGAGAAACCGGCGGACGATGCGGGTGGTATCGAGGAGCACCGCCTTCTGCATTTGAGCCTGGAGCGATCCGTCCCGGAGTCCCAGTCGCCTCAGATGTTTAGAGAGGCTGACTGGGATCAACCCATTCGCAGACACGACTATCGGGATAATTTCGGTCGGCACACCACCCCACATGTCGGTCACCTCGTGAGCCAGGTCCAGATACTTCGTCTTCTTATCTGTTTCGGCTTTCACGAGGTTCTCGTCATATGGAATGGTAATGTCGACCAAAAATACCCGCGACTGTGCCCGGTCCATCAACACGATATCAGGTTTGTTCGCGACAATTGTCCTGTCTGTGATGATGGGTCCCAATAGAGCCTGGTCCCAATAGAGCCTGGCGCGGTCATTTTCGAGCACGGCCTCCGGAGAGTACTTATAATACGGCAGTTTCCGTTCCACGAGGCCGTATTTCAGAGCGAGCTCCTGGTGTAGGATTCTGGCTACTAGGTTGTGTCTATGCAGATACTCAGAGTTAGAAAGCATGGAACAACCGGAGATAACATGCCGAAGTGACTCCCCGGGATGGCGACAAGCTCGACAGATGTCGACGGTGCCATCCTTTAGGATGTATCTCCTATAGTTGTTCGTCTTAATAACCTGATCCTGTATCGCACAGACAAAACCTTCGGTTTCCCCAAAGAGGTCACCGAAACGTAGCCAGTTCAGGGAGGCAACAGTATCTACGAAAGGCTCGTGTAGAGCCTTGTAGAACCTCCCGTGGAGCTCTTTCTCCTTCCATACAGCCTCTCGGTCGGAAACGCTCAGTACTCCCGGGTCCTGCCATTGCTCGTTGGCTAAGGATAGAGGGGTAAGTCCTTTATCACAACTAATGACGTCCGTGTGCATCATCCGATCTCGCCAGAAAGTAGTTACGGAGGCTGCACACCTCGCGATTGTGCATGGTGAGGGCGCTTAAAAAGCCCCTCCCGCCATGCTTCCGCGGAAGGATTATTATTATTATTATCTTTGCTTAAATCCGACTCCATGGTTAAACGTTAGAAATACCTTAGGTTGTTATTGCGATTAAAATACTTTTCGCTTGTAACAAAAAAAATTATAAGTGGCCAATAATTAGTAATGTCATAATATGAGCTGTAAAATGTAAATATTATTTCGTGAAATTTATTAAAAATAGCCGATTGAGACTGTTTAACTGAGGGCTGATGTCACGTAATGTAAATTGTGTATACGCTTCTAAAATATATAATTACGCACATAAATAAACTTTTCGTCAATTCCGTGTACAGTACAAACATTTTTAATGTAAAACATTTATATCGATCTCATGCGGTCACGGGTAGAGGCTAGCACTCAAATAAATCCCGACGTAAAAATTACCTAGGTCTCTTCCATACCATTATTAGTTATTTGTTTGTATAACTAATGTAAGTGCTGTATGACGTAAACCATTCTAATAAACGGAAAATATTTAATCTTCAACGCGATTTGTAAAGCTTAGCTCTAAGTCTTATAGGTATTTCGGAACAGTCAGTTGTGGTTTAAAGATAAAAAAAAATTCTTTGACATGGGCATTTAGCATTCTGCCTATTCAAGCCGCGCTCCAGAATATACACAACGCTTTCTTTGTCTCGACTGTTATTACCTTCTTTGAGTCCTTCTTGGATAATTACGGTATTATTATACAGTCTATTAAAGCTCGCTTATGGACGAGCAAATGTGTAAATTAAAATTAATTGCGTAAACACCACTCCATGTTGAGAGCCCGTAATCGCGAGCGTTTAAGCCGTAATTTAATAGGAAATTGTTGTCTTGTTTACGTTGTTTTTAATTATTGCATTTACGAAACATCCTTACTAATATTATGAACGCGAAAGTTTGTATGTATGGATGGATATTTGTTACTCTTTCACGCAAATACTACTGAATGGATTTTAATGAAACTTTACAATAATATAGTTTATACATCAGAATAACACCTATTGTGTTTATATACATATTTTTATGTATATCTGTCTTTCTGTCTGAATGTTACGTTTTCAGCCTATTCTACGCAGACGTAGTCGCGGGCAGCAGCTAGTATTGAATCATATTAAAGCTTGAAGTGTACTCTTACCGGAAAAATTAAAAACCTGCTCGGTGGTCGAAACAGTTAGAGTTTTTGTATTGAATTGGTGGAAGAATTTTCTTTGACCAACTTCAAAATTGCGAAGGCTCCCAATTCGGTAGCATTTATTTTTTTATGTTTGTTACCTCTGAACTCCGCCATTTGTCAAATCGATTTGGAATCTTATTTTTTTTTGGGAAAGGAACTTTCGACTATTCCAATTAAATTTAATTGGCATTGGACCTTGCATTTCGAAACTTACCGGGGAACTTCCAAAATCGAACTTTAAACTCGAGTGAGTTTTTTGATTTCGAATTTATTTTTTGGTAACTAAATGTTTTATACTTATCTGGTGTAAAAAAAATATCTGTCATCCATTATTATGGAATCTCTGAGGCATAGGCAGAATATTCACGATTGGAAAACTATACACGTTTATTGTAAAGCTATATAGTTTATATCTAAAAATATTTACTTTAAAAAATTTGTGTATATTTTTCCTGAGGGTCCTGTTTAAACCTAACCATATACGATGTTTTATAATTAAGCTTATACTGCGAAACGTTCCTTCTTGCGGATTTACACGGTACTAGTCTCAAAGTAACTTAGTACAAGTATTTGCCTCTAATGGAGGCTGCTTTAAATTTTTTACACTGGCCACAATTGTAACGTTTTTTATTTTATTTTCGTTCGTATTGTTTTTTCCACGCACGCTTCCTTTATTTCGTTCCTCGCTAATGTGAGTTGCAAGGTCGGAAGCGAGCGGTTGAATAAAAAAGCCCTGAGTACGTATGAGGCGACGGCTTCGCCTTGGAATAGACCAGTAGTCGACAAACTTTTTTAGTAGTCAGCCATATTTTCCAAATATAAAATTAATTATTTTTTATGTGAGACGGCGGCAAACGTGCTGGCGGTTCAGTGGTAAACTCCGCCCATGGACATTTGCAACACCTTAGGGTTGCAGGTGCGTTGCCACCTTTTAACAAAGTGGAACCCAATTACCTAACTGATCAGATTAAACGCAGAAGTATAACACTTCCACTTCAGGCCGTTCTTCTTTTGAGCAGCATTCATATTTGAGCATCATAAATTTATACATACAAAAATATTGAACATAGCGTCGATGACCCGATTGGCTTTGTAGAATAGTGACCCTGTCGCTTGCACCAGGTTCTGTGGGTTCGATCTACTGGAAAAATATTGTGTGATGTGTTCATCTAGCAGCTGGGTGTTTATATATCTATAATATGAATATATTTACAAAACAAGTTGTTGTGAAGTATGTTTATCAGATCCTAGTATCCATAGTATAGGCTTTGCTTAGTTTGGGACTAGATAAAGTTGTGTAAATCAAAAAATATCCCCGAAATATATATAATCGAACGTAACTCTGATTGAATGGTTAAATTTGACATTACAAACATTCCACTAATTATCAATCAATGCATTAGTTGATTTTGCAGTGTGAGTTTGGTTCATCTTAGCGAGGTTCAGGCTAGGCGCCCGAGCGCCCTGCTGCCTCAAGTCCGGCGGGACTGTAAAGGCCCATGAGGCCAACAGTGGCTCACCAAGCCCAAAAAAAAAAGAAACCAAAGAGGTTCATCTTAGTTTTCTCGCGGGGACGCGTTGCACACCTCTGGAATATACGTTCAACTTTATCGGAGGACGTTTATACGTTCAGATTAATGGCTGGATTGTCAGGAAATGCACGCGTCGTGACACAACTGTAATTAGGTTTACGTAACGCTCTCTGTTAATGTACTTATATTTGTAACATAATCGTTTAGCGTTTGTAATGCTGCGTCGCTCGAAACAGCAGGTTTCACGCGGTGATTGTGATGTTGCCATGTGTTATGCTTATTATTTATATTTATAGAATGTTCACGTCTATAGCATCTCTTATATTTCTACGTGTATATGTATATACTTATATTTTTATGTTCACTATGCTTACTAATACTGTGTATGTACTTATAGATTGAAAACGATAACTTAAATGAAATATAATGGTTGAAAAAATTAAAGGCATAGTTAAATAACTAATCATTCTTTCTCTTCTATACAGAGAATATAGGCTAACAAATAAAAGCTACCAATTTGCGTATGATCTCTAAAACCCCAGCTGATTGTCAATTATGCTATGGGGATCATACTAATATTTAATAAAAATAATTTTTTTAATAATATTCGTGCAACGCAATTATTAAGATTAAGAATCACCTTTGGATTGTAATTCATTAAATTAAAAATTTTGTGTAATATTATTTTTCGCAAGTAATTCTGATACTTTTAATGCTCTAACTAAAATGTCTACTGTGTGCTGTAACTGCAAAGCCTTTGCCCAGCAGTGGGACATATACATAGTCATATAGGCTGATACTTTACTACAGAGGTTTTACAGATATCATTGAAATATATTTAGCTTGTTATTTTGAAAATAGGTACCTAAATATCGATGTTTTCATTCACCGCTGAGCACGTGACAAATCCAGGATTTGAACCCAGGTTGCCCCAATTAATTGAATTAAAAGCGACCGCCCCACACAGCTATCACGGCTCTATTCGTTTTAACCAATTAATTATGATATGTATATCATAGATATGAATTATATGTATACATATCATACAAATATACCGGATCCTGTTTTTGGTTTTTTCCGTTACAATTTCGACGCCGTCGATGTCATGGCAATAATTTAGTGTCTAAAAAGCATATGACATGATTAAAAATCACAACGCTGAATGAATTTCTCTCTATGACATTGCTTTGACACTAATATAAATGTTGCCATTCTCATTACTCTCGACCAAGTCGTGTTCATTTCTAGAATAAATAAAACAATTTTACGGCACGTATTAAAAATGGAGGGCGCAGTCCACTAATTAATTATAATAAAATTCTGTGGACATTACACGTTGTGCCGGCTGTCACTTGGGGAACGCCATTTGGGTCAAACGATACAAATTACAATTTATAGGTAACGCAATTGTTTTTCCGTCGTGCGACACGCTTCGGCGGCAAAATGAGCTGTATTACCGGGGGATAAGGAGAAAGCTGAGCTATTACCTTCCACTGGCCGGCAAATGGAAAGTTGTTCGGTCGTTGCGTGAGTCACCATAATTCTGCGGCGGCTAGTCTTGTTGGCGCGCTCTGAAGCGATGCGAAGCACGGTCCAAAGTTCGACAAGAAATTTAAGACATGAATTATTTACAAAAAAAAAAAATTAAACCGGCCAAGTGCGAGTCAGACCCGCAAACAATGGGTTCCGTTCCATTATCTATAATAACGGCAAAAAAATCATGTCTGTATAAGAATCCTAATTAACCCTTGTTTTATTCTGTTTATTAGTATTTGTTGTTATAGCGGAATTAACAGAAATAAATCATCTGTGAAAATTTCAACTGTCTAACTATCATGGTTCCTTAGATACATAGTGACAGACGGACAGACGGACAGACAGACAGACAGCGGAGTCTTAGTAATTGGGTGCGAAACCCTGAAAAGAGTTAACTTTATTGTTATTTTTGTGCTTAAAACAGCAGTTTGTGTAAAGTACATGCATGTTTAGTATAATGCCTTGCTTCACGTAAAAAAAAACGTCAAACGTACTTTTTGAAATTGTTCTTTTTCTATTCAATTGGTACTAAATGACTTATGTCATAACATTTTTATTAATTGAGTTAGATCAAATGAAGAACAAGAAACTTGCAAACAATTTTCTTCTGGATGCTTTAAACAGTCAAATCAGTTTTCAAAAACTTGTTTCGACCATAATAACTTATTTTGTTGTTCTTTCCAATAAATTAACATAGTATTTTAGGTGGTGGCCCACGCAGAATTACTAGAATTAGGAAACATTTTTTGCTTCTGACCAGTTTAAGCCTTGTTTTTTGTTAACGTTGGGGCAGGACGGATTATCGCACGGTTTCTGAAACACTGATCATCGTAGATGTCAACTAATCAGCTGTCAAATGGCTTTTCAAATGTCATTTGCGTTGCCAAATAAAATTTGGATTAACTCCAAAGAGTTAAACCATTCTTTAACTTCCAAATTTCTTGAACCATTCAAAATTGATCATTCCGATCTTTAAGAAACTCGTTCTTGTCAATTTCAAGAGTTTAAGCATCCTTTCGATAACTAAAATGAAATTTGATAAGTCATTTGACACCTGATTAGTTGACATCTACGATGATCAGTGTTTCAGAAACCGGGCCTATGTCGGACTCGCATCGACTAAAACTCCCACTATTTTCCACCTAGGGCGCATATCGGCTCATCAAAGTTAAAAGAAGCAACTTTCACGTGATTCTTTCTCTAATTATTATAAGGATGACTATCTACATATCTATTTTATGTTAATTTTTTGTCCTTTTCTTTCTTTTTTCTCGTTTTCTCGCACTAAAACCGTACCATTAACTGAAAAGTAAGCACATGCCTGATGCACGCACATGTATGGATTGGTGGATACATTTCCAATCCTAATTAACGTTCCCATTTTGTTCCCGTGTTGTTTTTTTGAGTTTTTATTTTATTATAATTTTAGTTTCCTACTTTTTTTTTGATAAATGTATTGGTTTTTTTTTTGGACTCGGGACTGTATTCCCCAATTTTTGGTAATTACTGAAAATCAGCGTTGCAGTTTCACTGCAACATTCTGCTGAGTGATGTCCTTTTTGGCATGAATCGCGAAGTACTTTATTGAAAAGGGAAAATATGCATACTGGAGTTTTATGTTCATGTTTTTTTTGTCTAATTTTTATTTTTTAAGTGATTGTTGTGTACGTCAGTCTGTTTTATGTCAAATAAATCTCTTTCTTTCTTTCTATTTAAAACTATTTTAAATGCTTTCCACTTCTTAGGCTTGGACATCAGACAACAAAATTCTCACCTGTTTTCACAAGTTTAAAGGCTAAATTGTTTTTTTTTTTATGGAAGAAGGAGGCAAGCAAGCAAGGAGGCACCTGAGGGCGCCCATGGACCCTTGCAATATGAGTCTAGTCACGATTGCCTTGCCAGACTTTGGAGTAGGCGTAGGCTCTCTTCTTGAAAGTGTAACTCTCGAAGAGCCATCTCAACAGGCGATTGTTGCATGGCGTTCGATTTTGGTGGCGTTGTTTACTTCGTCGAGGTGAATTTACGGAGAAAACTTCTTTTCTTCGACTTATCGCTTCATCCTGTTGAAGAAATTCATAAATTTAACTTTGGTTTTCTTCTTCTAACGCCGCAAGGAGTTATTAATTTTCAACGAAATCCACACCATCTTTTCGATAGAGATACGGATTTTGAAATTGCATTCAAGTCAATTTGAAATTGGAACATTACGATTGAAACTCAAAATTGGAACAGTTCTAGCGTTAATATGCTTCAATATATGAGACGTCAGTGGAACACTCGCAAAACATAAAACTTATATTTGTGGGAACACAATTCGCTCCACTTGTCGGCTGTCCCACGCTAATAATATTTTATTACCCTATTATATATTCACGAGAGAACTTCGGGCTAATATTGCAAATGCGATAGTTTGGAGATTTGTTCGACACCTCTTCATAAGGCAACGGTAGAACGGATTCTAATGATATCTCTGATGAAATCCAAAAATACAATAAAAAAAAATTAGAATTTTTTTTGTTTTTTTTTTTAGATATCCTCACTTTAATATTATAAATGTATGTAAGTTTGTTTATTAAGTTTTCACACCAAAACTACTCAAACGATTATCATGAAACTTTGTAGGTAGTAAAAAGGTCACAGAATTCTTTTTATTTTTTTTAAAAAGATATTTATTTAAGGGCTTCAACGCAAGCGGATCCGCCGGCGAGAAGCTAGTATTAAATAATTGTTTTAAGTTGCCTTGCATATCGTAAAAAATTAACCTTCGACGAATAATCCTTTAATTTTTTTTAAGATTCAAAAATATTCGTTCAAAGTTAGTAAGTACCAATAATATTTTACAGCGTTATTTACTAAGAAAACATCGCACAATACAAAGAACATCTGTTCGAACAACAAACTTTATCGAGGTAACCTTGTCATTAAACGTTTAACCTTTAATTGCGAAATTGCACCGCGTATCGGTATTATCTTCCGTTAAAATGATCACTCGAGGGTGACAGGAATGCGGGCCGACTGTAGCGATCACTTGGTGGATGTGAGTCGAGGTGTAAAAAGTATTTTTTTAATAATTAATGTCACGCTTTGCGGATATTATGTGAGGCGATCTTGTCCGGAAAGTACAACGGCTATGCTGGTCTACCCAGCGTCTATTAAAACTTAGTTTTGAGTTTCATTCGGCGAGTCAGGTAAAACAACAGACCCAGATTGTTAGTGGCCGGCAAACCTAGAACATCTCTGGTGCTGTATGTACCCCTGGGTGGTGGTCCTCACAAACAGGTAAACCGCTTGCTCGTTCGGCATTAAACAAATATACAAGGCGCCATCTATTAGTAAACTGTTGTGTTTATGTTGAAGACATGAATTAATCAAAGTTTAAATTAATAACATCTGACATGGCCAATTTTATGTTTTCTGGCAATTAATTATTTACATTATATAGTACGTTTTACAATGAAACTGAAAACACATCCATGAAAACATTTTCACAAAAACGTTTTCAAGACTCTTTTAAATAAATCAACTTTCGATGATAAATACTTTTAAATATTTTCATTTTAATATTAGTGTTTCAAATTTTAAATTTTATTCTGTGTATGTTGAAAATATTAACCAAAATGACGAGGCTTATTTTTTTATAGACTAAGAAAATTAAAAGTGAAAAAAAGGTAAATACAAGAAACAAGACCAAGTGGTGAGAAAACAGGTTATATATGAGGCCAATCAAATAACATTTTAAGGAAAATGTGTTTCTACAAAATAACCGCACATTATTGCACGAAAGACTATAATGGAAGTAACAAATAAGACTGGCTGTGCAAATTAGAAACTTTTTTACTTTTTACGGGGAAAAGCTACTTGCCTTGTACAGTATGGCTATTAGTTAGTTGGTTATTAGTGGCTTAAAAGCGTTGACAGGTTTTAAATAAGAATTAATTTTGAAAAATTATTTAACAGAACTTAATTTTATGGACACTGATAAGTTTTGCAGGCTCGCTAGGAATTAATGTTAGACGTGACATTATGATTCACAGTTTAACAATATATTTAAGTATAAATTTAAAGCACGTTCACATCTGTGACCCAGAGAGATAAGCACATATTATGGACAGCTATGGTCACATGTCACATAGCCATATACATTTGTACTTTAAATTTAAAAAGAGCCAATGCAGTGGTACTGGTAAAGTTGAAATGCAATTCAAGTTAATTTTATTTATATGTTGTTTAATTTGCGAACGCTAAAGCGAAAATGGCGGGTTTCTGTCAGTAATTCCAATATGGCGCCGGAGTCCGGGCTCGCCGCGCCTTGACCCAGTTGCTGACTGAAAGGACAATGTCACTGTTCCATTTAAATCGCCACCGTATGGTCGACTTGCCTAGCCTGTATTGCGCATAAGTTGAAATAAATCCAATCATCAATTTTACGTCTGTGGAAAATCGTAAATAGTATTTCAACGCTTTAATCGTTCTTTTAGCTGCTGTTTCAGGCAGTATATAATCAATGTATACAGGAAAAATGTGCAACATATATTAAAAATTAACTTATTAAATAGCTTTTACACTGCTAGCGGCGTAAAACATCATACCGCCTGGGAAGAAACAAAAAACCTTAGATACGTTTAGTCGTACACAATAGATTAAAAAGACTACACAAGAGATTTTCGACGATTTAAGAGTAATCGAACAAAAGGAAACCTAAGATGAACGCTACTCGATTTGCGCGTTTCGTATTTTTACGATGTTTGTAAAAATAAATTTAATATACAACTACGGAACATCCGCTGTTTTACAACTGGACTGGCCCGTCCAGTGAAGTAACAATGACTTTATAATACCGAAGACTTTGTGAGTGAAGTTCCGTAGGCCACTGTTGTAATTGTAATAAGCAATTCATCTGCAAACCCTCTTGTGCTGTATATGTCCGAGGGTGGCGGTATCAAGTGAACCGCTTGCTCGCTTGACAACTTTTCACGTAAAGGAAAAGAGAATACACTTAAGAAGGAGACGAAAGAAATGATGAATCGTTTGAACATAAACTCTTACAAAATACGAATAGAGCAGTGAATTTTACCGTTGCCAACATCAAATACAAATAAAACTGGCCAAGTGCGAGTCGGACACGCGCATTAAGGGTTCCGTACCATTATCTATAAAAACGGCAAAAAAATCATATCTGTTGTATGGGAGCCACACTTAAATATTTTTTATTCCGTTTTTTATTATTTATTGTTGTAGCGGCAACAGCAATACATCATCTGTAAAAATTTCAACTATCTAACTATCAGGGATCATGAGATACAGCCTGGTGACAGACAGAAAGACTGACAGACAGATAGCGGTGACTTAGTAATAGGGTACCATTTTACCCTTTGGCTACGGAACCCTAAAAAGCTGCATTGTACTGCTACAGTGTCCTCACAATGACTTTCGTATAATATATTCCTTATGCGAAGTAATGTGACGGTCATAATGGGGTTGACTAATAGTCCAAAATAAACTCTGATTAAAAAATAAAACTAACTGCTATGATAGTATGCAGCGAAGTTAACCAAGCACGGGCTAAGGACTAGCAATAAAGTAGACAAATTAACGTGCAATAAACTGGTTCGTATTATCTTATCTAGTTGGCGTCTTGTACGTTCTTTTGCGAATTTAATGAGGACAGACGGACCGTTGCACTTTATACCCTATACCCTTACGCATAAGGGCAAGACGTCGGAACAGCTCGTTGGAACCAGCTTCGTTCGGAAGTGGCCCCGTTTCGAAGCCAGATTTGCACAACCTCTTGTTCTTGCTCTCCTATAGTCAAGAGCCGATGGAGAAACCCACTTTCTTGCTAAAAACTAGAGAAGTTTATCATTAGGTGTGATGATGACGACAGGGACAAAGATGGTTCGGAGAGAATAACTTCGACAATTACAATTAAGATGATAACTTTCACTCTTCGTTAAGGTGACAAACATGTAGCAGGTACATCTGATATTGAGTGATAACACTGCAGATATTCATAAATTTTATAAAAGTAAAGATCAGTTGCCAAACGTCAAAAACACATAGGTCACCTCACTCACCAAACGAAACGCAAATTATAAAATCATACTTTAAGCCGGTTATCTGTGGTGCCGCAGTGATTCTTCAGGCATCGCTATCGAGCGACTGAGCTTTTACATATTTTTTTATGCAAGAAAGTAGCAAACAAAATGGCGGTTCACTTGATGATAACCCATGGACATTTGCAGCACCCTTATAGTTGCTGATGCGTTGCCATCTTTTAATAAAGTGGGCCCTGGATATCTCACTCACCAGACGAACGCAGAATTTTAGAACTTCTACTTCACGCCGATCTTCTGTGAGGTCGTGTAGGACCTCTCCATTTGTGCAACAGCGAACACTGTTGCGTGGCTCTACCATCGTTATCTCACACGGTGAGATTATCACTTGTCTAACATCAGAAGTGCCGTGATAGCTCAGTGTCCGGGCGCTCGCCTTTAATTCAATATACTCAAGCAACCTGAGTTCGATCCCCGGTGCCGGCACCAATGAAGTTTTTGACTTTAAGTGCTGACTTATCACGTGCTCCGCGGTGAAGGAAAACATCGTGAGGAAACCTGCATATTTTCGAAATAATAGCAAAAAAAATATTTCGAAGATATGTGAAGTCCGCCAATCCGCAGTGGGGCCGCGTAGTGGACTATGCCCTGATACCCTTTGTATTCAGGAGGCCTTTGCAGTGGGACATGTATAGGCTGTTACTTTAACATCAGAATCTTGTTGCTAATTTCATGTAACATGTTATTAAACAGTTAATATAATTAGATACGTGAAAGGGTTGCATAATATAATTTTCCAGAAACAAATTTTGAGAGAATAGTTTACAATAAGCTAACGAAAGCTAGCCTTCATTCAGTCTCACGGATACCCCTCAAAGACGACGCATTTATACGTTACATAATGACTTTGCCATTAAAAAGCAGTTAACTAAAAGGCCAAACAAATTTCGATACAATCGACTTTTTCGCAAGCCCACACAGGCAAGGCGTAAAAATAGACCTTGAAAACTTATTTGCCATTTAAATGTTAACCATTAAATAACTCATATAATGGTGGTATATTAAAGGATGGAATTATCGATAAAAAAACTGAGTGGGCCAATATTTCCAAAGATAAAAACTCAGACATAACACCGACTCAAATAACATTTCGAGGTTTCCTAAAGGTTAATCTGATGCCGAATGGTCCGAACGGCAATTATCTTTACTTCCTTTTTTTATCGCGGCAAAATTATTGTAGAAATTCGGAATCGATACACTATCTATTGATATCGAACGAATAAAATTAAATTCAAAGAAACGAACGCAGCAAAGTGTTGTTTAGTTTTGATTTCTTCGTATGCAAGGAGGAAAAGTTGGTTGGGGAACTGTATTTTACGTGTTGGAATAATGTTTTCCCAGTTAGGTACTAAGCAAGTCACTTTTGTAAAGAAAAATTGATTATTTTTTTGTCACTGTACTGTACGCGATATAAATGTTTTATGTTTAAACGTATACTACGCAAAGAATAAGTACCAATAAATAAGTATCAATAAATCCTGTGCAAATTTTGACGACTTTGTTTCCAGTACTTTGCACTGTTACTCATCCAAAAGAAATAGAAATAACCTACAGAAAGATTTAGTTGGACATTTATAAGGTACTGCTGGCTCGACCACAGTGACATAACAGGACGTTAATCAAACTTACGGCACCAACCGTAAGTTCGGTCCAACAGGCCCTATCTTGCTTCCTGCAATATTTATTGACGACTTCAAAAACATTATCGATAAGAATTATTTTTGTAAATAGGGCGGCGCGCAATTTGTGAAGGTAACGTCTTTGGTATTTCCGGACGAAGCACCGACGGCGTCTTCTAGGAACTGTATCGATAGACTGCGCGGCGCATTTGTAGGGTTTATGTAACGCCTCCTGCCGTCGAGATATAATTCAGTGACGCCCTTTCGGTGTACCAACACCGATATATCAAAATTATCGATATTCATGTGTCATTTGTGATTTAAATATTCAACGTATGCCACTAAAGGTCCGTTGATCTTTACGCAATCATCGGAACTATATAATTATGTATAAATTGACGATTGGCTTAGTGGTTACTGTACCTATCGCTTGCACCAGAGGGTGTGGCTTCGGCCCCCTCTATCTGAGATATATTGTTTGATGAACGTAGTGTGATTCTATTATCTGAGCGTATATATTTATTAATGTATTTAAAAAAATATATATGTTCTGTGGTTACCTGATGCCCATAGTACAAGTTTTGCTTAATTTCGGACTATATAACGTTGTCTAAAAGTATGTTCTGGTAATATTTATTGATTTTAATTTCACACATTTCAATAAACTAGCTAACGGATTGTAGCCCACTTAAATTTTATTTTAAAATACCACACTACACTTTACAGCATTCATGATTATACGGGATGGACTGAGATGTTTGACGTCAAGATGTCGTTGTTAACCTCGGGCTACTAACACCTTGAAAAGTATCTATTTTAGTCCAATCCAGTAAGCAAATAGCCCTTTTGACACATTTATAGCATAAATTAGTTTTCAATCCGCCAAACCGCAGTGGAGCCGCGTGGAGGACTATGCCCTGAACCCTCTGTAAAGAGCAGGCTTTGCCCTACAGTGGGATATGTATAAGCTGATACTTTACTTACTTTAAATTAGATTTATTCCAATCACAATTTAATAGCCAATACGAGGCTGGCACTCGAGAAAATCTCTCCCCCATCGGTTATCGGTTCTTCGAGTTGCTGGCCCATTGCCACTTCAGCTTACTAATCCTCTGAGATATAATTTTTTTTCATCATATCAACCGGATCGTCAAAATTGGACTGAACTGTCATTACTCCTATTACTACCTATTTACTGTGTTTAATCAAATTGACATGGATTTTCCTGTACGGGTACAAACGTATAGAAATACTCTTACTTATTTATATAAAAGGAACCGCGTATTTTTCTTTGGTGGAGAGTCGTCAACGTTCCACTCAGGTCCAAATATAATCTAAAAACATATCCATTTGTAGTCACCTTGAGGAGTGAAGGAGGAACGAACGGAATCATATAATTAAAAATGTACGGAAAATGCTAAGCAACTTAAGGTCCATTTACACGATGCCATTTTCTTGTACATACAAGAGAAATAATTGAATGCAATAAATTGCGCGCAATAATTGTTAAGACCATTTGTTGTTTAGACCATGCAACTCATTTATTGCTTCAATTTAATTGTATACAACAGGCAAGAAACTGGCACCGTGTAAATGGGCCTTTACACTCGCTCTTCCGAAGCCGGGACGGAAAAGAACAAAACCGGCCAAGTGAGAGTCAGACTAGCGCACGAAGGTTTCCGTACCATTATCAATAAAAACATCAATAATCTGATAACCATGTCAGTTGTATGGGAGCCCCACTTAAATATTTTTTTACTCTTTTCTTTTAGTATTTGTTGTTGTAGCGGCAGCAGAACGTCATCTGTGAAAATTTACACTGTCTAACTATCTCGGTTCATGAGATACAGCCTGGTGACAGACGGACAGACAGACAGCGGAGTGTTAGTAATAGGGTCCCGTTTCACCCTTTGGGTACGGAACCCTAAAAACGCTCAATTCGCAAAGCGGTGTGTTTACTAAGAGAAAGCGCGTCGGTCCAAGTTTCCTTCCGCGGTTCGCCCACGCTACACGACATACACCCCATAAGGATTCTACCCGTTAATTCGATTTTCGAGAGGTCGTTTACATTACTAACGGTGTTTACTTAAACGTACGAGGAGTATCAGACTTTGGAGATAATGAATTATGAGTATTTATTAATCCAGTTTGAATTAAATCACTACATATTACAAAACAAAGTCGTCTGTCTGTTCGCGATGAAGTCAAAAACTACCGCAGCGATTTTTTGCTGTTTACACCAATTGATATAGTTGTTCTCGAGGAAGGCTTTAGTATATAATTTGTCTAGTTTAAAATATAAGCGTCGTGTCGTGGAGTCACTCAATAGCTCCTGCTGTTGAGTGTTCAGGAAGGGGAATAAAGTATTCTGAACCTAAGGTCCCATCGAGAGCCCATTAGACAACATTATATATTTGGACCTATTGCCTTCGGCGCCGTGGGTCGTGGGCTCGATTCCCACTCGAGACAACTATTTGTGACCCACAGATAATTGTATCGAATTTAGATGTTTGTCCACGTGAAACTTATGTATGTAAAACGTCCTTACAACACAGGATAATGTCATCCTAAAGTAAGGGCAATGTTTTATTGCAAAAAAAAACGTATAACCTACTATATACCTCATATAGTTAGTTCCTCCTCCCTGAAGAGCACGGCGAAATCAGCAAACTGTTTTCCTAAGGTACATCTTCGTTCCGCAGCTGTTCTACTTGATGATGGCTGGTGAGGTGATGGTCTTTCGAACAGATATAGAACGGCCCGTAGTCAAATTTATGGTCAATGTTCGCATATCCATGTGCGTGATTCTACTTCTACCGAAGTAGAGTCTATCTAGGTAGTGCAAACAGCTTTACGAAGAGCTCTGTGCAGTTTTATACAGTCTTATTCGGCCTGAAAGCGTAAACTGGTACACTAGCGTTTTGTCCCGTAAAAGAGGTAACGAACTCACAGACATTATTTCCATAACTTCCGTAAATGACGCTAAAAAAGGCCCTCCGACTGAACGTGGCCCCTGCCCTCAGACGGCCTGTGAATACAGGAGAACCATAACATTTTAAAATTAAACTTTTAACATTAAAATCGGGTTAGAATCTTGATATGCTCGTGTCTGTGCTTACTTCACATCTGATTTAGATAGAAAAAAGAAGCTCCTTTGAGCTTCGTTACATGGCGGAAATGCACCATCCATTTCCCACGGGCCTCAAAGGAAGATAATAAAAAATAAACGCCATTGGTCAACAGTTAAATATCTCGTTTTACACATTTACTCATAATAAAGGTGGTATTCTGAATATTGTATGGTAAATTGTTTTTAAATTCACAATTTTTCAATAAGTAAAGATGATTACTGAAGTCTCATTTAAGGTTATAGTATTAATACATCGAAGACTGTGAAAGTATCAATAATAATCTTTTTTATTTTGTTCGTGCTCCAAATCTTTATTTTTATCCTACATACACCTAATAACAGCTTCACCTTTGACTCGAGCTTTATTATTCAACGAAGTGGATTTTTTTTTGTGTCGGTTTTGTAAGGTTCTTAATTTACACGTAATGATAGCGCCTTTTATGGGGTCTTGATTGTTTATAGCCTTTGGTTGGGGTCCGGCAAAACAACAGGCAAGCCCTAAAAGGAGCACAGTCCCGATCCGAAAACCACCGGAACGGATCGATTGATGTTCACCGCAAATTTAATTGATTTCGCAGTAATTTTGCGACGTTTCACGATTGTGATTACTTTGCATTTACATTTAAACTATGCTAATTTAACATAAAAATGAAACTTGAAGAGAACGTTTACTTAAGCGTATCAAAATTAACGATTTAATTTTACGATCAGTCCATTGTAAAGTTCTTCGCCTGCTCACAAATTCTGTCAATTGGTATTTGGATATTGTATTGCAAATCCAAAATCTGTGCCAACTCAAAAATCTGCCGCTGCGAACTATTGCATGATTTGAGCAGAAGGTCCGGGAAGATACCACCTCAAATAGAGTATTCATACGTTTGTTTTCTTTCTGGCGAGTGAGGTAACCCATTAACTTGCGTTTTGGGTAACCCCAAAACGCAACTACAAATGAGTTTTGTTGTTGTCTATGAGCAGTAGCCATTCAACAACATCAGATTCACCGAAACATTGTCCAAAGTTAGAAAGTAATGTTTCTTAACGTCACTCATGACTTAAAGTGCCAAAAGCTTAAGGGATATTTGAACCGGGCAGAGTTTTATCGTACAAATGTGCGAGGTCATGTTCTGTCATATTTATTGTGTACTCTTATTGTAAATATACAGATCTTTGGGAGACCGTATAATTATCCCAATGTCCCTAAAATATAATACATAATAACTTAGTGAAGAATATATAGGTACTATATCGAACCCAAGTTTTTATTAAATCACCGATTTGGAATATGTATAAACTTTTAATTTACGCAAACTAATTTAGGCACTATCCACCGTAGCTTCTATTCCGTACATATATTCTAGGTTATTTAATAAAAGCTCTAGCAGTTTACTTAACTATATACCAATCCGTGTGTATTGACTATTGTCCTAAAAATTTAGTCTACTTGACTGTAAAAAATATACCCTACAGGTTTTTACCACTTTGGAGTACAATGGAACTATCATTTACTTTAACGGACTTCCACTAGTTTACCTTTACATGTACATTTACGCTAGTTTACATTTATAAATTACTTCAAAAAGAAAAGAAACTGAAACTTAAAAAATGCTATTGAGGTTACTTTTATTTTATCTGTAAATCATTAATTTGAACTGTTATCCCAATTATCTAATCCTATAATCTGTGGACATATGCTCACGCCCAGGTCAACGTCCTTAACTTTATGAAAATACGCCTACGTCCGTATCGTCCGATTTGCGCGCCAATGCATGTGTGTAGGTTTTTAGGTTATCGCCCCTCGCCATAAAAGTCTCGTCTTCGTAAAAACAAAGAAGCGCATACACTAAAGACATTCTTTTGTTTAAACGCTTGTCTTTTTAAACAACTTTTAGCATAACTGTGCACTGATAAAATAAACAAAACGTGTCTTTTACGCATCGTTACGTTTGCTCAAGTCTGTGGCACAGCTATAACCTATTATAAGTATTATTTTTCATGAGTTATATAAGGTTGGTTGTTATTCATGATGAAAATAAATCGATATATGCGCAGTATTTTTACAAGTATTACAGTATTTTTGGAGGTGTTCTTTGCTGCTTTTCATTAGAAAATATCATCGTAACATTTTTTTCATATTTACGTATAAATGTCTATAACTAAACACATTGCAAAAAGAAAAAAACATTAAAAATGTACATTTGAAAATCTTTTTGGCGGCCTTAAACATGTTTAGAACCTCTTAGGTTACCTTAATAAACCTGAAAACTAAGATTTCATCTATCAGAGTTGTGATTAAATTCCATTATACATTCAGACAAGATTCTATTTGCGAACATGTAGTTTGAATTTATTTATATAACGTAATTTTAATAGGTACCATTCATTTTTATTTTAAACGAGCTGTGCCCGCGGCTTCGTCCGCGTGGAATTTAAAATAAAAAAAATCTAAAATAAAAGTAGCCTAAGTTACTCCTTATTACATCAGCTATCTTCTCGTGAAAGTCCCGTCCAATTCGGTCCAGCCGTTTCAGAGATTAGCTGGAACAAACAGACAGACAGACAGACAAAAATTGTAAGAAATGTTATTTTGGTATACGTACCGTGTATACATCCGTATGCATTTAGTTAAAAGCGGTTATTTTAATATTACAAACAGACACTCCAATTTTATTTATCTGTATGTGCATAGATAACATCAATACATATACAGATAATTATGTATAGATATAGATGAAACATTGCTATTCTTAGATTTTATACATACTATCTTCTAATTTTGTCTAAAATTCGTGATGTCAGTTATCTTAATTAATCAGTTTAAAACATGCTTTTTCACTTTCTTTTAAATAAATACACAACTATAATTTACTAACAACCATCATAACGTGCGCGCAATTTGTTGTTTTATTTCGTCCTCACGTAACCTTTCCGCTTCACGTAACATCAACGATGTGAATGGCATTCAATGGCTGATTAATCTCAAACCATTGCCTTCTAGTGGTTTGAATTTAAAAAACAATCGCTTCGCTTAAACGCGGCACATGTAGGAAAAGTAACAAGATATTTTTATTTCTTAAAAATAACTTACATTTTATAAACCTACATACGGTATTATAATCCATACTAATATTATAAATGCGAAAGTAACTCTGTCTGTCTGTCTCGCTTTCACGCCATAACTACTGAACCGATTTAAATGAAATTTGGTACACAGATAGCCTGAGAAAGGATTTTTTTTTGAAAAGGCCTTACTCCACTTTACTTGATGTTTTTGCTTTCAGTCCGTAGAATAACTTCGTCGAACGAAGATCTGATGAGATAGACTGGAAACGGGGGTGTATCTTGTGTACGCGTTGTGTTGGTATCGCCGTGCTCGTAGGCGAGGACGAACTTTTTGGTCTTGTATGCTAGAGCTATGTGTGAGTGTAGTGTTTTAGAGCGGGACGTCCATTGGGTCTAACGCTTTTTTTTTGTTGTAACTGATGTTTTTGCTTTCAGTCCCGAGACTTATAAAGCTTCATCTGACGCAGAACCGGTGGGCTAGCCAGAACCCACGGGTTTGGGCCAGAACCCACGGGTTTGTGTCTAACGTACTTATGTCCTTGACGTACTACAATGGCTTTGCAGGTCGATGTTACGTTGATAACGCTAACCAACGGTTGCGAGATGTTCGAACTTATTTTGAATGATCTGAGGTTTGTAAAGGTTAAATGGAAGTGAGATAAGATGGGTCGTACGTCCGTCTTGTATAGCTTTAGCCATTTGTTCACAATTCACATTCACGCTTATTGCACGACAGACTTGTCACTTAACACATTGGAGACTTAATCGATAGCGCGAAAAGAAATTACATTGTTTATTTAAGAAAAAAAGCCTTCAAACATGGACTGGTCTTAGAGTAAACTTCAATATTTAATGTTGACCATACGTTAAAAATATTTCAGAAAACTTTATTTACTTGTTTTATTAATTTTTGTGTTTTTATTACATCTTTTTCTAAGTCTTAGCTACCTGACTCCGAATAATAATTTTATATGAGGATGTGGCAAACGAGCTGGCGGTTCACCTGATAATAATGATAACCACGGCCCATGGACGTTTGCAACACCCATAGGGTGGCAGATGCGTTGCCACCTTTTAACAAAGTAGGCCCCGGTTACCTCACCCACCAGACGAAACTAATACAAATATAACACTTCTACTTTACGCCGGTCTTCTGGGAGGCCGCGGTAGTCCCTCGAACGGACCTGCCCATTCGTGCAACAGTGAAGACTGTTGCATGGCCCTACCACTGAGTCAATTGCAAAACAATATTTATGAGGTGTTCCCTATTAAATATTCATGATCTAAAACAGATATAACAGTTGTTATTTCATGTGCATTCTTAATCGTTGCTTTTCTTCCCTTTACACCAAATAATCTGTTGATTATTTAACACCTCCTGAACTCATAATGCTATACCTAATTTTCTAATTGTTAAAACTTTTAAATGGCCTTAATTTTGTTAAATTTGATCACACAATAACTGTTCTAGCCTGTAAGTTTTAAAATGTGAATAATAAAGAAACAAGTATTGTTTCCATCGTCTTATCGTAATGTTTGAAATTGCACGGCGGAAGTTGGCCAAGACCTGACGCTAATCAGAAACGGCATCACCAGCGTAGACCTCGAATGCACTGTTTACACTTTTGACATGCGCATGTTTACCAACCAGCTATCCAGATAAGATAAGGCGCCGCTTCGCATGAAAGCCAAACAAGGGTTTACCGCGCAATCTTGTCTCAAGGACCTCCTTCAACTATGCAAAGTTTCATCGGTAATTGCTGCCTCGTTATACATTATATCAAACTATATAAAATTATGAGAGGTATTTCGTGTATCATAAATTACTGGTTGGAACCACGCGGCGGCTTTTGTTTCGCGTAGATTAACCACGCTTGATTAACAACGCTGTTAAAATTATATATTACACGGAAAAAATGTAACGAAACATTATTAAATCTGATATTAACCGAGTTGTAATCCAGCCAGATGTTCACTCAGATTATAAGACTGAGAGCAAAAAAAAAGCATTCTTTAATTTAATAATAATACATTCCGTATTATATTACCATATTATATTAACACAGAGTTAAGTTATTCTCCTAAATTAAAAATATCGTCCACTCGATACATTCAAAATACAATTTGGTTCCTTTTAAATTTTTCGTTTGAAATTAACTGTTTAATTTTATTTCCTGAAGACGACACTACTTAGTAAAATTATAAATCAAACAGAAAACTAATAGTCTGTAACGAATATAGCAGACTTTATATTTAACAGCTAAGTAAACTGATAAACGATTAACGAATTTTGATCATTAATTTCCTGGTAATACATTTAACAAGACATTTAATAACTATCAGGATATAGCGAAACGGACGTCGTTAATTTAGTCCTAAAATTTACACCAAAACTATTTTTTATCTGAACGGATTTAGATACGTTTCTTATGTAAACTATACGTATTCACGTGCCGAAGTGATACGCCAAAGTGCAAAGTAGGCAGATGGAGTAACGCTTCGTCTCGTAAATGAGGTGAACTATAATAACTCTTTTGAGGTTAGGTCAGCATCTGCAACCCCGCACGTCTTAAAGGTGGCCATGGGCGGCGGTAATCACTTAACATCAGGTGTAGTTACCTTCTCACTTAATAAATAGATAGACAAAACGGATCCAAAAATCATTGAAGGCGAATGTCTACCTAATCTCTGCCTACTTAACTATGCCACAGGCGTAAATGTTAACGTTTAATTGTACGTTTTATTCCTTTATTAAGTCACATTCAGAACAACTAAAATATGCCTTTCAAAACCTTTACGAACCATTTAATCGCCCTAAAGCCACGACAATGACTTGTCACAATTATTATAACGCAACGTGAAGTTTTATCTAACTTAATTAACTATAGGCTAGCCATGATTACGTTTCCGATACTCTTTCCATTAAAAAAATTAATTAATTAATTAATTAATCTTGCACAATTCTGATAATGTGCTTATTTTGTATTGATTGGAATGAAGTCGAAATTGACATTACGCTTATAACACCTTCTTAAAACAATATGATTTTATCTAGAATATTCTCTATTGTCAGTCAGAGATTTCTTGTTTTGGAAGCCGTCCGTTTCTAACCGCCCACTCTATCTTTGCTTGAATATTACTTGAACAATCACTTTATGATTGGGCTTTGATATTATAGCATAGGTATTTAAATGATCATATGATAGCATTGAAGTGAATTTATATATACATTCAAAATATCAAGTTACGAATAAAAATCATCTTTTTTTTTTTAATGTGAAAAGTTGCCAAACGAGCAGACGGTTCACCTGATGGTAAGTGAATATCGCCGCCCATGGACATCTGCTACACCCGAGGGTTACAGATGCGTTGACAGCCTTTTGAAAATTGGGCTCCGGCTACCTCACTCACCAGACGAAACGCGAAAGTAGTATACTTCAACTTTACATTTTCATACTTTCACTTTACACTGGTCTTCTGTGAGGTCGTGGTACTTACCCGGACGGGCCTGCGCATTCGTGCAACAGCCGAGGCTGCTGCGTGGCCCTACCACCCTTATCTGAATGAATCTAGATTTTTAGGCAATTATTTCGTGTCAATACTGGTAGTGAAATTATTGGTTCACTACCAGACGTGTCATATAGCTAATAGTAACCAGACGCGGATCTAGATATTATTTATTTTTTAAGATTACGAAATATTAGGAGTTTTGTCTAATTATAGCCAGCTCTTGATAAAAATGTGATGTAAAGTAGGAACTAACTTTTCAAAATTTCTTTTGGAGCAAGACTTATTGACCTGTGATGAAATAAGCTCTGTTAATGAGCAATTAAATGCGTAATTCATACAAACATTTTAAGTAATATCTACTAATGAGTATATACCCACCATTGGGTTAAGAATCAAATAAAAGAAATGAAAATATCCAAAAAATAGTAACTGAGTTTATTACAAGGGTTAAAATAGAAATATCGCCAAAGCGGAATTGCAGCGGGAGCGTCCCAGAAATGCTTCACTCGTGGCCACTACGCGCCACCCATTGTCCGAATCAGCGGCGATTAAGCTCGACTTTGGCGCGTGGTGCGACATGTTTCGGGTGTAACGAACCGCACTCGGGTCAACACACCGCCCGCACAATGGACAACCAAATGCGACGGTTTAAGAAGAAGTCACGAGACGATGCTTGCAGCGAACGTGTATTCATTTACGCATCTTCTTGGTCAATTTTATGGTGTTGTCTCTTTTTATCATCATTTGTATTTGTATAACTGATGTTACGCTTTCAGTCCTTAGACTATTAAAGCTTCATCGAACGCAGAACCGGTGGGCTGGCCAGAACCCACGGGTTTGAGGCCCTCCTCAGTGGGTAGGGCCGCTTTTTTATTATAAAGAATATGATCAGTTTCATCAATCACGATTATAAAAATTTAATTAACACCTGCCAATGCTTCGCTTGAGGCAGAGTAAGGTCAGTTACATAACATTTCCCAATTTATTGGTTTGTCCTTAATACATGCCGGGAGGTGGCGCAACCCGTCGAGAGTTTCTCAGCCTCTTCTGCGGTGGCTCTCACTCCGGTGTTTGGGCCACGCAGCTGTCTTCGTTGTTGCACGAATGGGCAGGCTCGTCCGGGAATTAACACGACCTGACAGAAAACCGGCGTGATACGGAAGTGTTATACTTCTGCGTTTGGTCCGTATTATTAAACGCCTTGTTGCCCAAACGTGTTGTAAATGTCCATGAGCGGCGGTTATCACTTATTATCAGGTGAACTTGCTCGCTTGGGTCTTTCACATATAAAAACAAATAAATTGGCAACGCAACGTCCCGAAAACATGAACTGGAATAGCGATTATCACTTCATGTTATAAGCTCAGCCGCTTTATAAGATACAAGCGCATGGCTTTGTGAGAGACCTCTAGTTTTATCACCCCTATTAACTGTGGCAAATTATTTCTTGGACGTTTTTCATGGAGGAGTTACCCACCGTAAGTGCTCTTCGACGGGGCTGTGAAAGCCAAATTCTTTATGCTAAAGCTTGCAAAACTCGGAAAAACGCCTCGTGGGTTCGATGTCCAGACGGGACAAGTATTTTTGTGACCCACATACAATTATTCCAGAATTATTATCACTTACATTACATTTTTTCATTCTTAATTCTTTCTTTAGGAGTAGCGGACAAACGAACAAACAATAGGGCGTTTACGCGGGAAACTATCTGGGGTGCGCATTATTTATTTAGAGCTCGACGTAGCTCGTACGCTCCATCATAGTCCGTCGACCGTCTCATTAGACAACGTCAACGATGCAGGAACATGGAGTCTTCATGATTGGTGGCGTTATTTTTACGCCTGCACGGGGACAGTTAAATATTACCATTGGAAAGTTTACGATTCGTTTATTCGACGTTGAAATATAACTAACGGTTCATAAGCTTCTCTATCGAAGGGTGATTCTCACAGTCGATTTTGCTACGGTATTTATAAACAGAAAAGCAAACTTGATATTCTTAAGTGCGATGTAAAAATGAATATTCCTATAATTCCTTCACCAAGCACTTATTACAAATCATTTGATAAACACAGATATTTGTTATGTACTTATTTATATTAGACACATACATAAAAGTCAACATAAAAATTAAATTACATCGGATTGTGTGACGTATCGTATTCGTGATCGTAGTAACATATTATATTTTTACATACAGCCATCGACTGATGGGATGCATAATGATATGAATCAAGGTCGAAAGTCTGTTATCTTGTTCGTATCTGTTTCCGTATATAACGTATGTGCTCCTGGTACTTTTGCTTGACATTGCGATTCATTAATTTCATTTAATCTGTTTACAAGACAGATTTTTATCATACACACATTGACGTTTTCCCGCTCTTGGCCCCGCGAGGGCGGGTATGCGTAGGCACGTAAATAAAAATAAAGGTCTCTGACAATTTAATTTTAAGCGAAGAGCAAGAGAGCTTTTCGAAAAAGTCTTTGGTACAACGCCATCCTGGCTACAATAGGTTCCCTTATATCTAGATTGAAATATAATTGATTTTAGTACATCTAGTCAAAACATAAAGAAGCGAAGTTAATTGTATCCGTTTACCCAAAATTGAGAAGTAACTTACGCTAACAGACGAATCAAGTCTGTTCGAGCCGGGCCGCTATATCACACATTCTATAAAATCATAAAACATCAAAAACTTAATGTGATAAAATGCGCTGTATAGGCTTAGTGGTCTGCGATGTTATTAAACATATAAGCCTTAAGCAAAAAAAAAATCATTAGTGTCGCCATCAAACAGGACTTAATGATTTTAACATATAAGTATATAAGCGTTAACAGAATGCAATACGTAGTTTATAATTTGAATGCATACTTAATTTTTTTATTATCAACAGATTTTCCTGTTTACTACAAAATTTTCCTGCCGTCTCGCCCTTGAGTTGCTAGCATATGAAACATCTTAACGTGGTGTTGTGCATCAACAGTTACTGAATTACACTACAGAATTTCATTACTTCAAATATCATTACCTGAAATGAAGATTTTAAATAAAAAGAATGCAGGGCCTCTATACAAAATCTTTTTATGTAATTACATTTCGTTCATATACTCTGTGTACATAAATTATAAAATAAATAAATATAGTTTAATAAAAACAACTATTTACAAAACGTTTTTTTTTTCACGTGTACATTACAACTTCTGTGGTAGAGCCATGCAACAGTCTTCGCTGAACGGCGGGTCCATCCGGGTACCTACCACGACCTCACAGAGGACCGGCGTGAAGTGGAAATGTTACAATTCTGCGTTTCGTCCGATGTAAGTGAGGTAACCGGGGTCCACCCCGCATCTACGGCCCTACAGGTGATGCAAATCTACATGGGCGGTGGCTATCATTTAATATCAGGAGTTCCGCTAGTTCACTTTCTGCCTTCTCACATTAAAAAAAAAATTTTACTTTATAAAAATTATATCTAGCTTGAGATATTTCAACGAGATCGAGTCAGAAATGTGGAGATCCGTAGAAGAACTAGAGCTACCGACATAGCAGAGCGAGTCGGCAGGCTGAAGTGGCAGTGGGCAGAGCACATAGCTCGAAGAACCGATGGCCGTTGGGGCAGAAAGAAAATTCTTGAGTGGAGACCACATGACGGCAAGCGCAGCGTAGGAAGGCCTTCCACAAGGTGGACGGACGACCTAGTAAAGATCGCAGGGACGCGTTGGATGCAGGCCGCTACCGACCGGTCGAAGTGGTCTATATTCGTCCTACGGCTGATATGATGATGATGAAGTATATTTTAAGTTTAGTAATATTGCACAATTCTATTAAATCACAGGAGACAAGAATGATTGCATAATAACTTAGCAACTATGATTGATAGTGCTTATTTATGCGTCTTCGAGCCATTGTATTTTGTATTGTGTATGCATTTTGTAGATAGAGGTAATAAACGACGGGACGACCCACTAGACGGAATCACGACCTGTGCAAATGTGCGGGAAATGTGCGGGAAATGTGCGGGAAATCGATGGTTACATATGGCTCAGGATCAGAGGCGAAAACATAGTTAATTGAGTGAAGTTTATCTCATAAAAGGACAAAATAATAAGAGACCACCTTAATAGACCACCTTCTGATATCGATTTACTGGTTCGCACGGTCACTCGCCGCATGGACGTAAATATCATTTTTGATTGTGTACTTCTGCATTGCAAAGAGACGTATGCAATACTATGGTAGAGGTTATGTTTTCAAAATAATGTTCTTCTAGTTTTGAAAATAAAAAATCCTGAGATACGGGCCCGGTAGAGGTGAAACAATTTCGATCGTAAAATGCTTTTCTCTCAAGCGTATAATTTAGGCAGATTGGAGCCCACATAACGATTTATACCGATGCATTAATAACCACGGCACCCGAGCCCCCCCCCCCCCCCCCCCCTCCCCTTCTCGACAATGACCGATGGCTCCCATTCTTCCGCCCGCTCCGAATATCCTCGCGCTAATGTCAATGACTCCGCCGCCATTTTTCATTTCGAAACGAAACGGCCCTCCGTAATGCGTGTGCGCTCCCCTACACGGAGTGTTTTTTTTTTTCGTTAATCGTTCATCTTCCGATACGAACGCATTTGAAAAGTAGCAAGAGAAATGGTTCATTTCACGGTACTCATGGTAATTTACATGTAGCGTCAAGTAAAACCGTGGGCTTATATATATTCCTGCTTTGTACAATTTATATTGATAGAAAAGAGAACATGTGAGAATTATAATTATCTTTTTTAGGGTTCCGTACCCAAAGGGTAAAAGGGGACCCTGTTACTAAGACTCCACTGTCTGTCTGTCTGTTCGTCTGTCACCAGGCTCGATCTCATGAACCGTGATAGACAGTTGAAATGTTCACAGATGATGTATTTCTGTTGCCGCTATAAGAAAAAATGTTCAAAAACCGAATAAAAAAGTATTTAAGTGGGGCTCCCATACAACAGACATGATTTATTTGCCGTTTTCATAATTGTACGGCACATTACTGTGCGCGAGTCCGACTCGCACTTGGCCGGTTTTCATTAAATAAACAAGTTGTCGAGTGTGTTATTTAATCATTAAAGTTACAATTGTTATTTTGAATTTACTCACAAAGTTATACGCCGCTACGGTACGGTCATAAAAAATTACAGCATTGTTTTCATTCTATTCAATATAGTATGATTATTTTATTTACTCGTTTTATTACGTAATACTTGAGTATGTCGGGTATACTGTATTACGGATTTTACACTAAGCATGTAAAAACCATTAAGTATGGTATAAATTTTGATACTGCTTTACCGACAAAGACAATGCATCCGAAAGTTTATGTCCTTAAAATGTTAAGGCCCATTTACATGGTGCCAGTTTCTTGCCTGTTGTATACAATTAAATTGAAGCAATAAATGAGTTGCATGGTCTAAACAACAATTGGTCTAAACAATTATTGCGCGCAATTTATTGCATTCAATGATTGCTCTTATATGTACAAGAAAATGGCATCGTGTAAATGGGCCTTTAAGTACATATACGTTCGCCGTACAATCGTTCCACCTTTGAGTTCGTTCCATGGTTTCGGACGTGGCCGATACGTTCGCAAAGTCGTTTTTTCTGTACGGGGCAATAATGAAATTGTAGTATTGTATTCAAATGAGTCTGCGTTCACAAAGGAACGCGTCGCGTTCGAATTTCGAAGTGACTGGCGGCGGCAAAAAATGGTAATGCTAGAGAAGCAGACATTGTATGAAATACATACGTTAAAATGTCTTACCTCAACACCTTCACGGTGCTTGAATGATAAATTCGTTTAACCCGAAATATACAATGTCAAGTATAGTATTTAAAATGGATATGTCTAAAAATGAGCATACGTACTCAATGCAAGACATAATACTGAAAGAGATTTAACGTAACGATAAAGTCATTTGTTAATATTATGTACCAAGTTTCTGTTAAAAGATGAAATAGAAATGGTTTCTATCCATTACAAAACCGTATTTTCAAACAGGCTGAAATGATGATGATAATATATGTAAGTAGCGATGTCAAAAACCAAAGTAGCTAAGCTCTAAGAATGATTATAGAAGTTAATAAGTCATTACTTATACTATATGGATGAATAATGTATCTTGTAGTTATGGATATTTAAGGTCAATGATATATGTCTATCTAAAAATGTTATTTCATATCTCTATGACGCCGGCACACAAAGAAAAGCTCTACGCATTGCCTACGAAACGCGTTGCTTGATTTATATTTAGAAACAAAGAAGTTGGGTTGCCAAGTGTTTTATTTTCTAGTGGCAACTGACCGTGACGTGTACGTGCGTACGATCTAGAGATCATTTTTTTTAAAAAGTCCGTTTTAATTAACAGTTTAGACCGTAACCTTCATATAAGCCATGGACAAACAAAGTTTTTATGTACGTCCATGGTAAAAGCGATTCTGGTCAGAAAGGTAAATCAGTAAATATGTTTAGGTATGTTATTTTATTCTGTATGAAATTTGAACTATTTTATTCTGATCGAATCATATGTGGGAAGTCGATGGATGCAGGTGGCTCAGGATCGTGCTTAGTGGCAATCTGTGGATGAAATGATGAAGGCTTATGGTCAATGATGTCTTAGGCCATATCGGGGCCCAAGGGCACATAAATTTGGGGCCCTGATGGAAAGTAAAAAAAGTAAAGGACAAAAACACTTTTCTGCTATTATCTTTTGTTTTTTATTTATTCTATAAACATCTATCGGAATATATCTACATATAATAGAGAAAAATTTCTATAGTTTAAGCGAATACGTAGGCCATGCGCGGCCCTGGGCACGGGCCCCGTGTTCCCTTATGGTAAAGACGGTACTGCTTATGCTGTTTTTAACACTTACACACAAGCAAAAGATACATGCACCGTTTCAAATAAATCCTGGTAAATAAACTTACGAAATGGACCTTCATTACTCAAGACTTCTGTGTTCCATTTTACAAGAAAGTTAAATTCCTGTTATTTACGGGTAATTATTGAGAGTTATGCTATATTTAGGCAATCAGTTAACATTCCCAGATGTAAACCCGAGCCGCCCACAGATCTGCAAGAAATATACACGAAATATATAAACGATAAACATGATCATTCAAAATCGTACATTTGTGTACTGTTTTAAATGATTACTTTCAAAATACTTCGGAGCGGAAAGCAGAAAAGAACTTTAGAATATTTCCGCGGTTCTAAAACCGTGGTTGTTAAACATTTTGGATATCTTGATGTTTTTCTATAAGTAAAGGCGGTCACGACAAGACAGGCGGTTCATGGACAAGAACATCATTTGACTGGTAGTAGCTTCACCAACTTTTAAGGTCGGCCCCAGTTACCTCACTCAACACAATACATGCGCCGCGATAGCTCAGTGTCGGGGACGCTCTCCCTAGTTCCATATACTCAAGCAAGCTGGGTTCTAATCAGCATAGTTGTGTTTGACATTGTTAATTTTAAGTGGTAAACGGTCACACTCTCAAAGGTGAAGGGAAAATATCATGAGGAAACATGCATATTTTTGAATTAATAAAAAAAATCGATGATAGATATGTGAAGTCCGCCCATCCGCAGTGAGGTTGCTTGGTGGACTATGCCCTTATACCCTCTGTTTAGAGAAAGCCTTTGCCCAGCAGTAGGACATATCTTTATCTTTAAAAAAAACATTGCCGTTACTTAGAATAACATTATCCTGTGCTGTAAGGACGTTTTACAAACATAAATTTCACGCGCACAAACACCCAGATGCGTAACAACTATCTGTGGGTCACACAAATAGTTGTCCCGTGTGGGACCCGAAGCCAATGCTTTGGCAACTGCGCCCAGGTGCGTGGATGCTTTTGGTTTACGCGGTCGTTCAAAGGTCGTGGTTCTTCGCGACGAATCGACCCAGCCCTCAAACAGCAGAAGCTGCCTGCCTCTACAGCAGTTAACGGTGTAACGTGAGTGGAAATTATTTTTAACGTGACGTCAAAACCTATACATTTTTGCACGCCACAGTTGCGGTAAATTAAATGATACGCAACAGCTTTCAATAGACTGAAATGTGACGCTATTAAACCACAATTAATTGACTCATCATTAGGGCCTTCATAAAAAAACCCACCAAGATGTTTGGTGTTTTTGAGCGTAATAATTATTTATAGCACATTGGACGTGGAATTGTCTAGTCCTTTTCGTGACGTTTATTTCGTGACGTCGCTGTTAAGCAACAAGGGACGAGACTGAAGGAAGAGAGTAAACTGGACAAAGTTTATCACAGTACATAAGTGACCTGACACAACATTTATCCGACTCCGGTAAGAGATCCCATGGTCGACCAAATACTGGATTGGTAGATACAGTGCTTGGCGACTTAAAACTTGGAGAATGAAAGGAAATTAATTAAGCTGATCAGATCTCCAAGTCGGATTAGCAGTTAGGAATAGCAAGTCTCCACAAAGGTAGAACAGCTAAAAGTATCCCAAAGAATACTGATTTGGTACGAAGAGAAGATAATGAGTCAATAGAAGAAATAAAGAAACTCTTCATCACTTTTTTTAAATCAAACTCTTCACCACGTCTTTTAATAAGGTAGACGGAGACGCGGGACATCCACTTTTTGCAGCCTGTCTACATCGCGTTATAAGAACCTCGCTTATCCCGTTCCTACATAAAAAACACGCACGTAAGAAGTTTTAAGAAGTCTTAGCATATTAAAAAAAAATAACTAAATATATTATCGCGTGTGCCAGTAGTCTTTATTTATGAAAAAAATACATTTATGAAATTGATTTATTTTATGTGAGAAGGCGGCAAGCGAGCAGGGGGTTCACATGACGTTAAGTGATAACCGCCGCCCATTGTCAATGTCAACACCCGCAGGGTTGCGGATATGTTACCGCCTTTTAATAAAAAGACCATAAGCAGAAGCACTTCCACTTTACGCGGTCTCCTGTGAGGTAGTACCACATACTGACCCCGACGGACCTGCCCACTCGTGCAACATCGAAGACTGTTGCGTGGCCTAACATGTTAAACAGTTTAATAAGATAACTCTTATAGATAGGTAAATGTCAAAAGTTGTTTTCAGTCGCCATGATTTTAAGCTTTTGAAATTTAAATCGAAAACAATTGTAAATTTTATAGTACCATTAATGAACTTACATTACATACCTACCCAAATTAAATGAAATGTTATTTAATTAGCCCGGAATGAGCGTCTTATTTTACGTATTAGTATTTAAAGTATCCTATAATATTTTTATATACTTTTTAATAAGTTAACGGTGTTGCCACGTCACAGAAGATGTTTTTATCATGGTTTATTTTACATACCTCATGAAGAAAACATGCAGGTCGACACAATATTAAAAATCTATCTCAGGCTAAGTACGGAGGAGTAAATAATAATTATAATGATTATTGCGCAACTATTTCTTGATCTTATTTTGTCTCCATGAACGACGTATCAAAGTTACTAGAGCAGGCGTCTATCATGTCAGTACTTGAACGTAGATATTTCACCACCCGTCGTAATTAGCGATAAAAGCAAATGTGGCATTTATGATTAATTATTGTCAATGCTTTTAATGTTTGTCTAAAGTTTAATTTCATTTCCAAGCTTCGAAAGGGGAGTTTCTATTTTGATTAATCAGAAAACAAAAGAAATCTCATTCGACCTCTTGCTTAGTACATGCAGAGCCCAATAATTTTCGCATTTCATATTAAAAATGTTTTAAAGTGAACATATATTGACTTCGATGCTAATAAATTAAACTAATCGCAGGAGAGGCAATAAAAATCGTGCGTAGTCTAAAAGATAAATGCAAAAGCATAAAGACCTTTTATTAATGGATCCAATAAATTGGATTCGATTTGTAATTACCCTAATGAAGCAATAAAACAGACAATAAAACAAAAGTGCGACGCGCACGTGTACATAAACGCACACAGGAGTGTGCGCGCACACGCCTGTGTGCATTTCGCCTAACCCTTTGTCCGTTTCGGAACAAAGCGCATTCGAAGGGCAACACCGCGGCCATCTTTATTTTACGGCTAAAATTGATGTTTACTTATCTACATATTAATACGGGAAGTAAAAACTTTATATAATGAATAAATTTATGCACTATCATTCTATAATAATTTTTTTGAAGTTATACTTCTTTTGGCGCGTTAGGGAAAAATGATGTGAGTAAATTTTTACGTTGCGCGCGCCGAAAAACCGACAGAAGTTAGTTAGACATCTACGTATGTTTGCGTGAGAACTGACAACTGTATTCACGATATTTATTTTGTGATATTTAAATAAACTTTATTTAACTAGATAATGCGTTATAATAAAATTTTCAATGTATTAAATACCTTTTTTCTATTTATAGTGTCGTTTTTTCTACAAACGTAGAATAAGGCGAAAAATAAAATTTTTGAAAAGATTTTTATCTTGTTACGCCAAACAAGTATAAATTCTAACGCGTGTACATAAGTACACACACACTTTTTTTTAATGTGAAAAAGTGACAAACGAGCTGGCGGATCACCTGATGTTAAGTGATAACCGCCGCCCATGGACACATAGCAACACCCGTAGGGTTGCAAATGTGTTGACACCTTTTAATAAAGTGGGCCCCGGCTACCTCCCTCATCAGATGAAACGCAAATTGTAATACTTCTACTTTAGGCCGGTCTTCTGTGAGGTGTTACAGCGTGCTACAGCAAAAACTGTTGCGTGGCCCTACCACCGTGTAAATTAAAAGATCTTGCGTGGGAATGCTTAATACGGATGTGACTCAAATTTTTTTAAATAAATTTCGCAAAATATTCCCTCGGCGATTTGAATACTGATATAAAAATTTAAAATTTTACGTTGAAACTCAAACGTAATAATTGGTCAGTTTTATATTAAATAATATCATGTAACAGTATTTCGGATCAATTATAGAAAACCAATAATTAATATAGATATGGTTTGGTTTAAACCAAACAAATAAGTTTTACATTAAGAACAATATGTTTGTTTTTTATTATATTCAAAACTGGCCAGCACTTGATATCTTGCTATCTTTATATTATGGTAACCCTACACCTTCATTTGTGGAAGCTACCACTTTGCGGTTACAACTGCGCAAATGATTCTCATACGCAATTTTAAAGCGGAAATTTCTTTAATTGCAATTTTATCATATTGTTTTTAATAGGAAGAGTTATTCTGTTTATGCCAAATTGCAGTGGGGCCCCCATTTTTTTTATGCGAAAAGTTGTCAAACTAGGAGAAGGTTCACCTGATGTTAAGTGAATACTGCCGCCCATGGGCATCTGCCACACCCGAGGGTTACAGATGCGTTGACAACATTTTGAAAATTGGGCTCCGGTTACCTCACTCACCAGACGAAACACGAAAGTATTTGTCATAATTCCAGTTTACGCTGGTCTTCTGTGAGGCGTGATACTTACCCGTACGGGCCTGCCCATTCGTGCAACAGCCAAGGCTGCTGCGTGGCCCTACCACCGTAAATAACCATATTAAATTGGCGAGTAGACTTAGCTCAGCAGCCTTCGCGGTTAAAAAAACTAGACATAAGAAATCAATAAGTAAGTGTAATGTTTTCTATATTGAATAAAGATATTGTCATTGACTTTGACTTTGGCGATGCTATCAGTACAATGTTAAGGGCTTATTTTTATGTATGAAGTTACGCTTCTTCTCAGAGTATATGTGTTCCTTGCAGGTATGTCGTTTTGATTTATAAACATTAACTAATTTAGAATGTGTTATTAAAGTATCCAGTTTATAATACGTTATAATGCAACATAAAATTGTATTTTAGATTTTTTGCAAAGAAAATAAACCTTAATATCTTTTGAAAAGGCAGTGAGATGTTAAGCCACTTATCCAAGTGTAAATTGGTAGGTAACTATTTCTTTTAGTGCATACATACCCTGTCTGAAATCTCTGTCTTCGTCACTGCTATAGGTAAGTTGAACGTAGAGCGTTCTCGTTCTATATCGACGAAAAAATAACCATTCTAAATATTATAT
This sequence comes from Iphiclides podalirius, assembly GCA_933534255.1. Classification (NCBI taxonomy): domain Eukaryota; kingdom Metazoa; phylum Arthropoda; class Insecta; order Lepidoptera; family Papilionidae; genus Iphiclides; species Iphiclides podalirius. Next base: position 12,493,048 of record OW152826.1, read on the forward strand.
AATTTTAGATTGAAAATAATAATAAGACTGTTATTATTATTTTCAATCTAAAATTATATGCGACCTTTTAATTAGCTTGAAACTCAGGGACTGGAGCATAGAACCAATTTTTTGATATATTACAGCAAAACTAACTCTGTAAGTGACATTTGGGAAAATGTATACCGGATTTAATGTGATCATAAAAGTTTGACAACTTGTTAACATGATTTATCATCACAGGTTATCAAAAAAGTGTAATCATTAACGGATACTGTTTACTTTTAAATTTCTATAATATTTTATCAAACATGACTGTGTTGTTTTGCATGTTACGATGTTATCATGTTACTCATATTACGAATAATCGAAATGGCGTGTCGACGTAATGTCATCCACGCTATGGTTCTATCCTTAAACATTTCAGGATTGACGTTCACCAGCTATTTCGGTTATAAAAATACCGCAATATTATCATATCGCGATTCGGTATGTTTATGGTAAACGGAACTCAGTCAAATGATCTTGCCGATTTATGCGTGTTGCGAAAATCGTAAAAATTCGGGCCGGCCCGCGCGGGCTGAAGGCGACGCGTGTCGCTTTCTCCAGATTTCACAAGATGGCGGCACGAAGCCTGTCGCTCCTGCCACCCGCCCGTCTGACACACTTTCTTGCATTGTTTACTATTGAGATTCCGATGAACTCGCTGCGCTTAACGTTTCGTATTTGTTTTTAAAACTGTTTCTGAAGGGACGATAAAAAAAACGATCAAGTTATACTGTCCGATAAATAGCGTCGAGCAGCCAAGGTTCTTAACTGATAAAAGCATTGGGAAATTTCCGATCATTGCGTTGGCAAAATTCGATTCTTTAAAATTACCTAATTTGTACAAACTTAATTGAAAATAAACTAATATTTCAAATTTTTAAAAAAGTAAAAGGGCTTTATAGAGGAAACCGATCTTATTAATTGTAAGTAGGTATATAAGATATTCAATTAATAAAGTATGTAAGTAGTTTATAACGTGATAATGCTGGGCAAAAAAATTACGATGGTATACTTATCTTTGTAATTTCGTATGAAATATAAAGATAACAGTGATACGTTTCTGCAGAAATGATCGTAAATTTTTTACAGTTTAACTTGCAGGGTGTATTGGAATAACATGCAAAGTAAACATGATATAGCAACTGATATAATGTATGAAAATATTACAAGATCATGGTATAATATTATGGCAATTGCTCTTTTCCATTCAACTTATTTTCGTATTATTTTTAAAATTCAATGTAATTTTTTATGTACACCTTATTCCATTTCATAAAGGCATGATACCTTTTAAAAAAAGCTATTACGATATGTAACTATCGTAAATTATGTACATTTATCTTTATGAATATCGATAATCATGCCTCGAAACCATTTGCGTTGCAATTTGTTACCCTACAAATATCTGCAGTCTGTAGGATCGTTGGTTTATCCCTAAGTAAAAAATAGGTTTACTTATTGACCACAACACGTCTAATGTCATCTCGATGCCTTCGAATTATAGAATTCCTAAACTTATCTTTTTGATAAGTTACGTTATTAAAAATGTAAACAGACACCGCCTATATTTTATGTCACTCACTCGCGTCCACGTTATAAAAGATATTGTCATAACGATAAATTTAAATATTTAGTACGTAAGATAGAGAAATTACATATTTTTTTCATTTGAATGACAACGGATAAAATTTCGCACTGAGCACCTTACTATACATATAACAAAAATGAACTACTCGTTGTCTGTACATGAATGATATTTTAGAAAATGAGTGTTAAAATTTTTGTCTGTTTGTCTGTGCGTTTTTGCGCCGTTTTGACACTTGTCGTTCATATGGCCCTTGGCTGCGGACATCACTACATAGTATAAAACAAAGTCGTCCCGCTGTCTTGCTCTCCCTATGTATGCTTAGATCTTTAAAACTACGCAACGGATCTTGATGCGGTTTTTTTTACTAGATGGAGTGATTCAAGAGGAAGGTTTATATGTATAATGCCCGTGCGAAGCCGGGGAGGGTCACTAATAAAATATAAAATTTATACTTGGGGATTGGGATAAAAACATAATACTTTTTTAATTACAATGTTATACGTATGCGAATTTCATTTTAAATGAAAAACGGTCAATGTCTACGAAGAGTGTGACCGCAGCTTACACGCGGGGAAACCCCAGGTTAATATATACATTAATTAATACCTATCGCCCACTTAAGCTGTGTGATCCAAGTCACGTATGCAATTCAAATGGCCTACATGTAATTGGAACCCCGAAATCAAAGGACCCGATGGCTCGACGGAAGTTACGTATGTAATTCAAGTACAATTGAAACCCCCGAAAGAAAAGACTCGATGAGCCATCATTTCGATTACCGTCTAGGACACTAAGCTACATGCCAAACAAATGATTTGTTTTTATTTGAAATTTTATTCAGAAAATGATACTAAACGAAAAGCGAATTCGACGTTTTAAAACATTCCCTGCTAGTAATCCTGGTAGAAGTTATTTGAATAAAGGTCGCACTTTAATAGTACCTATACTCAAAAAGATTTTTTTATGAAATAAAAGTTATTATGTCATGGTGTTTTTTTTTTTCTTTTTTAATGTTACAAGTAGGCAAGCGAGCAGGCGGTTCACCTGACGGCGTTCAAATGCGTTGCCCACCATTAAAAGTGGGAGTTACCTCACTCATTACACTAAGCTCAAAAGTATAACAATTCCTTTTGATACCAGTCTTCCATTAGGGCCATGATAGTTCCCCGGACGAATAACTCAAAGTAAAAGCCTATAAATGTCCGACAGCTGGGCCAAGGCCTCCTCTGTAAAGAGGGTATCAGGGCATAGTGCGACCCCGCTGCGGACTGGCAGATTCCTTCACGGCCGAGCACGTGATAATTCAGCCCTTAAAATTAACAATTTCATTGGTGCTGGCACCGGGGTTCGAACTCAGGTTGCTCGAGTAAATGTAATTAAAGGCGAGCGCCCGGACACAGCTATCACGGCTCTTCTGAGCTATCACGAGACGAAAAAAAAAAATTCAAAATTGTGTCTCCAGAAACCAAATCTATCTGTAGAAAGAATATTGGGAACGGCCGTTAATAGTCGACTTATATATCAATAATGCTGTGTGTTTTTAACATCGTTTATAAATGGTCTCCCTCTGCGAAACTGTCATAGTCCAGAACGAGATCGCTTAACCGGGTCGGACCCGATCAAAGGCAAACAAAACATTCATGTCTCGGAGTTTCGTAATCATATTCATGTCAATGAACAGTCAAATCCAAGAACTGAAGATAACTTTACGCTTGTTCATCATGAAGGTTCAAAATGTGATCAAGTGATTTGGCTTTCGTTATCTTAATGAGGTGGACAAACAGTAAGGAATGGAGACTTGGAGAGGTTTGCTTATTGTTCTCTACATAAGTTTATTTAGTTTTTTTATTATATTATACAAGAAAACGAACATAAAAAATAATTCAAAGCATCAATTAAAGAATCAAAGAAATCCATTGATTCTAATATCAATATAAACAGTCGTAAAGAAAAGTATTTGTTTCGCCCGACAAATGCTGTCTGGTATACGAAAATTGCACAACCAAATAACATTAGTATGATGGATTACATTTGCTAACGAGTAAGTGCTTGTCAGCGAAACTCCTTTCAGAACAAAAGAAAATGCTTTTGACACTGGCAAATCTTCAATGTTTTTAATTGCATAAAGAAAAAAATATGATGCAATATGTTGCAATTTGTGAAATAAATTGAAACAAAAAATCTTGAAATCTGCTTCAGGGAATATTGCAAGAAGATTACAATAATTAGGTATTTGTAATGCAATGACCTTATGGATAAGGTTCCTTTTAATGTCTGACGAATTAATAACATATTTTGCTAATGTTAAATGTCTAAATTCAGTAATGACTAAAATACTTTGAAATAGATAAAAATGGAATTTCTTTTTGATTTGTATCTTAGTAAACATTTTAAAGTAATACCAACGTCTAACCAAAAGTTATATTTATTTACAATGCATACACTTACTTTACTACGATTGCGCAATTATTCGTAAAAGGGGGACATTTATTATTGCAAAGATATGAAGTAATCTATCACGCAGAAAGATTATGTCCGCAGTAGAACAAAGATAACCGACATAGTTCGGAAGACTAATTGCTGAAACTGAAATAGGCCAACCATATAGCTCGTAGAACCGATAACGGATGGGGAAGAATGAAGCTCGTGGCAGCCTCGTACTGTAGCAGTGCCATCGCCATCGCAGTGTAGGACAACACTCCACTAGATGGAGTGAACCTGTGCGAATGTGCGGGAAGTCGATGGATGCAAGTGGCTCAGGATCGTGCTTCGTAGCAGGCTGTGGTGGAGGCCTATGTTCAGCAGTGGAGTCTAACACACTGAAACAAGGTTTATGATGACCTAATCATAAAAACTTGTTATTTAATAATTATACAAATATATGTTGTACTAACAGTCTATTGTATAGTTGGCTAAGTGCCATTCAAAGGCGGGAAAGTTTTTTAAGACACTGACATTGACGACGTAACAAAAGGACAAAGGTTTTGTATTTATTAAGTAACTATAACTAAATTTATTTATAACTTTATTAATAACTACAATCAAACTTAATTCATAGGTGTGAACAGTCAGTTAAGGTGCAAGTTAAAATTTGGTCCACAAGTTAAAAAGTAAAATAAGATTTGTTCTATTTTTCCGTTGATGGACAAATTTTATAATACACTATGATATCATTAAGATTTTTTCGTATTCTGTCATTCATTCGGCCATTTCTTCCATTTCTTCGTTAAAACCTATGTTACTGATTGAAACTGATAACTGATTTAACTACACACCATGGTTTGTCATCCATCTGAGGCACAATGAAAAGCTTGACTAAATTTCTGCGTGGACATTTGCTTGCAAATATCTCACTTAACATTTAGTTAACTTCATGTAAATCGGCCATAAAAGAGTAATTCTTTCCTGTGCATGTCCTAATAAGCAGCAAGCCTTCCAGCCCCCAGCGGCGGACCTGATTTTCCGCCGCTCACCACGTTTATCCTCCGCCGCGGAGGATAGGGAGAACGGCGCATCGCAATAACAACACCTCTCCCCCGCGGCCCCACCACCTCTGCATCAGCGGTGCAACCCGACCGAGTCGCGGAGGATAGGGAGAGCGGCCAAACGCAATAGCGACACATCTCTTCCCCTGCGACTCGTAGGTATTGGAAGACAGGAAAAGTGGCTACTCCTCTACCACCCTCGACCTGTCTTCCTGCACCCACGCAAACAAACACACGCTCAGACTGAGCCCACTCGGGCCGGCCTTACACCACAGGCCGGCCCAGTGTGGGTTCCTCTTGGCTTCGCCGTGCGACACCAAGTGACGGCTGCTAAGCCCCTCCCCCCACAAGGCGGGAACCCGGTCGGAGAGGGAAGACAAAATTATAACAACTATCTTTTTACGTTTTTAATAACAAAAAATACAGCAACCGGTATAATAAATGTTTACAGTGAGGAGCTTGCTTAGCTTAAAAGATGTAATTTATTCGGAGTTTTGTGTTATTTTGTACGTACAATATGTTATTCTTAAATCCAGTTTCTCCGAGATAACCATCCATGTTACTAGTTATAGCACTATTTACGCTTTATACGGCGCCTAAGTGCATTTTATTACGGCAACGAATGTTTACCCAATAAAGTCAGGTAAACATCTAATGGATACTTATTTCCAAACATAACATCACCTACTCTATTTATGAAGCTGAATAAATTAAATAGTTTAGATAGTTGCAGTAAGAACATGCTGTTTAAGTAAACCACGTGATTGCCAATAGACTACAAAAATATTAATAATCATAATAAAATAATAAATATTTTAGGACACATTTTCACACAACGTTCTCTAGTCCCAAACTAATCATCGCTTGTACTATGGATACGAGATAACTGATAAACACATTTATTTTAGGAATTTAAATTGTAAATTGTAATTTTTAATGTTCGATCTTAAGTGCAACGATTAGCACTATAACCAATTTAAATTTCTAAAAAAGCAATGGCGACATCTCTCGTTTGAATTATCGTTGTAAAACGATATTTCAATGTAGTTAAAAGACGTTAAGATTTTCGTCGGTGTGGCAATCAGCCGTTTAGCGTTAAAGGGTCAGGCATTCGCGCCGAAGACGTGGGTTCGATTTCCACAGCGGCGACAATCTTTTCGTACTTTTTCTACATATTTTAACACATTTATTTTGTAAATAAATACATCCAGACACTAGAAAAATACTATATTCATCATACAATATTTTTCCATCGAACCCACAACCAAAAAGAAATTAGTAAAAGCATATTATAGTGCTGTGGGCTGTGGCAAGTTTCAATTCAGTAATTTCTAAACATAAACGATCCTATGGAGGGCACACTAGGCCAGTTATTGGAAAAAGAAATTTATGGAAGCCTAAGTTAGCAGTTTATCTACAGGAGTGCAGAACCAATGTTACAAAGTAGAAAAGAAATTACAAGGGCTTTTGAAGCAGTTAGCAGCCCAGAAACATGCAAACAACTCGGCATAGATTCGGCCGCACATGGGAAACTGTCCACACCTCAGGGTTTTGGCGCCAAAATACTAGCTCCTTCTATTTGACCGCATCCAACGAAGAGCTGCTCGAATCGTCGACGACCGGGTCTTGTCCAGTCGATGTTCTATCGAATGTATCAAGGGGATTGCTCTGAACAATTGTTCGGATTGATAACTGTTGCCCAATCTTTAAAAGTGTGGGCCAGGTTATCTCGCTAACTAGAAAAAAAAACACAAAAAAATACTCACACTTCGCGTGGGTCTTTTGTCAGGCCGTGGTAATTATCCGGACCAGTCTATTCGTGAAACCACTGAAACTGCTTTCGTACCACAGTCACATTCACCTTTCTACTCTTCTCAGAGGAATATTTTTGCTATCAGTCCGTAGGCTAAAGGTTCATGGAAAGCAGAACTCGTGAGATGTGCAGATCCCATGACGTTTAAATTTTATTCCATAGGTCACAGTTAACAATAATGAAGACTATTTCGTAAATCCATGATAGTGATCGAATACCGATTGTAATAATGTAGTGTCGTTTAATTTTAGTTTTACCATTCGTATAATGTTTCTATAAATTGATTTTTCTATTATCGATATTTAATGACTAAAAAGAGGATCTACGGAGTTTCTTTCGCCTGCTTCTTCTCCGTTAGAGGAGCGGTGGTGAATTTAAAAAATGACTGTCGATATGTTAAATGGATGTTTCTTGTTTCGATGCATAAATGATTTGATTTAATATAACACCCGTTGCTTGTGGCTCACACAACGCCCGTCCGACATTTGGATTCCCGCCAATACGTCCACAGACAGATAGACGCGGCAACTCATTTTTTAATCTGTCATCTGCCAATGCTAGTTGCGTTTATTTATGTGTACAGATCGCACAGCAATAAATTAACAAAAGGAGATGTTTTATTTTTGCAAAAACAAATAATTACCTATTCCACGTCACGTTGGACGAGTTATATAAGAGAAGCAGAAAAAAAAAACCTTATTTTTTAAATATTTAATTTTGAAGCAGTTCGTCTGATGGGAAGTTAGGACCGCAGCCACATATACACAGCACCAGAGATGTTGCAGGCGTGCTGCCAACAGTTGAATGTCACCATTTATTCAGGTTACATCGGGGGAAAAGAACAGAAATAAAAATGGTACATTAGCTTAATTCTGGCCTTCTATGAGGATGTGGTATTGCGCCTATCGAGTTGGTCTATAGATGCAGCAGGAGATGCTATATAATGCCCAATTTTCAAAAGGTTGTCAACACATCTGGAACCCTAGGGTGTAGCAGATGTCCATGGGCGGCGGTATTCACTTAACATCAGGTGAACCGTCTGCTCGTTTGGCAACTTTTCACATAAAAAAAGTATTCTTTCTGTTCAGAAACCTGTTAAGAATAGCACAGGTGCAAAACATGAATAAAATTTTATCTTTCATTACAAGCGATTATTATATCACGAAGCCAAACTCAAGGTTCAGCGATGACAGTCCGAATGAGATCTAATACTAACAAAACGCTTTAAAACGTCCGAGAGTTACGTCAATCAAACCAATTAAAATATTTTATACACTAGTAAGGTTTTGTTAAATAAAACAGCATTGATTAAAAATATTGACGTAGTAGCGTAAATACGAATACTTAAGCACGTACACGATACATCAGCTATCAAGTCTAATACGTGTGTCTACAAAAAAAATCGGCCAAATGCGAGTCGGACTCGCGCACGAAGGGTTCCGTACCATTATCTATAAAAACGTCAAAAAAAAAACAGGTCCGTTGTATGGGAGCCCCACAACTTTTTTTTATTTGTTGGTATAGCGGCAATAGAAACACATCATCTAGGAAAGTTTCAACTGTCTAAATATCTCGGTTCATGAGATACAGCCCCGTGACGGACAAACAGACAGACAGCGAGATAGACTGTGGAGTCTCAGGGTGCCGTTTTACACTTTGGGTGCAGAACCCTAAAAACAGATGCATTTGTGCCTGAACCTCGTTTTATTTTATTATTGTAGTAGCTTCAGAAACACATCTAATCGATCACGGTGGACACTACACTCTTGGCATGTTAATTTCTATCCACACGCTGTCAAAGAAAATTCGAACTTTTTTTTGTTAAGCTGTGTGAGTCACCGGCAACCGCCGCTCGGCCGCACGCAGTGTTTTTTTTTTGGAACCATTCCAATATCGAAAGCCTGTTTAACAATAAACGTTGATTTTATCTACGCTTACAATCTCTTTCAACATTTTGTTTTTATTCTTGGAATGTTACTAGGTATAGTCACTGAATAGCGGAGATTGTCCTGCATTTCCGTATAACGATTTAATTATTTAGCATGTGTATTATCTGAAATACTTCATTTAAATAATTTAACAAATGTATAAATTTCGAATTCTTGGAGCTATCCGGGTGGCCACCCGAATAAAAGGTTCTTTTGAAGATAGTTTATAAATCGATTATTCGAAAATCATATTTTACCAATTGAAATTATAATAGGGCCGTGATATCTCAATGACCGGGCTCGCTTTTAACGCAGTATAACAGAGCAACCTGAGTTCGATCCCCGGTGCCGGCACCAATGAAACTGTTAGTTTTAAGTGCTGACTTATCACGTGCTCAGCGGTGAAAATATCGCCAGGAAACCTGCATATTTTCGAAATAAGCGAAAAAAATGTTTCGTAGATAAGTCCTGAAAGATCTGAGCGCTCTCCAGTCAGCCAACTTGAAGAGACAGCCCAGAATAGAGAGCAGTGGAGAATAATAACCTGACATCGTGGTGATGGACCGGGCACAGTCGCGGGTATTTTTGGTCGACATTACCATTCCATATGACGAGAACCTCGTGAAAGCCGAAACAGATAAGAAGACAAAGTATCTGGACCTGGCTCACGAGGTGACCGACATGTGGGGTGGTGTGCCGACCGAAATTATCCCGATAGTCGTGTCTGCGAATGGGTTAATCCCAGTCAGCCTCTCCAAACATCTGAGGCGACTGGGACTCCGGGACGGATTGCTCCAAGCTCAAATGCAGAAGGCGGTGCTCCTCGATACCGCCCGCATCGTCCGCCGGTTTCTCTCCCTATCGCCCTAACCCTCGGCCGTTTGGTCTCCCCTGCCGAGGGCTTCCGTCTGGTTGCGTCCTATTTATATATATGTATTATATACAACATTATATGTATATGTTTATTTTTATTCATAATATTTATTTTATATATGCAATATGTATCTTTATTTTTATTTTTATTTATAAACCCAACCAGACGAGAAAACAAATGAATATCCCCCCAATAATAATAATAAATATAATGATATACTTTAATGTACACCAAAAAAATCAAAATGAAAAAGTACAATAAACAAAATATTTAACAAAATATTGGTCATCAAAAGGCGGCCTTATTGCTACACAGCAATTTCTTCCAGGCAACCTGAAAAATTTACCAAAAGGAATTGTTGATTGCTAGGATGTACATGAAGGATTAGTGTCGAAGGCCAAAATCCTCTTTGGGTCGCTGAGCCAGCGAAGTATGTGAAGTCCGCCAATCCGAAATCGCGTGGTGGACCACCGTGGTATGCCATAATACACGGTACAGAGTAGGCCTTTGCAAAGCCGTGTATGTATATATATATATATAGGCTGTCATTTTACTTATTAAGCAAATTGACGACAATTAAAACTGACAAACTATATTAGTAGAGGGGACAGGTGCAACCATCGGGTGACATACAGGTGTGAAGTATCATCATCAACTTCGTTTCAGTTTGTTTTAGTACCCTACACAGGTCTTACTTCATAGACTGCCACGAAGTCGTCACTCCATTGTCGTGAATACTTACGTGTTATTAACGTTCTTGTAAAGTTCTATGTATTTAAAACTATTAACAAATCACGACTACTAATGTAACTACTAAAACCTATACTTACGTACTAGACCACTTTGTTATTTCTACATTTATTATCAAAATGAAAATACGTACTTATGTATAAGTAAAAAATTAACGCTGAAGTTTTTCCCTCAATACTTGTATTATTAATTATTTACCCTTTATGTTCACGTTCTACTTTTGTTAAGTACTACCTTATTCTAATGTTAAGTACTTAACATTAATTCTTTTTAAATAAAAAAAGAATTATTGTTAAGTGAACTCGACTTTTGTTAATTAATAAATGTAGGTGGAAATGTTCTGCTATTTAAATAAGACTCCATGGTGTCTACGGCTACTAAAATATTCCGTAGGAGGTGCAGTGTATATAAAATTTCTTTCAGATAAACACGATTGTTTTAATAACATACGAGCATAAGCATAAAAGCGCATAATGTAAACATTGGGTTTATTAGTAAATATTGCCGATTGTTTTACTAAGAACAAGAACATTGCGTAGGCTTCATGTTGACATTCGTCAGCGCCCAACTATACTGGCCGACATTTTATAGACCGAATAGCCAACAGTATTGCCTGTACGTATTTAACCATCCCATATACCACTATCTTCTCTATGATTGAGAAGTTAAAACGTAAAATCGCCGAGTTCGTCACAGCACATCATCTGTGGCATTCGGATGTCCGGTTACGTAAATTCTGGCACAGTTTCACATGACCTTCAAAGACGGGCAATAGTTATTTTACGTATACGCCTATTACATGCCACATTTTACCGGGTCCAATAAATGCCGGCTTATTTAATAAACATGTGATAAGAATATTCGTGGAAAATAACAAAGCCAAAATAATTTCAGGAAAACGGCATTGTTTTCGGCAAAATTTCGGCCACAGACGTTGGGGATATTTATATGCGTAACAGGAAACTTCCACAGGAAATTTATGTATGGAAAATGTTAATTACGTATAAAACGTTCCCAACAAAAATTGTACACGAAACTTGATCCAAATATATTTTCCTAATAAGAGTTATCTTCACTGCATATTTCGTTACATAAAAAATGAAATTTATTATGAATATACCACAAGTTGTTATACATATTCATAACATTTTTTTTTTCATGTTTTACTTCAATCAGCGATGGGATAGAGGCTAGTGACGTATATTAATCTAAGAGGTAATATCTCTATACCTAACAGCCGGATTTTTTTTGTTTTTCGAAATACTGGAGCATAAAAATCGCTTCCTTGACCGATGCACGGAGATACATTATCGCACACGAGCCTTGTTTTCAGTTCACAATCCGATAGTAAATAACAAAGAAAAACATTACATTATAACAACCAGCTGTGTGCAATTGCATAGCTTGCATTCGTTTTAATCATTACATTAATTTGTGAAGCGATCCGGTTTGGAGCGCTATTAATTACTTAAGTCAATTACATATTTTAAAATAGGCCTTGAATTGCGCAAAAGGTGATTTTGGTTCGAGGCGGCTTCTGTTTGTTTATATTCAATTTTGAAATTATTTGCTCTCCAGTCTCATGTCGAATGTATTTTCGTAAAAGTTTCTTAACATTCGTCAATTTTCGATTATCTTTAACGATAGAGGATATAAATGATATCCCACACACAGTTTGTCACTTAACATATTCAGGTAACATGGTTGAAAAATGAAACTGAAAAGTAAATGGTATAATAATCTTCATAATTTATTTTCTCTCCATTCAGTTTTATCATACAATATGTATTCAGTATAAAACAATATTCTTTGTTAAATTCATAGAAATATATTATTTTAGTATAACGGTTCTTTATCTTTTATAAACTTACAAATTATTGTTAACATTCTGATGAATCTTTTGTATAAAAATAATACAAAAAGGGTTAGTTTGCCGTGTCTGACTCGACCAAGAACTATTCTCGAATAAAGCTTTATATTGCACACGGCAACTCCCTCTCATATAGTCTATAACAATTCAACTTGTTAATTGGTATAATATTACTTACAATAACCTACAGAAGACAATGGTACAGAACAATCCTCTGTAGCACATATAATGGTAACGAAAACAATAAAACACGTAGGCTTTAGTTTACAAAGCATAGGCACTCGAGATTGCTACTTGATCCTAACTGGTAAACATTCTTACTAATAAATACATCTCACATTCACTCGTTCTAAACAATATAGAAATGCTCTCCCATTCGACCACTAATATATTTATGTATATCGGACGGCCTCATGTCTAAGACCTCTTAAGAGCACCGGGTCAGTACAGGTAATACATTTTGTCAGGGTAGTATAGCTCGCGCTATGCACTATTCTCTTACAAGGCACGTATCTAACATTCGATCAGTCTTCCACGCCATTTTAATCATCGAACAAATACAACAAATCAGACAAGCGAGGAGGCGCCATTGTCGTAATGAAAAGTTAACCTTGTGCAACAAAACGTGATTCGAAACGTCCGACTGCCGAACACATGGCCACCATTCCGCGAGGGCGGCCCAGGCGGAATTTTAATTAGCAGAACATCCGCTCGTGACTTGGTGTGATGCGTCGTTGCCAGCTGTAACCCTACGACTGTCCCTTTCGCACTAGCGGGAGTTCGCATTTAGCCGTATAGTTTGCGCTCGCTCCGTTCTGTTTACGACACCGTGCATCTGTTTATCGTGCGAGTGAGGGCTAATTGACAGAAAACTATAACAAATTACCAAACAGTCTGAACACTTGGTTCATAAGTAACAATTTAAAAGCCCGATTGTGTGAAAGCTGTGTGGCACCAGCGCTTAAAACGGAAAAATTCTTCGCAAAGGAACTGGCAACGTCGCGCCGCGAAGTCAGTCTACAACCGAATGACGTTGCACGATTATCCTTTCTAGTTTCTACACTATTCTAAATGAGACGAACGCAATACTGATACAAGGAAAACTAACTGCGACTTACGATGGAAATTATTACTTGTGACTCGCGCTAAGTACGTTCCAAGTCCCGAACGAGCTCTGACAGAACACGGAGCCCGCAGGCGATGGCTCTGCAGTCACTCGCACCCTCTCAAACTTTGACACCACAACATGCTTAACTTAGCATCACTTACGAACTAGAGTTAACTATATATTACACAGTAAAATTAAGATCACAAAACGCTTTGTATGCTGCGTCCGAGCAGGCGCGACTAGCATGGAATGTGGGGGAGCGACGGCGGCGCGCGCGCGATCAGAAATGCGTGTCGATGTGGCAGCCGCCGTTGGCGTGCTCCAGCACCTGCTGCTTTAGCCGGTGCACGTGATCCTTTAGCTTCACCACCATCTGCGCCAGTTCCGCGTTCTCACCCTTCAGCAGCTTAACCTTCTCCTCCAGTTTGGAGATGCGCTCGAGCTTCCGCCGCCGGCACTTGGAGGCCGCCACCCGGTTCCTCTGACGCTTGCGCTCCAGTTTGATTCTCTCCTGCGTGTCCATGTCGATGGGGGAGAGCGGGGGCGAGCTGGAGGCGCTGGGGACAGTCTGCGGCTCGTCTTTGACCACTGGCGTGGGATAGCGGTCGATGGGGCGGTCGAGGTCGGCGTAAACACGTCGCGCGAGCGGCGCCGGCTCGCCGTGGTGCAACTTGTCCAGCGCCTCGACGAATGGCCGCGCGTACATCTCCTGCTCCTCGGTGGGCGCGGCGGGGGGGAAGAGCACCGCCGCGCCCGGCGTCGGTGTCGCCGTAGTTATCATGCCGTTCTGAATGATCAGCTTCTCTAGCTCGGGCGAGCCCAGCTTCAGCAGCTGCAGGTCCGGCGAAGAGAGCACAGGTGCGCTGCTCCGCGACCGTTTCCCGCCTCGCCCAAAGTCCAGGTCCAGCGTCAGGGTCCGTTTGAGACTTTCCACCGGACCGCTGAGGGGATACTGCTCGTCGTAGAACGTGGTCTCCATTCCGTGGCCGGAGTGCCGAACCATGTGTTAGCACTGAACGCCTCGGTATCACTGAACTCACTGCGCGGAGAAAACTTTCTCGTGCGACTACTGCACACGTCCAACCCGCTCAACGTTCCACTTGTTTCTAAACATTGTTAAGAAACAACCACTGCTTTTATGCCATGACTCAGATAAGTTATTTTTGGTCGTAGCGTGATAATAACGTGCGCTCATTGGTTAACTATGACGTGATATAGCGAACAAAACTCACGCTATTGGTGGAATATATCGTAACGAAACGCGAGGCCACAGCGGGCTGTTTACGACTTGGTGCGATTACTGAGAATCAGCCGCTCCGTGCCCACTGTTACGACGTCAACGATAAAGCATAGGGAAATAAGAAAAAAACTTATTTAAATCTACTTCAATACATAACAAAACCGTTTATTCATAACTTGAAAGTTTAATTTTCATTTTTAATATTAAGTACATATTTCAAATGAGGTTTTTTCATACTGTACAGTTTTCTTCATACTGAACTTTAAAGTGTTCTTTATACTGAAATTTTACTGTCATTTATATAAAAAACTCTCTGTTAAACGTGGCTTCGTCCGCGCGATCAAAGAATATCTCGCAGATGGCTGAATTTTTTCCTACTTAGTTGATACTTATCATTACCTATATTTTACACAATATCTTGATTAATTATAGCTTCTGTATTATTCTGATGTATAAGCTATGTTATTATAAGTTTTATTAAAATCTATTCAGTAGTTTTTGCGTGAAATAGTAACTTTCACGTTTATAATATTAGTAAGGAATTAAGGATAGTAATGATAATAATTATTATGAGATAATTAATGTCATATGTAATGTTAATCATAATTTTTAAATCTATATCACCTAACCGGTCTCACAATAATGTCGCAATATTTTAGACGTAAGGTTTTAAAGTTTTTAGCTACATTCAATCTAGAAGATTCTATCTAACAAATTAATGTTCATCGCGAGTACTTGAATTATTAAATCAATCGCATCAATTATTATTAAACGATAATGGAAACAGATTAAGTTTGGGGCGAGGCGGAGGCGGGGTAGCCGAACGGTGCAGGGAAATATATGCGAGCGGCGCGCGGGCGAACTGTTGCCCGCCGCGAGTGCGACAAGAATAGAAATATACCTCCGCTCGTCTCACTCAACAGATAAGTCCAGCAATATTAGAAGGAAAATATAATGCACTTAAATTTCTTTGGCTTATGGCTTTTAGAACTCTGGCCACGGTTTCGTTTTATTTTCAACCTTGACTTATGATTGTAACTCATTTACGTCGTTTTTGTTTGTGATTTTACAAAGCTTCGTTCATTTCTTTTCCCATCCTTATGCTATATCGCTATGAAAAATGTGTGTACAGAAATAATAAAACGTTGTTATGGATCTGATAAGCATTCATATTTAGATATTATACATGATAATCATAAGATTACTGTTATCATAATATGGGATAACAGTTATATCATCCTTAAAGAAACAGAGTCGCCATCTAGGTCTTATTTAGGAAACTAAAAAATATTCACTAGATGGCTCTCATCCTTCAATTTGATTGTGAGACTTCTTGATTTTACACGAATATTATACATATTAAATGAAACTAGTTTACGGATTTTATCGCGTTTTTATTTTGATTTGAAATTCCCGACTTTTCGAACCCTTTCCGGCGTTCATGGTCACGAGACAGACTAAGTTCTTACTAGTCTTGATGTCATAATAACCACGGCTATCGTCAATTATTTTGTTTTTATTCCGATCTACGCAAAAGGAGCTTATGGTATCTTGAGGTCTAGCAGTGTTGGTTTGCTTGGTTAAATCCAAGCACACCAACATTTTATAAATTATGGAATGATAAGCATGTGATTCTGTAAGTATTAAATGATACTAGTTTCATTTTTCATTTAATACTTACAGAATATGTTTAAAAAAGTTAGCCCCTCCAAAAAACTTTTTTGCAACTTTTTGGATTTCTCATAGAAGATGACTCTCAGACCAATAAAAACCGGCCAAGTACGAGTCGGAATCGCGCACGAATGATTAACTTTTAATATGTAAAAGTGCGTAACACTAGTATTTAACATAATAGAACAAATAGAACACAAGGAATTTTGAAGCTTAACACTTTCAGAGTTTGGATCAATTGAAATTTAAAACTACGAATTCTATTATGTGAGAAAATATTCAACTAGTAATGCAATAAGTTCGGCGTTTTAAAAAAAGACCTCTTGTCTACGCAGAATTTAAAGAAAAACATTTATTTACACATATTTTAGCAGTGTATACACGAGTGAATCTCAATAATTGATTTAGTCTGAATCATTTGGTAAATTAATTACTGATAACGTTTATATGAACTAACATAAATACAAGACTACATATTAAGAAATAAATTGGTTCATTTTTATGGGCCCTATATTAGTTTCGATGACACCTAAGGTTCTCACAGTTTCTGTAAAAATAAACATTGAATCTGATTTTGGCCTCATTATTTTAATGACTGATGAACTCAGCGAGTATACAGCGTATCTTTACCACCGCGACAATAAATGCACACACGTCTAAAGCTACTTGTCAATAATCATAAAAAAATGTTAACGTTTAAAAAAAAATTCATAATTAAAAAATATATTTTTCAAACAAACTAATTAAGTAAAAAAGATACAAAATTTGTAACATTCTATACAACTACAACTGACTGATTCATACATTCAGAGACTTTTTCATTCGTTGCCAAAACGTCACATTACAAGTCTCTCCTTCTAACAGTATGTTTTATCTCTTTTAAATTCATTCAACCCATTCATATGCTTTGTGACCTTTACAAAGGAACTTAACATTAAAGTTTTATACGTAAGGGTGTTCTAAAATTCTTTGTTTGGGAAAATTTGATAACTCAGTATGTCCGTAATCCTCTATATGTGTGTTCATTTATTGTCGCGATGGTAAAGACACGCTATATAACTAAGATTATAATATTCTTAGAAATAGAAACGATAATTGATTTTTTTTAAAAAGAACTTAGTGGCCAGTGAGCAAAACTACGTAGAGTTGTATTACAGTTCTAAGTTACCGACACGATCGTTATTAATTCGGGTAGAGCTTCCGCGCGCTACAACGGCTGACGAGAAAGTCCCCGGGGGAGTCCCCTGAACACAGCGAGCGCTTATACCGACCGTTGCAGTGTGCTACTACCCTCCTATCTTCCAACAATATGTAAACTTTTCTATCCAATAAACAGGAGACCCGCAAACTGGGGCGAATCATCATGGCTTGAGTCAACACAATTAAGTTATTTCACCTTATTTAAAAGTAATCCATCAATTTAAAAGATAGCATATCGCTTTCCACGATTTAATTGATATACGAAGTCTTTGTGACGTCGCTCCTTGATTGTTAAATTTTGCAACGAACAAACCTATTACCTAACCAATCAATATGAAATAAACAACAACCCAATCGTCCACTAATAGATGGTGACGAACCACTTATCCGTGAACGTGTTCGGCCGACACCTAACCTAAAATTATTAAAAAAAGTTGTGTCTCTTAATAGAATAAACGCATTTTCTAAAAGTATAATTATAGACACTGTTTAAAGAAATCATCATTGTTTTGGTGACAAGAAAACACATTTAATTATCTACAAATAAACGAAAGTTAATCTCAACGAACAATTAAAAGCAAACTATGAAAATTGACTTATGACAATTTAAAATCCAAAAAGTTGCAAAAAAAGAAATCAAGGAAGATCTCATTAGATATCCCTAACAAATCCTTTGGTAACTTGACAGATTACTTCATATTGTTTATCATGGCGTAGTGGGTAGTGTACCTACCTCCTGCGCAGAGGGTGTGGATTCGATCCCTACTAACGGAAAAATATTAAGTGGATACCGCCGCCCATCACCATCTACAGCACCTTAGGGGCTTACACATGCGTTGACAACCGTTGGGCCCCGTTCTTCCGGTCAATTAGTTAAAATTGACCGGAAGAAACACGAAAGTATAATAACTTTCACTCCCCTCAGTGTTTTGTTAGGCCGCGGTACTTCTCCGTACGAGCCTGCCCAGTCGTGAAGCAGAAGACGTTGTTCCGTGACTCTACCATAGAAAAATGTATACCAAAAAAAATCTTAATTACCTGATATCTGCTAATGATTACAATACCACTTGGTGTTTGATGTCGCATTTGCGTAGCTCTGGGATTTGATTTAGAGACTGTAGGGTTGATTATTTTTTTTGTTTTCCCCTGCCGCCTTACTCTCCAAATTCGATTAGAATTTGTTTTTGTTTTCGATTGGAACTCACTCTTGATTCGAACTCGATTTGAAAAGCTTACTCCCGAACCGAATCGAAACTAGAAACAAGACCGTGCCGATACGGTTATAACATCTTCTTTTAGATAAAATGTTAATTGCATAATTTTTTCCGAAAATTTATTCGATCTTAGTTCCAATTAGAGCCACCGCTTGATTGTGCGCTGGCGTCAGATTCAGTGGTCCGAACTGTCATGGATTCGAGGCAAACTCGATTGCTTCAGAACTCGAATCTGTCGGGAGTAGGCCTGCTGGCCAATGCTTGACCGCTATCTCACCGGACCGTAAGAGAAATGTAATCCTAGTTGGTAAACTGTTTCCTTGAAGAAACTTATAATGGGACGGTACAACTGACGCTGGCATTGTTCCACTGCTTTGTTGTACGCATTACGTAAGACGAGGCGAAGATCTTCGTACGAAAACGTGGAATTTCAAAAACAAAAGGGTGGAGTCCTGCAGAGCGTCTTGCTGTACGAAGATGGAATAAAAGTAAAGTAAAGTAGATATGTCCCACTGCATGCTTCACATTATTATTATATATATACTATATATAATATATATTCAAAATTATTTTTTGTTATTATTTCGAAAACATGCAGGTTAGCTCACGATGTTTTCCTTCATCGCAGGGCACGTGATAAGTCAGTAATTACAACTAAAAATTTCATTGGTGCCGGCACCGGGGTTGCTCGAGTATATTGAATTAAAGGCGAGCGCCCGGACAGTGAGCTTTGATCACGGCTTTGGAGGCAGATGGAATGGTGCGGGGAATTAAATTATGCACGTACGTCTCCTTGCACCCAGAGCAGCTAGGGTGTATTGTGCAGCACCAGCCCTATGGCATTCGAAATAGGAATATAAGTGTGTGAGCCATAGATATTTGCTCCGCATAAGTGTTCTCAGAGTTTATGTAAACGTTCGTCCTCAAAAGACAGGATCTTATCCAAAATCAGGGCAATAATTTGTTAAACATGACAAAATAAATATAATACAAACAAAAATTTTAAAATCAGCAAATAACTGAGATTCTTACCATTCAAGGTGACAAGGTGCTGTTTTTTGTTGAAATAATCTAAGCGGCCACATATAATTACTAGTGATTATGATTTTGATCTTATTTAATAGCCAAATAAACATATAATTTATTACGTTACACTCTATGTTCCAACTTTCCCTTGATATGAAAAATTATATTATATTATATAATTATAAATAAAATTATATTATATATAAAAAATTATTAAAAAAAAACTATTTTATTTCCCACCAAATTGGTTCACCTTGATTCAAATGGCAAGACCAAGCTATCTATCACGTTTAAACGTTAATGTAGATGTACATTTTAGGTTTTATTTAATGAAAATACGTCATATAATTTTACCCAAATCATAAAGTATTCGAATAATGATGGTTTTTACATTCTTAAAAAAATTGATATTCAAAGTTACCCCAAACTTGCAACTTTGAATTTGAGTTTGTGGGGAAATTGTGGATAGTTCTGTTGTTTTTCCGTAAATTTATTGTGTCGGCAAAATAAACCAACTTAAAAGGACACTATTCATTCAATAAAATAAAGGTGTAATTCATATAAATCAAATTGTAATAGCACGAATTCTGTAAAAAATGTTCAAAGTTACCCAAACTGACGTTATGGGAAATGAAACGAATTTGACAGTCGATCACAGATTTTATATTGGCGTAGCGGTGTGTGCCGTAGCGACGTAGCACCGTAGCGGGTTCGGGGGTCTCATTTGACCGTGACGGAGATGATCCGCACGTCGTCGTAGGGCCTGTCGGTCTTCGGGTTGGTCTTCACGTTGCCGATGTTCTGCACGACCTCCATGCCGCGGACGACGCGTCCGAATATCGTGTGCTTGTTGTCCAGCCACGGCTGCGGACGGGGAGTGTGAAAATATTAAGAAAATATATATTTTTTTTAATTTATCTAAGCCTTCTGACAACTGATGCAATGTACACGCACTAATGATACAAGGTCTTAACGTACTTACAGGTAAATATCGCACGCAATGAACAATAAAACATCATTTTTCGGTGTACAGTATGATATTGTAAGGAATGAAACTCATATAATATTGCTAATGAAAAACTTTTTTTATCGTATTTAATGTGGATTACGCAAAACTTACGATGTTCAATTTAGGACCTTTAGGAAACTATAGCGACCGTCTTCAAGCGACAGGCTGTCAAACGGTGTGATAAAATGGTATCATTTAGCACAGTGTAGTGTTCGCGGAAACAGCCATTAAATGCCGTTTCCGCGAACGGACGGCGGTATTCATTTTTTTTTTATGCGAAAAGTTGCTAAACGAGCGGACGGGTCACCTGATGCTTAGAGAATACCGCCGCCCATGGACATCTGCTACACCCGAGGGTTACAGATGCGTTGACAACCTTTTGAAAATTGGGCTCCGGCTACCTCACTCACCAGACGAAACGCGAAAGTATTTGTCATACTTCCACTTTACGCAGGTCTTCTGTGAGGTCGTGGTACTTACCCGGACGGGCCTGCTTATTCGTGCAACAGTCGAGGCTGCTGCGTGGCCCTACCACCGTAAAATCCGGTGAACACTTCTTCCAAAAAAAAAAAAAAATGGTCACGCAACAGTCTGTTTCACGAATGGAGAGGAGACCGGCGTGAAGTAAGTGTTACACTTCTGCGTTTCGTCTGTTGAGTGAGGTAGCCGGAGTGCACTTTATTGAAAGGTGGCAAAGCATCTGCCACCGAACAGGTGTTGCAAATGCCAATGGGCGGCGGTTATCACTTCAGATCACCTTGCCACCTTCGCACGTAAAATACAAGGAGACGCTGGTGCGAAGTGGCGGCTGGGGGCGGCACGTACGGTGGGCGCGAGCGTGATGAAGAACTGGCTGCCGTTGGTGTTGGGCCCCGCGTTGGCCATGCTGACCGTGTAGGGCCGGTCGTGCTTCAGGTGCGGCTTGAACTCGTCCGCAAACTCTCCGCCCCAGATGCTCTCGCCGCCCGTGCCGGTTCCTGCACAACACATCCCTCATTCTACCCCTCCGGATAAATATTGCTTAAATAAATAAATATTTCAGGACACATTTTTACACAACGCTCACTAGTCCGGTTACTAGATTACTGATAAACATACTTTCCTTTTGTAAATAAATACATAAAAACACATAAACAATCAGACAAAGGAAAAACACTATGTTCATCATACAATATTTTACCAGTAGTGGGGATCGACAACAATCGGGTAAAACTTTTTTAAGTTTTCCATTTTATTATTTTACTTATTTTAAATAGATGGTTTTATGTGTACAAAGTTCAGTGTTCATGTGTTCATACACCAAATCGATGTTTTAAGGTCCATGCAGCAGCTTTTGCTGTTTATCAAGGCCTCACAGCATATCAATAAATGGATGTGTTATATTGTTTAATACAACCGCTAATATACTGACACTATCGAAGATTCGTTTAGGATTTACCAAACGAATGTAACGTAACGTCTTCGAAGTATTCAAGGCTAGTACGGATACAAAAAATTTTTTGTACCGAGCTTGTGGAATAGTGAAATATGTGAAAACTTGCGGAGAGCATAGATCATAGAAATTGTGACTCGGTTTTATGGAGTGTGGAATTCTTATTCTCATTTCATAAACCCCTGTCCAGCAGGTGCGTCCGCAACGGTTGTCCAGTATTGTAGCTGACGAGCCGCGAGGCCAACGGTGGGGCTGGTTTCCAGGGCGTCGGTGAGGTTCGTCCCCCACGCCCAGGGCGACAAACGTAGAGACCAGGGGTACAGGCCGCGACAGTCGCTTTAAGATTATAACCTCACGAGCCGCGCTAACGTTGGTCTAAAAGCAACAGACGTGGAGCCTAGAGGTCGCGACGGTCGCCACAATTATTACAGCTCAGAGCTTCAGAGCAATAAACGGCGGAGGGGCCAGTCACTCGAAGCGACCTCTAGGTCTCACGGTTGTTGCTCTCAAACTAACGTTACCGCGGCTCGTGAGGTTAAACCATTTGTAGCGACCGCCGCGACCTCTAAGCTCCACGTTTGTTGCTCTGAAACTAGTCTCACTGCGGCTCCGCGCTATAATACTTGAAGCGACTGTCGCGGCCTCTACGCTCTACATTTGTTGGTCTCGAACCAACGATACCACGGCTCGTGAGGTTACACCACTTGAAGCGACCGCCGCGACCTCTGGGCTCGGCGTTCGTTGGCCCAAAAGCGGCGGGCCGAAGGCAACGCACCGGTGGGGTCGCCGGTCTGCACCATGAAGCCGCGGATGACGCGGTGGAACAGGTGGCCGTTGTAGTAGCCGCTGCGCGCCAGCCCGCAGAAGTTCTCGGCCGCGCGCGCCACCTCGCCGAACAGGCGCACGTGCACGTCGCCCAGGGACGTGTGCAGGATCGCCTGCTCGTACACGCGCTGCACGCCTGCCGAAAGCGGAACGTGACCGACCCCCGCCGTTTACACAAGGAACGTGGCGCGAACAAACGCAAAGGGAAATAATAACGACGGTCGACATTGCCGACATTTTGGCTCTTTTGCTGTGGCGGGGCCACGCAACAGTCTTTGCTGTCGCACGAATTTACAGGTCCGTCCCAATAATTATCCACGATCTTTTGTTCCTTCTATATGTCGGTTGCAAGTGTAAGTTATACTTCTGGCGCTTCGTCCGGCGAGTGGGTTTACCGAGGCCAACTTTATTTTACGGCTGCAACGCATTTGTAACCTAAAGGTTATCACTTAACATCCAGTGAACCGTCAGCTCTCTTACCAGGGAGAACACATATAAAAATATCCCAATTGCCTCACAGATTACATAATACTTACACCATATGCAAAACTTGTTACAACAATTTTGTCTCTACCATTAAATACAAATTGTTTTCTTTTTTTAAAAAAAAACGTTACCCTCACTTTACGATAACATTATGTGTGGTAAGGACGTTATAAAGACATAAATTCCACGCGGACAAACACCCAGATACAACAACTACTATCTGTGAGTCGCACAAATAGTTGTCCCGTGTGGGAATCGAAGCAACAACCACCGACGCCGAAGCCGATACCCTGGCAACCGCGGCGCGGAGTCATCATCGAGAATCGATTAAAAGTAAAAGTAAAGTATCAGCCTATACATGTCCCACTGCTGGGCAAAGGCCTCCTCTATACAGAGGGTATCATAGTCCACCACGCGGCCCCACTGCGGATTGGCGGACTTCACATATCTTCGAAACATTTTTTTTTTGTTATTATTTCGAGAATATGCAGGTTTCCTCACGATGTTTTCCTTCACCGCTGAGCACGTGATAAGTCAGCACTTAAAGTTAAAAACTTCATTGGTGCCGGCACCGGGGATCGAACTCAGGTTGCTCGAGTATATTGAATTAAAGGCGAACGCCCGGACACTGAGCTATCACGGCATGCGAATCGAGCATGAGAATCGATTATTCTTTTGCAAAAGAACAAAGACAAGAGCTTTCGGCACTGCGAAAATCCCCTTATTCACCAACTTTAGTGCAATTCAAAAGCTCCGCATTCATCGGCAAGGGTCCGCTTACCCGGGCCTCTTATTCTTAGCAAAGGGCCCGCTTACCCTGGCCCTCTGATTCTTAGCAAAGGGCCCGCTTACCCTGGCCCTCGGATTCTTAGCAAAGGGCCCGCTTACCCTGGCCCTCTGATTCTTAGCAAAGGGCCCGCTTACCCTGGCCCTCTGATTCTTAGCAAAGGGCCCGCTTACCCTGGCCCTCTGATTCTTAGCAAAGGGTCCGCTTACCCGGGCCTCTGATTCTTAGCAAAGGGCCCGCTTACCCTGGCCCTCTGATTCTTAGCAAAGGGTCCGCTTACCCGGGCCTCTGATTCTTAGCAAAGGGTCCGCTTACCCGGGCCTCTGATTCTTAGCAAAGGGCCCGCTTACCCTGGCCCTCTGATTCTTAGCAAAGGGCCCGCTTACCCTGGCCCTCTGATTCTTAGCAAAGGGCCCGCTTACCCGGGCCTCTGATTGGCAGAGCCTCCTTCGAAAGGGCCGCTTACCGTCCCGGCCCTCTGATTCTTAGGGGTCCGCTTACCCGGGCCCCGTGATTCTTAGAAAGGGTCCGCTTACCCGGGCCTCTGATTCTTAGCAAAGGGGGGGTCCCGTGCCCCGTGCCTCTGATTCTTAGCAAAGGGGTTCTTACCCTGGCCCTCTGATTCTTAGCAAAGGGCCCGCTTACCCTGGCCCTCTGATTCTTAGCAAAGGGCCCGCTTACCCTGGCCCTCTGTGGCAGAGATGATGTCCTCCTTCGAGGGCTTCTCGTTGAATACGTCCCGGTCGGCTTCGGGGCTCTTCACGTCGTCAGGGCTGCGCCCCGTGAAGAGGTAGAAGCGGTTCTTCTTGTACGCGCTGCAGAAGAGCGTGGGGTCCGTGCGCACCGTGAGCAGCGCGGGGTTCTCCGAGCCCTCCATCTCGAGGGTCGCCGCCACCTTAGATTGGTTCGTGCGCCCCTGCGAACGATGGAACAGAGTCGTCGATTTCTCTGCAGCATAATGTGAGCGAACGATGGGCCCCATCTTTGGCTGCTCAAATTAATCCTTGACATCGGATCTAAAATCACTTGTGTCTCTTTCACAACCCTCAAATTCCTCAACCCCCCCCCCCCCACTCACCTGGAACAGCGCGAGGTGCAGCGGGCGCAGGTTCTCCGGCTTGCCGAGCATCGCGGCGCAGCGGTTGGTGGTCAGGTTGACCAGCTTGGCGCCGAGCATGGTCGCGTAGCAGAGGAAGTGGCCGCTCTCGTCGAACACCACGTTGGCGAGGCGCGCGCTCTCGGACTTCTCCAGCTCTCGCTCGGTCGCCATCCTGCGATGCGGGTACATTTAAAATAACGATGCGGGTACATTAAAAAAATAACCATTTTCTTACTAACGAATAAATAACAATAACAAAAAAAAATATTTCGCAGATATGTGAAGTCCGCCAATCCGCAGTGGGGCCGCGCGGTGGACTATGCCCTGATACCCTCTGTACGGAGGAGGCCTTTGCCCAGCAGTGGGATATGTATAGGCTGATACTTTGAGCCGAAAATTCAAAAGCAATAAAATATGGGAAAAATAAAAAAAAGAATCATCAAAATCGGTGCACTCAGTGAAAAGTTCTAGGTAACAAACATAAAAAAATACAATCGAATTGAGAACTTCCCCCTTTTGAAGTGTGAAGTCGGTTAAAAAATACAGCCCATCTATTTCCCACTGCTGAATGCCTCCGCTGTATCAGAGGGTACCAACCAGGTCGTAGTAATAGCCTATTCAAATTCAATCAAATATCTTTATTCAACACAGGAGCATTACACTTATTAAACTGAACGTTTCGAACTTTTCAGCGTTCATAGTCACAGAACAGACAGAATAAAATGGAAAATAAAACTAAGAATAGACACGACAAATCCGTAAACATAGTTTCATTTAGTAATGTGTAATCGCATAAATACAAGAAATTTTATTTTATTTTTATTTGAATAAAGATTCGTGCAACCGTGCACAAATAGCTTGCCAATTCATAATAGCTAGTATTATCGCTTTACAAAAGAGAAGTGTGAAGTTAAATGGAAAGATTATACATTTGCATTTCATCTGGTGAGTGAGGTAGCCGGAGCTGAATCTATCATAACTTGGAGATGCATCTTTAGCCCCACAAGTGGTGAAAATGTCCATGGGCTAAAGTAATCACTTAACAACGGGTAAACAGCCTGCTTTCTTTTCACCTCGGCATTTCAAAAATTTCTAAACAAAAAAGATGTGTAACCTGCGACCAAACTCCATATTGGGCAACTGCTGCGCCTGGTGCTGCAAGTCCTGGAACCGCTGGAGACTCTCGTCAAGAACCTTGTACAGTTTTCCCGAAAGGAAGTGGAAAACGCGCACCTGCAAGTATGACATTCAAGCATTACAATAGTACAAGTCTCAATATAGTACATTTGTATTTAGAAAATAGATTATAAATTTTAAAGTTTTTTATAGTGCTAATCTCTGCACTTAAGATTGAACATTAAAACATGTAGAAAAAGGACGAAAAGACTGTCGCAGCTCTGGGAATCGAACCCACGTTTTCGGCATTCGGGGCCTGACGCTCTAGCCACTGAGCTAAACGGCTGATAGCCACAATGACGAAAGTTGACAAAAGACGACGAAAGACAACGTGGGTTCGATTCCCACAGCGGCGACAGTCTTTTCGTACTTTTTCTACATGTTTTAATAAAATAGATTATATTAAATATTGGTAAAAAACAATAGATTTAAAAAAAAGTCTCTGTTTGTAAATATTTATGATAATTGCGGTAAGGCCACGCAGCAGCATCTGCTGTTGCACAAATGGGCTCGCTCACCAGTGGAGTGTCACAACGTCACAGAATACCGGCGTGAAGTGGAAGTTTTATACTTTCGCATTTAGTCTAGTGAGTTAGGTAGCCGGTGTATTCTTTTGCAAATTACAATTATTAAATACATTGAAAACACAAATTGTATAAAGCAATACAATGATTGCAAAGGTTCCAATACAAGATGGAAAAGGACCTGGTAAAGGTATAATTTTTTCTTCTAATGCCAGAAAATTTCTTCTGGCTGACATATTCACTCTCTGTAAATTTATTTACAGATAATAATCTAGTTGCTAAAACATTATTTACTAAGAAATGTAACCTCTCCAAAACTTAACTTATATGATAATATTAAAATGACAGTATTAATGCAAGTAGAATTTTTTGACAATCAATAAGTAAATGTAGTGATTCTATATTGAATAAAGAAATTTGAGTTTGAGAATGAAACAGGTAGAAATAGAATTAATCTCTGTTTTCTATCATTGTGTGAAGAGACATGCAAGTCAATTTATTTTAATTATAATGTTTTAAGTATGACCTTCCTGTCCAAACTGATTGAAGCCATTTTCTTTCCATCAGGTGAGAATGCCAATGAAGTGGGATATGTCTTGTGCTTGACAAAGTCGAACAGATCTGTATCCAATTTCGAACGAAATTTTATATTTTTTGGAAGCTGGAACTCGTGTTTCGGCCCAGTCCAGTATTCCACAATTCCCGCCTTGTCAACAGATACTGCAGTCTCAAAGACTGGATTATATGCAATGGTGGCTACCACACTTTGATGCAGTGTTTCAAAAGTGTGCAATGGAATGCCAGAACTCTGTGTTCCATCGAACACATGGATTTTATTTGTTGACCTCTCTGATCTGTAAAATATATAAGACCATTCTGTTATATAACTTATAGTATCGTAAATCTGCAACATAGATTGGTAATTTGCCCACCCTTGCAGCAATGAAAATCAACATGAGTTTTTGCATATAATATAAATGATACTGAAAAAATAAAGATTTATATAATATAAAATTAAAAAACAAATATGATAAAAATTCATTATATGTACAAGGATTTCTTTCCTAAAGCTTTAGTAACGTAAAACTTACATAGCTAATGCTGATATGGGATCACCTGCAGAGTGCACCCATTCTGCACAGTATGGTTCAAATTCTATAGATATCATGTTAATCATATCTGAAAATAGAAAGTAATTAATGTTTAATGTTAATTATTATGTTGTATTGATTTTTTCTAAACAATATCACTATTAGAATGACAGATGATGTGATAAATTAAGTATATTCATCTTTCATTTTTACCTACCCTAACACCCTGTGCAAATTGCAAATTTTTCCTTATATATAACACTCATGAGTAAAGAGATTAGATTAAAAAAAATGCAAAGATACTATCTCACATTAATATATATTTAAATAAAGGCTCAAATATGCCTAAACTGCTGAAACTCACCAAAATTTACAACATCAAAGACTTTGACCGTCTTCTCAGGTGAAGTTGTGCAAAGCAAAGAACCAGTACTATTAGCAGCAACATGACTTATAGGGGCCAAGTGGCAACGAAAGTGTTTGACAAACTCAATTCCCTCTTCCTGTAACAAAAGTATTTGTTATATTATATTAGTTGTGAGTTATAGTGTAATATTTCTTAATGTCAAGAGTTTGTAACTCCATAGGCTTATAATTCCATGTTACCTGTTTCTTCCAAAATTTAAGATGGCCATCTTGACTGGCAGTTACAACGAAGTCCGTCTTTGTGACAATAACATGAGTAACCACGTCTCTATGCATGTAACTTTTTTCATATGTTTCAGATGATGGTAAATTTTCAAGGTATAGAGATTCAAATTCCAACACTGTAAGTTAATATAGGTACAGTTAAAATAAAGAATTTTTTTGGAAAATTCTTCTTATACCAATACAAGTACTAACTTTCTCGAACTTTACGATACCTTTTCGTTTCTTTGGTTTAGGTTTAGCCGCTTCAGATGGCACTGGCCCAATCCATTCCTCATCATTTTGCTCTTCGGTATTTTCTGAAGTAGCTGGCCGTTTTTCGGTCGACATTATATTTAAACAAAATCTTCAGTACCATAAAAATTACCTCGATGTACACAAACAACTTACTTTACTTGACTTGACATTAGACAAATGACATTGACAACAATGACAACAGTGAACCTGAACAATAGACATTTAAAATTTTGGCGTTGAAAAAGACTCTCCTCAAGCAGTACAGGCATTCCATAAAAATCTATCAACCTACTGGCAAAATTGGATTCCATTGTACACAGATGCTGCTCAACTGCAAGGTAACAGTTTTATAGGAGCTGCTGTTTGGATTCCATTGCATAATAATTCTCAGTTTTAAAATGCCTCCTGTGTCCTCTGTTTTTAATGGTGAAGCCATTGCTATTCTGGAAGCTATTTTATTCATAGAGTCACATTGCCTGAATAACTCAATAATTTTTACAGATTCTCGAAGCTGCTTACAAGCCATAATTGCAAACCAATTTCGCTCTAAATCTAAATTTGCAATAGTATTAAAAATCAGAGAGGCATTGATAAGATGTCTCCAAAAAAAAGTAAATGTCGTCTTGGCCTGGATCCCTGGCCATAATGGCATACCAGGCAATGAAACTGCGGATACTTGTGCTAAACTTGCCATTTCTTCTGGTGATCCTAAGTATTCCAAGGTGTTCCATCAGGACTTATACTCATTAGCTCATGAACTCCTATTTAAGTCGTGGGAAAACTCACTGGCTACAGACTAAGAACCATACTGGCAGATATTATTATGACATACAACAAACTATTCCTTCTACACCATGGTTCTTCAAGATGAAGACTCTATAAAAGAATAGTTTTACTATTTGTAGATTAAGAATAGGCCATACTATTACCCCAGTTCACCTGGCTAAACTCAAAATACGTGATAACCCTGTATGTGATTGCGGAACCGAGGATGGTACAGTGGACCATCTATTCTTTAACTGTCCCAAACTAAATATCTCCCTTTATGACGTCCTACCCACTTGTGTTCCTCGTCCCATTTGCATGAAAACCTTATTAAGTATAAGAGATTATCAAATTCCCAAGCTTTTGTCTAAATTTATTTCCCATAACAAATTAAAACTATAATTTTATATCACCACAACTTTATCTGTTTCATGTATGTGTTGTCCTGTATATGACGTCCTTTTATTTCAAGTAAAACATGCTTAAAGCAGTAACCTCCGATAACTAAATTTATATTTTAAAACTGTCATTCCCCTACGTGTAATGGCTAACAACTTGACATTGGCGGAATTGTGATAACTCACAAAGCAAGCCATTATTAAGAAGAAGAAGAAGAATAGACATTTGAAAATTACTACGATTATTGACGCATCTACACTTTGGTAATTACTTGACATTACATCCTACCTTTATAATGTTTCTTTTTTGTTTGAATTTTGTTTGTATAAGGCCATAGTCCACCACACAACCCTACTATGGATTGGCGGACTTTACATATCATCGAAAAAAATGTTTTATGTTATTATTACGAAAATATATAGGTTTCCTCACGACTTTTTCATACTCCGCTGAGCACGTGATAAGTCAGCACTTAAAATTTACATCTTCATGGGTTCCGGCAGCGGGAATTACAAATACATATACAAATAAAAATTACTTTATTTCCAAAAAAAAATTGAGCTGAGGTTACTCGAGTGTTAATATATATATTTATACAGCGTATATTTACAACCGCAACAATAAATGAACACACGTCTAACTTTACTTGCCAATAATCATGAAAAAATATGACGAACCGGTGAAAAAATCCATAATAAAAAAAAAATTTTTCAAACAAACTAATTAAGTAAAGAAGAAACAAAATTTGTAACATCCTATACAACTACAACTGACTGATTAATACATTCCGAGACTTTTTCATTCGTTACCACAGCGCCGCATTACAAGCCTCTACTTCTAACAGTATGCCCATTCATATGCTTTGTGACCTTTACAAATGAACTTTACGTTACAGTTTTATACGTAAGAGTGTTCTAAAATTGTTTGTTTTGGAAATTTTTATAACTCGGTAAATATTGATATTTAAAGAATGTAAGTCTTTAATACAATTTTAAAAAGTTATCCTCTATATGTGTGTTCATTTATTGTCGCGGTGGTAACGACACGCTGTATATATACATTTATTAACACTATATTATTTATATTACAATATATATATATATATGTATTAATATATATTAATATTGAATTCAAATTGAGCAGCCCGAACAATGAGCTATCACGGCTCTATCGTGGCGGTTATATCTATTCGTGAGGGATAATAAGGTCAAAATGGCCATCTACTTGTAGCTACATCGAACGATCCCTTATTTACAATTATATTACGACGTATATGTTATTTACGAAAAAAAGATTTACGAGAAAAGGCTTGTGTGTATGTACTTAGATAAGAACGTAAAAAGCTTATAATTCTCTAGAAACAAAAGAAAAATTACTAAAAACTATATCCCATATGCCAGTGCTCTTTATTTGTGAATAAAAGACATTAAATGCAATTGATATCGACTTCAACGAACAACTTGGAATTAATTAGGTAACTATCAAAAAGTTGTTATTAGTTGCCATCAATCAGTAACAACATGAATTTGCAATATAAATTCAATGATCTGTTCATGAAAACTATTAATATGCGAAAGTTAGGATTTATAATGGATTATGTAACAACCGAATGATTGTATGCAGACTGGCTTTTAAATAGTAAGCTCAACACCACATTCGCGATTCAAAAGCAGCCTGACACACGAGAATACAACGTGTAAGCTGTAAGTCGGGGACCTCGCACGCCTTGCATTCACTTGCGAACACGCCTGATGGTTGTTTGAAAAATAATGCGGTGAAAGCCACGATAAGTGCAATATTGCACTCTTGGTCACTAACCTTCGACTAAAGTCCTCTATCACGCGTTGCATACGTGCACGATAATTCATTGTTAGGATTATCTAAAACGTACTGGGCGATGCAGTGCCCAGATGTAAAGACCAAAAATTATTAGTTAATTATTAGTAATTATTAGTTATTTTTATGTGGCGATGAAATTCAGCGTTCTGTGTATATTATACGGTGCTGATTGCGCGAAAAGATACTTGCTTATTGGCTATATTACTAATGAGTTGTTTGCATGTGGGTGTTTTAAATATCCAGTCTTAAGCCTAGATATTTGGCCCTATTAAACCCACCCTCTATTCTCGTCCTCGCTCTGTTTGAAAAAATTAGAATTAATCTGTATCAATTCCTATAAGTCTGTACTTAAGGTCATATATTGCCCTTTTAGAGATTGAGTTTAAGAAATGTGGGTTAAAATATATTAATATAGGTATAATAGAAAAGGTATTTCTTTCATATTTTAATCTTCAAAGAAACATAGCTTTAGCTTTACAACTTTTTTATTACTGGCAATTCAAATAGTGGTTGTAGCATTTTATTTTTTATTGTTGTGTCTATGCTCAAAATGTCTTTTACGAATTCTTAGTGATGGTGGCTGGCTTCCTTGCAAACTTAGGGTGTTAATTTATAGCTTTTTTGAAATTCAAATTCAATTGTTGGTCGTGTAACGATCGTAGTAATAGTGTTTTAAGTGCTCAAGAAGTTACACAACTAATTGGTAAGTGAAAGATTATTTAACTATGTCGGAAAGCCGCGCTACCGGTGCATCCACACGTGGTTCGAAAACTATACCGCGTATTTACTTTATTAATGTCTTAACAAGTTTTCAGCTTAAAGCTACACCACGGGGCGTGTGCCTGCAAAAGATATAAACGACATTTTGTTACTTTTATTAAATCGCTATGAGAGTTTAGGTTGTTTATTGAACGTGGTTAGTTTGACAGTGGTTTTATATCGTGTGACATACATTTAGAAAATAATTTGTTGTTAATCGTTTTGTTTAAGTTTAACATTTATTAAAATTAAATTTGTTGAAAAAACATACTTATTGAAAGATTCTCTGTTCTTGAGGTTTCATCAACTGTTAAACTTCTTTTTCTTTCCTCATATTTGCTAATGACGCATCAGCATCGTGAACTTCGTGTGGGAAAGTACAAATTATCATTTTGTACTGTGTACCTACCGCATAGCGGCTTTGGACAACATGTTCACATATAACTGTGATTGAATGATGATAAAACTTATATTGTATTATGTACTAATTAGATTACATATTATTTTAGACAGGTCTTGATTTACATCATATTAGTTAAGGTTACAGATTAATGTAATTATAAGTGCTGCTAACAGTTTTAATTCAATCAATTACTATCTTACTTGAAGAGGGAGCTATTATACATATTTGACTATTTATACAAAAGGTATTGTAGCGCTTATTCTTATAAGATAATATTACTGCCTTTTAGAGATATTATAATAGTGTTCATAATAAAATCAGCTTTACCACTATGATTATGATTTATGTTTAAGGCATTGGGTAGTTACTCCCAGCCACCACTGCAGCCTAGAAGATCTATTGTAGTCTTACCACACTGATAAAATGCTAAATATTTTCAATGTATTCCACAAGCAAGACCATTTGCTGCTAAAAATTGTAAGTAATAATCAATGTTGTTAATTAATAAAACCTAAAGAAACAAACTGTAATTTGTCTTTAAATATGAATCTTAAAAATATAATTCTCTATGCCACTCTCGCAACTAATTTGAATTAAATGATATTTAAAATTTGTCAAGTCATGCAGAAACATGTGCTTGAAAAACAAATTGATGAATTTAAACGAAAAGTTAAAAGTAAACTTATGGCTAAAGCATATTATACTAATGCTGAATATCTTGACGATGCCAATGTGTGGTCTTAATACTGTTGATACGTAGGCTAAAACACACATAAATTATACCTGTAACATTATATTGTAAACTGACGTTTTAAAAAAGAGCTTTCTGAACCGGTGGTAACTTACAAACATACTAATTTCCTTGTAAAATTCCGACGTTTCATAAGAACGCGCAAGCGTCTATGTGTATAAAGATATTTTATTATTATATAACTCTTTGTCTGGGGTAGTTGGTTCACAAAAAATTTAAATGCCCAACCTACCAAACTCCAATGTAGTGAACCATATTACTTGTACATATAATATTGCTATTTTATGTGAAATTTGTTAAGCAAGTAGACAGTCCACCTAATTTAAAGTGTTCACATCCATTCATGGACATCTAGAACTCCAGAGGGTTTATAGATGCATTGAAAAAGAAATCTCTTAAAACAAATTGATGAATTCATTTAATAAAATGCAAACATTGGAAAATTAAACTGAAACCAATTCATTTGATACACATAATTAAGGTTCCAACTACCTATCACTTGTTAGTTCTTTATTTAAAAAGTTAAATAAATTGTGGCCTTAGTTACTAAACAAAACTCATTACTGAATACATTCTTAATTGTCAAACAATAGTTTTAATTTAGGATAGTGGTGTGTCCTTGAAATTATATCAATGGGCTGTAATAACAAATGTGAAGGTTGCCAATGACGAAAGTTCATTGCACCTGCTTCAATATCCAAACCGGTATCAAAACTTTCAGTGTGATTGTCCCACTAACCTAGAATTTCCATAGTTGTTATGTTTTAGAAAGTAATCACTCTTAACACATACAGCATGGCCACCTTGTTATAGATAAAATTGTTACAGCTCTTGCCCTGCCCTTTCTATTTGCAATATTTAAACATTTTTTTTTAGGATTGTGCTATTTTATTGGTGAAAAAAAATTTGTGAGTGTCTAAATAACTATTTTTAAGATTTTTAGTTTTGATTTTAGTATAGAATCAGAAAAAGTGACTATTATTGCATGAAATAATGCAATAATTTTTGTGTACTTTCACTAAAGAAAACTTTCAATATAGAGTATTGATAAAATGAATTAAAATCATATTTTGGTACATATTGTTTTGTAACATATATTTTACAAATTTGGAATCATACTCTATTCCCAATAAAGCATGCAGTTAGAATTGTAATTAAAGCCCATTATGTGGAACCAATATTTATTTTGGGGTAGCCAGGTTGATTAAAACAATATTTAAACAATTGACTAAATATCTATACATTTGTTTCAATTTGATATACAGTTCCAGATGAGAACATTAATAATTTCAGCGTATCGTTTTGCTGGTTATCATCACATTTACGCTGTGAAATGTTAGGAATGTCTTGTATTTCTTTGATAAAGAAAGTAAACATCCCGCGAGCGTTTCGTTATCTTTTTTTTAGGGGTTTCTTTTGGATTCATTTAAAAAAGCGTCCAGGTAAACGACCTTTGCCGGTTACACAACATTCCCGTTTCGGGCTAGCGTCGCGTGCGGCGTTCTAACTGCTATACCGAGTTAAAGCGAATCGAGAGCAATAATCGATTTGCATGGGCGCCTTTCGACTTCCACCGTTGCCCGCTAGGAGTCGCGGCGCTCGTACCAATTCGCCACAATCGGATCGACGACCGCGAGTCGCCGTGATCTTGGCGCGCGACCGCCTTATCAGCCCCCAGGGTCAAGACGACACCGGCGCTCCGGGGAGTGTAAATAAATGTCCCGCTCTCGCTCGCCCACGTGCCAATCGCGTAAGTGGGAGAGAGCGCGCACATTCCGACGTGGACGCGTTAATTTTCGTCACCGTCCGAAGGTCAAGTGCTAGGTTACGCGAATCTCGGACCGGCAATGAATTATTCGCATTCGTAAACAAGAAGGGAGAAATTATTTTTCTGTCGGGCATTACATTAATTGCTAAACGATCAACTGGACAATGGAAATTTAACCATTATAATGGCATTCGTTCGCATTGAGTCGATTATACTTATAAGTTAATTTATTTCTAAACGCTCGGTTAAAAAAGATTTGAACAAACGACGGAGACCGCGGAATAGCAATACTTTTCAGGCTTCTATTTTTATTTAACTGTAGGTCCGTTTGTACCCAATCATAAAAATTCGTACGTCAACGCGATTGAGAACGATAACCCCCCAACTAGTCGTCGAACAAAGCGAGCGAGCAACGATTGACCCCTTCACGACGGGCATGTTGCAGCGATGAGTTCGAGCGTGTGCTACAAGTGCAACAGGACCGGCCACTTCGCCCGCGAGTGCACGCAGGGCGGCGTGGCGCCGCGCGACGCCGGCTTCAACCGGCAGCGCGAGAAGTGCTTCAAGTGCAACCGCACCGGGCACTTCGCGCGCGACTGCAAGGAGGAGGCCGACCGTTGCTACAGGTGAGGCGGTCGACTGTGACAGCGAGAAAATCTTCATTTAGCTTTCTCTCTCTCTCTCTCTCTCTCTCTCTCTCTCCTCTCTCCCTCCCCCCCCCCCCTCTCCCTCTCCCCCTCCCCCTCTCTCAACGCGCCTCCCCCCTCCTCCGCGCCGTAGATAGTTCAAACGATGGTAGATTTATCTGTTCACATATTTTTATTAAGATAAAACGAAACCGACATAAATGACGGCAGTTCTGACGTTATGAAGATATTACCGAATTGAGAACCTCTTTTTTTTAAATCGGTTCAAAATGGCGGTCCAAGTTACCAATTAAGCTTTACCATCGTTAAAGATGAAAGCCAAAACGGTATCCTACAAGTATAAAGACAGACTTAGATTACAGCCTGGACAAACATTTCAAATTTAATTTTATTAAAAAATACATACTATCGTTTGCGAAACATGAAAAAAAGTTCCGCTAAAGCTGAAATACAAAAACTTTGTGGCGAAAATGTTTTAAATACATCCCATAAACATTATATTTTGATTTGGTTGATGTCCATTGAGTAACAAATTACAACAATTAAAAAATGTATTCAAAAGACATTCCATTTTATGAATTGGTTATGAAAACGTACAATAAAACTAAAGATTTAAAAATTACCAAATTTGAACTATACTTTGTGCGATTCTAAAATAATTTATAAAAAACAAAAAAATACGACACGAGAACGTGCCTATGACTATTGATCAAGTGAACTTGGACCGTCCTAATTGCCTCCCGCTGCTACGTGTCAATAAGTCGAGCACGTCTCCAAACCCCCACAATTTAATCAGCTTGGCCTTGTAAGCCCGCCTGTCTACCAACCCCTTTGTCCGTATTGATATAGGTATATTTTTTAGCGAAACGCTCACCATTTCGATAATGTATTCTTAGTGATTTAACTTTTCAAGATATTTTTCTTAGGTGTTATGTGAATATACCAATGAGTTTTTGTAACGTTGACGGGCTTATCACCTGCCTTTTTTTGCCTTTGAACATTTATAAGAGCAGTGAAACTTTCCATAAGCTATATCTTGTTCACTCATTTAATTGTAACACCAATTGAAAAGCTAGTTGTTTCACATAGTAATATACAGCGTGTCGTTACAACCGCGACAATAAATGAACACACATATAGAGGATAACTTTTTAAAATTGTATTAAGCATTTACATTCTTTAAAAATCAATACTTATCGAGTTATTAAATTTAACAAAATAAACATTTTTAGAACTCCCTTACGTATAAAACTGTAACGTAAAGTTCATTTGTGAAGGTCACAAAGCATATGAATTGGTTGAATGAATTTAAAAGAGATAAAACATACTGGTAGGAGGAGAGACTTGTAATGCGACGTTGTGGCAAGAAATGAAAAATCTCTGAATGTATGAATCTGTCAGTTGTAGTCGTATAGGTGTTACAAATTTTGTTTCTTTTTTATTTAATTAGTTGGTTTTAAAAAAATATTTTTTAAATTGTGAATATTTTTTACGTTTTATATTTTTTATGATTATTGGCAAGTAGCTTTAGACGTGTGTTCATTTATCGTCGCGGTTGTAACGACACGCTGTATAGCGTGAACAATAAATCGCTTTCTTTGTCGCCAATGTGGCCGCATGCATAATCCGTGCCGACCGCCTCCCCCGCCGCAGATGCAACGGCACCGGGCACATAGCGCGCGAGTGCGCGCAGAGCCCCGACGAGCCGTCGTGCTACAACTGCAACAAGACGGGCCACATCGCGCGCAACTGCCCCGAGGGGGGGCGCGACAGCTCCGGCCAGACTTGCTACACGTGCAACAAGGCGGGCCACATCTCGCGCAACTGCCCAGACGGCACCAAGACGTGCTACGTGTGCGGCAAGCCGGGCCACATCTCGCGCGACTGCGACGACTCGGAGCGCAACTAACGCGCGCGCACGCATCCGCGCACGCGCACACGCACGGACTCTAAGCAAAGGATCCCAACACCCACACACTTGTACCACGCACACGGCGCCCCCCGTGAGAGACTGAGATGTTGACTTGTATATACGTCGCCCGCCGATACGTTAAATGTTTGTTCTTGCACGTACGTGAACGAGTTGTGTTTTTTAAATCATTTAAATAATCGTGATTGAACTATTGATGAGGTAGCGTTACAGTTTTTAGCATTACAGAGTATATATTTAATATATTTTGTACAGATTTATTTGACAAAAAAAAGAGAGATAAATTGGATGTTGCTGGCGTACTATGAGTTTTCAATGTGAAGAGTGGAGGCCCCGGAGCGACCCCTTGTTCGTCAGGTACACGCTAGACGTCGCTCTCACGCGACCGTATATATCCTGTCACCGCTGTGATGATTTTTTTTTCGATCTACTCCTTTGTTTATGAGGTCCTGCTAACTTGTCGAGAATTCAGTGGTTAATTAGAATTTCATCAATCAGAATATTTTTTATTTTGTTATCCCTGTTGAATGTGCCTGTGTTGAATGTAAACAGCTTACAATGGGAGATAATAAACATATTGCCTTATTTTTTTTAAACTTTCCATAATGCCCTGAATCTTGGTGAATTTAATTCTAAGACCACATATATATTATGACACATTAAACCTTTCCCTCAAATACCTTCCTGAATATTTTTTCATTTACCTTTATTGTTATATCCTGAATTTATAACATGTATACTTTCTTTGCGATGCAGGTAAATATTTGCTACTTGTTATGTAAATCAACTAAATACTCTCACAATAACATAAATTTTGTACTATTGCCTTACGAGTCATACATATTGGGGTGCTTGGTTGCAAATATGTGGAGATTGCTGTAGAAAATGTACAGATAAATTTAATGTTTGCTATTACACAACGACTTTAACTTTTATATATAGAGGCGGGCCAGGATGAAAGTACAGCGTTAATTGTTGCCATTGTGTACTTAGAAGCGCCGTGTTATCTTTGAGTAATTTTTTTAATAATTAAACTACTGCTATTAAGGTCAAATACATTAGTCATGTTGTAATTTGTCTATTTGCTGGTGAATTTAAGGTCTTTTTCGTAATGTTAATTTTTTTATATGTATGTTCTCAATTATGTCGTACGATGGAGACAAGTACAATAAAAATGCCTTAACTATTAATTTTTGCTTTCCCACATATGTATGGTTTCGAAGTGGTGTCTACAACACATTTTTTTTGTTTTGACAAGTTATTGTCAACCTTCATGGTGATGGCTAGAAAAAATACCGAATATATAAGTATACTAGCGGACCCAACAGATGTCCTGTACACACGACTTAAATCCAACAACTTATAAATAAAATGAAGAGGACCGAATTTTTAATTTAAATAATTTTCGATTCTACCTGAAGACACAAGATTTCATTAAAATCGGTCCAGGCGTTTAGGAGTTGGTGACATACACACGCATAGAAATATAAATATAAAGAGGATATTATGCTTATCTCTGGTTTCTACTTCTCTAATAATCTACTAGAGTATTGGGCCCGTTCGAATCATAAATGCAGTAACCTGCGCGGTTCTGCCACAAAGAGGAACTAAAAACACTTCTGTTTTGCAGCGTAAAGTAAAGCCTATAATTACCTATGTCCCGCTTCTGAGCAAAGGTCTTTTCTGTATACAGGTATTAGGACCTAGTCCACCATATGAGCCACCTACGGGTTGACAAATATTTTTTGTTATAGTTTATAAAATATGCAGTTTCCTAAAGGTGTTTCAAGTCGACACTAGTTTAAAATTGCCGCTAACAACTTCATTGCCAAATTGGTGCTTTCAGCTCTTACTGTTAGGATGCATAGGCTCGGGCATCACGGCTCTGACAGTGCTTACCATGACATTCAAAATAACAGGCGAGGTTTAAAAAAAATTGTTTCCACGTCGCTAAAGGATATTTATAGCTTGTTTGAAAGTATTACAAAAAAAGTACCAGCCTATAAATGTCAGCTGGGCAAAGGCCTCTACAGAAGATATTAAGGCATAGTCCTCCACGCGACCCCACTGGCGGATTGGCGTAGGGATGCCGAAAAAAAATATATATTTTAAAAATTGAATACCGAAATCGTATTAAAAACTATATTTTTATTCAAACAAATTCAAAGCCGTAGAAGATTAAAATGATCGGAAAAATGCTGTCGTCTAATGTCTATACTACCGCGACAATACGGATGCAGAGTTGCATTTTGTACTGTAATTATGGTATTTATAGTACAATTTGATGCTTCGTACTTTATACAATTCATAT
Organism: Iphiclides podalirius; assembly: GCA_933534255.1. Taxonomy (NCBI): domain Eukaryota; kingdom Metazoa; phylum Arthropoda; class Insecta; order Lepidoptera; family Papilionidae; genus Iphiclides; species Iphiclides podalirius. Next base: position 12,533,728 of record OW152826.1, read on the forward strand.
CTTAGGTATAACATGGTATAGAAGTGTTACAAATCATTAATATTGAACTACTTATTATGTTAATTTATAAATAGCATGCAAAATATTAATGGCATCAACTAAAGTTACTTTAATTTAATATGTAAATAAAGTTAACAAAAATTTAATAATAATCAAATTCTCAATAGTTAAATGTCAATATTATATCGAGTTTTTTAAAAAATATTTGACGTCATAAAAATTATTATCAATTAACCACTTACATAACTTCTTTAAATTGTCGTTCAGCATTTTCATGCCAATCAAACAACTATTACTAAATTCTGTTGATCTAGGCCTGTCTTATATGACAAGTCTCTGCGGGTTTCTTTTTGGCCAATTATTAACTTCGTTTTAAACAATTCTTTACGTTACTTTACAAAGTTACATGTGTTTAATTAGTTAAACTTATGTTTATTCAATTCAGGGCTAAAGAAACTGATTTGTCTTACTAAATAAGCTGTTTGTTTTTTTTTTCCAATGAAGGTCTTGATAAATAACATACCTATAAATTTAGATTAATAAAAGAAATGTGATTAAAATTAATAAATAATTAAAGTTTTATCAAAATTTCTCATGCATTTAAATAATGTGAATTCGGTATAAAAATCACTATTGCTTATTATGGAATTAGACTGAACTGAATACATTATTTTTTTAAAACTGATATATCGAAACGATTTCTTTCGATATATCGAGGCCGATATTGATATTTTTATAAATATCGATAGATCGATTTCCTTAGATTGGCGGACTTCACCTAAATTTTTAGAGACAAATAGATGTTGCTTTATGTTAGATAAAGACAAACAGATGTTGCAAGTTAATTAGTTTTTCATCATATATTCCATTGTTATATAAAATGATCTAACTGAATGAATGAAATATGTTTTTGTATATATAATATGCTTTAAAGTACAGCAGACAAAATTACAAAAGTAACATAAAATTACATAAAGACACAATTGGCGGCCTTAGCAACCACGTTACAGAGGATACAATGACCAGTGAGAAACAGTGACGGATTAAGCGAGCATGGGGCCCGTAGCAAATTCTTTGAATGCTCTCAAGTTTATTAGGTAAGTCTTCATTAAGTTTCCAATAGCAAAATCGAGAATCGGTAACAGGAGTGTTTGTGCAAGTGTAATTTCAGTTGGTATGGGTAGGAAATTACCTAATCTATGGAAAGATCCAACCGATGCAAACAGTCTCCTACGCACTTCTTTCACATGTGAGGCCCAGGATAAACACTTGTCATAAGTAACGCCGAGATTTTTAACGGTGTCACTGTAAGGCACGCAAGTCTCATCAAGTAATCAATTTTTGACTGCATATTATTATAGCCTTTGTTTTTGAATCACTTATTAGTCATATAATCAGACCATATGACTTAATCCATTCCAAAATTGAGTCAAGATCTTTATTCAATAACTAAATCGTTTTGGGTAAATCCAATATTTTACCCTGAACATGAACTTTGAGATCATCAACAGGTGGTAGCGAGAAGATTATAGAACTAAGAAGAAGGTAATAGAACTAATAAAAATTGTAAAAAGAAGAGGAGACAATACCCCACCTTGTGGAACACCAGCTTTAATCGTTCGCCAGTTAGAGAATAAATCATCAATGCGCGTCCGTTTCCGGCGACCAAACAAGTTACTGAGAGTCAATCACTTCAGGAGATATGTTAAGAGACTGTAAAATTCTTAATAAGAGGCCAAAATCGACATTATTGAAAACATTGGTTAAGTCAAGTGAGGTCAATACTGTAACACATAGGTTATCCATCCCGAGACGAATGTCGTCGGTAATAATAAGTAAAGCAGAAAACCACGTTGTGTTATTGCTTGTGAGAACAATTAATCCTGGTACGAAACCAATTACCAAGTAAGAGTATTATTTACGAAACACAACATTTAAGAAAACAATGAATTAACTAAAACCATGAAAACTACCTACTACTGTTTTAAAATAATTGTTTCGAATTCTGCAATTAGAAATATAACAGGTGATGCTGCAAGTTGCATACTAGGTAGTTTTGCGGCCACCCGGACGTTGTTATCCCCAGTCGGAAATTGTTATCTAAGACTAAAGCACCCGGTACGCCGAACAAAAATGTAAGAACACTGTTTAAACTAATGATAGAATACAAGGCTCAATTCTAACACTTAGAATAAGCAGTCGTCTTTAGCATCTCATTCTGTTAAGACCTCTCTCGAGTTTGGCGTCATACTCAGGTAAGACAACTCGGCAATTATATGATTTAAGAATTATTTTATAATAATTATTTTAATAAAACTAAGAAAAAGTATTTATCACTCCCTCAAACTTAACTAGCCCAGTGGACTTATGGTAAATACTTACTCATTTCCTTTTTTTCATGCATGAGAATATTTTATGATAAGAGGGCTTCACTCTAATGATGTTTATTGATGTGTAAAAATACTGAGATAGAACTAAGAGTAAAACCTTAAAGTATTTGTTGGCAAATATTTATAGGTTTTTGACGCATCTGTGTTTTGACGCTACATTCTATACCGTTTTTTTTGACGTTTGTCGGTTTTTAGTCTATCCGGGCGTGGTGCTTTATTGCGCTTGCGCGAGTTTGCTTAGCTCTTGCTTCTATCACAAATGAAGTGAGTAATGACACCGCGTAACGTTCTTGTTTATTTGGTTTAAACAACTTTTTTTTCAATGATTTACAGTTTAGAAAATATATAATCTTATTTTAACTACTGAATCAATCTTCCCCTAGGTGTTAGTGCGCGAGTTTTTCCAGTTTTAACGTTTAGTGTCACAGAGCCAGGCGTTTCCATGGGCGTTAACTTCAGGTTAAGTTATTGTTGCGATTATTATTAAATTATATCAAAATGCATTTTTAATTTAAAGTTTTTGGTGCCTAACAGTTATTTCGTTTTACAAATAAGAGAGATTTTAATGTATATATATATGTAAAACCAACAAGTCTGTGGACAATGTTTACCTTCTCTAACGATTTTAATTCGAACTTGTTAGTGAAAATTTCTGGTTATGATAATTTAATTTCACATTTGGTTTAAAGCATTGACGAAAATCATTAATTGATAAATCCCAGATGTTTTTAATTTTACTAAAATTGTGTTGGCCGTTACATATGTAAGTGTGCCTAACTTAAAATTTGACTATTGTGAATAATCTTTTATAACTATGTGCAATTCATTATATAAGGAACACCTCATTTGGATATAGAAAGAAAATCATTTCGAAATTCTACAGAAAAAACTAGTGTCCTAGTTGGTGTTATAAATTAAAATATTAATACTAATGAGTCAAAAGTAATATTACTTATATGTGGTACCTATATGATGTTAAATTTTATTTCTTTTTATTTTAATTTTAGGTTAAACATATCTATTCGCCAAGGAAATGCAGCTAGTGTTCTTGGCAACATGCTGCATGGATTAGGTTTATTAGATAATATGTAATTTTACATAGGTTTAATCTTATAAATATTAGATAAATAAATATTATTAGAACTAAATTTTAATCCATGTTAATAATATATTTCGATAATTTATTTTTTTGTCATAATATTTATTAGCATGTGGAGGGTGGTTGAGAAAATAATTATTAAAACAGTCTTAATGCAGCGCTCGTCTTTGAGTCACATTCCCTGTGCCCCTACAACACACATAACATGGCGCAGTCGATTTTTAAAGGACTAATGAATAAGTAATTAGAAGTGAATAAACAAAGACTAATTAATAAGTGTAAAAGTAGTGTTAAAAGTGAAAGAATGCGAATAGTTTGCTATACAATGGAGGCAAAACAGAATATTAGTAAAGCATTTTAAAAATAGACTGAGTTTTTGGGCCATTCATCTCCTGTCGGACTGCCAGTTACTTAACCCAAATGAGTTTATTTTTAGATGTGCATGCTACTGCACTTCTTCACTATAGTTTCTTTGTTTGTGTATGCTCTTATGATTTAGAAGTATATTTATGTATATATTATAATGTTTTAACAATTGAAGAGCATGTAAAATTTATTTAAATATTTGGCAGTTGTATCACTATAGCTAACATTTTCTTTAACAAATTTAGACTCTCATAAGCTGTTCTTTATTTATTTGCGCTTTTGTGCATGATACAGTTCAAAAATTTGTTAGTTTTCTAACAATTTTTCTATACTTTCAACAATATCTTTAAAAATCCTAAAATGATTATTACTATGCATTGATTAAGCTTTGTTATTATTTCTAGGACCATACTTTTTACTTAAAACTTAAATTTTAGGCTTACATACCAATTAGCAGTAACCATGTGAAGTTAAAACCAATAAATAATACCTTATTATAAAAGTCTTTCTTAGAAAAGAACAAATGTAATTAATGTTTTGGGGTGTCTGCCTCTAATAAATTTAGTATAGGTTAGGGCTAAAAATAAGGGTTTTGTTCTTTAAAATCAAACGCTAATGGGATTATTTTTGATGAAGTCTGTGTGTATGGATAAGTTTTTAATTTTTCCTTTTTTTGTTTTTTTTTTTTTGTAAGTTTTTGAAATTCATTGGTGTTTTTGAAATTTATTATGTAACATAAAAAAGCTTGCTGTATTTCACCTCTTCACCCTACATAGACGGCTACAACTTCATGATATTTAATGTGCCTGCGGATTTGCGCGTTAACTACCTACTTTAATATTTAGCTGTCAACTGCTATTTCGAGTCGGGTCGTAAGTTCGGTGCGCACTACTGGCCACTCTACTTGTATCACCACTCACCCCTTTTCTTGACCAATGTAAATAGGGCTTTACATCTCATGCGTAAATTCGCGTTCCTAGGGTCCGATAAGCTCTAACGGAACACAATCTTGTATGACACCCTTTAGACGTAATTTGACCGGCGTGGCGTCCTGGACCGGTTCTATAGAACGGTGTTCGCATACCCGTACTTCTGCTCCGGAAAGGTGTTAACGATTTTTTTATTTAAATTTACATAGTCAGCGATTATGACTTTTCCAAAATGCCCTTCGCATCTATCACATATATGTATACGCGCATAGTATACCTTTATGGAAATAATAATCTAATGAATCTAAAAAATCAATTTCGATACAGATTCGGCTCTACCAAACGTTATTTGGGTCATCACGAACTATGTTGAGTGGAGTCGACTACTAAGTAAACCAATTTTTTTTGTATGTGCCAAGTTGCCAAGCGAGCAGGTGGTTCACCTGATGTTAAGTGAATACCACCGCCCATGGACATCTGCAACATCCGAGGGTTTGCAGATGCATTGACAACTTTTTGAAAATTGGGATCCGGCTACCTCACTCACCAGACCAAATGCGAAAGTATTTGTCATACTTCCACTTTACGCCGGTCTTCTGTGAGGACGTGGTACTTACCCGGGCGAGCCTGCCCAGTCGTGCAACAGCCGAGGCTGCTGCGTGTACCTACCATCGTAAAAAATCTATTAAAATCTGTCACGATTCCGACTCTCGATTTTGAAATGCATAAATTTTATATGAATTGATATTACAATATTTTGTTAATCTAAGTCCCCGCGTCGTCTATCTGTCTGTCTGAACGCGATGAACACAAAAAGTACTTATTGGATTTTGATACCATTTTCACCAATGTACAGAGTCATTTATTAGACAGGTTTAACAATAAAATATTTTGGATATTAGATAAAATATTAAAATTATTATTGAAGAAGTCGGAAAAAATTACGCCGCGGGGATAAAACTCGACAAGCAAAAGCGAAAACAATTTAGGGCTATATTCCGGTACAAATCAAATCAAAAAGCACAATAATTATGATGTTTGCTTTTTGGTGCTTTCGTTCACTTTTCAAATAAGGGCGAAAAAAACAATTGCACACATCGATAAAATAATTTCTGACTTTCAACGCCCATTGCAGGTAGCCCAAAAAGACTGAACGATGAATCTCGTAGGTGTATGCCTAGCCCTGACCGTGCTGCGTACATCTGCTGGGCAGGACTACGCGACGCCCACCTACAACCCTGATTCGCCGAGCCCCACCAACGACTACTACAACCCGAACCAGTACGACAACCCCTACGACCCGGGCAGGCGGTACAACAACCGCAACTACGACCCCAGCCGCAACTATGACCCCAGCCGCAACTATGACCCCAGCCGCAACTATGACCCCAATCGCAACTACGAGCCGAACCAGTATGAGCAGACGAGTGGGCAGAACCCATACGCGGCGGAGAATACCCCAAGGCCCCAATGGGACGCGCCGAGGAACTACGGGCCCACGTACAAGAGCTCCGATCTGGAGCACGACAGCGTGATCATCAACGAGGCGTAAGTATTTTCGGTAGTTCTAGATTGTTCTAGTTTCTAGCAATGTATCTGTGTCCCACTTTTTTATGTTGGCAGCGCATCTTCAATCGGTCAGGTGTTTTATATGTCTTCATTGCTCAGCCTGCTCTTTTGCCAAATTAAAAAAAAATCAGTTGTAGGTATAAAATCTGGTGGTATGCGTCAGTGTTTATGGTTGTAAATTGGGAGTAGTGGTGTAAAAATACACGAAAGAAATATGTCATTTGCGGAGGCTAATCGCCTACACGTAGAGGCTGCTACAAGCGGTGTCTGATGAAGCCGAGCCTGAACCTTCTGTGTTAATTTGGGCACCTTTAGAAAAGCCACCATGTTATGTCTCACTGTTTGCGCTATATGACTCCATCAGTACAGAGGGTCCGGGCGCTTTTAATTCCATATACTCAAGCAATCTCAGTTCGATCCCCCGTGCCGGCATTCCGGCACCAATGAAACAGTTGATTTTAAGTGTTGAATTATCACGTTCTCAGCGGTGATGATACCACCGTGAGGAAACCTTCATATTTTCGAAATAATAACAAAAAAAAAATGTTCCTAAATTATTATGTGTAGTCTGCCAATCCGCAGTGGAGTCGAGTGGTGGACTATGCCCTAACACCCTCTCTAGTGTACAAATTATAACATAAAGGATAATATAAAATCTCATTGCCGAGCACTTTTAAGGTATTCTTTACTTTATATCCTGTGCCTTGTTTATGGTTGGAGGGATGGAACATACGTGTTTCATATCCCTGTTCAGAGGGGAGCACTCTCATCGCCGGAAGATCGGCAATTGCGAGTCATTTTCTCGTTAGTATTCAAATTGCATCTGCAATAAGGAAATAGCACGTCGCGTTAGATGCACCAACGCACCCTCTTCCCACAATTTGCCATCATTATCCTGTATCAGCACCGCACAGAACGGAAGCCCAGAACTTGAATGGAGCTATTCTCTTGAATCAATTCAGCAATAGGATAAGATTGTCATATTTGTATAGATCATGTGTGTACAGACATGAATATAGGAAAAAAAATATCGGTTTGTATCTGATGCCTCGGCTGGGAATCGAATCCGATACTGCGCAAACAGGGTAATATGAGTCTACAAGAGCAGTCGTGTGTACTTTATGTTGCTGTTCCATGGTACTACATTATGCCGCAGTAGTGACAGGCTATGGATATACTTCGTGTATTTTGTTATTCTGATTGAAGGAACTTTTTTGTTCCCGATATGTCGCACGATATGACAAACTCAAAGATGCACGGCTTTTTTACAGTACACATATTTTGCGCTGGATATTAAACTAACGCCCGTACGCATAGTCGTCGATTAAAACTTAAACGTCAATTAAAAGCATCAAGAACATTAATTATTAACATTAATCTATTTTATCACTTTCTTTTTTCTTTAATTAAACGATCCAAAGATAGGGTATAGACTATACGATAAGCTTGGATAATGCCACCTACTTTAATGTTAGTTATAAAGGCTTATTGACGTCTGAGTCCATCCATCGCAAGTTTTTATGTGGAAATAAGATACGATACATCCCACGTAACGCAACAGTCGTCCAATAAAGTACCCTTTTGAAACTATTTAAAACGGTAACCTGTCATAGGCCACCTCGCTTGGGGCCCCAATTTGGGGTATCTGTCCTCGGCGTCCACAATGATTCATAATCTGCTTCCAGCACCATGACCGTATATAATCTGTTCCCAGCACCTACTTCATAGTTGCGTCGCGCATGGTCCGCCCCGGCCAGATATACAAGATCTCCGCGAACATTCTGCGCGCCCGGCTGCAGATGACCGTCCGCGCCTCCATATCCCGGAACGGGGTCGAGATCGCCGACGTCAGCGAGAAGGTCAAGGAGGGCGTGCCCGAAATACTGAATATGCGGGTGAGTATTTCACGATAGATGGCAGGCGAGCTGGTGGTCCATCTGATGGTAAGTGATTGCCGCCGCCCATGGACATTTGCATCACCCATGGGGTTGCAAAGCCGTTACCGCCTTTTAATAAAGTGTGCCCCGGCTACCTCACTCACCAGACGAAAGCAGAAGCATAATTTTACTTCACGTCGGTCTTTTTTGATGCTACGCAATCGTAATTTAGATACATTAGAAACATTGTATATTTTCATACATTATATTTATTAACATAACGAGTTAACTACAGCATAATGATTTGTGGATTATTATTCGTAATTCCTAATTCCCCTGTAGTTTTAATAGGATCCATCTCGTTATTCTTTTATCTGAAATTGTATGTCAAGTACACAGAATAAAATACCCAGATAATGTAGAAGAATGTGTGATAAAAGTACCAATCAGAGTTTCATAAACTCTGTTTTCGAATCGGGTATCCAATATAAAGATACGATCAATTTGTTCCGCTAAGTGTTACATTGCACTAAATGTTTAGGGACATCCTACGCTATCATATCGGGTGTCCATTACAAAATTGGACAACTTTAAAAATGGACAACTTTAAATCTGTCGTTTCGGCCGAGCTTACAATTGCTGTCGACTTTACAGCACAATGGCAACTTGTTAGCTCGACACCAGTGGTGACCGACCAATTAACAATGACCAACCGCTTGTGTGACAACAAAGGAATCATGATCGTATTATATATTGGCTATAGAAAGTCGATATGGTAGTTTCTGCATTGACATATTCCGTACGTAACACAATGCGATGCTATTCAGACTCGGTAGTCGAAGCGGTAAGCGACTATGATAATGATCCCATAATCAACTGCGCAGGTTACACTATAAACAGTGAGCTTGGACATGTTTATGGTCGCTACTCGCTACCATATAGTGTCAACTGCGAAGTTTATGTACCTACAATACCATAAAAATATTCAGCTATATTAGTGTCAGTCATACGAGTTTGTAAATGCAAATCCATTGCTAAAAACGAAATTCTTGATTGAAAATCCCATTTCATGCAGTTATACTTAGTGTGTATTTAAATTACGGCTGAAGTTTTTTTAGACTTATATGTGATTGGCTATATCTCATTACGAGAAGAAATACTTTGACATACATAATTTCGCTTTTATGCACTGTTTAAATGTTTGTAATATCAACGAAAAAATATAAAGGTGCGGTAATTGTGTTCGAGTCAATCGAATTTCAATTAGAAAATCCTTGTTTCAAAGTGATTGGTTTTTTAAACAAAGGAATTCTGCACACCATCACACGTCTTCTAAGCTCACATGCGTCCGTGAGGTTTTGTCTAAACTGGTTAAAGGGTTTTTGTATACTTTTGAAAAAAAAATCTCTTTTACTGTTGTGATTGGATATACACAATCCTTACTTACTGACCACACAGGGGCTTACATCTCAATCAGCAATTCCACTGATCCGAATCACATTAATTATGTTGTTTTTTAAAAACATTTCCCTTACTTTAGGGTAACATTATCCTGTGTTGTAAGGACGTTTTACAAACATAAATTTCACGCGGACAAACACCCAGATGCGAAACAACTGTCTGTGGGCCACACAAATAGTTGTCCCGTGTGGGAATCGAACCCACGACCCCCTACGCCGAAGCCAATACCTTGGCAACTGCGCCACGGAGTCATCATATTAATGGGGAGCAGCCGTTCGGCACTGAGCTACTGCGGTCTTATGTTTAATCAAAATTCTTTAGCGGTTGAGGATAAAATCTTTTTTATTTTATGAAACCCCATATCAAATTCTTATAAGTGAGGTACACTGCATTTTAAATATGAATAAGAAAGAAAGAAAATAAATTTATTTACCAGAAAAAGGACGTACAGAACAAAACAAAATTTAACAAAGAATAAAATAAATAAAAATTTTAGTTATACATGCTTCATTAAAAATACAAACAATATTCACACACAATTAGGACTGTTGTAGAATAAAAAGAAAGAAAAATTAATAAAATTTTAAAAACAGAACGCCGGAAGTCAAAACCCCAACCAGCACTGATTTTCAGTGCCGACCTTCATGCTTTATAATAAATCGATGCCGAAATGATCCATAAACAGAGATTGAATGAGTAGTTTTAATTGATGCTTTTTAAAAGTTTTATTCCTCAAAAATAAAAAGTTTTTTTCCTCACTATAAAATAATACTAAGTACGCAATTGTTTCACTGTTTAAATTATGATTGGTTTATAGTGCGATATTATATCCGACAGTTATGTTTGAACAAGCTTGACTGGACGACTTTTCATAGAATAGAAGACTCCGACAGCTTCGTAAAAGTCAATTGCGACAAACACTATTGTATCGTATTATACATGTGTTACAGTTACGATATTTGTTAGCGTTCGAGTGATATTTTCGCTGGTGTAGACATTCGATCGTACGTCCGTAAAGTTGAACTTAGAAGTAATTTTTTTTCTCTCTTTTTAAGAAATGACTCCCAACACAATATATCCTATTTCGTGGGAATTTCACGTACATGTTACTTATGGCATCAAGTTATAATCATCGTCCAAAAATCCCTTGGATCCGTAATTGCCTAACGCATGACGACCTACTTAAAAGTTAGAATGTCGAAGGTTAATAACTTCTATCCCTAGAACTCCGTTTACGATTAAAAAAAACATCTCCCAAATACTGTCCTTCCATTCATATCTAAATTGTCTAAATTGCACAAAGAGTAATGGATTAATGAACATTTAATCGGAACAACGGAGAAGCGGCAGCTTCTGCTAACCCCAGATTGTCCCTTACCAATGGATCATCCAGGGTCAATTTCGCACGGACCACTAGGGTCATATTGCTGATTTTTTTTTTATTGACAAACAGTATTACACTTAAGTGCATTGTGCGTTGGCACCACACTACGCAAAGCCTGTCCTGTGGTTGCCAGTTACGATTGCCATCTATTTTACAAATTTGCCAGTCGATAGATCGCCCCATGCTAAAACTTTAATAAATATAACTAAAACTTTTAATTTTAACAACATTTTATGTTAATTTTCCTGATGATGCATCTCTCATCTCTCCAGGTGCCCGTGACCTCGGGCGACGGCGATTACAGACTGCGCGTGGAGGGCCTCTACTTGGACGACCCGTTCGACGGCCGCGCCTTCGTCAACGACACACGCCTCACCTTCTCCAACCGCTTCATGACCATCTTCATACAGATGGACAAGCCCGTCTACAAGCAGGGCCAGACAGGTAGACACAAGTTCTTTTTGCATTAGATAAGTAGTTTGTCACGAAAAAGTTGCAAGTTGCAAGACGGTTCGCCCGATGTTAAGTGAATACCGCCGCCCATGGACATCTGCTACACCCGAGGGTTCCAGGTGCGTTGACATCCTTTTGAAAATAGGGCTCCGGCCACCTCACTCACCAGACGGAACGCGAAAGTATTATACTTCCACTTCACGCCCGTCTTCTGGACGACCGTGGTGCTTCCAGCATAGCACACCATGCAACTGTGAAGGCTGCTACATTGTTCTACGACGTTATTGTCACTGTCAGAAGTTCGGTGGTTGTTATTTCTAAGAGCGAGAAAGTGGTTTTATTAAGTGCGAAACTCGAAGACAAAAGGAAAAGCACAGAAGTACCAGCTCTCTTCCCTATTTGTACTCTACCTTTCTCTTCACAATAATACTAATTATAATAGAAAAATCCCTTAATCTTTTTTATTTATTTACTGACGAGCCGGTTGGCGTAGTGGGTAGTGAACCTACCTCTCACGCTAAAGGGTGTGGATTCGATTCCCAGAACTGGAAAAATATTGTGGGATGAACATAGTATTTTTCTAAATTCTGGGTGTTTATTAATGAAATGTATTTATTTACAAAATTTAAGTATGTTTTTGCATGAGATACGTATTCGGCCGTTGGGTAGGAGTTTTTAAAAGGCGATTTTGTCCTTTACAATATTTAATAGCCAAGAAATACAAAGTGAACTTAAAATTAACTTATTCTAAATGGAACGACCTCCCGCTACGGCGATTGAGCGAGATCAGTTAGTCGATACAGGTTTGATTGTCCCACGATACCTGAATTTACACCGTCAGGACTTTCACGGGAATAACGTACAATGCATCGCATAATTCATGTGAACTTTCGTAATCACTGGGCACTTCGCTGTAGGTCGATTTCGGTATGTGTGTACGGGGTACTTAGGTATATGTGAATATGCATAGGTTACACATGTTTATCAGTTATCTAGTAACCATAACAAGTGTTGCTTAATTTGGGACTATAGAACATTGTGTAAAAATGTGTCTATAAAATGTGTCTGTGTAAATATTTATTTATTTAGTAACACGTCAATACCTTGTACACATTATTCTCTTTTAGCAAGTAAGTGCTGTACAAGAAAGCTATTTTGATGGTACCTAAACAACAATTGAATAATGTTAAATCTTGGACCAGTCGTAAAAAGCCTGGCCAAAACCACTTACAACATGATTCACATGTTGCGCCGACCCCACCGAGTTGGAATAAGGGCTGGAGGACGATGCTGATAATGTCAAATATTTATTTCGCAGTTCGCTTCCGCGTAATACCGATCAACACGGAGCTGAAGGCGTTCGGGCGCGCAATCGACGTGTACATCCTGGACCCGAGCGGGCGCATTATGAAGAGGTGGCTCTCGCGACAGGTGGGTCCCGTCACGAGGGAGTTCCCCTCGATGAGAGGAACAACCTTGTGAAGACAACGACAACGACTGATTGGCGTAGTGGGTAGTGAACCCGCCTCTAAATATACTCTCACCGAACATAAATAATTATTCGCGTTATATTAGACATTGCAATATGTAACCAAAATCGTACCCAAAAACTAGACACATAAGCAATTTTGATTGGGAAGAAAACCTAAATAAAATGTGTCTTTGCTCTCTCTTGCTCTTCTTACAACTGCGCGTACGAGTCGACAATTCTCTCCTTTCAAATGTAGCTTCTCGGTTACTTATAAACTGGCAATGCAGGCGAATTAAGTGTTGCTCGTGGTTCAAGCACCAATTTGGTTTTCTGCAGAGCAACTTCGGTACGGTGAGCCTACAGTACCAGATGTCGGACCAGCCGCAGTACGGCGAGTGGCGCGTGCGCGTCGAGGCACTCGGCCAGATCGAGGAATCCACCTTCCTCGTCGAGGAATACTACCAGACCCGCTATGAGGTATTTAAGTAAATTATATCTTTTTCTAATGCAAATCGACTCATTTGTCTTTATTAACCTTTGGTTTTAGTTGCGTGGCTCTACCACAGCTAAGTCTCTCTTTTATCCTGCTCTTATCACATTCATTAGGGGTCGGGACAGAATGCTAATTATGTTGTAAGTAGTATTTAATAGGTTTTTTTAACACTATCTACCTCTCTGTTGCTAACCTCCTCGGGAACAAATTCCAGAGCAATTATCTGTGGATACTTATCCCGTGTGGGAATCGGACTTACTCTCGGTACCGAAGCCAATAGCTTCGCCACCAAGCGATGCAGAATTGACCATTTAATTGATTAATTAGTTCAGCTGAATTATTATAGGAGAATATTAGAATTATGGTTCAGTCAGATTATACTACCGGTCGAGCCGGCACTCTCGAATCGGAATGCTAAACTGATATTTAGTGTCAGGCCAAGCCGGAGGACCTCTACTTAGGGCCATTGAGCCTACTGATGAACTCCATGGAGTGACCATGGAGCGTCCGACAAAGCGCCCTAAGAGCTTGGTCGCCTCCCAAACCGGTGAGAATAATAGCAATAGGCCCGAGTAACCGAGGTTCAGGCTAGGCACCCCGAGCGACCGGCGACCGCAAGTCCGGTGGATCTGTAAAGGCCACTCGGGCCGATAGTGGTAGATCTAATGTACAATCGTGCGTACGTAACGTGCGGCGGTTGCAATGCGCAGGTGAACGTGACGATGCCGGCGTTCTTCTTCAACACGGAGCCGTGGATCCACGGGCGCGTGATGGCCAACTACACGTCGGGCGCGCCGGTGCGCGGCAACCTCACGCTGCGGGCCACCGTGCGCCCCATCCCGCAGTACCGGCCGCGCTACTTCGCGCAGGGCCAGTTCAACAACCGCGGCCAGCCCGCGCCCTACGGCGCGATGCCCACCGCCCAGTACACCCGGGGTGAGCTCTGCGACTATTGAATATATATGTACAATGCCGGACTTGACACCATTAGGTGTTCTCTACCAGTACTGTCCCGCTCGAAGGACCACATTTGGACTACTTTCACATCAGCCGCCTACACTGCTTGTGATATGATATTAAACGTGGTAGGGCGACACAACAGTCTTACCTATTGCACAGATGGGCAGGTCCCCGCAAACGGAACCGGAAGAGCAGCGTGGGACGGGGCCAACTTTATTAAAAGGTGGCCACACATGCACAACCTTATGGGTGGTGCAAATGTCACTTGGCAACGGTTATCACTTAAGATCAGGTGAACTGCCTGCCCGCTTATCACTTTCTCACATAAAAAATGTAGTCCATCTTTTTTAACGTTTTTCGGGACATAATATTGTACGTAATAATGTTTCGGGATATATTTTTACACAACGTTATCTAGTCCCGAACTAAGCAAAGCTAGTACTATGGGTACACATACATAAACATGTTTTTCTTTTGTAAATAAATGTTATAGATATACGAATACCCAGACACTAGAAAACAATATGTTTATCGTAAAATATTTTACCAGTAGTGAGGATCGAACCCACAGCCTCTGGCACAAGAGACAAGTTTATGCACTACATACATCATCAACTACGCCAAGTCTTAAAGCTAATGATGTTATACAATAAAGACAATAAGAAGAATATTTAGTTTACTATTTAGTAAAATTAGCTTATGAATTTTACGCATCAAATTTTATTCCACGAAGTTTCTAAATGGCTGTCCCGTGACCACGGTTAGCTGTTCGAATAAAATCCATAGAGGAATTTTATTTAATAAAATATAGTTGTCATGTAAATACAAGCTATCACTATGAATTACTAATTATTGTGAAATTACTATGAATTACTAATTTACCTAAAACCTAACCCATTTCTCATCTACGTAGTGCGTCAAAACTACAACCCATACCTGTACAATGAGAGCTACCAGTATGAATACTCGGATGGTAGAAACGGCCCAACCGACATGTTGCACCTGCCTGGTCAGCCCAACCAGATCGACCAGCCAGACTGGTGGTACGACCCACAGAAAGTTTACACTAGAGTGTTCAATTTTGTAAGTATCATAATTTGACCGTGACTTTCTTGTTTGCTGTTTATATAGTTGTTTTATACATATATGTTCTGAATTCGATACAATAATAATCAAATAGTGAAGAAATTGTCATCATTGTAACAATGCTCATAATCCGCAGTTGCAGG
Organism: Iphiclides podalirius; assembly: GCA_933534255.1. Lineage (NCBI taxonomy): Eukaryota > Metazoa > Arthropoda > Insecta > Lepidoptera > Papilionidae > Iphiclides > Iphiclides podalirius. Next base: position 12,549,409 of record OW152826.1, read on the forward strand.
CTGAAATCATAGAAATATGTACAAAACACATCATTTATTTTGTCAGATAGGTAGTGTGTGGAGATAGAAAGAATAGATGGAGGTTTTTTGTGCATGTAATCAATTAAACTCTATGCTACTTTTTGTCATCTTAGGTGCGAAATATTTGAGAGCTGTAATGAATAATGCAGTTTGCTTACTATACCCGAACTGTATCTTGATATAACACTCTTTTTGTCTAGGACGAGAAGTTTCCATTCTGGATGCCGAAGCCGGACCCTATACAGATTGCAAATCAAAATCAAGGCAACCCCAACTACAACACGTATACAACCTCTTCATACAACAACTACTACAACGATCCATATTACAGCCGTCTACCGTATCTGAGATTCGTAAGTATGAACCATTATTTCTATTTAGCTCCCTGAAGTGTTTGTGAACTAGTTATTAATCATTAAATTGTAATGGATTTTGATCCAAACCCCAACAAATATTTATGTCGAATATATTTGTAGAGTGCGAACGAGAGGGAATTACTCTGTTCTCTCGCTCTCGCATGCAGCTCATTTGATACCTTTTTTTTATGTGAAAGTTGCCAAACGAGCAGACGGTTCACCTAATTTTAAGTGAATATCGCCGCCCATGGACATCCGCTTACACCCTAGGGTTCCAGATGCGTTGTCAACCTTGTGAAAATTGGGCTCCGGCTACCTAACTCACCAGACGAAACGCGAAAGTATTATACTTCCACTTTACGCCGGTCTTCTGTGAGGTCGTGGTACTTACCCGGACGAGTCTGCCCATTCGTGCAACAGCCGAGGCTGCTGCGTGGCCCTACCACCGTTGAAGTCTACACTGCGTAATAATGACCAAGCTATATATTTAAGAAGCAGATTTAAGTCCTTTGTGGCCTATAGTTGTCTAATTGTTGTCATAATGGAACATGCATTAATGAGCTTTATTTTATCTATTGAAACAATGTAGTCACTTCTACAATTGCTATTCCGTGCCTTGCCATAGCACAAAAATAGCGTGCCAAATCCATAGGTTTTGTATGGTCCAGAACCGTGAGTGTGTACTAGTCTGTCTACTTTTTTTCTTAATTTTTTATATATCGTAACGTATTTTTTAAACATCCCGTGACACAGTTATTAAAAAATCTCTCTGTCTGCCTTGCGTAATTTAATTTATCATGTTTCTCAGTTCAACGGCACATACGACTTCAAATACCCCATGTCCGAGCTGGCCCAGCTGGTCCCCTCCCTGGACGGCGTGGAGGTGATCATCACCGCGTCCGTCGGTGACCCCTTCCTGGACGACGTGATAGAGGGCTACAGCATCGCGAGGATCTTCAACTCTTCGCTCGCCGTCACCTTCCTGGGTGGATCGCTCCAAGTGTTCAAGCCGGCTATGCCTTTCGACGTTTATGTGAGTGTAATGTTCATTATAATTTTGGTGATTATGAAAACTTTTCCTAATAGATATTGAATTTCGTCAAAAGTTCTATAATAGAATAAAATTCAATTAATTAATTTAATTTCAATATGCTTATTTTTCTTTTTCCGTTTAACGCAAATGTAACAGCAAACATTTAAAAGTGAAGTTGTTGCGAGTCTGAGTAAAAGTTTTACACAATTGAATATAAAATTAACAGCATAGCTCTATTTGGTGTCAAAAAATATTTAGTGTCTTGGAATAAGTTCTTTTAATTGTTTACTTTGCTCTTAATGCACATTCTAAGCTATAGGATTCATTCAAATCCAGTATTGTGCAATACACAAAGAATTGCTCCAGTTACAAAACAGGCTGTCATAGATGCATATTAAACTTACAATCAAAGGTCGAGTTTTATTATAATCTTTCAATACACATCGTCATAAATCGCCAAGAGATAGATATCTGCTATATAGTTGTCTGAGGTGCACAGATGGCGGTGTCGTACCACGACGGGTCGCCGCTGCCGCGGTGGCAAGCGGCCGGCGTGTCGCTGGTGGTGAACGTGCAGCTGGAGGGGCGCAGCGGCGCCGTGGAACCGCAGCGCCCCACGCTCGCGCCCGGCCACGACGCCGTCTGGCATCTGCGCCTGGACCTCTACAAGCTGCTCAGTGAGTCGACTGCCGTGGTGTACTTCATTGTATCCTGCCGCCCTTCAACATCACTGCGTGGCGCAGTGGCTCCCCACACGGGATGATTATTTGTGTTACCCACAGATAATTGTTTCAGATCTGGATTTTGGGGTCTTATAACACAGTATAATGTTATCCTATGTTAAGTAAGGGGCAATGTTTTCTAAGAGAAGACATCTTCTAGGTGTGTTCATTTGGACTTACTTCCCGCCCCTTCTTCAAAAAATTCAAATTCAGCCCTTTAAAACTGAGCAAGGTAGGACCACGCTACAGTCTTCGCTGTTCCGCGAGTGGGCAGGTCCGTCTGGATAAGTATCACGACCTCACAAAAGATTGGCGTTAAGTTTAAATGTATACTTCTATGTGATTCGTCAGGTGAGTGAAGTAGCCGGGGCCCACTTTATTATAAGGTGGCAGTACATGTATGGCCCTACGGTGTTGCAAATGTCAATAGGCAGAAGTTATCAATTAACATTAGGTCAACCACCAGCTCTCTTGCCATCTTCTCACATAAAAAAAAAAGTACGTGATCCAAGTCGGGGTGCAAACGGGCTGGCTGTGACCCTCAGAGCTATAAATCACCAAGATGTTGAATTGAATAACAATAAACCCACAGAGCTGGAGAAGGACCCGAACTACCGCGAGGTGCTGAGCGGCATCACGGGCGTGCGGCTGAACGCGCAGCTGGCGGACGCGGTGGGCGGGCGGGCGGCGGCCGACGTGCACTTCGTGGCCCACTTCAGCCCCAACAACCACCACCTGCGCGTCGCCACCAGCACCACCGACGCCAGGGTGCGTGCCGACTCGACCAACCCACACTCACCGCCTCGCTGACCGAACTAGGCCAAAGCGTAACCCACTTGGACTTTGGCGGATGTTTGGCTAATGATGACTCTGTGGGGCAGTTGCTAAAAGTATTAGCTTGCGCGTCGGTGGTCGTGGGTTCGATTAACACACGGGACAAATATATGTGTGACCCGCAGATAATTGTTTCGGATCTGGGTGTCTGTCCACATGAAATTTATGTACTTATAACATACTCACAACATAAGATAATGTTATCCTACAGTAAGGGCCGTGTTTAAAATAATTTCATGGTCCAGCTACAATAAAGTCTTTAATCTTTATCACTTGTGTGAACAAAACAGATTAAGCAAAGAGGAATGCAATATTCCTGTAAAGCAGGTCTAAATAAATAACTTGCTCTTTCAAGCTTAATTTATGGTAATTAAACAACCAACTTGTAAGGGACATGCTAAATGTAAATTAAATTGAATATTAAAATTTTGAATATGATTTGAAGTGAAATAATTAATTATAGATTTTTTGTAATGGTTATTTATATTATTCAGATGCCTTTATCATATGCTGAACATTACACAGACACAGTTCTGAAATATTAATTAGTAAATCAAATTGTTAATTTGAAATTGGTTTTAACGATTTCTTTTAACATTTATTTGCAGGTTGGAGAATACATTATATTCCATGTACAGAGTAACTTCTTCATGGAATCATTCAGCTATGTTGTTATGTCAAAAGGAATGATTCTCACCAGCGGTCAAGAGATAATGCAGGTACATTAATAATTAATAAGTTTATTTAAGTATTTTCAGCATATGAATGGGTTGAATAAATTTAAAAGAGACAAAACGTACTGTTAGAAGGAGAGGCTTGTAATGCGACGCTGTGGCGCGAGTTGTATAGGATGTTACAAATTTTGTTTCTTTTTTACTTAATTAGTTTGTTTGAAAAATATTTTTTTTTAATTATGGATTTTGTTTAACGTTAACATTTTTTTATGATTATTGGCAAGTAGCGTTAGACGTGTGTTCATTTATTGTCGCGATGGTAACGACACGCTGTATAGGGAGGTTTTTTAAGAAGTGCCCAAATTTACACAGGAGGTTCAGACTCGGTAGTATAATCGTTTATTGAAATAAGAAACAAAGTTCTTTTTTTCCAAAAAAATGCCATTCTATTCCCTAGAAAACAGAACGTGTTGACAGTGTGGTAGTCATTCATAAATACCTAAATTTTACTGTGCACGAACTTGTGTGCGTGTTAGTTATGAATGATCGTGGGTAAAATAAACGAGTTGCGTATAAATCACGCACTTTTTGAGATAAGTTCAAATGAATGTAATTAATTACTTACGAGTGATTTTAAATATTTATCATTTTTTATATAAAATTATTCATGTCTAGAATTTAATAAAAAAAAATGTATACACTTATAAACATAATACTGTTCAATAAGTGCGGCACCGTCGGTTGCAAAAATGTCGTTGTTGTGGGTGCAGGAGGGCGTGCGCACGTTCGCGGTGGCGCTGTCGGCCGAGATGGCGCCCGTGGCCACGCTGCTCGTGTGGGCGGCGCAGCGGCGGGGGCACGTGCTGGCCGACTCGCTCACCTTCCCCGTCAACGGCATCTCCAGGAACAACGTACGCGCATGTTCATGTGTCTACTTCGCGAACCTCCTTTTGGGTGTATAACGAACATGCTGTTGCATATATGGAGTTTTCATTGCAGGAATCAAACAGATTAAATACTAATGTTGACTGGCAGATTATTTTATTTTGTTCCACTTCATGTAAGCTGTGTAAGAAAGGTTACAAAACAAAATAATATTTCGAAGATATGTGAAGTCCACCAATTCGCAGTGGGGTCCCCTGGTGGACTTTACCCTTATACCATTTGTACAGAGGAGGGCTTTACCCCGCAGTGGGATACTCTTTACTTATATGTGAAGTCCGCCAATCCTAACACCCAATGTACATAGGAGGGCTTTGCTCACTGGTACATGTACAGGCTGTTACTTTTTACTGCTAACTTGATGTCAATCAGAGTGAGTATTGGTGATGTTGGTATGTTGCAGTTCACGGTGCTGATCAACAACCGCAAGCACCGCAGCGGCGAGCGCGTGGAGGTGGCGATCTACGGCGAGCCGGGCGCCTACGTGGGCCTCTCCGGCATCGACGACGCCTTCTACACCATGCAGGCCGGCAACGAGCTCACATACGCCAAGGCACGTTTCTCTGTCACAAAGTGGTTCAAGTGGGCTAGGGGTTTGACTGATGCCAAGTGTTCCGCAACACGCGTAGGGTTTCGGTTGCGTTGCCATCTGCTAGAAAGGTGGGCCCCGGCTCTTACCAGGAGAAATGCAGATATGTAACACTTTCCCTCCACGCAGGCCTTCTGTGAGGTTTTGGTACTTCCCCGGACAGATCTGCCCATCCACTTATTGCCAACAATATTTTCGATTATCGGTAAAAGAAGATACAAAGCCACTAAACAACATGATTCAAATGGGCCGACCACATCTCGTAAGAATAAGGGCGGGTGGATGATTTTAATGTTATTTTTAAATTGCAGATCATATCGAAGATGTCGCACTTCGACGAAGCGACCAACGGGACCTTCGCGTTCACATTCCGCTCCCACTTCGGTGATCCCGACGAGCTGGTCTACTTCCCCTCTTCCAGCTTCGGCATCGACGCCAACAGAACATTCGAGTAAAGCGCCCAGTTCCTTGTATATTGTCCCCTCGATTATAACACTATCTTATGCCGGATTCAATTCCAAAGTACATACCCAGTCTGGTTAAACAAATCAACCAACAAACGGCAAGGGTCTATTATAATGTCTACATTGACAACAAGGATATATGGAAATGACTCTTGTTCTGCACTTTTAAATCCTCTGGCTGCTGCTGATTTTATACCTAATTAATTTTTAATACTTCATTACTTAAAAAAAAGATAACATCGTAGAATATTTTATCACTTCTTCTGTCATCAGGTTATGAACTAGGTTAATGAACCGCTGGTAGTTTTCAATAAGAGCTTCGAGTTTGAAACTTAGATGAGTCCTTCGCGCAATAGCCAAGGTATTGGCTTCGGCGTCGGGGGTCGTGGGTTCGATTCCCACGCGGGACAACTATTTGTGTGACTCAGAGAGCAAAGAGCAAAGTAGAGCTGTGCGATTGATGTGGCGCCGGCACAGGTACGCGGGGCTGGTGGTGTTCAGCGACGTGGCGGTGACGCGGCGGCACAGCGCGTGCAACGCGTCGCTGGGGCTGGCCGAGTGCCTCGACGGGGCCTGCTACCCGGCCGACAAGCGCTGCGACGGCGCGCCCGACTGCGCCGACCGCACCGACGAGGCCAGCTGTGCGCACCCTTTTTTACTTTTTTTTAATGTACGGAACTGGCCAGCGCTCGACTGCCATCCCAAATGACGCGCTAGCTCAGTAAAAGCCTGTTCACTCTTGCCTTGAAGACGCCGACGTGGAAGAACAATTACTTCCGAAGCCTTCAGACTTGTTGATTATCCTGGAGATAGGAACTTTTATGTTGTACGGTATCTGCGCGCATAAAACGTAACCACGACCTCAAATTCTTCTTTGAGGCGTGAAGTGGAAGTGTTATATTTTTGCATTTAGTCTGGTGATTGAGGTAGCCGGTAGGCCCACTTTATTGAAAGGTGGCGACGTAAACCTACGGGTGTTGCGAATGTCCATGGGCGTGGGTTATCACAACAAACGTAGATAGATTTCAAGATTTCGAGCCGTGTGATCATCGGCTGCTTAGCTTAGTTAGTAAAGCGTCGGGGCGCGAAATCAGAGGACGCGGGTTCGAATTCCGCACCTCTGAATGTTTTTGTTCATTCTATAGTTCTACAATATTCTACAGTTTACAATTTAAAGTTTTAGTGTAGAAACCAGCGCTATAAAAACGCTGAAAATCACTCCCAAAAATGGAAATATGATGTTAAACAATTAAAAGGCGAGCTTACTCATTTGTTCACTGCTAGTAGCATGTTACTTGTATTTCGTGTTAAACAATGAAATAAATAGTTAAAAAGCGAGGGCATGTGCGTCGCAGGCTCGCACGAGGAGGACTCTGCGCTGCGGCACTTCCGCAAGTTCCGGTTCAACCGCGTGCAGCGGCAGTACGAGAACGCGTGGCTGTGGCGCGACGTGAACGTGGGCCCGCACGGCCGCTACGTGTTCACGGCCGACGTGCCGCGCGCGCCAGCCAGGTGGACCGTCTCCGCCTTCAGCATGGCGCCCGACCTGGGCCTCGGCGTTCTGCACGCGCCAGTCAGAGTCAGTATCGCTATCCTGTATCCACGAAACGAGCCGTTCAATCCCTCTAATCTACGGCTCGTTACGAAACTAACGGCCGTCCGTTGAATATGGCAACTGGAACACTTTCAGCCTCGATCCGATAAATCGATAAAAAATGTTCAACATCGAAAATGATATCGTAAAACGGTCAACTAGGGATGTTGAAAAGGTATCGATATATCCATACTTCTAGCAGATATATTTTGATCCGATATATCGATTCTAAATTATGACTCGGTGGTGCCGTTGCTATACGTTGGGGATCGTCGGTTTGATTCCCACGCGAAACAACTGTTCGTGTAATCCACAGATTATTGTTACGGATCCGGGTATTTGTCCGCCTCAAAATTTGTATATGCAATTTAACTGTGGTAGAGCCATGCAGCAGCCACAGCTGTTGCACAAATGTGCAGGCTCGTCTGGGTAAGTACCACCACCTCAAAGAAATCCGGCGTAAAGTGGAAGTATAATACTTGCCCAATTTTCAAAAGGTCGTTAATGCATCTGCAACCCTCGGGTGTAGCAGATGTCCATGGGCGACGGTATTCACTTAAAGAACAGCGAGCTGCTTTGCAACTTTTCTTTCATAAAAAAAAAACAGCCTTACAACACAGGATAATGTTATCCTTTTAGGTCACAGTGGTCGTCAAGACTTACTAGCCAACCACTTCCACACAAATCATAATCATCCCCCTCGCTGACTTCGTCCTCGTTAGTTAATATAATAACTACTTCTTCATGGTTAAAAGCACGCATTGCTAAACATAGCTTATAAAAAGCATTGTTTCTTAAAACTTACATAATTGAATAAATGAAGATATTACAATTTTTTTTTTAATAATAACCAAGTAATAAAACTCGTTTTATTTATAGAGATTTAAGATTTTATGATTAGGGCTTTTAGGCGACGGTTATTGTTACTTAACTGTATTTCATCTGATAGTAATTTATTATGCCGATATGATTGGAAGATCTTAATGTTATCAATCAGTTTTAAAAAAAAAAACTGGCCAAGTGTGCACACGAAGGGTTCTGTACCATTATCATATCTGTTGGTACAAAAATCATGTCTGTTGTCTCCACTAAAATGTTTTTATTCTGCCTTTTAGTATTTGTTGTTATAGCGGCAACAGAAACACATCATTAGGGAAAATTTCAACTGTCTAACTATAACGGTTCATGAGATACAGCCTGGTGACAGACGGACAGACAGACAGACAGCGCAGGTATGGAACCCTAAAAATAGTTGTTCCATTTCGTGTTCTCATCCTGTGCCACTGTACGTCCAGTACGACGGGGTGCTGCCGTTCTTCATCCAAGTGGAGGGCCCCGATCGCTGCAAGCAGGGCGAGCAGCTCGGCCTGCGCGTGGTGGTGTTCAACTACCAGCCGCAGGCAATCGAGGCGGTGGTGGTGCTCGCCGCCTCGCCGGACTACAAGTTCGTGCACGTCGAGGAGAACGGAATCGTGAGTAATAAGTCACTTAAATGTTCATAGTGCTAATCTCTGTTAAAACTTTTTTTCCGGACTCCCAGATAATATGGGATCGATTCCCGTCACCTAAAAACATTTTGTTAATTTTTTCTACAATTTTTAATAAATTAAATAATAAATCATCCACCTCCTTACATTCTCTATGTTTCTCTCGGTTCATTGGTAGAGAACACCTAATGGCGTCAATCCGCCATAGTATGCCATTTTGCATAAAGTTCTTAAATATGTATAAAAATAGTTACTTGTATTACTTTAACATAATAAGTTTTATTCGAAGGAATACGCGTATTCATATAGGTGTCCAAAAAAAAGACGAAAACTTGGTGTTATTTAAAAATTCTAAAAATCATGAAACGTTAACTAAAGAAAGTACGAGTGGTGCACACGGAGTAGCAATACCTGAGTGCCGTCCCTTTTAATTGTGGACACAAAATAGTTTACCAGTGACCGTGCTGTGACGTCATCGATCATCCGATGCAACACGATTTGATGCGTTGGCGTAGTTCAAAGGCGGTAGCGGTGAATTAACGCTACAGCGTGTCATTTGACGAACAAACGCAGGTGCGGTCGTACAACCCGCGCACTTCGTTCGGCGAGCACCAGTTCTTCGTGTACATCAGCGCCGGAGACGCGGCCACCGTGTACGTGCCGGTGGTGCCGGCGCGGCTCGGCACCATCCACGTGCAGCTGCACGCCTCCACGCTGCAGGGCCAGCACCACTACACCAAGACCATAGAAGTCGAGGTAAAAAAAACTAAAGTATCAGCCTATACATGTCCCACTGCTGGACAGAGGGTATCAGAGCTTAGTCCACCACGCGGCCCCACTGCGGATTGGCGGACATATCTTCGAATTTTTCTTTATTATTCGAAAATATGTAGGTTTCCTCACGATGAGACTTCACAGCTGAGAATGTGATAATTCACTGAAGTTGAGACGATAAGTGTCCCAATAGCCGCTATGTTTACTCGGACACTTGATGACTCCGTTGGGCAGCTGCCAGCGTGACGGCTTCGGCGCTGCTAGTCGTGGGTTCGATTCCCACACGGGACAAGTGTTTGTGTGACCCACATATAATTGTTTTGGGTTTGAAGCTTTATATTGTAAAATAGTTATTAAACAGTCGGTGATCCGTGATATTCTGGATGTGCCTGTCATTGTATATTTCTCATTATCTCTTGCAACTTTCCAAATTGACTTGTTAACACTTTTATTAGCAAGATATTGTGATTCTATCATCCTACTCAAAGCCTAACAACAAACAGGTAGGTAAACAATTGATGTTTTCTACATTAGCGTGGTAGGCCAAATAACAGTTTCTGCGGTTTCAAGAATGGGCCAGCTCACCAAAAGAGGTATCAAAGCGTAATAAAAACTTTTTTATTTCTTCTGATGAATGTGACAGCCAGGGCCATTAGATAGCCATCTCAAAAAGTGCAATTCATATGCAATTCAATTCAATCCTCCGATATAAAAAGAATATGAACATGAGTTATGGTTATTTGCAGGCCGACGGCATACCGCAGTACCGGCACCAATCGGTCCTGCTGGACCTGTCGAACCGCGCCTACGTGTTCCAGTACATGCACGTGAACGTCACAGAGACTCCAATCATCCCGTACGAAGTGGATCGATACTACGTGTTCGGGTCGAACAAGGCGCGGATCACCGTGGTGGGGGACGTGGTGGGGCCCCTCTTCCCCACCATGCCCGTCAACGCTACGAGCTTACTCGATCTGCCAATGGTACCCGTGCACATTTCTAACGGCTTTTCAAGGCCAGGTCAAAGCGTTGATAACTTTAATATCAACTAAGGTTGGTGAGCACATCAAAACTACAATTAATTGATTCTTATGAGGCATCTACTAAGTAACCATATATAGATTATGGGTAGGTGACTCTATAATGCACTATTAACATTGAGGTAAACAACTAGTGCATATGATAATGATAAGATTAATAAGCCTAATTGTATGCTTATTTATTTAATGATAAGTCATGGTATGAGGCTTGTAATTAAGATAATTAAAATAAACAGAAATGATTTAGGAAACTTAATTATTAATTGCAACTTAATTGTGAAAAATTGTGTAGTAATTAATAATATATTAGAAATAATAATTCCGTTCTTTAAGGTTGTCAGCTCCGCTTACCTCCTTTCAACGGATTCATGCAGGGCCGTAATAATCCCCAAACGAGTCGCCTCTTGCATTATCAGAAGTTGCAACATGGCTTTTCATCTGTGGTAGAATCTAACAGTTGTACGCATGGGCAGGCTCGCGTGAAGTAGCAGTATTATACTTTCGCTTTTCTTCTGATGAGTGATGTTACCTGAGCCCACTTTAAAAACTGGCCAACACATCTGCAAGCCCTCAGTTGTTGTAGAAGTAGATGTGTGCAGGGCGGTGGTCTTAACGTAACATCACTTGACCCACTGCTCGCTTAACTTTAAAAAGAAAACACTACAGTAAGGATGGTGATAAATATAATCTCATATCATCACAATATCATCCACACTGCACTGAACGAATGGTTTCCGCGCAGGACTCTGGCGAGCAGAACATGTTCAGCTTCGCGGCCAACATGTACCTGACGATGTACATGCGGCTGACGAACCAGCGCAACCGCACCTTGGAGAGGGACGCGTTCGCGCACATGAACGTCCTCTACCAGCGGCAGCTATCCTTCATGCGCCCCGACGGCTCCTTCAGCCTGTTCCGCAGCGACTGGTGAAGATTCATCTTTCAATATAGAGCACCTTTGCACTGCATCATCATCATTCAGCCTGTTTGAGTCCACTGCTGAACGAACCCACACCGTCACGAAGCACGATCTTGAGCCACCTGCATTCGCTGGAAATCGCTGGAGCCGTTTCCGAGATTCCGATTATATTATATTATATACACATGAATTGCTTGTTTAAAGGTATTAGGTAATTTATTTGTAAAAGTATGGGTCACAATATTAATTACTTGCAAGATCAAATAAATAATAGCATAATAACGACAAGCTTTTGAAGTTAAATTTTTAAGTGATTTCAAAAAGGAGGAGGTATCAATGTGGATTACATTATATATATTTTTTTAGCTATAAATTTTTTTTAGTTTTTGGCTCTGCAGATGATACTAGTGGATAAATTATCAATTTTTTTTGTGATTGAGTGATTGACTCAGACTTTCTTATTATTATTAGTGCGACTTATGGCAATTATTATTAGTAGTATTGCAAAATGATAATTTTTTGGCAATTATCCCTACTTCTTCAATGTTTCGTTTATATGAAAGTATTTCATATAAAACTGAGAGTGGTGTTTTTGGTGAATTTGTATCCTATTCTTGCTTTTCAGGAACCAGTCTGCCTCAAGTGTGTGGTTGACTTCATTCTGTGCTAAGATATTCCAAGAGGCGACATTTAATGAGTGGGAGAATTACATTTACATTGATCCTAATGTGAGTTTTTTGTGTTATTAAATTATAATGTAATATTTATTTCTATTCGAGACCAAGATAGATGTAGTATTTATAACATTTGGGTAGACATGAGTGACGTAATCGTGACCGATCTTGAAAGACAATTGACAATTCAAAGTCAAACTGAAAGATTTTAACATGTGCAAAGTAAATTGAAAGGAGAATACACAATAGACAAGTATAATAGTAATAAGTAAGATATAATACAAGAAAAAAAATATTTAAACTGATGATGGATGAGATAGCTTTAACAGTTTTCCATGAAGGGTGGATTGGGTCAACAACATTGCTCAATGGGATGTCGAAGCATTTTATGTAGAGCGCCGGTGATGCGTTTATGTGGCGCATTTGCCAAGGTATCAAGCTTCAGCGCCGGGGTCGTGGAATCGATTGTCAGGGGACAACTATTTGTGTGACCCACAGATAATTGTTTCATCATTGTAATAGGATAATTTCATCTTATAGTAGTGGGCAATGATCTCTTACATGAATGAATGAATGAAATAAACTTTATGGTAAACTACATCAGATTTTGAATAATGAACAACAAAGAATAGAAAATAAAGTAGTGAAACAATGCAGGTGATCTCGATGGCGGTGTCGTGGATCCTGGAGCACCAGAGCCCCGAGGGGGCGTTCTACGAGGTGACCTGGTCGCCGGACCGCAACGCCAACGCCACCATCGCCGTGCCGGCCGACTCGGGCCTCTTCAGGGGCGCCGCGGGCAAATTGGGCGTCGAGGTGGAGACCCTCCACTTAATCTTACCAGCTCGCACACAAAATTTCACGAAAATCGATCAAGCCGATTCGAAGGAGTTCAATTACAAACACATGACACGAGAATTATATTATATATTAGATTGTATCACCATTTGGTAACTGATAAATAGTAAATTTCGCACGTGTCAACTAGTTTTCATATATGTATCTTTTTTGCAGGTCAACAACTCTATTATATTGCAGCGGAACGTCACGCTCACAGCCCAGGTCGTAATCACCCTGGAGTCTGTTAAGAATCTCAAAGACATTGGCTTAAAAGAGGTAAACTTGAGGAGAGAAATATATTTTAGTATACCATGTTGCAACAGAAACTCCCTTAAGGATGAAGTTTTTTTTATGATGACTCCGTGGCGCAGTTGTTAAGGTATTGGCTTCGTCGGGGTCGGGGGTTCGATCCCCACACGAGACAACTATTTGTGTGACCCACAGATAGATGTTTCGCATCTGAGTGTTTGTCAGCGTGAAATTTATGTTTGTAAAACGTCTTTACAACACAGGATAATGTTATCCTAAAGTAAGGGCAATGTTTTTTAAGAAAAGAAAAAAAATCTGAGAAGGTGGCAAACGAGCTGTTGGTTCATCCGACGCTAAGTGATAACCGCCGCCTATTGACACTTGCAGAAGCGTTGCCACCTTTTAATACACTATATTAAAAGGTGGCAACCTCATTCACCAGACAAAAGGCAGAAGTAAAAGACTATCGCTCCACGCCGGTCTTTTGTGAGGTCACGTGGTCCTAGCACATAAAATGTCATAATTATAGGATACTAGTTTTTCGCCTGCGGCTTCGCTGGCGTTGAAGCCCTTAAATAAATATCTTTCAACCTTCTACAACACTTTTTTCCAATTAAACACTGTCTGTGTACCAAATACCATTTAAATCTGTTCAGTAGTTTTTGAGTGAAAGCGAGAGAGACAGACAGACAGACAGACAGACAGACAGAGTTAGTTTCGCATTTATAATATTGCGGCGACGGGCGTTTGCAGGGGCTGAGCGCGCGCGTGGCGCAGGCGCAGCGCAACGGCATCACGTGGCTGGAGAAGAACCTGAAGCTGCTGGAGGAGTACGGGGAGCCGTACTCGCTGGCGCTGGTGGCCTACGCGCTCACCGTCAGCAAGGCGCCCACCTCCGAGCACGCCTACCGCCTGCTCAGGCGCAGGCAGCGCTCAGAAGGTACAGACCCTCGCCCCATGTGTGTGGAGACATGATGCCTGAACCTTGCGGAGCCTTTGAGTAGGATATACATTTGCCACCTGGAAAAGGTGAAGTGGCATACAGCACGTTTCACAAATTATATCTTGCCTAAAAATCAATTACACCTTCCGTAATACATATTCTGTAGTTGCAATCAATCTCTTAATTTATGCAAACTCAATAAATCCTCCTATTCAAAATGTAGAGACGTTTGAGTTTGACTTTTTAATAGAAACTGGGTAAAATATGAGATCCGTTGCATGCATGGCAAGTGCCATTCCAATGCGCGCAATATTGAACCTTACGTGAAGGGGACACATCGCTATGAGTGAGGCGCATAAGAGCCAGAAGTGCGAGCGAGACGGACGTAACGTTGTCGAACAGGCGGCCTGGTGTACTGGGGCAAGGAGCCGGTGCCGCAGCCGCCGTTCAAGATGGAGAACCAGAAGCCGTTCCTGCTGCCGCGGCTGCCGTACAAGTACGACTCGAACAACATCGCCGCCACGGCGTACGCGCTGCTCGCCTGCATGGACCACCAGGACAACAACGAGCCCATCGTCATGTGGCTCAACGCGCAGCGCCTGCAGGACGGCGGCTGGGCCTCCACGCAGGTACGGCCGCGCCCGACCAGGGGATCCAGGGGCTCCCTCGGGAAAATTTGTATAATAATGTCATCAACCTTATCACACCTAATGGCCGTTAGTAACATAATTGTGTAACTTTCATAACCATTTGTAGATTAAAGGAACGCTAGTAACTCACTTTCCGTAGGTTATGCAACGGCTTTTAAGGAAAACGCCTCGTTTTGTTAATATAGAAACTGGACGTACACGTCTTTTATCTGCAAGGAGTTATGAAAGTTACGAAGCTATGTTACTAACGGCCGTTCTTTGAATATAGGAACCGGGCATTAGTGAGGTAGGCACAACATGTGAATCATTTTGTGAGCGGTTTTGGCTATGTTTTTTACGACCGGCCATCTGCCTAACGTCAACCCTTCTTGGGTGACAAAAATCCAGATCCGGAACGATTGTCTGTGGGTCACAAACAGTTGCCCCTCGTGGGAATCGGACCAACGAACGCGGGCGTCGAACCTGGCAACAGCGCCGAGGATTCATCAAATTCAACATTATATTAACATTACACCCACTCAATGATAGTCAAAATACTACCACCGGTTCGGAAAAGAACTCTACTGAACCGAGAAGAACCGGCGATAGAAACTCAGCGGGAAATCTAAACGTACGCATAAAGAGCGTCCGTCCGTCTGTCCATTCAGGACACGTACATCGCGCTGCGCGCCCTGATCGAGTACACGAACCGCAAGCGGCTGCGCGACGTGAGCGCGCTCAGCGTGACGGTGGACGCGGTGGCGCTGAGGGGCCGCACGCGCACGCTCACGCTCTCCAATGACAACCTGGCGCGGATGCACACCATACAGGTTACTCTTTTTTATTTTTTATTTTTATCTGACCAACTCTCACCCGGTGTTAAGTGATGACCGCCGCCCACGGACATTCGCAACACCCCATTGTCACCTTTTAATAGAGTGGGCCCGGCTACCTCGCTCACCAGACGAAGCGCAAAAGTGTAACACTTCTACTTCACGCCGGTCTTCCGTGAGGTCGTGGTGCTTACCCGGACGGACCCGCCCATTCGTGTAAGAGCGAAAACTGTTTCGTGGTCCTACCACATATATGCAACTTTTAATATTACCAACTTAGTGACCTATCGTAAAATATAAATTTTTGGGAAACGTGTTATAAATATTTGTGCACTTATAAACAAACGCGGTAATTGAAGGGGTGTGTAAGATACAGCAGAATATGTTATGTAGCTTTCTAAAATCGGCCCTTGTTTTAATAAAAGTCGAAAAAAGGTAGTCGTTTTAGGTCATTTCCTGTAAAGTAAAAATCATGATTTTCTTAATCAGGTACAACTTCACGGTATTACCGTGGCAAAAAAAAATACAAGTTCTTTAATTAAACCGATGTCAATTGTATTTAATGTCTTTTTCACAAAAAAAAGATTACTGGCACAGGGGATAAGTTTTAGTTATTTTACATTTGTAACGCTATAGAAGTATGACTTCTTACATGGGTACATAAATACACATATACTTTTTTTATGTAAGATGATGGCCAGCGAGCTGACCGTTCACCTGATGTTAAGCGATAACCGTCGCCCATGGACATTTGCAACACTCGTAGATTTGCAGATGCACTACTACTTTTTAATAAACTGAGCCCTTTCTTCTCGTGAAGCAGTCACGAGAAGAAACGCAGAAAAGTCAACACTTGCACTTGACGCCGATCTTCTGTGAGGTCGTGGCACTTTCTCGGATGGACCTACCCATTCGTACAACAATGAACTTTTTGTGACCACACCACAGTTAAATATTAAAATGTACTGTTCTCTATCTATTGTTCTATCTGTTCAATAACTAAGGTCAGACTGCTTCTGGACCTAAAGAAGAAAACTCTCCAGTCATAAATATCCTTACAATTCTTTTTTCTTTTTTCTTATACCGTTAAAATACATAAATAAACAAAAAATAGCAAGGACTCATATTTACACAACTAGGTAAATGATAAACATACTTACATAGTTTTATTTATTAAATAAATATACATTTATTCTAGATATATGTAACATCTATACACTTGGAAAACAATAAATTCAAAACAATATTTTTCCTGTAGTGCTAATCACACCCACACTCTCTAGCATTAGAAAGGTCCACCATTCACTACACAGCAAGAGTCATTTTATCTACATAATTATGACTGTTCTCAATACGTTATTCGATACTATAATCGACCTCTTTCACAATACGAGCTTCAAGCGCTATCCTCAAGCCATGAATAATGATATAAATAAATGTCTGCCTTCCCCAGATCCCGGAGGCTTGGGGCACTGTGAAGGTGACAGCGCGGGGCGCCGGCTACGCGCTGCTGCAGATGTCCGTGCAGTACAACGTGGATGTGGAGCGGTTCCAGACTCCCCCAGCGGTGCCCGCCTTCTCGCTGAGGACTCAGGCGCGCTTCTACGGCCGGAATCAGTCGCACGTCGACTACCGCAGCTGTGCTAGGTACACGGCCTGCCAGTTCCCACAATTCTTTTCCCATGTACCATTTTCAAATTTAGCTAGTTCCCGTGGATTGACAAACTACAAAAATAACCAAACTACAAAAATATGAAGGTTAGATCTGACGTATACCCCCGTCGAGTCTACCATGGACCCATAGGGGTCCATCTGCTCCACTTTGGATACTTAGAGGTCTATACAATCGACAGCGAAATTGCCGCACAACCTATTTATTTATGCTTGATTAGTAATAAATCAAATTTTCAGGCGATTTTCAGACAAGCCCGTGATTTAGTGGGATAAACAGATTTTTTTTTGTTTTTATGAAAGAATAAAATAAACCTTGTTACAACATACGGCTCAAATAGAATTGAACACTATGCTTGATACCTATACTTATTCACATTACATTTGTCCGCGCTCCCAGTTGGACACTACTGGAGGAGTCCCCTCGATCCGGAATGGCTGTGCTGGAGGTTGGCATTCCAACTGGCTACATGATCCAACAGCAGAGGCTGGACGCGTACGTTCTTTCGCGTCGCGTCACCACTCTACAGCGAGCAAAGTACCAGCCCGATAAGCTGCTATTCTACTTTGATTATGTAAGTGTTGTGAAAAAAAATGTTGACCTTTTTTATTCTTTTCACTTTAAAAAAAATAACCGAGGAGGGGGATGTAAGATTTTTTTTCTGAAAAGGTTGCAAAAGCACTGGCTGTTTACCTAATGTTAAGTGATAACCTAACATTAAGTGACAATGCAACCCTATGGTGTTGCAGATGCGATGTCACCTATAAAGAGGGGCCGCGTCTACCTCACTCACCAGTGTTAAACAGATACACAATCACGCCATCAACTTCACGCCGGTCTTCTGTGAGGTCGTGATATTTACCCATATAGACCTGCCCATTGATGCAACAAAAAAGACTGTTGCATGGGAAAAGGTATTAAAAATTCTGAATTTTTGCCAAATCCTAAATTGTTTGTATATGGCAAAAAATTACGGAACATACAGCATTATAGAAAAATATTTAGGCTATCAATATTATATACCTTAATAATTTCTGTACAGACCAGAAATTGATTCAACAATGATCCTAAAATTTTCATTCTCTATACAAATAAAGTTCTATGCTGTTTGCTGATAAAACTTTTCAATATCACTTGCTAATGACTGTTTATTTTTTATTTGTTAAAATATGGATGTATAAATAGATTGTTTTTGTACAAAACTAGTTGGACCACGAGGCGACTTGCGTCAACTTTACTATAGAGCGATGGTTCCCCGTGGCGAACATGTCGCGGCATCTGCCAATACGTGTTTACGATTTCTACGCACCCGGTAAGATCATTCATATATTGTAATCAAACCTATGTTAGATACAACATAGGTAGGTAAATTTTATAATAAAATAGGTGACATCCGCAGGTAACTAAGTATAAACAATTTGTAAAAGGCCTATACCTTAATGGCAAGGGCCTATTATAATATCCAAGAGTACATTGAGGACAAGAATGTGTGGAATTGACTCTTCCTCTGCCCTTGCAAGCCCTTGTTCAATAAGAGCTTAAGTTAAGCCTATATTGCATAAAGATATTTTGACTTTAACATTTGTCATCAAATACGAATAACAGGCATAGAATATGAATTTATACTTTTGTGATTCTTGCACGCCTTTTTGTATGAGAGTACGAAACAACATCAATTTCAATGTTTGTATTTAGAACGCTTCAACGAAACTATCTTCGATGCCCTGCCAACATATCTGCTGAACATCTGTGAGGTGTGCGGCTCCTCTCAGTGCCCATACTGCGC
Source organism: Iphiclides podalirius (assembly GCA_933534255.1). Classification (NCBI taxonomy): domain Eukaryota; kingdom Metazoa; phylum Arthropoda; class Insecta; order Lepidoptera; family Papilionidae; genus Iphiclides; species Iphiclides podalirius. The sequence goes on from OW152826.1 coordinate 12,568,484, forward strand.
CATCTACAACTCAGCCGTGCGGCCCGCTGCAGCCATCCTGCTCTCTCTAGCTGCACTCCTCTCACGCATTGCTTGGCATAACCTTGTTCAGCATCCCTAACATAGTTCCCATAAGTTTCATATAATCCTCAGTGAATGACTGTTGATTGTGATAAGTAAATGGGTGTGATTGAAGACAAAAGAAATGTTAGTGGTGTTGCCACATCTGAATAATTGTCAAGTGTTCAAAATAGCATTTGTAACATATCATTTATATCACAACAAATTAATGAATCTCTCCAGTTTAAGTGTTGTGCAAACAGAGTTTCATGTACAATTTATCAATCTGTATTGCTTTTAACTGTGTAAATTATTTCTATTGATATCATTCTTTTAAAGAGCTCATTATGTATATTCAATTGCCACTTATATGCAACAACCTTGCTGTATTGTGATATTGAGACAATCAGGCCAAAAGAATGAATATTTTAAACAATGCATTGATGATGTAACAAAAACAAAATTATATTTTATTTATCAATTACAAGAGTTTAAAACAGGCCTTATTTTCTTCATATAATTTATGGCTATTTTTTCATAGCATTGTTTTTAGTTTCTCCCCTGTTTTAAGATAAATTATATCCCACCCACTTTGACAGACTAAGATTTTGTATATAAGATAACAAATATTTGAAAAAATGTGTGAGCATAGTTTTTTATGTGTAAAATGAAATGTTGTTAAGTGATAATCTTTTGCACATTCAAACCAGTCTATATTTGTTTGTGAAGTTGTAATCACCATTTGTTCAATTAAAGCCTACCAATTATTTAAGTAACCTTTTGTTTTGAAGGAAAAATAATGAATTATTCCTTGTACCATTCCTTTTTACATTAGAATAGGTTAAAAGGTGTTCAGATTTAGAATAAGTGATTACAGTTTTTTTCCAGCACATTCGTACAGACAGTACAAATGTAAATCTTTTACTTGTTGTATATTTTAGAGTATTTACATGTTAAGAAAGAATATCAAAAATAAAATGTTTCAATGACACAAATCTGAAATGAAAATGTTAGATTTCTTTCTTTGGTGCTTATGCATTTCAACTTAATTTATACAACTATATGCTATAATTATGTAACATATCAAAATTGAACTACCATTTCAATTGCAGATTATATTGTTTTACATAAACTGTAGCATAGAATGCGTGCTTGCCCAAATATGACATTACAAACTGTATTGGGAAAAAAATAAATATAATTTTAATGTAAATATGTTTAAGTACTATATAGTATTAAAACAAAAACTCTACTTGCTATTTTACACACAAGTATTTTTACAGGAAATGGCCTTTAACATAGAGAAAATACAGATATACTATGATTTATCATATCAAATAAAACCACTATCATTAAATTGTTTAAAACAATTATTTGCAACCAATTCTAGTTGATGGGAAAATGTTTATCTTAATCTATAAAAGACTACATTTTTTTGTGTGCAATGAGCATGTGAATAAAGAACTTGCTAATATGCTTTATCAATTATTAGAGGGACAATAAAATTATCTGATAATTACCTAGGTATATGAAGAGCTAAAAAATTTAAAGATTTCCAAGCAATATTAAGAAAAAATTATATAAAAATGTTTTATTGTAATACATATTTACAAGGCATACCTTTCATATTTATAAGCACAAGGTCATGAACAGAATTATGCTTAGTCATTATCTTAGTTGAACTTGTGTATTTAATTTATATCAATAATCAGTGCAACAATAATTATGAGAACGGTTTAGCCTTTTTAATGTTCAAAATTTAGGAAATGGCCCGTCCACAAAATGTCTATATTGTAGTACCAGTATTTAAAATGTGTATATGTGAAAGAATCTCATTTATGTGGTAAGCGCGTTACTTAATACATTAGTTTCCGTCCAAATTTTTTACGATTACAATTTTATTTCTTTTTTTTTTACTTTGTCTGTGTGTGTATCTTATGTTGTTAGATGGCGTGCGAATGTAGAATAATGGAGAAAATTTTCATTATTGACTTTTCATAGATTTATTTCTAAATAAAAGTATTTCAAAATGTCTTGTTTTATTGTTATGCTACCATTATGTCAAAGTTCAAGTTGTAAATCCTAAAAACTCTTTATGCAAAAAGGTTAAACAATTACCTGTTTTTTTAGGAAGACCTGGACTCTCATTATTAAATGTTTTAACTGATAATTAAGGTAACTGTGCCCCAGGTTCATTTTGAACAAGTTGATAATAAAAAAAAAATCTCATGCAGTAAGAAACGACTTAATGGCGCAGTTAGGCTATTGGGTTTGACATCGGGGTTCGATTCCCACATGGGACGGGATCTAGGTGTATGTTCCCAAGGTTTCATGTGAGGCAGGTGACTGCTCATTTAAAAACATCCAAAACCACTCACATGTTCTAACCATCCTGCCCCTTTCCCTCGTGGTAGATGACGATGGCATGCGGTATGCAAAAATTAACAATTTTGTTTTTTATTCCCAGAGAAACTCCAGAAATAGAAGTAGAACCTAACGAAATATTATTTATCAAAATTTTATTCAGCCTTTTGAGTAGTTACCAAAGGAAAAGGATGACAATAAATATACACACAATGTATAGTATACAGGTCAAACACATATCCCTCCTTTTAGGAATTTGCCACAGTCATGTAAAAAAGCAATTACTAACTCTGTATGTAATAAATGTCTATGTTTATTACATACAGAGTTAGTAATTGTCTGTAGATATTTAAAAAAATAAACGAGTAGTTTTGAGGAAAAATTAGCATTTGGCAAGACATAAACCTATATTAAAGATTTTAAAGTATTTTAAAGATCTGAGTTGCCTAAAGTGATTATTTACAGACTAGGGGCACAGGGGCTGGTTCTAAGTACATAAGGTGTAGATTGTATTGTACACGAAAACCCAATAAGTGTGTCACATGCAATGGGTTACATTTATGTATTTATTCTTTATTGAAAACACCTCAAAAGGGTTACAAAGGGCAGACTTAATGCCTATTAGCATTCTCTATCAGTCAACCCGGGGTATGAAGAGAAATCGTGGTAGGTGCAATAAATAAAATTGCATAATAAATTTATGTCACTTAAATAATAATATATGCATTACACATCATATAACTCTAGAATATACAAGATATTATATAAAACTATTTTATGTAACAAATTCAAGATTGGTAAACTCAGATTATTCTTTAAAATGAAATAAAAAACGTTCACTATAATTTTTAAATATATTTATTGTAGAAACAAAATGTGGCTACAAAATACACTATCATAATTGCCTATATTGAACAAACAGCTCTATTGTCTCTTTTTGATTTGTTTTGCTTTGGAATTTGACGCTTTAGCAGTTGCGCCTCCACTAAACAAGTTTGTTATTACTTCGGACATTTCAGGCATTTCTGACATCTTTGCCAAGTTTGTAATCTGCTTCAAGTCCTCCTTAGTTTCTGGGTCATTCATCATTTTGGGCAGCACCATAATGAGCAGTAGTGGTAAAATCATCATGATGACCATGGGATTGAACAAGAAGTCTGTCAACCGCCACTGTTCACGTATTTGGAAATATCTGAACTTGGATAACGCTTTCATTCTAAGTGGGTAAGGGACTTGAATAACTTGAGATGTTTGAATGTAATTGACTCTTCTCGCTCTATATTTCCCTTTGGAGTTAATCTCTACTCTTACTGGCTCGTACATGTAGTCAGGATGAACTACTTCGACCACATGTGATCCAGTCGGAACGTTATGTACTGCAAACGATCCATCTTCCTTAATGAAGCCAATATATTCACCCCCGTTTACATGAATCCTTGTTTCAACCTGCCAGTTCGATAAAACTTGATTTTCAGGTGGAAACACGCGACCTTCAATAACATATCTGCTATTACCAGCTTCGTCTTCGACAGAGCTCATGGCATTCGCAATGAAAGCAAATGAAGACAGAATTGTTACAATAATTAGCGATGTTAAATGATTCATATTGATTGAATTTTCTTGCGAATTATTTTAATAATATCTTGGGAATATAACTGTAGTCATATAACTAATTCACAAATAAATTATATTACACCATCTTATTCGTTTATCTATTTCACGTCTTTCTTTTTACTAACTTCAATCAACTCATCGGACATGAAAAAGAAATTTGCTTGACCATTTGACGTTGATGACAGAATAAAGGAATAACATTTTTAACCATAGACCCATAGAATAAACAAAGTTTCTTGTGATATGTGGTTAAGGGTATAGAAGACTGAGACTGAGAACTAAATGTGGTTTTTACGTACCTTTAACAACACATAAACACGTACCTTAATTTTGTCTTACATATTTAATTAGATTTTTTTATGTTAATCATAGATCAAAAACCCTGTGGCTAAAACTCAACACACGACGCATCTCTTATAATATTCTTAATTTAATCCACTAGCACCTTTAAAAACTCAACGCACTTCGCATCTCTTATAATTTCTTGTAATTCAATATTATATTAAATAATTATAAAACCTTTAATAGCCAATTGAATCAACTTCATGTTTCAAAAGCAATGAGGTCACGTAACATATTTTTTTATGTGAGAACGTGGCAAACGAGGTGGCGGTTCACATAATATTAATTGATAACCGCCGACCACGGACATTTTTTATAAAGTAAATATTGTACTTTTAGCCGCAAGGTTGTCTGGAAGAGATCGCTTTTTAGCGATAAGACCGCCTTATTGTTACTACCTTATAAGTTATTTTTGTAATATTTCTTTTATATGTTTATGGTGTTCAATAAAGCATATATAAAAGTGGGCCCCGACCGGTTACCTCACTCACAAAACAAAACGCAGAAGTGTAACACTCCTACTTTACGCCGGTCTTCTGTGAGTTCGTGGTACTAACCCGGACGAACCTGCCCATTCGTGCAACAGCGAATACTGTTGGGTGGTCCTACCACAGTTAAAGACTACATATAAGGACGATGCATCAACCTTTTCGACTTTAAGTTTTGTTTATTTATTTTGTTAGAGTAAAGGAAATTATACATAAAATTGCATTTAGTGTCTGAAGTCCTACCTATAATATTTTTTTAATTAGACTCGCGCACAAAGGGTTCCGTACTATTATCTAAAAGACGGTAAAAAAATCACGCCTATTATATGGGAGACCCACTTGAATATTTTTTCATTCTGTTTATTTTAGTATTAGTTGTTATAACGGCAACAGAAATACATTATACATCATCTGAATGATTTCAACTTTTTAGCTATCACGGTTCATGAGATACAGCCTGGTGGCAGAAGGACACACCACAGACAGTCAACAGAGTCTTAGTAATAGGGCCCCGTTTTACCCTTTGGGTACGGAACACTAAAAACTAAAAGACCAATTTGTAAGTTTTGATGTGAAAATATGTTATTATGTTATGCATAGGTAGTTTTCAAAATGTAAAAGTTGGTGCGGGATTTCGATGGATGCAGGTGGCTCAGGTAACTCAGGATCGTGGTCTATGGCAGTCTATGGGGCGTATGAGAAGCTGTGGAATGAAATAGGCTGAAATCATAGAGTAACTTTGTATACTTGAGAAAATAATGGCTGAAATGATGGTGATGAATTGATGATGATGATGAAAGTAACGGACACAAGACAAACATTTTAATTTTTTACAAATTTAGTTTGCTAGAAGTAGAACTAAAATGACACATTACACCAAAATGTGTATAACGACAATTATTTTCGATCAGAATTTTATTTAATTAAGCACAACACATATTTACTAACCTTTTGAAAAATAATCTGATAGAGTCCATAGAGACTACCTCTGTAGTAAACTGACAACATACTTCTGTAATGTTTTCTTTTAATTGTGTTACATAAAGCAGAAGATGCACTGATAAAATATTTATTTCCTTAATGTTTTGAAAGCGTAATGCCATTTAAATGCACGCTAGCAGCCAATTATAGTACTTTATTGCACCTTAATTTTTATATTAATACTAATGTTTAAATCGATCTCGCCAATTGGTGGGTAAAGGTTATCGAAGCCGTTATCAAACGTCTTTCGTTATTTTGTTGACTGCTTGGTAATGTTTATTATCGATATCGCTTCAAAGAAATGTACAGCAGTCTTTGTTCAATATCGATCGAAGTTGGCCAAGTGATTGTTCCCCTGTGAAATTGAATCGGTTCAACATAATGTTGCTTTTAGTTTGTGTGTTTCTCACAACGTTCGTATTAAATATTGAATGCATGTCAATTGTCAATCCCGGACCGAAATATCCACCCACAAGAGGAGAGGTTTGGCCGAAACCACAAAATGAAACCATCCTTAAAACGTACTACACCTTCAATCCATCAAACTTTAAAGTCAAAGTAAGTTAAATTTATAACTCATTTTGTTCATTGTTTTTATTAATTAGTTTAGTAGTTGTTATTATATTGGGTACAGTATTAACTTTAAATTTTTTGTTTACGCCGAGCAACTTTTGTTGTTCAAATTATTGATTTTTTAAATTTCGTTCTTGCGTTTTAATTATAACGTAAAGCCATAAGATTTTGTATCGAGCTCTTAGTTTTCTGTTTATATGTATGTAGGTATTTCATTAACGTATTAAGTGTTATATAGAATTTGAAAAAAAAAAATGGTTTTATTGCTGTTTAGATAACCCGGGAAAACTGCCCTCTTCTAACGTCAGCAGTAGAAAGGTATTCGTACATCGTGAAATCGAGGATCAGTGGGCGCTTAAGTGAGCGAAAGATAGTCCCGGGTTCGAAACGAAGGCGGCAAAGTGATGGGATGCAAGAACTGCATCAGGGCGCTTTAAGGGAACTAGAAATACAGCTGACCGCGCCATGTGAAGACTATCCGTATTTGGGAATGGACGAAAGTTGTATGTATATATAGATAATTTTTGTAATCTATTTGACGTATTTAAAAATTATAATATATGAGCGTATACACCGTAATCGTTTGGAATTTGGAAAATTTTATTTCTATTTTTAATTTATTTTTTCCGGTTCAGTTGTAACCCTTATAAACTATATTCGTCATTGGCCCTCATTCAGCTGTTCTACCAAATGCTCGCGGCCTGGTGAAACATGCATGTGATAATAAAACACGTTCAAATTGTCCCACCAAGTACCTTGATCGTTGGCTGAATGTATACCACATTTAAGTCTTTCCGATCGGCTTGATCCTTTGGCTCTGTGTAGAGATGTTGGATCACTCTGCATCTTCTACCGCATTTATCACGGGAATTTTCCGAGGAATTGTTTTGTTTGATCCCGATTTTCAAGGCATTTCCTGCCTCGCATAACCACTCCTAGGAACCAGCTGCCGCCGGCGGTCTTTCCGAACCGTTACGACCCAAGGAGGTAGAAGTTTCCCATCATAAAGTGAGCATACTCTTTCCTAAAAGGCCGGCGACCGGACGACGATTGGTAAGCCCTCTGGTGTTGCAGATATCCATGGGCGGCAGTGATCACTTACCATCAGGTGAGCTTCCTGCTCGTTTGCCGTGAACAAACAAAACAAAATAGTGAACGCATATTCTTCGCAACTACTTTCTATTGATTATATTATAAACAATCCGTAACGCCTGCAACTTAAAAAATAATTAGACATTAAAATTTATAACATAAAAACCTTATCGCTTTAGTTACGTTTAGTCAATTATGCTCTTTATAACTGTAAATAATTTAGTTTACATAATTTTATTTGTGTCGTTTCGTTACAACAAGGGGACTAATAATTTTTAATACTTGAAAACTATGATTTGCGTGTATTTAAAATAATATAAGCAAATAAATAAACTAAATCATTTATATGTTTTCGACGACTGTGTTCGTATTTAACAAGGCGAACGATACGACACGATACATCGCCAATGTTATGAAAGCAGAAATTTATGCGGAGATATGTTTATTTGGTATAACTGTGGTAGGCGGCTGCATGGCCCTACCACATTTACACCAAACAACAAACTTACAATAAACACCCTATCTGGGGGTGTTTGTTGTTCAATTTTACTTTGTAAAACGCTTCTACAGCTAAGGATCTCATCTTAAAATAGTGTAGTGTATAAATAGTGTGTGTCATCTTAAAATAGTGTTTTAATATTCTATTTCATTTACTTTAGGATTACAAACATGACAAATTATAGTAATGATTAATTAAGGTTTTACAATTTTTTAAGCTAACACTTAAAGAAAGGTATGCTAGGCTCTCTTCGAGAGCATCTTCAAAATCACAAAAGTGTATGTTAGTATTAAGTAAAGTAGAAAGTTTAATTATTTAAATTGGAAACAAAGTTATATAATTTAAATCTAGATTCTCAAACTAAGCAGAGGAGATATAATAAATTAGAGGTAAGCGTTGCTCAATTGCATTCGTATTGAAATGAAATAAATAAGAGTTGTTTACACATGGGTAAGATACTTGTAGATAGACAGCCTGTAAATGCGAACCATTTATTTTCGGAAAGGAACTGAGTGAATACGTCCCGTTTATTCCCAGACTGGCTCGCTGTTGGCGCCACGTCCCAACTGAGCAGCGCCTCGGTTTGGGGCGTCATGCGTGGCCTGGAGACCTTCGCACAGAAGTTCTACCTCACAGACGACATGAACGTAAGTCCCCGCCGCCATCTTTTAATCTTTTTCCCGTCAGATGTTCTACTGTAATAGAGTCAGCTCTGCTGTTGCAATTGTTGCAACAGCAGGGGGTTAAACCTTTTTGCACCGATCCTCCAGTTTTATGGATCCTTGATATATTGAGAAGCAGGTGGTACACATGATGTTGAATGATTTTCGCAGAAAATGGACATCTGCTTCACTTGAGAGGTTGCAAATGCGTGCCAACCATTAAATAGTGGGCACCGGTTAATACACTAAGCAGACTAAACGCGAAAGTACTTCCAAATCACGCCGGCCTTGTGTAAGGCCTTGGCTTAGCTCCACCTCAGGCTTGACTGGCCATTTGTAAAACATCCGTAGCTGCTATGCGCAGAACAACGACCCTAACACAGTAAATTTTGAAATACCCCAAAAACTATCGCGTAAACATAATCGACCTACGCGAACACTCAACGTTATTACCTAAATGACAAATATCTGGGAGTATATTTATGTTTCGCACAGCCACGTAATCACGGTTGCTTCAAATGATTCGATATGTCGGAAAAATTTGTTGTTAAGTTGAAAATAAAACGCGAATAAACATGTTAAATAGTTAATAATAACACTGAATTAAACAAAGTTTTAGGCGTGGTGGTCTTGTACGCGCCATATTTTTATTCGATTTTCTCTTCTTTTTTCTATATCTATTCGATTCGATTGTTCCAGGAGATCAGGATAAACTCTTCGCAAGTGCACGATTTCCCGCGCTACGAACATAGGGGACTGCTCCTCGACACCTCGCGCCATTACATTTCCCTAGCGAACATCCTAAAAACACTGGACGCCATGTCCATGAACAAGATGAACGTATTCCATTGGCATATCGTGGATGATCAGAGTTTCCCCTATCAGAGTGAGAAATTCCCCGAGTTAAGGTAAGGTGAACACGTTTTATATACATACACTTGTGTATTATTGTTATAAAAACAGTTATTTTATCTTTTTATGTATATTAATACATTATAGATAAAACCCCGAAATAATTTATTAATTTTAATATATTCCTACAAACACAACTAGAAAACCTATAACTTAATGAAGTTTTAATTAATAATTATTAATATGTTAAGGTCGCATAGGAAAAGTGAATAATTTGTTAGATATGACATGAAACACGTGCTAAGCAGTGGCAGCCATAACAAGCTGTTATTGCTAAAATATCTTTCGAAGTTGAAAAAACGAATAAATCACTACCAAAGTGTCTATTCATTCGTGCTAACGACATTACTCAGTTATCATAGATATTTCATAATTTCTACATTGCAGAGTTAAATGGCTATTAGAATAATTCTATCAATTTACGGCGTTCTTCGTTGAGACTATATTAATAAAATACAGCGTCTCGTTACAACCGCGACAATAAACGAACACACGTCTAACGCTACTTGCAAATAATCATAAAAAAATATAAAACTTGAAAAAAATCCATAATTAAAAAAATATATTTTTCAAACAAACTAATTAAATAAAAAAGAAACAAAATTTGTAACATCCTATACAACTACAACTAAGTGATACATACATTCGGAGACTTATTCTTTCGTTGCCACAACGTCGCATTACAAGTCTCTCCTTCTAACAGTATGTTTTATCTCTTTTAAATTCATTCAATCCATTCATATCCTTTGTGACCTTTACAAATGAACTGTGCGTTACAGTTTTATACGGAAGGGTGTACTACATTTTTAGATTATTATTATGATTATTCATTATTGCAAACCGTACTGTACTAATATCGGTTTTTTACTTTAAATGTTACAATTAATTTTATTTTATCTGTTGTTAAGGTTTTAGTAAAATTAAAAGTAGAAGGTAAGTTGATGGATGCAGGAGAGATCTTTGTCCAGCGGTGGAATTGAACCGGCTGGAATTATGTTGATGATGACGAAGTAGAGGCGGCTTAATTTCTGGGGACGTTAATTTATGATCGTGGGTTTAAATCCCAGCACAGCTTTCCGTTATTCGGTTTTACTTAATCAACAACTAATTTTCTTAAAAATGAGTCCTTATATTTTGGTACATTTAGGGATAAATAATAGATAAAAGTTATAGAGCACCTGAATATCTCTGCCCAACCTATGAAGGTAAAAAGAACGTATATTTTTGTATATTACAATTATTTGTATCAGGGTCTCTTCATAGATAATCATATTGTAACCACTTGTGGAAGTGTGAATGACATTTAAGAAGTGTGCATCAATTGACCGCGTTAAGCATGTATGTGGAATGTCCTTACAACACAGGATAATAAATGAAACTAATTTTACGGATTTATCGCGTTTATTTTTAATTTTATTTCCCGACGTTTCGAACCCTTTACAGCGTTCATGGTTCATGACTGAGGGTGTTAGACGTCTGATTGTCATAGTTAATCCGGGCTACCGTCAGTTTTGAAACAGTCAAAAAATAAGATTATTGAAAATCTGTGGTTTGTCAAACCTAATAAAAGCTATCAGCTGTCGTCTTTTTTTTTTTTTTTTTTTTTTTTTTTAAAAACGTAAAATTAGTTTCATTTATAATGTTTTATTAATACTTTAGCGAAGGAATCTGTTTATTCGCGACCGAGCTCACAAGCTGATTATATCTAACGAAGTCAAATAAATGCTCATGGTTTTCATGCCGAATAAAACCTCCAAAGACTTTGACCATATTTGAAAAAACATGTGGCTATGATGCGGGATTGGTTATAAATTTAAATTTTTTGCTTCAGTTTGCACGGCGCTTATCATTCCTCCATGGTGTACACTAAAGAAGATATCACGAGGGTCATCGAGTACGCACGCGTGCGGGGCATCAGGGTAATGCCAGAATTTGACGTGCCAGGTGATTTGTTTTTTTTTTTTAATTATTTTTACAGAATTGGCCACAAGGCCCTTGCGGAGAGTGATGTCTATCGGAAATCGGTAGACGATTTTTCTGCCAATTTGGTCGCAAGATATCATTTGATAAAAATAAGATGAGTGAAATTACCTTCGTGAATTCAGCGCATGTACCGTCATATACAAAATCGAATTATCTAAATTTTTTTGCGTTAATTCTTTTCTTTTCGTTAATTTCTTAAACGCTTACTGTTAAACTGTTGTTGTAACTTAACTGTTAAACTTTCGAAGATATAGGTATACCTTCGAAAGTTATCATAGAAATTTATCACACCCGCAGGGTCCTGCGACAGACTTATGTCCTAATAACCTCTGCCAGAAATGGCAGTAAACCTTCATTTAAAGTAACAGCCTATACATGTCCCACTGCTGGGCAAAGGCCTCCTCTATATATCAGGGGTATGCAGGACATAGTCCACCATTTTTACGGCCCCACTGCGGATTGGCGGAGAGTTCACGGAAATCTTCGAAATATTTTTTTTGTTATTATCATTTCGAAAAAATATGATGAGTGTCCTCACGATGTTTTCCTTCACCGCGGAGCACGTGATAAGACAGCACTTTTTTTGCGTTAAAAAACTTCATTGGTGCCGGCACCGGGGATCGAAACTCAGATATAGTTGCTCGAAAGTATCATAGAATTAAAGGCGAGAGCCCGGACACTGAGCTATCACGGCTCTGCCAGAAATGGCAGTAAACCTTCATTTAATAGTTATTAATCTAGTACATGAGAATATCGTAAACTATTTAAAATAAATTGCATCTTCGAAATTATCCACGAGTATTCCTTCTACCCAGTATGAACTGTATATGAACTTACAAGAATAATTTATGATGACTTTGCGGTCAACTTTTCTAGGACACACCCGCTCATGGGGTAACGCGTACCCCAACATCCTCACGGAGTGCTACAGGTCTGGTGAGGTGGTCGGCTTGGGGCCCATGAATCCCATAAGGAACGTTACGTACAAGCTGATCAGAGAGCTGTTCCAGGAGGTGCAGGCTTGGTTTCCTGACAAATACTTGCACATTGGCGGGGACGAAGTGGAAATGGATTGTTGGTTAGTTATACCTTAGTATAACCTCGATAGATTATACACAGTAATAAAAAAACATGCACTTATAATATTTCCCCCGCACGGCTTCCTTGGTTTATAAACGCAAACAGTGATTTATAGCTAAGTGAAAGCCGTTCTGGTGTATCGATTGTAAGCAATTTTTTTTTGAATTTGGGCACCAAAAATATATCTCTGTTTATTATAATTTAATAATAATTGAAATAACTAAATGACTCGACACCGGTACGAAACCATTTTTTTGAAAATCTACATTTTAGCGCTAAAAAACCTGCCATTTTAATTATTAAAGTATATTAACACTCTTGCATTAAATTGGGTTGTAACAGGATATCATTCATAAAAATCGGTTCAGATGTTTAGCTGTTACCTATATGGGAACAGGGGGACGAACGAATGTATGTATGTAATACAGGTGAAAAACATAACCCTGTTTTTTATCTTCGACGCAATTGTTTCAAAATCTCTAGTGCTATTATAGTAGTTTATTTATTTTATTTTAGATGAATATGATTTATTCTATCTATTTAAATTTATACGTTTTGTTGAGTTTATGTGTTTAGATCTTTATCTTGATTTAAAGCGATCCTTTAAGATTCTTAAAACCTATCTAAAAATTACGCCATGATATATACAATAACAAAAAATCGTATAAAAATTTTGATGATGAATAATGGTTAATTTTTTGTTTCTTTGTGAGAATTTATAGCGTGAGAAATTGTTACTTAATCTTTGCTGTTATCAGGCGTTCTAACCCCGAGATCCGCGAGTACATGAGGAACAACAATCTGACCGTCAGCGATTTGCACGCAATGTTCATGCGAAACACCATACCACTGCTCGCGAACGAAACGAAGGTCGTTGTGTGGCAAGTAAGTGTTACGGAATTTTCCACGCTACGGTTATGATTTTCTCTTTATAGGTTTCTGATCTCTAATTTGACGATTCTGTGGCGAAGTCGCCAAGATATTGTCGGGGGTTGTGGGTTCGACCCCACACGGGACATCTATTTGTGTGATCCACAGATAGTTTCGCATCCGGGTGTTTGTCCACGTGCAATTTATGTTTGCAAAACGTCTTTACAACACAGGACGTTGTTATCCTAAAGTAAATTATGCTACATTTCTTCGAATGTAAGTTTGACAGATAGATTATATGAAAAATTTTCGGTGTTAGCGGGATTTGAACCTATGCCTTCCAAGTAACGCGCCCATACGCTCTGGCCTACTCACTTAAGCGCCTGATATCCTGACGGTGGGAAACTTTCATCTATCTATTCCGTGCGCTTAAAGTTTCATCTTGCGTGAAGACTAGCAATAAAAATAAAAACAAACATTAATCACACATTTACTTTAATTACCTCTTTTATTAACAGGAGGTGTTCGATGAAGGTGTTCCTCTGGCTAATGACACTCTAGTGCAAGTTTGGAAATATCTTTGGATCGATGAGATGGTTAAGGTAAATGATGACTTATCTAAGACTCGGTCATATAAATATGATTTCGATTTTTCTTTTGTTTTGATCCCATACATTGTCATGGAAAATGGCTGTTCAAACGACGTAGTTGAACTTACTAGTTGGCCTCACAGAAAATCGTCTTTTAGAAGTAGTATTAATATTTTTCTATTTTAAAGGCTGTCAACAAACTTGCAACATCTTTGGTGTTGTCGGTGTTAACAGGTGACGTAGACAGCATATTGCGCATGTCCTCTAATGGCAGAGATGATCCTAACTTGTTTGTAAGCTAACTAAAAAAAAAGCTTTTATGAACCAAATTCAACCGTCTCATTCCACTGTACATGTACTATATTATTTTGAGGAGTTCTCTGATTTATCCTCGGATTTCAAGGTCCAATAGTCAAATACCAATGAAATTATAGCATCACCTGTGAGCTGAACTGAACCGAATACCGAAAAGAATTTTCAAAATCGGTTCATAAACGACGGAGTTGTAAAATTTCAATCGAACTGAGAACCTCCTCCTCTCCGAAGTCGATTGAAAGCGGAAGTGTCAAACGTGGTGCTCCGCAACAGTCTTTGCTGGTGCACGAATGGGCAGGTCCGTCCGGGGAAGTACCACGACCTCACAGAAGACCGGCGTGATGTGGAAGCATTACACTTCCGCGTTTCGTCTTTATGGGCCCCACTTTATTGAACGGTGGCAGCGCATGTGCAACCCTACGGGTGTTGCTAAGGCCACTTGCCGCTTCCTCAGCAATTTTCCGCATAAAAGGTGCTGGAGGCGGGCCACCGGGTGCTGTTCTCGTCGGCGTGGTACCTGGACCACCTGGGCGGCGAGTGGGCCGAGCTGTACGCGGCCGACCCGCGCCAGATGGTGCGCGACGCCACTGGCAGCGACGCGCTGCTCGCTCACATCGTGGGCGGCGAGGCGTGCATGTGGGCCGAGATGGTGGACGACAGGAACGTCATCTCCAGGTCCGGAGGCGCCCGTTCTATTGTTGCTGGAATATTGTTGAAAAAAAAAAAGTGATGTAACAGTCTAGAAATTAATGCCCGGTTCTGGGCAAAGAGGGTTCAGCACGCGGCCCCACTGCGTATTGGCGGACTTTACGTATCTTTTGTATTTATCTCGAAGACATTCAGGTTCCCTCATGACGTTTTCCTTCATAGCTGAGCATATAATAAATCAGTACTTAAGATTAACAATTATACCCTTATACGATGACTCGACGACGTTGCTAAGACGTTGGCTTCAGCGCATTGAATCGTAGATTCGATGGCGTGGGAATTCGTGGGCGTTCAAATCGAAACTGGCCAGCGCTCGACCGACATCCCGCCTGACAGCGAGTGGCGACGCGCCGGCTCAGCGAAAACCTATTCCATTTTCGACCATTTTCGTCCAACCGTGGCCGGGCAGGGTGTGGCCGCGCGCCAGCGCCGTGGCGGAGCGCCTGTGGAGCGCGGAGCAGAGCGGCGCCGGGGGCTGGTTCGTGCGGACGCCGCCGCCCGCGCACGCGTACCGCCGCCTCGAGGAGCACGTGTGCCGCATGAACCGGCGCGGGGTTGCCGCGCAACCCGCCAGCGGGCCCGGCTTCTGCCTGCCCTGAATCCAGCTCTTTCGGGTTGCTTTATACAGCGGCCGAGCTTTGTGATCGCATGTTGATATTGTTTTGTTTTGTTTTTGTGTTTTTAAATATACCTTTGTTTCTCTCTTGCGAGTTTCATTGTTGTGATTTTTTCTCATTTGTGTGTTACTGATTAAAAACCCTAAATAATTTCTGATTTAAAAATATTGACTGAATACTTTTGAAAACACAAATGTACGGAATTTCGGAATGGAGCAGATGACGAGATTTACGGTTAATAACGCCACTAGAAAGCAAATAAGGTTGACAGGGAGTACTTTCTACCACAGGATTAGGATTAGCTTCGGAGCTGGTTACAGTGTGGTTTTTAGGTTTTTTTTAATTTTGAGTATCATAATTATTCATATCGCATCATCCGTTGACGTGTGCTCCAGGTCAGTACTCCTTTTAACGCAATGATAGTTTCGGATAACTGTAGCTTATTCGAGATTTTATCTAACATTTATTAATTGTGATACAATGGTACCAAGGACTTTTATAATTTGGAATGCTAATCATAACAAGCAAGTCTATTTTTACTAAGCGACTTCAAAAGGAGGAGGTTCTCAATTCGAGTGTAATTTATTTTCTATGTTTGATACCTCAGTACTATTGACTGAGTGAACCGATTTTCGTGATTCGTTTTTTAAATGAAATTAAAAAAATAAAAACCAATGAAATTAATATGGGACCACATGGGAAGCACCAGCTTTCAAATAAAAAAAAATACAATCGATGTGAGAACCCCCTCCTTTTGAAGTCGGTTAAAAATACACACGCCAACGTCTCACAATAATCTAGTGGTGAATATAATAGTAAATTGATTGTGTTATGCCGATATTTAATAAAGAAATACTTTGGTTGATTTATCCGTCATATCATCAAGGCGTCATCATTACACTATTAAAAGAGTGATAATTACTTTATTAATGTTTTGAAATTGAAAGAAAAAACATAAGTAGCCGTCCTTCATATAAAAAAACTAAATACGATACTGATCTTTCGAAAATTTTACTAAGTTAAAGAGACGATCAAAATATAAAATCGAATCGGTATATCGGTTTTTTGATCCTCCCTCAGCCATCAATAAGTTTTGAAATATTTTTTATCTGTATCCACTGGTAAACAATTGTTGTTTGAATACATGTGCACATCGTGCATTAATTTATTTATTTAAAATTTAACTGAGATGCTATTAATATATTAAACGATAGAATTAAGAATGTCTGGCTATTTGGAGGTGAAGTATCCTTTTAAGTCAAACCTCGGACTGAATCCTTTCAAAGTAAGTTTAGTTTCGCAAACAGGATACTCGTGTTGTGGTTTTTTACTGTACTAGTCGTTTTGTTTTCTAGTCTTGGAAGAGACAGTGGTGTATACTACGCCCAAGCGCAACTTGTGGTGGAGGATCCCTGGCCGTGTACTGTAGCGAAGCGGGTGCTCCAGCCGGTACAGTTGAGCTTCCTTCTGGATGTGTTGTAAAACGGGCGAAGTCTCGTACGCGACCGCACGCATTCGCAGTGTTTTCTGTTGATGAGCCGTGCAAACCTCGTGTGTTGCTTGCAGCGCCTTCTCTTAATGACGCTCAGATATGGATGGATAAAATCCGTAACATATTGAATACTGACAAGTTATTGGGTAAGTTCTTTTTTTGGACTTAATTTTCATTACTACCCGCAACTTTCCTATTTCTTTTAATCTCTCAAACTGTACATTCATTATAATATACGGTTTTTCTTAAATTGGTAATAATTCTGGTTTTTTTATGAGAGAAAATGACAAATGAATTGGTGGTGCACATGGTCATGAGGAACTTATCTTTAAAATGTGCAAATACCAGTTATAACATATAGCGATTGTGGCAGGGCCACGCAACTATATTTGCTGTTGTATGAATGGGCAGATCTGTCCTGGTAAATACCACAACCTCACAGAGACCAATGTGAAGTAGAAGTGTAATATTTCTGTGTTTTGTCTGGTAAGTGACGTAGCCGGTGCCCACTTTATTTAAAAGGTGGCCACGCATCTGTAACCCTATGGGTGATGCAAATGTCAATGGGCGGTGGTTATCACTAAACATCTGGTTAAACACTAGCTTGTTTGCCACCTTCTAAAAGAATATATTCTATGAACTACCTTAAAATATTTAAAGCTAGAGGTATGCATCCATATGCATTCATTGAGACCATTCTCTCATTTACTTGCATAGGACTGCTGACAAATATGTGTATGTTATATGTAGATGTTTATAAAAGTTATTATACAAATCCTTACAAGCTACTAAGTGGTAATATGGACTTTTGTATAAACTAAATCGGTAAACTATGTCATAGTTATATTTTCAGTAATAGTGTATGTCATGGTTAATTTTAGTATTAAATTTTGTTTATTATAGTATTATTTTATTTGTGTCATTGAGTAAAATGAATGGATATGTTGATTTTATGTATGAACTAGAAGTTTCTTACTAAATGTTTCATTACTTTTGTGGAAAACAAAAGTATTATTCGGTTTTAAAGAATAGTTTATATCTATATGATACTTTTAAAACCCTGAAACCCTGAATAGGTTCCTAAATTAGGTAGTGACAGTAATCTAAATAGAACTGGTTCTGTATGCACAGCTGTCCCTTCCGTTTGGAACCCCACGACGTTCGGCCGTGGCCTAAATTTGCGTCAGCATCTGACGTCACAGCATTCAATGCAAACCGCCGCATTTGTTATTGTAATCCTGCGTGTGTACCTTATGTTGGCGCTGTACAATTTATGCCCGATTGTGCACGCCCCAAGCCCTTAGTGCGTCCACACACATTTCTTGGTGTATGTAGCACTCTTATGCTGCATACTCTATTACAGTTGCAGCTATACATTATAACTTGAACTTGGGGACAAACGCCAAGATCCCGAACAATTATCTGTCGGTCGCACAAACACTCGTGTCGAATCGAACCCACGACCCCCGACGCCGAAGCCTAGCAAGCTTAACAAATGCGCCACCGCAATAATTAAATGTATTATTTTTCAATACTCAATGGCATGTATAATTATGGCCTACTGTTGTGCAAAGGCCTACAGACGATATTCGGGCATACTACGTAATTCCATCGCAGATTGTCGGACATGGAACATTTCCGAAATATATTAAATAATATTCACGTCCGACAAATATGTCAGCTTTTTACGTTATTTTCATACACGTACGTCCATAAATGTTGCAATTTATAACTTAGAACATTTCACTAAGTTATATAGATATCGTAAGTATACAGGAGGTAGTGTAGCCCCTCGTCAGCGAATGAATAAAATTTGGAATCTTTTCACTCTTTAGATAATACTTAAAGAATAACATTTTACCCTTTTCATAATAACACCAGTAGCATTGTTAATAGGTTATATTGTAACATTCGGTGGCGTTTGTTATTATTTCGCGCCAAAGATACCTCGGAACACTGTCCATTGTCCAATCGCTCACGTGTTTAACATTCACACAGCCATACATCATCCCATTGGTTTAACACCATTAATGACGCGATGAGATTTAAGGCAGAAATGTACAAAACTTAGCTATGTTACAGTTACTTCGAATACTTTTATTTTGAATTTTGAACCCGAGACAGCGCTTGAAAGGGATTGGATACCTCTCGATGAAAATAATTGTCATTATTATTATTTATGTATTATTGTTTATGCTCAGGTATTAATTGATCCTCAAAAAACCGTCTGCACGAATTTTGATTCGATTATCACAAGAACAGTACACGAATACTAACTAACGCCCGGTTCCTGAAACACTGATCATCGTAGAAGATAACTAATCAGCCGAGACGTCACGCCTCACGCCGCCGTCCACCGTTGCAGGGGACAGCCTGCTGAACGGCACGTACTCTGTGACGGTGCTCACCACCGAGCTGTCGAGGAAGTGCGGCCTGGGCGGCGTGGACTGCACGGTGTCGCTGTCGGGGGCGGGGCTGCTGGTGGCGAAGCCCCGGCTCGCGGCGCTCCTGCCCTGGGAGCATCTGGCGGACGCGCGGCTCTCCGACGACGGCGGCGGCACTTGCGTGCTGGTCATGGATAGGTTGGTGTTGGTCTCACAAGTTGGCACAAGCGCTCCAGAGTTGGTCATTTTCAGGTGCTTAATCCTAGATAGGTTTGCGTATATTTGGTGGTGTCACGTGTGCCGAATAGGCAATTCGAATGTGTTTCGCGTAGTCGTAGATAGTTTCGCGTAGATTTGGTGGTGTCACGCGTGAAGATTTGGCCATTTGCAGCTCTCGCGTAATCCTAGATAGGTTCGCGTAGATTTGGTGGTGTTACGCGTAACAATCAAGTCTTAAAACAGTAGTTTCGTTTTTTCAGTTTAGTTAGGTCTTGGGATTTATGCTACGCTTGAGAGGTGGACGTCACCTACAATGAAATCGCGTGGTTCTGCGGTTTCTTTGTCTGGTCTGTCGAAGTGAGATTTCTGGTGCACTTTCTGCGAAGTGAAGTTGTTTGTTTTTTGTCATAACTTCGAGAGGTTTCCATGTATAAAAATTTCGTTTTCTCCTAACATTTCCACCACCGTATCTAATATGTGCGTACTGGATTAGGTTAGCGAGATTCGGTTTTAAAAGTACCAGCGAACTATTTATTAATGGCAGAACTGCAGGTAAGGGTATCGGATTCATCGCTTTCACACCGCCATGCACGAAAAGATGCATTATATTTATGCAGAAACTAATACTTGACAAGTTTGAAAACTGCTTAATTTTATTTATAATTAATTTTAAATCATAAGATTACTACTCAATTTTCGACTGAACGGATATATCTCAGGTTAAGTTCAAAGAAATGTATTTTGGCCCTAAATTGAAATAGGTTACGCCTATGTCACCGTCGTTCATCATCATCACTCGGATCATCACCATCATTCGGATCATCACCATCATTCGAATCATCATCACCACCGCTAAACGATGAATCGAGCACGATCTCACCGAAAGTAGTGAGCAATTAGTTTCTTGCTCAGAAAATTGTTAATGCTTTATTGCCCTTTCCGAAATAAAATATCTGTACGTATGTGTATAGTCTGTATTATTCTAGATTTTAAGTAGACATACTAAATACATTATTGTTTATTGACAAGGGCTAATATTAATAACAAATTCAGATTTCGCCAAACGAAATTTTGTTTTAAATTATTAATAACCTGCTAAATACGACTAATAACAACAAACATAAATTATCGTTGTCTATGATAAAGCCTACTAAGAAAATTGGTAGTTGTTTATTTTGTTTATCTACGTTAATGGCTTAATCAGGATTTTTTGCATATTTATAGTAAAATAACTATTTTAGTAAATGTTAAGTAGGTACTAGATTTTTATAATCAGCGTATAGACATTTTTTCCTTTTCGGAACGAAATGTATTTTTAAACTGCTATACTGGAGCATTTAAAAAATCTAAATATCCTATGAACCAGAGTCCACGGCAAACACTTGAATATGTTTGTTTTCCTCCACGTAATAAATGAATTTTGAGCTATTCATAATGTTATTTAAGGAATTTTCCTTTAAGAGCAACATTAACAATTCTGTGTAGACATTATGCAAATGACTCAATAATTCATTACGACCGTGTTTAACGGGAAATTCTTAGTCCGATTGTGGTGCAGTTTCATAATTTATCTAAATGTTTCGTGGAACATTTATTCGAAATAATTATATGACTTTGTTTTGGCTCACGCTATGTTGGGCAGGGAAACTTATAAGTCTTAAGTTAGATATAAGATGAAGGTATAAAATTGGCCTCGCGGGCTTGCTCCACTCAGGAGCGACATAGCGAGAGTTCTGGCGAAGCGCCAAATGAGGAACAGTCAAATTTAATAATGAAATAATATATTTTTTTAATATTCCATATATTCCATTAATTCATTACTTATTTTTCTCTCTTGTTAATTGTTTTGTTTGCTATAACGAAGTAGTAGCCTGCTAAAATTTTACCCCGGAAACAGAGAGACCTAAGCGAGGTTACTAGACAACCCAAACTATTGACGGTGGCAAATGTACCGAAGAGTACAAGTCCACGGGAAGGGGTGAACGTTTTGCCGTCCGCCTTTCAGTAGACCACAGTTGAGGAGTGTCAGATTGAAGCGCGACCCTTGGTGTGCAGCGGTTTCAGGCACGGCGGCGGCGTGGTGGAGATGAGCAGCCCTCAGGCGGGTGAGCTGGCGGCCGCCGTGCGTGGGGCGCTCCGCCCCGCGCCCACCAGCCCGCCCACGCCCACGCCCACCACTCCGCCCACGCCCACGCCCAGGAGCAAGTTCAGCCGCAGCGAGGGGGACTTGCGGCCGCGCGCGGGAGACGACGCCGGTACGAACATACCGGTCTACTGCATGCCTATTATAGGTTACTGTGGTGTGGCCACGTAACAGTCTTCTGTTTCACGAATGGCCAGGTCCGTCCGAGGAAGTACCGCGAACTCACGGAAGACCGGCGTGAGGTGGAGTTGTCACACTTCTGCGTTTCGTATGTTAGCCGGGGCCCACTTTATTAAAAGGTGGCAACGCACCTGCAGCCCTGCGGGTGTTGCAAATTTGAATTGGTGGCGACTATCACTCAACATCATGTGAACCGCCGGCTGGTTTGCCACATTATTTATTTATTTAAACTTACTGCACAAACATTTATGTACAAAGGCGGACTTAATGCCACCTTCTCACATAAAAAAGTACGAGTTCGCTTAGACTATTTCTCATAAACTTCTCAACTAAACCCAATGTGTAAGACCCAATAATATGGATTTACAGAGGAAATTCGTCGCACCAGCTGGTACAGTGGCCCCTCGGAAGTGTCCCTTGATGACACAGACCTCATCATGTCCAAGGTAATCCACATTTTATTATTTGAAGATACCTTTTATATAACTATGTTTTTATAGTATAACTATGTACTAGCTGACCAGGCAAAAGTTGTTTTGCCATATAAATTATTTCTAGTTTTCCGAAAACTAAAAAATGTTTGTGGTGGACCACTCTCAAGACTCACAGACCTCCCAAATATACATATAAAAATCGATCACGCCGTTTCGGAGGAGTATGACAACTGACATTGTGACACGGGAATTTTATACATATAGAAGATTCTCTGCATTAAACATGAAATTTAAAAATTTGTAGAAAAATGGAGAAAAAAGAGATAAAACTGGGAGAGAAATAGAAAAAAATAACATGATGGTGTAATTTGCAGGAGACGCGGATGATACCAGGTGGGCCGTTGGCTTTGAGGGCTCGTGCTTTGCTGCACTTGGCTCCCTTCGCTAACTGCCGAGAGAGGTAACGACCTTTGCTTTAAAAAAAAATCAAATCGTTTATAAATCGATATAAGAAACATACATTTCACCCAGCGATAGTATTTTTTTTTCAAATCTACCACAGTTTCGTAACGAGGTTCCTCTAACGGAGAAGAAACAGGCGAAAGAAACTCGTTTAATTACATAGTGGTATAAAAATAGTTGCATAGTTTAATAGGTGGCGCTGAACGCAAACTGAAAAACACTAAAAATTTTAACGAAAAAGAAAACAGAAATGTGAAAATAATAAATCTATTTTTCAATTCAAAATTGAAATTGTAAATGAAACGTTGAATTTTTTATATAATAATTGAAACATAAGTTCGTAAGTTACCACCGTTTCGGAAGGCACTTTTCGTTGAGAAGAGAACGGCAAGAAACTCGACAGTTGTTCTTTTTTTTTTAAAAAAAAAAAGACCAGTTTACAATAAGGTATGATACTCTTATTTCCTACATTTAACTCCACACATTGGCGCCGTCCGGATATTCCGCAACGGTATCATGTTGAAACAGTAGGGTCGGTAGCACTGGGAACGAGCGTGTCTAACATCGGCCTAAAGGGCGCGGCTGCGGGGCCGCTGAACGAATAAAAAAAAAAAAAAAACCCGCGCCCAGCAGCTCGGACCGGCGCTCAGTCGCGTCCGTGGCGTCGGCGGCGTCGGGCGTGTACGAGGAGATCTCGGAGGAGGGGGGCGGCGCGCGCGAGGAGCCCACCTACGAGTCGGTGGCGGAGTGCGTGTACGCGACGGTGCGCCGCGGCCGGCGCGCGCCCCCGCCGCTGCCGCCGCGCCGCCCGCCCGTGGCGCGCCACGGCTCACTCGGCTCGCTGCCGCTGCCCAAGCCGCGCCAGCCCTTCAGCGTCTTCCGGTGAGCCTCCGGCAACGGTGCGACAAGGACAACAATAGCTCCTCCCCCCACTCCTGCATTACATCCATCACAGGTTGATGTCTGGCAACTGCGGCAACCCCTACCGCCCCTTCCCTGCATTACTTAGCCGAACTAACGCTAACCAGACGTGACAACTTGCTTCTCCCCTGCACCAGATCAATAGATCTCTGTGAAATTTCTCCTGCTGCCACTGCAATACTTTTATTCCATCGTGTTGGATATTTATATGTAAAAATTACACAACGTTTTCTAGTCCCAAGCTAAGCGACGCTCACACTATGGGTACTAGATAAGTGATAAACATACTTTTCTTTTGTAAATACATATTCTACATATACTAGCGAACCCAGTAACATTTCGTAAAATCCTCTACTGACCTCTACTCGACGAAAGGAATATTCCTACCAAATTTCAAGTCTCTACGCCTTATGGTTCCAGAGATATCGTGATGAGTCAATTATCGGTGGAAATCTAAATATAGATACACTCAGACATTGAAAAAACGATATGTTCATCACAAAATATATTTTCAGTGTCTGTCAGTGTGTGTGTCTTATTTCATACGCTGGACTGTGAAAAATAAATGTCTCAAACTCTATTGGACTTAGCAGTGCATTTAATTCTGTTGATCATGACGTACTTTTGGAAATTCTGTCATCTTTAAATGTTTCAGACTCAGTAACCTCTTGGTTTAATTCATTAAGTTAGGAGGCGCTCGTAGTGTGCTCGTGAGAATAAATTTTTTGAATGGTGTGATCTCGCTATTGGAATCCTTCAGGGAAGCGTTCTTTCTCCACTCCTCTTTTCCATTTAATGTGAAATCTTCTGTGGAGTCATGGTATTTTCTCGGATGGACCTGCCTATTCGTGCATCAACGCGAAGACTGTTGCCTGGTCCCACGGGCAATTTCAGGGTTTCGCTGGTAGAGAACTCTTTTTAGGGTACCTTGCGTTTGTACGTTTATTTTAAACCTTTACTTCGTTCCGATTCTATTTTGTGCACAATGAAGAATACGATAACATTTAGTAAGGCATATCCACGTTAGAGGTCTCTGTGTACACCGTGTTAACGTAGAAACGTGGCCACTTAGGAAGCGGCTGAAGAGCGACTCGCGCACCGCCGGCTCGCCGAAGTGCGACGCCGCCAAGGAGCCCAAGGACGTGGAGACGAAGAAGAAGCGCTTCGACTTCCCGCCCACGCGCGATATATTCAAGAGCTTCAAGGTCAGCCGCGTTATTGTTATTTATTATCTTACAAAATACAAAGTCATTATTATCGTATTGAATTATGACATTATACTGAATGAAACTATGTTTACGGATTTATCGCGAGTATTTTTAGTTTTTATTTCCCAACGTTGCATTTGATAATGTGTAATCGCACAGATACAAGAGATTATTATGATATTCTGTTAATAAAGATGATTCGATCCGAAGGTCGGCAGGCGGATGAGGGGCCTGAAGATCAGCAGCCTCGCGAAGGGCGAGGCGAAGAGCTGCGAGTTCCTGGACGAGGAGACGAGGCGCTCGGCCGACGCGCGCTGCTCCAAGTCGGCCGAGTGCCTGGACGGCGAGCTCGCCGAGCTCGGCGCGCTCGGCGCCGCGGACGAGCTCGGCGCGCTCGCGCTGCCCGCCGAGATCGTCGAGCTCATCCTGCGCGGCCAGGAGCGGCGCCAGCAGCCGGAGGGCGACTACGTGCCCATGTCGCCCATCGTGCCCCCGCCCCCCATCGAGCACCACTACATCGTCATGTCCCCGAGGGCCCACGTCGCCTCCTCCACCCACTAGCACTGGCGCTGCCCTCGAGACGACAATTCACATCCTCGATATTAGCTCGCGTAATGGGGTAGCGCTGTTTTACCGCTTCTTCGAAAGATTTTGACATGGGGTTTTTTTTTTTACTTGACGCTAAAGGCAACAGCCGTAAGCCTTCCGCCGGTGTATATTTTTGCGGTGTTGTATAGTTTGAAAATCGTTTCGGCAGTCTGCTTAGTGTAGAGTTATCATCAAGTAAAGTAGCTGTTACACGATGTGCTACATTTTTATACGACCGGTAGTATTTAGGCAGTGCCGTGTATTAAGTAAGTAAATACTAACAGCACCATAATCATCACAATAATCAAGCTTATATTTTAAAATGGGAATAGCGTACACGGCCCAACAAATCTACTCGAGTAATCTACGATAAAGAGGTTCATATTCAGAAATATGTTTTACGGCCAATTTTTATTTTGTTATGGGTGTTCGAAAACGAAAGGTTAGTGTACACAAACACAATATTTTGACGTTGTGTGTGAGAAATAAAAAAGTGAAGTACTCACTCCAAGACCATAGACATATAGACAAATCTCAAATATAAGTTTAATAGAATTTTACTAACGTAAAACCATTAGAGATTAAATTACTAACTGTGATAGAATCTCATAATAAGTTTAGTTCACGTATTAGTTATCGCAAAACGTCTAAGTGAGAATTTGAGGTTCTCAGGCTTTATAATCTGTCCACATAGGTATGGGTAAATGTTCGTAAAAGAAATGATAGGGTAATTGGTGTGGAAGTGACATATATTTAATTACTAATACTAATATTTTGACGTTGTTCATGTCTTGTCAAAGAACGACAGGACAAATTGTGAATGGAAAGTTATGGCTAAAGACTTATTTATTGTAATGTTTTAGACTCAGTGCACATTACATACATGATTTATTAGTCTGGCTTCAAATGGAAGTAGAGAATATTTATATTATCTCTCGGTGCTTTCTCATAGCCTATTAAGTTTTTACAATTAAACTACCAATATGGATACTACTCCAGACTTCAATTGACGCGTATCTTAGTATTATATTTCAAAATTTGTCGCGTTATAACTTTGAACATGAACTAATTTGATCCTCATATCGATTTCTTGTATTAAGTACTATGGATGGTTAAATGAAACTATTTTTATGGATTTTGGCGCAATAAATAGTTTCATATAACCAAAGTTTGACTTTAGATTGAATTTGTTAAATTTAAGTCAATATGGAACATAGTTTAATAGAAATTTTATAATGTAGCGGTCAGAGGTTTTTCGGCTCCATGTGACAAGTGGTGAACTCATGGCTGCTATGCGAGTATGCCTTAGATATTAGTTTCAAACCTTAAATATACAGCGTGTCGTTACCATCGCAACAATAAATGAACACACGTCTAACGCTACTTGCCAATAATCATAAAAAAATATTAACGTTTAACAAAATCCATAATTAAAAAAAAATATTTTTCAAACAAACGAATTAAGTAAAAAATATTTGGAACATCCTATACAACTCGCGCCACAGCGTCGCATTACAAGCCTCTCCTTCTAACAGTATGTTTTGTTTCTTTTAAATTCATTCAATCCATTCATATGCTTTGTGAGCTTTACAAATTAACTTTACGTTACAGTTTATACGTAAGGGTGTTCTAAAATTCTTTGTTTTGGAAAATTTAATAACTATGTAAATATTGATGTTTAAATAATGTAAATGTTTAATACAATTTTAAAAAGTTATCCCCTATATGCGTGTCTATTTATTGTCGAGATTGTAGACACGCTGTATATACTATAATCGAGTACGATTCACAGCAAACGGGGCGTGTAAGAGCAAATTTAACTTTATAAAGCAATCAAGTGTTAGAGTACAGTAGCATAATGTAAGCTAAGTTGATGGTAAGCGAAAGTGAGTAAAAAATCTGAGATTAAAGACTATTATACATACATTCTATTATTAAGTATTGTACTAGTTTGTGTATTAGTTGTTAGACACTTATTTATTGATATAATAACATAAGTATTGTACTTAATAATAGTATGTATAATAGTAACAAAAACTCAACTATCCGTCGCCTGAGTTCTAATAAACTAGTTCTACTAGACATAATATGAAATATAGATTAAATACTATGCTCGAGACTCGTGCCGACATTCCCCGCCTGGTGTGAATCGCACATTTAACGGTGGATGATCTTGATATCGTACGTATTCGTGGATTTATCGTTTTATATCATTATTTTAAGGAAATACATTCTGATATACATTCGACTTTGCTGCGAAAAGGCTGAAAATGGACGTAAAAAAAGGTAAGTGGTCTTTGGAGAGACCTGAAATAATACGAAGACTGAATTAATATATCTCTTTCGAAACTATTATCGTTTACAGGTTAATCGCATTTTTAGGCCAAATAATATAATACTTAAGTACTTTTGGTCAGTTACGCTTGCCTTTAAACTTTTGAAGCAATCGAAGATCAAATACGTAAGTCCATGAATTTTACTCAACTCCAAATGGCTTTTCAGTGTTTTTTAATGTATTTTACAACCAAGACTTAAAACTAGACGTTAATTACGATTAAGGTGGTATTTATCATTCGGCGGTTATTTCGCCGTTAATCGTAAAGTCCTTATATTTTTCTTACGCGACCAGAGTATGTATAATTATAGATATTCTACTTGACAGGGCTTTCGTAATCACTTATACGTTTCAGACAAACTTACACATTCCAATAAAATTTAATCATCCTATTGGATTTAGTTGATTGCTCCTACGCAACATTATAGGAAATGTATCAAATTATTCGATATTTAGAGTGGTATTACCTATTTCATATGCTACACATCGCTAAATGAAGTATTTTACGGATTTTATCGCGCTTAGTTTATTATTAAAATCTCAACGTTTCCAAGCAAGCGTCCATGACATAAGAACGTTTAAGTCTATCCCGCGAGAAAAATCCGTAAATATCATTTATACATTTTGAGCAGTTTGCTTGTTATCGAGTGACGTCCAGAAATATTTCAGTAAGAAATTAATTTATAATAGAAGTCGGAGATTGTATATAATAATTTAATGTAGCCACATCGCTAGTGCTAGTGTAGGAGTTTCAGTTCGAGACAAGTCGACAAGACTGAAACTATTGCGACGCGTTTTGGTCCGTTTTACCAACGCCAGAGTTATTGGTGTTTAATTGACGGCAGCTTTATGTACCGAGTATACTATAGGCTTTATTTGCGCTGAAGTGTTGTGATATTCGATGTAACTTGTTGAGCGTTGGCTTTGTTGATTACTGTGAGTTCGGCGTGTTGGTGGCGGCGTTGGAAGCGTTTGTCAAATGTTTGGCTGTGTCCGTTTGGGAGGGGATGGCGTGCGTGGCAAATGTTTGAGCGGAATATGTGTGACGGGGTTTTGGTGAGCTGCTTATATTTATATTGTACACGTGTTCTTAACGTCAAATTTTTGTACAGAACACGAATGTTTGGCCAGTCCTTAGCTTAATTTTTACGGAGTACTCCTCAACGTATTTTATTCAAATTTAGGTCGAATTTCTCGAATTTCCTCGCGATCTGACCAATATGTTATCGTAGTTTAGGTACTTAATTCTAGCTTTCTCAGACGTTTGCTTTCCATAACTATAATAAAAAGATCTCGTTAGGGTCCCAACGTATATTTATTTCTAAGCTTAACACAGACGTATGTATATCTACATGCAAATGAGTTGTGATTTTAAGGCGTAGTAGTATTTTTTTCTAATTAGCATTAAGAAGTTAGCAAAGGATTTATTTTATATGAAAACATAATTTCCGTGCATATATCCCTTCACGAGTAGTTGTGAAAATATTATTTTTAGTTCCTGTTCTTATTAAAGATTTTTCGAGTCTTTCAGTACTGTGTTCAGAAAGATTAAATATATTATGCTTAAAATACTTTAAATTATATTGAACATTAATTAGTATACTTTGATCTATATTTTATACGTCTTTCATATTCCCAAGAAAAGTCTAGTAAAATATTTTTTTAATACGTAGTTAAGCTTAAAAATTTATTCTTATTTTTCTGTTAGTAACATCTGATTAGTTTTTTGGGGCGTTAATACATGACAATTGAAATTTTCTTCTTTTTTGTTCTTCTCAGTCCGTATTCATAGGTGAATATTTTCGTATAGTTCAAGGTTAAAGAAATTAAGAGATAATAGACTAATTATACGTCGGACCAAGAAAATGTTTTTTTTTTTTTTTGTATTTTGCTTACTTTATTTATTACGGAATCGCGGAAGCGGAGCGCATTGTGTTATTCAAATAAAGTTTGTACGTGTACTCTGTGGTATTTTATTTGTAGCGTTATTTTCTGTGTTTTGAATATTTGTTTCCCGCCAAGTCGTGATCAGTTGTAGTTACGTCAATGCAGTACGGCGTATGGAACACATAAATAAAATTATGGTATGCCCATGCAAGTCTCTGCGACCCCCTGGGGCAGGTCCGTCCGGGGAAGCACTACGACCTCGCATAAGACCGGCGTGAAGTGCAAATGTTACACTTCTGCGTTGGTGAAAGAGGTATCCGGAGCCCACTATATTAATTGGTCGCAACGGATTGCGAAACTACGGGTGTTGCGAATGTCCATGGGCAGCTATTATTACTTAACACGAGGTAAATCGCCAGCTCGCTTGCGGTCTTCTCACATAAATATATATAATATAATATAGGAAATATAATAATATATATAAATGAAATATAATATGAAAACACGAAAAATTTTTTTAATTATATTTTAATGCGGCTTATAAATGCAGCTGTGAATAATGTGGTACTTCATTCACAAAATATATAAATACTCGTTGCTTATACTGGATAAACTGCGCTTTAATATATAATCTATAGGTACGTACTTTTTGCGGTAATACAATAAAATAAAACGTAACAACTAGTATATGTTGCCCAAAGATAGGCATCTCATTTTGAATATTGTGTACATTAAAACAATTGATTTTAACCAGTTAATGAATTGTGATAATACAGTTTTTTCAATACATTGGTCGCTGATAAACTTTAGATTTCTTGTCAAGCAAATAAAATATTTGGCAGTCTATGGGGGAGGCCTTTGTTCAGCAGTGGACTCAAACAGACTGAAACGATGATGACGATGAAATATAGTATTTAACATCCTCATATATGCGACTTGGTAGATAAATCGAGAGAAATTTTAAAGCTGACGTTAAAAAAACAAACATTACGGATACAAAATGGTGTTAATTAGCTATTGTAGTTAAATCAAACGACGCATAAACACTGGGGAAAAATAAACAAAAAAAATGAAGATTAATGAAGTTTAAATGTTATCTAATCACTTTATTTTTTTTAAATTATGTTATTTTAATTACTAATCATAAAATTTTTCTCATAAAAGCCGCAAGTTTTCCTAAAACCTTATAAATTTCAGGTGTGACAATATATTTTTTATAAAGTAGGACATATAGAAAATCAGATCTATTATAATATGATCTTAGATCTATTATGTGGGCCTATCTGTGCGATTTTTACTAAACAAATATGGCGGTGACGGACAATGTTTTTCACTCGCAAAATTTCAATAAACCCACTTGTAGATCAACGTTAGTGGGTATAGCAACTAAATAGTACAAATTACTTTTCACTTATTTTATAAATTCTTTTAAAGAATCAGAAATATTAAAATATCTTGTTCATAATTATATCACGACACACTTAGTAATTTCTGACAGTGTTCATGTTAGAAATGCAAGTACCACTCCAAATTATTATAATCGTATATTATTCATGGATATTTCTATTAAAAAAAATAAGTGAGATTTGTTATCTCTCTGTTTACTATAAAAAAATATAATTAATATAAATATGCCATAATATACAAAACATAAAGAGATCATAAATGAATAATATCAAAAATAATACTTTTATACATACATTGCAAATGCGTCGATAAGCCTTGCTATACAAATTCACGGATACAAATAATGAACATACAAACCTTATTTTTACATATACGTAATCACATTTTAATTTCTAAATAAGACAATTGTTCATTAAATTATAAAGCTATCTTGGAATCTATGGGGGAAACTTTTTTGGGAGATCTCAAGAGAGAAGAGAGACAATTTATCTTTTTACGAATCAAAGTCTTTGGACTGTAATTGAACATCTATTTAATGCAATAATACTGTCGTATTATGTTTCCCATTGAACATTTTACGATAAACACTCAATTGATTGAGAACTAAAATAAATTATTTGAATAAATAATATTAAAAGCTAGTGCTAGATTGCTAACAAGTAACTTGTTCATTTTTGACTTCTTTTCTTCATAGCTTTTTTTTTCTAAATTGCACACAGACTATAAATTGATTCTTAGAAGATACCATTAAAGAAACACAGCTCCTAACTTTCATCCGGAACAATGGCTCCGTTAAGAATCTGGAACAGAAGAAATTAAGAAATTACATTTCAATCATTGTGTAACTATTTCAATTAAACTTACATTCTATATATTTAGCTCACAATTGTGTTCGATATATCAAACACGGCAAGAAATTAATATTCTCAAAGACGAAGAAAATACTTAATTTAAAAATATTCTGAAAAAGTTATAAATAATCTCAATACTTAAATCGTTGTTAAGTAAACCCACAGCCTATGTATTATTGTATAAATGTCCAAATGCAAATGCCTCCTCTGTACAGAGGGTATCAGGGCCGCCTTAATCCCGGCCATTCGACTACTGCGCTGTCGATTGCATTTTTTAAAAAGTTCGACGGTTACTACTTACTATAGATATATTATGTATTTTATCCCTGCGTTGTAAGGAAGTTTACATAAATAAATTTCACGTGGACCAAGATCCGAAACAAATTATCTGTCGTTCACACAAATAGTTGTCCCATGCTGGAATCGAAGCGAATTGAATCATACATGGATATAACAAAAGATCCTCACCTATACGGTGTGTGATGCCTTCAGATGACTTCCCATTCGCTGTCCAAATGATCATCGGGCGAGATGAGGCTCATCACGTCCTTCTCGCCGCCCTTCAAGTCCAGCCTCAGCTCGATGTTCTCCAGGTTCCAGTTGCGCGGCAGCTTCACGACTTTCGGCACTAGGTCTATCGCGTTAGGCTCCAAAATCGCTTTGACGACCGCCGGTCTCTTCGGTGCCCTTTGTGGCTCCTCGTCTGGCGGCTGTTTAGCCACCGGTTTCTCTTCTACGTACGGCCTGTACTGATATTGCGGTTCTTTAACGGTTTCAGTGGTAGCTTTCGGTGTGATTATACTGAGCGATTCGAGATTCAGCATCTTCGCGAGTATCTTCTCCTTCTCCTCTATCTGCTTTTCGAGGAGATCGTCGCTTTGCAGATCGTCCCTGGAACATAATTTTGTATATTGAGGACATATAAAGATACTCGTCGTAATTAGTTTGCAAAGCATTATTTGGGAGGCACGACCCAATAATCTAGATGGGTAGCCAATAACGCCTAGTTATTTTTTGGATAAACTCAAGTGGGTTAAGCCGTTATATAGAAAACATTTCAACATTTATACTTAATTATGGCGTTTTCGGGCTTGAAAGACTACAAAACTAAAATCGACTTCGAATATTTCACACGCTATATATTTTCTATTTTATTTTGCGGAGTCCTTTTATGCGTCTCCGCAGTTCAAGATCCAATACTTAATAATTAATGAATTTAATATGGGGCTACGTAGCAGCTATACCGCAATGCAAATTGAATATTTATATATCGGTTCATAAATGGCGGAGTATTAAATTATGTTTAAGTGTTTATCACTCAAATTATGTATATTATTATATATCAAGAATGTACTGGTCAGTGTAATTTCGAGTCGATATGCGCATATAAATTAATGGGAACAGATAGATAGCAGTAGTAACCATGTTGAGTGTTCATACATTCTCGTCATTACTATTAAAGAAAGAAAGCATTACCGTAATTTTTATCCTATATTCACTCATAAGTTCTAACATTCGTCGATAATTAAGTGATTGTAAAAAGGTTTCGGAATGCCACTCAGCGATAACGAGGATGAGACCCGCCCTAACTTTAAATAGATAGATAGATACAGGGCCGGATTTAGGGTAGGGCAACCGGGGCAACAGCCCCGGGGAAATTCGCTTTTTTCGAATTCGAATCATTTCAATGTATTTTATTTCTTTGTCAATTACTAATAATACAAAAATCGGCTTTCGATAAATATAGAACATCGATGTCGGGCTTCCGATTATGACATCGATGTTTTTTTAATATCGACCGTCCCTATCCCGAGGTTTCCAGACCTTTGAACAGCCCGTATAAGAATTAAATTAGCAAATACATATATAAGGTTTCAAAAAGCCACTCAGACAGCGACAACACCCCACCCTCCCCCGCCCTAGAGCAGGGGAGCGAACGATCATCGAGGGCTGGCGGTGAAGCACACCGCCGCCCGCCTCACGCTCAGGGCGCCGCGCCACGCCTCCTCATCGCGGCTGGATTGATCTCACATAGTGTGAAGGTCTCGTGAAGAGCTTACTATAGAAATGATCCTATGAAGTAAGGTCTTGCCGAACCACGCTCTCGGCGTCCACCTCATTGCACGCGCGAAAATCTCTACATCGCGAGGTAGGATTCTAAAGTAAATTCTACAGCGACATCTTTTGACAGAGAGCAATAATCATATTCGTATTATAATGAATGTCGAAATATAAAACAGCGCCATCTTGCGTTTAAAGTGCAATACGTAAGTTGACGTTAATAATTATCACTCGGCAATTATTTGCCATGTTATGACAATTATCTGTCCATTCGGGTTAGTCTGGGCTACACTGTACATTGATGAACGAACGTCCAAAAAAGACTTATTATATAAATTGCACCTCGATCGATCACTTTTAAGTAAGTATAATTTTCCCCCACTACTCACCCGTAGACGTGGGGAGCTGCGGGTGCGGGGGGCTGGGCGGGGGCGCGGCGCGCGGGGGTGGCGTTGCGGGGGGTGTTCGGCCCCTCACCGGCGTCGCGCCGCCTGCTGCGCCGGCTGCTGTGGATGAGCTCGGCGTCGTGGCCGCGCTCCATGATGCTGTCGTAGAGCCTCAGCTTGCGCTGCAGCTCGTCGGACCTGCATCGGCGTAGGGTTATTTCTCAGGGCGGGCCTGGGCATTTACTACATATGTGTCGCATTAAAAAGTAACAGTTCGTCATTGTTAATAGTTTTCATTAATTTATAATAGTAGTACTAACTAATTAGTAGTTAGTATGTTGTGCATTCAAAAGTAAATAAACGGAGTGTATTATAAAAGATTATGTAATAAAAATTAAATATGTACATAGATTTCTTGGCTGTTATCTACAGCCAAGAAATCTATATACATATTGTTTAATTTTAATGATGTTTTGTGAAGTTTATTATGATGCCTATAATTTCGAATCAGTAACCCAAAATCCCGGAGTGGGCACTAGACGATACAGGGGTGGGAATGGCCCACCTTGACCCCGCTGTTTTTTTATGTGAGAAAGTGGCAAACAAGCTGGCAGTTCACCTGATTTCAAGTGATAACCGCCGCCCACAGGCATTTGCAACACCGGTTGCGGGTGCGTTGCCACCCTTTTAATAACGTGGGCCCCGGCTTCCACATCAAGCCGGTCTTCCGTGAGGTTGTGGTACTAACCCGGACGTACCTGCACAATCGTGCAACGGCGAACACCGTTGCGTGGTCCTACCACCTTAACTATATACGTCCCCCTGCTATATACCTGGCGCGCCTCGCCTCGTCCACGTCGCCTGCCGCGTCGCGGAACTCGTTCCCGATGGACTGGAGCACGTTGCCGCCCAGGCCGGCGGGCAGCCGCTTGACGGGCGGCAGCTCGAAGCACTCCTCCGCGGCGGCGACGGGCTCTAGGCGGCCGGGGGCGGCGACAGGCTGGGCGGGGACGCCCCCGACGAACGGGACGCTCTGCTCCAGGTGCGCGAGGTCCCGGAAGGTGCTCACCGCCTGCTGCAGCGACGTGGTGAGCGATTTCGTCATCAGGCCGGGCGTCTCGTCTGTAATGATCGATGTTTTTTTTTTTTTTCATTTAAATTAGTCATTCTATTGTAATACGATGGAGAGAATTTTATATATTATGCTTCACTCAACAACATAAATTAAACAAATACTCAAATAGTGCAGTGGACACTGGTGCCTGCCGAAAAATATTAGCAACAATTTTAATATAGTATTGTAGTGGCGTTTGCGAAGGCGCTTATTACATTACATTTAAATATATAACATAAAATAGTTTTTACAGTACTAATATATTAATTTATAATGAAACTTAATGTTTTTTCAGAGTTACTTATGAGTAATATTTACACACAGTCTCAGTATATACGAAAAAACAAATTAAGATCTATTTTAGGGCTATGAATATCTTAGGTTTTAAGAAAAGATTTTTCAATTGACTTATACAAATTTATATGTATTCAAATAATCCAAAATTTGATGCTAAGCTTATATCAGCAAATTGTTGTTTCGGAATCTTTTAAGCTTCCATCTGCTTCAGCTTTATGGCTCAATCCCATATATGCATTTTAGAGGAAATCCTAATTTGGAGTGTTTTAATTTTTTTTTAATTTTGCTTCTGTAATTCTATTGCTTAAATATTACAGTAGAAATCTACAGCAAGTTATATTAACAACACATTTTTGCTGATATTTTAATGCATACAATAACAATTGTGGAGCCATTGCCTATATACACAAATACACTAAATGCAGGCAAATTACAGCGACAAAAATAAAATAACCTACATAGACTGTAAAGTTGTGCGGTACCAAATAAAAGGTAAAGCTGCCAAGGTGTTGCTCTGTGTATAAATGAATGGTAAATAAAAAAAAACACAAAAATACTGCAAAAAGTATATTCATATATAAGTACAATGGCCAAGTCGTCAACTACAGTTGAATGTTTGGAGTACAGAACAATGCAAAAACAATTATTGATCTGTGACCCAATAGCACCAACAAAATGTTCAAAAGTAAACAAATAATGCGCAAATGAAAACAAAATATAATGGGTAAATGCAAACAGAAACATGAAACGAATATAACTGTGTTTATCATTAAAAAGCTTTATCTAAAATTTAAACGTACTCCGAATGATCGATACGACAAATATATTTTAATAACTGAATTTTGTAACATGTTCATGTTACAAAATACAGCCACATCTTAATTAAGGTACAATGTGACATTCTAAAAAATACAAAGGCACATAGAACTTCAGAACAAAATGAAATAAAAACTAACTATATTCAACATAATAATGTATTAATAATGTTTGCTGGTTAGTGTCCAACTACACACTAAAATTTTAATGGAAAATTAAGTTGTGAAGATAATTAATGGCATTTATATTGACCAAAAAAAGTCCTTTATAAATAAATAAAAAATCTGAGGAAAGATATTTAACATTAAGTTACTAACAAACTACTCTTCACTGTATTATCAAAGTCATATAATGTCGCTAACATTTTAAGCAAATGTTAAAATCCTTTTTAAGTCCCTGCAGAATAATACATTTTCCCATATGGAACACAACTTTTAATCTGCTTAAAAAATCATAAAACTTTACAAAAAGTAAAAATTAAGTACAATATGCTAAGTACTTAGTTATATAAATGGTTTTTAATTGTAAAGGTTCAATTTCTTAACATTTACTATCAAACAAATTGTATTTTATGTAGACAGTTATTCAAGTTTTTAGTGGTTTTAACCACTATTTATTCAAATGTTCTTATAAAGTTTTTTTAACCTTAAAGCTAAATCAAAACTAACTCATGGTCATTTTAAACAAATATCACATTTTTGTGCTTTTATGTACATATTCCTTTTACTTCTAAATCATTCGTTGTTAGGACAAACAAAATGTTGTTTTTTGTTATTCAAAAGAAAATAAAAAAAACAATAACAAGCATCTTTTGGTCCCATTTTGGTATTGTTAAAGGCACTTATCCTATCACATACAGTGGTTAATATTATGATCAAAACAAGCTAAAAAAAAATAAACATTACATAAGTACATTCTACAAATCATAAGTACATATGAAATAATTTACTTACTCAAGTTACATTCGTTTCAACTAACAAAATAAGAACAGTTGACTTTCATGCGAAATCATAAGTAAAATAACTAACAAGTTGAAATATTTTAGTCTCCACTATGGCACTAACTATATAAATGGAAAGCGGAAAATCTAATGTAATAGCAAAAGATAAGTAAAAATACTGTTACAATAAAAATACTAGAAAATCACCAATAGGAGTGATTTAAAACTGTTCGAAAGGCACAAACGATTAAAAAAATCCGATAAACGTAAATGTCTCACTCGTCATGTCAATCATCATCTTTTTGAAAGATTAATTTAAATGGTTTTATCACAAAGGACGGATATTCCTCACAACATTGATTTCGATATGCCAGAAATGTATAAAAACAGCACCCATAAGGATTGTCTAATATAATAATAAAGTATGGAGGTTAACTAAATTGAAGTTTAAGTAAATGACTAAGCTTAGAACATATTCTGAACATTAAAATATGTAGACATATTCTGAAGTAACAAAAAACAAATTTGACTATAAAGATGCTCAACAATCAAGACATTTTGAAGTAACATCTGCTAAACTTAATTTATTCAGCAATATATTAAAGGATTTTAAATTCCCTAATAGTCCTTTAGTGAAAGTTAAATTCTTCATCCTATAATAATAAATATACAAAAATAGACGAAACAACAAATCATTAAGGATCGATTCGCTTTTGTAATTTTTAATTTATCCTGGTACTGGAATGTTTGCAGAAGATACATATCAAATGATAAATGATAAGGGTCATAAGATCTGCAAGCATGTTGTAGTTTCACAGATCATAAACGTTTCACATCTTACTTATACTTCAGCGTCGAGGTGGAACCGTTGTAGCTACAAATATAAAATAAATAATCATCAAGCAATAATTATAAAATAAGGCTCATAAATGTATATAGTACATACAATTGTTCACTTTGTTTATTTTCATATAAACTTTTGTGACATTAAACAAACCCATATGGGATTTATTGTCACAGAAAAGTGACCATAATTGATAATGATTTTTATTACATAAATTTTTTTGTTTGCATGAGTAATATCTGTTTCCATCTGTGTCAAAACTAGTAAATATTTGAACTTATAATAGTAGTAATATTAGACTTAGTAATACCAGGAATCTTAAAAGGCGTTGAACTAATTGTTTTTAAAAAATATTTTCTATATGAGCGAGCGTAATCCATAATCTACGTCAAATGTCAATATGAAAACAAATCATTCTAAAATTAAAAGCGGTTATCATTGTACCAAAGGGTAACTGTTTTATAAACAACTTTGTTGTTGACCGCAAATATTCTTCGTTTGACTTCAGTGAAACCGTAAACGGTCCACTACTTCTACTACTACTTCCTAGAAGCGTTATGTCAGACGTCAGAGGGCGTGTTCATATATAGTATATATGTTTGCCTGTATGCGTGCGTGCGAGTGTGAGTTGTCAGAGGGCGTGTACATGTGTAGTGGATCTTTGCGAGTGTGCGTTACCTTGCGTGTGTATACATATGTGTGCACGTCAGAGGGCGTGTACATGTTTAGTCTATACGTGAACATTCGTGCGTGCGTGCGAGTGTGAAGTGCGTTACCTTGAGCGAGAGCGGCCGGCTCCGGCGCGTGGGCCAGCCTCAGCAACGAGCGGGGCCCCTCCAGGACGAAGATCTCGTCCTTGTTCACCGACACCGAGATAATTCTGCCGATTTCAACAAGTCAATCGATTATTCCCTACACTCAACACCTCTGTATTTGTACTTTTGTGTGGGAGTGGTTAGGTAGTACGTCCCACCACTGATGACCACTGGCACCTAGAAGGATATATTGTAGTGTTCCCGTCGAGAAAATTCCCCCCTTATTGCAGGATAACAGAGCCGAGCAAAAAACACCATATTGATTTTGACGTGATGATCTTTCACCACCGGCGTCGTTCGCCACGGTTATAAAGCCATAGTAGGTGTTGCTCTACCTCCGCATGTCGTCGCCGAGGGCAACGTCGCTGCGGCCGCGACCCCCGTACAGAAGCCGGCTAATATCGCCCCTAAGGTGTAGACATTAAGGCTGCGTTTACCTCCACACGTCGTCGTCAACGGCAACGTCGGCGCGGCCCGTGCACGTACAACAGCCGGCAAATATCGCCCCTAACGCTAAGACGTTAAGGCTGCGTTTACCTCCACAGGTCGTTGACCGTGGCGACGGCGGTAAGCGAGCGTGGCCCGTGCACGTACAGCAGCCGGCGAATATCGCCCCTAACGCTTAGACGTTAAGGCTGCGTTTACCTCCACAGGTCGTTGACCGTGGCGACGGCGGTAAGCGAGCGTGGCCCGTGCACGTAGAGCAGCCGGCGAATATCGCCCCTAACGCTTAGACGTTAAGGCTGCGTTTACCTCCGCAGGTCGTCGACCACGGCGACGGCGGTGAGCGAGCGCGGGTCGAGCACGTAGAGCAGCCGCTCGTCGTGTGTGACGAGGAAGTGCTCCCTGAACACGTGCAGCGGGCCGAAGTTGTGCTCCGCGCCCCCGCCCCCCTCCGCCGCCCCGCCGGCGCCCCGCTGGGCGGGGTTCAGCAGCTCGGCCACGGTCAGCGGGTTGGATATCGCCTCCTGGCGAGACAAGCGATGTGTTCCGCTCCTCGGGGGTACTCGAATGTACCGGTGGGATTGGAAAAACTTTTATAAGTTTTATGTTTTTAAAGGGCCATGTAACAGTTTTCGCTGTTGCACGAATGGGCAGGTCCATCCGGGGAATCACGACCCCACAGAAGACCGGCGTGAAGTGGAAGTTGTACATTTCTGCATTTCCATTGGTGAGTTATCCAGGCCCCAATATATTAAAAAGTGGTAACGCATCTGCAGCCTTACGGGTCTTGCAAATGACAATGGGAGGCGGTTATCACTTAGCATGCTGGTGAACCACCAGCTCGTTTGCCACGTTTTCACATAAAGGAAAAACGTCTTCCGCTTCGGAGTCGTGACCAGTTTCCCTTCCACATTTATCGGTCCAATCGGGCTGGTTGCACCAGACCATATCGCGCGTATTGGCAACCAGAAAGCGCTAATAGCGCACATCCACAATGTATTGCCACCAAACGCAAACTGGCACATTCTCACACACGCGCACCACGTCTGCGCCATCACACGCCCACTAGTACAATCTTACACGCGCACACCGCCGCCATTGCACGTGTGTACGCGCAGCGCACACCCGCACAGCTTTCATCCGGCGCATTCGGTCCCACACACGCGCACCGCACGCACACCAGCGCACTCCTGCGTCGGCGCACGCACGCACCTTGAAGAGCAGCGTGTGCTGCACGTCGCCCCGCGCGTCCGCCCGCCAGAGGCGCAGCCCGGGCCGCGCGCAGTACGCCGCTGCGGCGCCGCCCCGCGCGTACGAGTGCTGGAACACCGCGCCCAGCCGGCACAGGCTGCGGCCATTGGACAGCGGTGTCGAGTGTGTTTGCACGTTAGTACTCGCGTAAGGTTAACGGCGGTAGGGCCACACGCACGCAGCACTAGTCCCGGGCTCATAGAATAGGGCTAAGGTATCCCCTGCCTGTCGTAAAAGGCCAATAAAAGGGGACACGGATTGGCAGCAGCACGAAGTGGTCTCGTGCTGTTGCAAAAGGGAGAGGGAACCGGAGAAGGTTTATCATTCTCCGAGGCGTGCTCTGGCGTCGTACCGAGGGACACCGGTGCGTTCCATGGGAGATCCCGGAGTCATTCCAAATGTACGGAAGGTGGCCACCGAAGGGGTTTTAGTGGGTAAGAACCCCACATTATCCTGTCATGTAAGTTGACAGGGTATCTTTCGAAGATACCAAAAAAAAGGGCCACGCAGCAGCCTCGGCTGTTGCACGAATGGGCAGGCTCATCCGGGTAAGTACCACGACTTCACAGAAGACTGACTTAAAGTGGAAGTTGACAAATACTTTCGAGTTTCGTCTGGTGAGTGGGGTGGCCGGAGCCCAATTTTCAAAAGGTTGTCAACGCATCTGGAACCCTCGGGTGCAGCAGATGTCCATGGGCGGCGGTATTCACATAACATCAGGTGGACCGTCTGCTCGCTTGGCAACTTTTCACATTAAAAAAAAGTAAGGCATTCCCCGCTGCGTTCGTAATGGCAGGCCATGCCATTCGCAAACAACAGTGGGGCGACACTTTACTGTGCGTACGCACCGCACCGATTACAGACCTGTTATTGGTCCGTATAGCAAAATAGACATTTTTTTTATGTGAAGAGTTGTTATAGAAAACCGCAAATCCTTGCTCTAGGACCAAGCCACATAAGTCGAGTTTGTCAAACGAATGCCTTGAAACAATTCGGTCTCACTTTGCCTAGCGGTCAGGTGACTATCCTGAGAGGTATTCTCACACTGGCTCACCTCTTCCTCTCCTTCTTGCCGAGCTGGCTCACGAGCCAGCGCGCGTCCCGCCGCTCGCACAGTATGGTCCTGTACAGGCTGGAAACCAGCAGCGTGTTCTGGTGGTAGCTCATCTGCACTATCTCGTACTCTTCATTCACAATCTCCATAGACTTGCAGAGGTGCTGAAACGTAAGGTAGCATCCCGTTAACCACCTTCATGTCACCTGCTGATGGTGGCGCGGTTGCTAAGCGCAATTGCTAGAAAGGGAGTCGTGGGTTCGATTCCCACGCGAGACAAGTATTAAATAGCCCACAGATAATTTTTCAGGATCTGGTTGTTTAATCCCAAGGCCGCCTGCCTACGGCGCGGCCGGTCGTAAAACACATAGCCAATACCATTAACAACATGACATACCTTAATATGTTCTGCCGACCCCACTTTAGGTAGGGTAGGGGCAGGAGAAAGCCAGTAAATCACTCTGACACACACGATCTTATGGACTTGGTTGTGACCACCAGTATCATCGAACCATACGACTTAACGTCCTTCAAAAAGTGCCCTCAAGAATAGAAATGTTTCTCTTACTACTTATTTCACCACTCAAGCGACCATTTACCAAATGACAAGCTGACCAAGCGTTATATAGCCGTAACTCATAAGAAGAGGAGACAAGACCCTTAAAACTGCTTCCTTCACTTTCCATCTGCATTCACTAATATCTTTTGGCGCAGCGAAGATTCGCGTATTGAGATCGAATGGATCTAGAAGAATATTCGAGGACTAGAACAAAGAGAAAATGAGACAGCAGTGGCTGAGACATCGACCAGCGATCCTAAAACATGAGCTACTCGTGTGTGCAGATATCGCTGTCTATTATGACCTGACACTATTAATTTACTGATATCGAGATAATAAGCAAGAGTGAATAGGCTTTGTGGCATCGCCACTTACCATCATGTGGGATGGCAGTCAAGCACTAGTCAGTTTCGTATTAAAAAAAAATAACACAATTTCCTTGTTTATTCCTATGCATAACAATTACTTTATATCTTTCAAAACCCTTATATAAACATAATTGTATGAGCCGGTACAATCATATAGAACCGCG
This sequence comes from Iphiclides podalirius, assembly GCA_933534255.1. Classification (NCBI taxonomy): domain Eukaryota; kingdom Metazoa; phylum Arthropoda; class Insecta; order Lepidoptera; family Papilionidae; genus Iphiclides; species Iphiclides podalirius. Next base: position 12,611,837 of record OW152826.1, read on the forward strand.
GACATTATCTGCGTACAACGGCCTGACTTATCTATTTTTCTGTTTGTGCGAGTCAATAATTACATTACGTATCACATTATTTGTAAGTCGGAAACATAAAATTTAAAAACATTCCATGACATGCTTCACTACCGCTATAGATTGTGACGGTGAAGATAAATAAAAAATCGCAGTCTTTCGACCCGCACAGAGTGGGCAGAGAAATCTGGTACTGTCATTTCAAGGAAACTATTACAGGACACTAACTGGTGACCTCGAAATAGCGAAGACAACTGTTGTGTAATCACGAGTAAAGAGCATATTTTATGGTTACTTTCGCAAGGTCGATACGGGTCGCTCGGAGCGTTTGTGCGGCCAACAGAATATTGTTCAATGTCGTATTTAACTTAAAGTAATTGTAAACCTTTACCTTATACCTCTGATAAAAGTCAAAGTCAAAATTTCTTTATTCAAAATAGGCTTACTTTAAGCTCTTATTGAACGTCGTAAAACTACCGCCGCTTCACTGAACTACACCTGAACAGAAAAGAACCGGCATAAAACTCTGCGGTCGTGTTATCTTTTTCTTTTTTAATTATAAAAGTACATAAAAGCCTTTAAGTACAAAATTAGCAGCAGCCAGGGGACTTGCAAGTGCAGAGCAAGAGTAATTTCCACACATCATTGTTCACACCATCATTTTGGGACATTTTAGTTAATTAACAATTACCATTAAGATTACTCTGGAAATTCATTATCAAAATTTTCTCAATGCTACGAGGCTACAAGAAATTTAATTAAATTCCTTTTCTCTCCATTCAAAATGCAGACCTCAAAATGAACGAACACTGAAACACACACTAAAGTAATGTTTTTTTATGCTTTGAAATATGTGTGAAGGCCACATACGGTTATCAGTGTTATCTGTCCGTAATAAGACTACTTACGACTGAACACTGACATACATACAGACGCAATTGAATTACATATGAAACAGTATAAATTAGGCGGTCAAAGTATTTTTCTTTTTAAAAATTAAATATGAAAAACTGACTATTGTCAAAATATGACAAAAAGGGGTACAATTAAACGCGTTGTGTTAAAAAATTCAGGTACGTTTGAGGATATAATATTTTTCATGCGTACTTTGACACAGTGTAAAAACAAAAAAAAATTAACGGAAACTTAAAAAAAAAACGTCAATTAGCGTTAATTTATGATTATGTTATTAATAGGTACCTATATAGATTTCCGAACGGTGAATGGTAGAGAGCGTTGAATGTTGTCGAAATAAGGAATTCATTCAATTTAAAGCACTCCATACGTTCGTTCACTCACCATGTAGAAGTCGATCTCAGTCATGATGATTACACCGTTCTTGTCGCCAGAAAACAGTCTCATCCCGTTCTTGGACCACTCTATGGCTGTTATCTTGCTTTTGTGCAGGTCGCCTATTGTGTACCTGTCCAGATAAATGGAGGGCACACTTGTAGAACACGAATTGCACTAATAGGGTAGCAACGACCGTAAAGGTTATATGTAACTGTGGCAGTCTTCGCTGTTGCACGAATGGGCAGGTCCGTCCGGGGAAGTACCACGACCTCACAGAAGACCGGCGTGAAGTGGAAGCGCTATACTTCTGCGTTCCGTCTGGTGAGTGAGGTAGCCGGGGCCCACTTTATTAAAAGGTGGAAACGCATTTGCAATCCCACGGGTGTTGCAAATATCCATGGACGGCGGTGATCACTTAACATGACGTGAACCGCCTGCTCGCATAAAATAAAGAAAAATAAGTAACGTCCGAATGGTTTCACATATTTCAATGAACACGATAAATCTAATAAAACATTTTAATTGGACGAATTGTTGTAGTTTATTTTAAATTTAAACTCCCGAGACTATGAACGATGAGATATTCAAAAACGTCGGCCAATTAAGAATCAAACGGGATGAAATCCGTCAAATAGTTTTATTCAAACAATTAATAGTAATTAATATGTGTTTAATAACTTTAAAGCATGTCAATTGGCAATTGTATTATTACGTAATAAACGAACTCGTTTTTAAATTGTTCAAAACGAAATAACGCATGACAATGAGTACTGTGGCAAGAGCAGTTTATAAAATAATCTTGATAAGTTGGGTTATTTTCGGAAGTATCTTACCTAATTAAAGTCGTTTATAATGCTAATCGCTCCACCTTAGATGAACCATTAACATTTGTAGATAAAATGGACGCCAAGATTTTCGCCGCAGCGGGAATCGAACCCACGTGTTCCGGATACGCGCCCAGAATCCAGAGGACGTGGCTTCGATTCTCGACTTTCGTCCATTTTCAACCGACTTCAAAAACGGAGGTGGTTCTCAATTCGACTGTATGTTTTTTTATGTTTGTTACCTCAGAACTTTCGTCTGAGTGACTCGTTTTTGTTCTTTTTTTTTTATTTGAATGCTGGTGCTTCCCATGTGGTGCTACATTAATTTCATTGGTATTGGATCTTGGGTTCCGGAGATACTTGGGGAAATCAATTATAAAATGAATACAGAGCGAGATATTTGGAGTCGGTTTTGTTTTTCGTTAGCAAAAAAATGGTTATTGTATCATGCATTGATGCGATATTTGTGTACTACTCCCAACTGTGTCTATTTACCTCTCCACTTTCCGTTCCACCTTAGGTTTCAAGGTGTCCGGAATGTTCTCGGGGTGCTCCTTCGGTATTTGGAAGACGGTGACCTGCCCGGCGGCGTTCCCCGCCCCCACCATATAGTCGACGGTGTTCACAATCTTCACGAAGGTTATGGGGCTGGAAGATGCCTGGAAATAATGGTATTTTTCGAATAAATCACTGCTAACTTACTTATACCAAGTCTAACCGTTCTTAGGGTTCTGTACCGAAAGGGTAAAACGGAACCCTATTTTTAAGACTCCGCTGTCTGTCTATCTGTCAGTCTGTCACCAAGGCTGTATCTCAAGAACCGTTATAGTCAGACAGTTGTATTTCTGTTGCCGCTATTTACAACAAACACTAAAAAAACTGAATAAAAATTAGGTATATAACCTTTAGCCTTTTTTATGGATAATGGTACAGAACCCTTTATGCACGAGTCCGGGTGTTTGTTCACTTAAAATTTATGCATGTAAAACGTCCTTACAACAGAGGATAGTTCTTTTTTTTAGCCTTGGAAGGCTTCTACGGATCCACCGGACTTGAGGTGGCCAGGCGCTCGGTCCGTCACGCTATTAGTATCATCACCGGTTTGGGAGGCCACCAAGCCCTTAGAGCCCTTTGGCGGACGCTCCATGGAGTGATCAAGCTCAAGGGCCCCCGAGTGAGGCCTCGGCTAAGGCTGTCACTCAATACCCGTTTAGCATTCAGATACCAGGGTGCCCGAGATCGGTAGCTATAGTCTGAGTGGGTGAGAATAGTGTTGTCCTACAGTAAGGGAGCAAAGTTATCGCAGGAAAGGCTACAATACATCATTCTAGGTCGCAGAGGTCGTTGGGACTTACTACCCGACCCCTTCCACAGAAAATACAATATTATAATATATACATAGCGGTAAAGATAAGAAAGAAACTTAAACGTAAGGAATAAAGTAGTATCATTTAAGTGTTTAGTTTTCACGTAAACACGAGAAATCATGACGTCCATTATAGTTTAGATTATTATTGTTGATAGAGTTACTATATTATCAAACGTATCATCATAAAACAGCGTGAAAACCACTAGACGTTGAGATACTTCCCGGGTTTGTTATAATGCAAATATGCAATTCACACTTTACTACTTTAATCTATACTAATATTATAAAGTGGCAGAATGCATTTTTTATCTAGTAATGAATAATATACGGCCTAAAGCAATGCTACGTCACAAACCAGTAATAGAGTTTATATATAGTCATGTAAATGCAAATTAATAATTTATATATTTCGTACATATGATTTTTTATGTAGAGGTACAGCAAGATAGGAAACACAAGATAATAATGATATAAAGGATAACTTCTAGAAAGCGGTCGGACGGGAAGGTAATTGCGATGTTTTTACGTAATGTGTTACGGAGAAATCATCTACCTCACGGCACATCTAATGTTTACAGGGCCGGTTAAGGTGTCCCTTTGGAGTGGTTTTAGAGTCTTTAACCTTAACGGGGTAAACAGGAATAAGAAATAGCTAGAGCTACCCATATATAACTAAGTAATTAACACTAAGACCATTAGCCAGATGACGGGCCTTTCACCTCAAACCGTGAACTGAGACAGTGGATATTTCACGTTATAAATTCGAATTATGTTTTCGAAACAAACTTCAGATCTCCAATGAACATCGGATCGATTTTAACTCACTGTATTCCTCGAATTTAAAGAAACAAAAAAAAAAAACGGCCAAGTGCGAGTCGGACTCACGCACGAAGGGTTCCGTACCATTATCTATAAAAATGGCAAAAAAAAAATCATATCTGTGATATGGAAGCCCCACTTAAATTTTTTCATTCTGTTTTTTAATATTTATTGTTATAGCGGCAAAAGAAATACATAATATTATGTGAAAATTTCAACTGTTTAACAACTATCACGATTCATGAGATAGAGCCTGGTGACGGACGGACAGAAAGACAGACAGCGAAGTCTCAGTAATAGGATCCCGTTTTACCCTTTGGGTACGGAACTCTAAAAAGATCGTAAATTCTTAAATTTTTTTCAGCCTTACTTTTATTTTCATTACAAAATAAGTTCCCAGTCACCAGTTTGAATTCATATACAGGTACATAAAGGCATAGAAGATCCTTTTAGCCGGTTATGACTCTAACAACATGGAGGAATTTTCCTTATAAAACGGGATTTGGGGAAATACCTAAGCGGCAACAGTCTAAGAAACACAAGACTGACTAACAATATAATTTAAGATAAAATTAACACCGATGTCTGGGCTCCCGCGTCATTATCGTGAAATTGAGAGCTATATAGGTATAATATTATTTACATTTTAGCTTTCGCATGTTTGTGTCCAAAAAAATTGACTTTTATTGACATCATAGCTATTGAACAAGAGAATTTTTGTATATTTCTAATGCCGAAATAACAAAAAAGAAAAATTAAGTCACAGCTAAGCGTGTCCAGGTTGTTCGTCACTACATAGCATAAAACAAAATCCCGCTGTCTGTCTGTCCCTATGTATGCTTACATCTTTAAAACCACGCAACGGATCTTAATGCGTTTTTCTTTACTAGATAAGAGTGATTCAATAGGAAGATTTATACGTATAATACATTGCGCCCGTGCGAAGCCGGGGCGGGTGGTTAGTTTGCTATAAAAATTACGAAAGACTAAGCAAGCCCCGTGTCCGGAATGCGGCCGTCAAAAGGAATGGTTACATAAAGGTGTAGTGCCAAACAGGCGGCCCAACCGTCCCCTTCACTTCCCCGTTAGGAATTTGTTTGGCTAACGAGCCGGCCCGGACAGTTGGCCAACTATACATTCTACTTTAGGCATTACTGCAGCGAAACGAACCCTTTTTAATGCATTTAAAGTACGTATAAAGATCCTCAACGACTTCATACGGCCAGATTTTACAAGCATTCTTTAATAAATTGGCGCGCTGCATTGCTGTAAATCTGAGTTGACAAATATTCATCGTCGGTCGATTAATGTTTGTCAGTCTATTTATTTGTCAATTAATTAATTTTACAACTTCAAAGTCACGACGTTGGAGTAAATTAATTATGTCGTTTTTTTGTGATTCGCGGTTCACCTGATGTAAGTGATTACCGCCGCCCATCGACGTCTAAAACTCCTTACGGATGGCAGATGCGTTACCAACTTTCAAAGAATTGGGTCCCGTTTATATCAACCAGCGGACTGGTTACCACCAGTATAATAAATACTTCCGCTCCGTGCCCGTCTTCCGTAAGGCCGTGGTGTTTATTTTTATTACGTAACAGCAGAATTGGTGTCACTTAGTTTCGTTTCAAGCAAAGATCGCGTCGTCCCAGGCGCGGATGACCAACGCGTAGTAATTAATTTAAAAAAAAAAAAGAAGATAATAAGACGACACAGTTTTTTACCGGTTCCCGTCTGGTCTAATTTCGTAAATCAGTGATCGTTTTTTCACTACAAGCGGCCTAATCGAATAAATAAATGTTGACTTTGGTTTTGGAATCCAAGGTTGAATTCTACAGACTAACTCGGGCATCTACGGTCTTTAGTAGTGTTCTGTTTGATGTTTGCACAAGTGCTTATGCTCAAGTAAAAATTTTATTTGTAAGAGTGACTATTAGCTGTGTCGATAAGACAGTGTGCTGTTAAAATGTAGTTCCAAATGCAAACATCAATCAGAAAACCCGGTTCTTATTGGTTCTGTGACCAAACCAAAACACATTTCTTCAAAAAACAATAAAAACTCGCTGTTGGTCGCTTATTACGTTATTTTAGCACATGACAAGTGTGTCATCTATTTCGTTTATTAAACAGAATACTATCTTATGTAACATAATATTCTAATAAGATAACCCTGTTTCGTTCTGAATTGACAAGTAAATAGAATTGCTATTAAGTATGTTATGATTAAGCAAGCCATACTTAAGTATAAAGTGGTACAAAAATTTAATACTCTTACTTATTTAATACTAGCGACCCGCCCTGGCTTCGCACGAGTGCAATGTATTATATATTATAAACCTTCCTTTTGAATCACTCCATCTATTATAAAGAACCGCATCAAGATCCGTTGCGTAGTTTTAACGATCTAAGCATACATAGGGACAGACAGACAGCGGGACGATTTGGTTTTATACTATGTAGTGAAGTTTCACTAAAAAAATTAAAACTCAGGCAGAGATGAGTGGCTTTAAATATGCGGGGCCCATTTGGCTCTTGGCCCGTAGCAATTGCTACTGTTGCTACGTGGTTCGTCTGACACTGCACAGGTGTTAGAAAGTCCAACGAGCCACATAATGGTGTGTGTTTATTTAGGTGTGTGTGGTGGTTCGATTCCCATTAGAGTTCAATAATGCTGACTGACACAATCATCAATTCCTTCTTTTTCTGTTAAGAATTCTGCGCCGGGGCGATATACGTTGTCAACGTCTATAAAGTCCAACGTCACATGGACGGGGCATAACCAATCTCTGCCTAAGCCGTTTGTGAGTGACCTGAAGCGTTTTGCCCGTTCCACCATTTAGGTCACGATTATCGAATGAAACGTAGAAAGATTGCGTCTGATAACAATATGGATCTTCGGGAAGGGTGAATAATTGTTACAAAGTTAAAGTACCTATTAAGCAGACAATAAAGACAATAGAGCCGTGATAGTTCAGTTTCCGGGCGATCGCTTTCAATTCTACCTAAGTAAAATAAAGGAATAACTCGCTACGTATCGTAGGTAAAACACCCGCACTAGGGTCGCCAGAGGTGCAAGAAAATGTAGATCTACGTTTTGTATTATTTCGGTTGCATCATTTTACCCATAAACTAACCGAATCATTAGATAAGCATAAACGAACATCTTTTTATTACCGTAAATAATGCCTATACATATCCCACTTCTGGGCAAAGGCCTCCTTTTTTATCAGAGCGTAGTCCAGCACGCGAGCCCACTGCGGATTGGCGGACTTCATATATGTTCGAAATATTTTTTTTGTTATTATTTCGAAAAAATGCAAGATTCCTCACGATGTTTTCCTTTACCACTGAGCACGTGATAAATTCAGAACTTAAAATTAACAATTTCATTGGTACCGGCACCGGGGATCGAACTCAGGTTGCTCGAGTATATTGAATTAAAGGCGAGCGTCCGAACACCGAGCTATCGCGGCTTATTTTGAAGTACTGTATGCATTAATTTTTAATTACGTATAGAGTATTGGAGTCGTATCGTTTTAATAATAATTCTCTGGTCTCATACGATATGTCTTCCGATGCATTGAACTTTTGTTGTCATAAAAATAATAAAACAGCAGATACATAATATTATGTAATACGTTATGCGGGTGTGGTGGAGAACTGTTATTGTCTATTATTATCGCATAAAAACTATTACTCAGGTCCACAAATGTCATACAAATCAGAGAAGCATCTATGGATCTACTCAGAAATACGAAACGAAGATTATCTATCGTTTCGATTTTGGATCACTTATCGTTTCGTAATTAAAGATAAAAGTCATTGATTCGTTTATTAATGTTCCTGCAATATTTTTATCGATTACACAGAAGCGCACGTATTTAAAACTGTCATTATACTAACGCATAGTTCCTAGTGACGTAACCAAATCAAAGACGTATCATAAACTGTTTATTTTGTGGAAATTTTACAAGATATGAAATTTCATTTTATTAGAATGTTGCACGTTTCAGCGTCTACAATCAATTATGATTCCTTATGATTAAAAATTTGTTTAAAATCGTGTGAGAACGATTGATCGACTTATTCCGGTACAAAAAGTATGAAATCTCAAAATGTATTTCTTACATTTTTTGTGACTCAGACATGGGCCTCTCAAAGTTTTAGGGCAGTATTCGGACAAACCGACGATAATTTATGTATTTAATAGATACATCTACAGTTGTCACATTATATAGAAAAATAAAAACCTCTTACATAAAATAATTTTTGTTATTGCCTTGCTTTAACCAAAATTGACAATTCTAGGTCAACCAGAATTACCCTATAGATATTGGGCCGGAAACCCGTTGACCTAGAATTTGGAAAAAAACAAGGTCTTACAGCAAAAGGAAAAGTTTCTAAAAATCTTCATCGTACAATTACAACTCTACGTAATATAAGTACGCGTTCGTACTCATTATGTTATCATTGCTTCCAGTTATATATTTTGATTAGAATTCGATTCTTCAAGGAGTAAGCACTCAATAGACATCTACACATATATTATTGATATGTGGCATTATTCAATATGCTTAAAAAAGAACATGTGGGAGCCGATTGTGTTGCATAATACATTTCATGAATTTATACTAAATAAAAGTAAATTAGCAGTCTATTCATGACCCGCTGCTGAACACAGGCCTCCTCTATGCAGAGGATATTCTTTTGCCTTAGATTAGTCTAAAACGATTATACCATGAGTACGACAAAGTCTCTTGTTGAATGCTGTGACAACTATAAAATATGTGTTTATTAAACTCTGCACACATGTAATTTTGTTGGTAATGCAAAATAAATAAATATTACTGCATATTCCACCACGCGGCCCTACTGCGGATTGGCGGAGGATTGATATTATATTTCCGTGGAGGATTGATATATCTGAAGGAATTCAGATAAAACCGGTAAAGTGCATTCATCACAACAACATGTACCTACATTCTTATTCACTATCTTGCGTGATACTTGTGTTATTTGATATATTACATAAATTAAATTCATCTTTATATTAATTATTTTTTAAATTATTGTACACTAACCATTGCTTTGGGTTTAAGTATTTTAGTTAAATTACCATTACATAATTGTATCCATTACTAAGAAAAAGCAATCTTAACAAGATGGGCAGAAAATTAGGCTAACAAAGATAAGTTAATCCTTCTCAAGTTCCCTAAAAATTAATAAAACTTTTTAGGTACGAAGGTGCTTTTTCCTATCCTGATTATATTTAATCAAAATAATTTAACTACTACATCACCAAGATTATCAAGTTTAAACAATACAAGTTGAAAAGTTAGGATCTCTTGCAATTGGTTTCCAAAATGTACCAAATAAAGCAGGAAACAATATCTATGGAACTCATCATGAGAGAAAGTTTACTCATTGACAAGCTCTTAGTGAGGATACTCTCTGTGCCAAATACTAGCTCAGGCATAAGGAAAATTAGGCATACAATATATAATTCTTGTTATTTATGTCACAGTAATGTTTACAAACTTGTATCTTATTCAGATTGTAAACAAATTATGTTTTATTGTCCAACCTTAATGAAGAAGGGCATTAGGATATTATCATTCCTCATGATTCTAATATGTTCCTATTTATCTTGTTACTAGGCCACAATAGTTAATAATAAATATCAACAAGATATAAAAATTATTAATATATTATGAAGCCATGACTACTTTACATGTAAAAGATTTGTTTCTTGCTATATCCTTTATTCCAAGTATTTTAGCACCTTATACTGTTATCTAATAATAGTAGGTGTGAAAAAACCTTAATTGAAATACTAACAATAAAATTATCAAAAAAAATCAATATTTACAGAATAAATTTTATAAACAGGTCAGCATTAAACTAGTTTACTGAGCAATTAGTTAAATAGTCAAAACTTCGGATCTGAACTTGTCTTAAAATGTAAATCAAGTACAAGTGGCACAAGGTAAAAGAAAGTTAGGTACTTTGCTTCCTATTGAAACGAAGTTTTACGATTGTTTTCCAATACGTTTTCAATAGTTTAAATCCATGTGACCACTTTTATTTCAATATCGATATCAACCAGTAACAAATAATTTTTTCTGAAATACTATGGCTAATAATATCTAACTCACCTCGCATCGAAGCCTCTGGATATTTCCTTTTTTCCTATCATACCAATATACCAAGCCAACATTCGTGCCCAGGGCTATATATTCACTAACTGCATCGACACAGGTTAAACACAGTTCATTGGAAAATATTCCAGTTTGAATACGGGGTGGAATTAAATTTAATATATGGGAACACGGTGTCCATTCGCGGACAAAACCTTCTTCAGCGCCACTAGACACTTCCATTTTTCTACTTGTTTTTAGAAACAGATAAATTCATCACAAAATAAGTTACACTGAACTATGACGCCCGGGAATAAACATTTGTATTTGTAATTTACAAATGTTAAACATATGGACAACATCACGTTTAGACTTTACAGTAACTTCATAACTTTAACTTGACTTGACGTTATGAATGAGAATAACAACATGAATGACGTGAAGTGCGTTATATGACGTTTTACTCTACTGCCATCCAATCACTCGACACATATTACTTCAGGACCACGAACAAGCAACCAATCATCCAATCCTTTTCCTTCTTTTCATACAATAGTAAATTTTACAAAAGTACCAACCTGAAGACATCAAGGATTACCTTTCTGAATTTAAATTTATTAACTAATATTTAAATTTATATTTTGAATTACAAACTTGCATATCTATATCATAGCCGTCATTGCATATTATACCTGTTATCTAAAGACACTAATTTTATTTTTATGGGAATATTTCATGTATTAATTTTTAATCTTAAGTAATTTTAAAGATATAATAATACGTTATTTTTTTCTTCAGTTCTTCTGTACACTACCTTTTTTATATATAATTATATTTTGATGTAAATAATTTTTCTAATGCGAATTGCTAATTCTTTCTGCCAACATTATAAGTCTTACTGTACACTTGTCATTTTCTTGTCATTTATTATCTTGTCAAAGCGGGGTTCGGAGAGCAGTTGTAGTTTCTGTACTTATTGTTTTTAAAAATCTAGCAAAATGGCAGAATCCGTTACAGAATTGCCATTAAATATAGAAGAAACTGTTAAGGAAACCTTAACGAATGCTACGGATAAACCACCAAGCAGCATCGAGGGCATTGCGATCGCGTACTTAAGTTTGGTCATTATGGCTGTTTTACCCATATTTTTCGGTTCCTTTCGGTCTGTGAAGTACCTAAAAGAGCAGAAGGTAAGCATAACGTAATGTTTTTGGTAGAAAATCGATTCAAAATAGTATGATCTACCTCAAATCTCTGGTCCAATAACATGGATACACGACTTGTCATCGTGGCACGGCGACTCGTCAATACGCAAAGCTATTGAAAATGTTAAGAGTAGTGTACGATGGCCTCAGTATTTATGCATATTGCATATTTACTGTTTATTTGCCACTAAAATACTGTGCAAAATGGATATGTTTTTATCACAGCAAAATATGAAAAAAGAAAATTAATGACAGAAATTACCTTCGTGCGGGTCGGCATCATCTTTAATGATGATTTTAGCCGCTGCATATTCTTTACACTGTTATACTGATTGATTTATATTTAACATAATTATATTTATTTATGAATTTATTCATTAAAATTACAAAACATATGTTTTCATTATACTGACCAAACCATTTTATTTTAATATCACTCTTGTATCATAAATTCTATAGATATGTAGTCCTGATATGTATTTCATGATCTCTTATCATATTGCAGGAGTCTGGGGAGCGTACCGAGACAATGTCTAACAAGGATGCCCTGATGTTCCCGCTAATAGCATCATGCGCTCTTTTCGCTCTATATGTGTTTTTCCAGTTCTTCTCTAAAGAATATATCAATCTTCTCCTTACTGGATATTTCTTCTTCCTTGGTGTATTGGCCCTGAGTCACCTTCTGAGGTAAGAAGACCCAATTTGACATAATGTATGAGTTAACAATATTATTTGTATTTAACAATATGCAATTAAATATAATTTTAATACCTTCTTCTTAAATACTTAACATATTATTTGGTTTTGTTGTATTATTATTTGGTAGATTAATTGTTTATAAAGATATGTTTACAATGATTGAGAGTTATAAATCGACCATTAATAACTCAATATTGCATATATTTTCTATATATCCTAGATTTAAATTAGTGACCGACCAAAGGTTCAGTTTCAGACAAAGAATCTAGTTTTGGCATTGTTTTGGGCTCACTAATACTTAGTACTCAAAAATTATGTTATCTATTTTTCTTGCAATTGAGACGGGAAGTTTATTGATTAATAATTATATTATATTCCTTGGCTTTATTTTTTTTATTCTATTTGTCACTGTTTAATTGCCTATATGTATACACTTTGCATCCAAATGCAACATAAAAATACAAAAATTTCAGTATACAATAAAATTTGAGTATAATAACTTTAAGTAAGATTAGGTTTTGGTTCCAGCTGAAAAATCATGTCATTTTCTTCATTTTTTGTTATATATTGGGTTTACATTGCAATACTAATAAGGTATAAATCTCACAGAATTATTGTAATCGACAAGATAAAGACCAAGGCGGAATACGGTTTTCAATGTACAGTATTAATACGTATTTTGCAACAATTTTATCATAGAACGTGTTTTTCTCCTCGTATCCTCAGCCCCACCGCGCGATAACTCATAATCATATAAAACCAATTTCTAAAGTCATTTTAAATCGTCAACGTTTATTGCTGACAAAAAAATTACAAAGGAATAGTAGATTTTGTTGCCGATAAGTGCAATATCTGTATATAAAGTGTGTCCTTACAATCGCGACAATAAATGAACACACGCCTAACGCTACTTGCCAATAAACATAAAAAAAATTTAACGTTAAAAAAATCCATAATTTTAAAAATATTTTTCAAACGAAATAATGAAGTAAAAAAGGAACAAAATTTGTAACATCCTATACAACTACAACTGACTGATTCATACATTCAGAGACTGTATTTGTTGCCACAGCGTCGCATTACAAGCCTCTGCTTCTAACAGTATGTTTTGTCTCTATCAAATTCATTCAACCCATTCCTAAGCTTTGTGACCTATACAAATGAACTTTACGTTAGAGTTTTACACGTAAGGTTGTTCTAAAATTCGTTGTTTTGGAAAATTTAATAACTCTGTAAATATTGATGTTTAAAGAATGTAAATGCTTAATACAATTTTAAAAATTTATCCTCTATATGTGTGTTCATTTATTGTCGCAATTGTAAAGACACGCTGTATATACCCACTGCTGGGCCGTCGTCAGGAAACCTGCACAATTTTGAGATATTAACAAAACAATTCCGCAACAAGTCCGCTAATTAACAGTAGGATCGCGTGGTGTACTATGCCTTAAAACTCTCTATAGGCTGTTACTTATACTCTTAACAAAATTGTGCCCTCGTACATTTCCAGCCCCGTCATCGCTCTCGTGGTCCCGGCTTCGATACCCAACGTCCCCTACCACGTGCACTTCACCCGCGGCGAGAGGGACACTCGCTCGGACATCATCAACTACAAGTTCACCTCTTACGACGTGATCTGCCTCCTCATCTCGCTGTGCCTCGGCGCCTGGTACCTGTTGAAGAAGGTGAGAGAATGTGGCCGACGATTAAAGAAAGAATTACGTAAAGCAGCGGTTTTACAAAAAAAAACTCAGTTTACGAAAAATTTTTTTCTGTCACCTTCCATACATTTTCAGTTTACAATACATTCTTTAGTAGCCAATCGATAAACGTCAAATAAATACTTAGTTTTCTGCTAACCTAAAATGATATAACAGATTCCCTATGCTATTGTGGCGTCGGTTAATATTTAAATTGTTAGACAGGACTAATATACAAGTCATTAGTCACGTTTAGAGACCTTTGAAAAAAATCGTTTTCAGGAAATCCATGACTATGATTTATTAAGAAATCCCTTCTTAATAAATGATGAATTTATTTATTGAGAACGGATTCCTATAAAGTACATTTTTAGCGTGATTGTAACAAATCTGTAATAGTATTAGAAACGATAACCGCTCTCTATAAATGCAATGCATCATATGAAGGCAAACGTTTGTTTATTTGAATACAATTCCTAGCTCGTAAGATTAATACGACGCTATCACGTAAAGCCCTTGAATGGGCAATAAATGTGACGTAAGTCATCTTAATTACATCCATGATTGTTATTCTCGTAATAAAATCACGGTTCAATCCACTATTCATGTTCGAGAGCCTTAATAATAAAATTAATTTATAAATGAAATTATATATTTTCATAGATTTATTTAAAGACAACCAGCCAGCAGGAATGAATCCTCTTTTAAAAACATATATTATATGAAAAAGTGACAAGCACCTTCGGAATGAATGCGTGAGTTCGTCGCCGTATACCGTCAGGAAATACGATTGAAAATGAGCTGGCAGTTCGCCGTTCAGAGTATCGCACGGCTGCAATGTATTATACACATAAACTTCCCTCTTGAATCACTCTATCCGTTGCGTAGATTTAAAGATCTCAGCACACATAGGGACGGACAGATATTGGGACGACTTTGTTCTATACTATGCATTGATAATTATATCTCTATAATTAAATTTCCAATCAAGTGATAAAGGTGAAGTATGACAAATACTTTCGCGTTTCGTCTGGTGAGTGAGGTAGCCGGAGCCCAATTTCCAAAAGGTTGTCAACGCATCTGCTACCCTCGGGTGTAGCAGATGTCCATGGGCGGCGGATTCACTTAACAGCAGGTGAACCGTCTACTCGTTTGACAACTTTTCCCATAAAAAAAAGGTGAGCTGAATTGTTTTTACTTAATAGTTTGTGTTGTATTCGCCCTTACAGCACTGGATCGCGAACAACCTGTTCGGCATAGCGTTCGCCGTGAACGGCGTTGAGCTGCTGCACCTGAACAACGTGGTGACCGGCTGCATCCTGCTCAGCGGGCTGTTCCTCTACGACATCTTCTGGGTGTTCGGCACCAACGTGATGGTCACCGTCGCCAAGTCCTTCGAGGCGCCGATCAAGCGTGAGTCGCCTCGCCCCACTGGCCCCGGTTTCCGATCAGAGGAGCAACGTACTTTATTGTACACTAACAACGGATATGATGATGAGTAATCGACAGGAAATAATATAAAACTGTGGAATAGGCGGCCTTATCGCTAAATACCGATTTCTTCCAGGCAACCTAGTAAAAGGAGGTAATAATAATAGCAGCGGACGAGCTGCTACTTCACGACGGTCTTCTGTGACATATCACGGACACCAGCGGTCTAATGGGTCACAGAAGACCGTTGGCGGCGTGGCTGTTAAATATGGATTCCGCTGTTGCACGACATGGCAGGATCGTCAGGGAACACTGTTTCACAGTAGGCCGGTATGAAATGGAAGTCTTAAGGCCCTCTGTGTTTCTTCTCGGAAATCTTACATCATGTCAATTTATTCCATTCCATACAAAAAGTCAGTGTGAGTGTGAGAAATTCAATGTGTTGAGACGCTTTCATTCTGAAATGTTCCGCCTGTTGTTAATCGCGAAGGCGCCGAAGTATCGGGGCATGGAAGGGTGTGTGGTGACGGTGCGCGTCGCGCAGTGGTGTTCCCGCAGGACCTGCTCGCGAACGGGCTGAGCGCGAGCAACTTCGCGATGCTCGGCCTCGGCGACATCGTGGTGCCGGGCATCTTCATCGCGCTGCTGCTGCGGTTCGACAAGTCGCTGCAGCGCGGCAGCGAGCTGTACTTCCGCGCCACGTTCGCCGCGTACGTGGCGGGGCTGCTGGCCACCATCCTGGTGATGCACGTGTGGCGGCACGCGCAGCCCGCGCTGCTCTACCTGGTGCCCGCCTGCCTCGCCACGCCGCTCGCGCTGGCGCTGCTCAAGGGCGACATCAACGCCCTCTTCAAGTGCGTACCGCCGCACCCACACGCACGCGCACACACGCACTCGTACCCGTCCCACACGCACGCTCACATGCGCACACCTACAGGCTCGCAATATGTCGTATTCCTACAGAAGTACCGTATGGAACAATAAAACTATATTGGTTCATATTTTTTACATTCACAATATTGCTAAACAGAAAGTATTTTAAAAAATACAATCACTATTGTTTTTTTTTTTTAATATTTGTTCCTTACTGAGTCATTTATGAACCGATTTCTAAAAATCATTTTAGTTCCCATGTGATCCCCTAAAAATTTAGTACTGAACAATATCTACTTACTCTGTGCAGACCTTGTACCGTTTTACTAGTGTTGTACTAACCGTAAAACCCCCTCCCCCCGCAGCTACGAAGACCAGCCAGCCGTCGAGGAGCCGGTCTCCGAGGGCGCCAAGGCCAAGAAGACCGAGTAGGAGGACGGGGCCGAAGACCAAGACCGTTGCGAAAGCACAAATTGCACCGCACACCTTTTAAGTACACGGGGCCGTCAAACGGGAGATTGAGTTTATTTTTTTTTTTTTGCAACGGCTGTAGCGAGGGGACTCCCCCGAACTCATCGACCGACGTTTTCGTCGGCCATAATTATTGTAGCGGTTTGAATGTGCGTTTCGAAATTTAGTGTTTGAATAATGTGCATGTGCTTCCCTCATAGGTATCTTCCATTGGTGATTGTGGTTTTTGAGCATCTTAAACTCTCCGCGCCCCTTATTCTAATAATTTAATTGCTATTAAATGTTTTAGGTACATGTGACGCTTGGTATTTGTTTTTCTGCTCTATGTATTTGTGTTTTTTTTTATTTATTTTTTATTTGGTTTTAACCTTTTCAGATTTTTTTTTATTATTTCTCAAAGAAATCATTGTATATATTGCTCTGTTTTGTTTTGTTCCTAGCTGTAATTTATATTCTTATTCTCAAGTTTATATATTTATTGTCATTCCGCCACCATCGCAATTTTTTCGGTAACTGGCTGCGTTCCAAGTTGTTTATTTTTTTTGTTTACCTTTGTACCTTCTATGAAACCTCCATACTTCGCTGTTATTGTATTATAGGTTGTAATTGGCATAATATTGTGCGCCCTGTTTTTAGTATTAGATGTCACAATACGAATTTATCAGATGTCAGGGCCGTCACGACGAGCCCATTGCCGATTGGTGTATCAGTTATATATGATAAACATATTGAAACAATTTCACAGTCTTTTCATTCACACGTTATCAAATGAACTCCTATTTAGTCCTAGAAGAAAAAAAAATTAGGGGCCATACTATAATAAATAGATCCCAAATTGTACGGATAAAAATATTTAAATATAAAAAGTAAATCGACTCCAAAACGGCTGCGATTTTAATGAGATTTTCCTATGAAGTGGATACACAGATTTTTTTGATAAATTAGAGATATGAGACTTGTAAAGTCAGGGTGGGTAATTTTTTATATCCAATCTGGTGTTTTTAAATCACAATTTTATGAGATCAGAAAATTAATTTACGTGTAATATGGAAGTAGGTTAGTCACTTGCGCATGTATAAAAATGCGTCATGCAGCAGTCTGAACTTATTTCAATTTCAAATAAAAAAATTCTCATCACATCAGTATAAGAATTTGTTTACTTATTACTGCCTTGCTCACACTAACAAAAACACATAGGCAAAACGCGAATATATGGACAAATTGATGGAGTAGAGAAGTTAGAAAAACTAGCTCCAATGAGCTATGATAACGTATTCAATCAATTCAACCTCAAAGGCTTGTGGAGGAACATTGTGATTAGGTCTATCTATTTCATGTACTATGTGCACTAATGTAGTAACTAAAGACTAGAGAACTATATCGTATAGTCGTAATTCGTAGTAAGTCCGTAAGAATTAGGAGCTATTTTATAAAGGTTTCTAAAAAGCCACTCAGACAGCGACAACACCCCACCCTCCCCCGCCCTAGAGCAGGGGAGCGAACGATCATCGAGGGCTGGCGGTGGAGCACCGCCGCCCGCCTCACGCTCAGGGCGCCGCGCCACGCCTCCTCATCGCGGCTGGATTGATCTCACATGGTGTGAAGGTCTCGTGAAGAGCTTACTATAGAAATGATCCTATGAAGTAAGGTCTTGCCGTACCACGCTCTCGGCGTCCACCTCATTGCACGCGCGAAAATCTCTGCATCGCGTTGAACGAATCCCACGTCGAGGCTGCAGTGACATCTAGCGCCAGTTATGACTGTACACATTATGAAGATTGGCATAAACGACATCTACTGATGCATCAATATACTACAGAGACAGCAATATATAAGTTGTTTTATTAAAATAGAATAACAATCGCAGGCGCATCTTTGTAGAAATCCCAGAATAACGTATTAAACAGGCAATCTCCTTCTTAGTACTGCAGGCGTAACTATGTAGTGCAGGCTGTAGTCTGCCAAACTGCCAAGAGAAAAACAAATAAGACCATGAACCCAGGGAAAGCACTAAGCTCAATGATTAAATACAGGTATTACGGTAAGAAAAAATGCCCAAAAATTCATCTAAGTCCCAGCGAAAATTTCCAACCAACACCGGCTCCGATTCGGCTCCTCGTCTAGGATTGGAAGCAAAATTGACCGTAACTTATCCACCTAAGTTCAAATATTACTACTACAATTTTACGTTATACTTAATAATGTTACGTTTAGTGTTTACGCTTTTATGAAACCACTAAGTATTAATACAGTACAGACGAAAGAACCATTTTAGATCAGTGTTTCTCAACTTCTTTTGTGCCATGGCCCACCATTGCCTTTCTAAAACTCTTATGCCCCCCCTATCTAATAACATACTCTTAGAAAAAGAAACGATAATTGATTTTTTTTAAAAGAATTTACTGGCCAAACTACGTAGAAGTTTAATTATAAATCTATTATCTAATCCACACGATCGATATTAATTCGGGCAGAGCTTCCCCAGGCTACAACGACTGACGAGAAAACCCCAAACACGGCGTGCGCTGTTCCTTCTATAGACCGTTGCAATATGCTTATAACCTTCTATCTTCCAACAAATCATAATTTTTGATGTTAGAAAAATTTATTGTCACTTAAGAAACTTAAATAATACGTTTTAGGAAGAAATCACATTAAATTTAAATTCCAAATAATTTTAATAAAGATTTTTGGTCATCTTCAGTCTCTAGTTTCCACCTTGTGTTATATTCAGCAAATTTTTTTTACCAGTAAATAATTTACAGCAGTAAATCCACATTCAATTAAATTGCCTGTTGACTACATATTTATTTCTATCAAAAGCCAAGACGACTAGCGCCAACCAGTGCCGGATTTAGGAGAGGGTAACCGAGGCATCAACCCTGGGGCCCCCACAATAAAATTCGAAAAAAAAATTCAAATTCAGACTGATAAACAATAGTAAACAACTTTTCCTTTTCTATTTTTTACAGTACTTTGAACAAACATGATTACATTAAATATTAACAGAAATCAATAGAAAATAATTTGGGACCAAGGAACCTCCACTCCTTTGTTGCCTCGAGGCCTCCAGACCTCTAAATCTGGCCCTGGCGCCAACGGTAGAAAACGTTCAAGTTGTATTTGGCACTGTGTGGTAATAATTTATTTGTTAAGGGGGGTGGCAATTCGAAAATGGACTCGACACGAGTTTAACCCTTGCCGGGCCAAAAAAAACAAATTGTTAAATAATTATTAGGTATCTATATATATTGCACTGAAATCTAGCAAATGGCCCGGAGCGAAAGGGTTAAACTCGTCTCGAGTCCATTTTCAAATTGCCTGACGACGGATGACGGAGATGGTCACTATCAGTGATTAGAGTATATAGAGCTAGTTCTAATATTTATATGTAACTACATATACAGTAAAGAAAAAAAGAGTATTATCCTATATGTATACTGGATTTTTTTAATTAGTTATTTTGCATAGAAGACATGTTTTTTTTATTTAAGAAAGGTGGCAAGCAAGCAGGCGGTTCACCTGATGTTAAGTCATATCCACCATCCATGGATATTTGCAATACCCGTACGGTTTCAGATGCGTTGACGCACTTTTAATAAAGTGGGCCCTGGCTACCACTACACATTTCCACTTTACACTAGTCTCCACTTGACGCCGAATAGTGCAAAACCGAAGCTGTTGCGTGGCCCTACCACAGTTTAAACTAATCTTGATTAATTTGCATCCGTCGACTTCCCACACATTTGCAAAGGTCTTCTCGAGTCGACACTCAATCTAGTGGGTGGGGGGAGAGGGTTTGGTCCTACAATTTGGCCTACAAGCATTCTTCCCCATCGGTTGTCGGTTCTATAACCGACACATGCCACTTCAACTTACCAATCTTCAGAGATATGTCGATTAGCATAGAAGATTAAGATTAAACACCTTACTGATACCGTCGTACAGAGGCCTTTCCCAGCCGTGGGACATTACAGGCTTTACTTCTTTTCCTTTTTTTTTATAGAATAACGACAATGAACGCTGTAATGTTTGAAATGACGGGGATTTAAAATAGATATTAGAGTCATTTGACTATATTGTAAATTCCATAGTTCACATTCTTTAATTCTTTAGTTAGCGGGCTGCAGATGGTACTGTAGTGCATCAGTAGATGTCGTTTATGCCAATCTTCATAATGTGTACAGTCATAACTGGCGCTAGATGTCACTGCAGCGTCGACGTGGGATTCGTTCAACGCGATGTAGAGATTTTCGCGCGTGCAATGAGGTGGACGCCGAGAGCGTTGTACGGTAAGACCTTACTTCATAGGATCATTTCTATAGTAAGCTCTTCACGAGACCTTCACACCATGTGAGATCAATCCAGCCGCGATGAGGAGGCGTGGCGCGGCGCCCTGAGCGTGAGGCGGGCGGCGGTGCTCCACCGCCAGCCCTCGATGATCGTTCGCTCCCCTGCTCTAGGGCGGGGGAGGGTGGGGTGTTGTCGCTGTCTGAGTGGCTTTTTAGAAACCTTTATAAAATAGCTCCTAATTCTTACGGACTTACTACGAATTACGACTTTACGATATAGTTCTCTATTCTTTAGTTACTACATTAGTGCACACTGTACATAGTACACGAAATAGATAGACCTAATCACAATGTTCCTCCACAAGCCTTTGAAGTTGAATTGATTGAATACGTTATCATAGCTCATTGGAGCTAGTTTTTCTAACTTCTCTACTCCATCAATTTGTCCATATATTCGCGTTTTGCCTATGTGTTTTTGTTAGTGTGAGCAAGGCAGTAATAAGTAAACAAATTCTTATACTGATGTGATGAGAATTTTTTTTATTTGAAATTGAAATAAGTTCAGACTGCTGCATAACGCATTTTTATTCATTCACTACTGGGTAAGCTAAGCTACTTTCGTTTTGCACATAATTTTTATTTCTGATGTGAAATCGTAACATACAGATTGAATATAAAAAATGACTCGCCCCAGATTCACATGGATATCACTTATTAATAAAAAAATATCTTTGGTACCGACCACAGCCAAACTTCATAAGAAAATTTAATTAAAATCGGTCCAGCCGTATTAGTAGAGTCCATAAGGAAGACATACACACATCGCTCTTAATATAAATATATTAGTGTATATAATATTAATTTCGATCAATCAAATCTTCTAGGACTAAATAGGAGTTCATGGGGGTGAGGACTGAGGTGTCAATGATAAAACTGTCAAATCATTTTCAATGTGTTTAATACTCAAGGCTTTTTGCTACACGAATGGTCAGGCGGAACAGGAAGGTACCAGCCTAACAGAATGCCCACGCTATGTGGAATCATCATACCTTTGTGTTACTTCCGGTAACTGAGATAATTTCTGTAGACATTTGTAAAGCTTGCCAATGTTTCTACTACCCATACCGGCATTGCCGATATTCATGCGCGGCTGTCATCACTAAATATCCACCGTTCACACGCCACTTTAACTTAAACAAGACCTCTAGAAGTGTCGCTTTTAGGTTTTCAAATTTATAAGATGAAGAAACAAATTATAAATATTTAGTTTCTAGGAGGAGAATTTTAGGCATTTGTCGTAACCATTAAGGTACGTTATCTATAAAAAAAAACATTTTTTTTTAATATGAAAACAGTATACAAAGGATACAATAATCATTTAAGAATACAGTCGTTTTGGCGGTTATTTTATAAAATATCAAACAGATGAACCATGTTAATTATTAGATAACACAGTTGAAGTTAATATTATATTAATTCTGCGTGAAACAGTGTTTGTTTATTTTCCTAAAACAAAAGGCACGGTTGGTGTAAATTCAGATTAATTAGGTTAAGGCTTATTAAAGACAAACAATAACAGCCTATTATTATTTGAGGCAATAAAATCACACAAAACATAAACAAATGAGGGGAAATAAAATAAAATAAAGATGTGAAGGTTAAAAGAGAATTAAAATTTATAGAAAGGGGAATATAGAAAGGAAGATAACTTTGGAGGATTGAAAAAATGTATGATGTGCAGTTGCCTCAACTTATCCACATTCTCAAAGAGAATTATCCCTGATTTAGCAAGGTTGTAACATGCCCAAATCAGTATTTCTGCTCGTTTTTATTTAATATGATAAACAATGTGGTAACCGAATAGGAATACAGTCTTAGTAGACTCCCACACATTCCACACAAGCGACATTTGATATAAGAAACGTCAGATTTATAAACAAAGCAATTAGCATATTAATATTAATTAATATTTAATAAGTCTGCAGTTTCCTTGTTGCACTGAAGCTCAATTAAACATTGCATTTCCCTGCTCGTTGCTCGAGCCTTATCATTTCGGTGGCATATTTTGGTTTAAGAAACCCAGTCCGGTGCATCTTATGATGTTAAGGTCGCCGTCTGGTTGGATGGTGAATTTTGTCTGAAAATTAGGAAAGAAAAGCACATTAATATTTTTATGAATGCCTTCTTTGGTAATGACAAAAATACTATATGGGTGTATACAAAGAGTCGATGAGGGGAAAGGTCTTTTTCCACCAGTAACATGTCTTAGTCCTGGTCTTAAATAGTAGGCTTTTGAATTATATATGCCTCTTGTACATCATGTACAGCAATTAGAGGCTCAGGTTCAAAAGCGATCAGGCTTTGTTCCATCAGTCGTGGTTTCAGTGACAAGTCTGCCGCTTGACCAATTTAAAAGTAATATTATGGTTAAGCATCCCTCGCCGCAGACTCCCCCTCCGCCAACGCCATGTAAATTATCACCTGGTCCTGAAAGCAAGCGCCAACAATTTTTAAATAAACATCTATTGTCGAATGAAAAATCTTTTAAAAGTAGTAATAAGTAATGAACAAATAGTTTTATACTTTTGCAATTCGTTTGTTGATATAGTTGCAACCATCCATATTTGGCTGTCCAAGTGCGGTGGGGATCACTTAAAATCAAGAGATCATGCTTGGTGGTAGACTGTGGGGGAGGCGTACGTCCAGCGGTGGAATTACAGATGGAAATGATGATAATGATCAAAGTAAAGGATGCCAAAGGAAACTTTCAAGTTTTAAGAAGTGTTCCCTATATTATATAAGGTAATTTTTATACTTCAAACATATTTACATAGTATTGAAGTCGCTCCCGATGTTTGTACGCTTAGATCTTTTGAACTACGCAACAGATTTTTAATGCGGTTGTCAGCAATGGATAGAGTGATTCATGCGGAAGGCTTATATGTAGCATATATGCATATTAGAGAAAAGCGGAGAAATTCAATATCTGCATAGCACTCGTGCGAAGCCAGGGGGTCACGGGGCGTATTTGCTAATAAATATTAAATAGAACTACTAGAACACTGTACTAGAACAGGCTGAAACGATGATCTGACCATAAGGGAAGTAATTACCTGTGCGTGCGGATCTAGGCAGGCGCCCCCCTGCAGCGCCCCCCGCAGCTCGGCCGCCGCCCTCGCCCCCACCTCGTGCGCCCTCACCCCCCGCCGCCCCAACGCGTCCGCCCCCAAAGCGCACCCAGAGGATGTTTCACCTCGCAGACTGGAGTGCACGTACAAACCAAAGTCTTTAGAGACACTATTGTATAACTCGGCGATAAATATTGCACATACGTGATGGCTACGGCGCCGGGTGTCGTGGGTTCGATTCCCACACGGGACAACTGTTTGTGTGACGCACAGATAGTTGTTACGTATGTGGGTGTTTGTCCACGTTAAATTTATGTATGTAAAAAGCCCTTGCAACACAGATGTTATTCTAATATAAGGAGTGCTTTTTTAAAACATCCTCGTTTTGGAAAGAGACAATCGGCCAATTTGGGCTCCGTAGAGCGCCATCTCTGTTGCACACTTGTACAACGACAGACTAACATCACGTTGGTATTATAGCCGATTGTCTCGGCCCAAAACTCAATGGGCAATATTTATCGCCGAACATTATAAATACTTAAGCACTCTCTAGTGCAAAGGCTTATCATAAATATTAACCTTAAAATTTTTAATTGTAAATGATCTTTGTAAGGTGTTTTATACTGAAAAATATGCACACTAGATGGCGCCAAATATTGGTATAAATGCAATAGGGACCGTAAATAGGTAGACGTCGAAAGTTTCGCGCCGTAAGTAAGGTCTTCGGCCGCTTAGCTTACTTGCTAAAGCGTCTGTATTCAAAACTACGAAGGTTCCATCCCTACGGAGCCGAAAGATTTTGTTCATCATCTCACATTTTTAGAAAAACCGAAGCGCTCCGATCTTCTTACATTTAGTAAAACCATCCTAAAATTGCCGGATTGTAGTGAGGTTTCATACCATCGCCTTTCGTCTGGTGAGTGAGGTATCTAGGGCACGCTATATAAAAGGCAACGTATCTGTAACCCAATCTACAACATTTAGTCTACAACAGTAGAGGTCCACAGGCGGCGGTAATCTCTTTAAATCAGGTGGACCGTCGGCTCGCTTGCCAACGTTTCGCATAAGAAACGTGTGAGCTATGACGTTTGTGTATGCGTGATGAATCGAACCCACGACATATGCAATAAGAAACATAAAAAGAAATGTTACAAAAAGAAAAACTTATGAGGTAGACACAATAAAGCGATCTTATCGCTGAAGAGCTATCTCTCCCAAACAAACTTACATATGTGTGTGTGCGTTGAGTATTCAGTACTCACATGATTCCGCTGCAGTTGTCCGGGGCGAAACTCCTGTCCTCCTTGTAGCAGTGGATGTCCAGGTGGGGCGATCTCAGGGCTCCGAGCTCGTCGCGAGCCGCGTCTCGCATCTCGTACGCCAACTGCGGAGATCGTGCCGCCATTATTATTTTGAAACATTATTTATGTGAAAAGGTAGCAAAGATGCCGGCGGTCACCTGATGTTAAATGATTATGATTGATGACAACTATATATGAACACTAGCTGCGTCGCAAACGTTGTTCTGCCATATAAATTATTTCTAGGTAATTTGTAGGGTAGAAAAACTGTTTAGGGTGGACCACCGTTAACATTTAGGGGGATGAAAAATAGATGTTGTCCGATTCTCCACCCTGGCCGATATGCAAACAAAATTTCACGAAAATCGGTCGAGCCGGTTTCAATTAAAAACCGTGACAAAAGAATTTTATATATTAGATTGACATTTGCAATACCCGTAAATTGCGTTACCACCTTTTCAAAAAAGTGGGCCCCGGTTACCTCACTCACAGGCAGGTCCGTCCGGGTTAGTACCACGACCTCACAGGCGACCGTCGTGAATTGGAAGTGTTTTTCTGTGTTTCGTCTGGTGAGTCAGGTAGCCGGGGCCCACTTTATAATAAGGTGGCAACGCTTCTGCAACCCTACTGGTGTTGCATATGTCAATGGGCGGCGACGGTTATAAAGTAACATCAGGTGAACCACCAACTTGCTTCTCACATAAAAAAATTAAAAAAAAATACAACCTGTTAGAGAACAACCTAAATCGTAATAGTCTGAAAATAGCTATTAATCAATCTAGCTCCAGCATAATATGACTTTAATAAGCCACAGTGGTCGTTAGAACTTACAGACCTACCCGTTCCACACAGATCATAATCAATTTCACGAATCGATTGGCGTAGTGGAAAGTGAACCTGCCTCTAACGCCAGAGGGTGTGAGTTCAATCACCACTACTGAAAAAATATTGTGTGATGTGTAACATAAGTGTTTTTCCAGTTTCTCTGTGTTTACATATGAATTATAGAAGTCGCTATATTGGAAGTCGTGGAACATGGCGGTGTCGCCTGACAACGCTCCCACGAACGTGAGCGCGGCTTGGATGTGTAATCCGTTTACACGGTTTCTTAGTTTGGGACTAGAAAATGTTGTGTAAAAATGTGTTCTAAAAGTATTTATATTTATTTATAGCCTGCATATACAGTGCTAAAGAACGAAGCGCGCGTATTTAAAATGTCAGGCTTACTTTGAGGGGCAGCGTGCCGGCCACGAAGCTCCAGCCCTTCACGCCCAGCAGCTCGCCGCGGGTGGTCAGATTGGCGGCGGCCAAACTCCGCACCGGCGCCACGCCCACCGTCACGTGACCCCCGCCGCGGGGGAAGTAGCTGCGGATGGGGGGACACAAATTAATGGTCACCGAGAATTGGTTGATGACAATGTAATATCTTACAAGCTTTATGTAAAAAAAGGATAGGGTTACAAATATTTTTAATGCATGTCCTAAGAAACTGTTATTATAAAGTTATACAAAAAAGTTCTTGTTCACACGAACTAGAATGAGCTTGGAGGTATTGGAGATTAAAGATGGTTAAAACATAAGTTGAATGCATGTTATATAAAATAATTGGGATTTTGTGTTATAAATGAAAAGTAGAAAGTTTTAATCTTAATAGCAGATATAATTAAAAGTAGGATTAGGCTTGAACAAAAATAATTCGTTCATGAATATTACAAAGATGTTACAAGTCGGGATTAAATGTTAGGTATTACCACAGGTAAAAGATTGATATTACTTAGGCATCCATTGTTTCATTAATATTTATATGTACTATAATAAAATTACAAGATTAAATTGCATGCATCTTTCAGTTAAAGAAATGGTAAACAATTTAATAAGCTAGGGTTTTCTGCTCTTTTGTTAATTTTGCTTTTACTTATAATAGCTTAATAGATAATACAAGAACTGTACTAACCCTCGCCTGTGCATCTTCAATGTGAAGTCCGCATTAAACTTTTGCAACGTGGACTTGAACACTTTGTCCATGTAATCAATTTGCGGTGCCATGTCGGCGTTGGTGCCACCTTTCAAGTCTAGTGTGACATGCCCATCTGCCATCAAGGCACAAGGCAGAGCCACTTGTAACAGCAAACTGATAGACCTGCAAATGGAAATTTTGAATATTATATTTTAGTAATTATTACAGTTTAGTAATTAATAGTAATGAAATTATAAGCAAGTAATACTTAAAACCATGACATACACATTAGTTTAACCTCTTCATTCTTATGTTCTTAGAGTGATTTTTAGCATATACTTATAATTATAAAACACAAATAGCTCAGTGGCTAGAGCGTCAGGCCGCGAATGCCGAAGACGTGGGTTCGATTCCCACAGCGGCGACAATCTTTTCGTACTTTTTCTACATGTTTTAATTATAAAACACAGTTAAAACATCATAGTTACTATTGTTATTTACACAAAGATTATTAAAGTTTAAAGAGTGTCTTTAGTTGATATGTACATAAGTAATGTAACTTAAGTCATTTTAATCAGCAGAAGCAGATATGTCTATTACTGTGTAAAAAATGTGCACAAGCAATCATACTGAATTAAAAATAACAAAGATGACAGAAATTTTATTATTCAAGATGTATATAATAAGGATGGTAACATACACTTGAAAAAAAAAATTGTGATGGTATAATCATGGTCTGCTTGCATTGCTTGATAAACAAAGCCATAATTAAAAGGTAAATCTTCAAAATTCAATACCAACCCAGCAGTTTGTGTATCAGCAAGATAGTGTCCTCCTCTGATTTTGCCTGGTGTAAATTCGATTTCAGTTGATCCAATGTTGGCCCCTTTGAGTTTGGCATTGCACATCTCTGCTACCAACTGAATGCCTACAACATTGTAATATTATAGTATTTCGTATAGTTTAGCTGACAATTCTTAGGCCTTAATGCCTAGTGAGAATGTCAATTTACGAATTAAATTTATCAAATATATATGAGTCAATATAAAAGTACTATTTTTAAAATATCTTCAAGTAAACCGTTCTCAACCAATAATATGTATTATATTACCTTTAGAAATTATGCATTTTTAAATTATACAAAACCCAAAAAAAAAGATTTGATTGCTTTGACTATAAATCGTAAGCTTACCTTTTAAATGCTGAGCGGCTAAGCCCGGCTTACTGCGCCCTGCTCTTATATTCATTACCCGAATCGGTATTCCTAAAATGGCACTCAGTGATATGGAATTGCGAAGTATTTGACCTCCCTGAAAGATTTTTATTTAACTGTTATTACTTGAATTTTAAGATAATAAATGAATTTTATTGTATTTTAAAAGTTATACCCCTTCTAAAACACTTCCATCGATGTCCAGACATGACATTGGGAAAATTTAACGACCGTTTGTAAAGAAATCAATTAAAATTCAGTGTCTTCAGAAAGTATAAAATATAATTTCTTATTTTTTTTTATTTTGCCGATCTCAGATTCTGATCAATTCTGATTTTAAGGTTTACTATAACCTAACCTAACTTTTAAAATAGATCCATTCCTTTTAACACAATTTGACATTTAAATTTTTAACTAGTGAAAAATATGAACGAAAGAAGTTTTTTTTTTGTGGTGTAATTTTCTGTTAGCCTAGCAAGCTAAATGGAATAGAAAAAACAAGTATATAAGTAACTACTGGCAGTACATTTGCCAGGTTTAAACCTCGATGACGTTGTCCGCTCCGCTGCATCACCTACAGACTATGAATTTGGGACCTCAAGACTTCACGTTTGGCAGCTTACGCGCTGTATCTAGAGTATGATAAGTTCAAGTTTAAGAGTGTTGATACCGGGCCAAAAATCCAAAAAAAAAAAGTTCAAGAGTGAATGCGGAGAGGTGGTTGTGGGTGCTCTGTATAAAGGGTATATTTTTTTTGGTACTATTTCGAAAATATGTAGGCTTCCTCACGTTTTCCTTCACCACTGAGCACGTGATAATTCAGCACTTAAAATTAACAATTTCATTGGTGCCGGAACCAGGGATTAAACTCTGGTTGCTCGGGTATATTGAATTTCTTGAATGGTGGATGTGGCTCATGGGATCGCTCTCAAACCAAAAAGACACTTAAGGACTGATAGGACAACTGTTTATTTCAACTTAAACATTTTGAACTTATTTTTGGACCAAACGTAATCATTAATATAAAATACAGGAGTTATGTCAGATAGCTATACATGTTACATCTTCAAACGATTTTTACGGAATCAATCAAATATAACACAATTCAGTCTGAACAAATAAAACTAACATTCTAAATTTAATTTAAAGTAATTCAAACATAATACATAAACCAAGAAGATCAGAGTTGATATCAAAAGAGTATGAATAATCTGAGATTACCAATCAACAGAATTAAAGGCAAGCGCCCGGACACTGAGCTATCACGACTCTATTTTAATATATTTTCATGTTTTTCTTTAATTACATATTTTCTCTAAATCATTAACGATAACCTTGAATAATTATGTACCAAGTACTCTTTTCTTTAATAATTACATTTTAACTCTAACAATGTATTAACTAAACGTCAGCTTCAACTTCCGCGACTTCCGCGTAAAATGTCAATACTTATTACTTGTTTTGCTGGGTATTATTTGCAAACTCAAGTTAGCAGTTTTGTTAAATATTTAAATTAATATCTTTTGAGGTTTATTTTATACGCAATAAACAGAATTATTAAAACAGTTTCATGGAACCTTAATAAGTGCAAGTGTTGTTGCCCTGATAAGGATGCAGCGAAAATCGGGCTTCCCCGTGGCCAATTGCAACATTAAAATGGTAATTAATTCTTATTATCTTTGTATATTTATTGACATTTTTTGCGCACTTTGGCCGGTTTTATCATAAACTTATTATTTTGAAGCTATTGATACTTAACCAACTAGATGAAAATTACTTTACAATAATGTTTTGTACTTAAGCCTTTTAAAAAGCATATTGCTTCTATAATTAACACGGAAATTTTACCAGAACATTCAGCTTATAGTTAAGTTCGGTTAGATTATTCAAAGAAAAAGTTATCTTTTTAGGAATTCTTATATTTTTATTCATAAAACTTATATTGTGATTTATAATATTCAGTGCCCATTAGATACTTCAGCATTTAATACACAAGTGCATATTTTTTAAAATTTCTATGCTTGTCTCAATATAATTAGCCTTGATTAGTAGATACATTTGGGTTGATGATATTATCCAATAATTACCAAACTTAACCTTTGCAGCCAGATGCAACCTCAACAGAATCTGTGGCATTTGAGGAAGAGTGGGAGCCAGTGCAGAGGAGGCAACAGCTGATCAATTTCGGTCATTCCCAGTGGGGATTCAACAACTGGAGCTGGTCTGTCAGCAAACAGGAACTTGGTGAGTTGAGTTGGATAAAAATATAAGTTACCAGTCTATATTTTCATTTTTCTCATTAAGTTATATTATAATAGGTATAAAATATTGAATATGTATTTGTAATATTTTTATTTCTAAACTATTTGATTTACCTTAAATTACCATAAATTTTGGGTTTGCAGACTTTGTTGACTTGGTGGGAGGCAAGTACACTGTGGGAGTTGCAGCATTTGTATCAGTTTCGGTTAAGAGCTTTGATATCCACCGCGAGAATGTTGGGTATGCTACAGCGCTGGCACCAAACAAAGGCTCGGCGATTCATCGAGCTAGAAAGGTATATTTTCAGTTACAATCTTTTTCCATAGATTTATATGTGATTTTGAAAATTACTTTTGAATAATCTGTTGCTAAAGGTTCATAAATATCATTCTCATCCAAGATTATATGGGTGTTTTTTTGCATTTTTCCTTTGTATAACATCATTTTCCAATACTGGCTTGCTCATTTCTTATTTTCTCCAGCTTTTGTGCCTTACCTTATGGTGTATATGGTTGTGGATTGTTTCCTTTCCTATGTTGCTCGGTAATAAGTCGCGCGAGAAACATATCGTCCATTAAAAATTCCAGTGCGCCGTGACGAATGCGCTCCGCGAGACTCTGCTCAGCTTCGGCGGCGGCGTCGCCAGCGAGCTGATGGAGCAGCTCGAGGCGGGCCGGGGCGAGGTGGCGAACGCGCCGCCGGCCGACGCGCACACGGAGAACAACCCCAACGTCGCGAACATCGGCGGCAGGCTGGAGCCCAGGAACAGCCCGCTCGGCAAGGGCCCGAGGAAGGAGTGCGCGGCCGCCCCCGCCAAGGCCGCCCCGGCCCCCGCCCCGGCCCCCGCCCCCGCCCCCGTCCCCGCGGCCGCCCCGCCGGTGGCGAAGGCGCACCCGATGCCGGCCAACCTGCCGCCGGCGGCGAACCGTCTACCGCGGCCGCCTCCGCCGCCGCCGCAGGCCCCGCTGCGCCCCAACTCGAGCGTAAGTTTTGTGCTGCCCGTGATGGGGGGCGTGGTGCCGCCGCTGTACGCGCCGCCGCAGCGGCTGGGCGCGCCGCACCACGTGGCGCCGCCGCCGCACCTGTTCCCCAACGCGTACTACGAGTACGCGGCGGGCCCGTGGCACTTCGCGTACGAGAGCTTCGACCGGCACCACGGCAACGTGAACCTCAACTTCGGCGCGCCGCCCAAGAACCTGGTGGTGAACTCGCGGCCGGGCGAGTGCAGGAGCGCGTGCGCGCGGCCCGCAGACTGCCGCGGCGAGGCGCCGTGCGGCCCGCAGGGCCAGGGCTGCTGGATCAAGCCCACCATCTTCTACGACGGCTTCTGGACGGAGCAGAAGGTGAAGAAGTGGGTCGCCGAGCAGGTGGAGAAGCAGTTCCCGGAGGACCCGCTCAAGGCCAGCTCGCCGAGCGCCGCCCAGGACGCCGCCTCCAAGTCATGAGCGCACTCGCTCCGTTCCTCCGTTCCTCCGTTCCTCCATTCTCTCTGTGCTCGGCTGTTCGCTTTCGAGTTCGGAGGGTGCCCGTACCTTTTGTGCTTCATTTTTTACGGCGTCTTCTTGCGCACACGTTTGTCATGCAATTATGTCTGCATCACAGTTCGTCTCTTCAAAATATAAGTGCACATAATAGGTCTATAGATTCTTTTTTCTTCGGTCATATAATATATTTGCCTTGCCTTATTCAGGTATATACCTTATATTCTTCGATTTGCCTACTTAAGATTATTGTCTTAACGATTAAGACTCTTATACCCTTGAACAGGATAAGTAACTTTTACTTCATCCTATTTCTTTGTAAAAGAACGGTGTATGACTTGTCTTATGTATAGGTTCATTATTTAATAGTTTAACAAAATTGGTAACGAAACCCAGTTTATATTTAGAAATGTATCAACACCCTCCATTTTTATCACGTGTGTAATAAAAAGGCACACCCTTGAAGGAATAAAAACGACAAAAAATTTTATTCGACTTTAATTCGGCGGGAGTTAATTTTATAATAACGAATCGATTTTCGAAAGCGGGTTCGTTCTTGCATTTGCCAAAGTCTTTTGTGGACTTTTAAACGTGTCAATTCATGAAAGCTGATGAGTAGTTTTTATTGTCTCCATTTCCGGGGAGAAATAGAGCCGATCGGAGAATTAGACGTTTAGAATTAGCACTTGAGAGTTAGTGATGATTTTTTTAGTGTATGTATTCTAGGCTAAAAAGCGTTTAGCATTCGGTAAGTCCTCAAAGCAGTACACTATTTTTTATTGAATTTTTTCGGAGTTATTATCTATAAGTGTTATTAGATTAAGTACGCTCTCTAGGATACGGTTCACAGTGGGTAGGCCGTTTTACAACACAAAGAAGTTTCGGGTTATAGTTTGGAAAGACATTCGTGGAAGCCCTGTTGCAGTTCAGTTTAAATTACTACTACGATAAAAAAACGACTACGATACCCAGATCAGATCATAAATAAAATCGCCTTTCAACCGACTTCAAAAAAGGGGCAGGTTTTTAATTAGATTGAAATACAGTTCTTTCTTTTGTTTTTTACCTCAGAACTTCCTTTATTCGATTTTAAAAATTATTATTGAATTAAGTTCGTTTTTGCTCCATGTGATCCCATATTAATTTCATATCAGTTTTGTTTTTTGTTAACAAAAATGTAGTACTCTTATTTGAAAAGATTGATTCTGTTTTTTAAAAAAAAAAGTTTGTTTTTAAGTTATTTTTACATGCAGAACATTTTGTATAAAAATCGGCTTTTTTTGTCTCAGATTTTGCCGAGTTTTTATTTACTGTCTAAATTATTTTCAATTAATAAGCAATGTTATTCTTTTTATACCTGCCTCTTAAATACCGGCTTCCGTATTAAATATTATACTTGTAATTCGTTCGTAAAAACGTGGTATAGTTATTTATTTTTTAAATAACTAAGATTTCAGGTATCGTTAAGCTAATAGATATTTATTTTTATCTGTGCCCCTAACAAAGCCCGTAATGCGATTAAAATACAATCGCATTATTTAGTGTAGCCCTCAAGCCAATCTATTTCCATTTTCGTTTAGGAATTGGTGATGTACTACGTAGGATGGTCTTTAAGATTTGAGACGCGAAAGGTTTTTCGGTGTTTTCGTCGGTTTTACGTAGATTATAAAGTGCGGTATTGTGTCAAATACTTGCATGTGGTGTATGTTTTTAATGCAATAAAATGTTTGAAAACTTGTGAATGTTTCATTTGTCGTTTTGGACCGTTTTTTATTTTATTATTATTATTATGTTTGATTAGCTTTTGTTTTTATGCTTTTTTGATTTTTTTGGTTTTATCATTACTTTTTTAATGAATTTTTGCGTTTTTTTTTTCGCCTTTAAAATCGCGACAGTAAATGAACAGCAGCAGCAGCTTGTGAATGAAAAAGTAATTTCTTACATCGACTAATTAATATTGCAGCTAGTTACATCAGGGCTATATAGATGGATATTGAAACGCAACGAAGTGTTTTTATTTAATCGTACATACTGAATTTTGACCGTTTAAATTAGATACCTTTTGTGTCATATCCTATATGTCTATATGTATTAATTATCGGCTTGTGTATCAGGCTGCCTATAAGATAAGTCTCACTCGATCTATTCAGCCTTTATCTGCTTGTATTAGAGTAGCCTAATCGTTCGGTGGGCTGAATGTTACCTGTTTACTCAGTTCTCATTCCGCCTGATGGTAAATAAAACTATTTAAGAACCCATTCACTTTCAACACATTCCTATGAAGAAAAATATTATACTTGTGTACTACGGCCAGGTTTAAATAAATATAGTAGGTTTTAAACAAAGCCGTAACTGAATAAAATAATTGCCTCTTATATTTTTGACATAATAGTGTATTGTACGACCGCTCGCTTTTAATTCAAATCACGTAGTTCAAATATCGGTGCTTTTGTAACAATAATATTTTGAAGTTACACCAAGTATGTCAATTCGCAGTGGATTAAAAATCTCTAGGTACAGAGGAGGCCTAGCCCATTTTTATTTTATTCATATTTAGGGAACCCTAAAGAGCAAAGCGACAGTTTGACAGTATAAGGGCTACTTTACTAAATTCCCAAATTCTTTACGCGGTAAAAATCATGCGCAATCGTTCTCATTTTTCTAGTGTACGAACGCTGTGAGGAAATACGTGAATATAAATCTAATACTAGATAACGTTGTACGGCCACTTTTGCAGAGCCTAATAAAGTGAATTCGAGACCACTGAGAACTTTCCGTGTAGCTTGAAGTCCTTTTAAAGGTATTACTTGGTATAAAGTATAAAATTATTAAAACTAAAGTGAGACATTACTGAAAGAGACGAAATGATAAAACGGTTGAGCTCACGCCATTAACGAGATTAATCGATGTATGTACCGACTAGTTTCGGACCTATGGCAGGTCCCGTCTCGCACTGCGAAGTACCCTTTTTGAAATGAAATTATAAAAAAAGTACACCCCTGCCTCCCCCAAGTACCAAATGATAAGTAAGAATTTCTTGGAGCTTTTATTAAATATCTCTATATAATTTCCAATTGGCTGCTCATCTTCATAATTCGACCTAAAATTCGTTAAATCAGATGTCAAAGTAGTATTACTATTAATTTACATTTTTAATATTTATTTAAAGATAATTTGCTGGTTTAAAATTGTTATATTTTACGTAAGATTTAAAATTTTCACAGCAAAAGTAAGTCTTGTAAAAAATTAAATATTTGCAACCTCCTTCCCTCTACACGAAACTTGTAATACATTACATAGAATACACATCTTATTTGAGCAACCTTTTTTGCGGGTTACATCAAATAAGTTCCTTTACGTCGATCAAGTCCTCTGTACCAAAGGGTAAAACGGGACCCTATTACTAAGACACCGCTGTCTGTCCGTCTGTCGCCAGGCTGTATCTCATGAACCGTCATATTAAGACAGTTGAAATTTTCCCAGATGACGTATTTCTGTTATAACAAATACTATAAAACAGAATAAAAAAATATTTAAGTAGGGTCCCGTACAACAGGCATGATTTTTTTTGCCGTTTTTTAAAAAATGGTACGGATGCCTTCGTGCGCGAGTCCGACTTGCACTTGGCCGATTTTCTACTTTTCTTTTGATACTTGACGAATAGCCATGGAACCATGGAAGTGCTAACAAAAACGAGTGGTAGTTTTAGGTTATTATTCAAGGTGGTGTTACAGCTGCAATTCGTGGACAGGAGCCGTTGGGGTCTGACGCCAGCGAGGAGGCTGCGCGCGCGGAGAGGAGACGACGCCAGAGGCTCGCCCAGGAGGAGTTCCGGCTGAAGCAAATCCTCAAGCAGAAGACTGGCACTGGTTAGCATCCACGCAATATCTTACTGGTCAGACCTGAAAGCCGCTGTTTTACGACCCATTCTACATTCCGTGAGTTAAACGCTAATTCACGTATCTTAAAGCGGCCATAAGTGTATCAGTTTAAATATGATTTGACTTTCATAGAAGAAAATAGTATATGAAGCTCGATGTAACAGAATTTCTCTTTTTTGCCTTTTCTTTATTGTCTTATAGTTGAGATATTGAATCACTTCATTTTACTGTAAATATATTTATATGTAAATCTTTACTTTTACTTAATTTTTGTTGCATTAGACCTTTTGCTTTGTACTCTCAATAAATACCTTTGCTTCTCAATAACTGCATCATTTCATTTAAACTCTCAAGAGTTTTGCTCTCACCATATCTATAATATATAACAAATTTTTATTGTATTTGGTTTCGTTTTTTTATACATGTTATTGCATTGACGTCGAATATTAAAAACTTAAAATTTTATGAGTTTTCCAATATTAGGATTTTATCTGACTCAATCGAAATTGTACCAACAATATATCAGCTACAAGAATAACGTTATTGAGTAACATATCACATCTAGTAATCTTATCGTTTTTTGATACGTTGTGTTAACATATTGCTGAACAGAAGTCAACGAATAGACCATACAGTACCTAATAAAATTATGCTTTGAATAGAGTTGGCGTACGTCGTGGAAAAAAGGACTTCTTTTATAAGATTATTTTGATTATTTTTCTTGTGCCGATCATTTTTTTTTCATGTACACAACCGTAATTTTCGGTTGGGTTATGCAAATTAAGCTTTAGAAGTGAGTGAAAGAATAATCTTTCTTTTTATAGAATTTTAACGTACATGTTTTTGGACTTAATATACATTTCAGTAAGGTTAAAAGATATTAAGTATAAGTTTTGATAATAAAATTTTTTTGTTTTAAAATGCCGTCATTAATTGGATCCGTGACGCGGGAATCAGCCTTAGAATACTCATTCACAGCTTGTGATACGTATTAAGCTTCGCCGATCGCAGGACGCGATAACCATTCCAAGCGGCGGTGGGGGGAGTACTTAAAACAGTGTCACGTAAAATGTTGGCAGACGACGACCGAACACTCTGCAAAGACAACAGCAGCCTGGACAGCCTGCTGATGGCGATACCGTCGCAGGACATCGTCATCGAGGAGACTGGCAGCACCGACGCGCCGGCGAAAAGGAAGTCCCCCGCGCCAGAAAGCGGCAACACCAAACGGAGGGGCAGCCTCGCGAACAAGCTCGACATCGTTACGAAATAATTCGGACCGTAAAGTCCGACCGGGAACATAATACGTTTGCAATGAAAGCGACTGTGGTTCTACCAGTTTTCTTTCAAAATTCTATTTTCCTGGTCAGACGGTACGCACAAAGTGAATTGTTTGACTGAACTTCGACAATTCAAAACGCAGGATACTGGTGGATGAGAGAGGCGGGGTGCGAAGGGAAAGTGTTGCCTTATAGTTCGCGGCACAGTCATGTCGACTCGCTCCTACTAATGATTGGTGTATAATCAAAATAAACGTTTTTATGTGGTTGCTTATTTTTTATTTGATCGAACATACAATAAAAAACAAAGAATATAACCATCTAAAATAACTTAATCGCGTGTTCCCAGAATATTGTGTTCATCAATGAAAGGTATCCATTATATCGTTAATAATATTAGTAACAAATTGACAACTCAAATTAGTTCAAATAAAAAGACTTTCGATTTCACAATATTACACCAAAATATTGCTGGAGCTTTAAGTAAATCGACAGAGTTATATGCAGCATTAACCGATTTAAGTACAAGTAAAAAAAAAAACACTTTTGTTGACGTTATTTGCCTTTCAGAAACATTTATGAAAAAAGGGACAGAATTGCTTTTAAAAGTCCCGGGATACAAAATTGTGGCATGGTTTTCTAGAAACGTAAAAAGAGGTGGAACATGTATTTTGGTACAAAGGGACATGGTATGTAATACTATAAATTATTTAAAAACTGTATCTCAACCATTTACTTTTGAATGCTATGGAGTAGAAATACAAATTCATAATATAACAATAATTTGCATTTATCGAACTCCAAAAAGTGACCTCAAAGAATTTTTCTTTAAATTGGAAGAGATGCTCAACATTTTATTCTTGAAACATAAACGTAAAAAAATAATACTTTGCGGGGATTGGAATATAGACATCCTTAAGATAAATAAAGAACTAAAGAACTACAAAGTATACTTAGCAAATATAATATGATTTTGCACATAAATACACCCACAAGATTAACATCCTGCATTGATATGATAACTAGTAATATAAGATCGGCACATGCTAATATACACTACTTAGGATTGTCAGATCATGAAACAGCGCAAACGCTTACTATAACTGTAAAAAAAATTAATGTTCCCCCATCTTACTTTGAATACAGACGAGATTATAACGTAGAAAATGTAAGAAAGTGTTGTCAATGCATATCAGCTCTTAGTTTTACTGAGGTCTACGCTCATGGCCAGGTAAATGGCGCATTTAAAGAATTCCACACTATTCTGCGTTTATATTATGAACTATGTTTTCCAATTATAAAGGTAAAAATAAAATACCAAACTAAAAAAAAGGATATGGTTAACAAAGGGTATAAAAATATCGTGTATAAATAAAAGGTTATACCTAAAGTACAGATTGGAAAAATATAACAAAAATATTAATAAACATATTTATTATAGGTATCATAAGCTACTAAAAAAAATGCACTAAGGCTCAACAGATAAGTAATCAAAAAAAATATTCAAAATCAAAAAAATAAGTGTAAAGCTGTGTGGAATCTAATTCAAGATTGTGCAACGAGTATGACGAAAAATACACACATTGACATTATTAATTTTAATAATCAGACGTATAGTGATCCCCTGACAATATCGGAATTATTTAATTAAATATTTTATCAATTTGACTCAACATAATATGACACATCAATATTTAAATTCTGACATAGACAAACTAATAAAAATGAGTAATAGTTCAATTTTTTTGTATCCAACCGACAATGTAGAAATATTTAAAATTATTAATACTTTGAAAAACACCAAAGCAGTAGGCTATGATGAATTACGTACGGACATTTTAAAAAAATGTGCCCTGTATATATGTACTCCCTTATCATATATAATTAATTTGTCTATTGAACACGGAATATATCCAGAAAGTTTAAAGTTATCTGTAGTGAAACCCTTATTAAAGAAAGATGACCCATGTGATATTAGTAATTATAGACCAGTTACAATGATACCGATTATTGCAAAAATTTTTGAAAAAATAATACATAAACGCTTACTAGATTATTTCATTAAGCACAACATACTAAGAGAACAATTTGGATTTAGAAGTAATAATTCTACTACTTTAGCTTGCTTCCCATTAACTAAATTAGTTACTGAAAGCTTAAATGATAAATTACCTATTACAGCTCTATTTTTAGATATGAGCAGAGCTTTCGATTTTGTTCAATATGACAAATTAATAGATAAACTGTATAGATACGGTATAAGAGGGAATGCACAACAATGGATCACAAGTTATTTAAATTACAGCGTAGAAAAAATAACACTTTATTATTTAAAGGATCGAAAGCAGTGCACCGAAATAACAAAGATATTAAACTCGACTAAAATTAAAAATACCTCTCAGTATAGTTTTGTTAAATGTGGAGTCCCACAAGGTAGTGTACTAGGGCCACTTCTATTTTTAATTTATATTAATGATTTACCGAATGCAATAAAGCACCCATGCATATTGTTTGCTGATGACACTACTGTTTTGATACAAAATAAAAATAAGGACACATATGAAATTGAAATAAATAATGCATTATTTGACTATAACGTCATTTGGCTAAATAAAAATAATCTTAAAATTAATATAAATAAGACTAAGCTAATACAATTTAAAACATATAACAGCAAAACAAAATCAATCAACATAACACATAGTGATGAAAAAGTAGAAGAAGTAGATAATGTAAAATTTTTAGGAATAATTTACGACAAACATTGTAATTGGCAAGCTCATGTCGATATGATTTGCACAAGATTAGATAAGTTTGTATATGCACTGCGTCAGCTTAGACGAACGGTTTCTAAAGAAGCAGCATTAAGCGCATACTATGGTTATGTTTTTTCGGCGTTATCATATGGATTAATAATTTGGGGTAACTCAGCGTATGCAACAAAAGTATTCATAATTAAAAAAAAATGTATTAGAGCCATTTGCGGAGCGAAACCACTCGACAGCTGTAAGCCACTATTTAAAAGGTTAGGCATATTACCTCTTCCCGCAATGTATATTAAGGAGATGTGCATTATGGTGAAAAGGTATCCGAAATATTTTGAATTGAATTATAATTACAACAATAGATCCTTACGTCGACCAGAAAAACTATATGTTCCTAAATGTAACCTAAATGTATATAAAAAGACTGCTTACTTTATGTTCATAACTTTGTACAATAAATTACCGTTAGAAATTAAATAATTGCCCCTTGCTTCGTTTAAGACGAAAATAACGAAATGGCTCTTAGATAAAATGATTTATAACATAAATGACTATCTGTTACGTAATATTGACATTTAATAATTTGACAAAGGTATATATCCGTATAATAATTTTAATGGAATAATTTATTATGTTTAAATGTTTTAATGTGAATAATTGTATATTTTCAATATTTTAATGTAAATAATTTTATATGAAATTGACAATTGCATGCTGAAGGTCAGCTGAATATGTTGCATCAAAATTATTAGAATTAAGATCAAAATGTACTACCATATTCTGGCAATAAAAAAAAAACATAAATAAAATTTACACAAATTGCCAATAGATGGCGTTATCATACATTTCTAGAGATTTTTAAACGAGTTTTATTTTTGTGAAAACGTAACCTTTATCCTTTTTTTCATCAATAGTGACAAACATAAGCTTTAAAATGGTGTTTGATTCGTTAAATTTGATTATGAATTTATCGCATTCCGACAAAGAACACCCCTGAGAATAAAGATATAGAGATAGTAACAAAGTTGTTCGCAACTGTACACCAAAACGATTGACGCCTTTTGAGAGCGAGATAGATAGCGGCTTAAGTGGTGCGAACGGGAGGGCAATACTTCCAGATCTGCATGTTCCTACGGGACCAACTTCAAAAGCATATTTAACTCTTCTTTGTATCATTTTGTTCTTTTTTTATGTCATAAAAGTTTATAATTCACGCTCTACTTTAAAGGATTTTTATGTTTTCTAAATGTTATGATGGATAATTGCATCATCACCCAAAGGATTTTGGGTTACGTAGATTGTAATAAAATTTAAGACTAAATTAAAGATAGTAATTACTATGAATTATAAATTTTCAAATATACGTGGTGAGTTTAATTTCGAGCTATGATAGCTCATGGTCCTGGCGATTGATTTTTATTTAATGTACTCAAGCAACCTGAGATTACTTACTGCTGCCGGCACCAATTAAATTGTTAATTACAATATTAAGTGGCGACTTGTGCAGCGATGAAATATGAAAACATCGTAGGTATTCGAAACCTGCATATTTTAAGTACCAAAAAAGAATCAACGTTATGTACTCCGTCAATCTAATGGGATGGCGTGGTGGTCTATGCCCTAATATCTAGGCCATAAATAACTGTACAATGGGCTTGCAACTTCCCAAGTTTCCGTGATTTGATGAAATTGAAGCGAAAAGGTGTAGCATAGTTTGCGTGTACTCTTTGGTTCATTGGAAGTATAAATATATAAATCCATATTTACAGATATGGGAGTTTGAGGAAAAGATATGGAAAATAAAAGTCGCATTTATTTAGTGAACTCAAATCGTATTTTAATCACTAACAAGTTACGAATCTTACACACGAATATATACAAAGAAAGACGCGGGAACACAAAATAAAAATTGTCCGGTTATTGTACTCAGGTAAATTAAGAACGAAAAGAACCTCACTTAGGACGAACAAGAAACCAAAAGTTACATATAAACCTTACTTAGCTAAGATAAAATTAACAAATAGGGCCAGTCCCAACGAAATAAGAATACATTTAAAAACCATGCGGCGGCCATCTTGTACGACCTCCTCCACGACAAAATGGCGTATCGACGGAAATTAATAAACCGCATGCATCGATAGTAACGCAAGAACTGTCGCTGTGATGGTTGGCACGCGAAGTTAATGGACCTTAATTATGTGTAAAACATTCTTAATACAAGTACTAGTAGTAGTTTCATATAAAACATCCAACCGCCAACAACCCTACCGCGGTGGCAAAACATAGTTACGATCACACAATGCATTGATGTAGAACGTTACACCGTTTGTTATCATCGTCATATTACTAACAATGCGTAAGCACTTGGTTTAAGTCTACGTTAAAATTTAAAGCCTTCTCTATGGTCATTTTACATGTTGTTACAAAAGATAGATATATATTTATGTATACACATTAATGTTATGAATCGCTTAATTACATCTTATATATAGTTTTTATATTGCAACAAATTGCCCCACTACACTTTATTATAGAACGATTAAATGTTTTGGATCTCATGGACACAACAATTTCCATTTGGGTACATTACAATAAAATCTGGTGAATCCATTCAGAACCAGTAATCAAAATAACACCCAAATGTGTCTACTTTATAAATGTTATTAAGTTGTTTAATAGACTTCGATATTACATTTAATGAAATAGGATTATACATTTTTAAGATATAATAAACATTATTACAAATTGATCAATATATAAGGGTTATTACGAAAAAAAAAAAATAAAGAATAATTCCTCCTTCTGGTTACTCAAAACTATTTATAAGCGATATCATTACGTACACGGTTAATTTCACCAGTATTTCTATGAAAGAAGTGTCTCCAAAATACAAACGAAAATAAGATATGTACAGCTTGTACAATTAAGGAACAAAAATGAAAAAAATACTCAAATCTACTTAAGAACACTGTATCATACTACATATTAATCGACGCAAAAACAATGAATCGACAATGCGACCTACAAAAATCGCTAAGTCTAATCCACCAAATTCCACCAACCACTTAAGTAAAATGTTAGAAACATATAAAGCGGAATTAACATAGTTCGAAAATATATTTTCTATATTCCCTACATACTACGGTCAATATTCTTTATTTATATACATGTTATCTGTATATGTTTAGACTGATATAAATTATATATTAATTACAACATAGCGTTATAACCTCTGAATGAATGACAACAAACACATGTTGTATGATAAGAAGTGATCATTCATTCAGTCAAGTTATTGGGACATTGAGTAGTTAACATGCCAAAAAGTTTATGGGTAATGATAGACAATCGGTTATTTATTACATTACATTATGAAATTAGAACATTTATG
Source organism: Iphiclides podalirius (assembly GCA_933534255.1). NCBI lineage: Eukaryota > Metazoa > Arthropoda > Insecta > Lepidoptera > Papilionidae > Iphiclides > Iphiclides podalirius. The sequence goes on from OW152826.1 coordinate 12,655,627, forward strand.
ATATACAAACATGTTATTCAAATATCAAAAAGGCTAACAAGATCCATATAGTATAATTTTTTTTCAATGTCTATCTTATTGATATATTTTTTGTATATAACAAACCAACATATAAAATATTGTTTAACATAACATGTTTGTTGAGAAAAATTTATATGATTGTTAATTTTAGATTCAGATAGATGTAAATATTGTATAATTAATCGGTATATGCTTCATTAACAGATTCATTTTGCATAAATTGTTTCTATGTATAGTCACAGTAGAATTATGGTGGTATATGTTATTTACCAATTGATTAATTAGTGATCCATTTATAATGCTTGGGCAATATGAATAATAAAATTTAAAATGTCGATTTTTTGTAGATAAACAGTCTTAAAGATCCGAATATCGCGCCCAGAAAGTGCAGGTACCAAACATTCATATCTAAAGTTTCAACTTGAATGCAGAGACAGCATTGAAAATGAAAATTAATTATGGACAATCCAAATAAATGCCTGGGCAATACTAATACAAACTTCATTATTTATCTGTCTATCTGGTCATTACAAACATTTCAAAGTAACTGTTGTGTAATTTGACAATTAAGGTACATTTTAGGCGAGCCATAGCAAATTAATTATTTCAAAACTTTTAAACCTATCCCGGACTGAGCTTACTTAGCTTATACGTAGGTATTACACAAACTGTCAGTAAATTATGAATATTAACCACATGTTTTAAAAATACATTTCTTGTGAAAGAAAAAAAAATGCATAAGTTTATTATATAAAAAATAAAAAAAACCAAGAAAAATTAATAATGATTTTTCATATAAACGAAAACATTAGTCTACTCCATATGCCAGATGTGCACTCGTTGCAATAATACTTTGTACTTCAGGATCTAGATAGTAACACTATGTGGTGTACATCATACATTAATTCATACAGTGTATACATTACTTTCATTTGTATAATAATGAGGTTTAATGTTTATATTTTGACCAAGACTCTGTTCAACTCAAAGACTTCTATTCGTAATTAATTTATATTGATAAGAGTTTAATTGACAAGTAAATGAATTTAATGCTACTACACCCAGAATAGATGTGTCCGAGTTGAATTAGGAACAAAAGTTCTGAATAATATTTGATATAGCAATTATCCAATATTGTAGGCATGTAAAATACTTTATATATGTTACAAACATTGATATATTAGGATTTACTTATCGTATCATTGTTAGTCCCGGATAACGCAACATTCAAACCGTACTGTGTTAATGAAATAAAATTATTCAAACATATAATCTTCCTATATTGATAAAGCATATCCACTTACATATTTGTTGATCATACATATACTTCTAGATGTATGTACTTAGTTGAAAAACAATAGTACCAAAGAAATACGCCTCTGCGAAAGGACAAACAAAAACCAAGTATAAAATCCCTTTGACTGCCTTCGGTGTACATTCTATATGCAGTGCGTTGACGTCCTCTATAATGAAAGTGTGGTATTTCGAGTGTAAAGTTAGTGGACGCGACAGTACAACGTCGACAGTTTTCTTGTGGATGTCGCAGTGGACGGGTACGTTGATAGCCCGAACACTGTGTACCGACGAAATGAACGCGACTGTACGCGAGCAGCCAGCATTCGAATGAACAGCTCGCTTGCGGATGAACGCCTGTGTACGCGACCGTAGCCAAGTGAAATGCGCGCGACTGTCCACCGATAGACCGCGGGCCAGCACGCAGTCAGTGCGCCGATGGCCTGTAGAGGAATTCGTAATTAATATTCTTAATATTCTAAGAATTTATTTTTTTATGTGAGAAAGTGGCAAACGAACTGGCGGTTCACCTGATGTTAAGTGATAACCGCCACTCATCTAGCCAATGAGCTAAAGTGGCTAGAGCGTCAGGCCGCGAATGCCGAAGACGTGGGTTCGATTCCCACAGCGGCGACAATCTTTTCGCACTTTTTCTACATATTTTAATGTTCAATCTTAAAGTGCAAAGATTAGCACTATAAACAATTTAAAACACTAGAGGTATTAAGCCATTCACACACTAGAGGTATTAGGCCACTCACGCACTAGACCGCCACCTCCTCCTGCTCCTTCTCGCGCTGGCGCACGGCCACCGCCGTCTCCACCAGCAGGTAGAGGCATTTGAACTTGTCGCGCTCGCCGTCCGCCGCCGCGCTGCTCGGTACCACCTGTCGACGGTTGGTAAGTATTAAGCGACTGTTTAATAATAATAAAGGAAAATGTTTCAAATATAAGAGGCTGTTACTTTAAACTATTGAACCCTCAAACTGTAAATTCAAACGGTGCTGTCATAGCAACGAGCCTACATACATGAACGCTTATATCCTTTTTCTAGAGACACATCTTTCACCACTTCTGCATCCCTACATCTACCCATGTGCACTAGGCTAAAGGGTTTTTTCTGACGGCCTCCTGCGTGGTGGATTGCAAGTATCACGTTTAGTTATAAAGTACTATAAAATCAATAATTCTAATAACATTAAAAAAACTCGTTAAAGCTGTTTTTTCTTATTTTTTCAACGGATATTATTTTTATATTGATTATATGTAACATTTTAATGTGACACGTCAGCTTGATAGATTTGAAGTATTAGTTGAGTAGGCGCTAACGACATGTTACATAAAAAGAAAACTTATTCAATATGTAGCAATGCTGGAAGATTCGGGAATGAGCCTAATATCTACACCGCAGAATTGTACACGCAACCACGCGCACGCACACACGGACGCTACGCACGCTCCTACGCGTGCAGGCGCACACACGCACACACGCTCACCTGCAGGCGGCGGCGCAGCGGGTGCGGCAGCTGCGGCAGGTGCGCGAGCTGCGGGTGCCAGCCGCCGCCGTCGGAGCCGCCTCCCGCGCCCCCCGCGCCCGCCCCGCCGGCGCCCCCCTCGCCGCCGCCGGCCGCCGCCTCCTCCGCCGCCGCCTCCTCAGACGTGCGCACCGTCACCACCGCCGCGCTCCTAAGGACGCCGTTGGCATTAATACATATTTACAATGACATGGTAAAGTCGAACTCCGAACCCGGAGAACGTGTGAATTAGTGTTGTTAAGGGTTTAATCTGTCTCTTCTATTAAGGATTCTAGCTACATGATATGTGTAAGGAGATAGGATGGAACTATCTACTAACTACTAGGACCATGCTATGCATGTTACGAGGTAGGATTCTAGCTACATCTAAGGAGGGTAGGACTCCAGCTGCATGCTACTCGTGCAAGGACATCGACGGAGCAGAGACTGACCCTCTGGCGGCGGGGTGCAGCTCGCGGTCCTCCGGCCCGTAGCGGATGACCGACTGCCAGACGGAGGGGTCGTACTTGACCTCCTCCTCGCTGACCGCGCTCGACGAGTAGCCCTCCTCGCCGTCGGCCACCTCGTCGCCGTCGCTGCGGTACACGAGCAGCCCGTCGCCGTAATCGTGGTCGCGGCCGCGCTCGCCCTCCGCCTGCGGAAAGCGACGTTATCGTATAATACCCATGTGACGCAGTATTTAGCATCTAGTTATACATATGTGGCTAAGCATTTATCATCGTAGTTATACACATGTGGCACATCACTGACCTTAGTTAGCTATACATAACTAGCTTTTCGCCCGCGGCTTCGCTCGTGTTGAAGCTCTTAAATAAATATCTTTCAACACTTTTCCCAATTAAAAAATAACCTTTCTCGGACTCTGGCCTATCTGTGTATCAAATTATGTGTGTTATATATGTGGCACGGTTACACCATCACAGTGCGGAATGACCGACGAAACACGACATTCGTATCATATCATCATCATCATCATTTCAGCCTGTTTGAGTCCACTGCTGAACATAGGCCTCCCCCACAGACTGCCATGAAGTACGATCCTGAGCCACCTGCATCCATCGACTTCCCGCACATTTGCACAGGTCGTCACTCCATCTAGTAGGGGGTCGTATCATATGCGGCGCAGTATTGGCCATCATAGGGTGGCACGACTTCGACTTGTGCGAATGTACGGGAGGTCTTTGGCTGCAGGTGGCTTACGTTTCTTCACGTTTCTAAGCTATTGACTTATATCGTGATTTCGATTCCCATACGAGACGGATATTTGTATGGGCCACCGATAATTATTACGGATATGTTTTTTTTATTACCAAAGAGTTTAAAAATATAGCCGAAAGCGCTAACAACATGATTATTAGTGCCGACACCATGATGCGGGCAGGAGGACGATGATGATATTCCGTTCTAAGTAACTTAACTTTTAGCTTTAAAATAGTTGGTCCGTAAATCGTTAACTATGTGTAAGTTTGTATATGGGCCGAGGGTCACGTACCTCCTGCTCGTTGTCCCAGGAGCCAACCAAAAGGCCCGGCTGGCCGCTGCCGGAGCCCAGCTGCTTCCTGCCGCGCCGCGAGATCGTATAATGCAGGGGGTCGTGGCCCTCGCGCCTTATCATCTCGGGCAGGATGCGGCGGCGGGCGTTGATGAACCAGTTGCACACCTGCGTAAGTCGACCAACAGATGCACAGATTAGACAAATCTACATACGAGAAGATTCGAAACCGCCTACGCATCTAGTTGCCAAGAGATTCGATTTAGTCGTAGCCAGCTTAATCAGAGAAAATTGTTTGATGGGCCTACTATTCTGCATTTGTATCTTACTGAAAGAGATGTTAACTGAGCGAGCGGTTCGCCCGATGTTGAGCGAGGATCCCGGCTCACTGGCACTCATCACATGCCGACGTTTCGTTTGTGCCCGGTCGAGGTGACTTATTCGTAGGCTCAAAAGCCGCAGCCGTTATATAAGTTGTTTGTATATCTACCATAGACAAACCAGGTGAGGAAGTTTAGGGCAAACGACAATAGTTCGTGTTTCATCAACTTTCAAGTGTGATTCGAGCACAATTTACTGCGGCCAAATCTTTGGCAAAGCCAGCAAGTCTTTATGCTTGGGTGTAAGTGACGCAATCGCCTCGAGCGCATAGTGGTTTTTATGGAACGTGATACAAACGACCAGACAAGCCAACCGGTGGTAAGTGTCCACCGCCTCCCATGGACACTCGCAACACTAGAGGAGTCACGAATGCCGGTCTTTGTGAGGCTCTCTTCTCGAATGTCCCTAAGTCGGCGGTAATACCGCTGGCCACAACAGATTCCGCGACTTGGTTGAGCATTGCAAATAGTTACGTGATATGACGACCCGAATGGCGTAGTGGGCAGTGTACCTGCCTCCTGCGCCAGAGGGTATGGGTTCGATCCCCACTACTGGTAAATATTGTGTGATAAACATGGCGTTTTTCTAGTGTCTGGGTGTGTATATATCTATAAACTGTATTTACAAAAAAAGTATGTTTAAGTTTGTTTATCAGTTCTCTAGTACCCATAGTTTAAGCACTGCTTAGTTTGGGACTAGAGAACGTTGTGTAAAAATGTTTACTAAAATATTCATTTACTTTATATACCACCGTGCGCCACCACCTACCTGCAGCACCGTGAGATTCGCCTCCTGGCTGAGCGTGAGCTTCTCCGCGTCGCTTGGGTATGCGTTGTAGCGGTGCTCGTACAGCCAGCGCTTGAGGATCTTCACCGAGTGCTTCGGCAAGTTGCCGCGTCTCTTGCGCACGGACACTATGCCGGGCGGGGGCGCGTGCGCCATCGCGCGCCTCGACCGGTCCGCCTCGCCATCGGTGCCGGACTCGTTGTCGTCCGTAGACGAGGTCGACGGGAAACGGTCGCGCGCTGGAACAGCCAAGACAATGTTATATTGCGCTGGACCCGCTCCGCTATATGGAGTTGACCCGCTTCCGATGGTAAGAAGCAGACCGAACTTTTCCTGTACAACTTCAATTGTTATAAAAGAAAAGGTGTCGCGATAGACTTGTTCATATGAGAACCGAAGCTAGTGAAGCGAACAGGACGTTGCTTACGGCCGGCCATGCATATTTACATCACCCGAGGGTTTGCAGATACGTTGAACACTTTTAGAAAAAGCGGAACCTGGTTACCTCACTCACCAGACGAAACGCAGAAGTGTAACACTTCCACTTCACGCCGGTCTTCTGCGAGTTCGGGGGGTCGAGCTATTGCATATGTCAGGGCGGCAGTTGTCACTTAACATCCGGTGAACCGCCTCGCTAGCCACCTTCTCACATTAAAAATGCGTTAAACAACGGGTAAGAATAACATACAAGAGTCTAATAGTCAATGAGTAACTTCATTCGAAGACATATATATTTAGTAATGAAAATACGCACAATTTCCGTCCTAAGACATTTTTTTGCAAATTTCGAGTAAATTTGTTGTCAGTTGAAGTTAGCAAATATACTATACATTTGCTAACATCAACTGACAACTTTCCGGGCATGGTTTCGAAAGCTTCGCCTATTGGGTCAATTAATGCACGTGAAAGAGGTCGGACAAATCGCGCGAGCGAGCCGCCCAGAGATTCATTTTATGCGCAGCGACTTATAAAGTTTGCAAAGCGCTGTAGCGGCTGACACAAAAAAGTACTCTTTTTCGAATGAATAATATTCAGATTTTTTTTCTTTTACTAACATAATATCGTCAAATGAGTAAGCGGTCCACCTGATTGTATAACGATAAACACTTATGATCAAGAAGAATATTGAACTAAACTGATATAATTCCAATCATTCATCATCATCATCATTAATCAAACGAAACACTCATACCTATCAGTATTTCATTGGACTAGTTGATAAGCTTCGTCACCCTGGGTCATAGGTTCGATACTCACGTATTTGGGCGTCTGTGTGTGTAATTAACAAGTATGCTTCGTGTGCACGTGTATGTAGCACGTACCAACAACTCACTTAATACTAAATGTGCTAGTTATGTTAATGTCATGATGACCCAGTGGCGCAGTTGCCAAGGTATTGGCTTCGGCACCGGAGATCGTAGGTTCGATTCTCACACGAGGCAACTATTTATGTGACCTACAGATATTTGTTTCGTATCTGGGTGTTTGTATACGTGAAATTTATGTATGAAAAACGATTAGAACACAGTATAATGTTATTTTTGAAGGGAAGACTACAATATATCTTCTAGGTCGGTTGTGGTCATTGGGAATTACTACCCAAACCCTTCCACACAAAATAATAAAATTACGCTAGTAGGGCCACGTAACAGTGTTCGCTATTGCACAAATCGGCACGTCCGTCCGGGTTAGTACCACGACCTCACAGAAGACCGGCGTGAAGTAAAAGTGTAGCACTACTTCTGCGTTTCGTCTGGTGAGTGAGGTAGCCGGGGCCCACTTTATTAAGAGGTGACAACGCATCTGCAACCATACGGGTGTTGCAAATGTCCATGGGCAGGCGGTTATCACTTAACATCAGGTGAACCGCCAGCTCGTTACACTAAATTCTCACATTTAAAAAAAAACACTCGCCAGCTTTTTCTAAACTTTAACGGTGGTAGGGCCACGCAGCAGCCTCGGCTGTTGCACGAATGGGCAGGCCCGTCCGGGTAAGTACCACGACCTCACAGAAGACCGGCGTAAAGTGGAAGTATGACAAATACTTTCGCGTTTCGTCTGGTGAGGTGAGGAGGTAGCCGGAGCCCAATTTTCAAAAGGTTGTCAACGCATCTGTAACCCTCGAGTGTAGCAGATGTCCATGGGCGGCGGTATTCACTTATCATCAGGTGAAGCGTCTGCTCGTTTGACAACTTTTCGCATAAAAAAAAAAAAAAAAAAAAAAAAAACTGAACAAAAGCGGAGAGTATAATCGAAATGTCATCGTTATAAAAGGAAATTAACGAGCCGCCGGGCTGTTTCGGAAGGAAATCTCACGCGATACGCCGCATCACGGCCTATGAAGGGCTTCGGCGGGCGGCGGGCTTCGCTCTCAAAAATCGTTCGCTTTTGGAGGGGCCGATGAGGCGGAATTGATAAACATGGCGGTAACACTGCCAAGTATTTACACGGTTCGGAGAAAAACGCTTAACGTAATATCGTTTTAAATCTAAAACGATGTACGTATTCAATATCAATGCTTCGTGTTGACATTCTTTAATTATGTATTAACAAGTGCACGGCACTAATGTAATAATGAGATATCTTATCTGGCGCGTTAATTATTATTTAAACGATAATTGCGACTTTATACAATTCTTTTGTAAGGAAACGTACAAATTATTAGGCTGCTGTTGACATAACACTTAAGCTTCGTTGTATTTTCGTTTATCATGGACGTTGTATTAAACGAAAGGAGATAAAAATTCTTTTTATTTTTTTATTTTATCGCGCTTATTTTGGTCTTATATTGCCAAATTATTTATTGGGCGGGATTTTTTTACTATTATTTCAAAAATATGCAAGTTCCATAACGATTTTTTCTTTTACTATCAAACACGTAAACTTTCAATAAGTAATTTCATTGGTGCCGTGCAGCGGGGTTTCAATTCCGAATGCTGGAGTATATTGAATAAGAACTTGGCAGAGGGATTCTAAGACGAGCTGAATATTCACTATACATTACAGTTGATCAACTGATAAGACTAACGCCCGGTTTCTGAAACACTGATCACCATAGAAGTTAACTAAAGATTAAACTCTTTGAATTGATCATTCTGATTATTAGGAAGATCATTCTGATCAATTCAAAGAGTTTTACCATCCTTTTGGCAACTTAAAAAATATTTTCATTAAAAATAATTTTTCGCTGGTGACAAGAGGGCCTTTCTGTTTTTGCTTAAAAGTAAACACGAAACCATTCAGCGATTAAAGGCAGCCAGCGTTTTCGGCACCATGACTTGTGTATAATAGTTAGATAATATGTAATTTAGTTAATATTTAATATTATAATCACTGGTTAAATAATAATTAGCTTTTTAAATTCACTCAATTACATACTTAACATCGTGACTTATTTCACTATAGCGTGGCTACGGACATTTTATTCAAACTTAATCAGTAAATATCGATATTACTAACTAAACGCTTTCTATGTCATGACTATAAATTTACTTATGTAGCAAACGAATAGTGTGGTTTTTAAAGTTGAAATCTATATAAAGGTATCAAAAACGACTGTATATCTTATATAACTTATTTATTGAACGTGTCAACAATTTAATAATTGCAACTCGACAAACTGGAGCCTAGTATATTTGCGCTTAAATTGCACAATACATAAATAGTTATTTCGCGTTTAGCTAGACTACCTTTTTTTTCGACCTCAGAAAAGGATTAAAGTTACCACCAACACTTACTAAATAACTGGAAAATTTTTATATTTTATAAATTATTATATTGTAATTGTTTAATTTTAAACACACAAATGCAGTAATTAATTAAAACTTTGTTGGGGGAGGAAGAGGAAATATGTTCAGCAGTGGACACGAACAAGCTGTGATGATGAGATGACGATGATGCGTGTAACATAAACTAAATGAGTTTAATTGTTAATTGTCATAATATTAGAATAGTACTAGGTCTTAAGTTGTCAGAAAATTATTGAAAGTTGTTTCTGAATCGATATAATACCTAATCGGTAAAAGCAAAATACACGAACGAGTGTGCTAAAGGAGAGAAGAGGCGAATAAGTATGTTTATGAAACATTTTCATACACTAGCGTGGGCTATTTATAAATAAAAGGGCGCTTTGTAGGTTTGTAGGTCGGCGGGCATACAGGTGCGCTTTATGGAAAGTATTAAGTAGTTGAGTAACTTTACGTAGTTATGTACAACGCATTATTCGAAAACGAAGATAAGTGGGTTAAAGGGATTTATGTGGTCTCGTTGCAGATCTTTTCTAGAGCTTAGGGATATTTTTTTATTATAGTTTTCTAAGTAACTAGACGCAAGTGGGAGAGATAATTGAATAAATATTATTTCATTTTGTTATAATCTTTAGTGTATTAGGTACAATTATATACAATTTTTGAAATGTTTTAAAAAAATAGAAATTATAAATTTTGTCTAAAAAATAAAAAAGTTTTGCCGCTTTGTCAAATTTTTCAATTCAACGTTTTCGTCCTACTCATTCCACCGAGGTGGGATGAGTAGGAGGTCGGGACAAAATGTAAATTATGTTTTTCGTAATTCCACCGTGGGGTCGGGACAAAATGTAAATTATGTTGTAAGTGGTTTGGGGTAGGTTTTTTTACTACCGGCTGGATCTTTATATATAATTTATATATTTTTTTACTTTATAAAACCCAGATGCAGAAGAATTAACTGATGAATAGTGATAGACGTAACAGTGATTGAATCAAATAGTAGTCTCGTATGGGAATCGAACTCTTTACTCCCGGTGCCGCAGCCAATAGCAACAGAGTCCACAAATTTAACGTATTATCCTAATAACTTATTTCAAATCTTATAATGATCCTTTCTTGCAACAATTACTTATTCAATTAAAAATCACCAGACGTGTAAAAAAGAAATTCCCAAAAAGGAATTCCATTAGTATGACTGTGTACACACTACACACAGACAAAGGTGAACCAAAATCAAGATATGAATCCAGTACTTGCGGTAGTAGCGGACCGAGCGCTTAGCTCTCTTGTATAAAACCATCGAATTCCGCCCAACGAAATGTAGGTAAAGGCTGCGACTATATGCAAATCGGTGAAGTCTCCGCCTTGGCAAGGCCGGAGCGTTGACGTGCGGCTAAAGACGAAATTAGACGAGCGGGACTCACGCATTTGGTGTTTTACGATTGCATCGCTCTGTAAATATACTTTTTTTGCCTCTTTTTTAAAAACATTGCCCTCACTTTAGGATGACATTATCCCACGTTGTAAGGACGTTTTACAAGCATAAATTTCACGTGGACAAACACCCAGAAAAACTATCAAACAACTATCTGTGGGTCGCACAAATACTCGTTCCGTGTGGGAATCGAACCCTCGACCCCCGATGCCGAAGCCGATAGCTTAGCAACGGAGTCCTCTTACTTCGCGCTTAGGTATGCTTAAATGACGTTATGGCTCAGGTGATACGTGCTGAGGTTCCACTTCAAGTCTTATATCGTGAGATCCCAGGCGGTTCACTAGATGTTAACTGGATACTGCTTCTATTGACATCCACTACTAATGTAACATAGGCCTCCCTTCTATGTTCTTATGGCCATATGTTCAGCAGTGGACTCAAATAAACTGAAATGACGATGATGATGACAATACAAAACAGATAATAACAATAAGCATTATTCTACTTTTTTCTAGTCCCACGTATGCGTCCGCAAAACTACTGGTTATCTTACGAAGCAGTGATTATAAGAGACTGTCGAGTACATTTTTTCTTTTTAGCTATCTCCAAAATCAATACTACACAGCCTCACGTAAATCCTGTCGCACCTTATGTACCTCTTCAATTTAGTTTGACCCACTAAGAACTATTGTTTCGTACGCGGCACAACTTCAACTTCTTTGTAACGACGTTACGATGTACATAGTTATATATGTTAGGGTAAAGTATACATATATGTTGTACCAGATGCGTGTACGAGCACAGAGATTTCAGATAGATTATACACTAAAAACTTCCCAATTTGTGTAAGTGATTGGTGATAACGTAACAAGGTCACTTAAATTATGTCGAAAGTGGCCTTTGAAAAGGTTTTGAGATGTTAAGTTTTTTTTTAACTCAAAGAACTGTAGGTAAGTATACTGTAACTCTTGGGTTTAAGTGTTTTGGGATATGTTCATATGGGACGACGGGACATGCATGTCTGGAGTGCACGCCGCATGTGGATTCGGGCTAGGCGCCCCGTGCGCCAGGACACCTCAAGCCCGTCGGAACTGTAAAGGACCCTAAGGCCAACAGTGGCTCATCCAGAACAAAAAAAAAACTTTTATAATATTATAATACAATATAAGTAAGGATACTTTCATATCGTGTCTTTATTCCATTTATTTCACTCCCAAAAACTCGCATGACTTGTGTGGAGTTGTCAATGACGACTAAACATATTTGGTGTTGTAGTTAGTAATGTCAAGGTATTTATTTCAACAATTACAACTGTCACGACATTTTATCCTAATCCGATAGTGTAATTACTATTTTATATACTATATTATACGCATTCATCTTAAATGAGGTACATAACAAACACTATAGCTAGCTTTGAGAATTTTATTCAAACAATACTTTAGTTCCGGACTTTGAGAATCTAAGAAAGTGAATCGAGATCGAGTAATATTTTTTCAAAATCATATCAACCTTTACAGCTCCGATGCGTTTAAAATTAAGTGGGTTTCGTGCATAGTTTATAAGTATATGCGAAAGTGGAATCAACGAGTCGAGTTGTAAACAATGTTCAACAGGTCATTGGTCAACGGCAAACACAATGAGTGTTGCATTGGACTCTTGAGTTAGAGCGAGAGGTCCGATTCAATATGAATGTTATTCGGTCACCCCGGAAATTTGTAACTCTAGTACCCGCGATATTGTAGCAGCGTAAAGTAAAAGGAAAATCAATTCGGTGAATAACTTTATGAGTTATGACAGAACTGGTTAGTTTATTGCAAACGGTCTCAAAAGCGAAGGCAACTTTGTTGATGATAGCCAATTATTATCATAAAAATAATACTAAGTTTTAATCCAGCGAAAAGGTATCAATTAGTGTAATATGAGCTCGGCAAGTAATAATGAAAATTCAGTAGAATCCAACCATAACGAACAATCTTCGTTGGATTTGGTCATGCGTAGAGACAATTAAATCATCAGAATTTCACAGCAGTTTTTACCTCTGGGAGGTATTGTTTAAGTCGATTAATATTCAAATGTAAATTATGTAGCGCCAACAGCTAGTGCTACACTAATGTTTGTACTAACAAAGTTAATGCAACAAAGCAACTTATATGTATTTTATATCTTTAACGAATTATGTTTGAACCAATATAACTTTAATTGGGATGTTTTCATTAAGCATCACGGCCCAGTTTTGCAGATGGTCAATTCACTTTTTACGGTTATTCCCTCCTGGAGATGTACTTATATATATATTTTTATTGTATATACACACATAACTAGCTAGGCGTACTGTATGCATGTGCACGATGATATTTATTTATCAAGTGCTATGGCTACTCGGAAAAATGTAAATTGTAGAAGAATTTCTTAAATAGGTGTTTAATAATTAATTCATGAGTGTTTCCGGCTATTACCCTCTACATATAAACAAAAGCACAGAACTCGGCTTTTCCTTTAGTATTCTTTTAATTAGTGATTGAATCAATCAAGGAAGTTATCGGATACACACAAATCATTTTGTGAGAGACAACCTATAGCTGATTAGTTTGAATTGGGATGACAAATTAGGTCTCCATTAATTTAGCGATAGTGCCGACGTCGAAAGACGAACCTTTGTTTGTAAGAGGTTGTTACATCCCACACGCTGTCGCATTTTAACTCAAGTCGTGGTTCCGAGGCAGACTGAACCCACGCGATTGTCTTCGTCTACGACTGCCATGAATTTCTAATAAGCTTTGCAATATAAGACAGGGTTTATCTTACTTATTATTTTCAACGGAGAAGCTCTTATTATATTCATTATGTAAATATTTTCATTTCGAAAACGATGCCCTATAATCCTCGAGTTATGGGGTGTTTACAAACCAGATATCGAGGACACTTAGTCCTTACTGACATACTAAGAATAACCATTTATTTACACTAGTGGACGCCGAGTGGTCGAAATTCGACCAAGTTTGAACAGTATTAATCTTTTCTCAAATACAGTACACAATAAACAAAAGAGTATATATGCGTGTGCGTACCAAATACATGGTAGTGTGTGTAATGTTTTTTTATTGATTTAATGTATTTATGTATAATTTAAAAAAATTGCATTTTGCTGCCTTCTCTGCCTTCTCTGTATAAACTATACTTATGCGATATTTCATACTCGTTCTTCCGCGCAATTTTCGTAAAAAGGGGTACTAAGTTTTTGCTTAACATATTAAACTGTATATAGATAGAGATATTAACTGCTGTTAATTTAAGAAATTTGCCATTCGTTGGAAATACGAAATCTGTACAATAACAAATAAATGCATATTGCTACACAGGGATTCTTGCAATAACTGTAATTTATGCACTGTTTATGCGACGTGAATTCAACAACCCGCTGTCTGCATTAAATCATCCGTTCAACTTGGACGTTCTTCATAAATATAAACAGTTATAATGTGTAACATTTAATAGAGAAAAAAGTATATCATAACAGAGAAATCGACCGATTGGTTTCAGCGTTTAAAAATACTTTATCGAAATAAATATATATATATATAAAAAAAAATATATATATATATATATATATATATAAAATATATATATATATTTTTTTTTTATTTTTATTTTTTATATAAACTTTATTGTTTTTATTTTTTATGATACAGCATACAAAAATACATACAGCCCTAAATTTACGCAGACGTAGTCGCGGGCAGCAGCTAGTATTTCTTATGGGCATACATGGTAAACTTTCTAGAAAAATGAATGGTATTCCCCATATCACATAGTGTATTCATCAAATATAATGAAGCCATTTTGTTTATCGCGTACAATTGTGAAAGAGGAAAATTCATGCGCAAGCTCATTTTGCCCTATTGAACTCAACGCAGCACGAAGTACGCCTGCTACAGCTAAACAGACGAAATTGGTTTACCGTTAGGGTGACCAGGCAATAATACAATTATAAAGGGGGTCGTGATTGCTAAGTGTCCGGGCGCTCGCCTATATTTCAATTTACTGAGTTCGAGCATCGGTGCCGGCACCAATGAAATTGTTAATTTTATGTGCTGACTTATCACGTGCTCAGCGGTGACGGAAAACATGGGGAAACCTGTATGCAGGCCTATGAGTAATTTCTAACCTTCAATTACCTCTCCAACCGAAATGCAGAAATATAAATCTTCCACGTCGACCTTATTGTACTTTCCCGGATGAGACTGTCCATTAGTAAGGCAAAAGCTGCAGCGTGGACCATCGTGAATCTCAAACATCTTTCACTTATAAAAGAAGTTTAATCTGATGGTTTTCAAACGTTTTAAAAAAAATTCAATTGTCTTGCAAAGAAGCTTAGCTTGTTTGCATTTGACTCGCGATCTTAAAAAAATTCTACAAAAAACATTACGTAAATATACAAAAGTCCAACATTGCAATATTACATGGTCACCGGACGCATCGATAACTTTTAATTTGAAAGAGTCTACTCTGCAAACAGGGCCACACGTGTTATACCGAGTGTATTTCACAAACATTCTATGAAAGCGTTGTCGTAATAAAATTAAATCATTTCGAATATGCATAGAATATACTTATTTCTACTAATTCTTATTTTATGTCAACAAGTACTATTTCTACTGTTCCGATATTGTTTTCGTGCACAATATCTAACATAAAACATTCTCCTATACAGCACAATTTTATCTCAAAATTGGGGTAACGTTTTACAGTAAATACAATACAAATAAACGTGCAAACAATATATAAAAAAGTTTGGGCGCACATGGTGTAAGACAACGTCTACCCCGAACCGATTTTAGTCGTTATAGTGTACGCGTATACACAAAATGCTGCAACAATCGCGTAAGGTCAGACGTACGCGGGAGCTGAGTCGGAAGCTATCAGGGGTGCAAAGGGGGCGGATCGATAAGGGTGAACGGCCGAGGGGCGGACCGGCGTCGCTGCCCTCTGTGTATGCACCCGAAATTATGCAATCTGTTTAGAAGATCTATAGACGACCCAATTGCCTTAGTGGGTAGTGACCCTGTCTCTTGGCCTGAGGGTGTTTGGTCGATCCCCACAAGTGGATTGTTTGTTGTCAGTAGGGTCACTCCTACATCGACACGTCTGCCAAGGGAAACAAAAGCGTTTTGACAATCAGATTGGCGTAGTGGATAGTGGTGTGTCTGTTTATATATCTTTTACATGTATATTTTTTACGAAAGAATTGACTGTTGTGGGGCCACGCAACAGTATTTGCTGTTGCACGAATGGGCAAGTCGGCCCGAGGTTCCTTCTTATACCAAACACCTAAATATACTACTTAACACGATGTAACTTTAAATGACATGGTTCCGAGGCGCAGTTGCCAAGGAAAAACGTTCTGCTTTATAACTCTTTGTATCAACCACAGATAATTCTTTGGGTGTTAGTCCACGTGAAATATAATATGTATTTAAAATGTCCTTCTAACATACGATAATATTAACCTACAGTAAGAGCTTTGTTTTTAAAAATAATAAATAGTCTGCGTTTAATTCAGAGCATGAAAAAGATTAGATTTTTACCTCCATTTCATCTTCCAGTTTGTCCACATACACACGACGCGGTTCAAAAGCGCGAAGGACACATGCGGATTACGTCCTTCATGAATTATTCCGGATAAAGGTTTTTTTGCCGGCGTTTTATTGATGATTAAAATGTTTATTATTATAATATTTATATCTACACGGACTGTGATAATTTGAACTTTTAAACATGTGTGGTGAACGTGAATTACCTATATAAATCGGAAAATTAAATAAATACTGAATTTTAGAACAAGTCTCAATGCAATAAACTTTGAATTCGGTAACAATCGTATTGTCTGATTAGTGCTGATATTATATGTTTATTATCTCAATAAAACAAAGGCTAACGTTTTGGTTTGAAATAGAACTGTCAGAGCTGGAGAGATTTTTATTTTTTAAACAAATCGTACCAAAACACTTTTATTTATTTAAAAGTAAAGATGAGATACTCAATTCGGTTGTATTTTTATGTTTAATTCATTCAGAACTCCGTCAATTATGAACAGACTATAAAAATATTTTTGCATTGAGTTCCATACAGCTCCCATTTTAAAGACACATATCTACATTTTCATTGTGGAAGGATGCTACATACATCTGTATTAAGAGGCAGATTACGCCATTACGCAATTACGCGTTACGCCTTAATGTGTCAATTTGTTTGAACTGGAATTATTATTAAGTTGCTTCTGAAAAAATCAAGCATTACCAGAAAGCTCTACAGTTATTTAAGATAAATTTCTAACACCCTGTCAAAGCTTTCAATACTTTAAGTAGTATGATATATTTTTATTATATATTATTATATATATATTATATTGAAATATATATTATCCATTAACTCTTTACGTTTCGAAGATCTTTCTTTATGAAGAACGAATCTAAGAATGACTAGAATCGGGGTTACACTACTTGTACATTTTCGACAGATATATTAGGAAATGAATAGAAGTCTGTCCTGTCGTGATCATGACGGTAACATTTCTAATCTGTTTACAATTATGCAGTAAAGTATTTCTTACACTACTATACAATCTCGTTGATTTTATCTTGTGTTACGGCAACACCAAACATCACTTCCGCATAGATCGGGGCCCCCAGAGACACCCATTTTCTGCCTCGTCACTTACAATTTCAACGGCTCAAGTGCAACATCAATAATTGTCAGACATTAAACCATCTACGAGCGACCTATTTTTCATTGATACATCCACTTCTCTACAAAATTTGGTCCTTCGAGCCGGTAATAACCCGGTTACAAGATTTAGTTACATAATTGATTTAATTAATTTAATTGAAGGTAATTTTAAAAAGCCCTTTATTCATTATCAGACAGAAGACCACTGTTTAATATCATTCATTATATGGAAAATTTGACTGTTAACAATTAATTAGGATTAAACATCAACCTATAGTCGACTCAAAGGACTATCTAATCAAAACATCACATAGAATATTTAGAACTTGACAAGTAAAAGAATTCAATTCAAATCTAAGTACGTTCGATACGTTAGTTATGTCATAGTCTGGAGACATAAACTAGCGCGTTTCTGCAGCCCTTCGACGCGTGCTACGTCACGGACCTACGTTAGCGTCTATTTAGCGGTGGAGTGCGACGCACCCCGTCTATTTCCGGACCGACTACAATGCTCTCCGTCTCAAAGGGTCCGCGCCAACTCTCCCAGTTAACGAGCTGTCCACGACAACAACATTTGATACTCTAACTCCCGGTTTCTGAAACACGTAGAAATTTTTTTTTATGTGATAAAGTGGCAAACGAGCTGGCGGTTCGCCTGATGTTAGTGATAACCGCCGCCCATGGACATTAGGGTTGCATATACGTTGCCACCTTTAAATAAAGTGGGCCCCGGCTACCCCACTCACCAGACAAAACGCAGAAGTGTAACACTTCTACTTTACGCCGGTCTTCTGTGAGGTCGTGGTACTTACCCGGACGGACCTGCCCATTCGTGTAACAGCGAACACTCGTGGCCCTACCACTGTTAACTATTCACTTGTCAAATGGCTTCTCAAATATCATTCGAGTTTTCAAAAGGATGGTTAAAGTTTTTGAATTGATCATTCTGATCAACTTTTACTTATGTAATCATCCTATTGCAGACAGCTGATTAGTTAATTTCTACGATGATCAGTGTTTCAGAAACCGGGGTAACAATCGCTCCGAAAAATCACAATCAGCGCTAAGTTTAGTAAGACGATTTCCCTCAATAAGATTTAATTGTAAATTTATGATTATTTTTCGTTTTTAGTGCTCTCTGCAATCAGTCGCTTAGCACAGTTGGCTGAGCCCATTTCCTTGGCATCATGGAATTCTGGCATCGCTAAGATTTTTCGACAATTTGTAGATAAAACTCATATTTAGATTATCAAATCTAAATATGAGTTTTACTATAGTTTATTTAACCCATCGATAAGTCTTTAAGACTTACTACGTCTAATTGCGTCTTAATTCGTCTAAGATTGTGAATGTAACTATCCTCAATCACAATACTACACGTAATTGCGCTATTCTAGGTATAGTTATCGAAATATAATGTGGAATATAATGCCGCGGGAAGCATTGGAAACTCTTTTGAGCTCGCATTTTTAATGAAAAAATGAAAGCAATCTTACGAGAACGACACGCTCTGTGTAAACTTGATGCTCTCCCGAGTATGGGCAAACGAGTTTCCCGCCTGCAATTATGTTGCTCGCCAAAGTTTCATACTCGATTCGTGAGTACCGTCTAAGTACGCTCAGCGTTCATGCTTAAATAATGTCCGCCCTGTTAAGACGCTCGGAACACACCTGAGGGCGTTATTTATCATTCATGCGCGCATTTATTACGTAGGTACTCGTATATTTTTCGCGCGGTGAGGATATCGAACACTAGTAGGTAAAGCGTTTGGATTCGCAATCCGGAAGCCGTATGTTCGAATCCTGGCAGTAGGGAAAAATAAATTTTTCCCATACATATTTAAAGTTTCATTTAAAGATTAATTGTTGTAGAGCCACCCAACTATAAACGCAAGTGTCGTAGATGTCAATGATCGTCGTGTATTTTATCTCAGCGCAAACATAACAAAGGATTAAGTAATTTTTAAATGAAACAAAAAAAAACACGACCATATTAAAAATACCAACTATACCTCTATTTTTCTCGCGACCATATATTGATTGAGTAATATAGTATATACGTCATTTCCACTATTAAGAATTTTTTTTACCTCCTTCGGCAGTGGGATAAAAGGTAGGGAGCATATTGACATTTACCAGGTGGAAAGATAACACGCTTATTTTATTGGTATGTCTTTAACCTTGAGGTGTTGTTAAGAACACAACTGACACAAATTGCGCAGTGGCCAACTTTGTTCGATTTTAAGCAAAGTTCGATGAAACAACTCGTTTCACTGTTCCCACATCGAGCGCTGAAAATAAACTTACGCTTTATAGTAGATCTTAAGATCTGTTTAGCACCTTTTTTTATCGCTTCATCAACAGTTAAAGATGATGAACAAGATAATGTTTTCCTACATTAAGGGCAAAGTTTAAAAAGAAAATAATTATAAAAACATAATTTTGTCGGTTTTATCCGATGGAATTTATGGTCATGAAGCCGAAAGTTAAATGATATGTGATCCGATCGTCGTGAGGCCGATGACCGCTTACTACGCAAGATAAGATTAGAGCGTTATTTACTTATTTTTACTATCGTCGTTACTAAAAAAAATTATGTGAAAACTTGACTGTGTCAATTTCCTGTTACTAAAATATTGTTAGCGTAAAGTTGATAAAGGACTGATATCTTCTGATACGTAACGACAAATATCGATATTCCTCAAGTAAAATTTATTTTATCCGAAACCTTATAATTTTGTAAGGCATTGTGTAGAGCAGTTTATACTTTTGGTAGGTACTTGGTGGTAGGGCCACGCAGCAGCCTCGGCTGTTGCACGAATGGGCAGGCTCGTCCGGGTAAGTACCACGACCTCACAGAAGACCGGCGTAAAGTGGAAGTATAATACTTTCACGTTTAGTCTGGTGAGTGAGGTGGCCAGAGCTCAATTTTCTAAAGGTTGTCAACGCATCTGCAACCCTCGGGTGTAGCAGATGTCAATGGGCGGCGGTATTCACTTAACATCAGGTGAACCGTCTGCTCGCTTGGCAACATTTCACATAAAAAAATACTATTAATTGGATTTTAATGAATAACGCTTATTGACAGGTAAAATACGTTATTAATTTTAAATAAGCTAAATCAAAATTCATATTGTTTACGTAGTACTTATAATTGTATTGCCAATGCATGAATTTGCTCGATTGCGAAAACGCATGCTATTTGCTTAGCGAGCACTGCACTTTACTGCGTTTTTAACTTCGTGTGGACACGCAAAATAATAGATATTAGATTTCGTAATGTTTAAAAGTTGGAGTTATGTTGATCAGATTTTGCAACCCGACGCCTTAACATATGCGACGTAGTTATAATGACGCCTAATAACCATCATAGGAAATGATATGACATGGACATCACATTGTTTCTAGAGGAAATCTTTCTTTAAAATAGGCTTTCTTATAGGGCATAAAGATTTCTTTGTAAAACATGCTACACCATTCATAACTACATTAACGACCGGTTTCTGAAACCACTTATCATGGTAGAAATGAACTAATCAGCTGTCAAATGGCTTTTCAAATGTAAATTTAGTTGCCAAATTAACCATCCGTTTGACAGCTGATTAGTTAATTTCTACGATGATCAGTGTTTCATAAACCGAGCGTAAATCTATCTAAACCTATATTATTATATGTATATTATAATCCTTCCGCAGAGACGTGTTATTACATACGCGTAGACGTATATTATAGATAATATAAAATATCTCCATTATAAAACGCATTATCGAGAAAGTACTAAACTTACACAGGAGTAAAGAGCGTAGCGACCGTAACTGCGTCAAGGCTGTGCGGACACAACCGAGAGGTGACGGAAGATGCGCATTTGCCCACCTACTCCTGCCAACCTTTTATCGGCAACATGTACAGATTCATCGGCCACGGAGAACGGTGACATCACCACATTGTATAAAACAAAGTCGTCGCGATGTCTCTTTCCCTAGGTATGCTTAGTTCTTTAAAACTACGCAACGGATCTTGATGCGGTTTTTTTTACTAGATAGAGTGATTCAAGAGGAAGGTTTATATGTATAAAACATTGTACCCGTGCCATGCCGAGGCGGGTTGCTATTTTTTAATAATGCTTTTTGGTGAATGCTCAAAACGAGCAAGCAATTCTCGTAATGCTAAATAATTATCACCGCCCACGGAAAATTAAATGACTATAAGGGCTGCAAAGGCGTTACTAGTCTTTAGTCCTTACCTCACGAGACAAAACTCGTAAATGGAAACTATGATAACTAAACTATATACTAACTCGAGATGGAAAAAGTTTTCTTTTAGATCTGCGTAAATTTCAAATGTCAATAACTTGAGCTTCATTTCGTGAATATATATATTCGAGATAGAACTCGTTGAAGCGATCGTTAAAGTTGCACAGAGTATAAACCGTGCATTGCGAAGAAAACGTGTCTCTGTTTGTTTATTTGCTATAGAGACGTGATTGGAGAAATAAAACTTTATTGATGTAGGATAAGAACTCGTCACATTTACGTGTACTAATAAAAGCTCAACTTGGATCTGTTGATGATTGCATGCTTCCCCTATTACTTTTATCCACGAATGCCCTCATACCTATTCCCTTCTTTAAGATTAAATTAATTCCGATTACAACGGCTGTCTAGATTAAGCTGCTTTCAGAGCGATAAGACCGCATACAAACAATTTACACTATTTTGTAATATGTACCTATTCCTCTTACATGCATATTTCAGTTTATACAAACTACGTTATAATAATTAATACCCGATTGGCGTAATTGGTAGTGACCCTGCCTCTTGCACCGGAGGCTGTGGGTTCGATCCCTACTACTGGAAAAATATTATGTGATGAACATACTGACTGTTATCCAGTGTCTGGGTGTTTATATATTTATAATGTTTTTATTTACAAAAGAAAAGTACGTTTATATATGTTTATCAGTTATCTAGTACTCATAGTACAAGTGTTCCTTAGGTAGGGACTAGAAAACGTTGTGTAAAAATGTGTCCAACGTGTGTGTGCAACGATGATGTCATAAGATATAAATACCACTTAATAAGGAATCTCGTTAGAAAGCAGACGAGTACATCTCAACCTACAATTGGTTAGCAGGCGTTCGCGAGAGCTTATTCATTTTAAAAGTTAATCTCGACGACAGCCGCACCACTTGATAAACTCATCGATGCCAGGATGGCGCCATCTGTGTGCTAGACAGAGACAGAAAATGCTATCCATTATTCCGTCAAGGATTATACATGTGGAAATTTATTTCTGTTGCTGCCAGTGTATTGTATAAATACTCGTTTTGTAAAGACTGTTGTCAACAGATAGACACTTTAAAAAAGTTGTACGTACGATTTACGAAAATGTTTAATTCTTTTTTTTTTCTTAATATAGAATAGGGAACAAGAAAAACCAAACTGACTGCAAGTATCTCTCTTACTATGAATTTTCTTATTGTTTTTGAGTTTACTGTTGTATCTCCGGAATTAAAAGGTTGGAAAAAATTGATTGCGAGCGATTTTATTTTACACCAGCATATTTAAAGTGGTTTTTAATCGACGAATTTTTTTTTTTCGTATTAAATTAATTTTAATTTCCAGATAAGCAATAAGTAAATAACGCAATTACTTTTGCAAAAATAAAAATGTTTAGTTATATTTCTGCATATTCTGTTTCATTCGTTCTAACTGGAGCCATCTCTGGACGTGAAGTTAAGAAGTCTTCGAGACCCACTTTCCAGGCTCCTAAACAGTGCCAAACGGTCACAATGTACTACTATTGTTTATTTTTATTTTTTACACGTATACAAGAAACTTTAAGGTGCTCACTTTGTGTGCTCACGCAATTCCCAGCCCCTGCTTAATAATACTCTCTCTTACTCATATACTTGAGCCTACTAGGCATTCGTAAGCACAAAGAATCGAAGAAGCCGTGATAGCTCCAGTGGCCTAAAATTAAATTGTTAACTTCAAGTGCTGATTTAACACGTGCTCAGCGGTGAAGGAAAACATCGTGAGGAAACCTACAATTTCTGAAATAATAACAAAAAAAAGTAAATATTTTGAAGATATGTGCACACCACTCTGCGGCAGTGGTGTCGTATGGTAGACTATGCCCTAATACCCTCTATACAGAGGAGGCGATTGCACAGCAGTGGAACATATTATATAGGCCATTAATTTACTTTTTTAATATAATTCATGTGTATTAGTCGAGTTTTTGCGAATAGTAAACTGCGAAAAGGACGTTGACCCCACCGCCAAAGCGACTGAGAACGACGTTTTAGGGCCCATTGCTCTTCAGTTATAAATATAAACCACTCAATAGACCGCCAGTCCCGCGGCTGACATTTCCACGGTATTCTAACCGCTCCAATTTCGCAACTGTGTCAGTGGGTTCCGACGCGGCGGGCGAACGCGCCGACAAGTTTACACCACACCTGTTATAGCGACGCCTTGTGCGAGCTACACGCGCTTGGTGGCACGCCGTACGGTACTGTCACGCGTGTTATGTAAATGCCGTGTAAAGATATCGTCGTCCATCGATATGTTTTCCTTTTTTCTAGGAAACAAAATTTTCGCATATTCCGGTCGAATCGACTAAACTTTTCGACCACTTCGCGACAAGTGAGGACGACAGAAATTATCTCACTTTTAGAATTAGCATCTTTAAATGATGAGTTGCTAATACTAAAATATTTATTTTAAAAGTTAGATAATTTTAAAAAGATTGTGGCTCATCGGATGCTAAGTGATATTCGCCACCCATGGACTATTGCAATACCCGTAAGGTTGCAAAATCGTTGCTAATTTATTATTAAAGTGGTCCCCGGGTACCCCACTCACCAGATAAAATGTAAGGAAGAGAAGGCTCGCTTAATGCTAAGTGATAACCACACCCATGGACTTTTACAACACATGTAGGGTTGCAATCGTTGCTAATTTACAATAAAGAGGTACCCGGAGCTCACCCACCAGACGAAATGTAGAAGAATTTACATTATATCGGTTATACATTAAAATATTACAATTATGGTAATAAATTATGTAATAAAATTAATAAAATTAATAAAATTAATGGTATAAAATTATAGTAAAATATTACAGTTATGGGAATCCCATAAATACCTATTTTTCCTAAAATTTAAATTAAACAACTAATGCAAAAAATTTAAATTGTAAACTTTAACATGAATTAAGTTTGTAATAATTTCTTTTAAAAGGAGACTAATAAAGGGATGAAGTGAGATCACTTTTGAGCAGTCTTCAAAAAAGGAGTTTCTCAATTTGGTTGTGTTTTTTTTTTCAGACTTGAGAACTCTGTAATTTATAAACCAACTTTGAGTTTTTTATTTTATTTGGAGCGAGATAAGTTAATTTCTCATATAAATTTCAAAATTTTATTGGTATTGTACTTTGGACTCCCAATCCCAATGGAAAATGTATAGTAAAAAATACTTCTTCTATTACTTCATTGAATTGAATAAATATTATTCTTTATATTACAATTCTTAGTTCTCAAAGCCAAAATAACTTTAAACCCTAATAAGGAATGAAAAAATAGTACAATTTATTTCATTAGTAATTCAATACACAAAATTTTGATGAATTTTCAAGAAAATTGGTCATTAATCTTAATAAATAAAAATAATGTTGGTAAGCGCATAACTTAAGAATGGCTAGACCAATTCGGCTAAATTATTTTTTTTGCATGTTCCTTATTTGTTATTATTTGTGCCTATAAACAAGTTAATGATAATTGTTAAGTTATAATGCTGTAGTTAACTTATTGAAGAAGATTATGATATTTTCCAGTAAAAATTGTGCCACATGATTCCTTACTTTTCTTATCAAATCTTATCTTAAAAATTTCAATTTACTTCTTTCATAATGTTCTTTAAAGGCCTATGACCCAGATACAAAATGATAAATGCACTTTATCACAAGTAGAGCGCAGTCGAGTTCAATTTGATTTATTGTTGGCATCTTGTGATAAAACAAAGTAATAAAATTGGGGACAATATTTATGAATATACTACTAAATATAACAAAACTTGAAATTATATCCCATTAATAAAATAATGGAAATTAGCATCATTGCTATTTTAGGCGAGCACGAAACCAGTTTTAATAATTTTCCCTTAGAATTTTATAAAAAGTAATATAGCGCATAAAGTGAAATATTAAATATCAACAAATCGATCTCAGCGCCACCAAGCGAAGCGCGTGATCCAAGAACGAAACATGAAATCAAACTCATCGCGGCCATCTTGTGCTCCTTGACCGCTGTCATTTTACTGTCATTGCGACATTTTAAGTCAATGAGATTTCAATAACAATAAACAAACAAGACACAATATGAACTATCATTGAACAAAACCATTACCGTGATCTACACATTATAAAAAATATGTTAATATAATGATTCAGTATCTTAATCTGTAACGTAGTGACTTGGCTAAAAATAACCCAGGCACGTGCCAAATTTACTTGCAAACGTTAGGTATAGAACAGATAAATATAATGCCTTAATATATTTCGCATTAAATAGTGTTAGGTACCGTGGAATATAAGTTATATTAAGCAATTAGAGACAAAGATAACGCAAACCATGCAGGCAAGGTGGCGCATTGGCGCCATTTTCCTTTTTCAACATTGAGCTCCTGGGTGACGTAACAGGTCTACGGAGCGTCCCCAACCGAACTTATGAGAGCACTATATGAAATTAAATCGCTTTTCGAACACTTTTACTATAATAAAAGCGTTGTTTTCGTATAGGTGTCACCTTGACGTATGTCACTGTGACAAGCATGGCGGAAACGTGGCGTCGTTAGGCCGGCTTACCTCCAGGCGACATGGACTGTCGATTACTGACGCGGGCGTCCCTGATGATGTCCCTCGTTATTTCTCTAACGTCACGTCTCTGCTGGTACGCCATCTCGGGCCGGTCGCGTTGATCCTGTGCTATACCGGCCGTAGGTGGTAACATCGTTATTTAATCCATTCGAACACTGTTTTTCACTCTGTCACTAGTGAAACAAAACATCCTTTCACTTAATGTCAATTGGTTAAAGTTATTATTATCAACAACAATGTAAATTAAAATAACTCGTACGAAGTACGCACATCAAACCGAACTGGAGCGCGACTGTCTATGTCTATACAGCGCCGTTTGGGGGACGGCGGGAAGCTACAGCGCCGCCGCGCAGTTGTCCCTTTCTACCACGTTATAACCTATATACCTCGCTCTCTTACACAGTAACGCTATAGTGACAGAACAGAAGTGTATGTCAAAACAAAGCGTGGGCTGAGACCGCTTATTTATTTAAATGTCAAAAAGCCAACCGTTTACAAATATATAGGTACGCGCCATCTGTTACAATTTCCTTTAAAACTGTTAAAACTTTTTCAAACAGCGCACGACGCACGTGTATAACGCAATGTAATCAACAAAAGCTCAGAGAACTATTTTGAAAACAAACTTTACGTTTCAAATAAAGAAATTGATTTCCATGCGGAATATTTTAAAGATTCACACAGTCGAACATATTGGAATAAGTATACAAGTTACTAAATATGGAAACCAAAATTAAATGTAATTGACAGTAGGCAATTTTACTATTGTTTTTATTTTGTTAGCTACGTATATGTGTTTGAATCTCATTATTTATGTTCCTCAGTATATATATTTTTATGATTGCTTTAGTTCTTACGATTTTAAGATTCTTTTTTATATTCAGTATGTAATGTGGAAACAATATTTAGCCGTAATTATTTAGATGAACATAGCAATAATTCCAAAAAAATAAATAAATGTAATGTGAAATTTTGTGGAATGGAGTAAAAAATATAAGTCATATTCCAAGGACGGATTTATTTATGCTTGCAATAAATAAAAAATCTTAAAACATACATCATTGATACAAAATTAGGATAAAACTAACAAGAAACTCATAAATACTTTAAGAATCTAAAACAAAAGTTAAAGTAATCAATTGGATTCGTCTTGCTTGATATTCTCGATCAGTCTTTCGTAAACGGTCTGGGGAGCTTTCTTCGAGAACAGGAAGTCCATGTGGGAGAATTCCTCATCTGATACCTTGAGGTGATCTCTCACGTTGGGGAGCTCCTTGTGTAGCCTCTCGACATCTTCAGGGTGCGACAGCCAATCCTTCGTGGTGGTATACAAGACAACTGGGACCTGCACGTTGGACATCTTGTATTTAGGAGGTTGCACGTGACCGTAGACCTTCTGGTTGATTTCGGGGCCGTAGTCGAACTTCCTAAACTCATGCGAAGCGACTGCCTGCCCGTATTGCTGCATCTGCCGTTTGGATCCACCCGTGGGGAGGTGGCCCATGATGACTGGGATCAGCTCGGCATCCAAATCCCCGAGGCTGGTGATCACGAAGTAAGCGTTGGAGCAGACGTTCTTGCAGCCGATTTCGCTCTCGCACATGTCGCCGCCGGCGGTCTTTATCAATTCTTGAGTCGGTTTAAATTCGCCAGAGCCTAACTGTTCCTGCAAGCGCTCATGGAACGGGCTGTTCGGAGCGATCATTCGGAAGAGCGGGCTGCGGACCTTCGTCATGTATACCATAGGAGAGATGGCGTGAACAGTGGCGATCTTCTCGTTGTACTCAGGGCGGGCGGCCATAAGAGCGAATATCGTGGTCGTGCCCTGGGCAACGCCAACGTAGTGAAGTTTCTTCTGCTCGGATACCTTGAGGGCGTGGTCGATCATCGCGGGCGTGTCGTGAAGGGCGATCTCGTCGTTACTGAACTGCCAGAAGTCTGGGTGCGCTTCGTGCTTGCTAACGTGGTGCCTGGCGTATTTGTTTCCTCGGGTGTTTCCCAGCCAGACCTCGTAGCCCTCGTCGGCGAGCATGTAAGCAAGGGACATCTTGGGGCCCATCAACAGCCAGTCATCAGAGCTGCCGAGCAGCCCGTGAGCGAGGAAAACGACCTTGACTTTTTTGTCATGTTCGTTTTCCGTTTTCTTAGTGTTCTTCGGTGCGATTCGGAAAATGGTTAGGAGGTAGCCGTCGTCTGTCTTGACTGTGTGTTCCTCCACCTTGTACTGGTGCTTCTTGAGCAGTTGGGACGAGTTCAAGTGGATATTCTCGTTCTCGATTTTGTTCACGGTCTGGTAAGTCGCGTGGAACGTTTCCTTTTCTTCGTCGGTGAAGTGTTTCATGGTTTTGTACGCGTCGTCGAAAATCTTATCGAGTTCTTTTTGATCGACGACCGGCGTGTTGTCCCCTGTCGCGATTTGGACACCCCTCCAGGTGATCACGTCTCCGTAATTGGGCCTGGTGTCGTCCTGGTTTATGATCGCCGAGAACATGGGCGCGTTCCAGTTCTTGACCGTCTGCAGCGTCGCGTAGTCCTTGCCGCTCTCCTCGTAGGACTTCTCCTTGCTCTCGGAGCTGCCGCTGGAGCTGTGGTGGTGGTTGTGCTTGTGGCCGTGGTCGTGGTGGCCGCCGTGGTGGTGCTTGTCGCCACGCGTCATCCGCTCGTGGTGCTCGTGGTCGAGCGGTTCGAGCATCAGTCGTTCCATCTGCGGTTGGAACTCGTGGCGGAAGATGCTGCCCGCTATGTCGCGGGCTAAGGCCAGGCAGAGAAGCAATGCGATCGCCTTCATGTTGCTGGTGCGAACAGTGATGATGGCGGCGCGCGATGTGGCTTTTATACTGGTTTTTGCGCGCACTCAGCGGCCCGCCAGCCCGCAGCACTCGCCTGTTGGCGCGGAGTCAGCGCGTTTGGCCCCGCTCGCTACTACGTGATACTTGGAGGTTTCATTTTCCATTTCGCACACTGCGCATTTTCCGTTGCTATAATTGAATACACTGGCGTTGACCTGTACTGAAAACTAGGGCTAATAGCGATTGCAATATAGCTATCCTTAGATACTTGTAGATTCTTGAGTAAAGCCAGATTAAAGTTGTATTTGTTCGATGTATGGTTTCAAAAATTTTAAGTGTTAAGGTTGCCTGTTAAAGTTTACCCGCCCCGGTTTCGCACGGGTACAATGTATTATACATATAAACCTTCCTCTTGAATCTCTGTCTAGTAAAAAAAACCGTATCAAGATCCGTTGCGTAGTTTAAAAGATCTAAGCATACATAGGGACAGCGGGACGACTTTGTTTTATACTATGTAGTGATCTTTGTTGTTGATGGTGTTAATAAATTTTTTATTAATAGACAACAATACCGATTTCATTTATTGCGCTCACTATACATTTTCTATTCGTTTTTAAGGAGTTTGCTGATATCCACTTGGGAGCTTAACCGAACGCAATTTTTAAAATCGATTCATAAATGACGGACTACTGAGATAAGAGAGATAAAAAGCAAATATAACTGACTTGAGATCCTCCTCCTTTTTTGAATTCGGTTAAAATATTTGGTCTTATTTGAAAAATTAACATTTATATTTACATGTAACAAAACAAAAATAATTGTATTCCCATTTTAGGAGTTATTGAATGTCTATCTCAGTAAGATATTTAGTTGATTAAACATTCAGAGATGTATGTGATATATTGTACATTGACATTTTTTTCCTGGCGACGTCCATCATGGGATACAGAAACCCAATAGCGAGTCTCTAATAGGAGAATATAACTTTATTTATTCACACTTGAGTCTATAATTAAATCTTCGAAATTAAACGTGAAATTTTAATAGCAAAACATAAAAATATATAATTACTCTAAATCACTACCCTTTTTTTATATTATTTTCTTGATAATCATAATCATCATCAAACAGGCCTATGTTCAGCAGTGGATATAAACCCTGTTTGAGTCCACAGCTGAAGTACAGTCCTAATATGTAATTATACATTTTTCGAAAAACAGGAACCTATCAAAAGAAAGTAATAAACGTTACTAACTATGTTAAAAGATACAACACGATAATGCTCTGAATAATATTACAGTCTTAAAGTGTAATTAAAATATGCTCAATTTAACTGCTAGGACCACAAAATAGTTTCGGCTGTTGCACTAAAGGTCATTTGCGTCCGGGTAAGTACCATGACCTAACAGAAGACCGGTGTGAAATGGAAGTGTTATACTTCTCCTCTCCGCCTGGTGAGTGAGGTAGCCGGGGTTCACTCTATTAAAAGTGGCAATGGCAACGCATCTGTAATCCTACGGGTGTTGCAAATGTTAATGGGAGTTTATTGTTAATTTTAATACAATCCATTTTTAAGGTGATGGTAAATTATCAAAGAGTTTTCACATGTAAACGAAGTTCACATGTAAGCGCTCCCTAAGGCATATGATTTTTTGTTTCTCATTCTCAACCTACTCAGTAGACGAGACGAAAAAGTGTAAATGTGCAATTTCAACTATCTGGTCTTTGAAATATTATTATATGTATGTTATGTGTTGTAAGTTTAACAGTGATAGGGCCACGAAGCAGTTTTTCGTTTCTGCACGAATGGACTGTTTTTTTTTTTTCACGGCTTCGGCGGACGCTGCTAACGAAAAAACAACGACTGGTGACGCTTCGTTAGCAGCAACACGCTGCTAACGAAAGACGTTTTCCAGTGCTTTTCCAGTGGTGCATCGAACTCCCAGGAGACCGGCGTGAAGTGGAAGTCTCTTCAGCGTTCATATAATTTACGGCACTTAACATCAGTTGAACTGCCAGCTTGCCAACTTCTCACATAAAAAAGTGTGTGCGTGTAACCTTTACGCGCGATTGAAGTAAAACTTCTTTGGCGTTGACGCCATATATCACTGAAATGATTAAATATTTAGTAACGTCAAAAGTATATGTCATATTTTAAAAATATGACATATACTTATGACGTTACTTCCGTCAGAAAAATCTGAGTGACTCCCTAGTCGCGCCTAAAGAAGTTTTACTTCAAAAATAATGTCCCATCGAGCCCACTCACTACTGCAGCGGCACAAGCTAAGCGCTGACAACTTAAAAAAAATATGTATAGAATAATAAGATTTTAAGTAATCAATAAGGAGTGTCCGCTTATAGAATGATATAAATGAATAAATTAAAAATAAAAAGAGAAATAAAGAAACATTATAAATAACAATGAATTCTTAAAAAAAGTTGTCATAGCAAAATATCGGATAACGAGTTTAAAACAAAAACATTACTTGATTTATTTTACTTGGGAAGCTGTAATAGTTGGCATGATTTTAAGTGATAACCGTCTCCCATTGACATTTACAACACCCGGTTGCAGACTCTTCTTACATTTAAAAAACCTTGATTATTCCCCATTTAGGGAGTGCTTACCAAGGAGTATAACAGCAAGCCTATATATTCAAATGTGTATATTTACGGATTTCCAACAATGTCTTTTAAATTATAATTTTCATTACAGCGCTATTATTGATGTCGGTATCATACCGCCTGTGCAAACACGTTTTTGCCATAAGTTCATCTCAAACTACATTTTATTTCTTTTCACGGTTGGTACGAACTAAATACGTACCTAGCTACCTTAATTAACATAGCTTAATTTTACTCTACAGTAAAATATTGTCCATCAAAACGTTTTTAGGGTTCCGTACCCAGTGTTGCCAGGCAGTCTCACGAGCCGTGATATTTAGACAGTTGAAATTTTTGCAGATGATGTATTTCTGTTGCTGTTATAGCCAAAAATACTAAAAAACTGAATAAAAAAATATTTAAGTGGGGCTCACATACAACAGACATGTTTTTTTTGGCGTTTTTATGGATAATTGTGCCGGACCCTCCGTGCGCAAGTTAAGTAAGAGTCAGCCATTACAATTGCATTCAAATTCAAAGCAAACATTACAATTGCACTAAAACTGCCTTGCCGCCGGTACCGATATTCGAAGTATCTTCGCGAGTAATGTGAATTTCAGCGTTCCACAACAGCACAATTTTCAAGGCATTTTTTGCCTCGCAGAACCACTCTGTGGAACCAGCTGCCGCCGGCGGCCTTTCCGAACCGTAAGGACCTGAGGACCTTCAAGAAGAGAGCATACTCTTTCCCAAAAGGCCGTAAACGCATTTGTAAGCCCCCGGGTGTTGCAGGTGTCCATGGGCGGCGCGGTAAGCACTTACCATCAGGACGCTTCCTGCGCGTTTGCCCTTTTTCTCCATAAAAAAAGGCAGTTTATCCGGACTGCTAAAGACTCGACGAGGTAATGATGGTTTTCACTGTATTGGGACCACGCAACTGTCTTCGCTCCTCACAGAAGATCGGCGTGAAGTGGAATTGTTATGCTTCTGCGTTTCGTCTGGTGAGTGAGGTAACCGAAGCGGTTATCATTTAACATCAGGTGAACCGCCAGCTGACTCGCCACCTTCTCACCTAAAAATATGGTCTTTGATAGTAGCTGTCGTATGCTGGGACAGATTGCAATCACCGTGTGTACACAGTGCGTTAGATTCGTCGTTCTTGGAGGCGAAGATAATTTTTTTGTGTGTGTAGTAGTTTACATTTTTTTTAACCGACTTCAAAAAAGAAGGAGGTTTCTCAATTCGACCGTATATATATTTTTTATGTGTGTTCGCGGATAACTTCGTGGTTTATGAACCGATTTTAATGATTATTTTTATGTTGGAAAGGAGATATCCCAAGGGTATACCATGATAAGGAAACCCGGATCTGATGATGGCATCCTAGAGAAATCAAGGGAAATCCTCAAAACATTTGAGGATTTTCCGATAGTTATCAACAATGTTTTTTAGTTTCCGGTTTAAAGTCGGTTTTTTTTTATTGAAATTATATAGTGCTAATCTCTGCACTAATAAACATTAAAATTTGTAGAAAAAGTACGAAAAGATTGCCGCCGCAGTGGGAATCGAACCCACGTCTTCGGCATTCGCGGCCTGACGGTTTAGCCACTAAGCTAAACGGCTGATTTCCACACCGACGAAAATCTTAACGTCTTTTATCTACATTGTTTTTTTTGGATTTGTGTGGACGTGGTTTACGACGTGCGACCGTAGGTTCCGTCGGGCTGTATACATAATGCATCATTAAATCTAGTCTGAAATAGGGTGAATAATTTGAATTTCTAAACTCGGGAGATTCCAGGGCGAGACATAAATCAATAAGTAAACGATCGAACGACCATATTCACAACATTTCATTCTTAAACGTATATCGTGACGTACATAGAAATATATTTATCTCTAATGAAAACATTTATGTTAGCTGTAAACAAAATGTTAAATCTTTAAGATTATGTACGTTCCACGTTATATAAAATAACAATAACACAATCTTTATTTATAAACTTCTATATATCCGCTGCCAATGCAGACTTCTTTCATAAAGAGGAAGACCAGAATCATCGAGTATTGATGAATTTCATGTCTCTTGATATCATACACTTTTTTTTAATTAACATATTTGATGTTTATTTTTTTATAGTTCTAACCTCTTAACTTAAAAGCGAGGACACTGGGTTATCACGGCTATCTACACTTAAGATGAAACATTAAAATTTGTAGAAAAACGGACAAAAAGATTTCGTACGTCTTCCGGATTCGCCACACCGACATAAATGTCAACGTCTTTTATCTACAATGTTTTTTCTCATTTCAAGTAATGCTTGGCGCACCTATTGTCATATTCATACAGCATACAATAATAACGTTTGCATATTTGGTTAGTTTGTCTTTTTACACGACCGACGACGTAGCATTTCACATTGTACTGTTTAAAGTTGCCTAATGAGAAGCATTCAGAACAGGAACATCGCAAGACGTGCAATCCTGTCCATCGATGACCACGACCACTCTGCCAAGAGCGTCTCTAACGAAGTGTCACTAAGAGCAATGAAGCTGCTCAGCTGATGTTACAGCAGCTCAATGTATCTTTGTAGGTTTACAAGAGTTGTCCCTTAAGGAGTTACAGATGCGTTGCCGACCTTTATAAAGCTGCCCCCGTTTACCACACTCACCGTAGGGCCGCAGGTACGTTTCCAAAATTCCAGGGCACCGGCTCCCTCTCAATGTGTACACCAATACTTTTGCTTTACATCGGTGTTGTATACGTTTTGGACCTCTAAAGAGTTTCCCGGCGCATTCATTCATGCAACAGCAGCAACAAACCACAGACTTACTTAATATATGGTGCATAGATATGCGAGCTACATATATCGTATACTCTACACCTTAAAAGAGGATCAAATTTATATTACACTAGCGGAACCAACAGACGTTGCCCTGTGACTTAAATCCGACAACATAGATAAATAAAACTAATTGTCAATCTAAACCACTATTGAATCGACCTGAAGCCAAAAAAAATTCATTAAAATCGGTCTGGCCGTTTAGGAGGAGTTCAGTGACATACACACGAATAGAAGAATTATATATATAAAGACGAGCTGACCCGGCAAACGGTATTTTTGCCATACAATTTATTTCTAGGGAAATTGTGAATCTGAAAACATAAAAAAATAATTTTCGGAACGCACGCATAAAATTTTTCACAGGTAGGAACAGTTTGTATGGAAAAATAAAATTGCTGGTATTTCGATTTTCCATGGTTTTCCATTTCGGTCCCGCCGTGCTCGTGTTTTAGCGAGACTAACGAACAGCAATCTATTTTATAGACATATATATAAAAGATAAGATATAAGATATTATAATGCAACATGGCAATATTATTTTTATAAACTGATTTAT
The DNA here is from genome assembly GCA_933534255.1 of Iphiclides podalirius. Classification (NCBI taxonomy): domain Eukaryota; kingdom Metazoa; phylum Arthropoda; class Insecta; order Lepidoptera; family Papilionidae; genus Iphiclides; species Iphiclides podalirius. The sequence continues at coordinate 12,690,721 of OW152826.1, forward strand.
GGCCTATTAATTGTTCCTATTTATATTAAATAAATAAAAACATGATCACATTAAGCTTTAATCAAAATTATAAGTATTAATCTTTGTTAAAAATTATATTTAACAAACTTATATTGGTGTTTGAGTCTACTCACGAAACCTTTTATGTTAAATTGAATCTTGAAAGTCATTAAGTCGTGTCGTTACGCGAGACAACGATGTATAGTTATATATTTTACTTATTTTCGTTAAGCGAAAACCCATTAGGATGAGCCCGGCCCGGAGATGAGCAAACGCCAAACTATTTTGTTAACTTAAAGTTGTCGTATAACTCAATCCACGGCTTAAATTGCTATCATGACTTTCATTTACATATTAAATACTTATTTGTACTCAACTTACAAACCCGCTAACCGTTAATATTCAGTAGTGTTTTTTATCGATTCGCAATATTGTTTACAATTAAACTTAAATTACGAAATTGGCGTAGCTTCAAATCTGGGACGCACATGCCTAGTTTCAAGTTGTTGACAACTTCAAAATCGCTTGTCAACAGATCAGCGTTCTTGATGCTTCGAAGTCGGAGAACAACAACGCACCTTATTTTCTAGTTATAAGGGTTCCGTAAAATTACTTTCTAAAAACTCACTCGCTTTCACAAATATTCTCTTGAACTTGATTTAGCCAATGATATTTTGAAATTGTTTGACTTGATGATAACTTATGTGCAATATATTACGTATTTGACATTGACGGTATGAACATACCCAATTTATTAATGTTTTATTTACTTTGTGTATTTGAAACACTATATAAATTAAATAAGTGTCAGTCAGTTTGATTCATTCCTTTGCTGTACGCATTTTTTATTGAACGCTCCAGTGTTTGGACTCCATACAAGTAATTAAGAGTTGAAAGTTCAAATGATTGTCACCCATGGACAAACAACACGTGCGGTGTTGCACATGAGTTGCCAATCTTTAAAAGAGTGAGACCCTGTTATCCCACTCACTAGATGAAACACAAAAGAATAACTCTTTCACTCCACGCCGGTCTTCTGCGAGGCTATGATATTTCGCGGGCAAGCCAAACCACTTAATTCGAGTACATGGAACATCGAAAACAAAAGAACTGAGGGATACCGGACGGTTACTTACTTCTAAGTGTTGATTGGTAATCTCAGATTATACATACTCTTTTGATATCAACTCTGATCTTCTTGGTTTATGTATTATGCTTGAATTACTTTAAATTAAATTTAGAATGTTAGTTTTATTTCTTCAGACTGAATTGTGTCATATTTGAGAGATTCCGTTAATATCGTTTGAAGATGTAACATGTATAGCTATCTGACATAACTCCTGTATTTTATATAAATTCAATAATGATTATGTTTTGGTCTAAGAATAAGTTCAAAATGTTTAAGTTGAAATAAACAGTTTTCCTATCAGTCCTTAAGTGTCTTTTTGGTTTGAGAGCGATCCCATGAGCCACATCCACCATTCAAGACTAAGCATGGTATTCGAGGTTGCAAATGTCGGAAAAGCGAATCGCGGCACGAAGAAGCTACGAAGGTCCAAGAAAGAAGTTTGTTAGGATATATAATAATTGAAATGCGAGGGAGAAAGGTAAAGTTATTGTTACATACCTCCCAGAACCCGGTTGCACAGAGCAAAGCAAAAAAAATCATTATATTAAAAGTCACAACAGCCTTCCCTCGATTCCTAACTGGTTCATGAGGTAATCACAATTCTTGATTCTGGTCATCCAGAACGTGTGAATAGAAATCAGGATAACCGGGTAATCTAAAGAAAAACGTAATAAGAAAGGCTTCACGTAATGTAATATGGAACCCTAATAATAAAATATTTGTAAATTGACCCTGCCAAATAGTTGTGAGTTTGCACAGCGGACAGCAGTTTGCGTAAAGAACAGGTAAATCGACGTACCTATTTGTAATTGGGCGACTTGGCGCAATTGCTTTTTATATAATGACGTCAATAGCGCCATTAGTAAGCTGTATGTCCGGATATGGCGATTTCAATTTATCTCCAATTTAAAAATCTGAGATTAGAGAATTAAAGATTCGAAAATAGTGACCTTTTATTAACACTGATGTAATTTAAGTTCAATAGTAACTAGGCTTACCATTTGTTTTTGACACTAGATGCTAGAAGAAATGTATATACGACGAGGAAAAACAAACAACACAAGTATTTTTTCCTTATATTATTATAGGGCATAATGAGATAGCAAATGTTCACTCTTTGCCAAGCATATTTTTTCCTAAACATATCCATAAGAGATTTAACAAGACCAAACCATAATGCTCGCTAATAGGATTTGAATCTACTTAGCTATTATTAATTCAACTTTATTCGTGAAATATATATCCATATATTTATACATATTAAAAGTATTTCGGGGCTATTGAACAATCGTTTATTTTATGTGCGAAGCAGGCTGGCGGTATATAATAGCATTACCTTAATAGCATAGATAATACCTTATATTTGGAAAAAATTGGTTCAACTCATGTTAAGTGATAACCGCTACCCAAGGACATCTGCAATTCTAGTGTTGTTGCAGATTATTGCCAACTTTGTAAATAGTGGGCCGGTTGCGAAACGCAGAAGTACTTCCAATTCACGCCACTCTTCTGTGAGACCATGGTACTCCCCGCTGGGAATCCCGTGAGCTCCGCTCTAAGAGATAGTCTACGGACTGAAAGCAAAAATATCAATCAAAGTTAAATAAGTATAAACAATCACGCAGAGCGTTATTTTAAAACAAAATCTTAACTGTGTTTTAACGAGGAAAGTTCTAGAGTACCTAGAAGTAAATGTAAACTGAATGTAAACTGTGGTAGGGCCACGCAACAGTTTTCACTGTTGCACGAATGGGCAGGTCCGTCCGGGTAAGTACCACGACCTCACAGTAAATGTAAACGGCGTGAATGTAAACTGCGTTTCGTTTGGTGAGGGCCCACTTTATTTAAAGGTGGCAACGCATTTGAAACCCTACGTGTGTTGCAAATGTCCATGGGCGGCGGTTATTGCTTAACATCAGGTGAACCGCCTGCTCGTTTACCACTTTTTCACATAAAAACAAAATCTTTATTATAATATTGTTTATATATAATAATATTATAATATATATATGTATATATATATATATATATATATATATATATATATATATATATATATATATATATGTATATATATAACGTATTGCATTGTTCATTCTGGGTAAACAAAACGAATCTAAGATGACCCGGTCTAAGAGACGTGGGCTTAGATTTAATTTATGATTTGAAATGAATAATATTGGCATTATAAGAAATTGAAAATCAATAACAGTATGCTCGAAATCTTCTAAGAAAAAAATTATGAAAAAAATTTTTTGAATGCATTATCTACAGTTACGTTACCAAGGGACAAAAGCAAATGGAGGCTACAGATTATTACCCAAGGAAACAAAAACGCTCGCATTGAATTAATAGACAATCTTTTCGGAAAACTTATTAAATCATCCATAGCAAAGACGATTTATATACAACAGTGACATATCTGAGAGCGGTACTTAGCTAACGCACGCTTGAGCACATGCGCGGCTCTACCTACTGTGGAGGGCGTGGGTTATGGTTAGCCCACCGGCTCTGCGTTTTATGAAGCTTTAATAGTCTCGGGACTGAAAGCGTACAAGATACAAGAGAGCGGTAGCTAAGATAATTAATATAAGTCCTAAGATAAATTTTTAATAGTTTTAATTCTGAAAACTTCTTTTCGTCTGTTGCAGTCGTAACAGAAAGGGTCAAAAAATAGAAAGCATGATGTTCTTACCTCCGAAAAACAATGGAAGGCTATTGACTTTAATCAGTAATAATTTCATGGGTTTATTAGCAGACAGTTTTCGGCATCCCTTTTAGGGTTCCGTACCACAAGGGTAAAATAGGACCCTATTACTAAGACTCCGCAGTCTGTCTGTCAGGCTGTACCCTTGATAGTCAGACAGTTGAAATTTTCACACATGATGTATTTTTGTTGCCGCTATTACAACTGAACTTAAAACAGAAAAAAAATATTAAAATATGTAGAAAAAGTGCGAAAAGACTGTCGCCGCTGTGGGAATCGAACCCACGTCTTCGGCTTTCGCGGCCTGCCTTTTCGCACTTTTTCTACATATTTTAATGTTCAATCTTAAGTGCAATGATTAGCACTATAAATAATTTAAATTTTTCAGAAAAAAATATTTAAGTGGGGCTCCCATACAACAGACGTTTTTATAGATGACTAGCTGACCCGGCAAACGTTTTGCCTTAAAAATTATTTGTAGGGTAGAAAAAAATATTTGGAATGGACCACCCTTAACTTTTGGGGGGGGATGAAAAATAGATGTTGTCCGATTCTCCACCCTGGCCGATAAGCACACAAAATTTCACGAAAATCGGTTGAGCCGTTTCGGAGGAGTTCAATTACAAACACTGTTACACGAGAATTTTCTATATTAATTGGTACGGAACACTTTGTACGTGAGTCCGACTCGCACTTGGACTTATTATATTTTTTTCATATGTCACGTTCGTCTTTTTCTTAAGGAAATATAAATTCATTCAGTCGGTACAAAATTTTCATTATCAATAAATAATATTTCCTTACAGCTTATGGAGGGTAGAAGATAAGGAGGACCATCTCAGTGTATTAAAAAGTGTCCGTTGAAAGGGAGCAAATTAAGGTGGCGCTATAGTAGCAAGTGGAAGAATTTTAAATAGAGCGCCACAAATTATTAGAGTAGGATACTTAAAAAAGGAAAGAAACATTTCCGCTTTGTTACAGCGCAATTTTTTAAATTTTATTGTAATATATAGACAAAAATGAGTATGGAATAAAATTAAAATTATACAGTGTTTTCAAGTACCCCAATTATTTGTAAATAGCAAATAGAATATAGTATTAAAGAATTACCGAAATAAAAAAAAAAAAACAAAATTGTAATAAGCAAATTCTCAATCATTTAGAAAATCGCGTGCTGAAAAAAGGTTATAGAGGTTTCATAATTATTATCTAAATGTAGAAATCATCAAAACGGATTTAACAGGCAATCAATAAATATTTATTAGTAACAATACAATATTTTAACAGTACAATATATTAAAATATAAATGAAGAAATAAAAATTGATATTTTCACTTCACTCTGCTTATAACTGCTAAGTTCATATCATTTCCACTTGCTACACTAGCGCTATTTCGGTGAGAGTTCGTACAATAATTTGCTGTTTACAATTGGACACTTTTTCGACTAATCCCCCATACGAGACGGTCCTCCTTATCTTCTACCCTCCGTATTACAGCTATATATAAAGTGTCGTTTCATGAAGACGTTACGTTTCATTTTGTGGGACCCATTTACGTTACGCCCATTTACATTTACATTACGTTCGTTTCATTTTGTGGGACTCATTCGGTAGCAGATTTGGCCCAAAAGGTGATGGTCATACGGCAGACATGACCAGTACAGTCAAATTTAAGCTTGTCGGCTTTTTGGCCCGCATCGGAAATTCGCGTTCGGGTGCCCACGACAACGAGTAGAAGAAATGGAAGGCAGCCTTTGCCCAACAGTGGGACACAAGCGGCTGAATAAAATAAAAATAAAAAAAATTGTGTCAAGTTGTCCATATCATTAATGACATTAATCATATAGACAACTTCTGACACATATTCCGAAAGTAGTATTTGCTGAATAAGATGCATGACGTGTAAGATTATTTTTTATTTTAGACATATCCATTTGAAAGATGGATTCTGCGTAGTCTGTCCCGCTAAATTTCAAAATACTGTCGCAATGTAACGCCGAGGCCAGTAAACGTGACGTATCATCTCCATTACTATACACATCTGGAAGAAAACATCCCATCAACATTTTATCTACAAGAGAACATTATGCCATTAAGTAACTAAAAGCGCCCTTAACCCGAATGAACGGTTGAACCAGACGATTCATTATTCTAGCGTCTTATGAAAATCACACATACTTCGACGCGAACTCAGGCATCCTTAAATAAAATCGAGATAGCTGTTTTCAAACAGAACCCACAAAGAGTAAAACAGATTATAAACAGATGCGCTCTGAAGCGAATTACGTCACCTTTATTCAATGACAAATCACTTTGGTGCTAACAAAAAACAAACATGCTCCAGGCAAGGCCGTCAGCACGAGATGCGATCAGTCCGTTGTTCGGTCATGTTGTGATAGACGGTGTAAAATGTTCTCTCGCGCTCTTCTCCTCGCCGCCGCGGCGATGTTCTCTAGCGGACAGGAGCACGAGCCGTTCGCAGATATCGCCACGTCGACCAGACAGCTAGTGGACGGTATAACGAAGTTGCCGATTGTCCAGCAAGCGTCACGAGTGTCCGGCGATCTATTAACCGGGACCGCGGAAGCGCTGGCAGCGTTCCCCCTCGCCTTAGCCCGCTCTCTCACTTTATACGACGTCCCACAACTGGTAAGCGACAGCAACGTGGTCGAACTTACCGATAGGGTGATCAGCGAGTTCAACGCCGGCCTCCGCAACGAGGATATCCACATGAGCATCGGCGATCTGGTGACAAAGTACCGCTACGCTATAGAGAGGCATCAGGTTGTTACCGACGACGGTTACGTTCTAACGGTTCACAGGATCCCGAGCAACGGGTCGGTCGTACTCCTGATGCACGGCCTGCTCGGCAGCTCGGACGACTTCGTGGTCTCCGGGCCCAAGAGCGGGCTGGCCTATTTACTGGCGGACGAGGGCTACGACGTGTGGATGGGGAACGGCCGCGGCAACAAGCACTCGCGGCGGCACCTCAGCATGGACCCGTCCCAAGCGAGCTTCTGGGACTTCTCGTGGCACGAGATCGGCTGCCGTGACCTCCCGGCGACGATCGATCACATACTACGAACGACTGACGCGGAAAAGCTCCAATACGTCGGCCACTCGCAGGGGACCACCGCGTTCTTCGTGATGGCCTCTGAGCGGCCCGAGTACAACGAGAAGGTGTCACTGATGGTTGCCCTGTCGCCGGTGGCCTTTATGACGCATGCCAAAGCGCCGTTAGTCAAGCTCCTCGCGCCGGGGACACCATTGCTGCACAGCGTCTTAAGCGGCCTCGGCGTCTACGAGCTGCTGCCGGACAACGCGTCCACGAGGGTGTTGAAGAAGCTTATGTGCGGCGTGGGCCCGCTGGCAGAGATCGTCTGCAGCAACGTTATCTTCATCGTCGCCGGCCTCGATCTCGGGCAGCTGAACGTCACCAACTTACCGGTGATTTACGGTCACATGCCGTCGGGCGCATCGAGCAAACAGTTCGCCCATTACGGCCAGGGCATGCTGTCGGGTGATTTCAGGCAGTTCGACTATGGAGAAAGGAGGAACATAGAGCTGTACGGATCAAAGGTGCCGCCGGCCTATAAGCTAAGGAACGTGAAGACGCCGGTCTCTTTGTTCTATTGCCAAGCGGACTGGCTTGCAGATCCCAGGGACGTGGACAGACTGTATAAAAAGTTGGGCAACGTAATCGACACGTACAAAGTGCCTTACAACCAGTTCTCGCATTTAGACTTTGTGCTTGCCAAAGACTTTAAAACCTTAATTTATTCGAGATTACGTAAACTACTAATGTTGTATTAGTGTGTTATTTAATTTATTGTACATAATTCTATATAATGACAGCATGGTTTTTAACTAATATTATTTTAATTTTATTGGACGGTATTGCACCCTTAGAATCCAGAGTCACATCAGGGAACTCCAAATCAAATACAAAATGAAGCTATAGTGATTGAGACATTAAATTTGTAGTCAATTTTTTTTTGTTACTAAAAATAAGTTTAGTCTTACTCGTGACTTTTCAGGGTTCCGTACGCAAAGGGTAAAATGGGACTAAAGACTTCTCTGTCAGTCTGTCTGTCTGTCCGTTTGTCACCAGGCTGTATCTCATAAACCGTGATAGTTAGACAGTTAAAATATTCACAGATGTTCTGTTGCCGCTATAAAAACAAATGCTAAAAACAGAATAAAAAATATTTAAGTGGGGCTCCCATACAACAGACATGATGTTTGTTGCCGTTTTAAAAAATGTTTTTTTAAGAATGGTATGGAACCCTTCGTGCGTGAGTCCGAATCGCACTTTGCCGGTTTTTATAAATTAAGTCATGCTCGTTTATACTGTTAGTATTTATAATATAATAGGTACACTATTTGCTGTAGCTACACCTGGGTAAAGTAGTGTTTACATTTGAGTTTCACCTGGTAATTGATGTGCAAGGGGGCTCAATTCTTGATACTTTACAGGTTTCTGCTACATGTACACTGCCCTATACCTATACATAACTATAGTATTTTAGTACAGATTCATAAGATATTAATAATACTAGTTGATCCATACAACATTTTCGCAGAATTAGGTATCTTATTTTGAAGAATACTATATTCGATTAATCATTGTTTACTTAGTTAGCTTTTATTTAAACAAAATGTCAATAGATGGCGTTACCATACATAAAAATTTTAAACCAAGTTTGGCGTACCTAATGGTCAATGGCGACAAAAATAGATATTCATTTTCATTCTATCTATACCTCATGCGTTTCAAATAACCAGTAGTTATTATATTATTAGTAAATAATAACATTTGTTTAGTGCATGCTGTGTTTTCCTATTGTACTGAGCTTTCAGTATTTATTTATTCTTTGTTGGAACACCAAATTAATAAATTAAAGGTATTACCAAATACTTTGAAATCATAATTAAGCACGTCAAACGAATCGAAAATGAATACTGGCAAAGACAAACATTTCAAGATGACGATAACTTTATTTTTATTACAAACAGATTGAACATGTAATAAGATACCTATTTTCTTTGAATAACAGTTGGTAGAATATTAGTCGTATAAAATAATAGTCGGTTAATAACTCCATAAATACAGGTTCGATAAAGGAGAAAACAGCAGTGATGATAAAAATGGTGGGTACTCAAACGATAAATTTTTTTTCTTTCATGCTTTTAAAACAAAATTTATTTGTAAATAAATATTTAATCTGTTAATATAATAATATATCTGTTTTGCTCACTCTAACTAGCTTGACGTCACAAGATGGCGCGAATTCTTACTAGAATCGCATTTTGTAAAGATTGTAATGCAGTTTCTCAATTACGAACCTATCATGGTCATAGCAATAGTGATTTTTATTAATTCTATGACGCTGTGGGTTTGATTGCCACTTGGGACAAGTGTATGGTCCCACTTCATCAGTACATACTTGGCGTCTTCAAGGCAAGAGTGAATAGGTTCTTTCTGAGCTAGCGCGCTTACCATCAGGTGGGATGGCAGTCAAGTGCTGGCCAGTTCTAAATAAAAAAAAAGTAGTATAAAACAAAGTCCTCCCGCTGACTGTCTGTATATCCCTGTGTATGCTTACATTTTTAAAATTACGCAACGGGTCTTGATGCGGTTTCTTTTATTAGATACAGTGTCTAGAGGAAGTAATGTATAATAGATTGCACCCATGCGAAGCCGGGGCGGGATGCTAGTTATAAATAATCATTCATAATCCATCCATCCAATCAGCCTTTTGCAGTCCACAGCTGGACATAGGCCTCCCCAAGAGGCCTCATCATTCATAATAATCATATCATACTCAAGGCTTGATGACAGGTTGGCAGCCAGCTGCAAAAAATTATAATACTAATACCACTAAAGGATAAAAAAAAAAAAGCTATGAAGTACTTATATGAAAGCAAGTTATTTTAGTTGCTTTATCAATTTTTATTTTTATTAAACCATATGTATTATTATAGAAAATATCACATAACTTTTAAAAATATTGCATATCCTTTTAAAAACTTGGACATAAAAAGGTGTAACTGACATTATGTATAGTGCCTAACAGACATAATGAATTGTATATTAAGTAAAAATGTGTCTGCAAATATTTATTAATATATTGTGAATATACAATAATATGTCTCAAGAGGAGTCTTTAATTTTCTAATTAAGGACTGAAGTTTACAAAAGTTTAACCAAACTATTTCCAAAATAAAAAAAAATGTGTTATTAACCTTAATTTATTACTACCTTAAATCATACAATTTTATATTAATAACATGCATGAGGTGATCACATGCTTGGGACCTGGAAATAAAGTAAATTTATAACAATTAACAAAATATCTCAACAGAATTAAAAATATTGTATCTATGTTGTGCTGTGCCAGTGTAAGAAACTTATGTAGGGACATTGCCCTGTGGTAGGGCCATGCAACAGCTTCGGCTGTTGCAAGAATGGGCAGGTCTATCAGGGTAAGTACCACAATCTCACAGAGGCCCGACGTGAAATGGAAGTGACATACTTTTGCGTTTCGTCAGGTAGTGAGGTAGCCAAGCCCACTTTATTAAATGGTGGTAACACATCTGAATTACCTTACGGATGTTGCAAATGTCCATGGATGGCAGTTATCACTTAGCATCAGGCGAACTGCCAGCTTGCTTGCCACCTCCTCACATAACACAGAATTTACAAATAGGCATTTACAAATTTATTTAATAAAGAACAAAGCTGGCACACTAATACACATTCTCTCCAACACATTCTCTCCTTCAGGAGTAAGGCACCCCACACAATATTTTTTAATAAATATCAACATAACTGTTATGAATTGATGTCTTAGACACTACAAAAGGTCATTAATTTGCTTACCTTTTTATTTAGAACTATTAGCATTGATGTAATGGTACAATATAACTAGGAGGAAGATAGACACTCCTAGAATATTAGAGAAAACTGCCAGCTGGATATCCGTGATCATGATGACGTTTAAATCTGAAAATATTTAAATTAGAGAATTACATGTAATTAAAATCCTTTTTATGTTATAGCGAATTCTTCTGTCTTATTACAAAAAAAAAGGTAAGTTAGAAACCGGTTTTAATTATTTGTTACGGTTCGTATATTACAAATCTTTAAATAGTTACGATGTTTAAAATTTTACACTATTTTTAAACTTACTATTTGTAAAATTACAAAGCTCAAAGCCGCAAGATTATTTTAGTAGTATGTAAAAGAAAACGTAAATTAATACACGTCACGTACATATATCGATATTTTTAGTCGATGTTTTTGGATCCGATATATCAATACAATTACAAAATAATAAATATCGAAATCGTATCCACAACCGATATTTTATCAAATCCGAATGAGGCACAGAGTCCGTGTGTAAAATATTTAATTCTTGACCTTTTTTTTTTGAAGTTATACTTCTTTATGCACTTTATGAAAAAAATGATGAGGGTGAAATTTTTAGATGCGCGCGCAACACTGTAACACAAAAGTCATACCTTTGAAGCTGCCCGCTGAACCGCTTAATATAGATGGCAGCATATTCTCAATCATATTCGCCCGTTACAATTCCCACTAAAGAATGTAGGTAGATGCCGCTTTCATAACTTTATTATTTATATCCCTTTCCAGTTTATTATTATTTTACTGTAATTAATTATTTGCATTCAATTAAAAACTATTTTTAATGATGCCAAAGAAGTATAACTTCTCATTACACAAGCACCCATTTTTTTGGACAACGGGGCCTACATAGAAAATATCGATGTCGATGTTTTATCGATGAGAAAATATTGAATATTTTCTCATAGATAAAAATTTTACTAAATTCGCATATTGCGCCTACTATTTTGCGACATTGTATTCTTGTAACTAAATTTACGTACCTCCTTCGCTCGAGTCCAGTTTGGAAATGCGGTGACTTTTTGAACGAAATTGATTTCCATCTTAAATCAGCTCTAGAAAAAATTCTAAATTTATCTCTTAATTAATTAAGCTGGACTCAAGCTACGCTGCCAATTCGTTTTGGTAGTATCGGTGTAAGGAAAATTTCTAGTGTCGCTCTACCTGCCTTCCTTGCTTCCGTGCATAGCGTAAATAATTTATGTAATAACATCCTTAATCATGATTCAGAACTTTCTGCAGAGCAGGCAAGGATGTCTTGGCTGTCTATCTGCCCCAACGAAAATATATCACTGGAAGTAACCCTACAAAAACAGTGGGATGTTCCTTTGGTGCGGAGAGTACAGAGAGATACGTTTCAATCTTTAGAAAGTAATTTAGAGCGTGCCCGTTTCCTAGGCGTCTCATCTAAAGAATCGAGTTATTGGCTTCACGCTTTACCATCAAGTAACTGGGCACATTACTTGACGATGAAAGCTTACGCATTGCTGTAGGAATCCGTCTGGGGGCACCGATTTGTCAACCACACCAATGCCCTTGTGGTGTCAGTGTAGACCAATTTGTCTCCACGGGCTTTTTTGTCAAAAAAGTGCTGGCCGTTTTTCCCGCCACGGTTCCCTGAACGATAGCATCGGTAGGGCTCTTGTTTCCATCAATGTTCCATCTATTTTAGAGCCCTGTGGCATTTTTCGCGACGATGGTAAGAGACCCGACGGTTTGACATTGATCCCTTGGGAGAGAGGCAAAGCCCTTGTTTGGGACGCCACTTGTGTAGACACTTTGGCTGCCTCTCATCTAAGGGGTACTTCGGTCAGGGCCGGGGCGGCATCGGAGGCAGCTGAAGTAAGTAAATGGCGCAAATATGAGTCTTTATGTTTAGATTATGTATTTGTGCCATTTGCTGTTGAAACATTAGGTCCGTGAGGCCCCCACACATCAAAATTTTTTAAAAGTTTAGGTTCTTTTCTCGCTCAAAGGTTAAGCATAATTATTCAGCGAGGAAATGCAGCTAGCGTTCTTGGCACCATGCCGCGTGGATTAGGTTTATTAGATAATATGTAATTTTAGATAGATTTAATCTTGTAAATATTAGATCAATTTCCATGAAAAAAATTGAGGCAGATTCCATGAATAATCAATTTCCGAAAACAAATAATTTTTGGGAAAATTAACTACGCAATGATTAACGGAACAAGTGCGGAATATTTAATAATAATAATATCAGCCTATTGCCGTCCACTGCAGAACCACCTTTCTTAAGTCGTGAGTCCATCGTGCTGCAGGCCGTCCAGTTATAACTTAATTCACAAGCGGCCTGTTGTATACACTTTATATACCACTTTAATACACTGAGGTATTGTGTGTAGACTGCTAAACGGGGTATTCGCTCTTGAATGGTAGATGTGGCTGATGGGATCATTTTCAAGCAAAAAGACACTTAAGGACTGATAAGAAAACTGTTTATTTCAATTTAAACATTTTGAACTTATTTTAGTTAGATAGATGAACATGTTACTTCTTTAAGCAATTTTTACGGAATCAATCAACAAACATGACACAATTCAGTCTGAACAAATAAAAGTAACATTCCAAATTTAATTTAAAGTAATTCAAACATTAATACATAAATCAAATAGTATAGAGAGTATATCAAAAGAGTATGTATAATCTGAGATTACCAATCAACATTCGCAAGCGCCATTGAGTATGCTAAATCGTGTATGTGTTTTCAATGTATATATTTATTTGGCCACGGTGAAGCATCGATGAGGCAGATGTTGACCCGTTAGGGCCTCTGTCTCTTCTTCGTGGCGTTGTCAGGGGATGGTAAGAAAAAGGAACACGGTGAAGTATCGATGAGGCAGATGTTGACCCGTTAGTGCCTCTGTCACTTCTTCATTGCGTTGTCAGGGGATGGTGAGAAAAAGGAAACCTATAATAATTTAATACTTTTTGGATTGTGTCGTGCCACAAATTAAACTCTCGTCAACAGGGCTCGCGGAGGCAACGGAGTGGATTAGGCATGAGATATACCTGCAACATTCTATACCCGGCCTCAAAGGTACGGGTATCGCCGTATACCCGGTGCTAAAACCCAGTATCAAAATACCTATAGGTATTTTTTATGTTCGGCCTCCTTATGGAGACCCGGTATGGAATTGAACCTTTCTTTGGTTGGAATTGGAACATTATAGATTATGTTTTTTTAGCACATCATTTTTTTTTTTTCAATTTGAGATTTAATCAGTCTAAATTAAGCTCCATCTTTACCAACGTAAAGAACCCTATTATAAAAAAAAAGTAATTCAAAATAAATATTACTGTTTAAAATCTTGGCGTATTTGACGCAATTATTTATCTACCTATAATTGTAATAAATTAATAGAAATAAAACGCAAAGAACCCTATTAAAAAAAAAAAGTAATTCAAAATAATATTACTGAATAAATTATTTATCTCAAGGAATTATTTGGTATAAAATGCCTAAATAATACGTTTCAATTCGGGCATGATCGGAAAGAGCCGCCGTAAGCGTTCGGGGAACTTCGTACCTATTCGGCCGGCGGGTTGTCGCGAGCGTATATACCACCACCGTCGGACGAGGCGGCCATAGCCATACCTATCGGTGCGGGTATGGAACGGGCCTCTGCCGTACATACGTCATACCCGGTGTGCGGGCGGGTTGTCGCGAGCGTTATATACCGCCACCGTCGGACGAGGCGGCCATACCCAGCCATACCTATCGGGTATTGAACGGGCCTCTGCCGTACATACCCGGTGCGCGTACTGGCATGTTCATACTGGGTATTTATACCTGTTCCAGTATATACGCCTCATCCCTAGAGTGCATGTCTTGTGGCGTCGATCGTCGTACACCAGTTTCGTTGTTCTATTCGGACTACGAGGTCTGGTTCATCTACCTGCGTATCTCTTCCAATAAAGTTGCAAACGCACTGGTCTAATATAATACGCATAATAACACGCTTTACAAAAAAACTCGTTACGACAACACAGATCGTTTTTGTTCGGTAACCTCTCGTTTCGTTATGGTATATCTATATTCTATATTGTTGTGTTGATGTAATCTGTGGTCAGTGGTGGTAACTAGCAATGTCTATTGTTTTGTATTGTCAAAATTTAAGTTTTTTCACGGTAATTTTTGCTCGCGTTTGGGCGGAATTTTATTCCGCTAATTAAGTTAAAGTGCACATATAAACATTGTAAATGCACCAGCCTGTGTAATATTAAAAATGTATTTGTCGTCGATCAGCTCCCGCTTGCTCTTGTACGATACTAACTGTTGGGATTTGAAGAAATCTTACGGTTGTTATGATGGTATCTTACGGGACATATCTTGGAGCGACGACAGCAAATACATTTTACAGGTACTTAATATTTTGTTTTACTCTCTACGACATGCCCTTTAATTTTTATGTACTATTTTGCACTTACGACTATGTAATATAATTCCTCATAATGTAAATTTAGTTTAAACCTCTTCCTCAATTACAATGTCATATATAATATATTTTAAATTTGCTATTTGTACTAATATATACGCATAACATAATGCATATGCATCAAGTCCCAATTGTAACTTATTGTTACAGGTCAACTCAAAAGGTCTGTTAGATATATTGAGCCCCGCAGATTATGACATCAGAAGTTTGCAACATGTACCATTGAAGGACACTTGGTCAGCTAGTTTTCACAGAGATGGTCATAGAAATGTTGCAATTGGAACAAAAAGTGGTAATGTTTTGATATGGGATATCAAAAATAAAAATGTCACAAAAACATTTCCCACTCCTTCGCAACCATCATGTGTGAACTTTATTAGCTATAATGCTAAAAATACCAGCCTGGCTGCAACAATGCTGAGTGGTGATACTGTTATATATGGACTGGTATCTAATATTCCTGTCATGACGGTAAAGCTTTCCTGCTCTAGAAGTATTTCTGCTATGAAATTTCATCATGAGTCCCGATCGCTGCTAGGCCTTGCAACAGATGAAGGACATGTTGTTCTCAGAGATATCACAACAAACAAGGACAAAAATTATTTTGAAAATATTCATGCATCTCCGGTTAGTGACATTGCATTTTCCCTTATAAACAAGGATGTTTTATTATCAAGTGGCTATGACAAAATTATGCATGTCTATGACACAAGGATGCAAAATGTTGTTTCCACCATCAGAACATCATACACTCTCACATCTCTTGCTATCAATTTGGAAAACCAAGTAGCACTGGGGACTAAAAATGGCTATGTCCTTATTTATGATCTCCGTGATTTAACTAATCCATTCAAAATATTAAGAGGTCACGAGGAGGAGGTGCAGAAAGTGGCTTTTCAGCCAATCAGAAAGAAAACATTATCAGCTGATATTAGTCTCAGAGAGGATGTTGAAGTTAGTTCTCCTCTGAAAATACAATCCCCCATAAGAACAAGGACATCTGACGTCTTTTTTATTAATGAAACACCACCAAAGAACAATTTAGACATTTCTGGACAGGTAGATAATAAAGTAGACTCATTCCTGGTTATGATGGGTCTTGATAAATCAAATGTAGATTTTGATGATGATGTCAACAAATCTGCAGACTATGAAAGGAAGAGTGATAAACATGAAATAAGGTATCGCCAATTGGATGCCGAAAAAAACATAAGTAAAATATCAACCCCCTTAACTAGTAGAACTGTTGATAATTTAGGTTTCCCCTCACCCCTTGTAATTCCAAATGGCACAATGGATGATGGTAGGAACTCTAATGTCAATGTGTCTAACATAAAACAATCTAATGTAAATCTAAATGCAGGTAGTTTAGATTCAAAGACACTGGAAGAACTAAAAGACTTTATCAAGTTAACTTTAGCTGATGTTGCTGATGATAACAGGAATTATTTTCTTCATGTAATGATGGCTTTAACAAAACAAAAATTGTTTTTGGAAAAACAACTATCTGGCATGAATGAGCAGATACACAATTTGATCCAAAATCAAAATATGTTAGTGGAGACTAATAGAAAGCTTGCCTTGCAGATAGACCAACTAAAAGCCCAGCAAAATTTATTCTAAATTCAATTATTATCTTATGTGAATCTCATGACATTAATTATTATCCTGAATGAAGTAATAAACCGCAAAATTTTTGTATAAAATGTGATATTTATTATGTAAGCTTATTAACTGATGATATTACCATGTTTTATTAGTATTACATTCTGTAGTTAAAGTTGATGTTAAATAAAAGTAATTTTTGTATTGTTTCTTAAAAGTTGATAAAATTAATTTGCTTGTTTGTATATCATAAATTTTAATGTTAACATCTCTGCCAGAATTAGAGAGTGCCATGTTAATAAACTGATCCATTGTAATTGACAATAATGATTAACAAATATAATTCTGCAACTGTTGCCTTTCGTTTCAGTTATTATGTTTTATATGTGTATAATATACAACAGTATTTTATCTTTACTATACAAACATGCTGTTTGGAATAATATGAACATTCACAAATCCTTACAATACATATGTAGATTGATTGATATAAAACCATGCAACATCTGTATTGCTTATATCAGTGAATTTTATTGTTCTGGGAAGCTAAAATAGAATAATCACTACAAACTGATCACTTATACAAGTGGCATTCTTTTGCGGTATATTTCGAAAATATTCGAAACAGCTTCGGTAGTTACATTAATGGGCAGGCTCGTCCGGGAGAGTACCACGGCCTCGTAGAAGACCGGAGTGAAGTGAAAGTATAATACTTTCGCATTTTATATGGTGACAGGTCAAGAAGTGTGCTTCACTTTTTTAAAGGTTAACACATCTACAAGCCCTCTGGTGTTTTAGATGTTCATGGGCGGCGGCATTATCTTACAATCAATGATGTCTCCGTGGCGCAGTTGCCAAAGTCTTGGCTTCGGCTTCGGAGGGCGTAAGTTCGATTCCCACATGGCACAACTATTTGTGTGATCCACCAGACAGTTGTTTCGCATCTGGATGTTTGTCCGCGTGAAATTTATGTTCGTAAAACGTCCTTACAACACGGTAATATTATCCTAAAGTAAGGGCAATAGTTAAAAAGAAAATCCGGTGAACCACTAGCTCGCTTTAAAAAATAAACTAATTCCGAGATTCTTTTTTTAGTGTATAAAAATGTAAGTGTATTATTATTTCTTGTTTCCTAAGATTGTGGGTCCTACCCACGGAAGGGGATCATTGTCATCTTAATGAAAATGGAGAATCACCTCAACTCCCTTCATATAGAAGATATAATATGATATATGATAATAATATGATCTAGAGGAATGCAGACGCGCAGTATTACGTTTAACAGCTTTACAAACTGTAGAGATGGGTCGTATCGCTTTTTCTGAGTACCGTATCTGAATCAGATATCGATTTCAAATATCAGATTTCGAAACTATGTATTTTAATATCTAGATATTTTACGGTCCCGTATCCACCTTGAATTCCAAAAAAAAAAAAAAAAGAGTATTTAAAAAAGTTGATTCATTCTATGTACATAATTTTCCTGATATTTAAAACTTAACTTATTTACAATGATGTATGGGTTAATAATTATTTAGATTCCTCCGGGTTTAAATTCACGTTTACGAACGTAAGCTGTTTGCCTTTATTCGTCGAAAGTCTTGTTCGACGATCATTCTAGCTAAACAAAATTTAAAGACATCGTTAATACCGTAATTCGTATTTAAATGCAACAGAGATTTTTTTTCCATGCTGTTAAGATTCCAAATTACTTAACTGCGCGCTTTGTCGCCCGTTACGGCTCAAGGCTAAACAAAGCAATAGAAATATAATAATATCGTTGTAGTAATCTTTGATACCATGTTAAGATTCAAAATTACTTAACTTATTCATAATATCTGTTTAAAAATCTGATATTGTGCCTTGCTTGCCGTACTGCTCTAACTAGTGTAATATTATTTGTATCTCACGCGCTTTGTTGCTCAAAATCTGATATCGTGCATTGCTTGCCGTCCCGCTCTAACTAGTGAGTATTTATATCTCACGCGTTTTGTCGCTCGATATCTGATATCGTGCATTGCTTGCCGTCCCGCTCTAACTAGTGAGTATTTATATCTCACGCGCTTTGTCGCTCGATATCTGATATCGTGCATTGCTTTCCGTCCCGCTCTAACTTGTGAGTATTTGTATCTCACGCGCTTTGTCTCTCGAAATCTGTTTAAAAATCAGATATTGTGGTAAACGCGTATGATATCGCGATTCGTGTCGGTATAGCGGTACATCAGATTTCGGAAATATCAGATATTGTAAAATACATAGATATTGAAAGAGCCAGTAAGCGATATTCGGATATTGTACTAATATATAGTTTTCATATCTGATACGATTTGTATCGCCCACTTATAACAAACTGTATTGTCACTTGTTACTAACAAGTTGTCACTGTCTGTCACTTCTGTCAGTGTCAAATTGTCAATTTGTTATTTGTGGGGGGATTTTGTGGTGGCTAGAACCACAATTTTTGAATTATACCGATGAACAATAACATGGGAGAACTTGCAGTTACAAACTTGTTTGAGTCCCAAACAATAGCAGCCGATCACAAAGATCTTATCCACGATGTGGCTTACGATTTTTATGGCGAAAGAATGGCCACTTGCTCAAGTGATCAGTATGTAAAAGTAAGTTGATTAAAATGTGGTTCTCTTACGTTCGCTACATGTACTGGTTCAAAAACAATTACAACTATCAGGTTTAATTATCAGGTGTGGGACTCTGATGGTCGGGGTGGATGGCGTCTTACGGGAAGTTGGAAGGCACATCATGGCTCTGTGTGGAAAGTGACTTGGGCCCATCCTGAATTTGGACAAGTCTTAGCAACATGTTCATTTGATAGAACTGCAGCTATTTGGGAAGAAGTTGGTATGAATAATTAATTATTTATTTTTTCTAAACATTTAAAAAATTATATTTGATTTACTTAACTTATCAAATTGAGGGCAATAATATGCATTTTTCTTCATAGGTGATACAGCTGCTTCTGGAACAGAAAAAGGTCTTCGCACATGGGTAAAACGATCTAATCTTGTTGATTCACGAACTTCAGTCACTGATGTAAAGTTTGGTCCTAAACATTTAGGATTATTATTAGTCACATGTTCTGCAGATGGGATTATACGGTAAGAAGTATGACAATGGTCCATAAGTTTTGTATAAATAAAAAGTTTATTGACAATGGATAGTGCTTTTCCCTAAACCTCCTTTGAAAGAAGTTAATTTTTATTGAAAAATAAATCAGAAGAGACCTTTATAAATTACACCATGTAGTAGTTTAACAATGAGGTTTATTAGAATGTTAGTTTAACAATGAGGTTTCTTATGAGTTATTTAATGTTTTCAGAATTTATGAAGCTCCAGATGTAATGAATTTGGCACAGTGGACTCTACAGCATGAGATCCCTACTAAAGTATCAATTAGTTGCCTATCTTGGAATCCTACATTGTCTAGGTGAGGGTGTTGATTTTTTTTTTACCAGAGAAGTGACATAAATACTTCTAATATACCTATACTTTTTTTTTCATTAAATGTTTCACCAAACTTTGTTGGAAATAACATTTTACATTTCTAATTTGAACTTTCACCAAATCTAACCAGTTTTATCATTTTACACAAACATTTATATTATAATATAACCTGTAATTGAAAATTATTTCTAATAACTATTTGAGTAAAATTTAAACTTAAGTTTTGTTTAAAGATTGTGCAAATGTGGAAGAAATTAAATTGCAATTAAAAGTATAATATAAATGTAATCTGCTTTGTCAACAGTAACAGAGTGAACCCGCCTATGTTAGCAGTGGGTAGTGATGAGCCAAATGTCTCCAGTTCTAGTAGCAATCACGCTGACAAAGCGGGATGCAATGGAAAAGTTTTCATATATGAGTAAGTTTTTATTGTTTTTTAGTATTTGTTGTTATAGCGGCAACAGAAATAAATCATTTGTGAAAATTTCAACTGTCTAAATATATCAGTTTATGAGATACAGCCTGGTGACAGACAGACAGACAGATAGACAAACAGACAGTGGAGTCTTAGTAATAGGGTCCCGTTTTACCCTTTGGGTATGGAATCATAAAAAGCAAATTCAAAATGTTGAAATTTATTTTTATGAAGAAGGTGGTTGCATATATTAAAGGTTTGATTTTAATTGGATAAAATATGTTATAATTGACTGGACTCCAAGATTAAACTCCTAGCTCCATATCTATAAATCACTTTTAAAAAAATCAGATTTTGGATACATATTACGTCAGTTAGTTTTCATTTTCCTCAAGTGATGCAATTACGTAAAAAATATTTGTTGTTGAGAGAGATATTTGTTTATAAATATTTCTATGTAAAAATGTCTCCATGGCGCTGTTACCAAGTTTCGATTCCCACACGGGAAAACTATTTATGTAACCCACAGTTTCAAATTTGGATATTTGTCAACCTGTAATTTATGTTTGTAGAATGTCCTAATAACATATAATAAATATTTTTCATTTCAAAATGCAATAACTGAGGGGGCTAAATTTAAACTCGGGTCAGGTGCCAATGAAATTGTTAATTGTAATTTTTATTGCTGACTTATCACATGATCAGAGGTGAAGGAAATCATTAAGTGAAATCTTCTACACTTAAAAAAATATATTTGAAATCGACCAATCCACAAGGGTTCGCGGTGGACTATGCCCAGATATCCTCTGTATACAGGAATTTGCTTTGAATTGGGATATATATGTGCCGTTACTCTACTTTTTTGCTTTTATAGACTGTACTATCATACAGGTTGCATCCTTACTAATATTATAAACGCGAAAGTTTGTATGTATGGAATGGACGTTTGTTATTCTTTCACGCAAATACTACTGCATGGATTTAAAAAAAAAAACTATACAATAATATAGCTTATACATCGAAATAATACATACGTATTTTATGTATATATCTGTCTTTCTGTCTGAACGTTACACCTTCAGCCTATTCTACGCGGACGTAGTCGCGGGCAGCAATACTGGCTGTATTAGATAAAACTGTTCCGTATAAATTGTCAGGTACGCCGAGGCGTCGCGGCGCTGGACGCGCACAGACTGTATGTCGTCGGCGCAGGAGCCGGTCAACGACCTCGCCTTCGCCCCGAACCTCGGCCGCTCGTTCCACCTGCTGGCGGTCGCCACCAAGGACGTCAGGATCATTAAGATCGAGCCGTTGCCGTGAGTTTTTGGCGGGAGACCTGTTTATACGCGGTGGTGGGGCCGTGGGGACAGTTACCATTTCCGTTGGGGGAGTATTTTGCTTTTACATTTGATCCACATCGATTTGATTTACATGCGATTGATGATAATAATAAAAAAAAAATCGAAGATATGTGACGTCCGCCAATCCGCAGTGGGGCCGCGTGGTGGACTATCTCCTGATACCTGCCCTCTGTACAGAGGCCTTTTGCCCAGCAGTGGAACATGTATAGGCTGATACTTTACTACATTTGATCCGGTATGTGTCCACTGTTTTTTTTTAAGGTTGGCATCTGAAACCCGAAAGGTGTTAGATGATTACTTAACACAAGGTGTACCGCCGGTTCCATAGGCAAGTTTTGTCATAAAAGAACCGCTAAAAGTATCGGAGTTTTTGAAAACAGTGTGCCGGGGTGGAGATTTACGTAAGGCTCGTTTAGTTCACGAACTTTGTTGTGTAAGCTTTCGTTTATGGCGTGACCGCAGGGGCGGCGCCTTGTGAGGCGTGGCGAGCTGGTGACTTAACTTTTTAATTTCAGTACATTAAATAATTAAATAGTATAAAATTAAAAAAAAATAGTTCATAAAGTTGTAATTTTTTTTGTTTAGTTAAAATTATGGAACCTTTGGGAATCACGGGATATGTCTTTTAAATGATTCGGCGTCGTGGGTTCGATTCCCTCACGAGACAACTAACTGCGTGATCCACAGTAGTAACCAACTTTAGTTTTGTGCGTGTCACAATGTAGATAGATAGGTGTCTGCATTTATGCGTCGTATACTTTTGAAACGAACTTTTGTGCGTGTTAGTTATGAATGATCGCGCATAAAATAAACGAGTTGCGTATAAATCACGCACTTTTTGAGATAAGTTCAAATGGCATTGATTAATTACTTACGAGTGATTTTAAATATTTATCATTTTATATAACATTATTTATGTCTAGAATTTAATAAAAAAAATGGATACACTCAGAAAAGCCTCCCTGTATAAAACGTCCTTACAACACAGGATATATAATTATATTCTATAGGTGATTGGGTTTATTAACAGTATGAAAAAAAAAAGGTCTGTTATAAGCCTAGATCGGAAAAAAGCAGCTGTGGATATTTTTTTTATGTGAAAAGTTGCCACACGAGCAGACGGTTCACCTGATGTTAAGTGAATACCACCCGCCCATGGACATCTGCTACACCCGAGGGTTCCAGATGCGTTGACAACCTTGTGAAAATTGGGCTCCGGCTACCTCACTCACCAGACGAAACGCTAAAGTATTATACTTCCACTTTACGCCGGTCTTCTGTGAGGTCGTGGTACTTACCCGGACGAGCTTGTCCATTCGTGCAACAGCCGAACTTGCTGCGTTGCTCTACCACCGACTGAACCTTAACACCTCTTAAAAAACTTATAAAATACATATAAGTTCCACAAGATGATAGCAATACAAAAGCCAGTCCTCGCAATATAAAAGTCTACAAGGAAGCTCCTCGAGGAAGCTTCGCAAAGCGCGGCGCACTGAAACCCACCCCCACAATCCCACCACCAGCGAGAGTTCCAGCGCGCCGTCGGCCAACGGGTGCGGCGTGCGCTTCCGCACCGAGGTGGTGGCCGCCTTCGAGGACCACTACTCGTGCGTGTGGCGCGTCTCGTGGAACGTCACGGGCACGCTGCTCGCCTCCTCGGGCGACGACTGCTGCGTCAGGCTGTGGAAGAGTTAGTGGCGGGCCACGCACATTATCTACATCGCCACAACACTAAACCAGTGCTGCCCCCTAGCTCGAACAACGGGACAGGCCGAACCAGATTAGCCGGTGACGAGCCACCCACTTTATCTACATCGCACTAGGAAACCTCTGGAATCGCCGATATCAGCACTTGAATAATTTCAGTTAGCAACCTTTGCCACTAGTGGTAGTGACGGCAGCCTGTTAAGGCACTTTAGATTTATTACCACCTCGTTTTATCATAAACACACTACATCCTCCACCAACATTATACATTGTCCTCCGACACGAACGCAATTAACTACCACTACCTCGTTTTATCATAAACACACAATCTACCATATCCTCCATCAACACTATAAATAATTATCCTCCGTCCTGAACATACTCCGTCCATATTACCATTTATAGCTACCTCATGCTAGCGCTATTACATCCGATTAAACTCTTTCATTTTGTCTCGTATGCTTATCTGTGTTTTAAGTGAATCTCTTAGTCTCAGTTCACATAGGATATTTTTAATATGTGCGAACGCCGTCAGATTTGATTTATATACAAAATATGTGTTTTCATTAAAACAAAAGCAAAATCGGCATTTAATATTATAATCATGGGCATTCATACGAAAACACGCTATTTTCTTATAGAACTCTCCCTGAAGGAGATTGTTCATTGATTACACGAGGGTTAACCAAGGAGGGAAGAGTAGGGAAAAGTCTCTCCAAACCTCAACCAGTGCGTGTCATTAAAATTTTCCCAGGCATTAAATCTTATTCACGGTCCCTAATGATCTTGCAGAAAATAACATACGATGAACGGATCAACTATAAATAGCATATAACTCTGCTAAAGAATGAAGTTAAATAGTAAACACTTCGCGTTTCCAGTGCAATACCTGAACCAGTGGAAGTGCGTGGCGGTGTTCAAGAACGAGCCGCAGCCGGGCGACTCGCCGCCGCTGGGCCGCCCGCACACCACCTACACGCGCCTCGCCGCCATGGCCAACCCGGCGCACATGCCGCACCACTGACCCGACCACCCACGTGAGTCGCGCCCCTCACCCGCACACGCAACACCCTGCATCCACGCAACCACAAGCACCTGCATGCGCAAACCCCCAGCACCCACAAGCCCCCGTATACACTAGCCCCCGTATCCACTAGCGCCCGTATTCACAAGCCCCTGCATACGCAAACGCCCAGCACCCACTAACCCCTGCATGCGCAAACCCCCAGCACCCACGAGCCCCCGTATCCACTAGCGCCCGTATTCACAAGCCCCTGCATACGCAAACGCCCAGCACCCACAACCCCTGCATACGCAAACCCCCAGCAACCACAAGCCCCCGTATCCATTAGCGCCCGTATTCACAAGCCCCTGCATACGCAAACGCCCAGCACCCACAACCCCTGCATACGCAAACCCCCAGCAACCACAAGCCCCCGTATCCATTAGCGCCCGTATTCACAAGCCCCTGCATACGCAAACGCCCAGCACCCACAACCCCTGCATACACAAACCCCCAGCACCCACAAGCCCCCGTATCCACAAGCCCCCGCATGCGCAAACCCCCAGCACCCACAAGCCCCCGTATCCACAAGCCCCCGCATGCGCAAACCCCCAGCACCCACAAGCCCCCGTATCCACAAGCCCCCGCATGCGCAAACCCCCAGCACCCACAAGCCCCTGCATACGCAAACCCCCAGCACCCACAAGCCCCCGTATCCACAAGCCCCCGCATGCGCAAACCCCCAGCACCCACAAGCCCCCGTATCCACTAGCCCCCGCATACACAAGCCCCTGCATGCGCAAACCCCCAGCACCCACAAGCCCCCACCCATTATCCGCACGCCCTCGATCAGAAAATTCCCTCGGGTCCCCAACACACTCCCGGTCTCTTATGCTCCCATTCCCGCTACGTCGCATGTGTGCACTACTTTTGCCCGTTATACTACTTCTTGACATCTTTATGTCCCGACTGTAGCCATAAGCATAACTCCGCATTCACCGTTTTTACGATCCTTTTCTTTACAGCCCTCCTTGTCTACAGAACCCTCCCGAACCCCTCTACTTAACGTCTTAATGTATCATGATGTACCAGCACAAATGCTTGGAATTCGAATCAGTCTCCTGTTGAATTAAAAAATCGGCTGCAAAATATACATGTACCTTACTTATTATTTCTTTATATTGCATTTTATATAGTATTATTTTTTTTTTGTAACTAAACTAGCCGTTTTTGTATATTCATATATAGATTTCGTGTATCTCGGAAACGGCTCGAACGATTTGGCTCAAATTCCTGAAAAAATTATAATCTGCCATAAAATAAAACGCCTTCATACGAAAACCACCTGTATTCAGCCGGTACAGTAAATTACAAAAGCAAAAAAGGGAAAACATTAATATAATTCGCTTAAAATACTCATGATACACGAGGTGGCTCTGTATAGGAATTTTCTCACAAAGAAAAAAATGCTTAAAAAATATGATAGTCGAAAATGCAGTCATATGCCTTGTGACGGGCCGCCTCAAGCTCACTTCATTGGGGCCGTTCTCCTAATCCGCGTGTGGATAGCCTCCCTGCCCGATTGGCCCCCGTTGGAAAACCAGCCCACCTGGAATAGGAAAAAAAAATAACTGACGCCATAATCATACAGTGATAATGAAATAGTTCTCCCTTCAATATACGCATGTCTGCCAATCCGCAGTGATTCATGTGGTAGACTTGGCCCTAATAATGTACAGAGTCTTTTGCCCGGCAGTATGACAAATATACGGCTGTTACTTTACTTCACTTTTACTTTAAACCCTTGCTACTTAAAATAGGCTTGGTTTACTTATTTTTTTATATTTATAGAAGTTTGTTCACGCATGACAGCATTACGTAACATTTAGTTCAGTTCTTCATAAATGCCGGTCGTTGAAGTTTGCACTTAAAAAATCTAGAACTCCACGAATTCTATCCTATGCGATCTTCAGATGGTATCCCTGACGGAGTAACAAGACTATCACACTGAATGCTTTGATATAATAATGTTTTAGTTAACATTTTTTTGGTCCTTTCCGGGTTTTTTTGAACATCACAAGGGTGGTCGCTAATCATAAAGGTCAATTCAAGTTTTATGGGTTATCCCAGTGGACACTTACCGGCATTGCTCTCTCACTTTTACAGTGGCTCTTGGTAGAAGAGTGCGGGCTTATGATGTTGCTGAAATCAAGATAAATAAATATAAATAAGTAAATATATGATCTCGTACCAAGTGTTAACGATTCCGTCGGCTCTGCCGCCATATTGTTTCGGTTAAATTTATTGTTCGATTAAAAGGTTCTACGCAAAAATAGTTTTGAACACTTGTGACTCAGAATGTGTTTTTATTAATATTCTGCCGCCTTGTCCAACTCGCTTTCGCCCCAATTTGTTTCGTCAATCTGTTATACCGTACCCGTACATGGTACGTCCCATAGGAATAGACAATATCGAGTTTCTCTCTAGGTCGTTTCTTTCACCTTTGTGTTCAAACTTTATTAATTCTAATCCATATCTAGACATGTACATTGCAAATAGTAGGTATAACTGTTTAGTGCATGCCACCCCTTTTCTACAACTAATCGTGAAATTTGTTCACTCACTGACGAGAAGCATAATGAATAAACTGAAACTCACCCTAGCGAAGCTCTCTTTATGCCAGTTGCGGCAGTTTGTATGAGGAGGCGAGCTGGTGGTGTTGGCACCGCACCACTTGCCCGCCAGCTGCAACGCGGAGTTCAGTTAGAGTCCTGCTCGGTTCAATACTCATATTCTTCACGGTCGATCATCGCCAGTTGGCAAAGTATTAAATCCTCTAAACTGGACATCAAAACCCTCGGTTGGATGATATAGATTTTACAACACCGATGTGATCTTAATCCGTGGCGCAATTGCCAAGGCTTCAGACAAATATTTTTGTGTCTCACGGATAATTGTTTCGGATGCGGGTGTTTGTCCACGTGCAAATTATATATGTATGTAAAACGTCCTTACAATACAGGATGATACTATCCCATTGTAAGGAAATTTGGTAAAGGCCATAGACCCGCGTTAGCGTTTCTGTACCTCTGACACTATAGTCTCTTACCCAGTTTCGTAGCACTAATCACGTGTCGCTGTAGACATGTGCTTTGAGTACGTCGCGAATCTAACAACTCGATTGTCGAGTTAGTTCTGTTTTTGATAGAAGATACGGTGACGATTTACAGGCACGTTTTATGAAACGTGCCATACAAAGAGTGACGTACTCACCTCGGCAGTCCGTCTCCTGCCCGCCTGTAGAAGTCGGACCTCTTGTGCTCCACGTGACAGCTGCCGAGGCGCAGGTTGCGATCTTCTTGCCCGTTCAGCCTCCTCAAGATGGCGCCGCAGGCGAAGCGCCTAGGGTCGCGTCTCGCCTCGTCCACGTCCGCGCTCGAATGCTCCTCGATGCTCGGCAGCCGAGGGTTGGCGGCGCAGTCGCCGCCGTCGTAGGCCGCTATCGACTTCCTCGAAACGCACCGGTGCAGCGGCGCAGCGCTTATTAGCGCGGCATCGAGCGCTTGACCCTTCGTCGCGTCCCTCGCTCGGTCGGCGGTCTTTTCGCTGGGTCTTTGCCTGACAGCGTCTTGGGTGGGATGTTTCAAACGGTCGGCGATCTTCTCGTTCGGTCTTTGCTTAGCGTCCTGGGCGGGGTCGATGTGCCCGTGGGTTTGACGGACCCGTTGGGCCGCGGTGCGGGGTCCACGTCTGGCGGTTTGGGGGGCAGGGGTGCCCTCCTCATCGGGCTGTTAGACCCCCGCGGCGGCGAGAGGGGCATGAACCTTCTGTTGCCGGTCGAGGCCTCCAGCTCGCTGCGGGCCCTGTACCCGGGCGGGGACGGCGGCCTGGCCTCCGCCGTGTTCGTCGACCACAGCATGTCCGCACCGGCGACGGCGTTCATCTGGTGCAAGTGCGTCTTTATGTTGTACATCCCCGCCACGGGGCCGAAGGGGTCGGCCTTGATCTCCGAGATGACGTCCACTCGCGTCTGGCCACAGAGCTCGGCCACCTGGTTGCATATCTGAAAGCACCATCGATTGTGTTTCAGTATCCACTCGTCTACTCCGTTGGGATTAAAAGACGTGTTATGGTAAAAAATTGTTTGAAAATAATATAAATAAACGATTTTATCTATTTTTGAAACCTAAGCCCGAAATAAGCAGTCGTGGAGTCGGCTTATTTGTGAATTGGGTTTGAAAACTGGAAATCGGTGCAAAAAACTACCGTAATGAGTCATGATTTCTCCATGTAATATACGTTTTCTTTGGGTAAAAATAAATTTGAAACTTCACCTCTCTGTTTATTTTGGCTTCGGGAGCTGTGAGTGGATGGGTCTTCATTCTCATACCAGGCTTCCGGATCCACCGGTGCCTGGCGGCTTCCTCTATCTTCATCCTCAGCTCCACGTTGGGCTCAAGCAGGTGTTGGATAAACGTCTTACACTCTGCAAACGTCCAAAATTTTTTGTATTTGAGCTTTTTTACGTCTGATTGGGGGAAGTTATTCAACAGGATGTTTTAAAGGACTATGGTATAAGTGGAAAGTATGTAGTTTGACACTTAGCTTAAGAAAAATAGAAATAATCAATAATCGAGTAAGACCTAAATTTATTTTAAATTTATTTATTTAGTATTCAGTATGTTATTTACCTCAAAAGTGCTTATTACTTTGTAAAAAAAAATGGTAATTTGAATAAAGATTATTGTTATTCTTAAATTGGGGTCATCAGAGCTTACAATTTGTTCTCAACGCTGAAATCACTAACTGGTACGTAATCTGTTTCAGATAGCGGTGTCCACGAGTAGGAGTTGTACCATATTGTGTTCTGTGAACTTGTAACAGTGCCCTTGCTGAGGTGTCGATGGACAGAAGTGTTAAACGTTTAATAATTATAAGTGATACCTAATCTATGTAATGCACGAGATAATGTTTTTGATAAAAGCGATTTTATAACCTGCTAGCCTTTTTACTTAAATTCTGTACCTAAGAGGTAAACAGCATTATGTGACAAAACATAGTTTACAGGTGACGCAAAAATGCGTGAGTGAATCCTTGAATGCATTATTGATTGCATGTCATATATGTTGGGATATTTTATTAATTAGGCGTGGTACGACTTAATGCTTTATACTATTGTGTAGAATAAGTTCTTGCTATTTAATGGTGTAAGAAAAATAATTGAGAAAATTGTGGAGTTACTAATGTATGCTTCTGAGGTACAGAATTATATCCATCCTATAAGAACAAAGTTCAGAACAATTTAGGCCGCCAATTAAAAAGGGCCCCGATTAGCTCACTAACCAAATGAAACGTGAAAGAGCCTTAATAGCAGCAGCTGTTGTGTGGCCCAACCACAGCAACGATTAATAACAATAAAACGGGTAACTTGCTTACGAAAACAAAAAGGCTCACACACATGGCCATTGCACCTAACGAAAGGCTTTCCATGGTAGATTAAAATTTGTAGAAAAACGTACAAAAAGTTTTTCGATGCTGTGGGAATCGAACCCACGTCTTCGGGTTCCACGCCCTGACGCTTTATCCATTAAGCGAAAGGGCTGATTGCCACACCGACGAAAATCTTAATGTCTATTTATCTACATTGTTTTTTTTAGCATTTGAAGCAATTTCCACGGCAGACTAATTTTCCTATATTGATAACCTTATCATCATCATCATCATAAATTCAGCCTGTTCGAGTCCACTTCTGACCATGACTTCACTAACAGACTGCCATAAAGCACGATCCTGAACCAGCCGCCGTCGACTTTACAATAATATTATTATTTACTTTCGCTTAAAGTTCGGTTTAATCCATACAATTCTAGCTTATGGTCGTCTGTTATAGTTCGTGTGGTCACTTAAGCAAATAAATGGAACCTTAATGTTAAAATCGAATCTAAGCGAGCAACAGAGTTAACCGCGGCTCCATTACCATATCTCTCACGGAGCTTTTTGTATTTGAAAGGTGCCCATTGACAATTGTTCACTTGTTCAGTAACGAATGTATTTAATAAAGGCAAATTAACCATATCTCAATAGATATAAAGATTTACTTTAAAATGAACCGATCTATATATTTACTCCTCAACAGAGATATATGTTTTCTCTCGCTCACTAGCAAGCCACACGAGCTACTCTAGTAATTCCTCATATAGTTCTGGTTTAGGCATGAAACATTTCAGCTATTATATCTTTCCTATCACCCACTCGCGAGCTACACAACTCTATTTGGCAACGACTAAACAGGCACAGGTCGGTATAGCTGCCTAAATATACCGACGTATGTCTTCTTAGCCACAAACCGCTGGAGACGCAGGCCAGAGCGGTGCGCTGCTTGCGCGTGAAGCCTCTCGCGATGGCCGCCCTCAGCTGCGGCCGCGACTGGCCCTCCTTCACGCCGGCGTCCGTGAACGGCAGACTGCCAGTCACCATTCCGTACACGATGACGCCGCTGCCGGGTTTAAAGGGCAAACTGGCAAACCGGCTGCCGTCTCGCTCGCACTCGTAAAGTGATAGCGCCAGCAGCGTTATACTCCTCCAAGAGCTTGGCAAACGAACACGATGGTGAGAGAGAGGTCATCGTGAAAGTCTGTGCTACAGGACACGAGGCAGTTCCAGCAATAGCCCATTTGTCAAAATATTCCGGGACATATTTTTACACAACGTTATCTGGTCCCAAACTAAGCAAAGCTTGTACTATGGATACTAGGTAACTGATACACTGTTGATAAATGTTCATCACACAATATTTTTTCAGTATTGGGGATCGAACCCACACCCTCAGGTCCAAGAGACAGGGTCACAGGTAGACGATCAAACATAACCCTTCGCCGTAGTCGGTTAAAACGTAATAATAATACGCCGAGGTTCAGGCTAGGCGCCCCGTGCGCCAGGCCATCTCAAGCCCGTCGGAACTATAAAGACCGCTTAGGCCAACAGTGGCTCATCCAGCCCAAAAAAAAATCAGTCAAAAGAAATGCTGTGCCCAGTGACACTTACTTAGTCGAGTTTCTCTATTCAGGAGAATGTTGGGGCTACGCTAAGTAAAGCTGTACGTAAGAAGGGATCGGAAAAATAGGGATGATTGTGTTGCCATTTCATACTAATTTTTTTAATTAAATTAGCCGTTAGAGCTCGATCTGGCACTCTGTATCAGTATGCTTGAGCAATTCTCATTGCAGTTTCGGTATCAATGAAATTGCGAATTTAAGTGCCAAGAGAGTAAACTAATTACCAAGAGCTTGGTAATACGTGTATTTTAAGTCCGCCAACCATGGCTGCATGGCGAGCCTAACAATAATGCCCCCTGTACAGTGAAGACATCAGCCGAACTGCGGGATGTAGTCTGACACTCGTTAAATTACTTTTATTACTGAAATTACTGAAAGCATTATTTTAGATTCCAAGCAGCGATAAACAAGGCCAATTAATTTCAGTTCTACAGGCTATGACCAATTAATTTCAGTTTAAGCTTCTACATATTACAAACACTTCTGGCACTCCCATTCTCACAGTTACAACCGACATTTTTGATCGTTCGGTCAGCATTGTTACCAAGCGATTTGGTTCGATTTCAGCATGATTTCTATCACTTTCTTGTGATTGTTTCGAACATTCCCCTTCACATATAATGTCTGCGTAGCATGCTATGTAGTCGGGGCTAAGAATAATAAAAAGACCAAAAGAAAATGCCGCCAGTGTCATATACTGTCACGCAGATGTATTATCGTTGTACTGACATGCTCCACAAGTCCACTTCGGGCCCGTAGCGGCGTCCGTCAACAAACAACTCCGGCGCCGCGTACTCCAGCGAGCCGCACGGCGTGCGAAGCGCTCCACTGACATTCCACACGTTCGACAATCCGAAGTCTAAGAACGGACAGAAATCACAATTTCACATCTAAAAATTTGGTGTCACTCTTTTTTTTACTTTCATTACATTCTTAAAGAGATACTCGTCGGCAATAAGTAGTTTTAAGAGGTTCACAGTCATATCCCGTTATTTCAAGCAATTCTGTCCAGTTATTTCAAGTAATAACGGGACAGAATTGCTTTGTGGGTCACAAACAAATATTTGTTTTTAAATAATCAACCATGCCTAAAACCCCTAACTGAAGTGAGGATATACCTGTATATGATACGCCCTAGCTAAAGGGTAGATTAATTTAAGAGTTGTATTTATGTATTAACATGCAACATAAGATTCAAACATATGTGCCACTTTTATGATGGGATTGGAATGACTATTTGAATATAGGATATTTACCATGACTTCAAAGTGAACCTAATAAGTAGTGAATCTAATTACGGAGCACACTAATGTTTGTCCCGTGTCGAGACACCACCTACAGCGTGTTATGGCAGTATTAGTACAAGCTTTGGAAATGCATTTTGAAATCAACAAAAAAGGGATATGAACTCACCAACGATTTTGATAAACTGTTTCGTGCTGTCTAACATGATGTTTTCCATTTTGAGATCACTGAAAATAAACGGAAGAGTACATTAACGTCAAGTCTTAAATTATTGAATTACATACTACCAACACTTTAAAAAAATAGGGCGATAGTAGTCTAACGGGTGGGATTTCTGTTTTTGGTATGTCCATATCGCGTGACGCTACTGTTAGTTATTTGTACGTGGATTGCAATCCAAAAAAAAGTGTTTTGTCAAACGAAAGTTGTTGTTTTTGTCAAAAGAAATGTTTCCTTTTCACGGCGCAACGAATTAGACTAAAGTTGAGAATGGTGGTATATTATTTTTGAAGTGAAACTTCTTTATTAGGGGTTGGAAAAAAATTTTGTGTTACGCGCCATCTTTTTCTTATCTTAAAATGTTCCTCTAACGCCATCTAGTGTTCAATAGGGGGTTTTATGTCGTCTTTATTCTTTAGTGGTTTTAATAGTTGACGCTAGATGGCGTTAGTTCCTTTTATGTGTTCATAGCAATATATATATATATGTTATATTAAAGTGATCAGCAAAATCAAAGGGTTTATTTTAATTCTTATTCTAAAATGTAAACAATATATTTCGTATTTCAGTTACCATAAGCCATTAATAACACAAATATATAATAACGACATCAATGATAGTAATAATTCTATTACAATTAATGAAATTCACACGACACTGTAGAGACTTCCTCTTCTCCAAAGGCAGGCCCCGCCTACCGTGACCTGACTGCGCCTTCCACCGAAGACACAATCTGAAGCTGACCGATGATGCTCTTCGAAGCCTCGATCGGCTTTTGGAACTTGCGGTTGCGACGTCGATCCAACGTCCGCAAGTTCGGTTTTCCAAAAAAACTTCACTCACAACACTCGCGCGCGAGTCGAATGTCTGCCTTCTACTCACTGGCTGACTATTCGGCAACGAAGGACCATGTACAAATTCAAAGCGGTTGTATTTTGGGTCCGTGAGGCTAATGGAAATAAAAAAGGTTCACGTTGCAAGTTTTTTAATCAACTTCTTTTTTTTTTTTTGGGCGCTTTGGCGGGCGCTCCATGGAGTGATCGGGCTCAAGGGTCCCCGAGAGGGGGGACCTCGGCTTGGGCTGTCACTCAGCACGCGTTTAGCATTCCGATTCGAGGGTGCCCGAGAGGGCCGGACCTCGGCTCGATCGGTAACTATTATCTGACTGGGTTTTTAATCAACAATTTTTGCGGACCCTCATACTAATTACAACGGTCAAACCATAGTGTGTTTTAATTTACTACTAACGCCACCTATGTATTACAAATAAGAAACTAAATATTATACAAAGCTAAAATGAAATAATTGTAGAATTTGTATTTATGTCTATGATAATAAAAGCCTTTTGTTAAACTTTATCTAATTTAACGTTATTTAACCAATTTCTGTAAAGTTGCATATAGTAAATTATTTTTTGAAAAATAACGTCATAAAAAAGTTTCACTTCTTACGAGTGTACGCTAGTACACGCACACATTTTTTTTTGTAATGTTTGTCATTGTCTAACGCATCTGAAACCGTATAGGCTTTGCAAATGTCCATGTGCGGCGGTTATCACTTAACATCAGGTGAACCGCCAGTCGCTGGGCACATCCTAACTTAAGCAAATGTACAGAATAATAGTATTATTGAATTATTGTGAGGCCCCAAGGCCAATAGGCGCATAGGAAACTAATTTCATAGTTTCATTCTTCCATAGTTTTGCGTGAAAAAGAAAACT
Source organism: Iphiclides podalirius (assembly GCA_933534255.1). Classification (NCBI taxonomy): domain Eukaryota; kingdom Metazoa; phylum Arthropoda; class Insecta; order Lepidoptera; family Papilionidae; genus Iphiclides; species Iphiclides podalirius. The sequence goes on from OW152826.1 coordinate 12,725,741, forward strand.
CATCCCGTCTAATAACAGATGTTTCTTTTTAAAGTAGCACTAGGTTAGTAGCCAGAGGCCAATTATGAGTATAGCCCACCGGTGTACCACACCCCTGGCATGCATGTGTCTCACGGCGGACACAAGCTGCGCCGCCAGAGCTCTCGCCCTCCCTTCGGCCAGGCCCCGAGTAGTCCCTCGCGATGAAAGCACATAAGCGCAAAGATCTCCTCCACCCGCCGCCTCCATCACTACATACAGCCGGGGCCCGTGCTGGGGACAACCGATGGCAGCTGTTTCATTTTATTACACCCTACTACGTAGACGAGTACAAGTACAGTATTTATATACATATGTTTATGGACAGCCTTACATCTCACGATCAAACTCTTTTTTATTTTTAACTCTTTTCGTTTGCTCATTTATAGATAAATATTTCACATGGTGGACTAGTGTAACTAGACGTAGACGTGTAGTTTAACGACGATGTCACTTTTACTCGTTCCATCTTTCTAAGGTTTGAGACTATCTGAATCTATAATAGGGACTTGAAAACTAGTCCTAAGTATCTTTTGAGGCCTTTTGGTATCTTGTTACTTGCAATATATTTGGATTTATGCACGTTCATCAAGTCCTCAGTTAACCGCTTGTTATTCATTAAGTAACTACTTTGTAACTTTCAGCAATGAGAATTTAATTACCATCATAGTCTCATATAACGCGGCGATACAAGGATGTCGTAGTTTCGCCATCACTTTCGGCTCCCGATGTAAATTTCGGCGGGCGTACTCCTCTTTTATACAGGTTAGATCGATTATTTTAATGGCTACCTGAAAAATTATTGTACTAACATTTCTTGCAAAGCAAAATTTTTGGTAAAATTTCCTATACCATTTGTAGTTCGCAAGTATGGTGACACAACACAGGTTCAAATGAATATCCATATTAAGGGCTGAAATTATTATAAATATAATGATGTTAAATAAAACTTTCCGGGACTTTCCGTGGCCATGGAAACTCGCCATTGTTTGCAATGTCGGGAATTAAATATAAATGCAATAAAATCCGTAACAAATTTATTTAACAATGTGTAATATTAACGTTAAATGTTATAGTATAATTTTATTTTCAAGAAATTCAATTTGTTATACTAGCATCTTGAGCTTTAAGTATGAACAACCAAGAAAGAAATACATGAAAGTTCTTTTTTGGTGCTGCCATATAAACTAATGTCATAAAAGTTGTTATATTAATTATTGTAAAAGATTTGAAATAAATACCTTTTTTCCTATTATTCTATGCGTTGCCTCTTCAACTCTTGCAAAGTGTCCTTTCCCTAATACTTTACCAGTCATTAGGTAATTACCAACACTGTACACTTGTCCCTTCCGTGTTATGTTTGCCATCTTCATGTTTATTTTACTAAAGATTTGGAAGCATTGTGCGTTCGTTAATATTTAAACGCAAGTGCATCCGGAAAATTCAAAACTATTCTTTCTTACACTAATATTAGATAGATTGATGCGCTTTGTAAAAGTCATAGTAGAATGTCACTATCGTTTGTTTGTTGATTGAAATTGGAACGGCGTTTTTGGCGGCTCTGACATTTTGATGTCCTATTTTTAACGGCCTGTGATCGCCAGCAAATAGTCGCTAAGATGTTTAACATTTTGTTCATTTCGTTGATGCACAAATATTTCGTTCATGGGGCAAAGTGTGCGCATGTATAATAAAATCCCACAGTTGATAATAAGTCTGCCACTAATATGTCATAAAACTAATGGTTAAAACATTGCGGAATATCTCAACGACGCCAATGTGTGGCTAAAAGTAGGCTAAAATAAGACTATTATACCTGTACCATATTATATTATAAACAAATAGTTTAAAAAAATATAATTATATATATATTGGCGCACGGGTATCGTAAGTAATTAGACGATCTTCTTTCGATCCGGATTAGACAGCTCTGACGTCAGCAGTAGAAGTGGGCGATACAAATCGTATCAGATATGAAAACTAGATATTAGTACAATATCCCAATATCGCTTACTGGCTCGTTCAATATCTATGTATTTTACAATATCTGATATTTCCGAAATCTGATGTACCGTGCTCGCTCGGTATACCGACACGAATCGCGATACGGCGATATCATACGCGTTTGCCACAATATCTGATTTTTAAACAGATTTCGAGAGACAAAGCGCGTGAGATACAAATACTCACTAGTTAGAGCGGGACGGCAAGCAATGCACGATATCAGATATCGAGCGACAAAGCGCGTGAGATATAAATACTTACTAGTTAGAGTGGGACGGTAAGCAATGCACGATATCAGATATCGAGCGACAAAGCGCGTGAGATATAAATACTTACTAGTTAGAGTGGGACGGCAAGCAATGCACGATATCAGATATCGAGCGACAAAGCGCGTGAGATATAAACACTTACTAGTTAGAGTGGGACGGCAAGCAATGCACGATATCAGATATCGAGCGACAAAGCGCGTGAGATATAAATACTTACTAGTTAGAGTGGGACGGCAAGCAATGCACGATATCAGATATCGAGCGACAAAGCGCGTGAGATATAAACACTTACTAGTTAGAGTGGGACGGCAAGCAATGCACGATATCAGATATCGAGCGACAAAGCGCGTGAGATATAAACACTTACTAGTTAGAGTGGGACGGCAAGCAATGCACGATATCAGATATCGAGCGACAAAGCGCGTGAGATATAAATACTTACTAGTTAGAGTGGGACGGCAAGCAATGCACGATATCAGATATCGAGCGACAAAGCGCGTGAGATATAAATACTTACTAGTTAGAGTGGGACGGCAAGCAATGCACGATATCAGATATCGAGCGATAAAGCGCGTGAGATAAAAACACTTACTAGTTAGAGTGGGACGGCAACCAATGCACGATATCAGATTTTTAAACAGATATTATGAATAAGTTAAGTAATTTTGAATCTTAACACCATGCAAATAAGATCCGTTTCATTTAAATACTAATCTTGGTATCAGCGATTACTACAAACGATATTATTATATTTTTATTGTTTTGTTTAGCCTTGAGCCGTAACGGGCGACAAAGCGCGCAGTTAAGTAATTTTGAATCTTAACAGCATGGAAAAAAACTCTGTTGCATTTAAATACGAATTACGGTTATTAACGATGTCTTTGAAATTTTGTTCAGCCTTGAGCTGGATTGCATTGGTACTTAACACGTAATAGTAAGGGATGCCAACTTACTACTTAAGAATTTTCTGCCTAAATTAAGGAAGAAAAATATACAATGGAAATTTTTTAGAGGTAAATTTTTTGTGAATATTTTTATTAGCTAAATTTTATTCATATTTTTGGAAAAAAATAAAAGTACACGAAAAGAAAAATATAATTTAATAGTGCTGTGCTGCTTTGGTGGAAATCAGACCAAGGCTTATGTGCCTTGTGTGTATATTTTAAATTCTTCCGCCCTAAGCTATAATACTGAATGTATTATTTCTTACACAAATAATAAAAATATTGCCACTCGATTGCGTGTTCTAAAAATATGTTAAAGTCAATTATTAAGCGGTATATAAGATGTTAAAATAAATCATTTTTATATTACTTCAATTTATATTTTTAATGAAATATTTAATTGAATTATCGAACAAGACTTTCGACGAATAAAGTCAGAGAGCTTACGTTCCTAAACGTGAATTTGAACCCGGAGGGATATAAATAATTATTAACCCTGACATAATTGTAAATATATAATGTTAAGTTTTAAATATAAGGAAAATTATGTACATAGAATGAATCAACTTTTAAATACGCCTGCACAATTTTATATTTATAATAAGTATGAAATATTGCAGCCAGTCCTAAGCCTGGAAAAAGTATGAAGGGAAGTTATTTCACTCATCTTATATCCACTCCCTTAAAGTACACAATTTTGTTTTTTTTTTTTTTTAGAATTCAATGAATGAACGTGGATAGGGAACCGTAAAATATCTAGATATTAAAATACATAGTTTCGAAATCTGATATTTGAAATCGATATCGGATTCAGATACGGTACTCAGAAAAAGCGATACGACCCATCCCTAGTCAGCAGTCGTGGGGGTGAATCCCCCACCGTTTCACTTTGGTATAAAACACCTCCCTCGGCGGCAGTGTGACCATTTGTGGCAGATTTCTGTCATTTGGGCAGATTTCGCACCTTAAATTTAGATGTGGCAGATTAGGCTGACGATTTAAAAAAGTGGCAGATTTCAAGGAAATCTTCATTATTTTTGAATTACATTTGTACATATAAATTAATATTAATATATAGAATGCTTATAATATTCTGTGTCGTATTATTTACTTTTTTAATATTTGGTAGCAAATTATTTTTTGAAGTTACAATTTTCATCCCACGTTATATAGTACGGGAATTCCCCGATTATTGTATTTTAATGTAGATAAGTCTTATGATTATGAACGGTAGATTGGCAGATTTGCCATTTTTGAAATGGTCACCCTGCTTGGCGGTCGACCGGGCATTAATTGTGTGACTGTAGTAGTGTTTGTGTAGTAGTGTTTTTTCAGTTCTTGTTATTTGCTATTATTAATTAATTGGTTTGTACCGCAGTTGTTCTAAAAAGTCAATCAAAATAAAGGTAATTATGTGTAATAATGGTAGTTTTACCTCATATGTTCCCTCTCATCTTACATATATAAACATCCGAATTGATACCCTCCTCCTTCACGTGCCGGTCTCTTCAAAACAGAAATTGCTTTCCGAACCGATGGTAACGTACGAACTTAAGTATCAATTTTTATGTAAAGTCCGACGCTTCCTACATAAATTTAATTAGGTTTCTGGAGGTGTCAAAGGAGATTTTACTCTTAAGATATGCAATAAAAATTAAAATTGGTTGGCTTTTTGGTATTAGTCTTTCTAGCTTGATAAAAATGTCTGTTCAAAGGGCTTCATCGATTTTTTGTATAACAGGGATATTTAAAATTAAGCAATATTTTACGTTTCTTTAAATCTTTTAAAACTTTTTTCAACAAAAAATATTTACAACATAAATACAAACTGAATTACATACTAGAATATTTTTAACGAACTCGGCCCACATGGCATAGTGCCATGAACGTAAACGTTATTTTCATTTGTGTGAACACAGAGCAATTTGTTTCATCAGCCGTTAAGGAAGTAAATCATTCAAAAATGTCGATGTGTATGTGGGGACCCCACGGACGTGAGGTTCCTAGGAAATGGTACAAATACATCATCTGAACATAGAGAGTAATATTTACGTCATTTATGTTCTTTCGCTGCCTCTGATGCTGCCCCGCCTCTGACTGAAGTACTAAGGGGTACTTCGGTAGGGCATGAGAGGTAGAGGAGCCAAATAAGTACCTTAGTAGCATCAGGGCTTTGCCTCTCTACTAAGGGATCCAAGTCAAGTCGACCCGAAAAGAAGACCAGGCTTTTCTTGCCATCGTGATAAAAAACGCCACATGGCTCCAATATTCAATAAACTTGATGGAACAAGAGCTTTAGGGATGACATGGTTCAGAGAACCAAAATTTGCCGTGAGAAGCACCCACAACTATTTGACATTAAAGTCCAACTAACAAGATCATTTTTAACTACATTGACTGTCATTGACATCACAAGGGTTTTGGTTTGGTTGATAAATCGGTGCTCCCAGGTGGATTCTATCTATCATTGTCAAGCCATGTGCCCAACTTGATGGTAAAGGGTAAAGTATTACATATACCTAGAAAACAGGCACATTATTACGATTTGGACTCATTGAACATCGCAGCGTTAAATAAAATCATGCAAACTGACATATGCATCACGCTAAATGGTTGAAGAATTTAACTAGTTGATCAACTTCTCATGATACTGAAGTTAGCCGACGTCTAATAATATTTGAAACTTTTTCCAACGATAAATTATAAAAAAAGTGTATAAAAATTAATTAAAAAGTACTTAGAGTTTTTATATTCCTACATGTGCATTTTTTTTGTAACTTTTTTGATTTGTTGAAAAAAAAAAGTATGTGCGTGTAACGTTTACGCGCGATTGAAGTAAAACTTCTTTGGCGTTGACGGCATATATCACTGAAATGATTAAATATTTAGTAACGATTTAGTAATGATTAAATATTTAGTATATTTTTAAAATATGACATATACTTATGACGTTACTTCCGTCAGAAAAAGCGTTACTTCCGTCAGAATAAATCTGAGTTACTCCCTAGTCGCGCCTAAAGAAGTTTTACTTCAAAAAGATACGAAAATTGTTAATTGTTTGTTAACTTCAGGGTCATATACGTTTCACACTGATCTTTTAATAGTATAAGTAATTAGTATTTTCATGGTATTGATTTTAGGTCGTGTTACCAGGCCATATAATCTTTATTAAAAAAAAGTATTATCGTGCATGGATCTGGTACTAAACACCAAACCAGAGTTGCGTTAAAAAAATATATCGAAATTGACACGAATTCGATAGTCGGTAATATAGGGAATAAAAATATCGACGATATATATCGATATTTATTTGGAAAAATATCGATATTTTTTGCCCATGCCTAAATGAGAATGACAAGTCAATCATACAATGACACTGGCTAACCGGTTAACCTTTCATATAATTCATGCTTTATTTTTTTAAGATAACAAATTGATAGGAGTTCTATCGGTTTAATATGCTTTAATTTTTTCATAATTTACTGCTTTGTAAATTTGCTGCTGTTCAATTTTTTTTAAAGCATTAATTTTTAGTCATAAAACTATATTGTTAATTGCTGCTAAAAGATTGATGGTAATTATTACATATTTATATATTCATTTCAATTTATAGACTAAAACTAACCGAACATAATTAAACTATAACTTAACTTAATTAGCCGTGATAGCTCAGTGTCCGGGCGCTCGCCTTTAATTCAATATACTCGAGCAACCTGAGTTCGATCCCCGGTGCTGGCACCAATGAAATCGTTAATTTTAAGTGCTGAATTATCACGTGCTCAGCGGTAAAGGAAAATAACTTCAGGAAACCTGCATATTTTCGAAATAATAAAATAACATATTTCGAAGATATGTGAAGTCTGCTAATCCGCAGTGGGGCCGCGTGGTGTGCGACTATGTCCTGATACCCTCTGTAAAGAGGAGGCCTTTGTCCAGCAATGGGACAAGTATAGGCTGATACTTTTACTTTACTTAACATAACCGGATTATAACTACAAACAAAATAAATACCAGTTTTTTCATTACTTACTATTAACATTCCATTTTTACAATTTATACAACAATTTAATATTAACTTCACATTTAATTAACAAAATATCAAAACATAAGATTTACAAAAAGTAAACACTGTAATTTTTGTATTTAAATATACCTCCATGTACATAATTATTTATGTATTGATAGGTCACTGTCTGGGGTCCTGCTTTTATTCATTCTTATTATGGCCCTGCCAGCAATGAAATTGTTAATCACAATTTTAAATGCTAACTTATCACAGCTGCTGAGTATCCATCATAACATGTCACTGCTCTTTAAAATGCAAATGCCTTTGAGAAAAAATTGTGAGGAAACCTGCATATTTAAAAGAAAATAACAAAAAAAAATATGTTAAGTCTGCCAACTTACAGTAGGTTCATGACTATTCCCTAATACCCTTTGCTTGATTTTACTTTGGATGTATTTCAAAGCTAAAACCGAAAATTTTGAATTAATATGGTTTTTATTACAGGTATGTTAACTATGTCTGGTGACTTAAAATTCGACATAATGGTGGTTCCGGTAGAAAAAGCTAAGGTAGGCAAATTATATGTTATCAATATTAATATATATTAATATATATATTATCAATATTATTAATATATTATAAAAAACTTTTATTATAACTGGTTCATGACATTGGTGTTGAAAATTTGGGTAAATCAATATTAATACAATATTTTTATATTTATAATGATTATTTTACCAAAGATCAGTAGCTCGAAATGTTTAAAAGTTTTGTTCTACAGTTTTATGAAAAACATTAACTTGAAGCAAGACATCCATTATTTGTTAAAATAAGTACAAAAGAATAACAGTAATTCATGTTACAATTTTGTTTTGATTTGGTCTGTTTAATCATTTCATGAGTGTACTTTTTTATATGTATATATATTTTTATAAAATTGTTAATTTTTAGGGGGTTCATGATTGTAAAGACATATTAATTGTTTCTTATTTGTTTTTTCAGGAGTATATGAAACATAATAATGACAAATTTGAGTCCATTGGCTACAATAACAGTGATAAATCTGGAAATGACTTTTGTAATAACAAATTAATTTATGCTGATTACACCCGGACTTTGCCCAATAATGCATTGGAGTATAGCGATATTTTAAGTCAAGATTATGTTGCTGGATTTCCACAAAAATTTTTGAGATTGGTGCAAGACATTGAAGCGAAACAAATGCTGTTTGCGGAAACTGAATACATGCTGAGGAAAATACCAATAGAGCAGACAGTAAATTTTGATTTAAAACTGATTGTACAGAATATTATGCATGTCAGTTCATCGATGCGGTTGAAGTTCTATAAAAGTGAGTTTCTTCTTTAAATGTGTATGAACTGAACACTCAAGAAGAATGTGGGAACTCTGTGTCTATGCACACACATTTTTGTTCACCACACTCAAGCAACCTGAAATCAAACTTGGTAGCTGGTTCAGTACTGGCAGTTCAGCTGATGCTAAGCGATAACAGTCACCAATTGACATTTGAAACACCCTTAGGGATGCAGAAGGTGGCACCTTATAAAAAGTGTGTCCCGTTTACTAGACTCACAAGGTGTAACGCAGTAGTTGAACACGTCCAATTCCGGCCTTCTGTGAGGTCATGGTACTTCCCCGGACGGACCTGCCCATTCGTGCAACAGTGAAGGCTGTTGGGTGACCCTACCTATAACTTACAGTGGAGGTTTTGAGAAAAGCGTGCTTTTGTCCAGAACCGTTTGTTTGTGATTGCTTGATACCTATATAGTATGTTTGCATATTACAGGCAACGTCATAGTGATGAGGGAAACCTCCCCGCTGGCAACACTGGGCTTCGTAGCTCAACTGCTGTGCGCCCACTCTGACGTGGTAATTGAGTCGTCGGCGCAGACAGCCGTGCTGTGCCACATCTTCACAGTCGCCTGCCACAACGCTGGGTAAGGACATAATGGCGTTAATACTATAAAAAAACAAAAAGATACATGTGTGTGTACTTATACTAATATATTATTCTTATATTATATCTATATTATTATTACGCTTGTAAGAAGTTATATTTCTTAACCGTAACCTAAAATAGCTAAAGATTTTATCGCACGTAAGAGTTTGTATTTCTTTAACGTAACAAAAAGATAACTAAAAATTTTATCCCATGTGCCGGTGCTCTTTGTTTGTGAAGAAGGGACATTAATTGCAATTGATAATGGCTTAATTAAATAACTTGGAATTATAGGTAAATGTACAGTTGTTATTGGTTGCCGTGAATTTGGCGTCGGTTTTTCGTGTCGATCATCGCAAATACTCATCATTGTTCAAAACGCGTCAATAGATGTATAATTTGATAATAAAAAATGCTAAGTACCAGATTTGCTCACTCACCACCTAATTAAAAAAAGTTTTGTATCCCTTTTTTGAACCATTGAGAGTCCCTAACTCACCGGACGAAATGCGTAAGAATAATACATTCCCTTGCAAGTTCAAGTATTATTTGCAAAAACAGAAATAAATGCATAGTCTTGCTGTTTTTACAGAAGACACATCATCATCACCGTTATTTCAGCCAGTTTGAGCCCACTGCTGAACATAGGCCTCCCCCACCCGTGCAAATGTGCGGTCGACTTCCCACACATTTGCACGGGTCGTCACTCCATATATGCCCGGTTCCTATATTCAACGAACGGCCGTTAGTTGTATAGCTTCGTAACTTTCATAACGACTTGTAGATGAAAGGCGCCCGGTTCCTATATTAACGAAACGAGGCGTTTTCCTTACGAGCCGTCGCATTACCTACAGAAAGTGAGTTACTAACGTTCCTTTATTCTGCAACTCGTTATGAAAGTTACGAAGCTATACAACTAACGGCCGTTCGTTGAATATAGGAACCGGGCACTAGTGGGGGGTCGTCCCACACTGCGATGGCCAGTACGAGGCTGCCACTCGAGAACCTTTCTTCCCCAGCGGTTATCGGTTCTACGAGCTATATGGCCGGCCCATCGCCACTTCAGCTTGCTAATCCTCTGAGCTATGTCGGTTACCGTGGTTCTACTGCGGATGTCTTCGTTACGAACTCTATCGCGCTGAGAAATACCGAGCGTAGCCCGCTCCATAGCTCACTGTGCGACTTTGAGCTTTCTCATACAATATACATAATGAATAGCTATTTGACGTCCCGATTGGCGTAGAAGGTAGTGAGGGCGTCTCTTGAGTTAGAGGGTGTCGGTTCGATCCCTACTAATATATAGAAATTATAAAACTAGCGGACCCAACAGGTAACATTTCGTAAAATCCGTTCTTAGCTGACGTCTACTCGGCGAAAGGAATATTCCTACCAAATTTCAAGTTTCTATCCCTTATGGTTCCAGAGATATCGTGATGAGTCAATTACCGGTGGTAATCTCTTATATATAGATTATGTTTAAGTATTAAAATTTGTAAAATTTGCAAGTGCAGAGATTAGCACAATAAAAACATTTAAATTTCTATGTTTAAGTATGTTTATCAGATACCACTCTACGGTCACTAGTGAAAGGAATATATATTGTTTTTGAATACGTGCTTAAGAATAGGCTTTGTGCTGTGTTGTGAAATCTTTTGCATTTTTCCAGATTGAACAATGTGAAACTAGCTTTGGTGGAAAACTCTCCGTCGGGCGGCAATGACGTCACAGAAATTCCAGGTACATTGAGCATTTGTGTTCGTAGAGAATAGTACTTCATCGTAGTTAATGTTTTAGCAGCCTCCCGTAGCAGCGTCCAGAACGAATATTTTTTAAATCTTTTGGAGTGTAGTTGCGGCTCTTTTCCTTAAAAAAGCCGCCTTCGGGTCCATTACGGTTTTGCCAATTTGAGAATTCTGCATTTTTTGTGTGAGAATTATCGAGCTGGTGGTTCACACGGTGTGAAGTCAAACGCTGCCCATAGACATTTGCTAGGAGTTGCAAGGCGAAACGCTGAAGTGTAACGCTTCCACTCCACGCCTTTGTTCTCTGTGTTCGTGGTACTCCCCCGAACGGAACTGCCCATTCGTGAAATAGTGAGGGCCATTGCGGACCATTGCGGGAAGTCGATGGATGCAGGTGGCTCAGGATCGTACTTCGTGGCAGTCTATGGGGGAGGCCTATGTTCAGCAGTGGACTCAAACAGGCTGAAATGATGATGATGATGATTGCGTGGCCCTACCACATTGTACTACTGATATCGAACTAATGTTTTTTAGACGAAGCACATACTTTGACATGATGTTAATAGAGCATTCCGTAATTAAAAAAATAATTAAAAAAAATAATAATAACATATGTAATGTTAACATAATTAAAAAAAAATAATATTTTATTTTGACAAAAATTTTATGTGGTTAGAAACACGCAGCAGCCTCGGCTGTTGCACGAATGGGCAGGCTCATCCGGGTAAGCACCACGACTTCACAGAAGACCGGCGTGAAGTGGAAGTATGAAAAATACTTTCGCGTATCGCGGTTGTCAACTTTTCACATAAAAAAAAATATCAATTCAAACATTGTTTGTTTATCCCGTTAACATTGGTCAAACTATTAAGCCTTGATAAGTGGTTTAGTAATTATGCGTTCAGCGAAAAGTTTTTGTGCTCGTCAATTGGTTATTGTATTGAGACTGTCAGGTAGAAATCTCTTAAGGTGTCCAAAATGTTTGAAAAAATTAAAAATATCGTTTGAAAAAGATCAAGTACGTACAAGATCTTACACAAGTACGTACCAGATTCAGATTTAAATCAAATTCTGCATATGCTCTGTTTATATGTCCGTCGTCTATAAAAAGTCATCCATCAGCCATCCTGTAGATCTATAAAGAAAATTAGGTTTCGACCTATAAAAGTTGGATTCTTTTCCATCCTATTTTGGGAGGATCGTCAGTCTTAAAAGAAGCAAGTAGAAATGCATTTTATAGGAGTGAGTACGAATGAAGATAGACCGAGAAATAGAATGAACGATGGCAAGCGAGCTAGCGGTTCACCTGATATTAAGTGATTACCGCCGCCCATAAACATCTGCAACACTTGTATGGGTTGTAGAGGCGTTGCCAAAAAGTTATCTTAAGAGTTATCCTTGGTAACCTCCCTGAAATGCAAGAGTATGCCTTCAGTATCAATGCTTCTGTGAGGCCGTAGTGTTTCTCCGGATGTTACCCATTCATGCGGCACTAGATGATGTAGTCCAGTTTGATGTGGTATTATAATTTAATATTAGGTCTTTAACAGCCGTGATAGCTCGTTGTCCGCTCGTTGTCGCTCGCTTTTAATTAAATATACTGGAGCAGTTTGAGTTCAATCCTCCGTGCCATCATCAATGTAATTGTTAATTTTAAGTTCTGAATTACATATTTCGAAGATATAGGAAGACCGTCAATCCGCAGTGGAGTCGCGTGGTGAACTGTACCTACACACTAACTATAGCTAAAGTAACTATAGATATTTAAACTCTTTTTTTATGTGGCAAATGGCATGGCCGTTCACATGATGTTAAGTGATAAACGCCACAACGACATTTGCATCACCCGTAGGGTTGCAGATGCGTTGGGCCCCGGCTACCTCACTCACCAGACGAAACGCAGAAGTGTAACAATTCTACTTAACGCATGCTAACCCGGACGGAACTGCCCATTCGTGCAACAGCGCACACCTGCGTGGCCCAACCACAGTTAGACATATAGGGTGTTATATATATCTGTTCACTATGTACTTACTGTTTTCACCATTTTGTATGTTCTTAACGCGTGTTTAATGTTTGAAAGATTTCATTTGTTATATTCCGTAGAACTGTTGTCCGGCTGTGTGGCGGTGGTGACCGGTAGCGCCGACGTCGACTCCGCCGTGGACGCCCTAATTGCTGCTCCCGATAAGGTGAGCTCGACTTGGTCAGGAAAGTTGACGATGTTGAAGGTGAACTAATCGGGGTCGATTTGACGACCCGAACGGCGCAGAGGGTAGTGTGCCAGACAGTGTGGGTTCTACTAGAAAAATATTGTGTGATGAAAATAGTGTAATTAAATTACCTAGTACCCACAGTACAAGCGTACAACTAGGCAAGTTTGAGACTAGAGAACGTCGTTTAAAAATGTGTCCTAAAAATTTATTTTTTTGCCGCGGTGACGTTCGGACTAGTCAATTCCCCCACGGCGTTTCTTCAATGACGGCGTGACGAGAAATCAAGACCCTGTTGAGTGTTTACTGTTTATATAACGTCTGACACCTATCGTCCGGTGACTGTGGCGTTCGTTTGGGGCACTTTATGTTTATGCGATGACGTGAAATTGTTAACCCTTGACGATGTTCAGAACTGAGTCGCACGAATGGGCAGGTCCGTCCGGACGAGAACCACGACCTCACAGAAGACCGGCGTGAAGTAGAAGTGTTGCTCTTCTACGTTTCGTCTGGCGCGCGAGGCAGCTGGGGCTCACATTAATAATTGGCAACACATCTGTTACGAGTACGACGAGCGTCTATTTGAATAAAGATATTTCGAATTTTCAATTTGGCGCCGCAAACGTCCATGGGCGGCGGTTATCAGTTAACATCAGGCGAACCTACAGCTCGCCTGCGCCCTTCTGACTTAAAAAAGAGATTTCGAATAATAGGATTATCTTAAATTGACCCCAATATCCCCAGCATAGCCCATCGCTAATAAACATATTCCGATGCCGTTCCAGGGCCCCTGGCGATTGGGGCGGGTTTCCGTGCAGGAGTGCATCGGCGAGCGGTTCCGTCGCGCGCTCTCTTGGAAGTCGGCGCTGGAGGGATCGAACCCGCAACTCGGCGCCGCCCGCACCGCCTACGCAGCGAACGGCAAACTTTTCAGCTACGAGCACCACGGGCGCGGGGTCAACGACCTTGTCGCGGTCGACGAGTACCGGACGGTGAGGGAGCTGCTGTCTCTCTCTAACGCGTGCGCCCCGCTCGCCCTCTCGCTCTGGTGCGGCGGCGTGGCGGAGGCGAACGAGATAGCCCACAACTCCTCCGCGGACCTGGTCTGGATTAATGGGTACGGTGCGTTCGCTGGACCGCCCGCCGCCTCCCAGGGCTTCTATTCAATCCTCGATGTGGCGTTCGCCGGTATAGGTACGTGCAGGCTGAAATTTGTATTATCTTGTACTGTTTTTAGATTTCCGTACCCAAACGGGACCCTATTACTAAGGAATCGCTCTCCATCTGTCTATCTGTCAGTCCGTCTGTCACCAGGCTTAATGTCATGAACCGTGACAGTTGGACAGTTGAAATTTTCACAGACGATGTATTTCTGTTGTCGCTACAACAACAAATAACGGTTACCATCGTTTCTAGTTACTAAAATTCATTCAACAAGTCTAATGATATGTTCCATGTTACGTTCCAATTTCTAGGTGTGCCCGCCACCGCCGTGCAAACACTGTCGAAAAGCGGGGCCTGGATGAAACTGACTGCGGACAAGAGACGCGAGCTGCTGTATGCCGCCTGGGAACAGTTCGGAATAGCTTCGGTCAGTTTGGACACCGAATTTGGCGCGGATAGCTTCGCTTCGGTGGAGGGGCCGTTCCTCTGCATCGGCATCCGGAGGCCAGCGGGGCTGGTGGCCTGCCTCGGGCGGGATTCCAGTCGGGAGGCCTTGGCCGCCTCGCTGGCCGGCAACGCGGTGCTGTTTGGCGACGCCGCTTGGCAGAAGCCGATCCACGAGGCGATGGCGGCGGCCGGCGCTCCCGTGGCCACCTTCCGCCCCCTCGAGGGCGACCGCAGTGTCCCGTCGGCGCTCTCCAGCTGCAGGACGAAGGTGGTCTGGACGAGCTTCGGCACGGTGTTCGCCAATTGAGAGGCAGCGTCGCCGCACGGGAAGGGACGGGGTGTCTTCATAGTCTTGTTAACCTTGTGAAGTGGCGGGTACTGACTTGACTACTGCAGGTATGAGACCACACGGGAAGCACCGGCTTTCAAATAAAAAAAGAATCATCAAAAACGGTTTACTCAGTCGAAAGATCTGAGGTAACAAATATGAAAAACAATACAGTCCAGAAAAAATAACAGGCAAACTTTTTAAAACTTTTTATAATTGAAATTTCTATATCAGTCTAGTCAGGCAGTCGTCAATTTAATGTTAGTTCAAGTAAATTATTATTCTCTACATTAAAACGAGTCGAGAGGGGTATAAAAAAGTACGCCCATTTGACATATGCCGAAATGTAAATTTATGAACAAATGTTTTTTTAACATTTTTTATTCAAAAATAATATTTGATCTCTTTCTGTATCTAGCTGTAAATATAAATCTGTGAAACATGAGTGATGCAAATTGCGACACTGCATTTTAGGCGGACTGGGTTTAGTCACTGAGTACATTGCACAACTATAAATGATTTTATCTATGATAATTATGGTTAACTGTAGTGTTATTATTTACACGTGTTATCAATCGAGTGATCTTTTTTTTTAGCATTTTTAACCCTTCGGTGATACGTGGTGACGCTTAAGACTACCCTCCGCGTGTATTTATTTTTTCGTCAAACGCGCGGTTTCCAAACCAAAAATTGGCGCGTGAGGACTTTGCCTAGCAGCGACGAGTCAAGGTCACGCTACATGCCGTTTTTTGGTTTAGAAATCGCGCGTTTGACGAAGAAATAATTACACGTGATATCTTATTGTACACCACGTCTACCCCCTTGTGATATTTCGTGATTTTTGCCAAAGCCCCCCCCCCCCCCCCCCCCCCACCCTTTCGAGCGTCATGTGATTAATGGACGGCCCCCCAACAGAAACTGCTTAATTATAACTTTATTAGTTTCAATGGATAATGGAAGTTGGTTCCAATGCTTGCATGAATTTTATTTCACACACTTAAATGACTTTAATCATCACAACTGTAATGTTTCATGTAGAAAGTGATCTTTGAAATGTTTCATGTTAAGTCCAAACCTATCCGATAAATAACAAATTACATAAACAAATTGAATTTGTTTATTTAATTTGTTATTGATCAAAAATGTGATCTTATATTTTGTGATTTTCATGTTATTTAAGCAATAGATATAATTTGTACCTCATTTTATTACAAATAATATTGCCATGAATTTTGTGAAAAAAAGAACATATATCTTGTTGATTAATTCTTAACAATTCCTAGGAAATGTAGATTGTGTCTAAATATTTTTGTATTAAATGTACAATGTTTTGTTATAAGTACTATAAATATTTTAGTTTAATAATATTGCCATTCCAATTTGAGATACACACTTGATCAAAATGTTTTTATTAGGCGTTCTGCCTGAAAAACTCGTGTTTTATGTTTAATGCGTTTTTTATTTGTTTTATGATTTTCTGTGCATTTCTAGTAAGGGAAATCTTTCATATTAATAATGTTTAAAGCTTTTAGAAAAAATAGGAAAAGATTGTCGCCGCTGTGGGAATCGAACCCACGTCTTCGGCATTCGCGGCCTGATGCTGTAGCCACTAAGCTAAACGGCGGATTGCCACTCCGACGAAAATTTACTGAATACTATTGTTTTGTAAACGGTGGACTCATCTGTTTATGTCCATATTTTAGCATGTATGAGACCTGTCTCGCCCTCGGGCTCTATTGTTCATGAATATAAATTTTTATTTTTGTATGTGTATTTTTTTTTATAAAAATATATTTTATTACGTTTTTAAACATGGTTATGTTTTATTTCAACATGTCTATGCGATATGAAAATAGTGAAATTTTGCTTTGAGGTTACTGGTTTTTTTAATGTGAAAAGTTGCCAAGCGAGCAGACGGTTCACCTAATGTTAAGTGAATACCGCTGCCCATGGACATCTGCAACACCCCAGGGTTACAGATGCGTTGACAACCTTTTGAAAATTGGGCTCCGGCCACCTCACTCACCAGACGAAACGCGAGAGTATTTCTCATACTTCCAGTTTACGGCCGGACTTCTGTGAGGTCGTGGTACTTACCCGGTAGTGCCTGGCAAATTTCATTCATATTATATTAACATTATCTGATATTGTGAGCTAAATATATTGATATTTTTTAACTGTGGTAGGTAGGTGTTTTAAATTAACAGTAGTGACATGCCAAAAATTTATCGTGAAAAAACATCTTATTCCGACGGGAAAGTATATTTTATTATCTTCAGAAAAATTATATGATTTCGAGCTTGTTTCACGTGGAAGGAAAGCAATGAATGTATCGACCTTTTTATGTTTGGTAGTAGTTTTGATTTGGTAAACTTGATACCGAAAAAACATCTCATTGCTACGGGAAACGAATTTTTTATCATAATAACAAAAAATCTTGATTTTGTCCTTTCACGGTGAAAGGAAGCAATGTCTTGACAGGACTTTTATTATATAAGGTGATTTACTTTTTAACCATAATAGAGGCATAGGCTACTTTTAACCCAAAAAACTTATTCCTGGGGAAAACCGTACATTATTAGCATTTCAAAATTAATTATCTACTAATCTACTATGTTTAATAATACTACTGTTTTATTGAATATGAAATACTCACATATTTCATAGTCAACAGACACGTTGGGTCCTCGCTGAGTTAGTCAAGTAACTTAGACACAAGATGGCGCTTTATCATTTCTAAAACGCGGTAACGTTGTGTTTTCCGGATTACACTTAACAACTGTGATATAAAATTTTTTTTTTCTTTTCAGAATTCATTCCTCAAAAATAAGAGACGTATAGATAGAATCTGTAATTCTGTATGCTGTAGGGAATCGGACATCGGTACCTATATGTATATATTTGCTTTGTTTTACGGATTGATCTACAGTACGGATGTTCAGATAGACCGATACCTCGAAGGTATTGTTCTACATATTATGTATCTACGAATAAAAATAAATTTGAAATAAGATAATACAGACGAACATTTGTATTGTAGATAATTTTATTTTTCCACCACATGTGGTTAGCATAATGTTTTCTTGTTTTTGATAAGGAAGCCTATGAAATTACGAGTAGGTATTTTAGTTTATTGTTGTTATAAGCAACCACCATAATAACTCGATTTTAATTTAAAAATACTTTTTGTTCTTGTAACATTGCTGAACTTCTATTTAACTCTTGAGTTGGTATTGCTTCAAAAGTCTCTATTCTAAACTTTTGATTGGCAGCCCGCTGGTACTAGTGTTAGTGTCACTAATAAACCATGTTGAGTTCAGAAATTGAAAAGAAACTGTCATTTCGGTCAGTCTGATTCGATTTGACCCAGAATCATAAAATTGATTCGACGCTAAAAGTACTTGGTATCGAAAAAAAAAAGAATGGAGTATTTACTCATGTTTACTTGTATCGGAATATCCCTAATCTAGAGTTTCATAACACATTTTTACACAACGTTTTTTAGTCCCAAACTAAGCAATTTACGTACAATGGATGCTAGATAACTCATAAACATACTTTTCTGGGGTGAATAAATACACATTATAAATATTTAAACATCCAGAGTCTAGAAAAATACAAAGTTCATACAATATTTTTACAGTAGTGGGGATCGAACTCAAACATTCTGACGCAATAGGCAGGGTCACTACCCATTAGGCCAATCGGGTCGTCAAAATATATTCTATATCACGGAAAAGCAAAGTAAGTCGAGTCGAGCTTCAGGTTGTTTTGAAAGCCACTGAAACACGTACTGGCATTTATCCCTTGACTGGCTATAAGAGTTAAAAACCACAGGTTCGTTGTATTCTGACTAATGGACAATAAATGTAGTTTTTGCAGTGCCTTGAAATGGAAAGTTGTGACTGCAGGCGTGTACTGCTCCAATTGGAAAGTTTCCTTCTTTTACTTGGTGAGCCAGAAGAGCATTTAAAAACTCTTTTTTTATATCACATTGATGAGCATGGCGCTTTCTATATGATCCGGAAATACAACTCATGCTTCCAAATGATTTCATTTGGTGTTAATCGAGCCAATTTTATTTATTTAAGTATTAGTACTTGCATGTAGCTGATGGATGTTAGTTTACTGGTTCCTCATTCCATGTAAGATGGCGCTATGCTACATTATTCGAATTATAAATTACCTCACCGACCAACGTTTAACGAAATATAAACACGATTTTACACGAACAAAGCCGCGATTCACACAATCTCGGTCGCCAATTTTAAACGAAAAGTAAAATTGTCTTCATTTTCTTTTTCTGCTTACAAATCGTATGATGATAGTATTAAAAATTACTTTTTTTCTTATACAATTTAAAAATCTTCTTCCAAATTGTATTTTCTCATTAATCTCTTTTCTAATTAGCGTACTGCGTCTACTTTGTTATTTATTTTAAAGTTCGCAGCGCACAGGTGTTCGGACACGCGTTTACCTGGTGCGCAAAACTAACGCAGCGGCCATTGCTATCGAGATAGCGCTATTGCTTCGCGACAATAACAAGCCAACTTGTGCCGCGTGTAAATCGCTCTAAAGGTACACTCGCCCCCATATATTTTCGCTCGTAGCTTTTTATCACTACATTGATAGTAGGTATATAAAAATACAAAGTCGTCCCGCTGTCTAAAACTACGAAACGGATCTTGATGCGGTTTTTTTACTAGATTGAGTGATTCAAGAGGAAGGTGAATATGTATAAAACTATGTACCCGTGCAAAGCCGGGGCGGCTCGCTCGTTTCGTGAACGTGTTTTTTTAACCGACTTCAAAAGAGGAAAGTTTCTCAATTTGATTGGTTTTTTTTTATGTTTGTTACCTCATAACTTTCGACTGGGTAAACGCATATTGATAATTCTTTATTTATTTGAAAGCTGGTGCTTCCTATGTGGTCCCACATATTTCATTGGTATTTGATCCTGGGCTCCGGAGATACTTAGAACTCCTGAAAGTCAATTATAAATGAATACAGAGCGAGGTTTGAAGTCGGTTTTGTTTTTCGTTAATAAAAAAAATGGACTTGTCATTTAAATGCATAATTTTGTCATATAAGCTTAACCAACTCCATATTAATAATTAATTCATTCATTCACAATTATTGTGAACGTTTTAATATCTTAGGTATTTATAGTTAATTACTTCGCGTGCCGAATTTAGTCCACTTTACAATTACGTGGATTAGGTTTATTAGATAATATGTAATTTGAGATAGATTTAATGTTGTAAATATTATATCAATAAACTGTGGATTTATCTTTACAATGCATTACTTCTTGTCTTGTCAAAAAAAGTAATACTGTCAAAATTTCTACATCATGGTAATCATGATTGTAAGCCTATACTTCGGATTATCTATACTTGGTCTCTAAGTATTAAATAAACGGATTTTTCAGAATTCGGTTCGGTTCGTTCTTGTTTGATTTACCCTAGCCTCTGACAAGAAACCAATACTGGAAGTATCGACGTTATATACTAACAATTGGACGCCATGTTTGAATAAATGTTATGTAATAACCATAAATCTGAATATGTCACAGTTCAATAGCCATGTCATCACTGTAAGAAAAGAGCAACATGTTTACGTACATTCGCTTCTTATTCTTTCAATCCGTATGGCATAAACAGAGATAGCTTATGGTATCCCTGCTTCCCTAAGCTTAACAAGGCCAAACGAAACACGACTGTTTTAGTTTTCACCAATTTCTTGTTCATATGTCTATTAATTTCAGTAGTTTATATCTAGCGCCCTACTATTTTTAGCGGACGTTCCGTTAAAACTGTAATTCTCGACGTTGATTACCTTTTTAAAATATTTAGGATACATACTATGTAAAAGGAATAATTAATAAAACTTTTCGTTGTCTTCAATACTGTGTTTACACTTAGTTGTGTTGTGTGTTTTCGTCCATACACATTTGAAGACAATAATGATATATAAAACATTAAAAATAACTAACGTGTTATTCCTTCGACTGTACATTCTGTACCCGGAGCAAGCGTGGTATTCGACTCGAGTTACGACTCAAGTGTGCTTTTACGTTAACGTTTGGTGCAAAGGATTAGTTCTGATGAACCTTTTGGAGATATTAATAATATATAAAATATGTCATGTTAAATATTTAAAAAAGGTTCCTGTTATATAGTAGTAGCTAACACTTCGAAGTAACAGTCCATATACATGTATAACTTATTATTGGCCAAAGGTAGAGCTAGCCACACGAAAATGTGTTTTTTTTTTTAAATACGATTTAGGACTTTTTTCTTAAGTATTCTGTAGGATTTTCTCTGTAAATTGATATCAAAATTAACTTCATTTTATGTAAGAGAGTTGTAATCCGTATTGTTGTTTGTCAAATTTAAATACTTATCATTTATCAACTTTTTAAAGCTGTCGTAGAGACACTTCGGTAGGTGTGATTTTCGTAATGTGGTGGTGCATCTTAAGCGTCCATTCGCCACGTATCTTGATAAGTTGCATATAAAGATAAAAAAGGCTAAATTCAGAAGATGCTTTTCATGACTTTTTATTTAGTTACTTTCAAATCTTTGTCTTTTGGTTTTATTATAATTTATAATTTAATATTGTTTAATTATATCGAAGCATGTAGTGTACATATGTTTTTGGCGGACAGTGTGTATAAGTTGACGTTATTAAGATTATTGTACTGTTTGCTGTTCTATGTACCAAATAAAATAAAATAAAGTAAAAAGATGCATAACATATTACCATTAAATAAACTTTAAACGCTAATATTTAATATTTTCTAATTTAACTTTTCTCTTTTAATGGCCTATTCCAGTGTTTGTTACGTTCGTTAAAGCTTGTGAGCTTAGACAGTCACATGTTGAAATGTCCATGTTTCTTTATTTATTTTTAAAAACATTTAGTTAATTTTATGTGTAAATTTAATTTTTTTTAAGTTTTAAATAATTTTATTTACGTCGTTTGAGTTTTCGAACGCAACTCGCTCGCGTGTGCTCTTAACTTGCATCGCGATTTCGCAGCAGTCTACCGACAACTTGGGAATACATATTAATAGGACAATTGCTACATTCGCAGATTATTGCTTTTGATTACTGCGGTGAATGCCATCCGAGAACTTACACGTTCATTTAGGCTCCCATTGTGATGGATAAATTAGTAAGCACCAGTTAACCGATTCAATGCGGATGGCTCCGCAGAGGCGCCATGTGTATCTTTTGTGTATGGCGGGTGGCGCCCGAGAGGAGCCAAAATGTTTTCCTGTAAAACTCCGCTAAAAAAAGCTTTATTCAGAGGCTAGCCCTAAATGAAAGTTTCCTTATTTGTCACGTAGATTACGATACTAGTATTAGTTTCAAGATATAGCGTGAAAAAAAAAAGAGACATTTCAGATTTGTAAACCTTTTCAATAGAAACAATAATTATGAAAGGTAACTTTTGTGCATGGCGGGTGGCACCCCAGAGGAGCCAATATTTGAAACCAAAAAACTGACTAATTTAAATTTATCAATAGTACATATTTCAGTGTTCTAAAAATATTAGTGTCTTTATTTATCACGTAGATCCTTTCCAGAGAAATCGCTTTAAGGTGTAGCGTGATTTCACACTCTTCGGGGATGGTAAACCATTTTAAGCGTTATTTAAATGTTATTTAATATTAAGGGTTACAAACGAATAGCACTAATCATGACAGTTAAATATTTAAAAATATCTGTTTTCACTTTTTTTGCTTTGTGGATATGCTCTTTTGCAAGTTTATGGTAATAACTAGGTAGTTTCTCGAAGTATGTCCAAATTTAACCGGACTAGTAATTGCATTCCTTAGGTATCAAGACAATGTACTTAGTTTATTTTTGGTGAGAAACAAACAACAAAAACGATTCTCAGAAAAGCACTATCTTTTGTTGTTATGCTATGCAGTCATATCAAAGATGTTTTAAAGATTTTTAAGCTTTTTATTGCCCTACTGCTTATTGTTAATATGCCGTGCCGACCGACCCTTTTTATTGATGGGTACCAGGGAAAGATGTTATTTAACTAAAAACAAAAGAAGTCGGTGCCATAAATCACTTAACAAGGTTTCTCACGCGCAAATTACTTAACTATCGATGATGTTTTTTTCGTTTACTTCTGTTTTGCTATTTATGGTGATCAGACGTAAGCACGTTGTGACCGTTTAATGCTCGCTTCTGAAGTCTCTTAGTTTGCCTTTTAACAACTGTGGACTGTGTATCTGGACTTCGAGATTTTGCTTCAGTGACTACCCCGGCTAGTAATTTGGACTCTGTTTTGATTCTTGACTTTACAAGGTGAGTTTTTTTAACAATGTTCTTTTTTCTTTTCTAGTCTTTTCAATCATTGAAATTTAACATGAGCTTTTTGAAATTTAACATGAGGGACAGAGTGATTCCATGTTAGAGGAAAACCTAGATAGGGCATGTACTAAGAGTGGTGGAAGGACAATGAGAAAGCGATGCAGAGTATGCTATAGCAAAACTAAAAAAAGAAACTTGGTTATGTATGGTTGTTCTGATTGCCCAGAATTCCCAGGGTTATGTCTCACCCCATGCTTCCGAGAATATCATAAATATTAACAAATGTATTAGAAATTTTTAATATTTATGATATTTTTAGCTTGCAGGTATTTCATGATTTCAATTAATACACACACTATATGTTATAATTTGTTTAATTGAAGATTTTTAAATACTTATAACAAACAATTCTCATTAGTAATTACTAAATCAGTCTTTTTAATGATTATAGTAAAAATCTACCTTATAAATAAGTACAATTATGTAATATTATTGCACAATGTTAATAAATAAACCTTAATATTATGTAAAACCGATGCTTTTCATTTAACTCGCCTCTCTCTCTTCATCTAAAACTCTTTTCATTTAAAACTTATGGTTTATTAATAAAATTATTTTTTTAGCGTTTCTATAATTTTTTGCATTATAATATATCTCTCATTAATACTAAAACGTAGTAACTCGTTAGATACGAATTTCCCAAAATATTTACAGGCGTGAATATCCACGACGGTTGTACTCGTAAATTGTTCTTTATCTTCTACCATTATATTTTCAGTAAACGTTGAAATATCTTTGGTGGATATTTCTGTGTACGTTGCACAATCTTTCGTAGGTTTTTTTGTACCTTCCGCCGCAGAATTTATTTCATCTTCATTTTCTTGACCAGGTTCCCAGTCATCATAAGTCTGGGAATTTTGTTCTAAATAAGCCTGTTCGACAAACTCGTAGTCAGTGTCACATTGCGTTTCCAGTTGTGATTCTGGGATATATTTTCTTTTTTTTGGTAATTCTAGAACAAAAAAGAATATATGTTTATATCAAGCAAAAAAAAAACTTGCTGTGAGCATTACGACGAATTTTTCTGTAACTACTTTTGTTTAAAATAAAAAGTGCGTAAACTGAATTGTAAATCTTTTAAATTTATGTAAATAAATGTAATTAAATAAAAAATCTATCATGAATTTAAATTTTGTCGACAGACTAGAAAAGAAATAAGTATAGTTTTATAAATTCAATGAAAACTACAAAAAGGTTTACAACACCTTACATAAATGAGTCACTTACCTTCCATTTCCATTAATACACGTAGATAATCACTTTTTTATACACTAAACGAACAATAAAACCGCTTACGTTCGATTTTGGTTGGCGACTAAACTTACAGCAAGTGGAAACAACAAAAAAAGCGATACATTACAATACATGGCGGAAGGCGCCTTAGGGGAGCCATCAAAGTGCCTGGCGTTGGGCGCCCCAGAGGAGCCACGAAACATTTGTTCGTAGCCAGGCATGAAAGTTTGTCAAATAGTCCACCGCATTGAATCGGTTAATTATACTTGTTCAATATGCACATAAGCTTTTAATACCAGACAGGATAGACTGTGACAGTGATGCTCGTATTAAATTGCCTTTCAGATATGTAGTAAAGCTATTGCTGGTTAACATTGGGTGTAGATATCAGGTTATTTTTCGCCGAGACGGCTCGTAGATATAATAATGATAAATTGCATTTTTTCTCTTTCGCCACACAGGTACTGAAGTATATTCTTTTATATGGTTTTTTCGATGTGAAATGGTAGCAAGCCAGCTGGCGGTTCCCCTGTTGTTTTGTAATAATCACCGCCCATGGACGTTTGCAACACACGTAAGGTTGCAGATGCGTTACCACCGTTCAACAAAGTGGGCCCCGGCTACTGGTGAGTACCAGTCGAAACGCAGAAGTTAATTATACTTGTTCAATATGCACACTAACAGTAACACTTTCACTTCATGCCGGTCTTCTGTGAGGTCGTGATACTTACCCGGACGGACTTGCGCGTTTTATTATTAGTACCTGGATGACCGAGCTTTGCTCTGTATTTTTTTTAAAATAGGGAAAGAAAAAAGTGTGTAATGATCGTGACACGAACCGCAGCCTTCTGTTTCGGGGCCGTCCGATTACCAACGGAGCTATAATAACATTTTCTTTTTCGTCGAAATTTACCGTCATATTCGAATGATATTTTTCATTCCCTGAAAACAGGGATAAAACGACATTTTCTAAAAATCAAACCTAGCCAAATCGATTTTTCGCCCCCGAATCTACGTACATACAAAATTTCATGAAAATCGCTGGAGCCGTTTCCGAGATTCCGAATATACATATACAAGAATTGCTCGTTTAAAGGTATAGATTATTCGTAACAGCCGAAGATGATGCGCGTTGCGCATACCATGGTAAAATACGCTACGGGTTATGCAATTAGATCTTAATGTGTCCGCTTACCGGTCGCGTTTTGCTAGGATTTGGATAATCCTAGCAAAAATAAAGAGATTGAAGGAATGAACATAAACGAAGGCTACTCTGCTCGGATCTACTGACCGCGCTTCAACCGAAGACGGGCGTGAAGTAGGAGTGTCTCTTTTCTGTCATACATTACTACTTAGTATGCGTAGATACTATTGAGTCGATTGCTACCCTCTGCGCTGTAGATGGAACTAAAAATGTGTAGATGAAACTGTTGCAAAATTGTTCGCCGCTGGCAGGATTCGAACCTGTGCCTATGGATTACGCGTCACTGCACGAAAGTCTCGATGTCTTAACTTATTTCTTTTAATTACATCTTTAGCAATGATTGGCGTCATCTAATAATTACAGCAAACACATTTTCTCATTTGAAATTTTCTTCTAGTTTTCAAATATTCATAGTTAAAATCGTTTATGTGTCACCGTCCACCCTACAAAGGAGCGGCGCCTAGAGCAGAACCAAATAAAAAATCCACTACTTTTTTTTTCCGGTGAAACTCAAGGTATTCTGCCATTTACTTTACATAAACAATTAGCAAGCAACACGGAGAATCAGTTTTACGTCAACAGCCTGATTAAATAGTGATGTTGTGGGTCCGATTGCGCCGAGGGGACTATCGACGGTTTCCATAGGCCGTTGCGCCTCGTCAAGTCGTAAAGCAAGCCACCGCTCAGCGGATACTTTCGCTTTACGACGTACAATGAATTCGATATGAGCGGTGTAATTGCTACATTGCGCTTTCGTTACGAGGATTTATGGCCTCTGTATATTAATTATCGTTTGGGGATGCGGCGCGGTGCGGATCGTTGCCTTTTGGATTGGTTAGAGTTTTATTTTCGTTACCTTTAATTTGACCCTTACGTTATTCAGCCTAAACATAAAAAACCATTTTTTTATCACTTAAATTACAATATCAGAAGGGTAAATGCTGAAGGGCGATCTAACATAAGACCGTAAATATATTCATCTGTGCCAAATTATTGAGTGTAGTTAAAATAGCTAAAGCTAGTAAACTAAAAATAATTTATTGTGACGTCAGGGCCGTTTTGCCCCTTGGTATCTCTATCCATCTTAAACACTGCGCCTAACCAACCGAACCAACAATATGAAGACAAATTAATGCGATGCAATCATAAAAAACAAATTAATCAAACAAATAAAAAAAGAATACGTACTATTTTTTTAATACTATTTTGGTCACATGACAGCCGTTATGATAAAAGCTGATGTTACAGAAAAGTTAATTTTAAAAATTACTGTTAAGGCCTTTATCGGTTGTTATCAAAAGCTAAAGTGAATAAATCATCCAATAAAAGGATGATTGGAGCATGAGGTATTGACTACTTATTGAGGAATCTTGTTCAGATATATATATATATATATATATATATATATATATATATATATATATAATAATTGACAATAGATCGTTTTAGCACGGGACATTGTTATTTCAGAACTCGCCCTTGTTAGCCGTAACTCAATGGGTTGTATAATCTGTTACGTTCATTGACAGTGCGCGGAACGACATGCCGCCAATTTGTCTTGGTCTTGCTAACATGGCCGCCGTCCTCCCCATACGCACAGACTATGTAAGGGTATAACGGACATTTGCGTTTACAAATTAGAAGTCGGGCTAGCTCGTTGTTAAGCATACATTACGAATATAGGCAATTTTGGGTGCATTTTTTTAAAATCATGTATGTTAATAAGAATTTTGTACAGGAACAGCAATATAGAATATGGCACAAACATACATAAAAAAATGAAAGGATTGCTTTATCTGTTTTTTAAAAAAAGGTTTGTTTTTTATTCAAACCACAATTAAGTTAAAAATATCATAAAAACTGGCGACAATTTTTCAAGCATTCCTTACCACTTAACCTACCTACACACCTATTTTTACACAGCTACTTCTTTTATCTCTAGCATAGGTGATATAAAAATAAATAAAAAAAATAAAATGAGCAAACAAATACGAGTGTCACACTACATACACGTAAATGTAATAAATGAATTGAAAAAAAAAAAAAAAAAAAAAACAAGTAAATAGTAATGCATCTGATCGCACTGAAATCAGTAGTCCTAATAATATCTAAAGGATGTGCGTTGCAAATATATTAGACATATCTATAATATATCATGGAAATATATATGTTTAAAAAAATAACAAATTTTTATATACTAGTGTATACTTCGATTACACACAGAGATGGATAATAAGCCTAAACAGATATCTATACCAATATCATAAGGATGTAGAACTAATATATTTCGTCTATTATCCCAGCTCCAAGTGGAGTAATAAATTATTTAAAAATTGTTTCCTCGTATTGGAGTACAAAATTAGCAGTCTTGTAAATGGTGTAAAGGTTAAATACTTAAATACTTAAAATAAATTAATATTTTAAATGTCAAACTTTTCAATAACAGTCCATAATAGGCCTATACTGAAATACGAAATAATGTTCGAAAATGTCAGAGTGCAATAAATAATGCTGCATATTGAATGGTATGAAAATTTATAGAGAATCTTCAAATCAATGGCCAAATGATGGAACACAAAAATCTTTGTTTTATTTAAATAACAGGAGCTGAGAATCCCTTGCAATTTATTACAAACTCCGCAATAATGCACGTTGTACTAACGTTAATTCTTTGAAGAGATTGCCTTCATAAATAGGTACATAGAAAAAACCTTCATTTACTGGATGTAATTACAATATTTATTTATTTTTAATTTTTTTCCGAGCTTAGTCGTGCAGCTTTATGCAGCTGCCATGCCGCCCGGAAATGTAAATAGAAGAAGAAAAACATTTCGTTTGCGCGGGTAATTAATGCAGCGTAAAGGCATGGCTTAAACATTTTGAGGTTAATTAATAATTGTGCAAAGCGAAAGAAGGAAATATTGAGGCGTTCTTTCTAAATACGAATCTCAATCTAATTGTCTGGGACTTCATAAATGGGCGTAAAGTAAATTTTAATAAATAATGTTACCGAGTCGCGTTAATACTCTCTACTTATCAATTGATCTTATGTTACATAATATGTACCTAATATCAAATTACATAAACTTCCTGAAGTCCACTTTCAGTGATTGGTCCGTATTCCTTACTTCTAAAGTAACACCTTCCTCGAATTATATCCTAAATACTTCTGGTAGCCTCAATTAGGTACTTAAGTTCATTTCCAACCACGTGCACAACATTCATCATCATAGATATATAAGTCATATTTATGTTGTGGAACAAAAGATACTTGTCACCTGTAACATCTTTCAACCTTTTAGAGACTGGAACTCTGGTTGTCTCTTATCAGACGAAATGCAAAGTAATAAATACTTCCACTTCACGACAGTCATCAGCAAAGCCGTGGACTTTATACTTAAATATTCGCAAAGAAATATGTATAGGTACTATCGTTTATAGAGAAGTGAGAAAATATGGCGCTCAGTTTCCACATGCTTTGAGCAACTATTTTTAAAACGTATTTATGAGCCGTCTATTCACACAAAAAATATTTTAAAAGTCTTCGAGAAAATTCTCCGTGAGATGTTGTTGAGAAACCAATTTTCCCCACACGATCGCATTTTCAATAGGGCTGCCCGTTGGTGCTATAGTCATTACCTATTTTCAAAACCGCAACATGCAAGGAAAATATCTTCTATATATGACAATAAAACAAAAATAATATTTTTATTTATTGTTATATAATATTTTGTTTGAAATAAACCACAAAAACACACAACTTATATTTCTTAATAATTTTTATGGTACAAAGTTATTTGCATCTATGTATTTTTGTGCTTAATAAGATTGAAATACAGATACTATATCTATCTCTATCTACCTCATTAAAAGTTGAGCATTGACTTCGTATCACTATGGATATGACTTGAATTAATTTTTTTTTCGGTGGTAGGGCCACGCAGCAGCCTCGGCTGTTGCACGAATGGGCAGGCCCTCCGGGTAAGTACCACGACCTCACAGAAGACGATCGTAAAGTGGAAGTATGACAAATACTTTCGCGTTTTGTCTGGTGAGTGAGGTTGCCGGAGCCCAATTTTCAAAATATTCAATCATATTCCATCTAACTGTAGAATCGGTGACTACCGATAGGTATTTGACATTAGCTCCATAATACTTTAACGTCGAAATTCTACCTCCAGTAAACAAAACTACGGGGAGGTAGAATATTGAAATTTGCCGTACATTAATTTCTTGACAACCCTAAGCTTTATCGGCGTTGAATATTTACGATAAGAATATTCTAAATATATTTACGCGGAAACGAAAAAGGCGTCCGCAGTTATTTGATGCAGACAGCGTCGCGCAAATGGCGATTGTGCTGTCCCCATTAGAAATATTTTACGGTGTTCAAAAAACTCTTACTTAGTTTTCTAAACCTTATATATTAATTTCACCAAACCTCCCCACTAGATGAGTGACTACCTTCACAAGTGTAACTTTGTTTGGTTTTCTAAGCGTCATATATTAGTATCAGAAACCTCCCACTAGATGGAGTGACTACCTTCAAGTGTGGGGAAAGCCGATGGATGCAGGTGGCTCGGGATCGTGCTTCGTGGCGGTCTGTCAAGGAGGCCTTTGTTCAGCAGTGGACTCTGAAATGATGATGACGAAAGTAAACTATAAACGAGTATAATAAGATAATAATATAGGCTTCTTCGTATCGTGGTTTATTACCCCGGAACACTCACTGGATGCCATAACTGACTGCTTTTTATTTATTGAAAATTATTTCAATATATAAATCTTAGGCCAAGCGTTATACAATACGTAGAGCAAAATGCTCGCAAACTGTCTGTATTTAAGGATTTATACCTCCGTGAAGATTCAAAGCACTAGTTTGTTTAATCAGTTGGGACTAAGCTCTTGGGAGTTCGTCGTAAAAACGGTGGTAAAAAAAATTAAACTTTATGTAACACAGGAAGAAGAAAAAAAAAACATTTTGACGGGTTTACGACTTCGCCTTCAGCGATTTAATTTAATCTCGCTAATTAGGGTTCTCGCGAGCCCTATACGGAAATGGCGCGAAATTTGTGCACGTGAATACAAACCGAACCTAAACCTAATGAAAATGCTGTATAAATTTTCGTATCTATTCGAGTTGCGTTCAAATGTGTATCCTATAATTATTAACAATAACGCCTATATTGAAATAACTGAATGTTGTTAAAGTTTAGACGAAAAAGAAGGTAATGCAGTTTCCCTGTGGTGCAGCTTCTACTGTTGCACGAATGGGCAGCCTCGTTTGGGGAAGTACCACGGCCACACCAGCGTGAAGTAGAAGTATTAAACTTTCGCGTTTCGCCTTGTGAGTAAGGTAACCGGGTTCCACGTTTTAATCGTCGGCAACGCATCTGCAAACAATCAGGTGTTTCAGATATTCCACGGGTGGTATTCGCTTAACATTCGGTGAATCCTGTTCGCTTGCCAACTTTTCACGTGAAAAAAATGTCGCCACGATATGCAACATCGTGTCTGATCTGATTACGGAACAGTAAAAACTTGTTCCCAATATTCCGTGGATCTGATGCGACGCCTAAATTGTCAATGAGATGGATTCTTGCACTGGAAACGGATTTTCTGTTAGCAAAATGGACTAAAAGCAGATAAAATAATGTAAACCATAAGTCATACATATAAGTGTGTTTTAATTTTAGCAAATATAAAATAAATAGGTGTTATCTAATATATAAAATTCTCGCGTCACGGTGTTTGTTATTGAACTCCTCCGAAACGGCTCGACCGATTTTCGTGAAATTTTGATATCGGCCAGGGTGGAGAATCGGACAACATCTACTTTTCATCCCCCTAAATGTTAAAGGTGTCCACCCCTAACCCCTAATTATATTTTTTATATAAAATATTTTGTTTTTATTTTTTTATGATACAGTATATAAAAATACATACAACCCTAAATTTTCTACCCTCTATGCAGACGTAGTTGCGGACAGCAGCTAGTGTTATTTAAAGATTATTTAGGTTAATTTTAAATAAGTTATAAAACGACTGATCCTAGATTTAATTCAAATTACTTCAGTACAGCTACCTAATTAATAATAGTTCAAAAATAACTTTTATAATATTAAAAATACATAAAAGTTATTGGATATATAATAATTTATTAAGGCTTTTTATTCAACAAATGGATTTTATTCAACGATTGAACCAAATTTTATGGCAATACAAAAATAATTTATACATAGAAGGGTTTTTTTAAGTTTAAAGTCAAAGGTTAAATATTTATCAAATTAAGGCTTTATTACTGTACTTACATCGGTAGATTTAGTATATCAGGTAGTAAATCTGGCAAGGAAAACTTATTTAAAAAAAATTGTTCAAAAACAAAAGCTATAATAAACTAAATATTGCAATTATGGACTTGCAAATGCAAATTATATATATTATTATATATTAAGAATATTGTATTAGCAGAGTCGCAGCCTTTTTTTTAAATAATGATAAACTTCATGTACAGACTCGTGGTCTTAATTTACTCCTTTTTTTCAATTTTTAAATTTACCTATATTTTTTTGAGAATCTTGAGAATATTGTATTAGCAGAGTCGCAAACTGTTTCTCCTGCACCCACAATTACTCAGGTCGACATCCCTATCTTTTAATTAGAATTAAGCTCTCGACTTGTTCATTGCATTTTTGCTTTAATCCAGTGCTAGACACGCCACTGTTTCTCTACTCACATAAATAAACGAAACGTTTGTCTGCAAGTTAATTAAACACAAGCTTTGCATAGACATAGGTTTCGAAAAAGCTGGAAATCGTAGACTATAACTGGTTTTCTTTTTTGTTATTGCACAAATATCTACAATATTAAATTTCGTGTTGTCTAACAATCCTAGTCTAGTTACGTGGCAGTGGCTATAGCTACATTTCCTCACAAATGGTTATGCTTAAGGCTTAATCTTAAAGATGTATCCAGAATTTGACACCTTTAATGTGCTTTCAATTTGCCCCGAAGTTGAACACTGCACAGTTGATGGAGGCCTGAAAAAAGTGCAAACTTATATTCCCCAAATGTCACCTACACATAATTAGACTGCAGAACCACGGATCTGGGTGATTGTCCAAAACGTCCTTACATCACAGGAAAATATTATCCTACACTACGGGCAAATTAAAAAAAAAAACAATTAAAAATAAATAAAATTGGGTAGAATTCGTGCTAATACAAGAACACGCTGGCTACAGTTCGGTAGCGTGCATTTCGAGTGTGCGGCCCATCGCTAGATCGTACTATCAACGTTAGACATTATCTTGTTTGCACAGAGGGAACTGGATTTTTGCATTACTAAATTTGGTAGTCGCACGCAACTAACTACAATGCTTACTTATCTAAGTATCTTTAATTTTGCAGTGCATACTCACGACTTTTTTCCCGAGCGTGGTCAGCTCATCGGTGTCACGCGAAATGTGCACGTAAGGACGCGTTCCTCGATTATTTCTTAAAGCTTTTTCCGTTACGTCCTTAATACTTTATCCGCAACTTAGCGATCTGCCCCGGCTTCGCGCGGATTTAATGTATTATACATATAAACATTTCTCTTGAATCATTCATCACTCTATCTATTAAAAAAACCGCACCAAGATCCGTTGCGTAGTTTTAAAGATAATAATTAAGACAAAATTTGGTAGATTATGCTATTGGATTTACAATTGTATGGAAGTTACTTTAAATTTCTATATAAATTTCAATTAAAAGGTGCATTATTAGCGTAAATATAAGAATTATTATTTAAAACTGTTAAATTTGTCAAATTTGTTTAATATTATACTTTATTGGATGATACTCAGATATACGCCTGCACCGCATTTTGACAGTCGTCAAACGCCGACCCTTATAAACAAATATATCAAAATGAAGTGATTTATTGCATAAGAAATTAAATGACAACACTATTCTATTATCGTTTCTGTTCAAACCCATTAGAACCTAACTCGAACACCTGTAGATATATCACCAATGGTTATGACCATTGGGGATGAATGACGAAAAAGGTCTCTGCTCAGAAAATATATTTACGAGGTTCGATTTTACAAAGCGCTGTTTAAATATCACCGAAATAGTCCGCGTGCTGTTGTTAAGAAACCAATTTTCTCACATGATCGCTTTTCGGTTAGGGGTGGCGTGTTCCCAAAAAATATTTCAGCATTTTATGTTAAAAACGATTCGAAATTAATTATATGTTGTATATTGTATATTCATCTTTATTAACGTCAAAAATTTGTTAAATGCGAAAAATGGTTTCTTTTTAATAACTGATGACTACGTGGCGCAGTGGTCAAAGTATTGGCTTCGGCATCAGGAGTTGAGGGTTCGATCCCAACACGTTACAACTATTTGGCGACCCACAGATAGTTGTTCCGCATCTAGGTGTTTTTCCGCGCGTAATTTGTGCTTGTAAAACGTCCTTACAACCACAGGATATTGTTATCCTAAAGTAAGGGCTATGTTTTTTTTTTAAAGAAAAACATAAAAAAACAATAAGAACCTACAGAAACGTTTCTAAAAATGTTTCTCTAACGTTATGCTGTATTCCTGAATATCGAAGGCTTTTTATTGATTTAAGGAAAGTTTAAAATTATAGTCGCCAAACGAACGTATTACAGAATTTGACGTTACTTAGATTATGATTTTTTTTTGATTTACGCGAATACTGCAATGAATATAACCATTTACGGTCTCCAGAGTAAGAAGACACAGCACAGTGGTTGAAAAGTCGTGGTAGAATCCGTAAAATGTTATTAACAATTTAATTTAGCTTAATTAACAAAATAATGTAACTTAGGACAGCCCCCTACACGTGTGTAACCGGACAGCATTCTAGTTTTATTAATGAAATGTAGAGGACCATATTCAGATTCCTTATTCAATAATCTATGAGTCTTCATCGCAATGTATCGGCAACCCTCTGCTATCGGCCGCCACTATACGATAAGGATATTCTAAATACATTTTGGCTAAATCGAAAGCGTCGGCGGTTATCGATAAAGATATAGGCATTTGTGTATTCATTGTTTATTACTACATACATTCTTTTACGTCTATTTTCATTTCGATGATGCATTTTGTATATGATTCGCGAAGAATACCTCAGAATCGAAAGTTTTTGACCAATTATCTGCGAAAACACTCATTTTGTTTTCATTTAAATTCAGAGACTGGCAATAAAATGGAATAAATCATATATTTCGATCGTAAAGGTGACTCTCGCAGGCTCGTTTTGAAATATTCATTGTAAAATTTTGTTTGAAAGGTTGTATAAGTATGTACACGAGATGGCGCCGATAATAAAAATTGTGTTGATTCTGGCAGCATTATAACGGAGCATATATACCGATATAAAAAAGAACAAACTACAAAACAGCGTCTATTCCACGGCCTCAAGAAGACAGTCGTGAAGCCGGAGTATTTATACTTTCGACCGTTGACCAGAATTGTTGCACGATGCATCTCTGATATTTGTGGCGTTTTTGTTGTCCAGGGTCGATTGGAATATGTCCTTACCATTTGGTAAATCGTTGGTTCGATTGCCATGTTTTTCAAATCAACAGAACGTGAAATAAAAAAAACCTTATGTTATCGCCGAATTATATATATTTTTAATGTATTTGCGCAAAAAGTACCTTGGTTTAATGTTCAGGAAATACGCACGCGCGTAATTGAAATATATGACATAAATATATCTTTTTGACACGCCTTTTTCCTGATTACTAACCGGGCATACCGCAGCGAGGCACCTGTTTTATTTTCGTTTTTGTAATTATAGAAAACATATGTTTATCTCTAAACTTATAGAGAGAATTGCTTCATAAATAAGAGAATTGCTTCATAAGAGACGTTGGGGAACATAATGCGCAGAAAACGTTTGCAACTTTTTAATCTATAGTCGACATTTGTTTTTATTATATTACTCCATTTGAAGACTACAGAGGGGCTTCGCGTAAAAACTGTGGTTAGGCTAATACCGACATCAGTATCTAGCCTAACATTTTCACAGACACTCGCAAGCCTCGGTGGCGCAGTAGGCAGCGCGTAAGTCTCATAATCTTAAGGTCGTGAGTTCGATCCTCACCCGGGGCAAATTATATTTTTGTAAATTATGATTTGTACAAAAATAAATTTGTTTCGGCATTTGGTTCAGCAAGTCTATCGTTCATTTCTTGAGTGCTTACAATTTGCTCGGTGTTCGACGAGAAGCAAGAAGGATAGCCGGAATTTCTTTGCCTACACTATAAAATAAATAAAGGGCGGGATTATATCGGATTTTCGCTTTCAAAACTAACCTTTAGCACTGCGCTGGTCGAGTCATGTTCCCTTTATACAGCGACAATAAATGAACACACGTCTAACGCTACTTGCTCATAATCAAAATATATAAACGTTAAAAAAATCCATAATTGAAAAAAAATATTTTTCGAATAAACTAATTAAATAAAAAAGAAATAAAATTTGTAAAATCCTATACAACTACAACTGACTGATTCGGAGACTTTTTCCTTCGTTGCCACAGCGTCGTATTACAAATCTCTCCTTCTAACGGTATATTTTATCTCTTTTTAATTAATTCAACCCATCCATATGCTTTGTGACCTTTACAAATGAACTTTGCGTTACAGTTTTATACGTAAGGATGTTCTAAATTGTTTCTTTTGGAAAATGTAATAAATCTGTAAATAATGTTTAAATAATGAAAATGTTTAATATAATTTTAAAAAGTTATCCTCTATATGTGTGTTCATTTATTGTCGCGGTTGTAACGACACGCTATATATTAGTCGTCGGTCATGTTTAGATTTTAATGCGATGGTCGATATTTTCGGGTTAATTTATTCAATGTGCCGAATTAAAACTTTGAAAATCAATACTAAAAGGACTAAAAGCCTAAGCAAACCTATATTTTTACTTGTACAGCACGAGGTGTACCTTATAATATAATCATATTCAGCCAGCATTTCTATTTGTCTAGGTTTAGGTTTTGAGTCGAGAGTTAATTTCAAGAAATTTTTACATTTGTATACATTACTGGGACTATCTTATTTTAAAAGTCAATAGTTGCTATCTAGTCACATTGTGTGCAAATTGTTGTAATTTTTGTAAGTAAATGTTATACTCTTCATTTATATATTGTTACGAATAAAAAAAATCTGTCTGTACTATTGGTTTTATGTCATGGTGCCACTTCCTTTTATATTGTTCATCGCACAAAATGTAATTTGTAATTAAGATTGATTTAACTAATGAAGTAAAATACTAAAGTGATTGAGCAAATATCATTTTTATTCTGAATCTGAAAAATCCCTCATTTCAATACCTACTGCGAACTGAAAACTTCTTGGTGAGTTGAAACTGAGAGTTTGGCTCGCTGCTAATTTCCCATGGGTCGGCTAGCGACTGTAAAGTGCAGAGTGCTCATCTTCTTTACTCCAGTTGTTGGTGTTCACACCTTGGATTGCAGGAGAATGAGCGCGGAACTGTTTTAATGGAAGTGCGTGCACCACAGAATAAAAATAAAAAACAATCGCAACAAAATGTGAACACTAAAAAATTTCAACAATAAATAGGCAAAATATTTACCGCACTGCACTCTCTTATCATTATCATAATAAAATCAATTTATTGAATCGGAGAATATTACAATTGATTAAGCCTAATATGTACCTACAATATTATATACGTATAAGATATACGTACATAAAAATTGACTTTATCCATTTCGACGTCA
Source organism: Iphiclides podalirius (assembly GCA_933534255.1). Classification (NCBI taxonomy): domain Eukaryota; kingdom Metazoa; phylum Arthropoda; class Insecta; order Lepidoptera; family Papilionidae; genus Iphiclides; species Iphiclides podalirius. The sequence goes on from OW152826.1 coordinate 12,763,448, forward strand.
TTATCTTTGTGATTTGTAACAGACAATAATAAAAATCAATGAATTTTTAAAGGTCCATAATTTATAATGTTAATAAATGTAATGTTATTAAATTATACTAGCTGATCCGACAAACGTTGTTTTGTGGAATTTCGTAAAATCCGACCTGACCTCTACTTGGCGAAAGGAATATTCTGACAAATTTCAAGTCTCTACGCCTTATGGATCCAGAGATATCGTGATGAGTCAATTATCGGTGGAAATCTCTTATATATATATATATATATATATATAAAGATATCGATTTACGACTGGCGTAATTGACATCTTACGGACGATTCCAATATTCTATCCACAGATAGATTTGATTACTGGAGAGAGAATTTCAAATACCTATCGATAGTAACCAAATTTATCTGTGGATAAAATATTGAAACCGGCCGTTAGTCGTCAGAGTAAAGTAACAGCCTATACGTGTCACACAGATGGGCAAAACTTTCATCTGTATTGAAACTCCACTTTGGATTGACAAACTTCATATATCACCAAAATATTTTTATTGCCATTTGTTTCTGACGTCACGTCGACAAACTCCTCGTCATTACGGTCCGGCATTGCTATTGGCTGCTGAAGCCATTCAACAGCAACAGCGGTCATCGCAAGCGCACCTCGACCCCACCAACGCGACACTCGCTCACTGCCACCGTCGCAACTGCACGTATTGCAGATTTTTATTAATAAAGAATTCCTATTTAATCGGAGGTTCATATTCAAACACCATTATTTCAAAGATATGCAGGCCTCTTCGCTATGTTTTCGCCACCGCTCGGCACGTGATGGGCCGGCAATTAAAATTGCAACTAAAAATTCCATTAGGCACCGCGATTTGAGCAGAGGTTGCTCGAGTATACTAAATTGAAAGCGAGTCCGGGCACTGAGCTATCAGTCTGAGTCGGTAATCCAGCCATACTTCGCAATGAGGCTCCATTCGATGCATAAACGGTTTTACTGCTAGCCTACCTCGAATTAAGGACCAAGTGCGGACGAAGTGTACAATTTCACGTCTAGCAATTCGCGTCAGCGATCGTACTAATTAAGCCGGACTCGAAACTTCGTCGCGACTCCGGCTGCGAAGGGAGTGGGTGGCCCTGTCTGTTAAGGCGGTAAGGATTATTCTAGACATAGTCTATGACTAAGCCTAGAATGATCCGTCTAGTATCGTACAGTGAAAGTGAGTGAAATACTTATTGAATATGATTTTAGCTTCAGCTTTTCGTACGGCGAGGAAAACAATGAGGAATTTAAAAGGAACCATTTATAAGGATAACACGTAATGATTCTGGTAGAAGTTATACAGGTGACGGTTTTATTTAAAATTAAGTCAACCGTCTTATATTTATCTAAAAAGGTCACCTGACTTATAGTTTACGCTAGATTAAACTCACGTTGCTCGAATATATTGAATTAAAGGCGAGCGGACACTGAGCTACGAGTATCATGGATAGAAAATCGGTAATATTTTCAAAATCAACGAAGTCTAAATTAGGACCAAAATAAGAAAATGGACGCCTTAACCGCGATCTGTAGTGGTGAGTTTAAATGATGGTTTTTTTATGTGGAAGTTGGTCGTGGCTTCATAAATTTTCTGCTATTAATTGCTCCGCTTTTGTACTTCCATCTCGTAATTACAGTTTTCTTTTTTTATTTCCGTTTGTAAATAAAAAAGGAGCTCTAAGCCTTCGGTTCAAATAAAACGCGACAGAAATTCGAGGGAGGAAATTTTTCTCCGCTATGAAATACTTTTAATTGACACCAAGGCGCGGAATTCCGGAAGTACATTTTTTTCTCGCCAATAAAAATAACTCGAATTTTCCTAGTATACACAATATATGATATACACAATATTAGTGTGGGGCGTGGGATACCACACAATATTACAGTGTGGGGCGTAGGGTACCCGTGGCCGTTTCAAGTGGAAAGTTCAAAAGATCAACCTTCTTAAATCTTAACAAATTCACATCAATGACATTGTTGATCCGAAACGTCACTTCCGTACGGACAACTCCGTGTCACGCTATTCAAATTACACCATTTATCTTGTGTCATATCATGTTTTGTGTATTTTAATGTAGGTATTAAACTTTTTCAAATGATATACGCAACTGTTACGCGATATTAAGCTGAAATTATTTCCCCAGGTGAGGATCTAATTCGCGAACAGATTACGAGATTCATGCCTATTGTGTTACCAATCATAAATACAGTTACCTCATTACTTATTCACAAAGGTCACTGAATAATTATATGCAGTGCCGGATTAAGCAAGCGCAGGGCCCATAGTAAATTCTTTCAAACAGCTCTTTATCTGCTATGGGTTCTTAAGTTCAATACTCTTACTTATTCAATAAGTTTCGTGCAAATAATCAAGGCTCAGGCAGAGATGAATGGGTTTAAATACGCGGGGCCCATAGCAATTGCTACTTTTGCTACAATGTTAATCCGGTAGTGATTACAAGTATAATAAGACCAAATTGTTGTAGTAATAAAATAGTGTGTTATTAGACGCGTGTAGTTAAAATATGTCATAATTATCATAATGACACGTAATAAGGCTAGAATACAATCTTGTGTACCAAGGAAAACCTTTGAAAATTTACCAGAATCATAAAAGTGGAGTTTAGTGTAGTCCTAACATAAGAACTAGACACTAATGTTCCTTACATTACTGGGTTGGGTGAAAGAAAAAAAAAACAGTTTTTATTCATGAAAGTCGTTTTTTTATGTTAGACGTACTACAAAAAGCATTTTACCAAATTTACGGAAGATAATTTCATATATATTACGTTAAATACAGAGTAGGTATGATATAAAATGAGTTGCTTATTACGCTTTACTGAGCGACGCAAAAACAGTAATAGTAATATTATGTTTAATCAAGGTTAGGTCCTTTAGTTGTTATGGTACTTGCAAATGTAGTTAAAAACAATATAAGTAATAAGAAGCAGTAATAACATCGGAAATTGATGTTAATATTCGAAAAGATTTTATTTGTTAGTTGCGTTTTGACATCTTTTAATGTAGATAAATAAATAAAACTATTTATTACTGTACTGCTCAGTCATCAAAATAGTTAGCTTTGTAATTTGTTATACTTTATATAAGCACTCACCAAATAAATATACTTTTGAATAACTTTAAGTTTCAATATCAAGTTCCAAGCGGTCACAGCCACCGGCTATCTCAACTTACAACCCCTAAATGTATTTACTTTTAATACGGCGCCAGTACGGCAATGCCTGTATTCCTTTATTGAGCTCAGAGACAACAGAAACTTTGTTTTTAGCTTGCCGAAAAATGTCCCAATTTCATGTTACGTGGAAAACAACGCTAATTCAGAGAAGAGAGCCCCGGAGGCGGAATATGCGGCGCTGAGTCGGGACATTTTTATTTTGCGGGAACAGAGATCGGGAACGTGCGGGAGACGGCAGTGGCGAGAAAATAACTGGAGCCTAATGATACTGGCGTTAAGCTCGGTCAGAACATATATATGAAAAAAATTATAATGTCTATATGTTTCTACATCTATGCAAGGCAATAAAGTTAGTATGTCTGGCTGCGATTTCTAATTACAGGCTTTTTTCATTCTGTAATGTGTATTACAATGATTACACGTTTTTGTGTCTGCCCGTCTGTCGGTTTGTTTGTCCGGACTAATCTCTGAATCGGCGATCCGATATTTACGACTGTTTAATGACGCGTATAGAACTTTCCAGAATCGTAAAAGCAATCTAGAGTTGATTGAATATGCCTATAAATCTACATGTAAAGTCAGAAAAGAAAGCTTCTCCTTTGAAGACAATAAACAATGTATGTTATTCATTCCACTAAGAGAATTTTCGCCGTATAAAGTAACAGGCGACGATGATATTGAAAGGAACGGCTTTTTCAAATGTTTTGCTGTGGTTGGATACTTCCAATAAGTCAATAAGTACCTTTTATGCAGCAAACACATTAAAATTCTATTTGGTGTTTCATTAAGAAATTAAGATATCAGAACGAATAATACATATATTATTACATATCATTTTTGTTAGCGACTGCATACAGCATCAAAAAATACGTTTATAACATGATATCGTTACCTGTCGGTATCGATACCTATAAACATGTTGTACATCAGAGAAAATAACGCATATATTACGGGTCTATACACTACCTGGCACTGAAAACGAAATGCGAGGTAGATTTTGACATTAGAAAGAGGTTAAAAAACGTACAAAACGAGTGATAAACGAAAAAACGCGTCGCCGTATTCGTTTTCATTTTGTCGGTTTGCGTTTCGACGTCCCTCCCTAATGTGGGCCCGCGCCGGGCCGGATTATCTTTTAAGCTGTGTTGCTACTTTGCAGGGTTATTTGTATCAGATACATAACTGCTTAGTGGTTAAAGATAATAAATAATAATAATGAATGTTTTCAGACACATTTTTACACAACGTTTTCTACATCCCAAACTAAGGAACGCTTGTAATATGGGTACTAGAAAACTGCTAAACATACCTAATCATACTTTTATTTAATAAATAAATAAAAATTATACATATATAAAAACCCAGACACTGGAAAGCACTATGTTCATCACACAATATTTTTCGATTAGTGGAGATCGAACCCACACCCTCTGGCGCAAGAGGCAGGATCACCACTTTCCGAGATTAGGGTCCATTGCGTTTAAATGATTCAGTGGGTCGAAAGTTTGCGGGTGGCCAAAACTTATTCAATTTCCTGGACCATTGGCTTATCGAGAAAATATGTTATAACAGATGTTCAGAATTAAATCTTCATTGATTGATTAAATTGATAGCATTGATTCCTAAAGCATGACAGTTTAGGGCGTAAAGTGAAACTAAAATTAGAAATGCCAAGATGCACACCACTGATAATCGAACTCCCGACCATAGAATAGAATTCCGGCGTAACTACCATGGGTTATCACTGTCAGAGATAACGGTTTGCATGTAAATCCTGCTGCGACAACTGCTACAGTAAATCGCGGAAAATACAACCCGATAGAGAATATAGATTTATGCTACGATAATTTATTAAATTTGTAGTACAGTACTGCAATCAATAATGTTTAATAGACGACGCATGTCCATATTGCGCGGCGTTTAACAATGACAATTTATATAATGGAATGTGACAGATAATATTGAACGTATGATATGGAAAGAAATAGCAGTCTATAGAAATGCAATCTAATTAACCAAATGCTGTAATTTGAGTGCCTCAATTTCGATGCGCTAGTCTCATATCTTTGTATATAATATAATTGACCTTAATAGTATAAAAAGAACTCCGTTAAACTTAATGCTCATAGTTTCAGTGTGGTAAGATAACCACAGCAGACTAGGGTGGTACCACAGCCTAACAGAAGATCACTACAGGCAGACGACGAGTGAGGTAAATGTAGATTGTAGACATTTTGGGGTTGGCAACACTACATACCGTTGCGAAGTGATCGCCCACAGGCGGTCGTGTTCGTTTACTTTGTCGAACTAACTGCCAAGTCGACATCCCTTTGAAATGGAAAAGTAAACGAGCAACTTGTTGAACTACGGGTGGAGCGGCGGCGACTGGAAAAATGGCCGCTAACGAGATCGAGCGAGCTGAGCTCAAAGAGTTTCCTGTGCACTGAGCTCACGTGAGTCCGCGTCACCGGATCTCGCCCGCGGCTGGTGCCGTACGTGTCGCTTCGTTCAGCCTCTAATTAAGCCAGTTTCTGTTCCTGAAACTGCAGAAGTGTCTTGTCCTTTTAATGGAGTTTCCCGAGACAAAGATGTTTAGATTTAGAAGCGTTATTCTAATAGACGTATCTTCTGGTTTATAATATTATTTAAAATGTATATCGGTTTCAACTATTATGTATATCGGTTTCAACTATTATGCTGTATTTATCGTTGGATCAATGAGTTTTGATGCTTTAGTTGTATGTTTACTACATTAGGCGTTGCATTAAATTTTTCTTGAAATTCAATGCTATGGGCATTTTCCGGTTCGTTGGAGATTCTCTAATTTTTTTTTCTCAAAGTTTTTCTGTATTTTTTCCAACACGATTTACGAAAACTGGGTTTTTAAATTGAGAACTTACAATATGATTTATTCAAACAAAGCCTGTTTTACTTAAAAATACTATAAAACTTTAATTGATTAAAACATCTTTGTGTGAATTTCAAGGCTTACTCATTACATAAAGAGGAAAAATATGTAACTTACGAGTAGTATCTGCTACGGGAAGTGGTAATAAATAAAAGTACGGATTAATAAAAGTACGGATGAAATAAGTCTATCGAAATCTTTATAAAATTATGCAAAGAAAATATTAATAATGAAAATTAAGTTAAAAACTTGATTTTCCAGAAGTCTAGTTCAGCAATTTACGTTATTGCAAAATTTCTATTTTATTTATTTGTAGCTGTGCCCGCGACTTTCTCCGCCTGGAAACCATATTATAATATTATAAATGCGGAAGTAACTGTCTGTTTGTCTCGCTTTCACGCCAAAACTACTGAACCGATTTAAATGAAATTTGGTACACAGATAGTCTAGAGCCTGAGAAAGGCCATAGGCTATTTTTTATTTGGAAAAAGGGTTCTTAAATGGGATAGATATTTATTTAATGGCTTCAGCGCGAGCGAAGCCGCGAGCGAAAAGCTAGTTTAAAATCAATAAGATTTCTAAAATAAAAGTAGCCTGAGTTACTCTTTATTACATCGGCTATCTGCCAGTGAAAGTGCCATCAAAATCGGTTCAGCCGTTTCAGAGATTAGCCGGAACATACACACAGACAGACAAAAGTCATAAAGGAGTTATTTTGCTATACGTACCGTGTATAGCATTTGATATTTGTTATTTTAATATTACAAACAGTCACTCCAATTTTATTTATCTGTATAGATATTACCTTATCTTCTGAGCTCTTGCGAGTAGCTGAGACACATGTTGAAGGTTTCATTTGTATGAACATCTGCTTTGTTTTGAGAGGTAATCATTTCAGTCTTGGTCTATTTCAAGGTCACAAAATCAGCGAAATCGCTTCGTATTAGCGTCCTTCCTAAAATATTTTTTTAAAGCAATTAGCATACGATACAATCAATGCAGATCTCAAATAAATCCACTCTAAAAATGTCTTTTCATAAAACTGTTTCATTATTTTGTTTGTCCTGAGAGTCGATGAAAATTACAATAAATAGATGATATTGGAGAAACGAACTAATTTTTCGTATGAATGAGTAAAGCGTAAAAACTTGAATGTTTTTTTTATTAGACATACAAATTTTACGTGATATAATAAAACTGATATAAAAGTTACCAGGACAACAGGATGTCGGAGGTAACGAAATCATTCTCATTGACTATTTTTTTTAATTTATCAATGCCCGTAGAACGTTCTTAGGTACAAAGCTCCGTGTAGTAAACTAAAGTAAGTGTTGTCGTAAAACTGTTTGCCCCGATCCTGGAACTGGCATAAATACGCCGTTACAAAGGCCTTGCAGTATATCCTCAACTGTGTATATGATAGTTACCTTAGTTGTCGTCATTTATAGTCTTTCTACTTCTTGATGCGACTGAACATAGAAAGGAAACGGAAACCCATAAAAATGTAGTTCAGCTGATCGCTCGAGTTTTCAAAGGTAGAAAGTATATCGTATTTCTCTATTTAATTTTATGGCCCAGTAACATGAATTTTATTGTAGGCACTATATCTGTTCTGTACTATATCTGTAGGCTATCTGATGCGAAGAGAAATTCATGAGGTAGTTTTAAGAAAGCTTGTCTGTATTTTCTTACACACTTCTACTAATAATATATTTTATTTATAGAAAAAGCTAGCAAACAAGCGACGGCTCGTCTAGTCCACAATGAACCGTGACGCAAATGGTAAATGGTGTTGAAAACATTTAAGATGTTAGGCTTTGGCTTTTTCTATCACCGTATCTAAGGAGCTGTAGAAGATTTGGAGGGAACGAAACATCTTAGCCACCACTTATACTTGTATCCTTCTACCCTTCTGGGAAGTGAGCTCTGTGAGAAAGTGAGAGGAAGAGGATAAACGATCGACAGGAATTTTGAAACCATCAAAACAATGTAAATATTGTACTGCTCGTTCGTTCGTAGTCACTTAGACTATCCCTTAGAATATAATAAACTAGCTGTTGCCCGCGACTACGTCTGCGTTAGGCTGAAGGCGTAACATTCAGATAGAAAGACAGATATACATAAAAATATGTATATAAATGATAGCCTATGTGTTGTTCTGATGTATAAGCTATATTATTGTAAAGTGTCATTAAAATCCATTCAGTAGTATTTGCGTGAAAGAGTAACAAACAGCCATCCATACATACAAACTTTCGCGTTTATAATATTAGTACAATAGTATAATATTAGCGACAATTTCCTCTTGAAAACCACCGATCGATAGTCAACCTTTCAATTTCAATTTATAACTCAACGCTACGATATCTCGTGCTAACCGCTCAATACACAACCATAAATCACGCCATTAAATTGTTTACTTCAATTTTTGAGGCCCTCCCGTCCTCGGTCCGTACTAAAAGCAATAAATATGCCAAATCGTAAAAGCATACACTCCAAACGGGAGATTCGTGAACACAGACTTGTAATTTATTATATGAAATTTTTAAAGCTATTTTTAAAGTTAAATTGCTGCTAAAATTCATTTGCCGTTTACATGGTTTTACTCTCGAGTGACCAATAAAAAATATTTGCCACACAAAAACGTCATCAATAATCCGTAAGAATATAATATATAAAGAACATGTTACTTATAATTAAATAGTATATTTTTTATATTATATATGTATATTTTTATTATTTATACTATATTTTTATATATATATATATATATATATATTCAAGAAATGCTCGTTTAAAGATAAGATAGAATAGATATCCTCGATTATTTTAGCAATAGAAAAAAACAGTGAGTGATTGATGAATGATAATTGAACTGTCAAGTACGTGCATATATTTCCCAAGTGCCTAGATTGGAAATGGGACAAATGGTAAAGCAGTTTTTATTTAGAACATATTTTCGGAGCTTGATTTTTTGGCTTTAATTTTGAATATTTACCCTGCACATCATAGTACATAGTTTCTTACGTAATAGAATTTTTTTTGACATGAGTAAATATTTAATTTTAGAACTCCTTAGCATTACATAATGTGTGGTTTGAAATCTTTTCCACAACATTGTACAAATTAATTGGGACAGAAAAAATTAAAAACTTCTAAACGTTTGTTAATAAACACAAAAAAATAAAGGAAAAAAAGGAAATAAACACAAGCCAGTCGAGCCAGTTGCAATTGCAACTCATCATTATTGTTACATCTATCGTACTACGTTATGTTGCGGTATGGGGGAACTCCCCTTGCAAATAATAAACATACGTGTATGTATGTACTTGTTATTTGGAAGATTTGAAATGATCAATTACCGAATCCTTTTTCAATTTTGGGATTTGACGCCTGTGGAATTACATCAAAATATTGACGGGGGTTTATTGACTTCGCAAAATCACCGTGGCCAAGACAACAAGAGACTAGTACCGTGTAACATTATTGTTGCGTATCTATTATATCATCGGGAAATCCTTACTAATATAAAGGCGAAAGTTTGTACGTATGGATGGATGTTTGTTACTCTTTCACGCAAATACTACTGAACGGATTTTAATGAAACTTTACAATAATATAGCTTATAAATCAGAATAACTCATAGGCTATGATTTATATACATATTTTTATGTATATCTGTCTTTCTGTCTGAATGTTACGCCTTCAGCCTATTCTACGCAGACGTAGTCGGGGGCAGCGGCTAGTAGTGTTATAATCTGTGATTGTATTCTGTAATCGAGTTTTACAACGTTTCTTGAATTTCATGCTTGATTGCTTGTTGCCATTTTAATGGAGGTTGGAATCCCAGTGGCATACACGACATGTTTTTTTACAATTTATGTAAAGTAATAACAAATTCAGATTTGTGTAAGTAACAAGTTTCACAATAAGCGATGTCCTATGTATATGGTACCGGGTGATAATTTCTCACCTGCAAAAATCTCATATCTACGAAAGGTATGAGAGTGCACTCCGTAGACGCAAAATACCCCGTCGTCCACACAAACATGCTTCAAAACACTGAAAGCAATTAGTTACAGTAAAGTATTAAAAAAAACTTCACATCTCACAGCCTGTTCGAAGGCTATTTTGGATATCATTTGAGTGACCTGTTATGTTATTAACAATCACATGCTAAGTTTTTATAGTGTATACGCTGTATGAAATCTCTTGCATGCCAATGACGGCGTAGGTGATAACCTCATCACCACTACTGATTACAGGGTATGACCGTAGTAAATAAATAAACATTTCAGGACACATTTTTACACAACGTTCTCTAGTCCTAAACTAAGCAACGCTTGTACTATGCTAGTAGCCATAACTGATAAAAATACTTAAACATACTTTTCTTCTGTAAATAAATAGGTATTATAAATATATAAGCACCCAGACACAGGAAAGACACTATGTCATCACACAATATTTTTCCAGTAGTGGGGATCGGACCCACACCTCTAGCCCAAGAGGTTACCCATCAGGCCGTCGGGTCGTCGTTGTTAGTAGAAAGAAATTGCCCCACAGTAGAAAGAAAAACGAAAATTGACAAACATTAATGCGACGTCTTGCTAGCTATAAAACGACTGCTTGAATACTGGTTTAACAGCTAAAGTGTTCCCTGAATAGAGATGTCCAGTGTTCGATCGTAAAGAAAATACGGAATTGGTTTAATTCGCAAACACGGCCGCCGTAGTATGACGTGCGGGCATGTAGAGCGCGCCGCTTTACAAGCGGAGTCGTTGCATCCATAACCAGATGCGGGCAGTTTGCACCGACGCCGGCTGTACCTGCGACTGCCTGCAATATCCGTCGCCCGCTCATATCCGCCGCTCGCTTCGTGGTCCTGCGCCGCGGCGTAAGCCACAAGCGGCGGCGACTTGCAATTAAAAAAAAAGTCCGTTTTGTTTCTTGGAGCAATCTTGCATTCACGTACTCTTTTTATTTACATTTTCATGTTCTTTTCTCATTCTCATTTACATATACTTTCATCATCAACATTTCAGCGCCGTTAGAGTCGACTGCTGAACATCCTCCCCCACAGACTGGTACGAAGCACGATTCTGAGTCACCAGCATCCATTTTTTTTAATGGTTCGTCCACTGTTTGCCTTGAGGAGGTCTTTTCAAAGGAGGCCTACCTGCATCCATCGACTTCTCACACATTTGCACAGATCGTCAATCCATCTCGTAAGGGGTCGTTCATTGCGGCCAGTACTAGGGAGCCTTTTTTCCCCATCAGCTCCGAACTATATGACCGGTCCATTGTCACTTTAGCTTACGTACTCAGCTAAATAGCTTCAGCTATGCTCTTTAAATAAAACTTATTTTGCACGTTTATTACGTTTCTTTTTTTAGCAGGGCGTTGCGGAGTACAGCGTATCTGACGGCGGCTTCGTATCGTCGTTATAACGCAAAACACAATAAGGTTAAATTAAAATGTAAAATTTAAAATGTTGAATTGGTATTTTCAATGGCATAGAAAATTGTCATCGAGGTTCGCCGGCAACAATGTTATTACTTTTTTTTTAAATTTTAATCACTATGTAGTATAAAAACATAGTCATCGCGCTGTCTGTCTGTCCCTATATATGCTTAGATGTTTAAAACTACGCAACGGATTTTGATGCGGTTTTCTTTAATAGATAGAGTGATTCCGGAGGAACGTTTATATAATAATTCATGCATAATATATTAGAGAAACACTGATAATTTTAGAGGTTTCTAATGCGATGTAGAAAACAAACATTCAGCATTGCACCCGTGCGAAGCCGGGGCGGGTCGCTAGTATAAATATATTACAACATAGGAAATCAAAAAAAAATCAAAATCATTTATTCATCGACATAAGACACTTACATTTCATTTGTCAATAGTCATATTTTTTTTAAATCTACCACCGTTTCGTAATGAGGTTCCTCTAGCGGAGAAGAAACAGGCGAAAGAAACTCCGTAGGTATCCTCTTTTTTGTAATTCATTTTTTTTTCTTAACAAAAAATTCTAATATTATACATCTGATTTTTTTCCTTTTAGAAATAGCTTGGGAGCGATCAACTCATTCCCAGGGGTTATTGTCATTAATGTATTCATTTGTATTATAATAACCCTTTTTATAAAGTTTTTCTTTAATAAATTTCTTAAACCTGTTAATAGGCAGGTTTTGCGCATTTACTGGGATTTTGTTGTAAAAGCGTATACACAGCCCCATGAACGAGTTACTTACTCTATGGAGTCTAGTAACTGGCTTTACAAGCTTGTGTTTGTTCCTAGTGTTCACATTATGTATATCAGTATTGTTATCAAAATTATTAATATTTCTACGCACATACATAACATTTTCATATATATATTGAGAGGCTAAGGTTAATATATTTATTTCTTTAAACTTCTCTCTCAAAGATGCATTCAAATCTAGATTATAAATAGTTCTTATGGCCCTTTTTTGCAAAATAAAAATTGTTTCTATATCGGCCGCGTGCCCCCATAGCAAAATACCATATGACATTATGCTATGGAAGTAACTAAAATACACAATTCTAGCCGTTTTTACATCAGTTAGACATCTTATTTTCCTTATAGCATACGCTGCAGAACTTAGTCTATTCGCAAGTTTGGATATATGGGAACATTGAAGCTTTGCATCGAGAGTTATTCCAAGAAAGACAGTCGTATCCACAAGGCCTAACTCCCCCCCATTTATAAGTACATTGGTAGCACCCAAATGTTTAACATTAGGTGTTGAAAATTTCATACACTTAGTTTTATTACCATTTAATAGTAAATTGTTAGTATTAAACCAATAGACTATTTCTGACATAGCATTATTTACCTCGTCAAGTGTAACAAGCTGTCGATCGATTTTAAAAATTAATGATGTATCATCGGCAAATAACACTATATCGTGTTTACTCCCTACAAAGTAAGGAAGATCATTAATGTAAATGAGAAAGAAAAATGGGCCGAGAATCGAGCCCTGCGGAACGCCCATAGATATCGTCGACCTAGAAGAACTAGAACCATTATTTACAACTTTTTGAATTCTATTAGATAGATATGACTTAATGAGGTCAAGCGCGGTACTTTTAATGCCATAATGGCGCAATTTCCTGATCAGTGTTTCATCATTCACGAAACGAAAGCCTTGGAAAGATCACAAAAGACACAAAGAGCATCCTGTGAACTCTCCCAAGCCTCAAATATATGTTTGATCAGCTCTACACCAGCATCGGTTGTAGAACGGCCCCTTGTAAAACCAAACTGGTTGTGATGTAATAATTTATTTAAGTTAAAATGTGTTAACAGCTGATCTAGAAGAAGTTTTTCGAAAATTTTACTAAGTGTTGGTAGTATAGAAATGGGTCTAAAATTAGTGGGGTCCGAAGTACTACCGGATTTAAATACAGGTATGACTTTACTGTGTTTCATGAGATCAGGAAATACGCCAGAATCTACACTACTGTTAAAAATTATTGACAAATAAGGTGCGATTGAATCTATTATTGAGGCAGTCACTTCAACGGACATTCCCCATAGATCTGCCGTTTTCTTAAGTTCAATGGTCTTAAACACTTTTATAATATCTTTTGCATATACAGCCTGAAATTTAAAGATTGTGGTGCAAGCACTTACATTTTCCTTAAGTAATGTCTCGGCAACAGCAGGAGAAGAATTCAGCGACAATGTAGTTAAAGTAGGAATCTCACTAAAGAATTTCTCAAATACTTCAGCTACCTCCTGATTAGTCGTTATAAATTTATTATCAATGTTGAGTTGGTAGTCAGACTTACGTGATTTGGTTTTTCCTGTTTCACTATTTATAATGTTCCAAGTCATTTTTACTTTATTAGAGGCATTTTTAATTTTATTTCTCAAATGTAATGACTTGGCGGCAAGACACACTTTTTTAAATATTTTTGACTAATTTTTAACATAATCTTTAAATGTCTCAGAATGGTTGTATGACCTTTCACTGTAAAGTTCATACAATCTTCGTCTACTGCGGTGAATTCCTGCTGTTGCCCATTCATTAAAAGTCTTGCGACTGTTCAAAGAGAATGTTTTAGAAGTAAAAACCGCATTGTATTCGATTTCTATGAGATTAAATAATGAACTATACAAGGCGTTAGCATTGTCATAGTAGGGCAGCATAGGTAGTTTTTTTATTAAATTACTTCTAAACTTCTCCTTGCGATATTTATTTATCGGAACAAACACAGCTTTCCTAGTATCTTGGATTTTACAGTGCAGAGGCAATGTGACAAACTGCCCTGAATGGTCAGAACTTAATTTATGTATTATTAGTCTGTGCAATGGTTTGACATCTGTAAAAATGTTATCTATACCAAAGAGAATGTAATCACTACGTTTAAGAGACGGGACTTCCTAGCCAAAAATATCAATTTACGCGGCACTCCAATACCAACCATACCACAAAAACACCACAAAGATGTCAAACAACAGGAGTACCAACGTAACGAGACAAATAGTGCTTAACCACGCTAGCTTAACTTCTTATCGATATCGATAAAATATACTAGGTAGAAATCGAGGTTTCCACTTAATATTTTTTAATTAATTTTAGGTAAGTATCTAGTCCGTATTTATGTCCAATGTTGAGGAGGGATATTTGGTACTAATACAAGATTGGACTTAAATGCGGACCCGAAATAAGATAAAAAACGGTTTCTGATAATTCAAATAAAATTTTATTACTGAAATGAAATTTATTTCTTGTCTCTTGATTCTTCAGTCAACAGCTGTTGTCCTGCTGTACATGAGTCTGGAAATAATTGAAACATAAAAATAGAATCAAAATCCAAAAATTATTTTAGTTTTCTTGCATACTCAGCGCACGAAAATAATTATATGACATATCAATATTACAGAGATTATGTTTCAAAATCCTGCAAAATTCATCTATTCCGATCCTTGCTGATTTATGCAGGCACACCATTCAAATATGTAAAATTTTGTGCCCCTACTTTTTCACGCAACATTTTAATTCTTTTTTTTTTTCAATAATAAACATTAACGTAGTTATCGATATATGGATATTACAGTTACAGTACATCACTAGCACACGATTTAAATGAGATAAATTTGTTAATTTTATTTGTTTTTAGCCTGCTCTACTTACATATGGCTGCAAAGTATCATATTTAAGTGCTTACATAGGCTTTATCTAAGAGAAATCTCGTCATAAACATCCTTTTTTCAAGATTCGAATGACTTGCTCGATTTTCACCAATTTCACGGGTAATAAACCGTCTTTCTGGCATTTTGAATTAAAAGTACAACTTTGATCATTTGTCACTAGTTTTCGTGAGAAAGTTTACTCTAAACAATTTAAATTTACAATAAAATAAGCATTTACATTCAAAATACGCGATGCAAAATTAAGTTTTGACAAACAACATGGCACTTCTTGTATTGCAAGAAAGAGAAACCGCATTGAGGGAGAGTGAAAGCAACGTCCGCCATTATTTGCCGCGTAAAGTACATAGAAAAATTTTTTGTTCCTAGTTTCGCCAGACTGATCTATACATGTTGCACTTGACTGTGTTATTTTTGTAGGCTCAAAAAACAAGTTGAAGAGATTAAATGATTTTAACAATGAGCAGAATCTTATCCTCATGGAAGAAGCTTCTAGGAGATTAATATTAAAGTGTCCGCATATGACGACAGATTTATTCTGTTTATGAAGTTTATGTAAAACTTCCTCCATGATTTTTTCAAAACGTTCATACAAGGCACAGGGCGGTCTGTAAACACTAACAACAA
The DNA here is from genome assembly GCA_933534255.1 of Iphiclides podalirius. Taxonomy (NCBI): domain Eukaryota; kingdom Metazoa; phylum Arthropoda; class Insecta; order Lepidoptera; family Papilionidae; genus Iphiclides; species Iphiclides podalirius. Next base: position 12,779,404 of record OW152826.1, read on the forward strand.
TGAGATGCTCAAGCTCAACACAAGCCATTTCTATAGTTCTCTCAACAGAGAGGCTCACAATATCCTTACGCTCCTTATATGACAAATATCTATTTAATAATATTAAAGAGCCACCACGTAACACTTTTTCTCTATTGAAAGAACTAACAACCTGGTGTCTACTGAAGTTAAACATAAAGGTATTATTTTTTTAACCAATGTTCAGTAATACATAAAATATTAACATCATTGCTATTTAAAAACAAGTCAATTTCTAAATCTTTACCTTGAAAACCTTGAATATTTTGATGCACCAGGTTTAAACAATTTTTATTACATAACATTTTCTATGAAATAGAATAATTTTTTTTATAATTCATTACATAAATGTCATTGCAAGAGATTTCCTCTTTTGTCTCAATAATTAATTTAAATTATTTGGAACGGATTCCAAATTACATATTAAACTATTAAACTGCTCAATAGGAGCAGATGATGGTGTAGCCAAACGCTTGGCTAAATAAAAATGTAAAAAAATAAGATAGCGCATTTGCTATCAGTCTTAAATTAAATTTTGACAGGAAATACCTATCTTTTGTTAGATATTTTTTAATTATAGTATTAATGTCAATTATATGTAATTTGTCAGTATCATTATTTTGACATGTCAAATTCACTGAATTATTACAGAATAAATTGCTTAACTGCAAATTAATGTCAAATCTTATTTTATTTTCATGTGGCATATCCCTTAAATAAGGCAATGTAAACAAGACAATTTTATGAACATTTAGATTATTTACATCTTCCAAGTATTTTAACAACTGTCCTTTGTTAACATTGCCCCTTGTCCCTATCAACAACATTAATATGGTGTTGGGACAGAAAGTACTACATAAGACCTTTTGAATTATGTCATTAAATGATGCTCCTAGCATGCAATAATTTGTAATTTGGCCCTTAAAAGTTTCATTTATTAATGGGCCAATATTTTTACCTAAGTCATCACTATAAACAATAATATTATTCTTAATTGAATTCATATCTTTAGCTATGGAACCGCCATAGAGATCAGCTTTGCCAGTCAAGCTATTATGACCAACAATATTTGCACAATCCGTCTGCGAAAGAACTGGCATTGAGCGCTGACACACAGAATTTTTTTGACAAAGACTCAAAGCGCTCCTCATTATGCTTACATAACATAACCAGCTCTTCCACAGCCAAAATGTGCTCAGAAATCTCCTTTTGGGCCGATTTATATTTATTTGTTATGATTGTAAGAGAGTTATATAATTCTGAAATTTCAGAGTTAAGTCCTTCTATGTCAGCCTCATAGCTAATTCTAATATTATCCACCTCAACCGAATACTGTTTTACTGTAGAAATTAAGTGTTGTTTCTCTTTACAAAGTTTTACATAGTTTTTAGTATTAATTTTACTTTTAATTAATTTCTGAACTTTAGTAATATATTTATTAATTTTTACATATTTCCTGAATTTACTTCTGCTGCATGGGATTCTTGTTTTTGATCTTGATGTTGTAGAATCATCGCTAGTCAAGTCAATACAGTACATGCATTTTGAAGGTTACAAGATGGCTGCAAATTGACCAGCTCATTGAGCAGGAGCATTACACTTAATAATTGACTGTCAAAATACTTCACTGGTTCAACTATTTGTTTATTTTTCCGTCCTCCTCTTGTGAATTTGGCCACTCTGTTAACGACATTCGCAAAGGTAATGTACCTACCGATATTAAGACGAGAGCACCGCGCTTCTCCGCGGGAATGGCTCCGAGCTAGTCGCAACGCAAAAGATTCAATGTCGGGCGCCTACTTCTCCGTGCAAACGTTTCGAGCGGATATTAGATTCGGTCCCGATATCGTGTGAACGCCACGGCGGCTGGGAACCGCATAGACAAGGTCTTTTATTTCCATTTTAATAGCGGCATACTAGCGGGGAAATCAAATATGCCATAGAGCCAGTCTGAAATAGGATTAACCGTGGTGAAGGGAGAAGAAGAAGAAAGGAGAGCGAAAAGTGGAAAGGGGGTGGGGGAGTCCTCTGATACACGCTTACACATTAAAATGGCACAAGGAAGCGTTACTTTGTTAATATTAAATCCTGATTACTGACACGTTTATCCTTATTTTTTTTAGACTCCAATTCATCTACTGCAGATCTTAAGCACTGTAGAAGGAAGTTGGGAGAGCCGTAGCTCAGGGTCTGGATATCAGCGACCAAGGACACCCGGTCGAATTATAAAGCGATATAACCCGAAACCTGCTACTATCTGGAAAGGTTTTTTGTTGCAGTGTTGTCTTGTACTCACAAGTTTCACAAAGGGGACCGTTGGTCTGGGAAAGCTAACTAAAGATTACGAACTTTTTCAGAGCGGCACCGTCGATACTTAGATACAAAACTTGGTTTTCGCGCTCGTAGTAAGCGAAAGTTGGATTATAGATTTCTGAAGGTCCTGTTTTATACATATTCAAAATGAAAGCTCAAATCATTTATTCATCGAAATAATATACAAACATTTCATCTATCGGTAGTTTAAATTTTGAAGTGAAAACTTCTTTAGGCGCGATGAGCACTGAGCACACAAAAATATGTTTGTGGTTATGGATATGATATAAATACTGTTATTATCGTCCGGAGTGCCTATAAAATATGCAGATTTAATTATTATACAATTATAATTTTAATATTGTTTTATGTTTTCACTTCTGTTGGCAGTGCTCATGAGACTATATAAATCTGCCACTATTTGGTAGTTCTTCTAACGAAGATAAAAAAGGACCACTTAGAAACAGAAACTTCCTCCTTTTTGTAATTTTTTACGTATCATTATTGCTTGCCAGTTGTAAGTACAAGCGGATGTCATGACGAAATGATTCTGCAAGATATAGTTCTTTATAATTAAAGAACATAACAAAAAAAAAAAAACATTAACGGATGTCACTATTGACGGACAGTGATATTGTCTATGTTGTAGACCGCAGTCGCTGCTACGTCGTAGCTATCGTAGACACATTGAATAACTAGTTTCCGTCTACGCCGCACCATAACAAAAAAAACATTAACGCATGTCCCTATTGATAGACAGTGATATTGTCTATTTTGTAGACTGCAGACATTGCTACGTCGTAGCGAGCGTCGACACGTTCCGTAACTAGTTTCCGTCTACGCCGCAACCGAGCGTATCAACTGCCGCCTCGGTACAATTTCTTCGAATAAGTTTTATCAGAGGGAACTTGAAGCGCGCTTGTTTATTGCGGTCGTTCGCGTCTAGGAGCCGCCTCGTGGGAAATTAGGCAACGGCGCGATCTAACGGACCGCCGAGGAACGCTCCGTTTTAAAGTTCCACCCAACATCGCCGGGAAAGGGGTGCTAACCCCTCACGCTATGGAACGCAGCGATAAAAAAAGGCTATCGCCTCTTAAAGCCATAAATAGGTCACTACAGCTGTCCAACTTTCATGGATTTAATCTTTTGCAGGTAATGCAAAATATTTAGGAAGATGTTGGAGAAACCTGCTTTTGTAACATATTTCTTTATCGCCTCAAAACTTTTTAAACCCTAATTGAAAGTGTAATAAGTTAAATAATTAATACAGTAGCATTTGTGTGCATTATTTCCTGAAATTCCTTTTTTAATATATTTTTGTTCAGCGAATTTCGTACGCAGTTGGTTTGTCGTCGAATCACCTGAAATTTATCAATGCAAAATTTTTTTACATTATTTATGTAAGCTGATATATAATCTGTTTATTGTATCTATCCAAATAAATACATAAAACAGTTGTAATGATTTATTTTCGGATTGTGTTTATATGAAACTAATACAGACGAAAGCTTTAATTATTGTGTTAGATCTTTGATTAAGTCTACATTATGCGTTACATTTTCAATATTTTTTTTATGTGAAAAGTTGCCAAACGCAGACGGTTCACTAGATGTTAAGTGAATACCTCCGCACATGGACATCTGCTACACCCGAGGGTTACAGATGCGTAGACAGATGAAAACCTTTTGAAAATTGGCCTCCGGCTACCTCACACATCAGACGAAACGCGAAAGTATTTGTCATACATTCACTTTACGCTGGTCTTCTGTGAGGTCGTGGTACTCGGTCCGGATGGTCCTGCCCATTCGTGCAACAGCCGAGGCCGCTGCGTGGCGCTACCACCGTAAAATGTATAGCAAATCAATATGTATAGCAAAGCATTTACAGAATATTTATTTTGCACGAATGGGCAGGCTTGCCGGGGAAGTCTGTCTGTCTGCTTGTCTGAAGTCCACAGTCTTACAGAAGACAAGCGTTAAGTAGAAGTATAATACTTTAACGTTTCGTTTTGTGAGCGTGGTAAGCGGGGCATGCTTCTTATAAAGGTTGTCAGTGCATTTACTTCAGGTATTCACTTAACATCAGTATTCCTCATGTGCACTTGACAATATACACTTGACACGTAAGAATTCACTGCTCAAATGTTAATATTATTACTTCACTTCGCGCCTCTTAAGCGGGAGTAAAACTTATCATAGTCAACATAATAATGACGAACCGAATGGCGTAGTGGGTAGTGTACCTGCCTCCTGCGCCAGAGGGTGTGGGTTCGATCCCCACTAAATATTGTGTGATGAACAGTGCTTTAAATTTTTTTATAGTGCTAATCTCTGCACTTAAGATTGAACACTAAAACATGTAGAAAAAGTACGAAAAGATTGTCGCCGCTGTGGGAATCGAACCCACGGGTCTTCGGCATTCGCGGCCTGACGCTCTAGCCACTGAGCTAAACGGCTGATAACCGTTAAAAAGTGTTTGTATGTATTTATTTACAAAAGAAAAGTATATTTAAGATTGTTTATCAGTTATCTAGTACCCTTAGTACAAGCGTTGCTTAGTTTGGAACTAGAGAACGTTGTGTAAAAATGGGTCCTATAATATTTATTATTATTATTTATTATTAATAAAGAGCACATAAGGGATCAGCTTAATTCAGAGAGACAAAACATATTAAACTGACTGTTGATATTTAAATCCAAAATGTACTTAAATTTATATAAGATAATATTTTTCAGTGATTTGGATGACACAGCAATTAAAACACAATTGAGTTTCTCTGTAGGTAAAGATTTATCGTTAATATTACATAAATAATAAAAAAATAAAAGATTTTACTACTAAAACTTTACCTGTAAGTAAAGAAACGACATTTAATGTTATAATTACAATGTCGATTCCTAAATCACTAATTTCTATTAGCTACTTTATAACAAAATTATCATAATAAATTTTCTTATGACAGCTAAATTCTTTCTTTTTTATAATTCGGCATCGACCATAAATTTTATCATCGGTCGATGCGTGAAAATATTTTAACTAAAGAAAATAATATTTTTCTTTACATATAAAAATACGATGGTTTTCAGACGCACAACACTGTATTTCGTGCCGTAGGTAATTCCGCCCCCGTCGTAGGGGATCGTGGCGCATCGCAAATTAGCCAAAAATATAAAAAGGGGATCGCAACCAACAGACTACAGAAATAAAACAGTCGCGAGTTTCCATGTCAGCCGCTGAGTCTAATCATAAACTCTTTGACATTCTCATTCCTCTGTGTCTGCGGTACGGAGTTTCGGTTCAAATTATTATTTTCTTTGTTTTCTCGTTTTGTTATTGCGTAAACAGCGAGCTTTAAGGAAGAATATGTTATTTTTAATAAATAAAACAAACACTACGCGTAAGCCACACATTTTTAACAAAACAAACTTTAACAATTTGATTTGATGATGTTCTATGTTTAACATTTGATTCTTCGAGTAAACACCACAAAAAGAAACTGCCCCGGGTGAGGATCGAACTCACGACCTTAAGATTATGAGACTTACGCGCTGCCTACTGCGCCACCGAGGCTCTATACGCTTCGACAAAATTGTACATTCTAAGAGTCGAGTAAGTTAATTTATATTTTTTGTATTTATTGTAAGAATACGCCATTTCAGTTACGATTTTAGACATAATGACGCCCGGTTTCTGAAACACAGATCATCCTAGAAATTGCTAATCAGCTGTCAAATGGCTTTTCTTCAAAAAAATCTCTCAATTAATCAGAATGATCTTCTTAATGTTCAGAATGATCAATTCAAAGAGTTTAAGCATCCTTTTGGCAACTCAAATGACATTTGAAAAGCCATTTGACAGCTAATTTATTAAAAATAAATGCGATGATCAGTGTTCTAGAAACCGGGCGTAAGTGTTTCGTAGTTAATTTGCTCATGAACGTGATAATTATGTAGTGAGCGGTGTCGTAGTTTGGAATGGATTAATACGCGTTAAAAAAACTCGCCTTACATTGACAGGCCTGTTCGGTTCACTATTGAACCAAACAGCGTTGTTTGCACTTTTTACCTAAAGTCCATCAATACGTTGTAAGAATTAAAATATACCGCGACAATCAATCAGTTGACGTTTAGTCATTAAGAAAACATTCATTCTCATATATATATATTATCATATATATTCTCATATATATATCATACCTAATTATATACCTATATCATAAATATCATATCATACTTCCACTTTACGCCGGTCAGTGTCATTTTAACTATATCAATTTTGTAATAAAGTGTTCTAAGAAATTCTATTATCGTCATAACCGGTGTTGGGAGATAGCCCCAACAAGGCTTTTAAAACACCCGTACTACGTCATCATTAAATTGAACTATATTTACGGATTCATCGCGTTTATTTAAATTAATCAAAAGTTTTATGAAATAAACGCGATGAATCCACAAATATAGTTTAAGTTTAATGTGTAAACGCGTAAATACGCGTAAGTTATCATACTATGTCATCGACCGCATATCCGTAAAGTACCACTGCCTCACAAAACACTGAGGCGAAGATTTTCGTAAGTAAACTAACATATATCGGTGTGAGAAAGTATATAACTTAAAAATAAAATTTTGTGGCAAGGTAAAAAAATAATCACCAATATAAATTTGTATTATTTGCATTAAATGAAACTAGTTTACGGATTTTATCGCGTTTTAATTTTGATTTTACAATTCCCGACGCTTCGAACCCTTTCAAGCGTTAATGGTAACGGGACAGACAGTCGGTAAGAAAGAAATTCATAATTAAAACGCATTAAAATCCGTAAACTAGCTTCATGATATTTAAGACTAGCGAGTTTTACACATATAAAAACCTTCCCATTGAATCACTCTATCTAGTAGAAAACCACATCAAGATCCGTTGCGCAGTTTTAAAGATCTAAGCATACATAGGGACAGAGAGACAGCTGGACGACTTTGTTTTATACTATTTAGTGATTACAAACACTAGTCTGTCACGTATAACCGAAGCCAGCAAAAGCATGTTCAAATCGTCCAAGCAATTTTAACGAGGCGACGCATCAACTGGGGCGTTGGAGTTATCGCGTTGCGAATTCGAAGCCGGGTCCCGGCGGCGGAAGGGGCGCGCTCGTATTTCATGCTAATGCCGCCCAGCGTTTAATCCTATGTCTGTTGGCTCAGATTGGCACTCACGGTCGCCGGTACTTACCTATAAGAGTTCAAACGTTATTACTTCAATTCTAATATTTTAACTATATCTGAACTTGAATATTGACAACTGTTATAACAAGCAGCACTAGTGGTTATATCACGATACCGGAACGCCAGCGAAAAGCAAGTGACCGCGGCTCTATGCGGCCATGTGTCCCTTTGCTCGAGTAGATAACGTCATATCCGGTATACAGTGTTGCCAGCGACAACAAACCTAACTGCTAACGGTCATAATTATGCACTATTTTAATGTGCAAAGGTTACAATATAACAACATATAAAACACCCAAATGCTTGCAGGTGCGTTGCCACCTTTTAATAAAGTGAGCCCCAGCTACCTCACTAACCAGACGTAACGCAGAAGTGTAACACTTCAACTTCACGCTGATCTTCTGGGAGGTCGTGGTACTTCCCCGGACGGACCTGCCCATTAGTGCAACAACGGAGACTGTTGCGTGGCCCTACCACAGTATAACTGGAAAACCAATTTTGTTGAAAACTGTAATTATTTGTAATTAGTTTTTCTTTTTACTGTGGTACAATACCTGAAACTGCCGCCATGCGGAAGAAGGCCCTCGGCTTCATAGAACACTAGAGTAAACATTAGCATACGTCTGTTTCTTCTGGTGAGTTGGTTACCTGGGCTCGATATTTTTAAAGTTGAAAACGTATATGCATCCCCATATGAGTATTAGATGTTAATTGACCTAGTGAAATGTATTCTATTATATTTACGGTGGTAAAGCCACGCAGCAGCCTCGGCTGTTGCACGAATGGGCAGGCTCGTCCGGCTAAGTACCCCGACCTCACAGGAGACCGTCGTAAAGTGGAAGTATGATAAATACTTTCGCGTTTCGTCTGGTGAGTTAGGTAGCCGGAGCCCAATTTCCAAAAAGGTTGTCATCTGCAAACCCTCGGGTGTAGCAGATGTCTATGGGCGGCGGTATTCACTTAACATCAGGTGAACCGTTTGGCAACTTTTCACATAGAAAAAATATCGCATGAAATCGTCTACTCGTTTCGGAACGCAAGTAAAAAAAATTCTTTCTCACATAAAAAATATACATAGCCGTGATACCTCATTGCCCGGGCGCTCGTTTTTAATTCAACATACTCGAGCAACCTGAGTTCGATCACCGGTGCCGGCATTAATGAAATTGTAAATTTGTAATTGTAAATGCTCAGCGGTGATGGAAAAACATCGTAAGGAAACCTGCATATTTTCGAAATAATAAAAAAAATCGAATATGTAATTCTAATTAGTTAAGTTCGATCTAGTTCCTTCTACTGTGGTCCTCATGCTGGACTTTGTTCCTTTGTTGTCATGGCACCGAAATCAATAGCTTAGCAACTGCGCCAGGTGCGCCATTTAAGTAAATTTATTTTTAAGTTTGCACCTGTCTAAAGATCATACCAGCTTTAAGTCCGCCTTTTATACTCTGTCTCAAAGGTAATGCAACAAAGATTAAATGAACAAGTTCACGTGTCAACTATTTGTGAGCGTAGCGAAGTATCCGTTCACCGTTCAGTGTACCAAGAGTCGTGGAAAACGGACGCTCTCAAGTTTTATAACGGTCTTTCCGAAGCGACAGATCCTTCGGGCCGCTCCTGAGCGCACAGTAACTTCTCGTAAAGCCCCCATATTCGGGGGATCACCTTTTTCTCATTATAATTTACGACGCAACCCGGCGCCTATCTGACACGGCACCTGCCGAGGGGGGGGGGGGGGTTCTATTGAATTAAAGCTGTTAACTGTTAACAGTAAGTCGGTTTTCGTGCGTAATACGGGATAAATGGAGTTGTGGGAGGTTGCCGTCAATATTTCATGAAGTAGTTTTGAAATAACGTATTATTTTGATTAGAGAAAGGGGTAAACGAGAAAGTTAACTAGTTGAAAATAATATTTGATATCTTCAAAAATTTCACATTTCAAGATTTCTAAGTGATTTTTCTCACAAGAGACAACTGCCCATAGACAATAGCAACAGCAATTACGTTGTAGAGGCGTTGCCATGTTTTAAAAAAGCAGGGCCCGTTTTTCTTACTCAACACACGCAGAAGTCCACTTCCACTTAAAGTGGTCATTCTCGTGGCAGCAAAGAATGTTGCATGGCCTTACCGCAGTAAAAAAATGTCGTGGATTTTTGCACAACCATTAGTTGCGAAAAGTGCAAGTACAACTTTAATGTAGTACTTTGCTGTGATACATTGCTGTGGTAGGGCTACGCAGCACTCTTCGCCGTTGCACGAATGGGCAGGTCCATTCGGGAAAGTGCCACGACCTCACAGAAGACCGCCGTGGAGTTGAAGTATTGTACTTTTTCGTCTACTGAGTGAAGTAGCCTGGGCCTACTTTATTGAAAGATGGCAACGCATTTGTAACTCTACGGGTGTTGCAAGTGTCAACATGGGTGGTTATCACTTAACGTCAGGTGAACCGCGAGCTCGCAATCAATCTTCTTACATAAAAAATACCCTCTTTCTTATTCGGTGCACTTATTTATAACAACTATTGTAATAGATCTTTTATAAAGTAATTAATTGACGTCTACAATTTAAGATCATTTTAGGGTATACCATGACTTTTTCCTTCAACGCTGTTATAGTTGTTCCGGAATTGGAAAATGAACAAAGTCCGTGTCCCGTTAGCAGTGATAGGTTCTTTGGACGCTGTAAAAAGTCTGCCTTTATTGGAAAATGAAGAACGCATTGTTAGCATTGAGATACTCGTATCCAGATATAAGCGGCATTCGAGAGGGTTGGACGAAACCGCGGTGAAAGCCTTTATGGTAAAAGCTTTGAGACGTTAGGGAATTTACGAAGACGCCTTTTCATCCGAAACGCTCCCTTCGCATACATGTGAGTGTATTATATTTATTTTACACGCACCATATTCAGTCGTCAATCGAGCCATTTTTTCTGAAACAGTTTATGTATACGGAAATATTCTTTTATTCTAATATCTCTATTATAACCTCCATTCCAATTACAATTTCATTCGAAATTGTCCAGCCGTTGCATCGCAAAGAAGGAACAGAAATACTCGTACGTATATAGATTGTCGCATTCTTTGTTTTAATTTGATGTTTGTTGTTATTTAATTTATTGCAGCTGTTTTTATAAGTAGAATAAAGTTTAGTGAATTTAATTTATATTATGTTTTGTTGTCAATGCTTTAGTAATTAAATGGCGGAGAGTCGATTTCGGATTTGAGTTAGTTGAGTATTCTACAAGTAGCAGCCTCATTTACGCTTTCGGTGTACATTAAAATACTGATGACTAGTAATGCTTCTTGATTTAATGAAACAATATCCAACAAGCAAGGATTCATTCGAAACAAGGATTATTACCTGAAGAGTTTTTACATTTTTATAATGCTAATCTCCAAGACGAAACATTAAGAATTTGTACATTTTTTTGAAGACTTATGATGGTATAAGTTTTTCTATTGCCGTGACAAAGGTTGATCAACCGCTCCCTCAACTAATTCTTATTGACAACTTAAATCACAATAATTAAGAGTGCTAGTAGAGTTGCCACGAACCGTACTCGACAGGACGCATTACCCACCAAGTTCAGTATTTAATAAGACGAGTAAAGGCAGACCATTCTAGCGGTCTCTGTCTATTAAATTAGGTTAGGAGAGACAAGCAAACGCAGGCCATATGACAAAGAGATATTCCGCCATGTTCCACCGGGTCAATTATAGAAGTATATGGATGTCACTCATTAAAAACAAGGTAAGCAATCACACGGTGGCCCCAATAAAAGTATGCGCGCAGATAAACAGTCTTATCTGGCGAGTATTCGATTTCAATGAGGTTTTACTGTCGCCGCTGTATTTGTTGGGCCGTAATCAGATCGCGCGCGGTTCGGGGCTCGGGTAAACAGTTTTACGACGGCATTTATGACGTTTTACGAGCGATCGTACGCGTTGTATCAGACAGGCCCTTACGCCCGCTCGTAAATTATAATCGCGGAAAGCGAATGCGGCGGCGGGTGGGGGCCCATCGGAACGATTGCGTGAGGTACCCTCCCGTGTACCGTTGGTTACGCGCCATGGCAGTTAATGAGGTCTCATATGACCCGTTTTATTGAATTTTACTCTAGTTGAGACAAGTTCGGGTAAAACAGTCTGTTACATGTTTAGCTTTCTTAAGCATGTTTAGTATTACTGAAGAGCGCGAGGCAAGTAAAATTGCAATAAATAATTCAGTTTGGTGCCGGCGATAAGAGTTCGGCTTGCTCGAGTGTACTGAATTAAAAACCATACAAGTGCATGTCGGATTCGCCCACGAAGGGTACCATTATCTATAAAAACGCCAAAAAATCATGTCTGTTGTATGGGAGATCCACTTAAATATTTTTTTTTCTTTTTTTTAGTTTTTTTATTTGTTGTTATAGTGGCAACAGAAATACATCATGTATGAAAATTTCAACTGTTTAACTATCACAGACATGAGGTGACAGACAGACAGACAAACAGACAGACAGACAGATTGACCTTTTTTCGTCCCGTTTTATATTAACATGTACACGCCGTATTATTATTACTATGTAAAATATTATTAATATTCAATGAGCCAGTAAAGACAGCATCTGACATAGTTTTAAAGTTGCCAACTTAAACGTTTTACGAGTGTAACGTTGTAACTTAAAAAAGTCTCCCGGCAGGGCTCCATTCGATCAAGCCATTTTTCTCCCCCGACTAAGGAAGTGAATTCTTTCGAAACTCTTTCTAGTTTCAAGCCGAGCTATAATCAATTTTGCTGTGAAATCTAAGTTGCTTCATTCATTTCATTGGTCAACTGGGCAAGAATTCAATAGAAATTCATTGAAGTTTTTCTTATCTCCCGCCACTACTGTCTTCTAATGGTAGCCTAATAGCTGTATGTTATAATCGATCAAATAATTTCATTTGGATTTTCTGATAATTTAATTTATACTTTTTAACGGTACTAATAAACCGAATGAAATACAAAGAATGTTAAAAATATCAATGTTTTTTATGTAGTGTTTATCTTTAAGTGATTGCTAGGGGTGTCTACTGTACTAAGGGTGTCACTTTAAAATATTGCTAATTCTGGACCCCCCCCCTCCCTTTAATCTTATTTTATTCTACGCATCAACTTTCCGTGCTACGAAGATCCGAAGGCGTTTATCGTGGAAAATTTAAGACGTATGTCGCCCGCTCTGAACTATTGCTCTAGGGCGGACGTTAATACTTTGTGTACTTCACAGTATTTGCGGCGTTCGACTTAATGTTCGCTGAATTTGGTGGTTATGGCGCTATGCAAATATTACCAACTTTTATGCCCCGGCTAGGGTATCAGGGGAAACGATATGCAGCTATATACTCTGGAGACAAGCTTCCATAACGTGATTTAGGGCCTATATCGCGTAATGGTTTGTCTGATTTTCATTTATTAACTAGCTCGGGTCATTATTATCTATCATTCATATCATTTATACCATTATTATCTATCATGATATATCATTATCCATTAGGTATTAGCGACATATTTACAAGATTTTTTTAGTGGCATGTCCGTGATGGAATTGTGCAAGTTAAATTTGCTCACTACCAAGGGTCCCAATTGAGCTGAAATTTGGCACACTCGTTTGGTTATGGTGACAATTCACGATTACGATACGATAATTGCCCCCATTTTAAATCCAATATGGCAGCTGCCGTAAAACCCCCATTAAATGGGTGACAAATAAAGTTTATTAAGCATATTTTTTTGACTTGTAAGAATAAAAAAGTTGTTAAATTAATTATATGCTAGTTTATTTGAGTAACTAAGCAACTAATTTAACTGATTTCTCCGCTGTTATATGTTCCGCCAAGTATCTCCAAATTAAAGAATTCTATTCTGTAAATAAAAAAAAGTAAACAAGCTGCCAGATCGAATAAAATATGTTGTAAGGTTGACACGACCGTCGAAATTCATGTTTCGTGCTGTTTAAATAATTACTCAATATCTACTACGGAGTCAGCTTCTGTATGTTCCGAACGTAGGGTCATTTCACACGTGTGCCGTGACGTGACGCGCTTCGATAAAACGGTCACGTGTGGCGCAGCTCTTATAACTGCGATTTATTGTTCTCAGCGCCGGCGTTTGCGCTACGTGTTCGCTATTTTAAAGCGTAACTGGCCGGACTTAATTTGTTGAGGACACATTCGGCGCTGGCGACCTTTGGCGCTTTGAGATGAATTTTTATTTAAAAAAAAAAAACGTTCCAATTTGAAAATGACAGATGAATGCTTTTCCCGCCATAATGGTCAGATATGACATTACTCTCAATGTTGTAAATGAGTTCGCCTGATGTTTAGTAATTACCACGTCCGATGGACATCACAACACTTGAGAGTGTACAGAGAACGGTGGCCCTGCAACAGTACTGTTACTACTGTACTTGATAACTTAAGTAGTTCATGTATGTTTATTTTATTTAAGAAAGACGTTAGGACACCTTTTACTGGTATAATATATAAATCGTGGATAAGGGCAGTGTTACTCATGAATGGCTCGCAAGGAGTGTCGTAAAAAGCAAAAAAACTCTGCGATAGCATCGAACTTTGTTTTCAAAGAAACTCTTTCTTTGTCTTCGTCATGACGTTTGCCGCTTTCAGTCCGTATACCATATAAATCTTCATTGGGCTCAGAGCTTGTGGGTAGGCTATGTTCCCACGAGCTTGACCCTATATAATAGAGCGCAATGGGAATACTGGTGCATTAACAAAATGAACGCACGCGCAAGACACGTATCATTTATTCGTCATTCAAGAATATTTCATGTCGCACTAAATCATTTATAGTAAAGGAAATCAATACTCTTCCACGTATTCTAGCATTAAAAAAATATGATTGGATAAAACCCAATTGTCTTATTTTACAAGCAACCTCGGTTAAGTTTCAGGACCAAATAAGGACGTGCAATTTTGACTCGAGCGTTGGTAATCATGTTTTCAGAGTTTTCATCTTTGATAGAAAAATTCAAATTGATTTCCGTGTTTTCAGACTAAGTCAATAAGTAGATACATTAAAATACAACACAATGAAACGATGAATTTGCGCGCGAAATAGGCGCTTCCATCTATAACCAAATAGTCTTATATTGGAAGGCGTCTGGATAGTTGTTAAACGCTTCGGAAATGTCCCGGTAGTTTCAGGAATTTACAATAGGACGCCCTTTGGCACTTTCACTACCAGTAAATTATCCCATTGAATGTTCCCACGCGAATGAAATAAAATTCCTCTCTTTGTCGCCGTTTGGACGTGTAATTTGTAGCAACCTCTTTGATTGCTAGCTGCCTCGAAAACGTAAAGCTTGTTGCACTTCTATCGAGATGCTATATTACGGCCGGTATGTGAGCGCGTTCGCTGTCTCCCTCTATTTCATTGCTCGTTATTAAGCAAGACAAGGCTGGAAAGGAATAAAAACGATTTTAACCAGATTTAACATACCCTAAACGATCAATATCAACAGCTGAAGTATATTATCGCTTTAGCTTTCGAGGGTGAATAATCTTTACGCGGAATCGTGCGAATTGTCGAGAGAGCACATGCGAAATTATCCGATCCGATCCTTTAATCAGATGCGTAATAGATCCATTTTGTAAGGAGCTGTATGGGAAGGCATCGTTTGTTAGGGAGTGTAAAGAATTTTACGACGCAAATATCAATATGTAAAAGGGAGACGTGTAAGGAACTTGAATAATGAAAGGTCGTAATGGCTGCCTTCGCTTTTAGCTGGGAACGTAAGAATTTATTCAAAGAAAGGAACTTCTATTGTTAGTGAATAATATAATATAGACAAGTACGTAGTTGGTATAAATAAATAAATGTATTGCGTAAAGTAAATAAGGTATTAAAACTTTATATATTATAATTTTTATAACAATTAATTTATGATTAAACTTTACAAGTACATTTATGTATTCGATGTAGCGTATTTTTTGGAAGTTAAAGGTAGGGAGGCGAAAAGAGGGCGGATAAGGGGACAGAGATAAAGGGAGATTCAAGTATTACCAGATTTGTAGTAAAAGGTCTCCCCACTTCATGAAACTCACAAAGCCCACTAAACCAACAAAGTTAAAAGGTGGCAACGCATCCGCAACCGGTGTTGCAAATGTTAATGGGCGGCGGTTATCACTTAATTCAAATATTTTTCTTCAACACAGAAGCATTGCACTGACTTATTGATAGTCAAAAGACTACCGCCTGTTCGGAAAAGACGACGTTTTAAGTTATTTGTAAAGAATACATTTTTTAAAAAGCTTACTTTAGGACAGCATTATCCTGTGTTGTAAAGACGTTTTACAAACATACATTTCACGTGGACGAACATCCAGACGCGAAGCAACTATCTGTGGGTCACACAAATAGTCGTCCCGTGTGGGAATGGAACCCACAAATGTCTTAAAGTTTTAAAAACTTACGTGCTCCACTGTAACTATAACTGTTTTAATTAATAATTGCCTAAAAGTTCAGTATTACGCTCTTTCTATGCGAGCGTGAGATTTTAGCCAAAGAAGGTATTATCCCTGGTAATTTCTCCACAGGTCACTTAGATTACGCGGAATAAACTTTGGGAGACGCTGATATACGACATTATTCCACCCACCCCATCGAAAGCGCACAACAATAATACTTTCTTTATTACGGATTATTAAAACAAATCACCCATAAAACAGGTGATATAGCCCCGATTCCGAATGACTTCGCACACAATTCGGCGTAAATATTTTTCATACACAAGTTGATTGATTAAAAAAGTTTTTCCCTTTATCGCCTGCGGCATAAATACATTTTATTGCCGAAGTTATTTTTTCTCCCACTCTGTCTCTTCCACTTTTTCAATCTTAATATAAAGTTATATTTGGCAGGAAATTAACCGTCTCAGTTCATCAACTGATTTTTTACTGAGCGGAAAATGGCGTACAGCCGAGCGCAAAGGTTAATTTTTGAAGGGAAAACTTTTGTACCATTTTTCGTGTTTCTGCGTGTTTAGATGTAAAGGAATTTTTTTTACGTATTGGTTCTGAATTCTTCTACTTTGTTTATTCATATTGATAGACTAAAACATGATGAAATCTGACATTGAAAATGGCTTTGTTTCTAATAAAGAAGTCTCTGTTCTAAGAAGCCTAAAAATCCTAATTGATAATGAAATTTTTCTTATAATACAGCATATAATGGTAAATAACACTAAACTAACTTGTTAAATGCATGGTTATCTATTTTTTCTATGTACAACGACATATAGATTAAAAAAAAACATTTTGCAGTGGACATAATTGCGAATCTAAACCATAGTCGAATCCACTTAAACCTACACATAAAAAATTTCATCCAAATCCGTCGAGCCGTTTAGGAATTCAGTCATATAAACATGCACTTATATATAAAGATATTCGTTGTGGTTCTGTGCTACGAATATGTATCAGCTAAACAAATTCCCAATACGAGGTTCAGGCTAAATGCCAGAGGTAAATGCCCTGCGAAAAAAATAATCAATAGCACAGTAGGACTTTCGTACGCAACTGTACTTGCCCAATTTGTATTTGCTTCAGGACAATCGACATAACCACCGCGCACGGTACATCAGCTTTTATGTCGGACCAACGGTTCATAGTACATTTTATAACCTCACTTGTCCATCCCCCATTGTTGCTTTACGACCCCCGCGGCCGAATTGACGTTATCAGTGTACCGAACGATCGTAATTACTGTACTTTCAGTGGTAAGCGCTTTTCCGCTGCCCGCTAAAGTAGCGAATTCCAGGAAAAAAATGTTTTACGACGCAGTTGAAGAACGAAATTTATGGCAATTTTTCATTTTGTATAATACCAAGCAGAATAAGTTATGCAGTTTCCACGTAGGTAATACATAATATTAATAACTTTAAAATTTAAGGTCGCTAGGTCAACACTTAAGTGTGCAATTAACTTATAATATTTTTATCATATTTGTAAAAACTGATCGTAATGGAAATACACCAAAGCGTGTTATATTCAAATATCGTAAAGATAACTGTAAATAAATAACAACGTATTAGACGTAATACTTTTTTTTTAATAGGAAATATAGACAACTAGTTTTTCGCCCTCGGCTTCGCTCGCGTTGAAGCCCTTAAAAATATTTTTCTTTAAAAACTATATACATTTTTTAAAGAAAGATTTAAAGAAAGATATTTTTAACCCTTTACAGCACTTTTTACAGACAGAGTTACTTTCGCATTTATAATATTAGTATGGATTATAAGAATAAATAGATTATTTATAATTTAAGTTTTACCTTACTTAGTCCGCCTTACTTAGTGACCACTTACCTTAGTGGTAAGTGCATAAGGATGCGTAAGCTAGAAGGTGCTGGTTCGTCCTGGCATTTGCGAACAACTTACGACAGTTATATTACACATTTTTAGTTCTATCTAAAGTGCTGAGGCTATTACTAAAATTAAAAAGTAATCAACTCAATTCTACTGTGTACGAGAGTAGAGACATTTTTAGATAAGGTTTTAAATGAACTCTAAGATGCGAACGATTGTTTCACAGTGAATTTCATAAAATCTTTTTGTAATCCCCTACAGTCTTGGTTTACTCCTAAACTTAATGGTTTTGATTTACTCCTAAACCTACTCAAGTCCGTAGCTATTTAAATTTAAAAAAGACGATCTGGAAGTGGAGTTAGACTTTCCGTCGACTAAAGATGGGCACTGTTGACAAATTATTTGCTTTTTGTAACACTGAGGTGAATGTTTGTGCCATCACCATTACTTACACCAGCATGTTGCTTTCATTAAAGTTACGATTCAAAGTCTAATCATAGATTGCGTGTACGTTGGAGGCCCGGCCGTTTCATAATAAATTTAACTGTGGTAGCCACGTAACAGTTTTCGCTGTTGCACGAATGGGCAGGTCCGTCCGGGTGAGTACCATGACCTCACTGAAGACCGGTGTTGCAAAACTCAATGGGCGGTTATCACTTAACATCATGTGAACCGCAGGCTCGCTTGCCACCTTCTCACATAAAAAAAACCTCACAATAACACATGACAGGTGCTAACTTTGGGTTAATTATTTCTTAAGGAAAATTGGAAGTTACCTGGTAAAGAAACTTTTTGTCCATACAAAACCAGACTGGTAAGACTACAGTATTATAAAGGATATGAAAGGGTGACACACATGGTAAGCTGCTCTCTAAGGAATCAACTAAAGAAAATGTGTGTTTGTTTAAACTTCTAAAGATACCGTAACTATAAAAAATTGACATTCAACCAATACGGCATTTAATATTAATCGAATATAATCATTAAATGTATCGTGTCGTATTGTTATAATACCATAACAAAAAAATATTTTGAAAACTATCCATGGTGATATGAAAAAATTATATATCGTCCAGAGCAACGGGTTTCCGCGTTAACTAGGCGCGGGAGATATCGTCACACTAAGCTTATTATCAAATCAAAAATTCTGTTAAAACTACGCACTGGCTGACTTGTCGGCGCATTAAAACTAGTTCAACCGGGCAAGCGTCCATTATTGAATGGATCTCGCGAAAGCGTGACGGCCTTCCCGGGAGCGATTCCAGTGATTTTTTCGCACGACGCACGCGGCGCCTGCGGGAAGCGGTCGGGGAAAGAACCGCCGGGGGTGTAAATCATCACGATATGGGCGGCGGTAAATCACTGGGGGTAGGAAGGGGTCAGGAGGGGAGGGACGTCCGTTTGTGGACGACGTGCACCGCATGCTATCGGTTCAAATTGTCGTTCTTGTCGCCACTCGCTTGAAATGTCGACCGCTCAGAGAATTAGCCTTAAATCGGAAATGGATAATGTTCAGATCACGCTTGACTCCCAAGTATCCGAAACAGCGTCCGTACCGTCTTGTAATAATAGATATTTGAAATTAAAATTTTTCATACTGCTAATCTTTTTAATGTTAATGTGTAAAGTGCAGCTTAAGGTGAAACATTATTTTTTTTTAAAAAGAATGAGCGAAAAGTTTTTCGCTGCTACGGGGAATAGAAACCACGTTTAAAGCATTCGCACCCAGACACCTTAACCACCAAGCTGAACGGGTGATTGTTACTCAGATGAAAATCTGATCGTACTTTATCTACATTGTTATTGTGCATCCGTCGAGTTCCCGCACACAATGGGTGTTGCCATTTGACGGATGACCTACAGAACTGAGACTTGGTCCGTCACTGCTAGCCGTATGAGGAAGCTCAAAGGCTCTATGCTGGCTAGCTATGGAGCTGGCTATGCTCGGTATTCGTAAAAATCATTTAGACTAAACGGACATGAATTTTATCGCTGCAGATTTCTCCTGATGAATCGTTTTTTTCCTTCGGTCTTTCAAACTAAAAAACTCAAAATATCTTTATTCAAATAGACGCTTGCGCGTTCTTATGAAACGATGAGCTTTACATAAAATTCATACATAAGTTCGTAAGCAAGTTACCACTGTTTCGGAAAGCATGTTCTGTTGAGAAAAGACCGGGACGAAACTCGACAGTTGTGTTGTATCAAGTGGAGAGTAACAGTTGTTCAGGTGTTGTGTATGTACATTATTAATTGATCACAACAGTTCACAAATTTGGATTTGTCCGAAGTAGAATCAGCACAGAGCGGATTTTCTTAATAAGATTGTAAAATGCTTTGATAGTTTAATTTTACTTTTAGATTAACATTACTATCAGTTTTTGTAGTCGGCTTTTGAATGTTGATAATATGATGTAATAAAATTACATACCTTAGTAAGCCTTAGTAGTAATAGTAGTAGTAGTAAGTAAGCTAATACTCAATCGCACTTACATTTAAACACTTGTTATCATTTCAGTCCTACGGAAACTGCTTATTCCCGACTGCTTATAACCGACTTCAAAAAGGAGGTCCTCAATTCGGTATTAATAATAGTAATGTTGTATTTTTTTATGATTTAATATCTGAGAACTCCGTCGTTTATGAACCGATTTTAAAAATTCTTTTTGCATTGGGTTCCGTTTATCTCCCTTATATTAATTTAATTTTCAACAAGTTTTTGGATCTTGAACTCTGGAGACACATCAGGTAGCACTTTAGAATCGAATAGAAAATGTATAGAGAGATGAATATTTGAGGTCCGTTTCGTTATTTGTTAATAAAAATTTACTTGTTAGTAACTGCGGTATTAAGTAAATATTGTTCTTCTTTTCTGCTCGTATTTCCATACCAGCCGCAATGGTAGACGGGACAGACAACATGGGAATAAAAAAAAGCCCGTCATCCCGTGGACAATTTGGCTAAAGCGTACTTAGGGCTGCTTTTATTGGGGACGCGGTATCCCAACAGTGTCTTTACGCTCCACTATTATTGTCGATAGTCTTAAAGGCCTACATACAAGCTGTATGAAGAGACAAAAACGGCGATTTTCGACCTTATAAACCAGGAGTACGATTCAAAGTCGCTCAAAACCAGCACGGAGCGAAACTTAGGCGCATTCCGAAAGCGCGCCGCTCGTCTCCATAAAATATTTTACGATCACGATAAAACTGAACACTGCGTCGCACAGATGAATTGTCGTTACGTCTGTCCGTATGAATTCAAAAAAGGATCGTGAACCGGTTAACTGCACACATATTATAACCGATCTAGAGCAGACCTCATTCCGAATATAGTCTTCTTTTTTTTTTGTTTTTGTTAACGTTGGGGAAATGCCTCCGTATACCAACTCTCGCGGGGAGCAAGGACGGGTTATGACGGACTCGCACAGATTAAAACCCCCACGATGTTCCACCCAGGCAGGCGCATATCGGCAAGGCCACGGCAGTAAAGGCCTAGAGTTGCCTTTTGCATTTTGATTTCAGTTTTAATTTGTAACAAAGCTGAAGAAAGAGACTGAGAAATATTCGGATGTACTATGGACTGTGTGAAGAATGACATGTCTGTGAAAGGGGTGAGTATTGAGATGACGGTTGATTGAGGTATCTAGAAGGAAATGACTAGTTGTGCCGACTCCACCTAGTGTGGGATAAGGGCAGGAAAAAGAAGAAGTTGAAGAATTCGTTTCTTAAAGTAACATTAGTGCAGACTGCTTGTAATCTCCGTCTACTATTAAAAAAAATAGCACTGTGATCTTTTCATATTCAAACCGAGATTGAAATCAGCCTTAAATGTTCCATGATCTTGTAACTCTTTTATACTATTTTAGTTATATAGTAATCAGTTTTAAGTTTTTTACCATGTTTGTTCACAAACTTTTATAGTATATTATAATTATTTCTTAAATATATGTATAACTTGCTGTCGCCGCATACTTGGAATATGAACTGTCATTATGCTTTGTGATGCTATAAATAAATAAAGTAGGAATCGTGTTTATAATAAAAATATTCGAAAGGCCCAACAAAAATGGTTCCAGAACCATCGATCAGTCGAGATTTGCTTTCGCGCGCCAGTTAAGAACTCTAAGAGCAATATTTAAAATATTTCTAGAGAATGTTTAGAGAAATTCTATCTTTATTATTTTATTTTAAAAGTAAATTTAAGGTAAAAAGCCTATTAGATTCTTGCTGTTAAACATAAAATAGCTTACATATGGAATGCAAAGTTTGTTTTGTGTTGTTATTTTATCGTTGATCATATAACAGAAAGATTGATAAAAGTTTTCGCATTCGTAATAAGCATTAGTTGCATACGTCCGCATAAAGTACACGCAAGATTCCTAGACGCGCAGAGCCGCACGCGACTAGCTAGCTAATTGATAAATACGAAAGACAATGCTCCCTTACGGCCTGTAAGCACCTAATGTCCGCGAAATTGGCGGGCCGCTCGGCCCCGACTGTTTTTGTAGCGAACTAATGTCACCCAGCTGTAGCTACCAGCGCAATAAACGTAGTTAATTTAGGTTACGTCGGCTACTTTGATGACAGAAGGCGGAGGTTTGAACATAAGTACCAGGGTCGCATATTTCTAAACGGGGATCGGTTGACTATTTCTTTTATGCGTGATAATGTACTAGGGTAGCATGTTTATAACCGAGTATTGACTAGTATAGTATTTCTTTTCTGTGTGATCGTTACCAGGTTCGCATATTTCTTCTAAACGGGGATCGGTTTACTAGTATGTCTTTTCTGTGTAATAAGGTACCAGGGTGGCATATTTTTAAACGGGGATCGGTTGACCCTATGTGTTTTTTCTATGTGTAAAGTTAACAGATCGCATGTATTTAAACGGGTATCAGTTAATCAGTATATTTTTTTCTGCGTGATAAGGTACGAGGGTAACATGTTTCTAAACGGTGCCGGTTGACCAGTCTGGGATGTCTTTCGTCATTAGGTGGCAAGTGAGCTTATTAACCTGGAGTTAATAAGCTCGCTGACTTTTCATCTGGTTTAAAGTGATTAGCGTCCATAAATACCCACAACACCATCGGGGTTGTGTTGGCAACCTCTAAAAGTGGCAACTAGTCACCCAACAAAACGCAAAAGTATTCTTCTTCACTCCGGTTTCGCGTTGCCGTTGTAATTTTGCGGATGACAGTAGAAGCTTTTCGGGACCCTACCACAGCAGTTGGTCTTACGGCAATAAATAAAAAAAAACGAAATGGAATAAAAGTGACGACGTTTTCCTCTAACGGAATAGACATAGATGTATTGTCATGTCCTCATGTCAAAGTTAAATCTCAAGTCAGCGGAAACTGCGCAGTGAGAAAGTTTTCAAAAACCAAACTCATGTACGCTGGAACCCGAGTTCTTGGTCCCCACATAATAGCGTTGCAAATTAATGTATCATTCAAAAATATTTTTAGTAATACGTTTCATCATTGCGTTAGGGAAATAAAATTAACGAAGTTTTATTGGATAAAATCCAATATTTAATTTTGAATGAATGAAAGACATTTGAAGTGTAAGTTTTTATAATAATAATAACATACATGTTGTAATATCAGGATAAATATAAGATGAGGTATGTGGAATTTTAAGGGTGTTTTCAAACAAAATTGTCATACCCCAAGCTATAATCCTGCGACCCTTTGGAATTCTTCGGATTTTGTCGCTTTAATTTGGGAATTAAGATATTCCACGGGTGATATTATGTTTACCGAGTCCCCATTACTCCTACTTAAGTACGGAATAAATTTTAAATCTGCAAACATTTGAATATTTTATTAGTTATATGAGAATTTGTTATTTTTGTGTTAATCAATGAAAACGATCGAAATATAATTCTATTTGCTAAATAATGTAAGTCTTAACGATCTTTACGGCAACATTTTTAGAACTTGAAACACCCATAGTGGGCTAATGCAAACTTATGGGCTCTATATGATGTACATAAATTACAGATTTAAAAGCCAATATCTTTGACACTAATCTGTTCATCATGCGAATCCGATGCGATATCTATAACTTATCAATGAAATAAAAAAGTCATTACATAATGTTTTGATGTATTTGTATTATCAAATCAATTATAACAATAACATTTATCAATTCTGGCATAGATTAAATTATACAGTTATAGTAAATTATACATTTTTAACCCTACCCACTATTCGTACATAATTAAAATGATAAATATAAAGAAAAATTAAAGTCATATTAAAATACGGCAATAGAAAAGAATCCATTGATAAAGAAAGTAATAATAAAGAAAATAAAGGATAATTTAACTTGATAAAGGATAATTTAAATTGGCGACTTAAATGTTTTACGTGCTCTTCAACTATTAAGTTTAGCGAGACTGTGAAAAGTATCACGAACGCGTGGATTTATGTAAGTTTTATAATTTGTATACGGTTATATGACAACATCTTCGCCAGCCGGCCGTATGTTGTGTGACGAATGACGTTTTAAGCTGCTAAATCAGCTTACACGAATCCCTCCTAGAGCGTGCATTAATACTAATTGCGACCTAATACCACGCGCCGAATGTCTCCGGCTGCCTCGAATGGCGGCATTAGGCGGCGCGTTTTAAAATTTATCGCGCCAATAAAACCCGACACGAATAAGAGCCGGGGTCGACACCGTAATCGGGGAGTGGAGAGCCGCGAAGTTTACGACACTGCGGACCACCTGTGGACATGCTCGCGTGATAGCGCGCTGTTCGTATTAATGCCGAATTAATTTCGTACCCAGCTCGCTCCTTACGGACTACGGGCGCCCCTGAATGTAATAAACTTTATTGTTACGGCTGTCCGTGTGTTATGGTCTTTGGCTAGGGCAAGATTTCGAGTGAGGGATTATCGGCAAGAAATGAAGGTCATCGTTGTATATTTTTTTATGTAAGAATATGGCAAGCGGTGGTTCACAAGATATTAAGTGATAGCCGCCGCCCATGGACATTTGTAACACCCGTAGGATTGTAAATGCGTTGCCACCTTTTAATAAATTGGGCCCCGGCTTTCACACTTCCACTTCACGCTGATCTTCTGCGAGATCGTGGTTCTTCCCAGGAAGGACCTGCACATTTGTGCAAAACCGAACTGTTGCATGGCCCTACTACAGTTGCAAATATGTATATGACGTAATAGCCTGAGTGTCATTCTCACTGGACGGGTGGAGAAAAATAATGAATGTTTTGCACACTATAACAGCTCTAAAATCTGCCTGTAGCGCTGAGAAACGATTCAGATGGCGTATACTTAAGATACCTTAATAAGATTACCTTTCAGAAAAGTTTACACGTTAATGAAAGTATTGATTTAAAGAGAAAAGTGTAATATTTACTATGTAGTTATCGTGTGTGTTTAGAAATTTAAATAAGTTGATTCGTAGTTTAGTTATATATAGTTGGTATAAACACCAACGATCATATAAAAATTTGTAATGGTTTTTTTTTACAAATTTTAATAAATAATCTTAAGTGCAGAATTGAGCACTATAAAAAATTTAAATTACTAAACATTATATGTAAAAGGCAGACACCTTACCATACTCTTAATTTCTGAAATCATTTGACATCATACTATAAACGTCGATTAAACGAAAGTAAAATGCCAACATTTCGTGTTCTGAAATGTTAATACAGGAAGTCTTGTATTATATGCGAGGAGGAAATTCCTCACATTTCACATGTACCCAACGAGTGGTCTACAGGATGCCGTGCAGGGAGACATTTCGTGTAACTCGCGACCGTTGAAGCAAGGTGAATTTTGGGGGACATCGCAAGGACCTTTTAAGATCTAAAGCAATAAACATAAATTGGTATACTCTATCAATGGCTGTCGATCGTATATATTATATATTTAGTGTGGAAGGTCTTAGGTAGTAAGTCACCACTATGGATCACCTAGAAAGCTCTATTGTAGTCTTTCTTTCGAAAACATTGCCCCCTTACTGTAGGATAACATTACACGATAATACACGTATAATCGTGTAATGTATAAATGTATACACGCGTACAAATACCCAGATGCGGAATAATTATCTGTCGGTCACACAAATAGTTCTCGTGTGGGCAGGGCCGTGCCTGGGTATATGGCCGCCTGCGTGCCAGTCTGTATGGCCGCCCCCAGGATAACATTAAAAAAAAACTACTTTAATTTTTAATGTTTATTATTTTACACAGGGCATCAAACCGGGAAAAAATCAGTTTTTGGTTAACCGAAATCGAGAACGATAAAAAAACTTTTTAAAAATCGAGAAAACTTTCGAAATCGAGAACGATAAATAAACTTTTTATTAAATTTCACCACACGAACACACAACTAAAAGTTTTCAGGAATTAAGCAATTTATTTTTATTCGTTAAATTAAAGAATTTAATAATATCGGATCACACACAGGACACAAATAACGATTTATCCTCGCTAGTCTATAGACTAATACGACTAATAAGACGAATAAGACCGCTTACGCGACGCCGGTCAATTGAAAAAACTATTTCGGCTCGTCGCTCGTGCAATGTTCGAAAAAATTCGGATTCGCTGCATGACTAGGTATATAAATACTACAACGACCTAATCAGTTTTTATACATTTCTTATTTCTGAGAAACTCTTTTTAGATAGATTAGATTAGAGAAACTGTTTTTACTTCGTATCTTAATGAAAACAAACCGATTGTATTTTTGCCCAGTAAACAACTTGTAACGATTTGGCCGCCTCTTAATTTCGGCCGCCTGCGTGCGGTGCACGCAATGAACGCCCGTCAGGCACGGCCCTGCGTGTGGGAATGGAACCTATGACCCCCGGCGACAAAGCCAAAGCGCCTTTGAGTTATTCACGGAGTCATCCTGTTGATCCCAACATTTAGGGGTGAATGCCAGCGTCACCAATATAGAGTATCCTTTGCCGACCAAGTGGTTCATTGATGTTAATGAGTGGTGTTCGTACATCTACGGCACTTAACCGGTTGCAGATGCGTTGCCAACCATAAATCAAGTACACTCCGATTACGTCACCCACCAGTACAAGCGCCGGTCTTATATGAGGCTGTGATACTTTCCCGGGCTAGTCTGCCCAATCATGCAGCAGCAGAAGCTGCGTAGGCCAAACATAATGGAGTTCATAGTGCATTGTTATAAGCCTTATTTATGACGTTTGTTACTCGAATAAGTTCGGTAGAATGTAAAAAGAGACGTACGATTCGTTTTCTATGTCGTAGTCCGATGCTTTTTTTATAAATAGTAATTCTGACTGTAACACAATGCTATCTAGTGTTGCATGTGTGAAACGTAAACAAATTATATAAGTACACGGACAAACAACAATATCTGTTGGAGAAATAATACTTACTCCGGTCAAATAATACTTACTCAGGTTAGCCAAGAGGGGCGGACTACGCACAGATTTTTTGAGACGATGTCCCCGACTATATGGCGAGGCGATTTTGGATCTTATTCCTTATGGAAACAGATTCTGCAGTTATAAATAGAAACAATAAAATCGGAAACAATCATCCGCATTGAACAGGCGACGGACGTGCTGGTAACGGACGTCCTTTCTTCAGGAAGTTCTTTAATAAGGCATTTAATAAAACCTACCCTATTGCTCATTCGACAGTGTGTTAATATCGCCTGTTCGTGATGTTTGTGCAAGATTTTCCTTAGTGTCATAGGAGATGGAGGTAACACCTCGTCGGCGGGTTCGTGGAGTAAGTTTGAATTCAAATTAAAAATATCTTTATTCACATAGACGCTTGCGCGTTCTCATGAAACGTCAACGTTTTACATAAAAATTAATACGTTCGTAAGTTACCACTATAGTATAATTCATAACTTGACTTCGAACCGTTACAGACGAAATAAACATCAAGTGGCAATGCACTAGACTACATGCGTAATTCGCCAAAATTCATAACCGCAAAATTTGCTGGTAAAACTAAACGCTGAACGGCACGTCAACGACCATCCGTCCCAACTGGGACCATGCGACGGAAAGGCCACTGAACGCATTGGGCCAACGCATTGAGCCAATGCATTGGACAAATGTGTAGAGGGCTATTTCGCGAAGCGTTCGTGAAAAATCGCAGTTGGCGCAAACTTTGGCCGGCAAGCAGTGTTGGTTTTTTGAGCACGCATCAAAGGAGCGCCAATACACGACGAGCAGTGCGCAAGTGTGTGAACACCGCAAACGCAAACGCTTAGGCCCAATGCGTTGGCCCAACGTGTACGGGGGCCAGAACAACAATTTGGCCCAACATTTACGGGGGCCACGACAACAATGGCGTACGAGTATCGCCAAAGGAGCACTAGACAATTAGTTGGAATGCGCCAAGTACATTCGGCGGGGCAATTTTCGCATTCAATTTTATTGTAACACCGCTTATTATTTACGAGCGCTCGGCACGGAACGCCCGTGACGGTGCGCTGTGGGGCGACACGCGACGCCTCCGCCCCCTTGCAGTTTTCCGACCTTTGCCTTGTTTTTTCTTTAAAACGATACCTAGCTTTTTCTATGTGAAAAGTTGACAAGCGGGCGGACACTTCAGTGGTAAAATGGCGGTTCACTTGAAGTTAAATAATTATCGCCGCCCTAAAGTCCTGAGGGATTGCAAATACTTTTTTTTATATGAGAAGACGGCAAAGGTGCTGACGGTTTAACGATGTTAAGATGACCGTCGCCCATTGAAGTTTGCACGTATTTTCGAAACTTATCAAAAGTAATATAACATAATTTACTGATTACACAAAGCCTGAATTGATCCTTATAGAAGTTTCAAAATTTGTATTTCAGTATCCTAGAAAACGCAGCAGCTAACGGAAATGATTTAAGAGAATTCTCCTCCGAAATGGTGTAAGAGTGTTAAAACTTTTACTTAGAAAGTCGATATTCGCGAAAGCACGCACAGCACTGCCGCTGCCCAATCAGCCGCGATAATTTAACGACCGCAGTTCGCAAAATGCACACCGCGTTAAGCATATCTACCCGCAAGTCAAACCCCTCCTAAGTGAATTCAAACCGGGAGATGGTGGGCGACATTAAATTGTCCTTTCCAAGATAAATTCCATACATACTTGAAACAGAAAAACTCACGCTGCATTTTTAAAGGGTAAAACGTTAAATTTAATTTAACCTGTTACTTAGACTCCGCTGTCTGTCTGTCTGTTTGTGTTTGTCTGTCTGTCTGTCTGTTTGTGTTTGTCTGTCTGTCTGTCTGTTTGTGTTTGTCTGTCTGTCTGTCTGTTTGTGTTTGTCTGTCTGTCCGTCTGTCCGTCTGTCCGTCTGTCCGTCTGTCCGTCTGTCCGTCTGTCCGTCTGTCCGTCTGTCCGTCTGTCCGTCTGTCCGTCTGTCCGTCTGTCCGTCTGTCCGTCTGGCCGTCTGTCCGTCTGGCCGTTTGGCTGACTGTCACCAGGCTGTATCAGATGTAGTTCAGTTGTGTACACAGATGTAGTTCAGTTGCCGCTATAACAACAAATATAAAAAACAGAATAAAAAAATCTCACATATAACAGACATGATTTTTTGCCGATTTTATAGATACTGGTATGACGTCGTGCGCGAGTCCGACTCGCACTTGGCCAGTTATTTTTATTTAGCTATGTGTATTCTGCATTATTTTTATCTGAGAAGGTTGCAAACATTCAGGTGGTTCTTGATGTTAACCGCCACCTATTGACATATACAATTTCTTTGGGGCTGCAGACGCTACGTCAACCATTAATGTCCACTCTTATTCAAGTCTACCCAACTCAATAGATAAGACGCAAAAAAATTATACTTCCATTCCACAACGGTCTTTCGTACTTTCGCCGACGAGCGTATGTTTTGTGCCCTTATTCATGAAGAAAATTCCACGAAACAAGGACTACATGTGTAACTTTCCTTACATACCTTAGTAATCATCAAAAGCGCGATTAAAGACGAATGAAAAATCGATATTTAACTGCATCGTTCTTAATCTAACATCCCTCCCGACTGAAACGAAGGGGACCTACCCCCTATTCATTTAGAATCGGCATCTCTTAATTGCTGAGCGATAACAGGTTCGTTTCCGATACGCCTTCCTAACTAGGTTTGCGTCGATTATTGAAATCGCTGCATCATCACGATGAAGCGATCCGTCGTGTTGCGTCGTAATTCTGTGACGACCACGGAAGAATAACTCCGAATGCGACTTAATAAAAATTAAGTAAGAACTTTGTATGTATAGTGCGTAATGAAAGGGTCATTACGCATCCACATCTCATGTTCCTTCTACTCATACACGAATGTGGGAAGCTGGTATTTAACACCCATACAATATCGCCTATATGGTTGGTGTTTCAAGTTTCATACAAGGTATATATCTATGAATATTAATGATCGCCAAAATATTGACATGATTGAACATAACTTTGTCATCTGTTGCCCGATAAACCCAATTTTAAATCTATGCAATATCCCTATTTAAAATAGATTATCTGCGTCGTCAATCGCGTATCCCCCCCACCGAGTGCTCCCTACACTAAATCATATATAAGTCTTATTGCAGTCTCGTGCAGGACTCTCCCTAAAGGGACGTATTTGGGTCACCTAAATAGCACCCTATTCGTAGGGTAAATGCACGCGCATTCGCCCTTGATAACTTGAGAACGATTAATTATTCACGGTCTGTGCATCAATGACTCCGTGACGCAGTTGCTAAGCGTTTGGCTTTGACACCTTTGACACATTTGTCTTGTGTTCGATGAAGAAGAGTCTCTATAACATAGTCTATAACAAGAGTATATAACGCGAATACTGAAACAAAAAGTTTTACTTCTACTTTTTATTCAGGAATTATGTTATCTAGACGACGTCCAGATCACTTTACGCTGTAGTTGTAAACGAGGACAAAGAAAATAGATGAAGTAGAAGTAACGCAACTTCGATTGCGTATGATATTTGTGAAATATATTTCACAAATATCATACGCAATACAATATATATTCAACGTGTCGTTCTCGAGTTTACAATGTGCGTTAATAGTTTCCGTGCCATTAACACTATGTCCAAATTTTGACAAAATCAAATTAAAAACGAAATTTTACATATTTCAGCAGTTCCTTTGTAGTTTGTATAAAATGATGTTTAATAATATGGATGACAATGAAATTATATGACATATTTGAGTGAATGTGACAGATGATATAGAACGTATGATATTGAGCAACGCAAGAGATATTACTCTATATAATTGCAATCTAATTACACTTATTGGCAGAATTTGAGCGCCTCGGAGTCGATGCGCTAGTATTATATCTTTGTCATATATAATATCATTGATGGTATGACACATACCTTATAAAGAAAAAGATTATCGTCATTAGTGTACGTTAGTTCCTTCATAAAGTCTTGGTGCGTTTACCCCACGCCCTACAGAGATATATCCATACACCGTTGCAGGGCTTTAGAAAACTGCGCAATTGCAACGCCACGTGGGTCCCCGGTTCGTTGACCCCAATCTATAAAGCGCGTCAATCACGCCATTTCAAACCTTATTTTTAACGAACGAGAGTCCTCGCTGACGGCATCTTGATCTCCGAGGACATCCCTCAAATGAAATCTGAATGTATTCACGCCATATCGACATTTTCACCCTTATTCCCGCTGCGTAAGGATGTAAACAAAGGCAATTGGAATGAAAAGCGGCGTAGTCACCCAGTTTGAAGCGTGTCACTCGAATTTAAGACGTGCCTGTTTGTATTAAGGTTTGTTTTGACTGATTTATAGACCGTGTTTTCAATTACGACGCAATTGATATGAAAAGGGGGTGAAAATGTACGTATTACATAATAATAAGTGACACGCTAATGTTTGCTGGTTGCCGCCCCCGTGAACACGAAATAATTAGATGTTTCTTAACATACCAGCTTTTCTCGCGACTACACCCGTGTTCCTATTCCGTAACTAAATTGTCAATAAATGAATCCCATGTGTCAAAATAATGTACACAAATTCTATGCAAATATATTCGTTTGTTGCAGTTCATAAATGGATGAACAGAGAATATAGAATAAATAAACGAACACATGCACTTTTACATTTATTATCTTGGTGTGATTAAAGTGTGAACTATTTAGTAGTATTTTTAATTTTGTTGGTCCTTAAACTAAACTAACTGTAGAGCCACAAAAAAACACCGCTGTTACACGAATGGGAAGGTCCGCTCGGCGAAGTACCTCACATAGATAGATTAGATAGTCCAATTTAGAACTTTACCTCTGCCGAGCCGTGATAGCTCAGTGTCCGGGCGCTCGCCTTTAATTCAATATACTCGAGGAACCTGAGTTCGATCCCCGGTGCGGCACCAATGAAGTTTTTAACTTTAAGTGCTGACTTATCACGTGCTCCGCGGTGAAGGAAACATCGCGAGGAAACCTGCATATTTTCGAAATGATAACAAAATAATTATTTCGAAGACATGTGAAGTCCGCCAATCCCCAGTGGGGCCGCGTGGTGGACTATGCCCTGACTGACTATACCCTCTGTATAGAGGAGGCCTTTGCCCAGCAGTGGGTATGTATAGGCTGTTACTTTACTTTTTTTACTTTACCTCTGCCATGTAATACAATTTATTTTTTGAAAATAATAACAAGTAAAATGTGTAGCGGATATTCTTGCGTGGCTTGTGGGTATTAACAAAATTTTAAAGTATTAATACAGTCCGCATATCAACAGTTCGTCTGAATGTTGGACAAAGCTCAAATGCGCCACGAGCAGAACTTGTCTTCACCTAGCTGTTATAACGTACACACCGTTACTTTACTTAAAAAACATTTAAAATTAACAATTTCATTGGTTCCGGCGCCGGGGATCGAACTCGGGTAGCTCGAGTATATTAAATTAAAGACCGGCCACTGAGCTATCACGTCTACGTCCCAGATAGTAAGCGAGAAATACTCTGGGATAGATTCCTTTTACGCAGTTCGGCCTACCGTTATATGACGATACAATCATAAGTAAATGCGGAAGACGACAGATTGCTTAACCAATCGCTGTACACGTTACGGACGTTTCGAACTCGTATCTTCGAACGACAGAATCGCAAATGTTTGTGCAAGCACTTGGTCGAGATGACGACGCCGCGTATCAGCGAAACGCGGCCAAACACTCAAGGCGTCAACCCCATTCGCCGCTAGTCCAATATTTACGCAATCCGGCATGGATTTCCGCCCGTTGCCGCGGATTGAGAGCACTCCAAGGCCATCGGGGAAACGTTGACATGTTTGTTCGTGGATGCCGTTGCGAATTTTTGTATCGCTCCGCTTCACCTGTGCAAACGCCGGATGTTTGCCTTCACCAATTCCCGAACATTCCAAGCGATCCACCGATATTGCTCTTCAAATAACGGCCATGTATCGCGCGGAACGTGATATGTCTCGGCCGAGATAACAGATTTGTGTGGAGCGCATGCTCTTAACGATTTCGCAGCGCCTATAATAATGCGTGTTAGCAAAACTAGTCGACTGTTCACAATATTTTTTATGCTTAAGTCAAATTATAACTTTGTAACGGGCTACACTTGTTTTAATAAATATCAATTTTACAATACTACTATAAGATATATATAATACTAGTCTAGATCAAATACTCAGAAACATTCTAGATTACTCTAGATGAAGTAGAAAAGGGATGCTGACAAATGTGGCATTCACCTCGCAACCATTGTTGACTTTCGTTATATTATTTCGTTATTCAAACAGTCGGACTCGCGCATGAAGGGGTTCCGTATTTATCTATAAAAAAAGGAAAAAAATCATGTCTGTTAGTATGGGAGCCCCAATGAAATATTTTTTTATTCTGTTTTTTAGTATCTGTTGTTATTAACTAAAATTTCATCTATCTAGACATTACGGTTCTTGAGATACAGTCTGGTGACAGACGAACAGACAGACAGACAGATTACCCTCAAGGTACGGAACCAAAAAAATTAAACGGAATATAATAGAAAATATAATTACCATTGTTGTGTTAATTCGATATCTGTAAAACAATTATTGTACTAAATTATTCGAGTCTAAAGTAAAATATACCTAGACTCATAAAATTTCTGAGTCTTTCTAAACAACCTCGAAGTTGCAATGCATATACAAGCGTGCTATATTGATGATGTATGGCGACAGTCCTCCAACTTTCGGTTTAATGACGACCCGATCGGCATAATTGATAGTAAACCTGTCTCTTGCGCCAGAGGGTGTGGGTTCGATACCCACTACTGGAATAATATTGTGTGATATGTATTTATTTACAAAAGAAAACTGTTACAGTTAAGTAGTTTTACCAGTTATTATCGCCCATAGTACTAGCCTTACTTAGTTTGGGACGAGAGAACCTCGTGTAAAAATGTGTCTTAAAATACCTTTGGTCCCTTGTTAACGTGGCTGTTAAGAAAAACATTTGGTTACATAAATATTGAATATTTTTAATATATGTATTACAAATATTGCACATAAAATTGAATTCAAACCTTAGTCGCTTAGCTTAGGACACGTTCCTTTGGGCCATATGGGCGAACAGGCGAATCACAATGAAATATGTTTCACCGCAAATACTTTGGAACCCCTCATGACCTCATTGGCAACATTGAATGAATACACAGTCCCACATGGCTATTATAAGTTTTATTCACAAAACAAAGCTACCTAAAAGTGATAAGTTGATACAACTAATACTCGTAAATACAACTTAGGACCTTAGGACCTTCAAATTGTCCAAATATTAAAGGCGGGCAATGCTTTTGCAGGTCCTTTTATATTGTGGACCTTCATAGGCGGTGGTGATGAGTTACCAGATGCACCTCTTGCTGTTTTACATAATTTTCTATTAAAAAAAAATCGAGTGTCATCAAAGCAGAGCTATGATGATGCCAAAATGCCAAGAAAACGGTGGCAGAAACTTGGAACGCATAGTTTACTAATTAATATAGTTAATAACACTCATTTTTATTTGTGAGAAGGTGGTAAGCGAGCTGGCGGTTCATCAAGTGATAGTTAAGTGATAGCCCACAGACTTCTGCAACACCCGTAGGGTTGCAGATGCGTTGCCACCTTTTAATTTTCTTTTACTTTTAACGTTCTTTTACTGCTTAGTTATTCTTTTTAACTGCAAGTGTATGTTAATTTTAATTTTGTTGTTCAAGTGACAATTCTGTAAGAGTGCATTGTGTCGCCGATAAACACGCGAGAAAACTATTTATGTTGTATTGTTCACTTAATAAATAAATAAAAAATAAGTGGGCCGCGGTTACCTCGCTGACCAGACGAGTCGCTGGAGTCTAACACTTCGGTTACAGGCCGCTCTTCTGTGCTGTTATACGGGGCTACGCATATTAAGTTTAAAAAAGAAAAAGAAATTGAAATATTAAAATTTCGTGCAAAGAAAACGACTCTGAATTGACTCTGAGCTTTCGAGGAAGGTGTTGAAATGGACCGTCTGGTGTGACTGCCCAATTGATGAGCTAGAATTAATATAAGGTTGTGCTGACATCGCTTAACTGTCAGCATCTTCCATAGTGATGTTAATATAACAGTATGCGGAACGTGAAACGCAACATTGTTGAAAAAATGGGGCTGTCCCGATGACGTCACACCGATGCCGACGTGGATGGGGCTGCCGTGACTGCGGGCTATTCGGATGTGGCTTAAAAACGCGCATTAAGCCCCGCGGCCGTATATCAAGGTAACCACAGGTGGTCTCCGCCTTCATTAAATTTCAACCGTCGCTTATTTACAAAGTACGGCGTTTTTTTTTATTTGATCCGTCGCTTTTTGAAATTCTTCAAGGAAATCGCCAACCTGCAGGTGTTGACCTGACGGTGAGTGATAACCGCCACCTTAGATATTGACACCCGATCTGCAATGTTTTGCAGGCGTATTGCCAACCTTCAAGAGGGTGATCTAAGTGTTGTCATTCACCAGATGACGGCATCCTCACATTTCCTCTGCAAAAGTAAACTGACAACAAATATTTCGACCCCGCACTTTCCGAGTAACGAAGGCATTTATTACCAATTTTCACCAACTCATACTCGTACTAAAACGTCGCACCTTGTTTTAAATCTATTCGTTTTTATCACCTACCCAATTTTTTATAAATAAAAGCGTGTTACAGCGTTATGCTACATTAAAGAGCATTTAGCATAATTATAGCTTTATTGTATGTGAGCCGTGATAGGTCAGTGTCCGGGCGCTCACCTTTAATTCAATATACTCGAGCAACCTGAGTTCGATCCCCGGTGCCGGCACCAATGAAGTTTTTTAACTTTAAGTGCTGACTTATCACGTGCTCCGCGGTGAAGGAAAACATCGTGAGGAAACCTGCATATTTTCGAAATAATAACAAAAAAAATATTTCGAAGATATGTGAAGTCCGCCAATCCGCAGTGGGGCCCCGTGGTGGACTATGCCCTGATACCCTCTGTATAGAGGAGGCCTTTGCCCAGCAGTGGGACATGTATAGGCTGTTACTTTACTATAACTTAATTATTTTTATTTTGCAATCAGCACCAGTTCCTATGACCACCTTCCAGCTTCGTCATCAGACCTCGGTTACCATTGAAAGAAACTTCTCGTCAAGACGATTCAAATGTGCCTAAACTCGATGAGGTTGTGTCGTTTCATTGCGAAGTTTCTTTGGCCACCTTCCAGCTCCATCATCAGATCAGCACTATATAGTCACATTATTGCATCGTCACGCGATTTGCACATTTATGCAAAATTTCAGCTCAATCGGTAACCGAGAAGAGGATCAAATAAAATTTGCAAGATTTGATGACAAACATCGGGACAGCTGAAACTAAATAAAAGCTTGTATTAATATAATAAACGTATCTAAAAAGAAAACATGACTAATGAATGATCTATCTGGTTAAAATTCTGTCGACTTGCGACCTTTGTTGGTCGTAAATGTTTTGAGAGTCTCACATCGTCTGTTTCTGATAAGGGTACACTTAAAGGAATCCCTTAACGATATAGAACTGACAGTTGCAACCCGAACGTAACTGGTCACTGTAAACATGACATGTTTACTGATATGTGTTACAATTATGTACATTATTTACGTCATAACAGTAAACAGAAGTACATAATCATGATACGTGAATAATGTGTATCTTACTGATTTTTTTATGGAAAAAAGGGGGCAAATGAGCAGGAGGTTCACCTTATGGTAAGTGATCACCGCCGCCCATGGACACCTGCAACACCCTAGGGCAAATGCGTTGCCGGCCTTTTAGGAAATAATATGAATCTCTTCTTAAAATATCTGTTATTATTACGCCTTGACAGCTCAGTGTCCGGGCGCTCGCCTTTAATTCAATATACTCGAGCAACCTGAGTTCGATCCCCGGTGCCGGCACCAATGACATTGTTAATTTTAAATGCCGAAAATGCCGATTATCGCGTGCTCAGCAATGAAGGAAAACATCGTGAGGAAACCTGCATATTTTCCCCTGCACCTATTTTTTTCTATTACACCTGCAAATAAATGATGTAGTAGAATGTGTTAGAACTGCGGTCGGTCCCTTTGCTGTTATAATGTTCTGATATTCTCTTCACTAAAGCGCGTCGGAGCATAATGAATGCACACGTCAGTGCCTCCGAAACTTGCATACACCAATATTTGGTTTGAGAAGCGCATGTTAACAAAGGTGGCATATTATATTAACCCGAACCAAACTTTGAAATTTATCACAAAAGATGCCAAGAAGCCGCTACCACTGCAGCAAACTATTAGCGTGATATTATTACTTTTCTGCATCCATTGATGGCAGTAAAGTCGTGTATAACGGTTGTTCACTATAAACGCTTCAATGTAAACGAAAGATAATTTTCTCAACAAGACCGCGAGCGTCAGAAGTGTAGTGGTGGAGGCCATGTTCGTAGGCAACGCAAAGTTTGGACAGCGCCGTCCCAAAACACGAAAGTGTATGTAAACGCGATGACACGTTGCAGCACTTTGGAACTTCTAGTTAATGCATAAGAATGTTTCAAGAAAACTACAGAATTTTTGCTTTTATACAGCGAAGGTGTGAAAAACTAGGTCACTGAATGAAAAAGTTATATATCGCCCAATGATGTTGTATATAAATAAGAAGTAGATATCACACTAACGCACAAAAACTGAGGCTCTCAAATTACTGAAATTGGTGAAATTAGATTGCAATTCACTGTTATTTCTTTCCGTATCATACGTTTTATATCATCTGTC
Organism: Iphiclides podalirius; assembly: GCA_933534255.1. NCBI lineage: Eukaryota > Metazoa > Arthropoda > Insecta > Lepidoptera > Papilionidae > Iphiclides > Iphiclides podalirius. The sequence continues at coordinate 12,817,571 of OW152826.1, forward strand.
ACATTCACTTATATATGTCATATAATGTAAAGCAGAACATTTTAAATGCCACGCAGTGTAGACTTGTGTCATCTATTATTAAACATCATCTGCGACTTCTAGGAATGAGCTCTCTTATTATGATTGCATTTACGACTGGCCTATGGTAGGTTCCATAGCCATACTGTATTAAAAAATTGCATGATTGAAATGAAACTGGAAAAGAAACTACAACAGAGGTATAGTTTAGGACACTGATTAACAGTCTTTATATAAAACAAATGAAAGGATAAGATAAATAAGTTTGAATTAATAAATATTCACTTGGAATTACTGGTAATGCTTCTGTTACTGGTAATGAGTTACTTCAACTTAAACATTAGAAAGTGTAGAAAAAAGCCTTTTAGCTAAGTGGCTAAAACGTTTGGGCGTGAATCCGGAAGCCGTATGTTTCGATCTCCACAGCAACTAATATCTTTTCAGCCATTTATTCTAAAAACATTTTGTTCTTAATCACTGTCCCACTTTTGTGTCGTACGCAGAAGGCTCCAACCAGTCGAGCTATTGGATGGATGTGCTTGTTAAAAAGCACAACCTTCATCTACCTTTTGTTGTTATTTGAAATAGCAAAACAGTTCTTTCGTGAAACGACGAAAATTCTATAGAAGTTTATTTGAAAAAGTAATCCGAAAACCACTGAACAACCAGTTCCCACGCTTTTATTTTGATAACAAATCGAGCTTTCCGCAATAGTAATCGAATCTGCACGCAATCGAATAGAAATGCGTCCGCAATATCCAAATATTTGTTAGCCGTTTGTATTTTTTAATACAAAAGGACTAACGCACCGAACAATGTGAGGAATATTTTTTTTTATGTGAAAAGTTGACTAGCGAGCAAGCGGTTAACCTGATGTTAAGTGAATACCGTCGCCCATGGGCATCTACTACACCCCAGGGTTACAGATGCGTTGACAGCCTTCTGAAAATTGGGCTCCGGCTACCTCACTCACCAGACGAAACACGAAAGCATTTGTCATACTTCCACTTCTGTTCACACCGGTCTTCTGTGAGGTGCCGAACAATTAATTGAATTCCTGCGAATGTATTTTTTTTTAATGTTAAAATGGCGGAATTCTAGATTTCTGTGAGCAACAAAGCGATCAACAATTTGTCGTTTCAAGAAATTTTCACCACAACTGTACTGAAACAATTTTTTATTTTTTATTTTTCTTTTTGAAAATAAAATTAAACCTAGCCAGATCTGTTTGTCGCCCCCGAATCTACGCACATACTAAATTTCATGAAAATCGCTGGAGCCATTTCCGAGATTCCGATTATATATATACAAGAATTGCTCGTTTAAATGTATAAGATTGCCCTCACTTTAGGATAACATTATCTTGTGTTGTAAGGACGTTTTACAAACATAATTCTCACGAGGACAAACACCCAGATGCGAAACAACTGTCTGTGGGTCGTACAAATAGTTGTCCCGTGTGGGAATCGAACCCACGACCTCTGACGCCGAAGCCAATATCTCGGCAACTGCGCCACGGAGTCATCAGTTGTCTCCAGCAACCTTTAAGTTTACAGCTCATGCTGCAAATGTCCATGGGCGGCGGCTATCACTTAACATCAGGTGAATCGCCAGCTGGTTTGCCACCTGGTCACATAAACAACACCATTTTTCATGTATACGTTTAACCCATTACGCTGATTTTACAATATAATAGGTATCGTTTAACATTAGTTACAAGGTGAAATATAACGGACTTAATTGACGACGAATTAAACGAGTATTAGATTGAAATGTATAAATGATCGCTCTGCGTCCAAACTACTTTCGGGCGTAACCAGGTCATGGTTGAATGTAGTTGTTATGAAATTTCGCAAAACGAGATTTATGAATAAGCTTTCGCTGAAAGCCGCTTCAGAGCTTGCTCAAAATAAACCAGTTACCAGGGCACTAAAAGATTAATATTTATCATAGCATTCTGGGAAATGAAAATAAATATGAATCTCTTTTGATCGCCATGAAATTAAAATTTTAAAAATTAAGATAAGTAAAACAATTGTCTAAACAAAAATCGTTCTAAAAAAAATCAGTAAATGGAAGTCTGCCGTAGTTGAATTCTTATTCAGTTTCGAAATTGTTTTTCATAAAATATGTTCATGTTATTGCAATGAAACGCGGTGACTTGAATATTATGTAGTTTGTTAAAATGGGTTTATAAAAAAAAATATTCCAAATAAATTAAAAAAATATATTAAAACGTCTTTGTGTGCAATCATAAATATATAAGTTGTTCATAATATATAAGATGGTCATAATATATAAGAAGGTATTTACGCATTCCGCTCCGTGCTCTCGTACGGAAGGGACCTCTATCTAAGACGGATGGCTCATGCCACCCGAATTAGACGCCACTCGCAACTTCGGTTGCATTTTAAATCTTTGTGCAAACAGTGCAATAGTTTAGTGTTAGTGTAGTGTTGTGCCCGTAGGCAGGTTCCTGTTCTGTAAGTAGAATTCTATACACACTTCTCGTCTCAGAGGCTGCATTGTTTTATTCAATAACTGTGTGCTTGTTGCGACAGGCGACAGCTAGGTACTCACCCTAGCGCACCTAAAGCGCAGGTGAATAACTGTTTTATTTTAGGCACACACCTCCCTGCCGCAAGGTGGGGAGGCCTATTTAGTAACCTACACGCCGGCGGGGCGCAAGCCCCAAAGGTTCAAGCGCTCGCAATGGGTTCCCTCCTAGAGGAGTTCCTACGTCAGCAATGTCCCGAAGTGTGGGCGAAATTCCTCGCGTTCGCGAATGAACGACGTCTAGCCGAGTTCGCTAGCGACAGCTCGGCTTCCACGGCTGTCAACTCGCCGCCATCTCCGGTGCCCTCTGCACCCGCTAATGCGTCGCCTTCAGCGATATTCGAAACGCCCGTCGCGTCGACTTCCGCCGCCGCGATTGTGCCCGTCGCGCCTTCCGCGCAACCCCAATTGGCCCCCGTCCGCACCGCCGTACCCGAATCACAATCGGACGGCGGATCGGATATGGAGGTCGAAATGACCCCCGACGAAAACGCGAACGACGACGGCTTCACCGTCGTAAAATCACGCAAAAAGGGCAAGAAACGCCCCGCTACCGATAGCGACCCCGAATGCGAGGCCGCCTCAACGATTCGTCCCACAGCGACGCCCGCCAAAAAGGCGGCCGCGGCAGCTAAACCGATGCCCGAATTCGCCTCTGAGCGAAAAATAAAGCCTCCTCCACCCATCATCATTCAGGAGAAGGCTAAGTGGCACCAAATCTGTTCGTGGTTTGAACGCCACAATATCCGCGACCCCTCCGCAGTGCGACGACTTAGACACCCCAGAACCCGTGTCCCTATGGACATGGTCATGGTTGAACTTGACCCTACCCCGGAAGGTAAGGCCATCTTCAACCTAAAGAGGGTCTGTGGGCTCAGTGACTTAGTCATCGAGCCCCCACGTAAATCAGGTGTTGTGGCACAGTGCCACAACTGTCAACATTTTGGCCACACGGCCAATAATTGCTTCGCTCACCCTAGGTGCGTCAAATGCACCGGTGACCACGGCACAACCGAGTGCACGAGGCCGAAAGATTGCGCAGATCCACCGGACTGCGTAAACTGTCACAATACCGGCCACCCGGCTAGTTATAGAGGCTGCGCTAAGGCCCCGAAAACTCCCGCGAGAAAATCTCCCGCGAAATCTACGTTGCCCAAACCCGCGTCCGTAAAATACGTTCCCGCGCCCGTACCCGTCACAAACCCCAGGTGGCCGCGCAGGTAGTCACGCCCCCCGTCGCCTCACGACCGATCGCACAATCGCTGCCCGCCTGTCAAACGGCGCCGCGGCCGCAGTGCACCTGCAACTCCGTCGATTTTCGCGGAAAACAAGGACGATCCGTTCGCGCAAATCGCAAATATCTGCAGCCTATTAGACACAATCAATAGGCAGGAACTCGCCGTATTGTCCGCTAAAATAGCGGCCGCCACATCTGTCAACGAGCGGCTTAGAGCAATCTGCCAACACAAGACGCTTGTAGAAGCCCTATGGGCTTTTACGAGCCAACCATAAAAGACATAATAGTCCGCGCAATAAAACCGCGCTCCGCCGCGTCGTTAATTAGAATCATAAAAACACCTTAATGGCAAGTACAACCGCAGGTAGAACAAAACCTCGGGCTCTGGTTGTTTCGTATTTCAACGCAAACGGCATAAAGGGTCAAAGGGACGAAATCGCGGAATTCCTTCGCGATTATAACGTAGATATTTTTCTAGTGCAAGAGACATTCTTAAAACCTAGTGTACGCGATCCCAGAATCGCAAATTACAACATTTTCCGCCACGACCGGTTAGCAAACCGTCTGGGAGGCACATTAATTTACTATAAACGGTCCTTGCACTGTTGCCCGCTCGACATTCCAGAACTAAGTCAAATAGAGGCATCCGCGTGTAGGTTAGCGCTCACCGGCCACAGGCCGCTTGTACTAGTCTCAGCCTACCTCTCGGGGAATAGAACCTTACTTCAAAGCGACCTAGATACGCTACTTAACTTAGGCCCTTCCGTGATAATTGCAGGAGATCCAAACTGCAAACACGGCTCATGGGACACCCACAGCATCCCAAACAACAATGGAAAGCATCTCTTTAGCTTATCCGACAACCTAAACTTCAGCATAGTCGCTCCCGCGACTCCCACTAGGTATCCTACGGTGGACAACTACCAACACGCGTCACCGAGTGTCCTAGACATCATGTTATTCAGGGAGGTCTCGCTTGACATCGAGTCGATAGAGACAATCCATGAACTAGACTCAGATCACAGGCCCGTCCTGTGTAAACTGGGCCAGTACGCCGGCGCGGTCTCTCCGACCAAATCCGTAGTGGACTGGCATCGTCTTGAGGTCAAACTCAAGGCCTTGGACCCCCAGGACTTAGTCGACCTACCCGAGACGATAGCTACGTTCGATGACGCAAATCGAGCGATAGCAAGTCTCCGAAAAAACCATCACTTCCGCAGTTGCAGACTCGGAACGGACGGTGAAACTGTCGGGCGACCGACGGTTTAACTTTCCGCCCGACCTGCGACTGCTAATTAGGCAGAAAAATGCAGCCAAACGCGCTTTCGACCGATACCGATCGGAATCGAACCGAACCATACTTCGACGCCTTCAGCTAGAAGTCAAAGATCGTGTATCGGAACACCGACATACAACGTGGGACACTCTCCTAGAGGACATCGAGCCATCGCACACCGCCTACTGGCGGTTGGCCCGCAGTCTGAAAGCAGACCCCCGCGAATCTCTACCGCCGTTAGTTAGACCTAATAGCGCTTCAGTAGCCCTAGATGACTCCGAAAAAGCCGAATGCCTTGCGGACAACCTAGAGCAGCAATGTACGCCATCGCGCGAACACACCGATACAGTCCACCTAACGGAGGTGGACCGTGTAATCGAGACTAGGGCTGCGCTTCCACCGGAAGGCGATCCTTTGAGTTCAGTGACCCCCGAAGAGGTCCAAGATATTATTAAAAACTTAAAACCCAAATCCGCTCCGGGCCCAGATAATATTAGTAACAAAATTCTTAAAGCTCTCCCTGGGCCGCTTATCTGTTTACTGGCGACCATTTACAACACTTTACTCTCCAGTTGCTCCTTTCCCGACGACTGGAAAGAAGCCACGGTTATCGGCATTCGCAAGCCGAATAAACCAGCCAACCAGCCCTCTAGTTATCATCCCATCAGCCTCCTCAGTTGCCTGGGGAAGCTCTACGAGCGGCTTTTATTAAACAGGCTCAATGAGCACGTGTTTACCAACGGCCTTCTGCCGGCGGAACAATTCGGCTTTCGAGCTAGACATTCCTGTCTCGATCAACTATTCCGCCTAACGGAACATATCCTAAAAGGCCTAAATCACCCTAAACATATTAGTACAGGGGCTCTTTTCTTCGATGTCGCAAAAGCATTCGACAAGGTCTGGCACAACGGCTTGCTTTACAAGCTGTACACACTCAAAGTGCCAGATAGGCTCGTACACACCATCCGGGCCTTCCTGTCAAACCGCTCTTTTCGATATCGAGTTGAAGGCACCCTCTCCACAAGCCGCCACCTCACGGCCGGCGTACCACGAGGCTCCTGCCTCTCACCTTTGCTCTTTACGCTCTACACGAGCGATATACCTAAAGACCCCCACGTCAATCTCGCGCTTTTCGCGGATGACACGGCGCTCTTTTATTCAGACCGCAACCTTAGACAACTAACCTCGACTCCAAAGCGCCGCCGACCGCCTCGGCGACTGGTTCCGCAAATGGAGAATAGAAATAAATCCCGAAAAGAGTGTGGCGATTCACTTCACACGAAGTACTTACCCGTCACATCTTTATAATGGCCCTCGTCAATGCAGAAAGTTGGGGCAAATATCCCTTTATGGCCAACCGCTCCCCTGGGAGAAAAAGGTCAAATAATTAGGAGTCACTTTCGACTCGCGTATGTCATTTAATACGCACATTAACAACGTTCGCAATAGAGCCGCGTTCGTCTCCGGCCGGCTACACAATTTAACTAACGCTAAAAGTAAAATGCCCTTAAGACACAAATTATTATTATATAAGACCTGCGTACGACCTACGCATGCATGACCTTTGCCCACACGCACCCTACTCGCTTGTACAAGTTGCAAATAATACAAAATAAGTTCATCCGCCGCGCAACCGGTGCGCAGTGATATCAACGCAACGTCGACCTGCACAGCGATTGCAGACTCCCGACGATTCGCGAATATTTTAAAGACCTGACCAAACGGTTCTTCGATAGAGCCGAACATCATCCCAACCCTCTGGTGGTAAGCGCAGCAAATTACCAACCCGACACAAACGCGAACGTCAACAAGCGTCGCCCGCGAAACGTCCTCATCGACCCGGTCGAGGAAGGGGACTTAGATACGCCGGACCCACCGCCGGGGGTCCCGCCGGATAACACTACACCCACAGTTAGTGCAACAACAAACATACTAGTTCGCCCTCGCCTCCGAGCACGGCGAGACCAACACAACGCGTACACAAGGTACACCCGCGTTCCGGGGCGGTTCTCACCGCTCCCAGCCACCGATTAGCTAATTGCACAGTCGACGGCCATCGGGGTTTCGGTCCGAACCGCGACCTCGATGGCCCTTAGATGACATACCACACTTAAACGTACGCATGAGCACATGCGTGGCCCTACCCACAGCGGAGGGCCCAAACCCGTGGGTTCTGGCTAGCCCACCGGTTCTGCGTCAGATGAAGCTTTAATAGTCTCGGGACTGAAAGCACAAACATCAGTTAATACAAGATACAAGATACAAGAAGGTATTTAATTGGTATTTGGACATTTTGAATCCCTTGAAATCTGTATAGTGTCGTCAATCTAAATAAGATTTTTCTTATGATACGATATAGGTTAGTGCAAAATTTTATCCTTAATTTTTATATTATGTGGCATGCGTTTTGATAAAAAATTTACATTTAAATTTTTCGGTTGACTTGTGCTACTTCGGAAATTTGTCGTGTCTATTATCGTAAGAGTTTTCTGCCGGTTCTTTTCTGCACAGGTCTCTATTTGTGAACCAGTAGTAGATTTGACGTTCAATAAAAAAAAAAACTTAAAACAGGCCTATAGTGAAAAAAGAAGTTTTGCCTTTGTTTTATACTTGTTCCGAGTGGGAATGGAACTCACGACCTTGTCGCTGCAGGCAAATAGCTTTTAAATCTCGTAAACAAATTGCTCTAATGAATAATTGTTTGTATAATTATTCATCCATAAGCGATATCGCAACGCCAATACGTCTCGGGATTAAATCACAATTTCAACCTAATTCCTTCCTCTAGGAAGGTAGGTCTTCCTGGTAGGTCCCCATATCGATTGCGATCCAAGCCGAGGTTCGAACCTCCATCCGAGGGGCCCTTGGATCGTGTCGTGCCCACCCCTGTTAGTCGATTGTCCATCTTTCGTTAGCAGGGTGTTGCGGAGTGCAGCGGAGTGGACGTAGTTTTCTTGTCGTCGTCGTGCACCAGCTACGTTGTTCTCCCGAGTCCGTGGGTCGTCTGCCCGCGGACCTCTTCCGCCGAAGCTGTCCAAGCCGCCGGGCTAACAGCAAACTACACGTCACAAAAAAAAAATAAAAAAATAAAAATATAGCTTTTAACTGCACCGCTAAGCCATCCGTAGCATCCAGTCGTATAAAACTCCACAAAAATATTGCAAATATTTACGCCGGCGGTGATCACTATTTACATATCGCTTGCTTGTTTTTCTCCTTTACCATAAAAGATAACAAGTCCCATCGCTTTCTGCCATTACCTTCGGTTATCATTTTCTCTATAAAGATTACGAAAGTTACAACAGAAGGGCATTAATAAAAATCTAATTACCTAACTTCACCCGCAATTATAATAGAAGTGACTTTTATTTTCCAATAACCATTTCATAATTTGACTCCATCAATGGATTCAAGAACGAAATAAAACAGTTAACTTTGGAAGTAAAAATAACGGGTCGATCCAAAAGTCCCCGAAGACTTTACTTTGGTCTAGACAGCGGGAAAAAGTAACAAATGCATTAATAAATTTATCATCCCGCAGACGGAGGAATGGTGGCTTTTTGTGTTATGTCGTTTACGGGATATTGGCATTGTGTAACGTAGAAAAATAAGGTTATGTTATATAAATTTTTACTTAAAGTATCTATAATTATTATTGAGAAAATAATCGTGTTTTTAGTATGTTAAGCGTATGAGTACGCGTTTATTTATAGGAGGGAAGCTAGCATTGTAATGAGTAATTCGCCACATGTTAAAAGTAAAAAGTCTAGTGACAGCCTATAAATGTCCAATGCTGGGCAAAAGCCTCCTCTGTACAGCCTAAAGCCTGAGCTGCGGATTGGCGGACACGTATCTTCGAAAACTTTTTTTGTTACTACTTTTAATAACGTTTTAATAACAGGGTTTGAGTGGACACCAAGGCTTCAAGTAATGTAAAAATTATGAATGCCACAATCTGTTAAAGGCTTAATTAGGACATTACAGTTTAAAATTAAAAACATTTCCTTTAGAAATAATTAACATTGGCATATATTCAGAAATCTCCCGATAGTATGCAAATCTGGAACGAAACCTTTGATATATTTGTTCAATAATTATTATAGCCGGAGCCCAATTTTCAAAAGGTTGTCAACGCATCTGTAACCCTCGGGTGTAGCAGATGTCCATGGGCGGCGGTATTCGCTTACCATCAGGTGAACCGTCTGCTCGTTTGGCAACTTTTCACATAAAAAAAAAAAAAGATGTACATCGTTTTGAAAAAAAAAAAAAAAAAGGTTCAGTAAAATTTTTAATATTGATGCGTCGGGCCAGCACAACCAAATATATTTGGTGGCTCAATAAATGCACCGGTGCTAGCGAACCCGGGAATCTTGATTAAAACGCTCCGATCCCAGTGAAAACATTTCAATTCTCGTTTCGTGGTTTTCAGCAACGCAGTTAATAAATTTCGTCTATATATGTACGTGAGCTCTTCGAATTTATGTGGTTTTTGGGATGCTATATTATCGATGTGTACATTAATTTCGCTATGTTATATAAAGTTCACTATAATAATGGACAATATATGTTTAATTATAGTTTTGAACATATACAGATAATATAATCTACCCACGCACATTCATCAAGCGAAGGAATTCTCAATTAAATGGCCCACTTTATTATTAGGTGGCAATGTTGGCAGTACACCGCACATGCAACCCTAAGGGTGTTGCAACGGGCGACAATTATCATTAAACACCAGCTGAATCTCCATCTCACTTGCCACCTTCTAACATAAAAATAATAAAAAACATACACGCGTACTCCGCGAAAGTCGACAAGTTGTGTAGCCGCCGGTTGACCTGTTTAAATTCAAAGGCGGAATAGAAAAACATCTTGCGGAGGCACCGTCTACCGCCACGTAGCGAGGCCGCCCGCGGTTTGAATAATGTCCATCATATCCATACGGAGGGCGAAAGCTATTTATGGAGACGCGTTATCGTGAATCACTTAGTGGGGTGCGGATAAACAAGTGCCACATTATCACCGGGGAGCGGTACCCTTTCAAGCTTCACGAATGATGTATGTACCACATACGCATACATTCTGCAAATTGAACAACTAGGTTACGAAGCTTCGCTATCTATCAGTCGGATAAAGCAAAATGGGCAGTTAATCGCAGTATTCCACCGTACAAGACAAGGCAAGACAATAAGATTTAGAATTAAGGATTGCTGATATCAAATATTGATTTGAATTATTTAGAGATGTTGCAGCGTAGGCGGCAAAAGAGATGAAAGAAGAAAACATTACATGTAAAACAAAACATGTAGCAGAGATGCAGATGCAGATGGGGACGACAAGAATAGATAAGATTCAGAATGAGTTTATAAGGGAAAGCTAGGAAGTGGCACCAGACACCGGTGGCAGAGAAAATAAAAAGTGATGGGTTGACATGGTATGAACACGTCATGAAAGGACGAAAGTCATGTCATTAGAAGAATGTTGAGTGTAAATGTGGTTGGGGTGTGAGGGGCTAGAGGAAAAAGTTTAGATTTTAGATCAAAAATTGTTTAGAGTCACAATTAGCCTTGAGCGTTCTTCTCTATAATATTTATTGACACGAAAGAGTTTTACGGCCAGCTTTCGACTGAAAATTTACAGTACGTTTCGTCTGGCCTGTTCTCGATGGCAAAGCTTGGATCAACCTCTGCAGATTGCACTGGCGTGATTGATGAAATACTTACGGGAAAGGACGCGAATCCGGGAGAGATCAACATCGAGCAACGATTGAGCACCACGGATAAACGGAGACCTAATTGATTTGATGATCTTAGCCTTTGCGATTGCATTCTTCAAAGAGATAACACAAAAGGCTTCCCAACTTATAGATTTATTGTTATTATATATAGTATTGAATATATAAACGTTATCTTAGGATATTCACCTGATATTAAATACCCCAATCATCTGAAGAAACGTAAAAGTATAATACCTACGCTTCACGCTGGTCTGTTTAGATGCTGATTTGTGAAACAACACTGTTGTTTCTTGTGTGTACTATCACAGATTAAAATTTTCATCAAATGTCCTTTTTAATCATTATAGTCTTGTGATAAACACTATAACAGTTTCTATGTTAACGAGTACTATTCACGCTAATACATGTAACTCAACTAAATTTCATTGTAAATTTCACTATAATCATGCATTTAATGTCAGGCCCATTCCTTCACGCATCTTAACTATAACTGATGGACAGAGATACTGATTTATAAAGTGACATCTTAATGAAAAACGCAACAGATGACGACGTGGATACTTCCTATAAGCCCCAGAAGGTGTAACAATAATGATGTGGCAACCGCCACCATTTGTCCGCATAAATATGCCCTTAAGTGCATTGTATCCACATCTGGGGATACGCGCGTCTAGACGATAAAAAAGAGAGCATCGGACCGGTGCATTAATCTTCTTTAACGACAAGACTAATGGAACATTCGTTTATACGCGATCGATTTATTTTTTTGCACAATCCCAACGACTCGCGAGCGGAAACCTCCAACGCTCAAAGTTTATGTGGACTGAAAAACGTGACGGGACGACGTAGGAATGAAGGAAGGGCGTATCAACGTCTCTAAAAGGACATTAATCATATAACAATTGCTTTTTGCAAAGAAATGCCACAGAAGTTAAGAAATCTTAATTTTTTTTATCAAAAAAAAGGTTTCATATATACCTTACATCATAGAATAAATCACGTTTCGTGGGAGTTCTTACAAACATGAAATTACGGACGCAAAGTACACACGGATTAGCGATAAATACAGTGAACAGAAGCGCTTGTCTCGTGCCAAAAAGGCATGACCATTAACAAGGTCGTCAACATTATTACACCTGCCTAAAGATAGCACCACGCCATAGGTCGCCACGACTGGCAGAGTATGCCTAAAAGCAACAAGTCCGACTATTGTTGTGGAATTCAAGGAAATGCTATAAAGACTGAATAAATAAATAAATAAACATGGAAACAACTGCCCATTTGGTGAACAGAAAAAAAGTGCAGACAAAAGCAAGTAATTACAAACTAAACACCCAAATCCGGCAGCTTGTATATAGTTTCAGTAGCTTCAATAGTTACTACATATTATAAAACAAAGTCGTCTTACTATCTTTCTGTCCCTATGTATGCATAGATCTTTAAAACTACGCAACGGATCTTGATGCGGATTAGCACTAGATAGACTGATTCAAGAGGAAGGTTTATATGTATAATACATTGCACCCGTGCGAAGCTGGGGCGGGTCGCTAGTAATGAATAAAGTAACGTTAAGTAAAATAACAGCCCACTGTCACTGCTAGGCAAAGGCCTCCTCTGTACAAGACGCGACACCACTGCGCACTAGCAGACTTCAAATATCGTTAAAAAATGTTTTACTATTACAAAATATGCAGGTGGCCCCACTATGTTTTCCTTCACAGTTGAGCACGTGAAAATTCGGCAATTTAAACTGCAATTAACAATTTCATTGGTGGCACCACCGGTATTCGAAATCGGGTTGCTCGGAGTATATTGAATTCAAATACAGCGATCCATTGGTGCTTTAAAACATATTTGCAAACTCCCATATCCTATTCTTCGGTACGAGTTACTTTTGATTGCTACAGAAATACTTCAAGTATTAATGTTGGTAACAGTTCTAGTAAACTGGACGAGTTACTTTTATTTGCTATAAAAATCAAGTATATATTTTAATTTTATTGTAATATTATAATTCGCCATTATTTCGGGCAAGACCATCTCGCTGTACCGCTTGACGTGAAAGGAACTTATTTATGGTCGTCGCGAAAGCCGCGTTCATTTCGCCGACCGTTTTAAGGAAACTGAAGGAAAGAATGAAACGAATGAATCACTTCAAAGAGCAGCCGCTACTAAATCAAACCGCAACAGTTATTTAAAACAGAGCACTAAGTTGTTGGAAGCAGGAAGCACAACCAGTGTCTTCGGGTACGTTGACAAATGGCGACTTCGCGGCCGCAATACGTCACGGGTTTCCTTCAACCTTTTTTCCCGACCCTCTACCAACCCCCGTTTCTTCGTACAGCGTACAGCTAAGTGTTTTGCAGCTGTCACCAGAGCTCCGTAGATTGTCGAGCTAGTCTACAGAACCAGTTTAGATATGGATTCTCGCTCCCCCTCGCCACAATTAATTATATATATATATTTTTTATTGATTTAATGCATAGTTAAAAAAAATAGCATTCTGCACTCCTTTATATAAACTATAAATGTGGGAAACTTCATACTTCTCCGTCCGCGCAATTTTCGCAAAAGGGGGTAGTTACAATGTTTTAGCTTCACGTATTAATTTATAAGATAGATTTTCACTCAACGGTAATATTCACTCTCTTATGCTTCAATTGTTTTTTTTTTATGTTCGAAAGTGGCAAACGAGCTGACGCTTCACCTGTTATGTGATAACCGCCGCCCATGCACAGTTGCATCACGCTAGGGTGGCAAATACGTTGCTACCTTTTAATAAAGTGGTCCCCGGCTACCTCACTCACCAGATGAAACGCAGAAATGTAACACTTCGACTTTACGCGGGTCTTCTGTGAGGTTGTGGTACTTACCCGACGGACCTGCCCATACCGCAGCGATTACTATTGCGAAGCCGTAACACTGTTTGTTGTTTTATCTCCAATAGCTGAAGATGATTCTATTTTTTTGAGTTGTTATAATGTTTTTATGTGTAAATACCAATGAATAACAAATTTCTTCTCCGTGAGACATTAATTAAGGGAACAACTGTAAATATTTGCACATTCTTTTGTTCCTGTTTATCTCCAAACAAGCAAATAAATAAACACAGTCTCTTTACATCATTCAAACTTATTAAGACCGTTGTGTTCTGTCATTTATTTAGGTAATTTGAAATACTGTTCTGCGACATTTACCAGCGATATTAGTGCTTACATGTTCGAAATGTTAACTTTTGACAGTTTATAATAACATTTATCATCCGCTTTTTTCTCTGCTAGCTTCTCAAGTAAAAAAAGATTATTAATTCATTTTACCGGCTTGTATATTGTTGTATGCCTTACTTTTTTTATGAGAAAAGTTGCCAAGCGAGTAGATGGTTCTCCTGATGTTAAGTGAATACCGAGTGCACATGGACATCTGCCACACCCGAGGGTTGCAGATGCCTTGACAACCGTTGAAAATTGGGCTAATAATTAAACTAATTAAAGGTAAGTAGAATTTGAATCAGTTGACAGTTATTTTACATTTTCCATTTAGCCTGTTTGAGTCCACTGTTGAACATAGGCCTTCCCCACAGACCGCCACGAAGCATAGGGTACTTACGAAGGATAACTTACGAACGTATTAATTTTTATGTAAAACTTTGACATTTCATAAGAACGCGCAACCGTCTATGTGAATAAATATATTTTTGATTTTCATTTTCATTTTTGATCCTGAGCCATCCGCATCCATCGACTTCCCGCACACTTGCACAGGTCGTCACGACATATTGCATTGAATGAATTAAATATTGATCCAAATGTTTCTTTGATATTTTCAACAATTCGATAGCGGAGGGCGGCCGTAATTAAACAGTGTGTTATTACAGCTCATCGGGCCGACGATATTCGATGATGAAGTTTAATGAGCAAAAATGCACCCGCGAATCGCGATGGAAATAATTAAAAGATAATCTCTACGCGGGCAATGGCGCGCGAAAAGCGAGGCCGAATTTCATATTATCTGTGTTTCGAAAACAGTCTTTAAGGGGATTACATACTGGAGACATATGGCTGGTTCTTTTTTTCTTTTTTTTTTGAGTTGCGGCAAACAAAATACAGTCTGTGAAGGTATAGATATATCTGTGTTATAGAGAAGCTTGCAAATTCCCTACCGGATTTTTAGAGTTATAGTTACAACTTCTATTTCATTTCAAACGATCGTCCGTCGTGTTCCAAAGCTGGTCTAGTTATATTACTGTATATGGATATAATACCTGTCGGAAAAATCCGAGTTATTTTTTTAATTACTAAATTTTACAATCGATTTCGATTGTTCCTTACAGTCAGCTTTTAGCTGGAAATTATTATAATGCTTTAAGATAGGTGGTGGGGCCAGGCAACAACTTCGGCTGTTGCACAAATGGGCAGGCCCGTCCGGGGAAGTACCACGACGTCACAGGAGACCGGCGTGAAGGATTGAAATTGAAATAGAAATTTTTTTTTTAAACATTGCCCTTACTTTAGGATAACATTATCCTGTGTTGTAAGGACATTTTACAAACATAAATTTCATGCTGACAAACTCCCAGATACGAAACAACTATCTGTTGGCCACACAAACAGTTGTCTCGTGTGGGAATCGAACCCACGACTCCAGACGCCGAAGCCAATACCTTGGCAACTGCGCCACGGAGTCATCAGGATGTATTGAACTTTCACGTTTCGTCTAGTGAGTGAGGTAACCGGGGCCTTTTTTTAAAACAATGACTCCAACGCATATGCTATAAAAGCCTTCAAGTGCTGTATATGTCCATGGGCGGCGGTCTGCACTTAACGTCAGGTGAACCGTCGGCTCGTTTGATATTTTTTCACATAACAAAATAATATTTCAGTTCCGGCACGCAGCGTGTAGTTGTGTACACGCCGCGCTATTACCCCCGGGCTTTATTAAAATTTCAACGTTTCCGTTTACGCCCCGTTTTGTGTATGAGGCGTATTGCCATTAACGAAATTTATAATGACACGTTAATTAACGCGTCAAGACGCGCTCGTACCATAATTTAGTAGCAATAGTCGGGAATATCTACAATATGTGCATAAGAAAACTTGATTCAGCCCAGTTTCCTATTAATGGTATTGGCTAGGGTTTTTATATCAGCCAGGCATCATACCTAGATCCGGAGCAATTATCTATGTGTCACACAAATACTAGTCGCGTGTACGAATCGAACCCACGACCTCCGGCGCCATAGGCGGTAGTTTAGCAACTGCCCCACCGAGTCGTTGTGAGGGAAACGGATAACGAACATAGAAAAATGCGGCATAATTTCGCAAATATTAACAACGCCCTGAAAGGGAAAAGAAATCACCTCGCTTCGATATAAAATAATTCAATTCCCATTTCAAGCCAAAAGCACAATTCCCCCTTAACGCGTCATCGGTTTTAATACAGCTTGAACGGGGGCTACTCGGCTCGAAAATCAACGACTCTTTTGCTTCTCCTAATACGTAGTATCTATGTTTTTATTATTTGCAAATCCATAAACAAACGACTGGTATTATTTACACCGACGAAAATCTTACCGTCTTTTATCTACATTTTTAAGGCATTTGAGGCAATGCTTGGCCCATCCATTGTATCCTTTCCAGCATACAAACTATTTCGAATATCGTTTTACAACGATAATTCGAACGAGAGATGTCGCCATTGCTTTTTTAGAATTTTTTATAGTACTAATCTCTGCACTTAAGATTAAACATTGTAGAAAAAAGTACGAAAAGTTTGTAGCTTAGAGGCTAAAGCATAAGGGCGCAAATCCCGAAGATGTGGGTTCGATTCCCACAGCGGCGACAAACTGTTCCTACTTTTTTCTACAAATATCAATGTATTTTTTCACATAACACATGTATTTCCCTACAATTGCAAACATTTTATTGTACTCATATATAAACATACATTTTATTGTACTGATAAAACAATTGTGGTAGGGCCACGCAGCAGCCTCGACTGTTGCACGAATGGGCAGGCTCGTCCGGGTAAGTACGACCTCACAGAAGACCGGCGTAAAGTGGAAGTATAAAAAATACTTTCGCGTTTCGTCTGGTGAGCGAGGAAACCGGATCCCAATTTTCAAAAGGTCGTCAACGCGTCTGCAACTCTCGGGTGTGGCAGATGTCCACGGGCTGCGGTATTCACTTAACATCAGGTTAACCACCTGCTCGCTCAGCAACACTCACATAATAAAAACTGACGTTGAATTACACGTGTTCGTACCGAGTCGTATGCAAGCAAGCGAAACACAAAAGCCCTTTTATCAGACGCAGTTTATGTTTTTTTGTGGGGCGCCCTTTTTTGCGAACGCCCGTCGTGAAGTCCACTACTCGGAATGGCGAAAACATATTTCATTCGGCGACGCCGCTGTTGACAGATACCGCTTTTGTAATTTTGACTTTGTGGCGGAATAATACCTATTAAAATTAATAGAATTAAAAAACCGGCCAATTGCGAGTCGGTCTTGCGCACGAAGATTTCCGTACTATCTTTAAAAACGGCACAAAAACCAAATCTATGGATGGTATGTATGGGGGCCCCACTTAAAAAATTTTTTAATAGATTTTTTTAGTATTTATTGTTTTTGTGAAAATTTCAACTGTTTAACTATCACGGTCCATGTGAGACAGCCTGGTGATAGACGGACATATAGACAGACGAAAATCTCAACGTACTTTACTTAATCGTTTTTTTCGCATTGCTTGGCGCATCTATTGTTATCTCCTTTACAGCAGACAAACAATTTAAAATATTGTTTACAACGATAATTCAAACGAGAAATGCCATTGCTATAGAAAATTTTTAACATGTTATAGTGCTAATATCTGCATTTAAGATGAAACATAAAAATTTTAATCGGCCCATAATTTTTAAAGTTATCTGTACTTTGAACAGTGAAATCGTTATAAAATTACAGTTCATTATTAAATGACATACAAAGCTACCTTATTCTTGACCCCTGCCGATAATACAGAGATCAGTTTGTATGGTTGAGCGTGGCTAAACTGTTGCAAAACAGCTTTAGGACTTTTAGTGGTTTCAAATAACCGCTAAATATCCTAAAGAACTTGCCATGAACTTATAAAATACTAGCGACCCGCCCCAGTTTCGCACGGGTGCAATCTAAAATACATTTAATCCTTCCTCTTGAGTCACTCTATCTAAAAAAAGTCTCTC
Organism: Iphiclides podalirius; assembly: GCA_933534255.1. Classification (NCBI taxonomy): domain Eukaryota; kingdom Metazoa; phylum Arthropoda; class Insecta; order Lepidoptera; family Papilionidae; genus Iphiclides; species Iphiclides podalirius. The sequence goes on from OW152826.1 coordinate 12,835,613, forward strand.
ACTCTATGTAAAAAATCAGCATCAAGATCCGTTTGCTAGTTTTAAAGATCTAAGCATACATAGGGACGTACAGACAGCGCGACGACTTTGTTTTATACTATATAGTGACGAAAAGAATCTTATCACATTCTGGCTAGCCCACGAGTTCAGCACTCAACGGACCTTCAATATCATACGGACTGAAAGCAAAGACAAAGTTAAAGTCACATAATAAAAAAAACAATAAATTACACAAAAATGATATAATTCCATTTTTACGCCAAAGCTGTTGAAATGTTTTGCAGTCGCTTAAAATATAAAGCCGTAATCGATGTTGAATTACATACACAGTTAACGTATTTCATACGATTTCCCATTGTTTATAATAGAAAACTCGGTTCCCAAATGACTAAGAACATTGTCACATCGAAGTGTTAACTGTTAAAACTACCACCTTACTCGTATATTGCCCGAGACGTGTGAACAATAAACCTTTCAAGACAAAGTCAGAAATGAAATAGACCTTTAATAAATCCGCGAGCATTTCCGATTCCCTTCGACTTGTTTATAATCCATAATTAATTACCTTCATCGCCCCTCAAGAAGCTCCCCGTTAAGTTAAACAGAGCGCGCCAATGCGTGTTATGTATGCCTACATAACACGGCGTTAAATTAACTTACCGATATTTATGGTCTTAATTAAATCTTAAGCTGGCACACGCGCCCTGGACCCACAAGTTTAAGTGTGCCGAATATAGCGTCAACATTTATCATGTCGAGGAACATTTATCAAAACGTATGTACGAGATCTAATTTACTTTGGCTGTACATCATTGCATATTCACAATTTAGTTAAACCACACCGATGAATCGTCTTAGCATTTTTAACTCCATTTCGAGATCGCAGTAAAAAATAACAGATTGAAATTTTTTCAATTGTTCCACTTTTGATTTTTTTTTCTCATAATATATTTATAAAAAGTATTACTTAATCTATTAAAGTCATAATTAGTTTGAAAAATGATTTAAAACAGTATTTTTTAACTTTAGTTTAAAACCAATACGGTTTAGTTTAAAAACACGGTAATAAAATGCATATTTTTCTTTTAAATGAAGATCGATAAACACGTGTTCTAAAATAAAAATAAAAAATTAACGATGACAGTGATGCAGAAATGATTAAAACTTTTTCTTTCATGGTTTAAATACAAAAATTATGTGTAAGTGAACATTATATTAAAAATATATATTTTGCTGTTTTGATTGAGAGCTACGACGTCACAAGATGGCGCTAGGTCAGACCTATTCCTTATTTGAATCGCATTGTATTGTATGTTTTTGCGTACCTTCCTCCTGTTCTATAAGTAATTTTTTTTTTTACTAGTAACGTTTTTTATTTATTAGTAATATTATATATGATTGAATAATAAAGATAACTTACTCCAGTTTGCTTGTATACATTAAAATCATTGTATGTTTTAAACAATGATTATTGAATGTACTGACACAATTCAGATTAGCAAGGTCTACAGCTTTGTGGCTTACAAATTAGAGTAATCGCGTACATTACTCAGGTATGCCGTTACGTTTTACTCGGCGGGCGTATGTCTTACGTGATTCAGGGCTTACCTAAGATTAACTCGTATTTAAGATCCCCTAGATTTATCCCACCGTCTACGTACATACACTGTGAGATATGGAAAGAGTGACAGGCGAATGATTATTACAATGTAATTTTTAATAGATGGTACCATGTACCGAGTTGTTTATCCCGACCCCAACCGATAACCCGTAAGTTAATAATGATTATATCCCAATCTTTTGTAACGTTTGAGACCTCTAAAATGAAATCTTTTCCGACATTAACACTCGGTTTCTGGAACACTGATCATCGTATAAGTTTACTAATCAGCTATCAAATGGCTGTCTTATTCATTTCCAATTCTGATCGTTAAGAAGATCATTCTGATCAATTCATAGAGGTTAACCATCCTTTTGGCAACTTAAATAGCATTTGATAGTTGATTAGTTAGCTTATACGATGATCAGTGTTTCGGAAACCGGGCGTAAAATTATAAAACAAACTCAGACTGTCTGTGTGCAGCAGTCAGACGCAACGCTAATCCAGGGACTCTAAGAAGTATGAGATTTTGAAGAGCAGTTCAGTATAGATTAATGATGTGCGATAAGAAAGCTTCTTACACGAAATTCTTGCTTCTACGTTGACCGTCATATTGTCGGTCAACGTAGAAGAGGGAGAGGGAGAGAGGGAGAGAGGTTTGGCCGAAAGGTAACGTACAATAAATAAATGCTAATCTACGGTTTGTCGTCTTTATTGCGCGAGTTACACGGGTTGAGATGAAAGTAATCTCGCCAGGCGGATTCTGCATTAATGCGGGCAATTGCTCTTGTTTAAGGGCGTGATTACGCGTGGGTTAATCTTCTAACAACGGGGAGTCGTTCCGCTTGTGATGAAAAGTAAAAAGCGCGGGTTCTATTCTGCTATCACTGTTTACCGAAAGAAAGTGATTAAAGACTATAGCTTCGGCTTAAATAATGCGACGCGGTAGAGCCTCGTCAAGTTACTGTTCCGAAAATTCGTCTTTTATTCTATCCACTCACCAATTTGATAAGCCCCATATCATGAATGGCATTAATATCCATAGGATATAAAAAAGTTATGTTTGTACGTACTTAGTACGCACGTAAGAAGTTAGATCTTAAGCTTAACGAAAGAACAATAACTGAAAATTGTGTCTCCTGTGCCAGTTACTATTCGTGAAAAGACTTTAAATGCAAAATTTTGACGGTGGCGGATGACCCTACGTCACGCAGCAGTGTTGACTGTTGCGTGGCGAATGGGCAGGTCCGTCCGGGTACCACGAACTCACAGAACCGGCTTAAAGTAGAAATGTTACACTACTGCGTTTCGTCTGGTGAGTGAGGTAGCTGGGGCCCAATTTGTATAAGGGTGACAACGCATTTGCAATCCTACGGGTAGTGTAAATGTCCATGGGCGACGGTTATCACTTAACACCAGGTGAGCCGCCAGCTGGTTTTTTTATGTGAAAAGTTGCCAAACCAGCAGACGGTTCACCTGATGGTAAGTGAACACCGCCGCCCATAGACATCTGCTATAACCAAGGGTTACAGATACGTTGACAACCTTTTGAAAATTGGGCTCCGGCTACCTCACTCACCAGACGAAACGTGAAAGTATTTGTCATATTTCCACTTTACGCCGGTCTTCTGTGAGGTCGTGGTACTTACCCGGACGGGCCTGCCCATTCGTGCAACAGCCGAGGCTGCTGCGTGGCCCTACCACCGTAACCCGTTACCGCTACCACCGTAGCTCGTTTGCCACTTTCTCACATCAAAAAAATTGTTAACGATTTAATTAAAATAACTTGGAATTACAGGTAAAAGTCAAGTTGTTATTGGTTGCCATGGTAATACTGTAAAGTTGATTAAGTTGGTTCTTCATCATAATGCAAAAAATTACTCGAAACGCGCCAAAAGAAGTATAACTTCAAAAATCGAAGAACTTTGTGGTGTAAATATATAAATAATAAAATATAAAATAAAGTATAACTTTTACGGCGTAATATGTGACTGTAAATATATATATATAACAAAAATCGTAAGGGAATCGTACAAGCATTCCTATTCGTATAAAACTATTAAATATTGATAATTTGGAAAATTTCCATGTCGTCTCCGTAATTTAAAAAAAAAACAACACGGGTCCTTTTCTGAAAAACGATTCCAGGAAGTATAGGATATTTGTAATATTCCCGTCGCTGTTTCGCCAGCAAATTAAATATGCTTTAACGAAATATTAATATCCGTATGCGCAAACATCGAAGCCTCGCGAAATCGAACGAAAATTTCGACAGAATGGTCAATTTGCCGCGGGGAGTTTTAAGCGGGGCTGCATTCAATTAACGGTTCTTAATATACGTACGAAATGCACGCTTCACGTTTGGGGTTCCGTAACTCGATGGAAATTGGGAAATACATTCGAGAATTTTCTTTGTCTGCGTATTTTGCTGCAGTTATTTCGCATTTATGTTGTACTGTCGAGCTACGATGCAATGCAGTTGTGGAATTAAAAGTGAAGAAATGAAGAAAAAAGATAAAAAAAGAAAAAAGAAAGAAAAGCTGTGTAATTAATATAAAACAGTGTAGTAAAGAGATTATGTGTCATTAGGTTATTATTATTTACTATTTGCCGTTATATCTGTGTCCAATTTTAATTTAACATACTCGGACAGAATTTAAATCTCGTTAGTACTGACTTATCATATGCTCAAAGATAAGAAAAATATCGTGTGGCAACCTGAATGTTTTAAAATAACCTTAGAGAAACAGATATTTTCGAAAGTATGCGACGTCCGCCAATCCATGGTGGTTGCCGGTGGACTATGGCTTAATACCATCTCTCCAGAGCAGATCTATCCCGGCAGTGGAACATATTTATTGTTACTTTACATTTACATCTACTGTAAAAAATTTCATAAAGTATACTACGAGTATATTAGATAGATGGTGATTTATATTAGCGGGCGGTTGACTATTTGGCACTTGGAAACACGTGAATTGTTGCTTGTAAATTAGTGAATTCACCCCGTGAACGGTCGTTTATCATACTTTAAGCGGCTCGACGGCAAACTGACAATGAATCAGCAACGCTCACCTCATTTATCATTCGAAGCGATCGTGTGTTATGGCGAGGGGCCCACGCTCGACACAGTGCTAACCCAAGTCATTTCAATTTAACCTAACAACGATAACTGTTTCGTCTTACGCCCGGCTTCTGAAACACTGATCATCGTAGAAATTAACTAATCAGCTGTCGAATGTCTTTTCAAATGTCATTTGTGTTGCCCAAAGGTTGGTTAAACTCTTTGAATTGATCTTTCTGATCATTAAGAAGATCATTCTGATCAATTCAGAGTTTAACCATCGTTTTGGCAACTTAAATGACATTTGAAAAGCTATTCGACGGCTGATTACTTAATTTCTACGATAATCAGTGTTTCAGAAATCGGGCGTTAGTACGGCTACTAACGCTACATAACTCGTTACAGTATCATCTCGTTACTGCTATTGCGGGGTCACGTGATTTTAATAAAACTATTTTTAATAAAACGGACACGTAATACGCCTACATCACTACACTAACAATTAAACAGTAAGCTGAAAAAGAGGTACAACATATTATATGTTGGCGTGGCCATAGATTTCAAACAGGGTAGGCCCTAAAAAAACTTACCAATTTCTCTAAGTGATTGAAAATTACATAACAATTCACTTAAATAATATCCAAAGTGATCTTTGAAAAACCTCTGAAAAGTTAAGATTATTTTTCAACGTGAAAAAAATGTTAACTTTACTTTTTTACTGGTGTTGTGGCGTGTATGGTCTATGCGTCTATGGTACGACGGGGTATTCAAATATTTTTGCATCTAAGGAGTTCAAGAGCAAGAGTTACACAATTTATAGGTCTTCTGATCACACTTTCTATATTATCTTCAGTGTATCATTAAGACCTATAAATTGTTATTAGAAATAGATGAATAACTGTATATATGTTACGAGAGTATCAGGCTAGTGCCTCCATTTAAGATTTCTAAAGCAGAGTGTAAATAAAGCATCCGTAGTTATATTAACAACCAACAAAAGGTGTGTAAGAATCGTATATGAAAGAATCTCTGCCTACACCAATTCCCTGAGGAGGCTTAGCGTTTTATGTCGGTAATATTGGATGCATTTCAATCCAATATGGAACGCTCGAATGTTTACAATTTAGATGTATTAGTGTTTCGTTAAAAGGTCTCCCACTGAGAGCAAATCCATTTTAGAAAATGGCAGCGGATCAATCTTCGAAATAGCGATGCGGGCAGCGATGGCACAGCCAACTTGTACAGTCGACGACGTACGAAAATCGGATTGATTGAAACGCAACGTAACGATACCTGTCGTCCTAGTCGTGATCTAGTTTTGATTTGAATTCTATCAACTGTCCGAAACTAAACATATTAATTTTTACACCATGTCTGCACTTAAGACTAGGTTTTCGCCGCTGTTAGGGTGGAACCCGATGGACGTAGGTTCAAATCCTCGTGGTTACGATAAACTTTTCGTCCATTTTTAGGGTTCCGTACCCAAAGAGTAAAACGGGACCCTATTAACACTGCACATTTGTCACCAGGCTGTATCTCATGAGCCGTGATAGTTAGACAGTTGAAATATTCAATGATGATGTATTTCTGTTGCCACTATAATAACAAATACTGAAAAACAATAAAAAAAATTAAATGGGGCTTTTTTTGCCGTTTTTATAGATTCGACCGACGAGTGAAGCCAGACGTGTCGGACTCGCACTTGGCCGGCTTTTCTACAAATTTTAATGTCCGAAACTAGTTTAGCTTCGACTTCATTGTCTGAATGACACGGTATTTATGAAATAAACGAATATCATTATCATTCTTTCTGCCTGTTTGAGTCCACTGTTGAACATAGGCCTCCCCCACAAACAGCCACGAAGCACGATTCTGAGCGAATTGTATCCATCGAATCCCCGCACATTTGCGCAAGTCGTTTCTCCATCTAGTTAAAGGTCGTCCAACACTACAAGAAATATATCTTTGACTTCATCTTCTCACTGTTAAAAGTTTTGATTAAAGTTCAGAAATACACATAGAGCCGTGATAGCTCTGCGTCCGGGCGCTCGCCTTAAATTCAATTTACTCGAGCAACCTGAGTTGGATCCTCGGTGTCGGTGCCAATGAAAATTTTAGTGCTGATTTATCACGCGCTCTGTGGTGAGGGAAACCTGCAGATTTTGGATATAACAACAAAAAAAATATTTCGAAAATATGTGAAGTTCGCCACTAAGGGTGGACTATGCCCAGATACCTTCTATACACAGGAGACCTTTGCCCAGCAGTGGGACATTTGTGGGCTGGTAATTGCCTTTTTTTACTTTTTCAGAAATACAGTGCGGGTGGGTGTATCTGCCCACCGCATTGGCGAAAGCGTTGGGTGTGTCATCTTCTCAGCGTTAAAAGTTTCAATTACATTTCGAAAACGTTGGCGAAAGCGTTTGGTGTGCTCTTCTATAATAAAGCTGCGAAAAGACCCTGCCCTGTTAACAAATTGATTATGTTTTACCTAATAAATTAACTCCATTATATTATGGGTATTCAAGAAGGAAGGATTTAAATTATTGATTAGGAAGCTTAATAATTATTATTCATAAATTTTCCTGTTTCCGTCTGCAATTTTCCGTCTCTGAAATTTTTAATATATAAAATATACATTGAAGGTTTCTGTTAAATTACATCACATACTTTTGGTATTGCATTTATACATTGTTTATATATATATATAGCTCGTATCTGAATATGTATGTGTATACTATAATGTGTATATACTATTATATATACTGTAATTATATGTGTATGTAGTCTCATAATTATTAAATATTTTTAATTATAGAAAAACAAATCTTTTTTTTTGACAAATGCAAGATACTCTATAAACCTGTTAAAGTGATCGCGGTGGAAATTTTTTGGGTTCATCCAAACTGCATTTCTTAAGTTCCATCCAAGGGCTTATAGTGTTAATCTTTCCAAGTAAACCCAGGGTCGCTTCAATAAAGTTTAGTGCAGGATGTTTAATACGACGAGTAGATACTCTTACAGTTGGCAATTGAGACTTTTAACAAGTACAACATGAACCACCACCCATGTTACATTTGAAATTTCAAACGCAGATTCGAACCCACGCGACAAATTTAACGTCACAGACGTCCATCACCGATCAAAAGATTACTTTAAAGACGCTACACTTTAAACCACCCAGCACCCAGCTCGCAAACATCCGTCGCCGAATCCGCGAAGTCAGGTGTTTTTTACGACCGTGTACCGAATTCGCGAGATTGATTTACTGTTTGTTTTCGAAATGGATGAGCTTTTAGCGCGAGAGTGTACTCCGAGCCAGCGGGGCGCGCTAACATGCGTGTTTTTGAACGATCGCTTTGGCGTAGCTTTCGAGTGTTTATTGTCTCCGTCGGATTATAAAAATGTATCCCTGTTTAATTTCTCCCATTTGATACATAAGAGCGAATACGTTTTAATATAGTAGCCTTATGCTGAGCTCACTACTTTTTGGTCGTCGCATACACCAACATTCTATTTAGTAGTTATTTTGTTATTTTGTTCTTTTATTATTTTGTCGTTTTTTTTTTGTTAATGGTATTTGTGAACGGTTAATAAAGATTTTCTATTCTATTCTAATATGTTTATAATGTCATTGCATAAGGGTACAAAGAATACAAGCGAAGTGGTAAGTGTAAAGTAACCAGTCGGTTATTTTATACTAGCCCAGGCCTAGAACTAGTCTAGTGCTGGGCAGAGGCATCAAGAGGGTACTAGGGCATAGACTACCACGCGACCCTACTGCGGATTTGTGGACTTCGCATATCTTCGAGACATACTTTTTGCTATTATTTCGAAAATATGCCTCCTCACGATGTTATCGGTGTGAAGTTATCGGTTTCCCCACGATGTTTTCCTTCACAACGTGTTGCGTTAGTCAGCACTTAAAATTAACAATTTCATTAGCGCAAGTAGTCGATTTGAACACTGGTTGCTCGGGCATAATTAAAATAGCGAGCTATAAGGAAGGAGTCTATAGTTATCGTTTGTGTATAATTCAATACAACATAATTTATTGTTCCACCCTAAGCAGCATAAATTGGACGGCACAGGGATGACAGTATCTGCTCGGTTCACTGACAATTTGAATTTCCTGGAACCCATAGTGTTTCAACTTTAATTATAGATTAATTATGATGACAATTTGTGAATAAATCAATAAATACATTTCTAGTTCCACTAGTTTTAAATCTTGAGTTTACTTTGTGTTTCCTTTAATATAAAATAATCATTATAAAATTATAAATTGTAAACTTTTGTAGATAAATGAAAAAAATTTTTCGGCGCTTAACGATTCGAACTTGTGTCTTCAGATTTCGCGCCCTGACGCTTTACCAAGCTAAGCGGCCGATGACTCTTTCTATTGCATTTTTAGCAATACTTGGCGCCTTCTAGTGAACATTCAACGATGAACATTTGTAACGAGAAATGTCGGCATTGCTTTTAAAATTTTTAACATTAATTTTTATTTTTAGTGCTAGTCTCAACACTCAAGATGAAACTTTAAATTGTAAATGTAACATAAAAATGAAACGCGAACTATTTACCAGAATATCAGCAGTGCAGACTTTAACAGTTGCAAGTAATGCCGTGATTGTATGCAATAGCTGTTGCATTGCGCACAATGCACTGCCCACAATATTTTCACCACGCAACTCGATGAAAGCGTTGCACCGTAAATTGTGAAATTTTATAAATAATATATATCATTCGGCTGCCTCCGCCGAGCACACGGCAATAAATCCACAATGAACACGTGTCAATTATCATTTGGTTGGTGGCTCGGGCTGCGGCGAGCGGTAGCCGTTATACTTTTGTGGATAAGTCTTTGTTGAACATTATTAGGTGCTTCGTGGTAGACTATGTCATGATACCGTCAGTACAGAGGAGGATTTGCGCAGCAGTGGGACATAACAGGCTGATACTTTACTTTACTTTACTTTTTATGCCTTTCTATCAAACATGTAGTGTACAACAAATGTTACCGGCATAGTTCAGAATATTAATAAACAGGTGCTTCGTGACAGTTTTTGTTGTACTATGTTCAGCAGTGGATTCAAACAGGCTAAAATAATGATGAAAGATATAATTTTTTAAACTTCAAGTGTTAGAAGAAATTATCTCAAAGCCCTGCGTCGTTGATAAACCTACCGCATGTTTAAATACTTCCTTTTAAAATCATTGCCTTCGAATCGTGTTAGAACTGTCAGATAATAATTAGTCTGCAAAGATAGTTATGGTTTATAATTTTATGAACCCAAAAAAAATCAATAATAATAAACACACAATATAATACAATAATAACACTGGCATACCGAAACTGAAACATTAAACTGATTGGTGTAATTACATTGCAGTTCTATAGACTGTTATCTGTTTCTTTACCATACCTTCTATATCATCTGTCACATTCAATTATTTATGTCATACAATGTAAAGCGGAACAATTTTTAAACCCCCGCAGTATGGACATGCGTCATCTTTATTGAAACAACATTGATAAATCTAATATACAGAGTAATATCCACGCTATACTTGCGTTCTAGAAATGCCTTTAGATTTTCCCGAGCTAAAAAGGCGAGCCGAGACTCCACTGGCTCTGGGGGGAAGTATATTGATAATGTTCTCATCGCTGCCCCTCCCGTGTCTGTAATTCCCTTACGAAACAAATTGAATTTCTCTAAAGCATATCCAGATAATCTAGAGCACTGCTAAGAAGGTCTGCATTTTAAAATAGGGAATATTTTAACTAGGGAAATGGACACATTAAAAAATCAATGGTACATTTTTATATTCGAGCATACACGTAGTAGTAAGAAACTTCCGTAGAAACATTTACTGTCATCATCATTATTACTCCTGCCCTTATCCCACCTAGGTCGCGCCTGCCTGACGTCAACCCTCCTTGGGAAACGAACACCCAGACCCGGAACAATTATCTGTGGGTCACACAAACACGTGTCCCGTGTGGGAATCGAAACCACGACACCCGATGCCGAAGCCAATAACTTAGCAACCGTTACTCTTACTAATGTTATCCTTATTTCGATGTATTTTAAGGGGAACAAAGAAAACTCATCCATCGATCAAATGCTCACCAGCTGAGTAACACTTCGATGATTAAAGTCTCCATTACACGATCAGAATGTGACATCTACTGTGACGCTACACTCCCATTCTTCCCGATGCGGATCATTCGTCAAACGGCATAAGCTCGATCAGATCCATTATTAATTCTGTACGCGGGAAAACACCATTATTCCACAATGTACAGTCATAACAAGGTCGGTAAACGGCGATAGGAGCAAACGCCACTGACTTATAGCGAGGCACTAAGCAATTTGTCAACGCGCGCTTCTAAACAAATGCTAATACAGTATTTCCGATTCGTTCCCAGTAGGTACGAATGCTCCGTATTGTTGGTACGCTAGTTGAATGTACAATGGGTACGGTAAACTTGTTTATAAACATTTGTAGATACAATTTCTAATTTTACTTTATGATTAATTACAATTAATTACATTTTGCGCTATAAAACTGCCGTAAGGTACTATACAAATTTTAGTAGAATAGATTAATTATTTCAATGTAGTAATGATATTATTTAGTCATTATGTTCTTGATTAGTCTATTATATTATTTAAGTAAAATTATATTGTACAGGTGTAAGGTAGATGATATAACTTGATGCTCTTCAAAATTAATCCATTGCATGCATTGAAATGGGCAGTAAAATTATAAAATAACTTCATTTCCTGAGTTTTATTATCAGATGACCGCCAGCTCCCTTGCCACCTTCCCATATAATAAAAAAACTAGCATCGAAATAATCAATTTCTTACTATAGATACATTGTAGGCGCTTCAACAACTACATAAATGGTTTTTCTAAATTATTAGTTGTATTTAACCGTACAAAAAAATCAGAAATAAAAAAAAATTATTTAAGTTTATACGTGTATACGATAAATATAATTGGAGTGTCTGTTCGTATTAAAAATAACGGCTTTGCATATGGATTTATACACGGTACATATAACAAAGTATTTTTTTTTTACTATTTGTCTTCCTATTTATTCTGTTTCTCTTAAAAGTATGGACCAATTTTGACGGAATTTTCACTGGCAGATAGCTATGTAATAAGGAGTAACTTAGAATAATTTTATTTAAGAAATTTTATTTATTTTAACTTCCACGCGGACGAAGTCGCGGGCACAGCTAGTAATAACATATAATAAGTAATAGTTTAAATGCATATGCATGAAACAATCATTGTAAGTTGCTGAGGGTCCTTATATGCTCTTTTGTGACGCCTAAAGTCTCTTAGTGTAGTAGCCGAGTGCGAGAGGTGTTAACAAGTGGCTCTTTTACGGGCAGGGCCTCAAAGTGCATAATACATTAATTACAGTAGAAGTAGATGTGGATGTGGGACAAATCTAAAACGTGTACCAGTGTGCAAAAGCTCCTTGAAAGTTCCTTAAGTGTCTCTCCTCCGCTTGGTGATGCATGGCGGTAGAGAAAGAATCATATGAGGTCGTGGTACTAAGCCCTGCCCATTATTCAAACATACTCTAGCATCTTTGGTTAGATATATTGATTTAATCAATATTTGATAGGTCCGTGGCACAGTTGCAGGTATTGGATCCACGTGAAATTTATGATTGTAAAACGACTTTACAACAGAGGATAATGTTTAAAAAAAAAAGAGAAAAAAAAATTATATGCTGTTCCAAGAATTTAAGTGAAGGCAATGTTTTAAAAAAAAGAGAAAAAAATATATACGATGCCGTTCCAAGAATGGGCGGGTTCATCCGGATAAGTATAACTGGCTGACAGAGACCATGAAGTACTGGATGCTCACTTGCAAACTTTTCGCTTAAAAAAATTAGATTTACAACAAGACGAATGCTGTATAAAATATGTCGGAACATTAGTTCTTCAAACAACAGCTTCGTGTTGATAACATATTATAACATAATTATATTGCCAAATATTACTTTTTACCAAGTGACAAACGGCATTGAGATTGTAGGCTAAATTCAATCCATTTTAATAATAATTGCACACGTGAAACCATACCGTTTAACTGAAAGGTGACAAACATTTATGTATATGATGGACTTGGTCTCCCGTTAATAATAAATGGCGCCATTGCACGTGTTTCCGCCCACTTCCGGCTACACGTTTCCGTTGCAATTCACCAAATTATCCATGAAACGTTACCAAACAGCCCACGAAAGTTAATAAAAATTCATCAAACATTTTTTCGTCTTAACACTTGCATAACGAACAACATAAAATAAAGAACTCTAAATGACTGGGTAACAAGGTTGGATGTTATGAATAAATGCAATTCGAGTATTCAAATTCCGCTAAACGTATTGCGAGCGGTCGCGAAGAACTACTTCCGAGTACTACCTCAGGTTTAATTGCATAATACACTGCGCCACAAAAATAAATGGTCACATAAAAATATCGTGATATCACCAAATGCCATTTAAATAGATAACGTTATTTATTTAAACATGTTTTAGTGGATTAGTACACCTTATATAATGAGTCTAAAAGAAAGGTTCATTAGTGTAAATTACGATTGCTAAAAAAATAGTAAATTTTGTAAAATAACGAAATACAAAACCAGAATATGTGACAGTGCTAAATATGGACTCTGTAGCGCGGTTTCCAAGGTATTGGCTTCGGAGCCGGGGATCATAGGTTCGATTCCCACACAAGACACTATTTGTATGACCCACGGACAACTGGACCTGGGTGTGTGTCCACGTAAAAAAATATTAGGTACCAAAAACAAATCAGGATAATATTATCCTATAATAAAGGGCAATGGTTTTCATAAGGAAGGCTACAATAGGTATTCCAGGTCGCAATGCTCGTTGGGACTTGCTACCATAAAAAATACAATACTATACTACAGAGGGAAGATGTCAGCATAGTACTGCTAGTACCGTTTGACTATCTTCATCTACGGTACAAAGTTATTTTTTGTTGTACCAAGTACTTTGTACTTTTTAATTAAAATTAACCAGTTTGCCCGAACATTTATGTATTTACTTTTATGTCTTAAACAAAAACAGTAACACTCATCTACAACGTACTACAGGTTGGTGAATCAAATAGATATTTAGGCAAATTACAGATTTTTTGGTGTCCCGTTTATTTGCACGTCAGTGTATATACAACAGTCCTAAATTATATATGATATATGCTACAGACGAGCAACGGAAAGCTGTCGAAAGCTATTGTGCGTCGGCCCCACTACTCACGCTGTGGCAGCTTTCTTGTATACAAATTAACTCGTACCGAATATAATACAGGAATTAAATGGACTTTGAGATTGCAAGCAATTAGCGATCATAGTAAGTTGTTGAGTCTTTGATGAATAGTTTAGTTTAAGTACCGTTAATTCGCAGCCAGGTTTTAACCTTATCTTATCTTATCTTGTTTGGTAAGATTATATTACACTATCCTCAGTGAACAACACTAAACGATGTTGGGAAGCTGTTATTATTAGGTTTATTTATTTTTGACGCAAGAACTTGGCAAGCGAGCTCGCGGTTCAAATGCTGTTAAGTGGTTACCATTTGCAACACCCTTAGGGTTGCTGATGCTTTGCCACGTTTTAATAAATTGGGCCAGCTCACTCACCAGACGAAGCGCAGATGTTATAATGTTTATACCTCATGCCGGTCTTTTGTGAGGTGGTGGTATTTCAGGTTTCAAATTATTCTGTACTTGCATGCTACCTTAACGGGACATTTTAATTGTCCTTTTTAACATCAATGGCCGTTTTGGTCTAGTGTTTATGTAACCGAAGACAGACGTTGAATTGCCGATTGATCATAATGATTTTCTTAATGATCAGATAGATCAATTCAAATAGTTTACCATCCTTTTCGCAACTCAAATGACATTTGAAAAGCAATTTGACAGCTGATTAGTTAACTTCTACGATCAGTGTATCAGAAATCGGGCGTTAACGTTAAAATAGACTGCTCAAACTTGCATCCTCACGATTTCGGCGTCCTCCGAGTGGGGGGGGGGGGGGCGTCACGTTTCGTCCCGTAGACAGCCGCTTCAGACGCGCTGCCTTCGTTTTGCACCGTCTGAAGGGCTCGGGTTACTTACGCCCTCGTGCATAATCGAGTGGGGCTTCGTTTTGTTGTAAAAGTCGATGTTCCGGTCCGAATCGACGGGTCGGCGACCCCTCGTTTAAGGGAGCCGGTGTCATAAATGTACTGATGACAAAAATAGCGAAGTTTACCAAGAAGTCAGTCTGCTGGCAAGGTAAAGACAAAAATAGTCATTGCGTTTTCGTGAATATTTTCAGATTTTACTAGACTTGACTTCACCGCTGAGCGCGTAATAGGTGTTGTACTAGGTACAGTGTGTGATTTCATAATGTATAAAATCAAATCCCGCCCCAACTACAGTAACCTTTAAATATTTTTGAGATTTTTTTTCTTTTTTTTATGTGAAAGTTGCCAAGCGAGCACACGGTTCACCTGATGTCAAGTGAATACCGCCGCCCATGGACATTTGCTACAGCCGAAGGTTGCAGATGCGTTGACAACCCTTTGGAAATTGGGTTAAATCTTTTTGGGATGCACACACATACCTTCTGTATGTGTGTGCATCATGAAGTTGTACATATATTTTAGTGTAAATTAATTATGGCTTCCTCGTTATAGATTGTTGAAATTTTCAGGATGTGCTCACAGGATGAATCAGGATATGATTAAAAAACATGTATTTCACTTCAATTTTCCAACTATACCTAATCAAATAATAAAGAGAGCTTAAACTGTGGTGGGGTCCCAAAGCAGCGTCTACTGTTACATGATTACGCAGAATGATCAGAATAAATATCACGATTCACAGAAAACCGGCATGAAGTAGAAATAACATTTGGTCTGGTGGGTGTGGTAACCGGCCCGTTTTTTTTTCGAGGCTCTTTAATAGATCTGCAACCTCACTTGATATATAAGTGCGTGGGTGGTTTTAATCACAAAATTAAAGATATTGAAAATAAATTAGAACCAATGAAGTAAAAAAATAACCTTATGTCAGTACCTACCG
The DNA here is from genome assembly GCA_933534255.1 of Iphiclides podalirius. Classification (NCBI taxonomy): domain Eukaryota; kingdom Metazoa; phylum Arthropoda; class Insecta; order Lepidoptera; family Papilionidae; genus Iphiclides; species Iphiclides podalirius. The sequence goes on from OW152826.1 coordinate 12,851,409, forward strand.
AGGGATTTTATATATTATCAACGGTGACAGACATGATATTATGTAATTCGCTCATGCCATGATATGTATTCCTCTATTACTATCCATACTAATCCTTACTAATATTATAAAGGCGAAAGTTTGTATGTATGGAGGGAGTTTGCTACTCTTTTACGCAAATACTACTGAATAGTTTTTAATGAAACTTTACAATAATATAGCATAAGAATAAGACATAGGCTATAATTTATATACATATTTTATGTAAATCTGTCTTTCTGTTTTAATGTTACACCTTCAGCCTATTCTACGCAGACGTAGTCGCGGACAGCAGCTAGTATTATAAATGCGAAAGTAACTCTGTCTGTCTGTCTCGCTTTCACGCCAAATCTACTGAACCAATTTAAATGAATATTGGTACACAGATAGCCTAGACTCCGAGAAAGGACTTGGCTATTTTTTTATTGGAAAAAACTTTAAAATATGTGTATTCTTTAAAGAAACATATTTATTTAAGGACTTCAACGCGAGAGAAGCCGCGAGCGGAAAGCTAGTAATATATATTCGAGCGCGTAAATGGTGAATCAACAAAAAAAAAAAAAAAAAGGAACCATACATTTCTTATCTGTATCCGTTAAAATGAGCACAATTCTTGTTTACTGAGTATCATTGTATTCTATGAAAATGCGCGTTTCTGCCCAAAGTCCAATTTGGGACTATTTTTTTATTTTATTAAATGAAAGTTTTTTACGGATTACATCGCGATTAAATAAAATCTAAATAAATGGCGTTTCGTCAAAAGGGTATTATTTAATAACGAGTAAGTACAAGAAATCGTTGAATCTCATTTGTGGTTCGATTAAAGCTATTATAAAACAATATAATCTGATATAAAAATTATTTAACTCATCGCTTATAATGGTTCAAGTACGAATAATTTGTTTATCGGCATTTCATATATTTTTATAGCAAATATTTAACTGGTATACTTTATTATCATTTACGTTAGTTAAGGTTCGTATGACCGAAATTTTAATATAGCAACTGACACTTCTAATTAACTGAGCCGTGATAGCTCAGTGTCCGGGCGCTCGCCTTTAATTCAATATACTCGAGCAACCTGAGTTCGATCCCCGGTGCCGGCACCAATGAAGTTTTTAACTTTAAGTGTTGACTTATCACGTGCTCCGTGGTGAAGGAAAACATCGTGAGGAAACCTGCATATTTTCGAAATAATAACAAAAAAAAATATATTTCGAAAATATGTGAAGTCCGCCAATCCGCAGTGGGGCCGCGTGGTGGATTATGCCCTGATACCCTCTGTATAGAGGAGGCCTTTGCCCAGCAGTGGGACATGTATAGGCTGTTACTTTACTTCTAATTATCTTAAATTACGTACTCTTTCATTTTCTCACGAATCAAAAGGTTACAATTGAAGTGCGTCCGATGAAGCTTTAATAGTCTCGGGACTGAAAGCAAAAACATCAGTTAATACAAGACACAATTGAAGCTGTAACGTTTTTAAACAAAGTAGAAAGCGAACGCTGTCATAATCACAAGGCACTGAGACTGGCGACACACAATAATATACAAAGCGGACCTTGCGAAAAAAAAAACAGCGTGCAATTCGTCTCCCAAGCGCGCAACAGTTATAGCCTTGAAGTTGCTGAGCCCTCGGGACCCCTCCTGAAGCACGGCAACAGCTCTCCAGGCATCTGAGAGCTTTGTGCCCGAAGAAACGCTTTTGAAAGGATGACTGGAAGAGGAAATGCATACCTTTAAGCCCCTCGTTATAACCGGGATTTAATATTTCGCTCCCAGCGTCGAGGAGACGTGCGCTCTTTAAGAAATGTATACCTTCGGGTTACGTTTTCCCTTTTGCGAACGGACGCCTCCGTTAACGTATGAATTGAGATTGTTACCAGCTTTAACCAGACAGAGATATCTCACTAAATCTACGTTTTATTAAACGCCTCTCCTAATAACAGGAGTTTTAAAAGCCCCTCAAATTAAAAATATTTTTTCACGTGTTACTTTTTACCCGAATACGATAAAACCAAATTGCGCAAGTTTCACTTGAAATTATAAAGAATCATATGACGGATTTTTGGCCCCAAAATCTTTTCAATATTTATTTTATTATCGCAGCCGGTTTTTTTAAGTGTTTTTTTTTTTTCTAAAAATTGACTTGATTCCGATCGCAATAATGTTCTGCAAACATGCAATTTCATACAAGAAATGTTGGATACTTGAGGCGGTAGATGCGTTGAAAACCTCAGTTATCTCACTCACCAGATGAAACGTGAAAGTACAATACTTCCACTCCACGCTGGTATTCTTGTATATCAAGATTTCGTTGTCTATCAACAGGATTTACCAACTGTATAACAATTGAAAGTTAATTAGTTTGACGAGAATCGATTGGCTTTCCTGTTTACCTCGTTAGGGATTGAATTTCGGAGAGATTGTTTAAGTTCTTAAATTGATAGACATGTGCGGGGCACGCAAGTCAAGTATTTAATTTCTTAATTTGCTGTATTTATGGGAATAGTTAGGATTTTGAAACACTTGTGTCACTTTCGACTATTGTGTGTTTACCGTACCGATTTTACAAATTACAAAGAAGCGTTAATAAGAACTAGTATTTATTAGTTTTGTCTTAAACTGGTGGTACATCTTCTCTTTCTGCTGGCCTTATCCCACACTAGAAGGAGTTGGCACAACATGTCTTTTCCTTCCGATTTCCTGTATCATTTTTAAACAGTCCATCAAAATCTTTCTCGTTCTACCTCTATCTTGACACCATCCAACAACATTCAAAATCATCATTCGATCGAACCAAACGATTCGATGCTGTCATGATAGCCCAAGAGCCCGCAGCAATCGGACGTTTGTAATTTCATAAAAGCTGAAAGTTTATTTGTGTTTATCCCCAATACCGGTAAGAACGAACCCCTAATGTGAAGTTTGGATCATGGTGGCTTTTCAAACTCATACGAATTACGCATGAGTTTGAAAACAAAAAGGGTGCAAAACAATTTGTCCTCGTCGGATACCCAAATCATAATGGCAAAAATCGACATGGCGATATTTGCCAATCTGTTGAGAATGTTGCAAAAGAGCTGGATGGTCATTTGCAACAGCCACAGGGTTGCAGATACGTTGCCACGATTGCAAATGCTTGAAGCAAACGTGCATTTGCTATTTCTGAACTACGTACGCCGATGAATTATGGCTTCATAGTCCGTCCGATGGGTAGTAGACAAACAAGCGCAAGTGACCTAATAGTGGTTTCCGTCGTCGACCCGCTAAGATCGCCGATTCAAATCCCAGCGACCATTCAAATTACAACTCAATTATTGTGCACATAAAGGATCTAATTGCGGGGCAATTCGCCTCCGCAGCACGCAGCTTGCCTTCTGTGCAAAAAGGGGAAAAACCCAACCCGCATGTCACGACAATTTTAAAATAATAAAGCACAATACGCGGCGACAAACAAAACGCGACGGGTGGCTGCGGCTGGGGGGCCACACACGGGCATTATTAACAGCGTCGTTAGCCCGTGCGCTTCAGACGGTGGAAACATGCCCCAAGTCCCGGGGGGCGGGTCGCAAATAAACCGCACGGATGTCCCCTTTCAACCCCCGAGTAATGAGTCGCCAGCTATGCATGCGCGCCTAGTACACGGCGTTTTGATACAACGAAAGTGTGAGCGCTTTCACCGCGTTGTAATAGCGAGACGCCCCAAAAGACGTTGCGCGGTAAAGCTCTTAGCTCTATGCTCTCCTGGTACTTTTCGGATTTTGTTGATAGCGTAATAAAATAAAAAGAGCATACAAAGTTATCTAGTCCCAAACTAAGCAAGGCCTATGGGATATTTATTACATTGATTAACGTACTTAAACTTTTCTTTTGTAAATAAATACGTATTATAGATATATAAACCCAGACACTGGAAAAAGACTGTTGTGTTCATCACACAATATTTTTCCAGTAGTGGGGATCGATCCCACACCCTCTGGCGCAGGAGGCAGATCCACTATCCACTACACCAATGGGACGTATTATAGTCTTTTTTTTTTACTTACGTAACACGCGCCTAATTTTTTGATCATTTACGCAATTTATAAAACATTTCACTACTCTTAATCAAATAAAAAAAAGTACAGGCAATAAGGTCTCATTTATTTGTCTTCAGTAGACAGAAATGACATGTACCAGGATTTATAAAACGATATCGACCCCAAGTCGTCATCCTAACCACTACATAAGACGTTAGTTGTTAACGCTCTTTGTACTCCATGTTCTCCTAGTAACTTTTAAATGCGGCGCAAATTTTTCTGATTTTGACTATAAATTTGGTGGTGGTGGTATTGTGGTAATTTATTTATTAATTAATAACACTTCAAGAAGTCTCTCTATGCCGTTAGATAGATTGTTTAATATTTAACATGATGTATTGTTTATTTATTTATACTGTATTGTACACCGACAACATAACTAGTGCAAATTACAAATTAATGTAAAAGGAAGTAAGTACCATAGGCGGTTTCGTCGCTCTTAAAGCGATTTCTTCCAGACAAATTGCGAAAAGAATTTTTGCTAAAGCCTTTTGCTGGAAAAATAGAAGAAAGAAAAAGGAAAGCATGAATTCACAGTTCCAAATAATGAGCTATAAAGAATATTATATTACCGATAGCTTTTATACGCGCGCACCTACGTTTATTTTATTCAATTTTTAATCAACATTACGAATATTTTAAAGCAAAATACTTAGTAATTATAATGGAATATTGCGCGTATGAAGGAAAGGAATTTTAAGAGTTAATCTTTAAATGGAGAAGAATTCAGAGTACGTCTTAGTAATAGGTCCACCGTTTTACACTTCGGGTACGGAACCCTAATAAGTCTGGCATTGTGTATTTATAGAACTCTATTAAATATTTATAATTTCACTATTTGACTAATTACATTTTCAATGTTTTCCTTTTCTCGTGTTAACATTTCATAATTTACTTACAGCAAACCGAGGATCGAATCCGTTTTCTGTGTACCATCTTGTCTTCACCCTAACACAATTACGGTTGCACGCTCGTGTAATTCGTAGTAATTGTGTTACCAGTTGTTTCTGCGTACATGTTATCTATTTAACGTGAAAGCTGCCCGAGGCTACTGTCATTTGTCCGATATTAGTTTGCTACAACATTATTAGCTCGCATATATCGCTCGCATATTAGAATATTGCATTACGTCAGTCGTCTACTACGGAGATAGGAAAACACAAACCTTCAGCGGTTCGTACTAATTGACTTTGCTTTTGAATGCGCTTGGAGCTTATACATGAATTAAATGAATTTTATATTATTTACCAATTGATAATATATTAAGCTCCACATTTTTATTAATCAGTGAATATATTTATGTAAAAGTACGAAAACTGTTCGTTTATATAATTGCTTCACTTATCATGTAGTATCGTAGATCATTTAGTATCCGTAGCGACATCTGTTGAGGACAATACAATTTAAGTAAAGGAATCTGTATAAAATAAATAGTTTGTTTAGGTTCGTGCTTTTTACAGATAGATGGCGTTATGGTAGCCGTTTGTTGTTTGCCTTTATACTTTTGCTTAGATAATAATTATTTAGTACTTATGATTGGTTTTGGGCTAAGAGGTAGCGAAGTTTTCGAGAGAGAATTTCAGGTAGTTGAGATATGCTATCTCTCTCACTCTTCCGGACGTGATATGGGCTATCTGGCTGCCGGTAGGGGCTGCGTTTATCAGTGCGAATCGTACCTGTACAGGTAAAATATCAACTTTTTCATATAATTTTAAGATTTCTTTTTTTTTATTTTAATTGAACTTTTAGCTACATGAATCTATAATTATATAATTATCATATTTTTATTGTTGTTTAAAATGTGCCAGACGCTAATTTTGAATTAAAATTAAAAAAAATTCAAACATTTTAGTAGGGCTGCAATTTTAATATGATGTTATTTAAGTATCTAAAAACCCAAAATTATTTTTCCAAACAATAATTCAATTGTTAAACCTTCAGCCAGACCGACCCAATGAAAAGTGATTGGGAAATTGAAGCCGATTCACGAATAATATTTCACATTTACCAAATAACTATATGTAGATGCCGAAGTTTTGATACACTGCTCAGACACAGATACTTTAATAATACTTCTTGGTAACATGAATTATTTTAATTGCATCACTAAAACTATGGATAAATTTGGGTGTGGGGAATAATGAGTGATTTATTAGCGTCATTCAAGTTAGAACGAAATTCTAGGGTATTCTTTATCGAAAGCTCTACCGTGCTTTCACGCACTCACAGGATGCGACTACACAGCAGCTTTTTTACGGAAAGGTAAACTTTGACCTTTTAAACTTAAGCAATCAGAACAGTATCAATCAGCCTGTCAAAATATTATATTAGATGGCGAAAAATAATTAAAAAGAAAGAAATCTTCTTAAAATTTTGAAAAGTTGATATTTTACCTGTATAGGTACGATGCGCACTGATAAAGTACCTAACCCCTGCCGGCAGCCAGATAGCTTGTTTGACGTCCGGGAGAGTGAGAGAGATAGCATATCTCAAAACTGGTATACACAAAACTGGTCTGAAATTCTTTTTTTCCCGATGTTGCTAGCTCTCGTACTATCTTTATTTGTGGGAATATATTTTTTTCTATTTGTTTCTTATCAAGTAAAATTAACTTAATAAAGTATTTTCGACCGACTTCCAAAACGGAGGAGTTTCTCATTGCGACTGTATTTTTTTATGTTTGTTACCTCAGAACTTCCGACTGGGAGAACCGGAGATACGTAGGGAACTCCTGAAAATCAATTATAAAATGAATACAGAGTGAATGAATTATATTTGTAGTCGGTTTTGTTTTTCGTTAATAAATAAATTTACTCGTAAACAAAACTGTTCGTAATGATGTCCCAACCCAAGCAAGATGTTCCTATTCCTGCATTGTAAACTGTGCGGAACGCAACTGCACATAACTGACTAGTGTCCAGCATATACGCCGTATCTAACGTATACAGTTGCAGACAGCGGAACCTTCGGAGCTTAAGGCCCATTTACATGGTGCCAGTTTCTTGCCTGTTGTATACAATTAAATTGAAGCAATAAATTAGTTGCATGGTCTAAACAACAAAGAGTCTAAACAATTATTGCGCGCAATTTATTGCATTCAATTATTGCTCTTGTATGTACAAGAAAATGGCATCGTGTAAATGGGCCTTTAAAACAGTCGATGGCGCAGTTGCGATTTGAGTTGCGATTGCTCCGCGCTCGCGGTAACAAAGAGTGCACGTTAAACAAGCTCCACGCGCCCGGAAGTTGGCGTCTCTTTGCCGTCGAGTCATTACTTGGGGCGATGAGGGGGGGACGTCTGTGAAGTTTATTCGAAGGCGACCTCGCTGACACAAATAGTTTTCCCGTGTGGGAATCGAATCCATGACCCCCGACGCCGAAGCCAATACCTTGGCAACTGCGCCACGGAGTCCTCAAACATCGTGGAGCTGTTGCTAACCATGAAATAGTGGGCCCACTAATCTTTAAAGACTTTAAAGATTTTAATTTTGAAACTGTTTTAAGATAACAACTAAACATTAAACTAAACAGCAATCAGTTGTTTAATTTCGAATAGAGAAAAAACACTGAGAGAACTTCGCGGTGTAATTTTTCTCGCGATTTGTAAGCTTTCCGAATGTGAAAAGAAATGGTTCTCCAAAACGCGCGCTAAATATTCAAAATGGCGGCGACGCGTCGCATCGTCGAGGGGTTTTCGAAAATAAAACATTACGCCCCGACTGCGAGGCTTTAATCTCTAGAGTTTCAGCTAATGAGCTGCTGACGCGGAGCCACCCGGCGACACGACGATTTCGGACATGATGCATTTACACTTATTCTGGAAATTTCGACGTCAAACGTTCTTGTGACGGAAGCATGGGAGGATTCCTTTCGCCAGTTTTCGCGTGCTTTGACATGTTGCGAAATGCGACCGGGCGATGATTTGTCCGACAAACAGTTTTGTTGGATTTCAGAATGTGGGGTGTTTTTTTTTTTTTTTGTGGTAGTCAAGCGAGCGTGCGGTTCACCTGATATTAAGTGATGTCCGCCGCCCATGGACATTGCAGCATCCGTAGGGTTACAAATGCAGTGGCACATTTTAATAACGTAGGCCGCGTGTACCTCAGTCAGCAGAGAAAATACAGAAGTATGCGGGCAGACGACTTGCGGACTTGACAGAGATTCCGCTTCGTGCTCTCGTACGGAACTGACGTCTCTCTAAGGCGGAGGGCTCATGTCACCCGAATTAGACGCTACTCGCAACTTCGGTTGCAAATTAAATCTTTGTGCAAGCAGTGCTGCAGTTTAGTGTTAGTGTAGTGTTGTGCTCGTAGGCAGGTTCCTGTTCTGTAAGTAGAATTATATACACACTTCTCGCCTCAGAGGCGGCATTGTTTTATTTAATAACTGTGTGCTTGTTGCGATAGGCGACAGCTAGGTACCCACCCTAGCGCATCTAAAGCGCAGGTGGAATAGTTGTTAGTTTTAGGCACACACCTCCCTGCTGCAAGGTGGGGAGGCCTATTTAGAAACTACATGCCGGCGGGGCGCAAGCCCCAAAGGTTCAAGCGCCGTTATGGGTTCCCTCTTAGAGGAATTCATTCGCGAACGATGCCCCGAAATGTGGCGCAGCTTTCTCGCCTTCGCCGCGGAGAAACGCCGCGTCGTCGAATACGCCAGCGACAACCCGGCTTCACCGGCAGTCGCCTCGCCGCCATCTCCGATGCCCTCTGCGCCAGCTAATGAGTCGCCTTCTGCGACACTAGTAACGCTCGTCGCGTCGACTTCCGCCGCCGCGAACGAACCCAACGCGCCTTCCGCGCAACCAATTTCGGCCCCCTTCCGCGATGTCGTTCCCGACTCACAATCGGACGGCGGCTCGGACATGGAGGTCGAAACGACCCCCGCTGATAACGCGAACGCCGACGGCTTCACCGTCGTAAAGTCGTGCAAAAAGGGCAAAAAACGCCCCGCAACTGATAGCGACCCCGAATGCGAGGCCGCCCCATCTAACCGTCCCACCGCAACGCCTGCCAAAAAGGCAGCCGCGGCTGCCCAATTGGTACCCGAATTCGCCTCCGAGCGAAAAATTAAGCCACCGCCGCCAATAATTATTCAAGAAAAGGCAAAGTGGCATCAAGTATGCTCGTGGTTTGAACGCCACAACATCCGCGACCTCCGGTCAAAAAATACACACATGGGTATCCGCGTATACCTGGACACAACAGACGATTTCCGCCGCGTAACCAAGTATTTACGCGAAAATAAGGTAGGTTTTCACACCTACTCGTTGCCCGAAGAGCGTAAACTTCGGGTAGTAATAAAGGGCGTCCCCAAAGAGTCGGATGTCGATAAGGCTAAACATCGACATCCGCACTCAGGGACACCCCGTACATGCAGTACGACGTCTTAGGCACCCTAGAACCCGTGTCCCTATGGACATGGTCATGGTTGAACTTGACTCTACCCCGGAAGGTAAGGCCATCTTCAACCTAAAGAGGGTCTGTGGGCTCAGTGAGTTAGTCATCGAGCCCCCGCGCAAATCAGGTGTTGTGGCACAGTGCCACAACTGTCAACATTTTGGCCACACGGCCAATAATTGCTTCGCTCACCCTAGGTGCGTCAAATGCACCGGCGACCACGGCACAACCGAGTGCACGAGGCCAAAAGATTGCGTAGATCCACCTGACTGCGTAAACTGTCACGCTACCGGCCACCCAGCTAGTTTTAGAGGCTGCGCTAAGGCCCCGAAAACTCCCGCGAGAAAATCTCCCGCGAAATCTACGTTGCCCAAACCCGCGCCCGTTAAATACGTTCCCGCGCCCGTACCCGTCACTAACGCCTGGGCGAAACCCCAGGTGGCCGCGCAGGTAACCACGCCGGTAATCCCGGTCGCCTCACGACCGATTGCACAACAGCTGCCTGCCTCTCAAACGGCGCCGCGGCCGCAGGTGCAGCCAACTCCGTCAGTTTTCGCGGAAAACAAGGACGACCCATTCGCGCAAATCGCAAACATCTGCAGCCTATTAGATAGGATCAATAGGCAGGAACTCGCCGTATGTGGCGTCCGCTAAAATAGCGGCCGCCACATCTGGCAACGAGCGTCATAGGGCAATTAGCCAACATAAAACGCTTGTGGAAGCCCTTTGGGCTTTTACGAGCCAACCGTAAAAGACAATAGTCCGCGCAATAAAACCGCGCACCGCCGCGTCGTTAATTAGACCCATAAAAACACCTTAATGGGAAGTACAACCGCAGGTAGAACAAAACCTCGGGCTCTGGTTGTTTCGTATTTCAACGCAAACGGCATTAAGGGTCAAAGGGACGAAATCGCTGAATTCCTTCGCATATTTTTCTAGAGACATTCTTGAAACCTAGTGTACGCGATCCCAGAATCGCAAATTACAATATTGTCCGCCACGACCGGTTAGCAAACCGTCTGGGAGGCACATTAATTTATTATAAACGGTCCTTGCACTGTTGCCCGCTCAACATTCCAGAGCTAAGTCAAATAGAGGCATCCGCGTGTAGGTTAGCGCTCACCGGCCACAGGCCGCTTGTACTAGTTTCAGCCTACCTCTCGGGGAATAGAACCTTACTTCAAAGCGACCTAGATACGCTTCTTAACTTAGGCCCTTCCGTGATAATTGCAGGAGATCTAAACTGCAAACACGGCTCATGGGACACCAACAGCATCCCAAATAACAACGGAAAGCATCTCTTTAGCTTATCCGATAACCTAAACTTTAGCATAGTCGCTCCCGCGAATCCCACTAGTTATCCTACGGTGGACAACTATCAACACGCGTCACCGAGTGTCCTAGACATCATGTTATTCAGGGAGGTCTCGCTCGACATCGAGTCGATAGAGTAAATCCATGAACTAAACTCAGACCACAGGCCCGTCCTGTGTAAACTGGGCCAGAACGCCGGCGCGGTCCCTCCGACCAAATCCGTAGTGGACTGGCATCGTCTTGAGGTCAAACTCAAGGCCTTGGACCCCCAGGACTTAGTCGACCTACCCGAGACGATAGCTACGTTCGATGACGCAAATCGAGCGATAGCAAGTCTCCAAGAAACCATCACTTCCACAGTCGCAGACTCGGAACGGACGGTTAAACTGTCGGGCGACCGACGGTTTACTTTCCGCCCGACCTAAGACTGCTAATTAGACAGAAAAATGCAGCCAAACGCGCCTTCGATCGATACCGATCGGAATCGAACCGAACCCTACTTCGACGCCTTCAGCTAGAAGTCAAAGATCGTGTATCGGAACACCGACACACAACGTGGGACACTCTCCTAGAGAACATCGAGCCATCGCACACCGCCTACTGGCGGTTGGCCCGCAGTCTGAAAGCAGACCCCCGCGAATCTCTACCGCCTTTAGTTAGACCTAAAAGCGCTTCAGTAGCCCTAGATGACTCCGAAAAAGCCGAATGCCTTGCGGACAAACTAGAGCAGCAATGTACGCCATCGCGCGAACACACCGATTCAGTCCACCTAACGGAGGTGGACCACGTAATCGAGACTAGGGCTGCGCTTCCACCGGAAGGCGAACCTTTAAATTCAGTGACCCCCGAAGAGGTTCAATATATTATTAAAAATTTAAAACCAAAATCCGCCCCGGGCCCAGATAATATAAGTAATAAAATTCTCAAAGCTCTCCCTGGGCCGCTTATCTGTTTACTGGCGACCATTTTCAATACCCTTCTCTCCAATTGCTCCTTTCCGGACGACTGGAAGCAAGCCACGGTTATCGGCATTCGCAAGCCGAATAAACCAGCTAATCAGCCCTCTAGCTATCGTCCCATCAGCCTCCTCAGTTGCTTGGGGAAGCTCTACGAGCGGCTCTTGTTAAACAGGCTCAAAGAGCACGTATTTTCCAACGGCCTTCTGCCGTCGGAACAATTCGGCTTTCGAGCTAGACACTCATGTCCCGACCATTTATACCGCCTAACGGAGCACATCCTAAAAGGCCTAAACCACCCCAAACACATCAGCACAGGGGCTCTCTTCTTCGATGTCACAAAAGCATTCGATAAAGTCTGGCACAACGGTTTGCTTTACAAGCTGTACACACTCAAAGTGCCAGATAGGCTCGTACACACCATCGGGGCCTTTTTGTTGAATCGCTCTTTTTGATATCGAGTCGAGGGCACTCTCTCCACAAGCCGCCGCCTCACGGCCGGCGTACCACAAGGCTCCTGCCTCACACCTTTGCTCTTTACGCTCGACACGAGCGACATAACCAAAGACCCCCACGTCAATCTCGCGCTTTTCGCGGATGACACCGCGCTCTTTTATTCAGACCGCAACCTTAGAATACTAACCACTCGACTCCAAAGCGCCGCCGACCGCCTCGACGATTGGTTCCGCAAATGGAGAATAGAAATAAATCCCGAAAAGAGTGTGGCGATTCACTTCACACGAAGTACCTATCCGTCACATCTTATAATGGCCCTCGCCAATGCAGAAAGTTGGGGCAAATATCCCTTTATGGCCAACCGCTCCCCTGGGAGAAAAAGGTCAAATACTTAGGAGTCACTTTCGACTCGCGTATGTCATTTACTACGCACATTAATAACGTTCGTAATAGAGCCGCGTTCGTCTCCGGCCGGCTACACAATTTAACTAATGCTAAAAGTAAAATGCCCTTAAGGCACAAATTATTATTATATAAGACCTGCGTACGACCTATTATGTCCTACGCATGCATGATCTTCGCCCACACGCACCCTACTCGCTTGTACAAGTTGCAAATAGTACAACATAAGTTTATCCGCCGCGCAACCGGTGCGCAGTGGTATCAGCGCAACGTCGACCTGCACAGCGATTACAGACTCCCGACGATTCGCACACATTTTAAAGATTTGACAAAACGGTTCTTCGATAGAGTCCAGCATCATCCCAACCCTCTGGTGGTAAGCGCAGCAAACTACCAACCGGACACTAACGCGAACGTAAACAAGCGTCGCCCGCGAAACGTCCTCATCGACCCGATCGACGAAGAGGACTTAGATACGATGGACCCACCGCCGGGGGTCCCGCCGGATAACACTACACCCACAGTTAGTGTAACAACAATCACACCAGTTCGCCCTCGCCTCCGAGCACGGCGAGACCCACACAATGCGTACACAAGGTACACCCGCGTTCCGGGGCGGTTTTCACCACTCCCAGCCACCGATTAGCTAAATGCACAGTCGACGGCCGTCGGGGTCTCGGTCCGAACCGCGACCTCGACGGCCCTTAGATGACACACCATAATTAAACGCACGCATGAGCACATGCGCGACCCTACCCATAGCGGAGGGTCCAAACCCGTGGGTTCTGGCTAGCCCACCGGTTCTGCGTCCGATGAAGCTTTAATAGTCTCGGGACTGAAAGCAAAAACATCAGTTAATACAAGATACAAGATACAAGACTTGACAGAACAATGCCGTCCGCTCCGCTGCACTCCGCAACACCCTGCTAACAGAACTGGATTTCTAATAAAAAGATAATAAGTTGATTACGAAAAGAAAAACAGCACAGATAGTTTTATACCGCTCTAAAGCCTAAGTTAACAGTAGTAAGTACCGTTGTACTAAACGCGTACCAAAGGGTAACGCGTTTAGTACAACCACCGCATCGTCAATAATAAGTCGTACCTATTACGTAACTCATAGATAAGACATATTATATACTGAAACTGACGCAACTGAAGTACTCAATTCTAGATACATTCACCGCGAATGAATCCCGCTCGCTGCGGACGATTATGTAAAATGTATGTACGCGGGTCGAGGCATCGTATTGACATATTAAATGTAAGTTAATCCGGCTACCCTCGTCGGCGTTGAAAAGATTTCCCCGGAGTGAGGCTCACGTGTGATGCTGCCGGTGGTACAAGTCACGAGCGGTTGTTCCTTGCCCATGGGAGAGACTGTCCAATGACCATGAACGCTGGAAAGAGTTCGAATGCTCGGAAATTTTAATTAGAAATAAAACTCTCGGCTGTCTTCGCTGTTGCACGAATGGGCAGGTCCATGCCACGACTTCGCAAAGGACTGAGAAGTGGAAGTGTTATACTTCTGCGCGTCAACTGGTGAATGAGATAGCCAGGGCCCACTTTATTAAAAGGTGGCCACTCATTTGCTACCCTACTAGTGTTGCAAATGTCAATAGATGACAGTTATCACATACCTAATATCATGAGAACGACCAGCTCGTTTGCCTCCTTCTGATTTAAAAAAATAGTTTCATAACCATGTATAGTAATAGCGTAAGTAAATTTTCTTATGTCCCTTTTAACTTTGGGCAGATAATTTGACCTTAGAACGTACGAATACCGAAATGCGTTTTTACCGCACAAAGCAATACTTAATAAACCGCTGCCGCTTAAGCTTTAGAACACGCGAGCGCCGCACAAAAACCGAAGCAATATTTTAAGCGCCTCAAATCATAGGCTCTTTCGGTTTCAACATATTGTATCTGTTCGTGTCTGACATCCGATCTCGTTACTTGCAGTGTCGACGCGTGTAAATCTAATTTGGTATGATCTTTTCGGTATTATAACGTAATACGACTTAGAGGGATATCGGAACGTCTCCTTGATTTGGTTTTTTGAAGGCATTAACCCAGAAGGACCGGTAAGATTTCGTTTCATTGGTACGGATGAGACGTCCCGTGCTAGTTATTTTACGGAAAATGTTTTCGACATTTATAACGATTGTATGAATGATGAGGTCTTGTAGGAGTAGGGCAATTGTAGGGTTTATTTTTAACGACTTTAAAAGCTGTATTATATATTATTTAATCTGTATTACATTACATATTATTAAGTCTCCATGTTTTGACTTTTCACAAATGACCTGTGAGGCTTATTTTATTATTGTACGGAGTCTACTTGTGGGTAGGATCAATTTATTTTTGTTCCTAGTATTTATATCATGAACATTATTATGTCTTAAAAATTTATCCTTATTTTTATGGACATACAAAACATTTTCAAAAATGTATTGAGCAGCAACAGTCAATACCTTTATCTCTTTAAACAAGTTTCTTAACGATTCTTTGGGGCCCAGATTGTACGAATAGCTCTCTTTTGTAAGATAAAGATTGTATTAATGTCGGCCGCGTTACCCCAAAGCAGAATGCCATAAGACATTATACTGTGAAAATAACTAAAATATACCAAGCGAGCCGTATCAACATCAGTTAACTGTCTTATTTTTTGACCGCGAAAGCTGCTGAGCTAAGTCTACTCGCCAGTCTATTAATATGGGGGCCCCATTGCAGTTTGGCATCAATAGTTATGCCAAGGAATACAGTTGAGTCAATAGGGTCCAACGCTTCCCCATATAAAAGTACATCAGTTTTTACATGTTTAACATTGGAGGAAGTTGTAAATTTAATACATTTAGTTTTTTTATTATTCAACAGTAAATTGTTAGCACTAAACCAATGTACTACAGTAGATAGAGTATTGTTTACATCGTCATAACTTAAAGAACGTCGGTTTACTTTAAAGATTAAAGAGGTATCATCCGCAAACAATACTATCTCATGATTATTATTAACAAGATAAGGTAGATCATTTATGTAAATGAGGAAGAGAAAAGGCCCAAGAATAGATCCCTGCGGGACCCCATATTTACCAAGGCCCCGGGAGATCTCTTGCCATTCACGTCAACTCTCTGAATTCGATGGCTCAAGTACGATTTCAGAAGATTGAGGTAACACAAATAGGAAACAAATGTTTTACTAAATGATACGCTTTTCATGTATAAATAGTTACCTTTAATAATCTGTAACCGCGTAAATACATGAAATTATCAAACAAATATTTTAGTTTCAAATGATTTTCTGCCGATTCATAACTTAGTTCGACGATTATAAAGCCAATGATAATTTCATATCTTACCGGTAAAGAGTAAAAGCTGTTAAAAGATATACTTATTGTCGAATTCTGTGGTTCAAATTCATGTCTCAGGGACCGATTCTGTCTCCGTACCTGTTCTTAGATTACAATATTAATTTCTCCTATATGGTAGAGATTAAATCAGAAATAGTCTTGTTTTCCAGGAAAATTCTCTATTATTCGTAGAACCGATAGAGACTTCCTTACATTGTATGTATACGCATAGTACCATCTTGTAAAGTGAGAGTGCATTGTAAAGTCCCGCCGTTACGTTCATTGTGATAGCATTATCGGTTTTACGAAGAAGAACGATGTAGAGACTAGAGACCATGTACTTGTTTGACAATAATGAATTATAGTGTGAAACATAAACTCCGTTGCGTAAAAATACAATTTAAGTTATTATTCTTCTACGTTTTTTTGTTTTCGCGAAAACCCATTGAAATTCGATAATGCATTCAGTGAGAAGAAACTAATTAAATTTTTTGGAAAGAAAAGTTGCTGCCTCAGTCAACGTCTGTCAAAAGATGTCGCTGTTCGGAATTACAACAGGCTATCGAAAGACATCTTGGGGGATTGTAAGTCCGCTAGGCAAAAATTGTTCTATGGCGGTAATCACTTACCATCTGTTTTTGGATAGCGGCCCTTCAACGTCAATACGTTGCTAAGACCGTAGTTTATTACCGTGCGCGTGACTGCGTGTTACTACCATACTAATACACTGTTATTCTGCTTTGTCTGATGATTTATCCCCGCCTTCAAGAAGGTATAGCCAAATTTCTTTTGAGGTTAGGTAGGTTCAGTTACATGAGTTAGATTTTCAATATTTGATTATATTACATTGTATATTAGTGTTCCACAACCATCTATAGTTTAACTATCGATAGTTGACCTCCAAAACTATTCAGGATATCGATTGTACTACCGATAATATTGTCTTAGTCAATACTATCGATACTATCGATGGTATCGATAGCTGTTTACTATCTATAATATTGATAAGAGCAATACTATCCATACTGTCGATAATAATGTATTCGATAACATCGAGAGTATCGATAATATTGCAGAAACCATTAGCCTTTACCAAAAACTCTCGATACTGTCGATAATATCCATGATTTTGTACTATCAATAGCCATTTACTGGCTATCGATAGTATCGATAGGTTTTGTCAAAAACTAATGGAAATTGCAATACTATCGATACTATCGATAGTATTGCTGTTATCAATAGTATTGCACTTGGAGAGCTACGATACTATAGGTACTATAGGTAGTATCGGCAGTATTGACACGTGGGAATACTATCAACAGACTACCGATACTACTACTATTATTGATTTTACCTTAACTATCGATTATCTATCGATAGCAGACTATCCATATGCAACACTATTGAGTATTATTATAAACTTTTTGTTGCTAATAGGAGTTTTATGAAGTCGGTTCTTTTTTTTTGTTAAAAAGCTTTTCATGTACATGACATTTGAGAACAGATAATTCAAGATAGTACAAAAAGAAGACTACTTCTTCTACTTCTTAGTCAAGCGTTATGGGGGTCCTTCCGTTCGACCATCATGACAAACAGAAGTGGCGTTATGTTAAGTACGTTAATATAACTAAGCAGCAATAAATAGACAATTCCCTAACGAGTTTTTTCTTTGGGTTGAAAGTTCGCGAAAGCGCGGCCTATTGCTGAACATTATTGAGCGTATTGGAATATATTTTAAGCCGTAAACGTCAAACAACTTAAGATTTATTTTTATTAGTTACGTTTTAAAATTAACGTTTTTGTATATAAACACCCTTACAAAATCTCATACTTAAGTTTCCATAGCTACACGCTAGCAAGATGTACTTCAGAAAGTTGTGGTAAGGAACGATTTTAAGTCTATACAAATTCAAATTCAAAATATGTTTATTCAAATTGACACTTTCGCGTTCTTATGAAACGTTGAAGT
Source organism: Iphiclides podalirius (assembly GCA_933534255.1). NCBI lineage: Eukaryota > Metazoa > Arthropoda > Insecta > Lepidoptera > Papilionidae > Iphiclides > Iphiclides podalirius. The sequence continues at coordinate 12,869,356 of OW152826.1, forward strand.
TCACATAAATAATTAATACATAAGTTCCTAAGTAAGTTACCACCGGTTCGGAGGACAATTTCTGTTGAGAAGAAACCGATAAGAAAGTCAACAATTGCTCTTTTTAAAAAAAAACGATCAAATTACAATATAACATATATAAAATAATAATATTTGTTATATAAACAAGAATATTTCATCATCTTTGTCTGTCAAAAAGCTGATTTATATCATGAGAACAAAATTATAAATTTTGCCATCAGCATTCCGTAGGGAGATCCGCTGGGACCAGCGTTTTTTTTTTGTTTGGGAATTCAATCAATTATTTCAAAGTTCGAATCTTAATACAAAGCGATCTAAATTATCAAAGAATTTAAAAATATCGATCTTGATTTACATAGTTACAAGTGTGAATTATGTTTCTCTCTTACATCGTGGAAAGAGAAGAGAGAGAAAGCTAGAGAAAAGAAAGATGGAATTGATGAGTTCTAAATTAGTTTCTCGATCGTGTTAAAGAACTTTCCGTACCAATTGGGTAGGGGCATTTAGACCTTGTACCAAAATGTACGTATTTTGCGGTATTTTGTACCTAAAATTACGTAAGTCCTACGCTCGTGTTCAGCTTGGAAATGCGGTGACCACTTCACTGCGACGAGCCTGAATATTCCAGAAACAACAGAAACTACCACATGGCCCTACGATGCTTCTGTACTCCTGGCAAGAGATGGCGCTGTTCAGTAATATAACACACTATTGAAAGACTTCTTGGTAGAGCAGAACTGCGCTTGACGAATTTTAACGATTGGTGGTTATCACTTAACATCTATTTTTGAATAACGGTGTCTCAACATATAATATGTTAATGACGCCGTGTAAGTAGTTCTGTACATTAAATTTTATGATTTACTTGTCAAGTTGTTTACACTGCATGAAATCCGAATGAAATTACTTGAAATCGTAATAAAAAAGCGTATCGTGGTGTCCATGGGCGGTATTCACTTAATATCAGGTTATCGCCTGCTCGCTTTAAAACTTGTCACATAAAAAATTGTGGAGAAAAACATCTGAAATAGTTACTATTTATTTCTTGCTTTATTATTTATAGAGTTGGTAGAGACCGACTAGCATTCGAGCCCAGTTATAATAAGATGTTGGATTGTAAAGTGGTTCTGCGAATCACACATAAATATGATAAAACTTTTATTCTTCATGTATCAGAAGTCCTCTGGACCAGCGCCGGAATGAGCAAATTGCTTCAAACAACCCTTGATCTGCTATGGATTCTTACTTAAGTAAATTGGTAAGTAAGTACAATAATTAAACACTCTTATTCATTAAATACTAGCTGCAGCCCGCGACTACGTGTGCGTAGAATAGGCTGAAGGTCCTCCAGGTACTATAAATTATAGCCTATGCGTTATTCTGACGTATAAGCTATATTATTGTAAAGTTTCATTAAAAACCATTCAGTAGTATTTGCGTAAAAGAGCTACAAATATCCATCCATACATACAAACTTTCGCCTTTATAATATTAGTAGGATTAGTAGGAAGTAAAGAGGTGTCACTCAAAAATATTATGGCTCCGGCAGAGATGTGTGGGTCTAAATATGTGGGGCCCCCTTTGGCGGGCCCCTCGCCTGGCTACTAGTTAATCCGGAACAGCTCTACAATTATATTTCTATTGGCGGTAATCACCTCACATCGGTTTTTGATTTCCCTCATCTAAATTACGTACAATAAGTAAATATATTATGGGACATTGTATATGTTTTTATAAAAAAATCCCAGAGTTCAAAATTAATCAGTTGCTAAATTCAAAAAAAAAACTTGTAAAGGAACGATTGTATGTAAGTAAAGTATAAGTTGTTATTTACATGATAACGAACTCTAGAAATGGCTCTTTCAAGTGGAGTTGAATATATTTGTATAAGTTCATACATTTGTTATAAATAAATTTCACGTGGACAAACAAAAATGCGAAGAGAACTATCTGTGGGTCACAGTCACACAAGTAGTTGCTCCGTGCGGGAATCGAACCCACGACCCCCGACCGAAACAAATACCTAGGCAACTGCGCCACGGAGTCATCGTTAGTAAACTCTTTCAATTGATCATTCTGATAATTGAGAAGATCGTCCTGATCAATTCAGAGAGTTTAACCATCGGTTTTTAGTACAGAATTCCGTAGAGACCAAGCGCGTAGATTCTACAAAATGTCATCATTTTTTTAATTGAACGACGTTTGTCAAAAGATGTCGCTGTTCGGAATTACAACACGCTATCGAAAGACTACGATGGATCTTTAGTGAACTAGACTACAATAAGCATCTATACCTCACTTACCATTACTTTTTGACAGCGGTGCCCTCAACGTGGATACGTTGTTGAGACCGTAAATTAAGTTCGTATCATTAATTAATGTCCAATTATTTGTTTTTTAAATGTCTGAATGTATGTTTGCCTTTTCGCGATAAACTCAAAACTACCGTAGCAATGTTCATGCTGTTTGGACCAAGGGATATAGTGGTTCTCGAGGTGGGTTTTAGTGCATAATATGTCAAGTTTTTGTATAGATTGGCTACAATATAATGATGTTGGTTGGAGTTCTCGGAATAAAATTAGCCGTCCGGGAGCTTTGAACGAAAACCCTATAAGATATAAGAATGTTGGTGTTGTATAATGTATGGTGGAATTGTTGTTTAGTCCGCGATGACATATTATCTTAAAGATAAAATACTATATCCATATTGATACTCTAAAAATGGGCGATTATAAAGCGGTAATTGGAAAGCTATTAACACAAATACAGTGTTAATCTTTATCATTTTAAATAAGTTAGAGGCTAAGCATGCACATTATTTTACTCTTTCACACCATTTTAAGAATTTAAACGAATATCTTATGAGTAATCACAAAAAATTACGGACACTAGAATAAAATTCAACCACTAACCCCGCACCGTCTTGGCTACTGTTTATCGCTGGAATAGGTTCCCATGGTGGAACGGGATCAAAATTACTTTTGGAGGCAATAACCAAGCCGCATGCATCAGCTAGGCTTATCTATAAAAACGGATCGGATAATAGATCGGTTGACTGGGAGCTCCACTTAAATATTTTTTTATTCTGTTTTTTAGAATTTTTATAGCGATAATAGAAATACATCATCTGTGAAAATTTCAACTGTCTAATAGTCAAGGTTCATGTTATATGTTCTATATGTTGACGTGTTATACTCTACCACGCAAACCCACTGCGGATTGGCGAACTTCACATCATGTACGAATTTTTTTTGTTATTATTTCGAAAATATGCATGTCCTCTCACTGAGCTATCACGATTCGTAATTTATATGTTATTGGCATAAAAATAAGTATGCGACTCATTTGGGTCGAAGGTTATTATTGTATAATTCCTATTGATAGGAGGATCATTGTTGACGCGCTAAGCGCCTGACAAAGTTATACCGTACGCAGTTGCTGTTCTTATGTATTTGCTTGTATGATTTATTATGTACAACCATCGTCAATTTAATTTTTTGTTAGTTAGGTCCTGGTCATTGGACTGGACATGGCGATAATATGTGAGAACAAGAAGTTTTAATTTTATTAAAAAGTATTCAATCATGAAATAATATAATGGATGAAATATGTACAATGTCATTTTTTCGATGACGATTTAAACTTTTACTATTGTTTTATTAGTAAATAATTGCAAAAACTTTCATTGCGTTTTACTTTTATCACTGTATTGTAAGTTTGAGCATGCAAATGAAAAAAAAAATTATTTGCATGCATAATATGGCGGATCGCGCCTGAGATTAAGTTATATTGATAGGCCATGGACATGGCCTGCTACGAGCTTGTGTGGCTCCACGATGCTTCGGTCAACACCCGTCAAGAGATGGCGCTGTTCGGAATTTAAACACACTATCGAAAGACTACTTGGTGGAGAATAAGGGTGCTGGACAATATGGACTCTGCGCGGTTATCACTTAACATCAGTTTTTGTAAAACGGTACTCCAACATCATATGTTGCTGAAGCCGTAAATGTGTTATTAAAATATACTAGTGAAAACAAAAATACTAAAAGATAAAAGAATAAAAGATATTATGTTAGGCTTTACTAACTCTGTTAGAGATACAGCAGTGTCATGTTTTTCGATTTGCCAAATCGTAAATTTATTAATGATAAATGTCGAAAGAAGAAAATATAACGATTTGATTTGGCAATACTTGAAAAATTTAAATCGATCATTTATTAACTCGCATATGTACCAGGGCCGCATATGTTAGTCGCCACTTATCCGTCTCAGACGGAAAGCACGCCGTTTAGTGTCCACTACAGCTCCACCCACGATAACAGTTAAAGCGCCTTGTGTAATAAAATAGCAAATCGTCCGAAAAGTTTGTGTGCTCTGCATATCCGTGAAGTAATCATTCGTCGTTGATATGTTTCACTTATTTTATAATTATATTAACAATTCTGAAATAGAAACAGACTTCTTATTACTCTCCATAGTTCCATACTTGATTTGCTGTACATTTTTGAGCTCTTACATTTTCAATATTTTCGTTCGAAATGTTAGGATGGTTCTACACAACTTATACGACAATAGCTAATAGCTTTGTAAAACATATTTTTGTAAAATTATTAATACATATTATTAGATATAAGGTAAATTAGGCTATTGGGTTTTACATTAAACTGGATATTCATGTCCGCAAATGAAGGCAAAATGATAAGTAAAGTAATGTTAAGTAAGGGTATGCAATCATGTTGACAAATGTTAAAAAAAATAGATGAATGATATAAATAGTCACATCGATAATATACTTATTACCCACAAAAATATCGTATCATCATTCCTTGGTTGATTGTCTACGTCGATAGATGTCGCTGTTCGGAAATGCAACACGCTGTTGAGAGACTGCTCAGCGAAACATAACTGCGCCGGAAGTCTTATGCTCTGTGTGGTAATCACTTAACATCTATTTTTGAACTACGGTCCTGCACTAATCTGTGTAGGTACTGTGTATTACATTACGAAGGTGGTATTTTGTCGTGTTATTCGTTAAATGCTGAACACCAAAATTATGAAGTATTATAGAGTTCAGTATACGTTAAGTTTTATGTTATTAAATTAATTCATTATCATATAATACTATGTACTAGTATAATGCTACATACTAACTACGTTTAGTACAGTGAATTATTTTAATACTGACATTTAATATAAAGAATCATGAGCCGCTTCATATATCGGTCAGCAAATCGATGCTGTTGACATTCATCGTTGATACCCAAATGTGGTATAAAAAAAAAACCAACGTCACATGTAAAGAAAACTGTAATGCAATATAATGTATCAGTATATATCATGTGTTGCTAAGCGCAAATCTCGAGAACAGCTGAAAAACCGTTTAAAAAGAGAATATTATATTGTAAAAGAAACCTTACACAGAATGTACAAAGTTAAAGTTGACTCCTCGAGTACCTAGATGTCGCTGGACGGAATAAAAGCACGCTATCGAAATACGACTCAACGTAGCACAAGTTCGCAGGGCCCTACTTACTCGTTGGCGGTAATCACTTACCATCTATTTTTGAAAAACGGTACCAATATCACTAAGGTGATGTTACCGTAATTCAGGGATAATTGTAATCAAAGGTAGTAAGTAGTGTTGCACAACCATCGATAGCTTGACTATCGATAGTTGACCTCGAAAACTATTCAGGATATCGATTGGTACTATCGATAATATCATATAAGTCGATACTACCGATAGTATCGATCGATGGCTCTCCAAGTGCCAATACTAATCATAATTATTCATATTCAGATATACTAATATATATACGATAGTAATGCATACGATATTATCGATGGTATATGGTAGTATTGTAATTTTCATTAGTTTCTGACAAAACCTATCGATTACCTCGATAGGTTTGTACTATTGATAGCCAGTAAAAGGCTATAGATAGTACAAAATCATCAATATTATAGATAATATCGATAGTTTATGGTAAAGACTAATGGTATTTGCAATACTATCGATGCCATCGATACTATCGCATGCATTACTTTCGATAGTTTTGCTGTTATCAATAGTATTGTTGGCACCTGGAGATAGGTCTACACTACACACACACACTGCTGAAAAACAGACTACCACAGTAAAAATACCCAAAGCTATCGAAGTTTCCAGAACAATTAAGTTATGCTTTTATGTAATGGATCATCTGGATGTATATTATTCTATTTTCGTATGAAATTTGAAAAAAATCTTAATGTATTAGTCTGACAGTGAGTTTTTGATTGCCGTTATCGCAAGAGAACGTTGATAGCTCAGTTTACGACTTTTTGTGTGGTGTATTAAAGCAACTTTATTTCAATTCGGGTGGTAGTACCAATAGATTTGTCAATGGTGACTAAGGGCTGATCTAGCATCTGCTGTTGGATTTTTTTTATGTGAAAAGTTGCCAAACGAGCAGACGGTTCACCTGATGTTAAGTGAATACCGCCGCCCATGGAAATCTGCTACACCCGAGGGACATTCCAGATGCGTTGACAACCTTTTGAAAATTGGACTCCGGCCACCTCACTCACCGGATGAAACGCGAAAGTATTATACTTCCACTTTATGCCGGTATTCTGTGAGGTCGTGGTACTAGCCTGACGAGCCTGCCCATTCGTGCAACAGCCGAGGCTGCTGCGTGGCCCTACCACCGTGAATGTGTGGCTCTACCACAGAAAACTTATTTACGTATCTAGGTACATTAGGATAGTTATACCAATATGAACACAGCTATCACGAAATAATGTGCATTTAATAAATGTTATTATTTTTTTTATTGCACTTACAGTTAAAAAATAATACGAACAGTATCTCTATTGAATTTTCTTCTAGCAATCCGGTTAATAATGACAAAAAAATAAATCAAGTTATGAAAATATTTTTTTTTAATTATGGATTTTTTTTAACGTTAATATTTTTTATGATTATTGACAAGTAGCGTTAGACGTGTGTTCATTTATTGTCGCGATGGTAACGACACGCTGTATAACGATGTTTTTCTTTATTTCTGTAAAACAAAAATTTTTGGGCTAAATTTGCCGCCCCCTAAAATCTGCCACCTCTAGCCTACTTAGCCTGCTGGTAAATCCGCCACTGAATAACATAATATTATCAATGTTGCAATATCTACTAAGTTTAAAGAAGATTCACTGTCGATGATTTTCGTAGAGGTTCTACAGATCATCTAAAGTAAGTAAAGTAAAGTAACAACCTATACATGTCCCACTGCTGGGCAAAGGCCTCCTCTATACAGAGGGTATCAGGGCATAGTCCACCACGCGGCTCCACTGCGGATTGGCGGACTTCACAATCTTCGAAATATTTTTTTTTTGTTATTATTTCGAAAATATGCAGGTTTCCTCACGATGTTTTTAACTTTAAGTCTTATCACGCGGAGCACATGATAAGACAGCACTTAAAGTTAAAAACTTCATTGGTGCCGGCACCGGGGATTAACTCATGTTGCTCGAGTATTATGAATTAAAGGCGAGCACCCGGACACTGAGCTATCACGACTCATCATCTACATAATAACAATCTACTGACTTTTATAAACCCGCCTTATTCGTGTTAAATTTACCTAACCGAGTATTTAGTTCGGGTCTGTCAATCTAGGATACGAAATGACATAGCGACCAAATTATGAAGGAAAATATTTAAAAAAAAAAACGTGTACTTTTATCGTTGCATTGGAATCTTCTGACTTTTGTAGAAATACCTAAAGTACTGATTTTTCTGCGAAACAAGCATTAGTACGGTTGTTTACAGATTAAAAATTGTTACATATATTTGTTTGTCTTACGTAATTTGTGTTGCTGCTGTTCGTGGATAAAAAGGCTATGATGTACGGTAAGCGATAATATCTTAAAAGTCGTAATGTTATTTTTGTTTCAGTCTTGAGTTAACAATTCACAATATTCCTGCTTATAGAAACAATTAAGTACGCATTTCTACGCATTTTTACCAATAAATTCCTGAATGTACCTAATGCATGAGTGCATGAGTAATGAAGTTACAGTTGATGTTACGGCCGATAGATGTCGCTGTTCGGAGCCGCAACACGCTGCAAAGACTAGGTGGTTTAAGTACCAATATTAATACAAGTAATTATTACATAACAATAATAAATACAAGTATTAATTCGACGTCACCACGTACCACGGCAACTACGTTGTTGCTCAAATTGTGATTTTTGTATCAGACCACATGAGAATGTGTTTTAACCGTGTTATATTGTTATAGAAATTCGTAAATAATTAAGTAGATTATTATGTATTGATTAGATTTGACTTGACATGGGTCATTACTTGCTGTCCAATTTTTGACGGAGAAAACGCAGTCGTCGTTACAACGAAAGTTATGCAAACGAAATGAAAAAAATAAAATAAACATACAGGAAGTGTGTCGATTTTTTTCGAACGAAGTTATCTTCATTAGCGATGATGTTCCATTGTATATCCAATGTTGTAGCTTTTTTGCGTTACCGTTACCTGTTCAAGTCAATAGATGGCGCTGCTCGGAATTAAAACGCGCTATCGAAAGACGGAGCAGGAAACATAAGTTCGTAGGAAAAGCTGACAAAGTCGTAATTACCGCTACCTATGGATATTTTTGAAACGGTTTTATAGTAACTCTTACGTTGCTTGTACCGTAATAATGCTTAAGTTTTCAATAATAGTAATAAAGTTATTAATCAAGGAAGAACAATATTATAATAATTTATATAACTTTAATTTGTTACATTACTTACTCCTAACATTATAGATGTCAAATATAAATATCGCCGTATTGTACCCGATGCTAAAACCCAGTCAGTATCAAAATACCTATAGGTATTAGGTTTAGCCGTCTTACGCCACAGACAAAAATATTCCATGTTTACGACGGTTACAACATCTTTTTTTAGCTAAAATGTTAATTGTTTAATTTTTTCCGAAAGATTATTCGATCTTAGTTCCAATTAGAGCCACCGCTCGGAACTCGAATCTGTCGGGAATAGGCCTGCAGGCCTCCTTTTGGAGACTCGATCGAATCGAACGACCGAATAATAATAATAAAATATCTTTATTCACACAGACGCTTGCGCGTTCTTATGAAACGTCAAAATTTTACAAAGAAATTAACACGTTCGTAAGTTACCATCGGTTCGGAAAGCAGTTTCTGTTGAGAAGAAACCGGCAAGAAACTCAACAGTTGCTCTTTTTTAAAAGGTCACTTTAACAATATAATAAATAGTACAGGTACAATAGTCTTGTTTTTGCCTACACATTGGCGTCGTCAAGATATTCGGCAATAGCATATATAGGCTTTAGCCATAAATTAATTTTAAATTTTTCCTTCAAATTGATCAGTGGCAGACTTAATTAATATCGACTGTGGGATTTTATTATACATCCACACACTTTACCCCATGAACGACCTTTTTTGTAGACGAAATAATGGCGTAGTTAATTTGTCTTTATTTCTAGTATTTAGTTTATGTCTGCCACTATTCTTTAGATAATTATTAATATTAGGTTTAACATACAAAATATTACAATAAATATATTGAGACGCAACAGTGAGTATATTATTAATCTCTTTAAAAAGTGTGTGTATTCCGGGCTTCGATGTAATAGATTGCTCGGACAGCTCTTTTTTGAAGAACAAATATTGAATTTATATCAGATGCACTACCCCACAAGAAAATGCTGTATGATATAATGCTGTGAAAATAACTGAAGTAAACAAGTCTGGCAGTGTAGCTGCCTAACCTTCCTAAGAAATAATACATTCAATATTATACTTTAGGGCGGAAGAATTTAAAATATACACACAAGACACATAAGCCTTGGCCTAACGTCCACCAAAGCATACAGCATTAATAAATTATATTAATCTTTTTCGTTTTGTGTAGTTTTATTGTTTTTTTCAAAAATGTGAATAAAATGTAACTCCTAAAAATCTTCCCAAAAAATTTACATCCTAAAAATTTCCACTGTATATTTTACTAGTACGTGCTTCATTACCTATGATGTTAAGATTCAAAACTCTAACTAGTGAATATTTGTATCTCACGCGCTTTTTCTAAAAATCTGATATTGTGGCAAACGCGTATGATATCGCGATTCGTGTTGGTATAGCGAGTGAGCGAGTATACGGTACATCAGATTTCGAAATATCAGATATTTTAAAATACATAGATTTTGAACGAGCCAGTAAGCGATTTTCGCATATTGTACCAATATATAGTTTTATCTGCATACGATTTGTATCGCCCACTTCTAGTGTATGTATAATTATGTATGTTTGTCCGGGCGGAATCTTGCAAATGAATTTTTAAATCAGTCTTTAACCGATTGAGCTGAAATAATACACGCTTTTAATGGATGGCAATGCATAGCCAAATACATATATAAATAGAATGCTTAGCTATGTGACGTTATTCTACTTCCAATATAAACCGAGACGGCGGTCTAGTTATTTTTTCTACACCACCACAGTGTGTGTATCAAATGATAGAGCTTGCTGAGGAGAACACGAAAACTAATTCAACGTCGCGTTATATCAAAAAAATGAGGGACCGTCCAAGATGTATACATAAACTATCAATCCAATATGGCGGGAACTCCAAGATGGCGGACAAGATATATTAGGTTGTTCGGATCAAACCCGCCCGGTTTTGAATTTTTTTTTCTTTGAATTTAAGGATCAACATAAGATTGATCGTTGGATTCAACCACCATATTCCCCTGATTTTAGTCCGTGTGATTATGGTTACTTTCATCAGTTAAAGAGAAGAATTGGTGGTGTTGCTTACTCTAATGCCAATGCCAAAAGCTGTTTGAATTTTGAAATTTTGAAAATTGCAAAAAGCTTTGGATAAAGAAATAATCGATTTCAACCAACATGGAAGGTGAGAAAGTTACCTTAGAGCTGACAAGCGATTATAAATTCGAAGGTTAGTCAACCTGTATAGGTAGGTATGCGTGTCTGCTGTGATTCATCACCAGCCGACCGCATCACAATGCTGATGATGGACCTCGCCCAAAAGTCATTTTACGATCTTTCGGTTACAATGAATGAAACGCTTTTTCCTCCAAGCGTAAATACGGCGAGAGTATTACTTGTACCCGTTCCTAAAAAAGGCGTTCCTTGTGTGTGTGGTAGTCACCTCTAGTTGATCTTTAAATGTAAGTTCGTATAAATGAAAACTATATCTTTTATTGGAATATTTGTGTGGGCGGGTTTGATCCGAACAACCTAATATTATGCATTAATATGATATGGGTATCAAATGAAAGGGGCACAGAAGAACAAGAAGTTCATGTCATTGTCTACGATGGCTCAAAGCTCTTCCCTGCTGGTCAAGCATGCGGGCCCTTAAGACCAAATGGTTAGAATGTCTAATTATTGGAGAATTAGACTACTTTATATTTAACATTAATATTTAACGACTCATTAAATAAAATGCACAAACTCAGAAACATTCCCAATCTTATCTAAAAACTAAAAAATAAATCAATGCAATTCTGGCACCTTACAGCTGGGGGGCTGGGGCCCACTTCATAAAAAGGTGGCAACGCATCTGCAACGCTACGGGTGTTGCAAATGTCAATGGGCGGCGGTTATCACGTAACATCCAGTGGACCGCCAGCTCGTTTGCCACATTTTCATATAAAATCTTTTATATACACCTCTTTGATTCGGATCTCGCATCAGTCTTTATTGAGGTTTAAATTTACGTTTAAATTTAGTGAGATAACGCGACGGTTGATCATGACTCCATCAGGCGGCAGCAATGGAATTATTTTACTGCAATCGTATACAGCGTGCACTCATAAACAACTAATAAAAACAGCTGTTTCAGTGTAATCGGTTACCTTATGATAACCGCTACAGTTTGTCTACATGGTATGAAATAACAGGTTATTTTGTAACAGGTATATGTCACTCTTCCAAGAACACTAACCGGTGGAAGTTAGAATAATTCATATTAACTGAATTAATAAATTCGTTCTAATGTATTTCAATGAGCGAGCTTTCAAGAGCAATTTCAAGAGCTTGAGTTATTTAATTTATGCAAACAAATCTCTTAATCTTAAAATCTCAATCATTTATTTTTCAAATGGAAATAAACATATAATTTTTAAATGTTATTTTTCAAATAATTTAGTTTTAATTTTTGTATTTGTATCTTTTTTCTTATCTTTAACATTTTTCTTTTATAAATCTAAATACCATTAAAATAAGATATTATAATTGTATACATCTGATGCAGTGTGTAATATAGCTAGTGGTGAAAACTTTATTGGCTCACATATCAGTGTGTATTTTGTATTGTAATGTTTGTTTTAATTTGTATTGTAACATTTATTTTATGAAGTGCTGTTTGTTTTACTAATCAGCAAAATAAATAACAATAAAATAAAATAAGTATATAATCAACGGTAACTACAACTACGTGCAGACCGCGACAAAAATTAAAATAAAACAACGTATTTGGTGCACGACGACACAGAATCTAACATATCCGGTGGATTTATGTAAACTGCCTAGTCTTTCGATAGCGTGTTACAACTCTGAACAGCGACATCTATCAACCGTGGCCGTCTGTCGAACTGTTACTTCAATACTTATTTTCTTTCCTACATTTCTTTTCACATGATTATACCACCTCTTTGTTTCGGATCTCGCATTAGTCTTTATTGAGGATATTAACAATTAAATTTAGTGAAATAATACGACATTCGTTATTCTGATTATAACGCCAGGCCCGACGACATTACGGATATTAATTATTGAGACATGCGTCATGATCAACGATTAGGAAGTAAACGATTAATTACCCTTAAGATTTGCGGCAGGGGGGCCATTATTAGGTTTTATATAGTCAGTAGCGTTCCAACTCTAAGGTAGTGGGGCATAGTCCACCACGCGACCCCATTACAGATTGGCGGACTTATCTTTGAAATTTTTTTTTGTTATTATTTGCGAAAATATGCAGGCTCATTCACAATATTTCCTTCATCGCTGAATATGTGATGCGTAGCACTTTAAAATTATAATTTTATACTGCCAGCGCGCAGGATCGAACTCAGATCGGTCGAGTATAATGAATTAAAAGCGACCATGAGCTATTATACAATTGTTTCATATGTTTACTTTAATTACTTAATAATACACTACGTACCGGACTGTTAGTGAAAGAAAGAAAGAAGCAAACAACAAAGATAACGCTCTACGAAGACGGAAACAGAGGGAAACGATTCTACAAACCGGTATTAACTTATTCTAAAGAAGTACAGAAGTGTTAATTTTGGATAATGTAACAAAATGTAACAAATTGACAATTTTAGTTCCAAGGAAACTACTATACAGGCTTTCGACCCAAAAACTAGAGCGTACTTCCGGTTGACATAGAATTGTCAATTTTAGTTTTGAAGTTTATCAAAAAAACTAAATGATAATTTGTAAAACAAACGAAATATTGTAAGTTTTTTGAAAACATCTAAATTCAGAAAAACGGATTTCGAGAAACGTTCTAAAATAAAATTTATGGTGTTTGTTATCTAAAATAGATGGCGCTCATATTAATGTAAAGTACTTGAAAAGTATAGCGTGTGTTGCTTAAAAGTTGATTTGACAGATGGCATACTATGGCCAAGGCTAAATGAAACACGCATTGAAGCTCATATTTTTATAATTAATTAATTGGATAAACAAAAACTTTATGAAATACGTACGGATACCAAAAGTGACGTTGTATCAAAATTTTAAAGCAATCTGTATAGAACTTTATGAGAAACAAACGTAAAAAACATTTTTAATTTATAATTAAGTGATGTTTTAGGATTAATTTTTATTTTTAGTGCTGGTCTTTGCACTCATGCTGAAACTTTAAAATTATTTGCCAAAAATTTATATATGTTTGTTAAAAGGTATCGGTTTTTTATATAAGACTGAGCATGCAAAGTCGCAGGGATCGGCTAGTTTAGTTGCATCCTGGATGACATAAGTAATAAATAAGTGATCAGTTTAAAGAAAGCGGTTTGAAGCCGTGCCATTCTTTCTTGTACCGTCTTTCGAATTCGCGGTTATCTTACCTGCTAAAATCATTGTCTCGTTTGTTATTGGTGTACGAGATTTTTTGGGTTCCGTACCCACAGTGTAAAACGGGACCCTATTACTAAGACTCCGCTGTCTGACTGTCTCTCCATCTGCCACCAGGCTGTATCTTATGAACCGTAATAGTTATAAAGTTGAAATTGTGACAGACGATGTATATCTGTTGGCCCTATAACAACAAATACTAAAAAACAGAATAGAAACATGTTTAAGTGGGGCTCCCGTACAACAGACATTTTTTTGGTGTTTTTATAGATATGGATACGGAACCCCTGCCCATGGACATTTGCAACACCCATAGGGTTGCAGATGCGCTGCCACCCTTTAATAAAGTGGGCCACAGCTACCTCACTCACCAAACGCAGAAGTTTAACATTTCCACTTCACACCGGTCTTCTGTGCGGTCCTAGTACTTACCCGGACGGACCTGTCCCTTCGCGGACACAGACTGTTGCGTGGCCGTACCACCGATAGATTCAATTATATGAACATTAATTTGTCTGTTATTCTAATGTACGATACATTGCCGTATACATCGTAGTAAACAACAACCCAATGCTAGTATGGTCAACGTTACATATCCACTAGTAAATTACGCAGCGAGATCTCATTACGCGTTGTCCGAGCAATCCGTTTGGCTTAACCTAATGTGAACGTCAGACGAAGTTGATAAACGCGTTACAATGAATATTCGCAGCTCAGTGCCAGAGTTGGGTTCTAGCGGCGCGTTACTACGAATGCAGAGGTCGAGTTGGGCTAACGTAATTATCTGTATCCCAAGAGTGGTAAGGAAACCCGGATTTGATGATGGCATCCCAGAGAAATCGTGGGCAATCCTCAAGTGTTATAGAAATTGACAATGGTTTTTTTATTTTAGTCTCCGGTTTGAAGTCGGTTTTTTTTATTAAAAATATTAGTATTTGTTGTTATAGCGGCAACAGAAATACATCATCTGTAAAAATTTCAACTGTCTACTTCAACTATCACGGTTCATGACATACAGCCTGGTGACAGGCGGACAGACAGACAGACAGCGGAGTTTTAGGAATGTGGGTCCCGTTTTACCCTTTGGGTACGGAAACTTAAAAACGTGCAAATAAAATAGCCGTGTGTTAGCAGCGTTCCAAATATATTTAAGTCCGTGTTTTTTTACTATATGTGGGAACGTTGTGTTCGCAAATATCAGAAATCGTTATCATCATCATCATCATCATCATTTCAGCCTGTTTGAGTCCACTGCTGAACACAGGCCTCCCCCATAGACTGCCACGAAGTACGATCCTGAGCCACCTGCATCCATCGACTTCCCACACATTTGCACAGGGCGTCACTCCATCTAGTGGGTGGTCGTCCTACACTGCGATGGCCAGTACGAGGCTGCCACTCGAGAACCTTATATAAATCGTTATACATACTTGCAAATACATTCATAAAATTGGAAGCATTAGTTGATTGATATGTAGTACTTTTTTATGTGAAGTTTTTAGATGGTCACTTCTGAGGATTTGTTATGAACGGATAAAGATTGGTAATAGCGAAAGGTTAGTGATAGTTACCAAAGAGAATTTATGGGTCGCTAGTGAGTGGAAAGTCGATAGAGGGCGTGGGCATACATCAAACTTTCCTAACCGAAGATGTTGCCTGCATGTGGTCAGGTGATTGACACTTGGTAGCAGTTTCTTCGGTAATTGTTGGACTTTATGCCCGTCGCCCAAAGTTTTATAAGTGAAACATTGTAAAAACAGTTGTTGTGAAATGAGCCCTCGCTCTTTATGTCGAGACTTTGGCATAAGTATAGGTTTATTTTCAACTTTTAATATTTATTTAACGCTGCCAACGGCAATTATTTTAGTGAAAAACACACTCCACAGAGCACTCCGTGGCGCAGTTGCCAAGGTATTAGCTTCGACGCCGAGGGTCGTGGGTTCGATCCCCACACGGGACAACTATTTGTGTGACCCATAGGTGTTTGTTTCGCAACACATGATAATGTTATCCTAAAGTAAAGGGGAGTGTTTTAAAAAAAGAAAGAACTAAACTTTTTTCATGGCATGTTTTTTTTCTTCTAGAAAAGAAGTTGAAGATTGTAGTTGTGATGACGAGACCCTTTGAGCATTTATTATTCCTATTAAGCTTTGCTTATTCCAAAACGAACGCAATATTGCTTAACATTTTATCGCAATATCGTTAAAATCTCTGAATTGTCGTTATTTCCATATCGCTTCTCCAGTCTGTTCCCATTTTCCCGCCGAGCAGCCTCGTACGAAAATAATGGCGTCGTTCGCAAAAGCGCGGGAATCTTTGACGGCTTTCGTAATTAGACGGCTGTTTATTAAAAATACAAGATTTATTTCACATACATCGCGATTCCGTCCCTTTCTGATTACAGTTGACGATATCTCCGTCCCTTTCGCTCGCCCTTCAACGACACAGGTCCTTAATTATGTCCTTGAGGGTGCCATGCGCTAACATAATTACCCTGTTTCTAAACGGAAATAAATTTCAACTCGGAATTTCAAAGATGGCAATTATACGTGGTTTATAGGTTTGCGGCTCTGTTCGCGATGCATCACGATAATTCGCGGAGAGGAATGCTGAGGTTACTAAATTACAATGAAAATAGATGAAAGCGATATATAAGATACTAGCTTTTCGCCCGTGGCTTCGCTCGCGTTAAAGCCCTTAAATAAATGTCTTTCAAACTTTCACAATACTTTTTTCCAATAAATAAATAGCCTATGTCCTTTCTGAGGCTCTAGACTATCTGTGTACCATTTCATTTAAATCGCTTCAGTAGTTTTAAAGTGAAAGCGAGACAGACAGACAGAGGTACTTTCGTATTTATAATATTATAGTATGGATATATTTTTAGATAGTATTGCTCGTATCCTTGGTCCTATATTAATATTAAATAAGATGTAGTAATAGTATACATGTCTCATACCTTACAACTCCTTTGACGTATTTAGAATACGTCATAATCTGCACTTAAAACTACAATTAACTTTTCTTTCTTTATTTTCTTCTCTTTTTGGTTTTTTTTGTAATGTTAATGTACCTAGTTTATGAAATTATATTGTACAAATTTAAGTGACCTCACCCTTAACGTATCTCGCATATTGATGTTTTGTACTTTCACGTACCCCAAAGTAATGTTACTGCTTTTGTCTTACACAATGCTCCAGAGGTTAAAATGAATTATGTATGTTATACGTATGTGTCGTATGTTATAACTTGTATCTCATTTTATGTAAAACTTTGTGTTTTTTATAATTAGAGTAAATTCTTTAAACCTAACTATTTCATCGGATATTGAAATAAAAGTGAGCGCACGGAAATCCGCTATCACGGCTCTTCGTCGATCATATTTTATTCGTATCGTAAAATTAAAATAAACAAAAGTAGATTTATTTCAAATCAATATTCGGATTCTTAATGAAATTAGACAGTTTTTGAGAACAAAAACATTAATGGATTGCATCATTTTATAGATGTTAAACAATTACTTAATTATAAGAAATAGACTAGTAGGCACAAGATTGGAGAGAAGCGCCATCTGTTACTCAAATTAGCAAACAATTGGAGACTACGATCATGGTGACCTCTATTAGTATAGATGAGAATTTATGACTACTGTGCAAATAGCTCAATGTTTTATCTGGGTAAGAAATTAAATTAATCATTATTACAATAAATATTTATACACAGACCTAAAATAAGAAGTCTCAAAGTCGGTTAAATAATTAAATACTACGAAAGGGCTGGTCACGCGAAACGGTCGAAAATTCGGTACCAACAAAATATCATTCTATTCATTTAAATACTATGAAGTATCGATACCTATTTATTGTAATTACTTGAAAAAACTATCGAAAAATTAAAAAAAAAAACTATCTTCAAAGAATTGTGCTGCAAAAAAATTCAGAACGCAGTTTTACGCAGCATTCTGTAAGGATAGCAAACTACAGAACTAAACAGAAAACTGTAGAGCTGTAGTTTAGACCAAGAAATATAACCGACTCAATAATTCCAGGTCTAGAGGTAACAGAACAGCCAGACGGGTTTGAAGGCCACAATGAATGTACGAAAATCCACACTTCTCCAACGAATAGAATATAGTGCGTGTAATTTTTAATGGTCACTTTTTTTTAATACCTACGCACTTCCTCTCTTCCACACAACTCACTCAGTCTCTCACATATACACGCACAAACACACGCACGCACGCATGCACGCCAATTTTGTTTTGATTATTTTTAGTGCGCCACATAGATACTACGCCCAAGGCTTCTATATTTTTGATCGACGGTAGAAAAACACTAATCCTTCATACTACACCTATTCAGCGAATACTCCCCAACCCCCCTCCCCCCACAAAATAATCGCCATCTATCGCTCGTTATACCAAAAAAAGCGCTTTACGAAATTGGTCGTCGCGTGGTAACGGCACGGAGAGCGCTGCGCTTTACGGCGAAAAATTGGGCACTCGCTAATAATGGGCTCGCTTCGAGTGCTGCCAATTAGAGACCACTTGCTGACCTCTGACACCCTCTGGCTCTGTCCCAATGGACGTTCATTGCCTTCGTTACCGGTCTTTTACGGACCCCGCCGATTGGCGGATAAATCCGCGATAAAGAGTTGTTTAAAAACTTTGGTTGCATGTACGGAAATCGTCGTAAACAACACCAGAACTTTACGATTCGATACAACTGTATATTGGTAACAATTGATCTTGTATTTTTCGACAGTTTTGAAAAAAACTAATGGTCATCTTCTTGCGCTATCAAAATTTTTAATTATCACTACATAGAACAAAACAAAGTTGTCCCGCTGTCTGTTTGTCCCTATATATGCTTAGATCTTTAAAACTACGCATCGGATTTTGATGCAGTTTTTTTAATATATAGAGTGATCCAAGAAGGTTATATGTGTAACAAATTGCATCCGCGCGAAGCGGTTACTTACTCTAATAAATCACTACCAATATAGTGATTGTAAAAAGTTCTATATCAACTTATAATTATCAACACTTCGCAATAAACTAACAAAGAGAAATTGAAAAATAAAGCAATGATACACAGATATTGCCTTAATGGCTTTAGTCCAGACAAATAATCACCATTGGCATAAACGAAATAAAAAACGGCAGCATAAATTCGTCCGAGTGGCTCATTTATATCCCGGTACAAGGTTTAATACTCAACTGAAGTATTCGGCCGCCCGTTGGATCCGAATCTACACGTAGACGGCTTAAATAATACCGGGATGAACGGAAATATATATCCCGGGAAACCCGAAAACGCAAGGAAGGAAATGCGTTAATTACCCGACTAAACTAAATTACGGAAGACATGTCACTAAGTACTTTGTCGGGCCACTAAACAGGAGGAAGTAGTAGGGCGAAAATAAATTGTACATCTGACTCATAAAAAAAAAATTATATATTATTAAATTATACAAAAGAACGTTGAGAACACTTTAGAAATATATACTTACTAATTTCAATTTAAGATTCACACTCACATGGGAAATGAAACTTTACGTATCCTTCTAGTTTAATTTTTATTATTACTTCAGAAGTTGATGCAACAGAAGTGACAGAAACGGATGCCTAAATAAAATCAAAGCGGAAACGGAAACAGAAACGGAAATGTTCAATGTGATGAAAAAAAAAAACTTTATTAGGGCCACACAACAGTTTCAGCTGTTACACAAATGGGCAGGTCCATCCTGGTAAATACCATGACATGATTTTCGTTTCGCCACTTTATTAAAAGGTGGCAATGCATCTGCAACCCTACGGGTGTTGCGAATGTCCATGGGCGGTGGTTACCACTCAACACCAGAACCGCCCGCTCGCTTGCCACCCTTTCACGTAAAAAATACTACTTTTAATTACTCAAATCATTTTTTAATATTCATAATTAAGCGGCGGTGATCTAAATTTCATGAGACCAGTATGACCGCTTTTATCCAGCATCTTGTTGGATAAAACTTTCAGTGGTCAATTTGTACCGAAGCCGCAGTGTCTGTGTACCATCCCTTCATAATATGCTGATCGTATGTCCGTTTAAAAGTCTCTGACACAGAAGTAGAAAATTGCAAAAGCTACGAAAATAGAAGCAGAGGTCTGTTGCATCTTTAATAAGGGACCATCAGTCATCAGAACGTTTTAAGGCTTGCTAAAACGTTAACCGACGAAGCGTCGAACATACAATACATGTTTTGCTTGTGACATGAAAGCTTTTGCATGAAATTCATAATAAAAAAGAAACACAATGAAGTCCGTAAAATAATTTTAATTTGCTATATAGATACAGCTCGCGTCGAGAATTCATAATCAAAAATACCCGAAAGTCCGTAAAGTAGTTTTAATTTAACAATACAAATACATTTATTACATGTCGCTTTTCTGAGGCCGTACTCATGTGGCATACTCGTGCCGAGAGGTGTTATGTAGGTAAGGTCTTATAGCTCTAATTATGGTGGTTTGTTTTTATAAAAAAAACAGTCAAAACTACTGGTGGCTGAGCTGATTGTAATTGATCTCATTCGCTATGGACATTCAGAAGACCAGAAAAGATACTTTAATTAATGCGTTGTCAACCTAAGTCCGGGATGGATCTTCTTCTTGAAGATCCTTAATTTTCATTCTAAAAAGTTAGATGCGGTATCATCCTTTAAAATCACCCCCAATTTCACGATAGTCTATACTATTTTTATGACACCGAGGAACACTGAGAGACTAGAGGCAGGCTCAAGCTCTGGTTGGATGGCGTCGAACAGGACACCAAGATGTTGGGGGTTATAGGCTGGAGAAACAAAGCCATGAATAGATTGGACTGGAGAGATTTGCTTGACCAGGCTAAGGCCCATCCGCGGCTGTAATGCCTCAGATGATGATGAGGTGTTCCTCATCATCTGAGGTATCTTCTCATGTTTGAAACCACCAGAACATTTTTTTATTCTTTAAGCTTAAATTTAATCTACTTTTAGTTTTTTTTTGTTACAGCATAGTTTTAAATTTGAATTTTATTGTGCTCCTTTTGTTTCTACTGCAGTATGTATTACTATAATAATTTATATATAGTCGAATTTATCTTTTTTGTTTCCTTTTCTCGGTTAATCAATATATTTTCCCTTCTTTCAATTTAAATGAATCGCTCGTTTCGTCACCACAGTCCGAAGGATTCATTCCCCTGGAGACGGAACGCAACGGATCCTGATTTATGTGGAATCCATATAAATGCAATCTCCTTAATTGGCCCTAAGCGATAAGGTATTGCGGATGCCTAGGTGTTCGCCCCACGGCCCCGCCCGGCAGGACGCGTTACAAAGTAAGTACGCGGTACGAAATCTTATTTACGAATGGAGCAATTAAAAACAAATGAAATTACTTTATTCAAAGAAGCCTAGTTAATTAATTAATTGTAAATAAATGACGAACGATGCTACGATTAACCTTTAGTTTATTTATGAACTTAATTATTTAAAAAGACGTGATGACTCCGTGGCGCATAGGCCAAGGTTTTGGCTTCGGCTTCGGGGGTCGTGGGTTCGATTCCTACACGGGACAACTATTTGTGCGATCTACAAATAGATGTTTCGCATCTGAATGTTTTTGTGCGTGAAATTTATGTTTGTAAATGTCCTAACAACACAGGATAATGTTATCCTAATGTAAGGGCAACGTTTTTAAAAGAAACAGAAGAAAGAAAGAAAAGGTTTTTTACATTACAATAATCGTTTTCTAATTTGCGTATTTTGTGATAGTTTGATGTACATACTTATGTATTTTTGAAGCTTGATTTCTTTATATAATAAGGATATGTTAAGCAAAAATTTATCTCAAAAGATTACGGAGTGCAGCTGTCTGTATATTCGCTTCATAACTAAGGTTCAGGCTTGACGGGACATTAAGTTTTATCCTTTTATACGGGGCGCATTCTTCTCTACGTTACCTAGTAGTTATTTCAATCCCGTCCTCCGTATACGCTGTCTGGAAATTTGTTTTAATATTTTCTATATTAACATTGTTTTGTGATAACTTTTGTTATATTTGCTGGATTTCTTCATAAAATACTGTAGTGTTGTTGTTTTTATGTTAATATTTAACATCGATCTTTATTCATTATTATTATTTAATACATTTTATTTTAAACTGTCTATTAACAGTGTTTTTACTGTTGTAAATTTAATTTAATTACTTCGGCCGCCTATCCGTCGCTCACAAAATCAGCGATTAAATAGAAATCAATTATCGTTTGTGGAGTTCGGTATTAACGGTTCTGATTGACAAGTAGGCGAGTTTAATAGTTTAGCGCTAATTGACTCCTCTGGGCTCGTCTGACTCCAATCGGCAATTGATAATCTGCAATTGATCAGGCGGGTGTCCATTGACACACGTCAATCCGATCACGCGCGAGTTCGTTAGCGCTCGCAACCATTTGGCTTTCAGTCCGGTGAGTTTAAGCGGGGTCGCGCTTAAAGCCGCACGTTGCGCTTTTATAGCGGCACTCCCGTAGCCGGTCCATAAAGCGCGGCGTCCGCACCGGATTTTTAAAGCGCCATTTTCGCTGCGGTGGCGCGCGATTGCGTCCAAAGGTTTTATGTCCCGGCAATGACGTTGCAGAATATTCCGAGTCGATGTTCCGGTAAGTGTTTTGCGACGAGCACGCGAATATCACGAGGCAAGACAAGTCTTTTGTTATGAGTTCACCTTTCAGCATAGCTAAGACATTTATTATCACATTAATTACGAATTTTAGAACCGAAGATCATACAATAACTTCATAATTATAACCAGTGATGCACAAGATACCCTATACAAAGTATCTGAAATACAAAATACGAGATACTTTTAATTAAACTTTCTGGGATTCTATCTAAAATACTAGATACAAAATAGGTATCTTTCAAATACTTTCAAAGATAAAATACTTTTCTAAGAAAACAACATTTTATTGAATGTAATTTTTTTACATGAATTATTTATGAATAAAGTTTATTATGTTTTTAAGGTTTTAATTGAGACTTGAGTAAAATTAGTTCTTCAAACATTTTTTCAATCATACCTCCAAAAGAAAAGAGTCGCACAGGAGCAGAACTTGGCAAACAAGTGTTATATTAGAAAAATATTTTTTTTTATTGTAGGATAAGCACTCTTTAAGTTGATATCTTTATTATTTAGGTACTGCAATGTTTCTAAATCAGCAGTGCTGCCAGTAGACCCTGTCTTTTCGCCATTTGAAATAGAGGAACCCGATTCCTCTAAAAACATGTAATAAGATTCATCTTTTTACTTTTTTTTATATATCATCTTCAATATTTTCCAAAGCTCGATCGATTAATTTTACGTGTCTCTTGTATGGTCTGTGTATCTGGCTAAGGTCTTTAACATATTTGTTCTGAGCTTTTGGTACCCATTTCATTTTAAAAAACGAATGTGATACTGAGGCTAAAACTGCAGGCTCAGTGTTCCATTGACGTCTGTCGAGTTGGGGGTTGATATTTCTTAGACAAGTTACATTATTATAAACACACACGCAAAGTTTCAACATGCGGAAACGAGTACGGCGAGTAAAAATATTAAACCGAATTTTTTTTTTGGGCTGGATGAGCCACTGTTGGCCTTAGGGGCCTTTACAGTTCCGACGGGCTTGAGGTGGCCTGGCGCACGAGGCGCCTAGCCTGAACCTCGGAAAATATTAATTCGATTTGAACTTTTGCTTACACCACATCTTATAGTACTACATTAAGGTATTGTTGCAAATCGATTTACCTAAAGTTTCAGAACGCCGTAAACGGCGTGTTCCCTTTTATCTACGGTGACATTATAATTTAATATCACCATAAAATCTTGTCATATTTTGTGAATAAATGCATTGATAACTATTACTAAAAGTATTTTAACAAACATATTATTTAGAAGATACTAAGATAGCAAACAAAAGGTATTTAAATACAAGATATAAATACGTATTTTGTATCTTGTATCTGTTTCAGATACTTGTATCTTAATTAAATCACATCTCTGATACTTTTATCTATGCTTCTATATCTATACTTTTTATGTTTATTATATTATGATGTTATAAAGAGGAAAGATTTGTATTTTTGTATGTTTGTAGCAAATAGACACTAAAACCCGTGGACACATTTCAAAAATTCTGTCTGTCATCAGGCTGTATCTCATGAATCTTTATAATTAGACGGTTGAAATTTTCACAGATTTTGTATTTATATCGCCGCTGTAACATCGAATACTAAAAAACAAAATAAAATAAAAAATATATAAGGGGGCTCCCATACAAAAAATGCGTTTTATTCTATACCAATTAGTTTATTCTAGGTAATGGCAAGGATGCAGTGACGACGAAGGTCGATGGATGCAGGTGGCTCATGATCTTACTTCGTTGCAGTCTGTGGGAGAGGCCTATGTTCAGCAGGGGACTCAAAAAGGCCGAAAATAAATGATGATGACGATGAATGGTACACTTCGTGTGCGAATTGCACTTGACCGGTTTTTAATAATACGCAGTGTTTTTCTTAAATCAAAAAAATATAGACTTGCACCACTTATGTTTCAATTACGTAAATCCCCTCCACGGCCAAATGTCCGCGTATTATTTCTCGCTGCGTTTATTTCAGTTTCAGCATTCTACGGCGGCCGCGTTCATTTGTACCTCGTTAGTTGTAATTTACTCGCGTTTGTTAGCTTACCTCATTTAAATTTCGCGCATTTGAGCGCCGCGGTGGGTTTGAGCGGGGAGTTTTAGTTTTATTCTGTTTGTTGTAATACCGTTAGCGTTTGAGACGGAGCGTTGTAGGATTAACTTCGGAATGGGGCTTAAAATGTTTGTGTAACGTATATATTCAATTTTGATGCTCATTAATTAGGTGTCCATGGTTAAGTGTGCTGAGGCAGAGGAGAGGAGGTGGTGCAACAGGACATCCTGAAATCCACGAGTTAGTTGCAGTTTCAAGACTTCGTTCTGGGCACTATCCATCGGCAAAATTTTCTTTCTTAATGGGGAAGGCTGCTTCACCCTATTGTGAGGTATGCAATAAAATTGAAGATGTGTATCAAATGCTGATGGACTGTGAAAGGAACAGAAATAAAAGGGAACTGCTGTTTAAAGATCTGAATGTAAATTTATTAGATGTTGGTCTTATATTTAATATATTGTCGAATCCCAAAAGTGAAACAATAAAACGTATTTGCGGTCTTGTTCAAATCAACAAACAGTAATTACCGGTTTAACAAATCTATATACTTTTAAGGATTCGTATTTCGTAAGTTGTTGTGATATGTATAAGTTACGATGGGGTTGGCGTATCTTTATAGATAAAAACTCCATAAAATTAAAGATAATAAAAAAAAAAAAGAGTTAGTTGCAGTTGCCCTTGAGACCGTTAAAAATGTGGAACTTATTTAGTACAAAGGCGTACTAATAAAGTATGAATTGCTGCGCGTATAGCTTAGTGGAACTTGCTAAATGTCATTTGATCTTCCAGTCGCTGACGTCGATATGATCTTGCCCTCTGTACAGAGGGTATTTGGGCATAGTCCACCAGGCGACCCCACAGCGGATTGGCGGTCTTCGAAATTTAATGGAATATTGTTTCTGCAAATGCTAAAAGAAGTCAGCGCTTTAAATTAACTTGTAGATTAAAAATAGGTTGCTCAAGCATATTGAATTCACTTTTATATTAAATTTACTTTTATATTCAATTTACTTTGTAGTTATCGTTTTATTTATTTTTTATTTTTTTCATTTTAGTCACTTTATTTTTGTTATTAGCAATGAGTCTTCACGATGCAACTAAACACCTATCGCAAATCTGGCAGCTCTGGCTTCAAGATACAAGCACTGCTTAGTTTGGGATCCATTGTTAATGTTTCGCAGTTTGAGGTTAGTTACAAAATTTTGTATTAATCTTCATTACTATTTTCTTATTTTTAAGACATGTGTTGTAACTTACTTTTGCATCTACTTAGATAAATAAATAAATAAAAATAAAATAAATTGAATTAAATGCGAGAGCACGCAAGCATCAAACCGACATCGCTTGTTAAAATATTTACGTCCGAGTATTAGACACACATAGCGACTGCGTTCACGAAGAATCGTAGTTTACTCGAACGTTAAATTATCCCACTCAACGCTGTCGGTGTACCAATAACACAGCAAATATCGTTTGTGTAACGAGAAGGAAAGCGGTTATTGCAGCGTGGCGTGTTTAAGTTTCATAGTGAATTGTTTACACCGAAGGGTAAACTTTAAAAAGCCATTGGAAAACAACGGCGCTGTTTGATAACTCTAAATAGGAGCAGAGGTCGAAGGAATGTAAACTGAAACGAGTTTCAATTAGTTGAGAACGCGCCGTTATGCGATACATACACGCTCGGTGCCAGTATTCTTTTATTTATTGAATTTAAGCAATTATCCAATGCTTTTTCAAAAACGGATGAGGTTCTCAGTTCGACCATTTTTTTTTATGTTTGTTACCTCAGAACTTTGAACTGAGTGAATCGACTTTGTAAATTACTTTTTTATTTGAAAGCTGGTGCTTCCCAAGTAGGCCCATATTATTTTAATTGGTATTGGATCTTGGGCTCCGGACAAACGTAGAGAACTGAAAATCACTTATAAAATGAATGCAGAGCGAGATATTTGAAGTAGCTTTTGTTTTTCGTCCAAAATAAAAATTCAAAATTCAAAATACTTTTGTTCACATAGACGCTTGCGCGTTGTTATGAAACGTCGAAATTTTACAAGGAAATTAATATGTTCGTAAGTTACCACCGGTTCGGAAAGCAGTTTCTGTTGAGAAGAAACCGCCAAGAAACTCCATAGTTGCTCTTTTTTTTTAAAGATTAGTTTACAATATAATAGGATAGGTATAAATCTTACTTTAGCCTACGTGAGTATCAACAGTATTAACCCCACACATTGTCGTCGTCAAGATATTCCGCAATGGAATAATACGCCTTAGCCATAAGTTCCCTTTTAATTTTGCGTTTAAATTGATCAAGTGGCAGACTTAATATCGACTGTGGGATTTTATTATACATGCGCAAACTTTGCCCCATGAACGAACTATTTACTTTTTGTAGAAGAAACAATGGCGTAATTTGTCCTTATGTCTAGTATTTAATTTATGTCTGTCTAGAAGACAAAATTATACAATAAATATATTGGGACGTGAAAATATTAATCTCTTTAAAAATATCTCCGAGTGTATTCCGGGCTCCGATGTTATAGACTGCTCGGACAGCTTAATAACAAAATTGGCTTGTGTTAAATAAAATTTTATTCATTGGTTACGTTCCTTGAAAGTTTATTAATATGTAATGAGAGTCGAGAATTGAATAACTGTTTAAAAATGCTACATAAAAGTCTGAACTGAAAACTATACTGTGGTGGGGCCACGCTGTTGCACGAATGGGCAGGTCCTTCTGGAGAAGTACCACGACCTCACAGAAGTGTAATACCTCTGCGTTTCGTCTGGTGAGTGAGGTAGCCGAGCCGGACTTATTAAAAGGTGGTAACGCATCTGCAACCTTACGGGTGTTGCAAATGTCCATGGGCGGCAGCTACCACTTAACATCAGGTGAACCGCCAGCTCTCTTGCCACCTTCTCGCATAAAAAAAGGTTTGTTAGAGTGAACACAAACCAAGAACAAATGCACATAGTGCATTCATTAATTTTTAATTAACGAATCGCTCTTAATCCGCCCCACCCTTCATTATCTGCGAAGTTTATTCAACATCCGAACGCTCGCTCAGTCATTTCGGGCGAGTACCTGCCGTCTGCCGAAAATAATCCCCCGTTTGTTTTGAATGAAAATCGAAAAAGAATCCCGCGTTCATTAGTGAAGGGTGTAACTTACACGGGGACTCTATCTGGGGTGCTATCCTGAAAGTCGTTCGAAATTTTTCCGATTTTGTCGCACCGGTCCTCGTGTTTAATGAATTGGCCCGCTCCGTCTAATTACTTTCAACTTCCCTACTAATAAGCTGTCGAATTTGGTTGCCCGTCCCGTTTCCAAAGTTATTTTTTCAACAAATTAACTTTCTGGTAATTTTCCCCCAATTTGATTACCTGTTCCATTTTCCTGAACGCAATAGTCATATACCATTTAACTTTAATATCTAATTACAACCTTTTTTCATCTAATACGTTTTTTTTTTTGGAAACGGTGAAAAAGCTACGTTTTTAAATTCGTTGTTTTGTGATACCTAAAACGTTATACTTGGACGGTATAATTGCGTACGCACAGAATAGGTCCCGGCCGTTTTTAATCTGTGCTTCAAGTTAAAACCTGAGGGCTCACGAGGTGGAGGTCTCGCGCGGAATGGGTGGCGGAAAAAAGAGGTATTTGTTTTGACAGAGCGTAGGGAAGATCGGGGTGCGGAGTGCGGCGTATATCGTGTCAAAAATGTTCGCAGTCGGGCCAAATGGAAACGCTGTTATGTAATTTTTTTTTTCAAATACTTTAACGCTTGCACGGGCACCTGAGGGAACGGTCCGTTATGGTATTTCACGCGGCTTTGGTACGGGCAACCTTTCACGGGCCCGGAAATGTGTGCGTCTCACGCACACTACAGACTCCCCCCGACACTACACGTTGCTATGTGGCACGATAAATTCATTTTTGTGATTTTTTTCACTCATCATAGTCGTCACGAAAATAAACTCGTACCATTTTGTGGTTATAAAATAAAGAAGAAAACAGAAAGAAAGTTCGAAACGATTTCCCTAAAGTAAAGTTACATCACTTAACAAACGTTAACCATAAAACAGTTCTCAACAGAAATTGCTTTCCGAACCGGTGGTACATTACGAACCTATATATATATAATTTTTTATGTTAAATTTGACCATTCATAAGAACGCGCAAGCGTCTATTTAGCGTATTGGCGGACTTCACGAAGATTGAAATATAAAATTTTAAATATTTTCAGCACTTAAAATTCACAACGTCATCGGTGCCAGCACCGGGGATTGAACTCGGGTTGCTCGAATATATAGAATTAAAAGCGAGCGGCCGCACAATGAGCTATTAGGGCTGCAGTAGGTACACTATAAAGCGTCGATCTAGGTTAGTATTAACGAACGTTAATGCTTCTTTTGTGAGCTAGCCTTGCGATGCAACAGCGGGGCACCAATCGCTGCCTTTGTTCGTGAATCAACAAACCTTGTTGATGCAACATCCTTGACGCAAACATAAACCCTGACCTTCGCTAAAGGGAACAAGGATCTTTCCACAGGCGTCGTTTTATCTAACTTACTTCAAAGCTTTCGCTTGCTCATTTCGCTGTGCTCTTTTTTACGCTGTCAAAGAATAGTTATCGTACGATAGACTGGCCAGTTCGTTATTACTTACTTGGCTGGCTCAGCGACCCAAAGAGGATCTTGGCCTCCGAAACGAAAAGACGCCACTGTTCTCTATTCTGGGCTGTTTCTTGCCGATTGGCTGATTGGAGAGCTCTCCGATCTTTATGGACTTCGTCTTTCCTTTCGTTATTAAATCAAAATATTTTAACGAAATGACCAGAAACGCCGAAACTTTTCAGCGTTTCTGGTCACGGATAGACAGGTGTTGGACCTCTGTGTGTCACATTTAATTTGGTTCGAAATGTCAAGAACTAAAATGAAAGATAAATGCTATATCGCTCCCTACCAATAGTGTCATTTAGTATGTATATTTATTATTTAATGTATAATCGTATAAATACAAGATATTATCATGCCCAGTTCATTTTTATTTACATGTAACAGAATGTTTACTAAGTAAATAGGCACTTTAACTATATCTATATGGTTCGAATGTTTTGAAATTATGAACGCATCTGCAGCCCAAAAAGTCTGTTCCGTCTAGTTGTTCATGGGCGAGGAGAAGAGAATACCAACTAAACATTAGGTGAACCGCGTTCTCGCTTGCCAACCTTTTACATTAAATAAAAAAAAACATCATAGCAGATTAGATACAATGTCTTGCACGTATTTGCGAAAGCATTTAAAAAATGTTATTTGGCAGAGTAGGTATTAAACCATATAGGCTTATCTATATGGTTTAATACTCTGTGCCTGTCTCCACTGAGCGTAGGTGGTGTGTTATATAGCCAGTGGGGTGCAGCAACCTTGTCCTTTTTAATGCAAAGACTGCAGAATGTCACAGTGTAGCCGTTATTATAAAATATTCAGGAACGCCCTGCACTCGCTCATGCAATGGCGTTATTAAATGTCATCATGCATCAGATATTTCATGGCTCTCACGATTTTTACCGCTTTCCGAGTCGAAATTTTAACGTGAAACCTCGCCAGTCGCTTTCGTTTTAATTGCATCAGAGATTATACCGTATGTCGTTAACTACAGTTATAACGTTACGTTTAGTGCTCAAAATAAATAAATATAGGTAACTTACAAGGTCATTATTGTTTAATAGCCATTAGGTTCCAACATATTAGGTGATGTTGGAACCTAATGGCTATTGTTTAAAAATAAATCTCGATCTAATTAAACTACATTTGAAGCAAGTGACAATGTAATTTAAACTTATCTAATAAAGCGACAATTGCCAATCGCCACGTAAGCCACAGATAAAATAAAACGACACCAAAAACACTAAACAAAACGAGGGAAACGCGAAACAGGAAACATTTCTTAATCTACATCAACTGATATAATATTCAAAAGCTTTCACTAACCATCAGGAGCTCCACTCCTCGTACGGAATAATCAACCTTATTATCAACGCCACAAGTCTGTTCCCCATTGTATACTATTAACTAACTGGGACCAGTCCGATAGAGCTACTAAGCAGCCCAGATCCGCACCTAGGACATCCGCGGTGCCATAGCAGTGTAGGGGCACGGGAGGTCAACCGAATCTGGTCGTACCTCTTCAAATAGACTTCAAAACAAAGCACGGATTGTAAGAAAATCCCGCTCGGGACGCGTACCTTGCATTCGCTTTACCAAATTACTGAAATTTCATTCAGCTTGCGGACTCAGAGCGAGATGAGATGTAACGCAGTGAGAAATTTCATCGGAGGCGGCTTTGTTAAAAGGTATACCAAGGTTAGAAAACGTGTTCATAATAAGATACGATACAATACTGATTCAATTGAGACGTTTTGGAAGTGACGATCGATCTCCACTCATGTCCACTGTTGGGTAAAGATGTCTTCTGCTCTCTACCTCACCCCAGTGTCGATCGGTGATCTTGTTTATTTTTTTATGCAAAAAATCTATGCAGGAAGGAGGACTTAATGACATCAGCACTATCTGCCAGTCAAATTTGTGGTGGTCCAGAGAAGTAGTAAAAAGCAATCATTAATACTTTAAACCTTCGCGCTCTTTAGATAAATTTTAATTTATTTTGCTTAACGACGTTTATCATGTACCGCTAAGTATATCAGCACTTAAATTTTCAGCTAAATTTTATTGGTGTCAACAACAAGATGTAAACTCTCAAAGATAGCCTCATAGACACCAAAATTGTCGTTTAAAATTTAGCTTCTCATGAATAAATTGAATAGGAGGTACCAAAAATATTTTATCATATAGTGGCATTACTAATTTTACTTAATATTTTTTGTAGTAACCGAATAGCAAAGTGCCGTATCCAAAGCTTAGACGTGGAGTCGTTTCACGGAATTTTGTGTAGGAATTTACCCAGTTTTATAAAACCAAAGCAGGCGCAATGAGCTTAGTGGCGGATTGTGCCGCGCGCCCGAGTGCCGGGCTACTTAGGGGACTCTACGTATACTTATGTACGAAACGTACTCTCAGCGAGTACAGTCCGTATCTAAAGTTGCGTCCAAATGAATAGTCACTAATTAAACAGAACAAATCTGAAACACAGTGCATTATATTAAAGTATAAATTGACAATGATTGAGCTCGTTTTATCTTGGGTTAATATCAAATGTTTCCAAGTTTAGAATTAAATTAGTACACTGTGGTGGAAGCACTGGCTTTTAGTCTGAATTTGTGAGACTAAAAAGTTTCGATGGCGTATAAAAATATTGGCGTGAATGAAAAAAAAATTAAGTAGGTATTAATATATTTTACAGACACAAATATAAACACAATATAAGGCATTATAAAGCAAT
This sequence comes from Iphiclides podalirius, assembly GCA_933534255.1. Lineage (NCBI taxonomy): Eukaryota > Metazoa > Arthropoda > Insecta > Lepidoptera > Papilionidae > Iphiclides > Iphiclides podalirius. Next base: position 12,901,653 of record OW152826.1, read on the forward strand.
CTAAAAACAGTCAAAGTAATAAACACAATTATATAAACTAAGGATTTTATTAATAATCTGATAATTGTTTTACCTGTATCGCTTAACTGAACATTACGGTGAGATTTATGTGAAATGAAAACAGGATCATTTTCTCCGAAATCTCATTTATCGTGAGCAGTATTGCATTTCATTACGTGAGCGAGGTGAGCGTGAGCGATTTACTTTTTTTATTTTCTTTTTATTATTTTAATTTTATTTTCTATGATTTATGGTTTTTATGATTTTATTTTTCCTATCGCATTGTTTTTACGATCGGCTCCCTGCCTGACGTCAGGTCATCGGGAAACAAACACCCAGGTTATCTATCGGTCACACAAATACATGAACCGTGTGAGAATCGAACCCACGAATACCGACACCAAAGCTTAGCAACATCACTAAGTAATTTAAATTGTTTATAGTGCTAATCTTTGCACTTAAGATTGAACATTAAACATCACTAAGTCATCAATTGGCATAACAGTACATTGAATTTATTTCAGTGGAAAAACAATTTGGATTCGGAAAAACAATTCTTGGATAGAGATCCAAGAAAAACAACTTTCTGGATATTGTCGAACTAGTCGCTGCGATTGGTCGGTCGATTTGTACGTAATTTAGAATTGATTATTTTATTGTATGTTTTATACATTTGAAGTTTTTTAAAAAGATTTGGAAAATCGTCAAAGTGAAAATAATCCATCAAATCTTTTACAGAACAAAATGATTTTGTTATGTGTTAATTTCGCACCTTACGATATCGGGCGCTTAGCTCAGTTCTCTAGAGCGTGAAGGCATGTTACGTAGAAGTCGCAGGTTTGAAACCGGCGTGAAATGGAAGTGTTTCTTTTGCGTTTAGATTGGTCTGTGAGGTAACCTGGGCGCACTTTATTGAAAGAATGAAAGGTGGCAGCGCATCTATCCTTACGGGTGTTGAAAATATCAATGGGTGGCGTTTATCACTTAGTATTAGTGAACCGCCAGCTCGTTTGCCACCTCATATTAAGACAAAAGAAAGCTCCGCAACTTGTGTACCAAGTCGCGTAGTGCAGTAGCTGCCGTTGACAGTTTCGTTTAGACGAAAACTTTTCTTTGTTAAAGTTTGAAGTCGGGACCGCCGGCAAGTTGCCTCGTTAGTTTGTCTTCGCCCGGGTTCGATTCCTCGGCCATTCAGCCCGTTTGTACACTTCAGGTGTTTCGTAGTTCGACCTACATTTCGGTCGCGTCGCCTCGTATACAGGGAGGCTTTTCTAAGTGTATCCATGGTTTTTATTAAATCCTAGACAAATAATGTTATATAAAAAATTATAAATATTTAAAATCACACAATTCACTACTGGACAAATATTGTGTGATCAACATAGTGCTTTTCTAGTGTCTGGGTGTTTCTGTATATCTGATATGTATTTATTTACAAAAAAAGTATGTTTAAGTATGTTTATCAGTTACCTAGTAATCATAGCGCAAGCTTTGTTCAGTTTGGAAATAGATAACGACGTGTAAATGTCCTGAAATACCGTTCTCGGCGGCGACGGTTGTGCGAACCTGAAAATTTCAGTAATTTTGGTAAAGTCTCATCTACTTCGTTTTAATTGCATTTTTAAAAATCTTGGCGTCATGTAATGTGCTTCTTTTACGGCAAACACAAATTCAAATTCAAGTATCCTTATTCAATACAGAAGCATACTTACTATTATGAAGAATAAAAGAAACACTGTTTGAAATAATCGTTCTTTAATTGAAACTTTTAATAAATTTATAATTATTTATGTTTAAGCTGAATTCACGAAACTCGTATTAGGAATGAGCCCGCTCCTTGGGTTCAATCCATTTTATACACATCTCCTCTCCGCAATATTCGCACCTGACCGCTGCTAAACTCCTCTCCGCCGAATATTTTATTATAGCTTCACTACACACCGTTACATGTCGCGTTGATTGTCAAAACACTACCACCGCACCGGTTCGGAAAAAGAGCCACCTGAGAAGAACCGGCGAAAAGCTCAGCGGGACATATTTTTTTAACCATTATTTGAAAAAACAAAAAAAAAAGATTAACAAACATTTGTAAACGTGCTTAAGGAAAGCGATGTGAATATGTATGCACACGCTTTCTCAAATAAAATTTTTCAAGAATTGTATGAATACTAGCATGTCGCTTTCCTAAAGAAATTAAATTTTTAATTTAATTCTAGTCTCTGCACTGAGGTGTTGTCGCTGCTCGGTGTCAAAGTATAACTTCAATAATGCACTATCTATTGTAATGCCATATTAATTTACCAGGCTGTATATTCATTCGTATGTTATAGATTTAATTCGGAGCATCATATGTTTCGCAACACAAGACGGCGGAGTGATACGATAGCATAACGACGTGTGTTTATCATTATAAGGGCGACAACACACCACGTGCAAATATTTGGGAAATTGTACTTGACTGGGAAGATCTCAAAAGAGGAATTTTTAAACCTCCATTCGATAGGTAAGTAAACATTAACGACGACCCGAATGGCGTAGTGGGTAGTGGACCTGCCTCCTGCGGCAGAGGTTGTGGGTTCGATCCCCATTACTGGAAAAATATTGTGTGATGAATGTTTATATATGTATAACATGTATTTATTTCACATATGAAATGTATGTATAAGTATATCTATCAGTTTTATAGTACAAGCGTTGCTTAGTTTGGGACGAAGTGTAAAAAATGTATCCTAAAATGTTTAATAATTATTATTAAATTGGGAAGACATATTTGTGTTTAAAATACAATTTTCGAACGAGACCAGAACCTCTGTTAAAAGCTCTCTTGAAACAAAGGTTTTAACATTTGTTACAAGAGTATTTAACGCCGCAATCAAAGCCTGGCCAATATAAAATAATATTTTTTTTTAAATAATAATTTTTTCTTCAAATTTTTTCTTTCACGCAAATACTTTTTTACACACCATATAAATGCATGACAGGTAATGTAATTAGGCTGCAAAAAGGAAAAATACTATTGGAATTTTTCTCTTCACTCAACTTTTGAACCTTTGCTTGTTTATAGAGCTGATGGTACAGCTGATGTTGGGTGATAGAAAGTAAAATGGTATAGCTGTTGATAGAAAAAAGACATTTACTGTGGTAGGACCAAGCAACAGTGTTCACTGTTGCACGAATGGGCAGGTCCTTCGTACCACGACCTCACAGAAGACCGGTGTAAAGTAGAAGTGATACAACTTCTGCGTTTAGTCTGGTGGGTGTGTTAGCCGGGGCCCACAGCCGGGGCTGCAGCGTGGCCCTACCACCGTTAATATGTTTAGGAATCGAGTACTTCAGGTATCAGGTGAGGATGTTGTCTCTTAGCTCTAGCATGTACAGTGTGCACGGCCCTTT